>BSBM01000150.1:34512500-35956364 GCA_027924585.1 Larix kaempferi
TATTAAAATGTATATTTACAATTCCCATTGTTCACTAGCACATGGGTAGCATAATATCAAATACTTGCCTCTTCAAGGTTGAGCATTCACTAGCGGGGCCTTGGCCTTGAGCTCCACGCTAGGAATCATACATAATATACATACAATATCTACATTATAGCCCAAAATATTATAAGCGTTAAAATTGGGGACGTGATAATGATGATGATGAAGATGACGATGACGATGAAGATGAGGACGATGATGATGATGAGGATGATGATGAATATGATGATGATGATGATGATGATGATGATGATGTTGATAATGGTGAATATGATGATGATAACGAATATGAAGTGATGATGATGAATACAATGAAGAGGATGGTGATGACAACCACAACGATGATGATGAAGATGATGATGATGATGATGATGATGATGATGATGAAGAAGATGGTGATGATGAAGATATTGACGAAGATGACAATGATGATGAATATGATGATGATGATGATTATGGTGGTGGTGATGACGAAGATAACGATGATGATGAAGATGGTGATGACAAAGACAACGATGATGATGAAGATGGTGATGACGATGATGATGATGATGATGATGATGATGATGATGAGGTTCATATGATGATGATGATGATGAAGATGAAGATGATGATGATGATGAAGACCATGAAGATGGTGATGATGACGATGATGATGATGATGATGATGAAGATGATGATGTTGATGATGATGATGATGAAGATTATGATGAAGATGTTGTTGATGATGATGATGAAGACCATGCATATGATGGTGATGATGAGGACAACGATGATGATGATGAAAAACATGAATCTTACCTATCCAATGCACTTGTTGATCACTTGGTGTATGGGTGAGTGAGGCTCAGTTGGTTGGGTGAAAATAGAACAACTCTGCCCTGTTTTTTTAATTAGCTTAATAGAAGCGCGTGTGCGCTTTTGAGCGCATGCACGCTATAGCGCGTGCACACTTTTGAGCGTGTGGGCGTTATTGAGCACGCACGCGCCCCAGTTCGATACTGCACCTAACAACGCGTGTGCACGTCCTTAGGCATGTGCACGCATCTATTTTTTCCCTGCTAGCACAGCCCTGTTGCAGCACTTTTAGGGAGCATGTTTGTGCACCCACCCTTTGACGACTAACCTATTAAAAATGTCAGAAGAGTATCCATATTAAACCTAAAAAAGGTATGAAACTAAGTTTTTCTTATTTATATTATATACAAATATAATCTTGAGATTTATGTGAAGACAAGATATTTTATATATTTTGTTAAAATAGATAATATCATAATTATAATACACCTATGAATTCTCACGGATAACACACTTTCTTTTCTATCTATATAGAATCAAAAGCAAATTGAGGGAATTATATTACTGTATATATATATGATATGATATAATGAGTAGAAGGGCGAATTCATGTGTATAAAGAGTTACGATAATAAAGGGGCATCTACAAGGTCTTTTACAAATAATTAAATCTAACTAATAGCTTATGAAGTGCCTAAGATTATTCATAAAGAAATCGAAAGGCCTAGTCGAGACTTAAGGAAGTGGGTTCCCTAATCGGAAGAAGGATATGTCTATACCTAAGTAAACCTATTGGGGTGGAGCTATAACCATCTACGGAGTGGAGCTTTAAACACTATTTTTCCCACCTTGAGATTTTTTAGGAAGGCTGTCTCTATAGTGGAGAACCTTTCGCCTTCATTTCCACCTTTTAGCATTCATTTTTCTCCTAAATAAAAGAGAAGATCTAAGCTTAGACTTTTTGGGTAGTTAGGTTTGAAGGACCTCATCGAGGAAAGGTAGGGAGGTTGTCCCCTAGAGAAAACGCCCTTGCCATTTGTCACCACATCTTATGCTAGTTGGAAAACTGGATTGTGTGGTGGCACTTTCGCCATTTAAACTTTTGTTTGTTTTTAGAGCAGGAGGTCGCACTGAAGGGGGGTCTCTCATGATTTATAATGAGGGGAAATATAAGATCTAAAGGTGGATGGAGGGTGGTTTTTTTTTTGACTGAGTCGGATCTGTTGGAGCCATGTGCAATAAATGAAATGAGGATAAGAACTAGGGAGCTGTATGGGAATCGGATCTCTGCGTATCTGAAACGAGTAATCTCTACCCAAGCTATATTTTTATTTCACATATCTTGATGTCGTCTTGATGAATGATTTTCCTTCTGTGTTTGATATATGTTATCGAACCCTGCCTATAGATGTTTGTATGCTATACTGGTTAATGAATTTATATTACCTTGTAGAAGGCAGCGACATCTTTGTACTTCGATTTCTGCTGAATCTAAATCAGTGTTGCCCTGTAGAATAACACGTTATCCATTACTTTGAGCTTCAGGTTTAGATATTTTTATGGTTTTGCGTTTTGAGTTAGCTGTGTTTTAGTGGATGGATCTGCGACCAACTATTGTAGAAGTATATACCTTATACTGGGCAGGGTAGATAGAGTTAGCATTGTAACTTTTGACATCCGCATAACCATAGTATCTCTGCATTAAGAGATATCGGTGCTTTCCAATGTTATGCTTTGCGAGCTATTTGGTAGATATTTAAACCCTGGTTCATTCTAGTGTTGCGCACATAGATCTTATGTCTACTTGTAGAGATCTATCTCATACCCAAAGATTCAAGTTATTATCCTCTACGCACATATATCTTCCGTCTATTCATGCTAACACTGCATCTTCTCCTTTTACTGATGTTAAACTATGGATATAACAGATCTAAGGGAAACCTCTGCACACTTCTTAGCGAATGAGTAACCACCATGGATATTGTGATTTAAATACTTCTGGGTCATAGAGTATTATGACTCTTACGCCCGCATCCATAAAAATGTGATCCAATTCGTTGTATAGCGTTAGATTTTAGTTTTTGTAGAAAACATTCTATACCCGCTTGTGGGGCAGAGCTCTTCATACTCGTGTTTATTAAATTTTGGATCGTGGGAAAAGTTATATTTATTTTTAGCCGCAATTTTGATACTGCGAGGTCGCTGGAGGAAGATTATCCTCCCTTATATATATATATATATAACGCTGCCAACATTATATCAAGATCTTCTTATTTTTTAATACTAACCATCGATGCTATGAGGTCGCTGAAGATTTAAACACAAATTTTAAGAGGTTCAACGGTGGTGGTTGATTATGCAACATAAGAAGCCCAGGTCTAAACAAGAAACATTTGCGTCAAGCGAAGTTTCTACATATTTGCGAATAGGAAGTTGTGTAAGAACTTTCTGACTTCCTTTTATTTGCTTATTGCAGTGAGGTTATTGGTTTACACGTTTGTAAGCTAGTTTAATTCTGTAGAACCTTCGATCTTAATCCCATGCCCGTAATTAAAACTCCTTAGAACCTCTGTTTCCAGAGAATACTGCCGTAGGGTCCTTGCACAATTATTATTGCCACGATATATATTGTATCACTGTGCTGGATTAAAGTTGAAAACGATGTGATCCATATTTTTTTTACATATAGTTGCGGTATAAATATATATTACCTGACTGGAGCTAGAAATTTATGTTATATATATATGTTATCGGCTTTATAAATTTGATCCTAGGAAAGGATAGTTAAAACCACAAATGTAGTTAAAATAGGGTTTATATACTTCTTGTAAGGTCCCTCCCTATAATATATATACATACAAATGGAAGTGATCTGAGGGCTATCTAAATGATACCCCTTTTTAGTAAAAGGACTATGTTATCTTGGTTAAAATTTACATATATATTGCATAAGTAAAGGGGTTATGTTACTTTTGTTCGATTGGATGAGAAATAGAATTAAGCAAGTAGGAAATACTTAGCCGTGAAAAGGTTATCTATAAAGGAGATGAGAGCAAGTGGAGAAAACTTCTCGATTGTAGATTGTATTCATCAAGTTTTTTGAATAATAAAAGAATTGATCCTCTTTTGTGGGCGTAGCCCAAGGTGCGGGTGAACCACAGTAAAATGGTGTACTTGGCATGTGTCTTTTATGTGCCCCTTAATTTTGTAATTATTTATATTGTGTTTTGGATCATTGTGCCTCTTCGTCAAAATAGGCCTCCTATGTGGTCTCTTTTATATGTTCTTAAGTGTTTTAATTTCTTGAGGAAGGTTTTCGTCGTCGTCACCCACATGTAAGTGGAGGTTTAGTAAAAGCAAAGTTTTCTTTAGTTATATTGAATTTGAAATATAAGTGCATACTTATGAAGATGTTAGTTTTTGGAATTGTTGAGATTATAAAGTTATTCTATTTAAAGCATAGCGAAGTTATTTTATTTTAGTTCCGCTACATATTTATATTTAGGCCATATTAAAAAAGTGGTATGATGGTTATAGTCGCTTTTAAGAATGTTTACTTACTACATTGTTATGACGAACCTTATGTCTTTCAACAATAAATGGTTATGCATGGTGATTATAACCTTCTTTGAAAAGATCTTAAGATGTTATAAAATTTTTCGAAAATTCACATTTTTACCAACCCCTGAAATTTGGGTTTGTGACAAAAACACTTATAGGATTCTATCTCTCAAACCAAAATCCATTTTTCTTTCTAGGCTCAACCAAATGCTCATACAAAGCTCTACAACAGTGTCAATCCGCTAGCATACCCTTGAATCCACAAGATCTTCCCCACACAAAACCTTCCAGGCTCAAGCATCCCCTTCACCGATCTGGGTCCCTTGGGTGATCCATCTTTCCAAGTGCTTATAGTGTGTGAATAGAAAGAGTCTTAGTATATGCATGCCATTGGATATCTATTTGTATCCTACCATCTCGTTCATCTAGCATAACTTTCATTCCACAATATCTGCCCCACATAACACCTTCTAGGCTTAGGAATTGTTGATGTATATGTAACTTCGGAATGTATTTCACATATATGTATATTGTATTCCTATAGAGATGTTATTATTCCTCTATACGGAAGTGTCGTCATTTATATTGTAAGTGTCGTAACTTATACTTGATGGGTTATTAGACCACCTTGTTGGGGTCGGCCCTGTATAAGTCATGTGGGTCAAAGGGTTATTAGACCACCCTATTGGGGGTCGGCCATGTGGGTCAAAGGGTTATTAGACCACCCTAGTGGGGGTCGGCCCAGTTAGCATTGTGTTAAGTGGTTAAGTTGAGGCCGACCTAGTTGAGTAAAGGTCAAGTCAAGTTAGTGTATAAATAGAGAGTGTGTCTCTCTCATTTTCCACATTCTATTCTCTCACTCACACTTGGGAGAGTGGCGCACTTGTGGAGGAGGAGGCTCTGCTGCTAGGAGAAGACTATCTCTTGTATTCTGGTTGTATCATTGCTCTATCTATCTTTGAGGAAGTTATTGGGGTTTTTCACCTTTATGGTTTTCCCCAAGTAAACTCTGTGTCTCTTGTGTGCTTGCATTATTGTGTCCATGATTGATATGCTGTAGATTTGCTGTACATGTTGTTCTCTTAGTTAAGATCCTAGATCAGATTGAAGTAAATTCTGAAAATTTAACATGGTATCAGAGCTAGCCTGAAAGAAGGCATGATATGGCATGTATGACACTTGTTGCACTTACGATGCTAGGGCTTGATATAGCAAAAACCAGTCATCGTAGAACTTTCGCTATATATCCGTTTTGGAGAATGTTTCGGATCTAAAACTTTTACAGGTAGAAGATGAGATCCCCATGTACCTTGTGTCCAAAGAACAACCTCTAATTCCTTGTACTTTGTGATTTATGATCTGTACAATATAGGGTTTCTGCCTCTTCCAGATCTGAGTCAAAATCAGGTGACCTTGGGAAAAAGGTCATAACTTGGGATAGGAAGATCCAAATGAAATTTTGTAAAAAGTGATAGGTAGTACACAGACTGTACTATCGTAAGAAAATGTTTCAAAGGATGAAGTTGAACCAGGGACACGTGGCACGCCGTACAAGTTTGCTCTCCTGTATTATCCCATAAATATGTCACACTGCGACACTTGGCATAAATCTCTCTAAGAGAATCCAATTGAGGTCATACCTATCGGGATAGAAAGAAAACAGGTCGAGATATCTTAGGAAAATTTTTCAGAGGCTGAAGTTGAACCAGTGACACATGGCACGCCGTACAAGTTCGCTCTCCTGTATTATCCCATAAACAGGCATGTTACGACACTTGGAATAACTCTCTCTCAGAGAATCCAATTGAGGTCAGACCTATCGAAACGGAAAGATAACAGGTCGTTCTATCTCAAGAAAATTTTTCAGACCCCGTGGATTGAAAAGTTCGGAGTTACACTAGAAACAATCAGGTACATATTTCTGTCAGAACATAATTATTTTTTAGCACCTTCATTCATGGCTTCCGAAATTTAGGGCTTCGGAGAAAGTTGGAATTTTTGTAATCAGAGACTACGGTTGGATGCTACTCATCAAAATCGAAATTTAGAGACCAAGATCAGATTTTTTGGTTGGGAAGAAGGCTGGGCTTGATCAAACCCCAGTTCGGGACTTTGATCGGAAAGATGGAAAATTAGGGCTTCTGCAAAACTTGGAATTTTGGAAATCTGTGACCACGGCTGGAAGCTCCTTAGAAAAATCGAAGCTTAGAGCTTTGAATCAAATCTTTTGGTTGGGTGAAGCTTCGGGAAACTCAAACCCTAATTCAGGGTCCTCCCTAGTGAATCCAAAAATCTAAAAGCCAATTTCGAGGGGTAAAACTTTGCAGTTTTCAAATTCTGAATATACCAACTTGATCAGCTCATCAAGGTGCATATTTCTATCCTTTTGGAAGTTTGAAATTCAAAGTTTGAATTTTTGGGGTTTCTTTGACAAACCCTAATCTAGCTCTAGGTCCAGTTCTTGCAAATCAAGTGGATTGGGTTAATCCTAGAAGAAGATGGATTGGTCACCTGCATAAGTGAAGAAGTTCCTGTCTCAGAGGGAGATGAGGCTAAGGCCTTCCATAAGAAGATTACAAGCAATCTTGACAGGTTTATGTTGTTCGCTAACATAAAAGGTACACCAAGAAAGACAAATCATGTTCTACTTCAAGAACATATGATCATGGTGACATGAAGACAAATATTCATCCATTGTCATGGATCACATAGAAGATCTACTTTCGAGGTATGTATAACTTGGTCCTACAATGGTTAACCTATGAGACGTACAGGTAACTAGCACAAGTCACTGAAGAGAACCATAAGACATTATGCGGGTATGTTAGACATAACTAGCTAGCATGCTAATCTGGGTATGTTTTTCCTATATCAAGATAGAATCCTACCTTGTGTTAGGATCTTATACTGTTGTGTTGTTGATAATGATTATCCATGAAGTCATAGGTTTGAATAGTCATGGATGTATGCATATTATGTTTCTTACCATAATTGATGATATGACTAACCAGAAGAATCATGAAGGTATAGGTTTGAGTAATCACGGGTTTATGCATTGATGATTAAACTAATTAGAAGAGTCCTATGATCAAATAAGAATATGCATGAGTAAAAGAAGACTTCCCTGAAACCTTGAATACTAATGTTTATTATCTGTGAATGATCATGACTATACATGTTTAAGATTATTGTGTTTTGATAGTATTAAGATTATACTAATAAATGTGTGATTATGTATGAGACCTCAAGGATAACACAATGATGATGCTAATAAGCATGCATAGTGATTAAGGATGGATATAAGTTCAAGAACAAGTAATCCAGGAAGCAAAGATCAAGAGGGAGCACACTCCAGTTGTTCCTGTAAGAAAGCAAAGGAGCACACTTCAGTAGTTTCTACAAGGATGCAGATATTCAGAGGGAGTTGACCATTTCTCACAATCCACATCAGAATGGAGTTGCAAAGATTTAGAGGGAGTCCACCCAGCAACCAAACAAAGATAAGTATTTGAATTGTCATTTCTTACATAATGTTATTTAATGATGTATATGCTTATGTTCCTAGAATTAGGTTGTGTATTATGCATATTAGAATAGTTGCAATGATGAATAGTATACTACTAATATACATGGGTAAGTGGCCTATGGCATTGTACAACATTCCATTGCTACTTATCTAGAATGAAACCTCTTTGCTGACATGTTAGGAGTTGCGCACACTCTTAACAATGTTCTGGTAGAGATTGGAAGGCATCTAGAAAGTTACGGAATATGGATAAATGTTGTATTGAAGCATTGGCTAAAATAATTGCATGACTGTATGGCATATTTATTTATGTGTAAGAATTTGTTCTGAAAACTATGAGATGTTTTCTAATCATGCAATTTAACTTTTTGTGTAGGAAAGATCGTATACCATCTCCTACAAAAGAAGGACTACAACATTTGTTCAACAACAAAGTTATCTATTGAAAATATTGAAGATATTGAAGTTCCCAGGATCTAGGAAGAATGCCATGATCGAGGAGTACCAGTCGATCATGAAGATGTTTGGGATGCAGTCCCAAAGGGTAGTCTGTAGTGACTTCCAAGAGGATCTACAAGATCAAGCATGCTGCAGGTGGTAGCATAGAGACTTTTTCTCCTGGAGCCAGATACACTTCCATTAGATCCGTACTTGCTCTGGCTGCAGTGATGAAGTGGAAGATACACCAGATGGATTTCAAGACAACCTTCTTGAATGGTGTAGTTGAAGAAGAAGTGTATGTAGAGAAGCCACTTGGTTCTGAGACACATGACAGGAAACCATATATGTGCAGAACTTGGTATGGTAGGATAGGCAGCTTCCTATCTAGTTTGGGCTTTACCAAGAGTAAAGCGGATTCCAACCTTTACTACAAGGTTGAGGAAGGCAATCTAGTGATACTACTATGTGGATGACCTATTTGTAACAGGTGAGGATAGATTGATTGCCGACATGCAGCGGAAGCTTGCTTCCGAGTTCGAGTTGAAGAACTTGGGGATGATGCACTTTTTGATTTTGGCATGGAGGTGTGGCAGAGTGATGGAATCTTCCTTGGACAACGGAAGTATGCAGTAGAGATCCTGAAGAGGTTCGGGATGATGGACTGCAAGGCTATGGACACACCTATGGCATCGAATCAGAAGCTTCTTTGTGATGCTTCATCTGAGCCGGTTGATGTCTCTATGTATCATCAGATGATTGGGTCCTTGATGTACCTGACGAACACGAGACCAGATATTTGCTTTGAGGTGAACACATTGAGCCAGTTCCTGATGGATCTGAGGAGTGTTCACCTGGTTGCTATAAAGCATGTTCTGAGGTACCTGAAGGGTACAAATGATTATGGGCTCATGTATGATGCGAATCAAAAGTTTAACCTATAAGGTTATGTTGATTCAGATTGGGTTGGCAGTGCTGCAGATAGGAAGAGCACATCTGGATGCTGCTTCAGTATGGGATTAGGTGCAATCTCTTGGTTTAGCAGGAAGCAGTCCTGCGTAGCACTGAGTACAGCTGAGGCAGAGTATGTTGCAGCCTGTTCAGCTAGTTGTGAGGTCGTATGGCTACGGAAGCTACTATCTGAGTTATTTGATCTCCCGTTGGATGCTACTGGTATCTTTTGTGATAACCAGAGTTGTGTGAAGCTGTCCGAGAACCCAGTGTTTCATGACAGGTCAAAAAAAATAGAGATAAAATATCACTATATCATGGATATGGTGTAGAGAGGAGCTATGAAGCTCCTGTACATTGCGATGGACGAGCAGATTGCAGATGTGCTGACGAAGTCACTAGCTAGGGTGAAGTTCGAGTACTTCAGGGAGAGGCTTGGTGTTCTTCAGATTGAAGACACTTCGAGGAAGAAGTGATGGACACATTTGTAGAGGCCATTCCAAGCATGTTGGAAGGAGGATCCTTCACATGGCTGTGGATATAAGCGTTGGATGATGAGCATCAGGACGATGCTCTAGTTACTGCTCTGTATATGCATCAGGAGGATGCTGGATATGATCAATTGGATCATTTATATGTATATGTATGTACGCATCATGTTGGATGCTGGATATGATCGGTTGGATCATTTGTATGTATTTTGTATATGCATCATGTTGGATGCTTGGACCATGTATCTGTATATGTATCAGGTGAATACATTGTATGATCAGGTAGATCATGTATGTTGATATGTATCATGTATGATCAGGTGGATCATGTATTTGTATTTGTATCAGGTGGATACATTGTATGATTAGGTGGATCATGTATGATGATATGTATCAGGTAGATACTTGGTATGCATCAGGTAGATGCATTGTATGATCAGGATGATCATGGATGACAAGCTTCAGGATGTTGCTCCAGATGACATGCAGCAGGATGTTGCAGTGATGATGATCATGATTATCATGTGTACATAAGGATGATGTATGGTGAGTATCAGGTTGATACTCTGTGGCCGTGTAATAGGTTGTGCAGATAAGCATGTAATTTGTGCCCTGGGATATTTGCAGATAGTCTTTCGAGGTTTTGCCTATGGCATGTAATTTGTACCCTGGGATATCTGGCAAATGCTCTTTCGAGGTTTTGCTTGGGAGGACATATAATTTGTGCCATGGGAGATCTGCAGATAATCTTTTGAGGTTTTGCCTATGGCATGTAATTTGTGCCCTGGGATATCTGGTAGATGCTCTTTCGATGTTTTGTCCTATGGCATGTAATTTGTGCCCTGGGAGATCCAATAGGTTGAGCCGTGTCCTCGTAATCAGTCCTGGGATGCTCTTTCGAGGTTTTGCCATGACCACATGTAATTTGTGCCCTGGGAGATCCAATAGGTTGAGCCTTGTACTCGTAATTAGTCCTGGGATGCTATTTCAAGGTTTTGTGGTGACCACATGTAATTTGTGCCCTGGGAGATCCGATAGGTTGAGCCTTGTCCTCGTAATCAATCCTAGGATTCTCTTTCGAGGTTTTGTGTTGGGGTCACATGTAATAAGTCCTGGAGATCTGGACAGGATGAAAAAGGCCTCAGATGCTCTTTAGGGTTCTTGCTAGTCAAGAGACTCTTTTGAGGTTTTGTGACGCACGTAATAAGTCCTGAGATTTCCACAGTATGGCCAATGATGACGAAGACTGCAGGTGGTGGGCCTACATCCAGTATGAAAAAGGATTGGCTCTGTAGAACTTCCTATGACGAGTAGATTCAGATATTGATTGAGATAGCAGCAGCAGTGACGATGATGATGACTCGATGACTATTATTCAGTGATGATGATCCAGAGAAGATGACTTGTGCTAGAAGACCTGTGTTGAGAAATACCTTCCTAGTTAAGAGGGAGTGTTGATGTATATGTAACTTCAGAATGTATTTCACATATATGTATATTGTATTCCTATAGAGATTCTATTAATCCTCTATACGGAAGTGTCGTCATTTATATTGTAAGTGTCGTAACTTATACTTGATGTGTTATTAGACCACCTTGTTGGGGTCGGCCCTGTATAATTCATGTGGGTCAAAGGGTTATTAGACCACCCTGTTGGGGGTCGACCATGTGAGTCAAAGGGTTATTAGACCACCCTAGAGGGGGTCGGCCCATTCAACATTATGTTAAGTGGTTAAGTTGAGGCCGACCTAGTTGAGCAAAGGTCAAGTCAAGTTAGTGTATAAATAGAGAGTGTGTCTCTCTCATTTTGCACATTCTATTCTCTCACTCACACATGGGAGAGTGGCGCACTTGTGGAGGAGGAGGCTCTGTTGCTAGGAGAAGACTATCTCTTGTATTCTGGTTGTATCATTGCTCTATCTATCTTTGAGGAAGTTATTGGGGTTTTTCACCTTTATGGTTTTCCCCAAGTAAACTCTGTGTCTCTTGTGTGCTTGCATTATTGTGTCCATGATTGATATGCTGTAGATTTGCTATACATGTTGTTCTCTCAGTTAATATCCTAGATCATATTGAAGTAAATTCTGAAAATTTAACAGGAATCCCCTTCATTGATCCAGGTCCCTCAGGCGATTCATCTTTCCAAGTGCTTATAGTGTGTGCATAGAAAGAGTCCTACTAGATGCATATTGCCATAGATATATATCTATCCTCCATTCATGGTTTCTCAGGCATGTAATCACAACATAATTCAATGGGAAAGGTCTTAGGCATTAGGTATCATATACAACCATCTCTTTTTCTCTTCAAGTCTACAGCTCGGGCTCAGGTCAAAGTTCAGGGTAAAACATAGTGCCTTGTGACCGATGTGAGTAACAAATTGAGTGAAGGAGGTCTCTATGTATGTTAGAGTCTAAATGTCTACATAAGTAAGTATGTGTGATGGTAAAGGAGAGTGTCTCCGTCGTCTAGGGTCTGCGTAAGTCTGAAATGAAGGTGATGGTGTCTTCAATGGTAGGTCTGGATGCAAGGGTAAATGATTTTTTGCAAGTGTAAACAATTTGAATGCAACGATGAATGATCTATCCCACCCAATTCCCATATCGGATTAGACATCCCCTTCACCAATCCATGTGTCTTGGGCCATCTTTCCAGGTGATTCCAGGGTGTGTTCGAGTTCAGCACAAGTAAAGCTGAGCATGTCCACTATGTGGGAGAAAAATGTCTAGGTGTATAACCAAAGTCTGAATGTGTTTGGGGCGGTGCTTGCAAGACCGAGTCTGGGTGAGTCCAATGTCATCGAATCAAGGGTGGAAGTATAATTGAAAACTAAGTGAGAGATCCCATACAAGTGTGTGTGTGAGAGTTAATATAGTAGTTATGAATCCCAAGGTAGGATAGAGAGGAAAGCAACCAGATCTCCTAACATAACTTCCGAGCATGGAGAAAAATGACTTCAACAGTTGTCATCAAAGTACCTGCATCCCCATGCTTCCTTACTTTCTTAAGGGACTTGTCTTACCAACTTCACGGAGGAATTAAGAATTGAGTGAAAATAATAAAAAGGAATTAATTGGCTCATTCAAGGCTCATGGATGACACTTGGAAATCAAGAATCCAACCCTCCATAGACCCCCTTTCCTTTTCCCCTCTAGTGGAATCATGATCCCTTTTGGTTCATCCTACATAGGCATCTTGGGCCAACCATATTATTAATCAACATAATATTTACATAACATTCAAATCGAATCAATAAGCCAATCACATGGTCCATATAAGAAATAATTACATGATTTGAATACCTTGATTGAATATATATCCCGAGGGTTGAACTGGGGGTATCACAATCCCCTCCCCCTTGTAATAACATAGCCCTCAATGTTCTCTTTGTTTTCAACTACAAAGTTCCAATGTCATTAGGGTAAAATTCTTCCCTAGTTTTCAGACAAGTTTTCCATCTCACCTGCATTACACACATGCAATTTCCATGCAATGTCATCATAATAATCTCAATCATAAATTTCAAATCTATTTCATTTAGAAACCATAAATACCAACATGAGATCCTTCTCATGATGTTTGGCCCCTTTTATATGGTAGCATTATGTATTCATTATGGCCTTACACTCACTGCCATGTCCAAGACAACTGTACTTGCAATCTGTTTTCTTAACATAATTTTCAAATCAACCAAACACCAATTAGTATTTATTCATATACTCAATTCCTTGCAGCATTCATAGAAACCTATGAAATGGTCTCAAAAATAAAACACTAGTAATTCAATCATTTTCAGTTGCCATCATATTCAACAGAACAAAATATCATTCACCATATATGCAACACCAGCACATCAAGCATCCTCATAAAGCAGTCAAATCATGTGCCAACTTGCACAATCACATAATTTACTTATGCATATCCACTCAATGCAGCCTTACATTGAGTCAAGAATGTCATAATGTCAACTCATATGATCTTCCACGGTGAGTTGAAGGATTCAAGAAACACCATGACTCATCATCCATCCACCTCCCAATTACTTATTTGATCATATGGGTACCCTCCTCTTCATCCCAAACGTAACACCAATCCTGCATTAGTCCAAAATCCCAAAGACACTACTTTTTCAATAGTAGGTGGTCCAAACATAGTAGATTTTGTTGATCCTGCACAAGTAGACGCTCTTTTTGAGAATTTTGTGAGCAGAGTTATCTCACAGGTTGAGACAACAACGGTAGAACCTTCAAAACTAGATTCCCACGTAGCTGGTAATTCTCCTCCTAAAAATAAAAATACTCCTCCTAAAACAGAATGTTGGGACATCCCATATTCACCAAGAAAGGAACCACCTAGGTATTCTCTCTTTGGCAATCAAATCTTCATGGGGGATGAAAATGAAGATCATGTCCGACAAGATGAAGAAGAAGGAGAGGTTAGAACTGAAGGTACCTTTGGGTTCCCTATATGAGGTACTGCACGAAATGTTACTATGAAAAACATCCCTCCCTCCTCACTACCAACCTTTTATGGGAAGAGTAGTGAGGATCCAGATACATTCTTATTTGAGTTTGACATTTTGTGTAGGATTTATAATTACCTACAAGATGGCCAAAATCTAAAACTCTTTCCCACCACATTAAAAGATTCTTCTCTTCGATGGTTTGTGGGATTAGGATAATCTAGTATTAGAACTTGGGAAGACAGAAAGAATGCATTTTTATGAAAATATCAGCATCGTTGTAAACCTAAGGACTCTCGCAATGATATTTTTAAAATTCAACAACTTGAAAATGAGATCCTAGACGACTATCTCGAAAGGTTTAACTATGTGTTACACAATTTATCCAAATATAGTGATATTCGAGAAGATGCACTAAGAACACTCTTCCTCAAGGGAATCTCAGAAGAATTCTTAGAAGACCTTAATCTCATGGCAGTAGGAGACATCTCTCATCAGTCTTTTGCACAGATTTGTGAACTTTGTAGGAATTACTCTAGGAGCAGAGGAAAAAGTGGAAGACACTTTCAAGAATCTTATGCTAGAAACCTAAAAGGAAACACATCCGGTCCTGGTGGAGTTACAAGGGTAGAGTTGGGAAAACTATTAGAAAATTTCAAAACAGATATCTTAGGAGCTATGGGTTCTCAATTAGATGCACTACAAGCTAAAAAGAGACAGGATGAAGAGCGTGCAACGATGAGTGTTTTTTGTCCTAGGTGTAGAACTAAACATCCCCAATGAGAATGTCCATTGAATAATGTTCCAGTTTGTCACCTTTGTACAAAAGAACATCTAACTGATAATTGTCCATCGTTGCCTGGGTTGCAAGCTGTATACAAGAGTGGAAAATTTTATGAAACATCTAGGATGCCTTGGCAACCTAGATATTAATGATTATATCAAGATCCAACATCACAATTTCCACCCTATTACCACCCTTATCAACCTCCTCAACAGTGGAACACTTCAGGTTGGAAAAATTGGCCACCTCAGTACCCTCCTCAGAATGCTCAACAACAACAATGGCCACATGGGTGGAGAGGACAAGCTTATGCTCAACCACCTCCTCCTATGCCTAACTATCCTTACCCATCTAATATTCAACAACTTTTGCCCAGATTTGTACCTCCTTCACTACCCCCTATCCCAAATCAACCTCACGATTTCCATAATATGAAACCTCCAAGACCCACAATATTTCTTGCACAACTGATACCAAACCCTAACAACAAGCCAACCTAAGCTCTTAACAACATTGGGTTGTTACCTCTTCCATCATATGCCATTTCGACCGCACCAATACATGAGATTCAACTATAGCCTCGAAGAGTTTTTCAAGATCAGTGTTGATGTCCATTCTGTCACCATTTTTTATCATCTAATCTACTCAAAATGGCGTTATTTCTATCATTTTTGCTATAGTAAGTTGTTTTATTTGCCATTTAGCCCATCAAACAGTCCAAGTATTCACATATTTACTTACTATGCAAATCTTGTTGATATTTCGTTATATCATGATTTATTTATGTTAAAGTGACATTTTATGGGCATAATTGGTATTTATGTTTTAATTTGCAAGCTGCGTTTCTCAAACGACCCTTCATTCATACCACAAGCTTATGTGTTAAGTTAAAACGCGTTCAACTCATCATTCAGCCCTTCATTTAGCCTACGAAATCCATGGTTGACACATCTCAGACCGTTAAATGCAAAGAGGGGCACGTGAGTTCTGTTGGCCACGCATTGGGCACGGTTAAGGAGCTTTGGTTCTGGAAGATTCATCCGCAGGACGTCCAAGATCAACATCACACTTCTCATCCACATCAACACCCCAACGCTTCGATTCTTCTGCTCGTTCGGTCGATGATCATTCGCACCTGTTCACGCTCTTGCACGCCGTCGTTCTGGAAGGAGTCCAGCCTGTTCACATTTAGTTGGCCGACATAACTCCCACACCCACGCTAAGTCTTCCAACGTAAATCCTATACCCACGTCGACGCTCTAGCATGTGCTTCTACTCATGTTTCGAGGAAACGAATGCTCAGTTGTTCACATTTGATAGGATTTACGCCAAGGAGCTGGGTAGATCGACACTGTAGCTACCCTGTGAAGGAATCAACTACGTCAAAGTCTAAAGAATGCTCCTTGCATTGGCATGTATCAATTAAACCAATAGTTATAATCATTTAAACACTTTTATTATTAGAGAGGTCGACTCTATCGACCCTCTCACCATTTGTAACTTATAAATAGACGCCTTCTTGGGAGAAACGCAACAGACATAAAGGATCCATACGGAGATAGACATAGATAGATAGGTTGTTCTTTGTAAACACTGTAATTTTCTCACTTAATGGAAGTAGCGGTTCGTTGATGCTCTGCTGACAGTCATTTAAGATGATTTAGTTTCCCCTCAGATTATTGGAAAGGGCCCCTCATCAACCAGAGGTTTTGTTATCTTTTTCTGCATTTCTTTTCTTGCAATTAACTAGTTTATTTCCTGTGTGTGTAATCTAATTCGTTTTTCCTATGTAGGTCATCCTCATTCCTCTGTAATTAATATTCTGCTATTAATATAATCTCTCTTCTTATGAATTAGGAAATGGTTGACCAATAGTTTGCTTTCAGTCCTTCTTCCATCATTTGTAGTTAGATATTGCTTCAAAATTCTTCCATAGTTAGTATTAGCTTCTTTCTCTTCTCTTTTGTTAGTTTTTCTTCTAGTTTGTTGTAGGTTAACTCTTTCTCTTCTTCCATCTTAACCTTCTTCCTACTCATAGAAATCATTCCTCTGTCACTGTAGGTGAATTCTATTTTCCATCATTTTGCTCCAATAGAAATAGTTCCTCTCTTAGATAATGATTGGAATAGATAGCTTCTTATTAGTTTAGCTTCTACATAATCATCTATTGCTTCCTGTGCAATGTAGGATCATTTGCATATAGCCAACTGGTAATTAAATCATCCAAATTCTTTCTTTTCCTCACTTTAACTCATTTTCCTCCATTTGGACTGTCATTCAGACCGCCATTCAAACAGGCATTCGGATCGTCATTTGAACCTATTTACTTTCTACATTGTTTTAGGCCTTCTTCAAAATCTAATTTCTTCTACCTCTCAATCATCATTCTTCTTACTCCTCTTTAACAGTTTTAGATGTAATTTAATGTTTATTTCATGTTACTTAAAGTTCTTAATTAAGTCTTGTTATTATTTCCTCCTTTCTCCTGCTTTCTTCTCAACCTTCTTTCAAATTTTAGTTCTTCAATCTGATCTGCTAATTAGTTACTGTTCATAATTTATTAGTCTTGTTTCTAGATAATTTGTCTTCCAAATAATAGTTAATAATTCCATTTCTTAAGTTGTTTTAGTTTTTGATAGTTTCATCTAATTATCATAGGATTAGTTTCCATTCATACAAATAATGAAGATGTTCATGGTTTAAGATGTGGATTAATAATAAATATATTTATCAAGTTTTCTACTTGTTTCCATAATCAAATACAGTTCAATTAAACATCTTTATTAAGTTTTCTATTTGCTTCATTGGTTAATCAGTTTCCTGTTTTTTTCATAGATAGAATAATTATGAAAGTCATGCAAGTAGTTTAAAGTCATATAGTTGCATGTTAGCCTTCAATCCTGCACATATAGTGATTGCATCTTATAAGATCCCTCATTGGGTTGACAATTTAAATATTGAAATTATTTAACACATAATAAACACCAACATCTTGGCGTTGTTGCCGGGGAGGTGCTAAAGGGATTGGAGTCTAGGTAGATAGGGGTAGAAATGTTTCTTTTACATTACACATCAAGGGGGAGGGGAAATGGTAAGATGCAAAGACAACCTCACTACGGTTTTCCATAGTGTAATAGCCCAATGCATCCACTTTAGTGGGTTGTCCCAAATCCTTGTTGTTCCTTTCTGCACAAGTATGATTTCCTTTCTGTTCATCTGAGTGTTTAATTTTTCGCAATTTATTTTCATAAAGTTTGCCTTCTTTATTTTCAAGTGTGTTATTATTTCAACAAGTTTAGTTCACAAATTTGTTTTAATGATAGAAAGTATTAAAAAAAAAAAAGACAAAAAAAATTTGGTGCTGTAAGAACCCCAGGGACTAATCCATGTGTGAAGTAAGATCTATCAACCAACAAAATGGATTCTGAGGTGACCATCAATATGATAAATCTCTCTCAAATCCTAACAGCAGTTGGGAGTTCTTCTTATCAGGTAGAACACATCCTAATAGCAGTTAAGAGTTTATCTACATCTCCTGACACAACAAACATACCAAAGCCCTAGGAGACACAAAAAGATGTTCCTTGCAAAATTGTAAATGAAATTGATAACTTGGGAACTACATCTGAAGGAGAGAAATCGAAAATTAAAGGATTCTCTACATGCAAGCTGGAAGATCGTATGCATACTTCTGAAATCAATCAACCTAGAGGAGGGGATCTGCATGACATAATGAAGGAAGGTAAATACCATGACTACATTGAAATATGGTTTCAAGAGGTAATGAGGCCACAATACCATTCCTTCATTCAACACCTTCTGTTGCAAAAGCAAGTAAGTCGGTTGATTCTCCACATCCAGGTAATCATTGCTTTAACTTTTCATATGTGGATATAGGTATGTTTTTCATTTTGCTTCGCACATGGTTACATTGGAAAAGTTCCTGCACTTGAATAAAGGGTTTTTCTTTCTTTTAGATAGCATAGGATAGTATGTATATAAATAAAAAGTTGTATGTGTTTAGTTAGATTTAGATATTCATACAACTTCACTTTCTATTTTTCTTTAAAATAAAAGAACTACGAATATGATGATGTTAATGACTAAACCAAAGCAATCTTACATCATACATGCATATTTCTTATTAGATCAGTTACTCGAAGACCTACTTTGATTATTATGATCTCCACAAAACTCAATCTTACACCTATGGACTCCTAGTTCATCTTGGACTCATTATCAAAACTTGTCTCTAAAGCACCTTTAAAAGGTATCCTAAAAGTGGGTGATATTTTCTATTTTGTGGGGAACATTGCTGACCTTTTATGAAGAAGATAGACTATGCAGTCAAATAACAACTTTAATTTATTATCTTTTGACATGATCTGTAATTTAGGCCATTATAAATAAAGTTGCTCATAAGGTTCATGCTAAAATATTGAATTATGTGTTTAGCAAGCTTAGCACACTCTAGTGCCAACCGGCTTCCTTACAAATATATATATATATATATATATATATATATATATATATCATTATACAAAACAAACCCGCTGGGGTACTGAATAGGCTCGCTGGCAGCGGTTCCATGCTAAGTAAAATGTTAAACAAGAAAGCTCGGTAAGTGCAAGTAAACCCGTTGGGGTACTGAATAGGCTCGCTGGCAGCGGGGCTATGCTTGCATGGTACCAAGATAAACCCATCAGGGTACTGAACAGGCCTGTTGGCAGTGGGGCAATATCGGGTAAAAGAGGTTTGGTTAATGCTTTTCTATTCATATAGCTCATAAAAAACCTGAGTATCCAAACACATGTTTAGGCCGGATATTTATACTGTCATTAGATAATGGCTGTAAGTTGGACTTGGACCTTGTCATCTAATTCAAACAAATACCTAGGATATGATTATCCTAGAAATGGGACCCATAATTATAGTAGATCTCACAAACTTTACGGTGAACCTTATCTATATTCGTTGGATGACAAGAGATCTTTACAATGAGTCATGGACGACTAGTTTTTCCTATGGCATTTTTCTCATCTCTTACAGTATTATTCTTTATGTGGTCTTCATGAGCATAAACTGATGAATTTGCATGTATTAAATAATTTGACTTAGTCTGATATTGTTTTGTTCATATCATGATTACATCTTTTTCTCAAAAAGTTCTAGTTTTTAGAATAATGGACGACTAGTTTTTCCTATGGCATTTTTCTCATCTCTTACACTATTATTCTTTATGTGGTCTTCATGAGCATAAATTGATGAATTTGCATGTATTAAAGAATTTGACTTAGTATGATATTGTTTTGTTCATATCATGATTACATCTTTTTCTCAAAAAGTTCTAGTTTTTAGAATAATGATGTTTTTTTTTTTTTTTTTTTTTTTTTTTTTTTTTTTTTTTTTTTTTTTTTTTTTTTTTTTTTTTTTTTTTTTTTTTTTTTTTTTTTTTTTTTTTTTTTTTTTTTTTTTTTTTTTTTGTGCTGATTGATGTTGATCCCGAATGTTTACATAAGAAGCATACAACTCAGTATTAATGGCCCGAGGACATGCCATTCCTTCGGTTTGGGGGAGGATTCAAAAGCATTTATATTTTATCTATATACTAGGATTCATAATTGCTTCTATTTTCATGTTTACTTATAATTAAAGTTCTTATACAGTAATTTGTTGTTTCAGGAATAATGCAAGTAATAGAAGAAAAAAAACAGTTCTGATCCATGTTGAACAAAGAAGAGCAACTAAATATTTCAGAAAAAAAAAGCAGGTTCACATCATCTTTTTGTGTGCTGTCAGCCTTAGAAATTTTCTGCATAATCAGTAGCAATCATATCCAACAAGCACATCTTGTACAGAAAAATGGTCTGTATGAAGGGTCGAATGAATCAAATGAATGATGATCTGAATGAAACCATAGCTTATAAAATCATGATTAAGTGTGCTAAGGTAGTTAAATTTTGAAATTTTAACCATATTAGGGATTAATCAAATATCATCTCTGCACACAATCTCATTCCTTTAATTCATCTCGACTTCAGCCAATGAATCGATTAATCATGCATTATTGCAATTTTCAGAATTATTATCTGGTTATCATATGGTTTTAACTTTTCATTCAGTTATATGCAAAAAACCAACATGAGAACCGCCATTTTATTAATTAAAAGATCATCATGATTTTTTACGCACTATGTTATAATCCCATGATGAAAATTTTCTTTCAAACTGTCCAAAGTTTACTTTGGACATGGTTGAATATTTCACAAACTATATGAATTCATTAACGCACACATGTTTATTATGGTACAAGTTTCAAAAAAATTCTGAATAATGGTATGATCGTTTAAATGTGCCATATTTTCGTCTCATGATTTTTCAAACATTCAATTGGACCTTGTTTTAAAAACTGACCCCTGCTTGATCCTCACCATTGTTAAAATTTAATATGCTAAGACAGAAAATAGCACAATAATAGCATATATAGGATCACTGAAGAAACAACAAGCATAGCATAAACACAAGAGACACAAATTTATCCTGGGAAACCCTCATGGGGTAGAAAACCCAGCAAAGCTTCCTCAATATAGATGACCAACAAATAAAAAAGATGTAACCCTGAGCACAAGCTCCTCCTTCTCCATAGCAGACCTCTCTCTCATAAGTGTGCCACTCTCAAGTGAGTGAGTGTGTGTAAAATGAGGAATACACCTCCTCTATTTATACACTACTCCGACTTGTCTTTTACACAACTCATGTAGGCTCGTATTTAACCATTGGGTTAAATACCCCACTACAACTGACTGGGCCGACCCCTCTAGGGTGGTCTAATAACCCTTTGACCCACATAACACATACAGGGCTGAACCCCACTAGGGAAGTCTAATAACCCAAGTTACCACAATCTGACGGAGGAATAAACATCTCCAGATATACAATAAGATCTTCAAGGAGGAATGAAACATCTCTGAAATAATAAAGTACAAATATAATATTCTTTGAAGTTACAATATCTCAACACTTCCCCTTAACGAGAAGGATATTATAACAGCATCTACATGAGTAAGGAGTCATCAACATCATACATGATACATCTATAAATCATTGGAATCTTTCTCAACATCATCAGTAACTCAAGCAGTTAATGGAACATCTTCAATACTGGAACATCAACATCTTCAGTACTGAGTCTTTATCTTTTGCAACACTCGAATAGCTACAACAACATCAACATCTGGATCCTCACGATCAGCAGCATCATCATCACATGATCATCAGCATTGTCATCATCTAGACCATCACGATCAGTGGCATCGTCATCACACGATCATCAGCATTGTCATCATCTAGACCATCACGATCAGCAGCATCATCATCACACGATCATCAACATCGTCATCTAGACCATCACGATCAACAGCATCATCATCTAGACTATCACGATCAACAACATCATCATCTAGACCATCACGATCAGCAGCATCGTCATCTAGACCATCACGATCAGCAGCATCGTCATCTAAACACTCATGATAAACATCATCATCATCTAGACCATCACGATCAGCAGCATCGTCATCTAGACCATCACGATCAGCAACATCGTCATCTAGACCATCACGATCAGCAACATCATCATCTAGACTATCACGATCAGTAGCATCATCATCTAGACTATCACGATCAGCAGCATCATCATCTAGACTATCACGATCAACAACATCGTCATCTAGACCATCACGATCAGCATCATCGTCATCTAGACCATCACGATCAACAACATCGTCATCTAGACCATTAGTACAAGTATCCACACCAATACAAGTATACATCATCAAGTATAAACATCATCAATACAAGTATACATATCATCAATACAAGTATCCTCATCAATACAACTGTACATATCATCAATACAAGTATCCTCATCAATACAAGTATAAACATCATCAATACAAGTATCCTCATCAATACAAGTATACACAATAGCAGCATACCTTGCAACACACATGATCCAATTATGGGATGATCAATCCCTCTCACTTTAGGACATAGGTCCAAGGATGATACAATCCTGATCCACTTATGGGATGATCAGTCCCTACCGGTTTAAGACATCTCTCATGTCTATGGATGATGCAATCCAGATCAACTTACAGGATGATCAATCCTTATCACTTTAAGACACCTCACCATGTCTAGGGATGATGCAATCTCGAATCAACTTACAGGATGATTAGTCCTTATCACTTTAAGACACCTCACCGTGTCTAGGGACGATGCAATCCCGAATCAACTTACAGGATGATTAGTCCTTATCACTTTAAGACACCTCACCATGTCTAGGGACGATGTAATCCCAATCTACTTACATGATGATTAATCCTTATCACTTTAGGAAATAAGTCCAAGGACGATGCAATCCTGATCCACTTACGGGATGATCAATCCCTATCACTTTAGGACATAAGTCCAAGGATGATGCAATCCTATCACGTGCATTTTGAACCAAATGCTCAGGGATGATGCAGTCCTATCATGTCCACTAAGGACCACTTTTTCGGAGACATATGTCTATGGATCTCTTTTAGGACATGTGTCCATGGATGATATAATCCCCTCGTCCACTAGGGACCACATTCTTGGAGACATCTGTCTATGGATCACTTTAGAACTGAAGTCCAGGGATGATACAATCCTCTTGTCCACTAGGGACCACATTCTCGGAGACATCTGTCTACGGATCACTTTAGAACTGAAGTCCAGGGATGATACAATCCTCTCGTCCACTAGGGACCACATTCTCGGAGACATCTGTCTACGGATCACTTTAGAACTAAATTCCAGGTATGATACAATCCTCTCATCTACTAGGAATCACATTCTCGGAGACATATGTCTACGGATCCTTTTAGAACATGTGTTCAAGGATGATGCAATCCCTCTTCTTTCTCAGAGACATATGTCTACGGATCCTTTTAGAACATGTGTTCAAGGATGATGCAATCCCCTCATCAACTTAGACCCTGTCTAAGGACCATCCACCAACCTCTCTGTCAGCATCACCAATATAGGTATCCACATCATCAACCTCATTGTCAATGCAGGCAATCTTGTCATAAGTGACCACATCACTCCCCCTCTCGAGGAGGGTCCTACCAACCTTGTCTCGGAAAATACTCAAACTGTTCTTGAGGTAGAGATTTGGTTAGTACATCCGTAACTTGTTCACTTGAGGTAGAGGTTTGGTTAGTACATCGACAACTTGTTACAAATTTGAATTTTATAGTTTCTTTCTGTGCCATATCATGGAACACTGGATTGATTATCTGTTGTCTTGATACAACTCTGTTTGTCACATAGGATCACAGTTGGGTCTATCTCTAAGTCAAACAATCCAGAAGCCATACTGCTTCACAACTAGTAGAGCAACCAGCCATATATTCTTCCTCTGCTGAGAGCCACACTAGACTGCTTCCAGCTAAACCACGAGATCATGGCTAGTCCCAAACAATAACATCCTCTCGATGTGTTCTTCCTGTCGGATACACTTTCTGCCCAACCAACATCTGTGTAGCCATCTGAAGTCATGATCTCCAAGATAGCATAGATCAAAGTCTATTGTATCCTTTAGGTACCTCATCACATGCTTTGCAACTATCAGATGAACACATCTAGTTTCCACTAGATACTAACTCAAGGTGTTCACAGCAAAGCATATATCTGACCTAGTATTTGTTAGATACATCAATGACCCAATAATATGTCTGTACAGAGTTGTATACACTAAATCTGATGAGTCATTCACTAACAGCTTCAAGTTGGAATCCATGAGAGTGGCCATTCCAACATATCAAGTCCTTTTAATATTTCTTGGCATACTTTCCCTGGTTGAGAAAGATTCCTTCTGAGCCTTTCCATACTTCTAGACCTAGAAAGTAATGCATCAATCTGAGATCTTTCATTTTAATTTCTGCATCCATCTTCTCCTTTTTGATTTGTTTCTCATTCCTTGTCAGAAAGAGATCATCCTCATACAATAATGGTATGATAGATTCATCATCCACAACCTTAAGGTAAAGGTTAGGATCAGCTTTACTTCTGGTAAAGTCCAAGCTTTGTCAAGAGGCTGTCAATTCTGATTCATTAACACTCTGCATTGAATGATCTTCTACATATCTATCTGTTCCATCTCTTGTCAGATGGGTCTACTGATATGAGCCTCAATATCATTTAAACTCTGTGGTGAGTTCCTTCTTGCATCCATGTCATCTGTGTATAGAAGCCATATTCAACCTTGTAGCAAAGGTTGAGATCCACATCACCCATGATGATCATTAAGCTCATCAATTGATTATCGATCCTGGGTACCCATACAGAACCTGATTCACACTTCTTCTTTAATTACACCATTAGGAGAATGGTCTTATCTAGCCACTTGGAGCAAACATCTTGTCATGATTCTCTTCCTCTTTCTAAGAGAATCTTTTAGCCATGAGCCTTCTATATTATGTTTGATTTGTAAATATTCTTGTTGAACATCCATCACTTGTGCGGTGTTCATCATTCTTCATGATCTTTCCTACAAATCAAAATTAAGTACATGATTAGTAATACTTCATAATCATGAAATCATGTTAACATGATAACCTATTATGCATACAGATATCATTTACATAGTTATGCAACTATCTTGACCAATACTTTGGCACAACACTTTTCCATATCCTGTATGCATACAGTGGCTATCTAGATGCCTTCCATCTCTACCAAAACATACTATCGAGAGTGTGCACAGCTCTCAGCATGTCAGCAAAGAGGTTTCATTCTAGACAAGCTACAATGGAATGTTTTGTCCAACTTACCAATCATAAGCATATTAGTAGTATACTATTCAATGCTCTATGAATGTTTACACTCAGCATGAATACAAATATGCATGCAATCTATTTACTATTTCAAATAACAACTCAAATACTTATCTCTTATGTTTGTGTGGTTGCCTCCCGCTTGATCTTCTAAATGTCTTTTGAACTTCTATTCATTCTGTACCACTGTGCATGCTCAAGTGTGCACTAGTGTTATCCTCATGATCTCACACACAAACATACATTCATTAGTATATTATAAATATTATCAAAACATTATAATTCTAAATAATATTGAATATGTATAGTCATGATCATAGATAATAAACATTAGTATTCAAGATTTCAGGGAAGTCTTCTTTTACTCATGCATATCATCAATCAAGATAAAAGACATAATATTCATAAACCCTTGATTACTAACTTTATGAATAAGCATAACTGATCATACCAAGTATACTTATATAAGGGATCTTAACACAAGGTAAGATTCTAACTTGACATAGGAAAACATACCTGGATTAGTATACCTGCTTAGTTATGTCTAACATACCTAATCAATATCTTCTTTGTTCTCTTCAATGATTTAAGTATCTTGTACTGGAACCTGCATATCTCATAGGTTGCGCATAATAGAACAAAGTCATACATACCTCGTAAGTAGAACTTCTATGTGATCAAGGATTATGGATGAGTCTTTGTCTTCATGTTGTCATCGTCATGGAACTTGATTTGTCTTTCGTGATGCACCTGTATCTTGTTAGTAGACAACATCAACCCTAATCAATGAATGTCTTCACATGTATTCATACTTTTATTAGGATGATAAGACAAATCTAACATTAATCAAGATTGTACTAATCTAAATAATATAAAGACAAACATTTTATAAACTTAATCAAGAATCAGATTTCAAGACATACCTGTATCTCCTTAAGTCATACCTGTCGAGATTTCTTGTAGTCTTCTTATGTAAGGCCTTAGCCTCAACTCCCCCTGAAACTTGATCTGGAGATTAATTAGGGTTTTTTAGAGAAACCCTAAAAATTCAATCTTTGACTTTCACACTTCTGAATGGATGGAAGGATGTTTCTTGCTGAGCTGATTAAACTTGCATACTTCAATTTTGAAATCTCTAAAATTTGACCCCTCAAAATTTTCCTTTGAAACTTCTCGATATTCTGGACAGGATCCCAAACTAGGGTTTGATAAAGCCCACCCTTCTACCTACTCAAAAGGTTTGATTCAAGGCTCTAAATTCTTATGTTTATAAGGAGCTTCCAGCCGTGGTTACAGACTTCAAAAATTCCAACTTTTGCTGAAGCCCTAATTTTTCATCTTTCTGATCAAGATTCCGAACTGGGGTTTGATCAAGCCCGGTCTTCTACCCAACCAAAAAATTTGATCTTGGTCTCTAAATTTATGTTTTCCTGAGTAGCATTCAGCCGTGGATTCTGATTCTAACTTTCTCCAAAACCCTAAATTCCAGAAGCCATGAATGAAGGTGCTCCAAAAATAATTCTATTTTGATAGAAATATGTACTTGATTGTTTCTACTGTAACTCCAAACTTTTTACTCCACAAGGTCTGAAAACATTTTGTGTGGTAGCCTGACCTGTCATATTTCCATCCCAATAGGTCTGACCTCAATTGGATTTTCTGAGAGAGAGTTATGCCAAGTGTCGCAACGTGAACTATTTATGGGATAAAACAGGAGAGCAAACTTGCATGGCATTCCACGTGTCACTGGTTCAACTTCGGACTTTGAACAAGTTTCTTGAGATAGTACAGTCTGTGTACTACCTGTCACGTTTTACAAAATTTCATTTGGAGCTTCCTAGCCCAAGTTATGACCTTTTTTCCAAGGTCACCTGATTTTGACTGAGATCTGGAAGAGGCAGCAACCCTAACTTGTACTGATCATAAATCACAAAGTACAACGAATCTGAGGGTTTCCTTTGGACACAAGGTACCTGGGGATGTTATCTACGACTTGTAAACTTTTCAGATCCTGAACCTTCGCAGAACTGGATTTATAGCGAAAGTTCCACGATGACTGGTTTTGCTATGTAAAACCCAAACCTTTAAATTGTCGCAAGTGAAGCAAGTGTCGTAAGTTCCATACATTGCCTTCCTTCAGGTTAGCTCTGATACCATGTTAAAATTTAATATGCTAAGATAGAAAATAGCAGCATTACATTCCATTTTACAATAATAGCATATACAGGATCACTGAAGAAACAACAAGCATAGCATAAACACAAGAGACATAGATTTATCCTGGGAAACCCTCATGGGGTAGAAAACCTAGCAAAGCTTCCTCAATATAGATGACTAGCAAATACAAAATATGTAACCCTGAGCACAAGCTCCTCCTTCTCCATAGCAGACCTCTCTCTCATAAGTGCGCTACTCTCAAGTGAGTGAGTGTGTGTAAAATGAGGAATACACCTCCTCTATTTATACACTACTCCGACTTGTCTTTTACACAACTCATGTAGGATCGTATTTAACCATTGGGTTAAATACCCCACTACAACTGACTGGGCCGACCCCTCTAGGGTGGTCTAATAACCCTTTGACCCACATAACACATACAGGGCCGACCCCCACTAGGGAAGTCTAATAACCCAAGTTACCACAATCTGATGGAGGAATAAACATCTCCGGATATACAATAAGATATTCAAGGAGGAATGAAACATATCCGAAATAATAAAGTACAAATATAATATTCTTTGAAGTTACAATATCTCAACAATAATTAAAGTTCTTATACAGTAATTAAATTTCTTTATAATTAAAGTTCTTATACAGTAATTTGTTGTTTTAGGAATAATGCAAGTAATAGAAGAAAAAAAAACAGTTTTGATCCATGTTGAACAAAGAAGAGCGACTAAATATTTCAGAAAAAAAAAAAAAAGCAGGTTTACATCATCTTTTTGTGTGCTGGCAGCCTTAGAAATTTTCTGCATAATCAATAGCAATCAGATCCAACAAGCACATCTTGTACAGACAAATGGTCTTAATGAAGGGTCGAATGAATCAAATGAATGATGATCCGAATGAAACCATAGCTTATAAAATCATGATTAAGTGTGCTAAGGTAGTTAAATTTTGAAATTTTAACCATATTAGGGATTAATCAAATATCGTCTCTGCACACAATCTCATTCCTTTAATTGATCTCGACTTCACCCAATGAATCGATTAATCATGCATTATTGCAATTTTCAGAATTATTATCTGGTTATCATATGGTTTTAACTTTTCATTAAGTTATATGCAAAAAATCAACATGAGAACCGTCATTTTATTAATTAAAAGATCATCATGATTTTTTATGCACTATGTTATAATCCTATGATGAGAATTTTCTTTCAAACTGACCAAAGTTTACTTCGGACATGGTTGAATATTTCACAAACTATATGAATTCGTTAACGCACACATCTTTATTATGGTACACGTTTCAAAAAAATTCTGAATAATGGTGTGATCGTTTAAATGTGCCATATTTTCGTCTCATGATTTTTCAAACAATCAATAGGACCTTGTTTTAAAAATTGACCCCTACTTGATCCTCACCATCACTCTGCTCGCTCTTATCCTTTTCGAGTCCATCCAGCCGCATCCACTTCTTCCTTATTTATTTTTCTCTTTGTTCAGTGGGACCTGACATATCTTCGGTTTGGGGGAGTGTTGACATCCATTTTTTCACCATTTTTGATCATTTAATCTACTCGAAATAGCGTTATCTCTATCATTTTTGCTATATTAAGTTGCTTTATTTTCCATTTAGCCCATCAAACAATCCAGGTATGCACATATTTACTTACTATGCAAATCTTGTTGATATTTCGTTATATCATGATTTATTTATCTTAAAGTGATATTTTATGGGCATAATTGGTATTTATGTTTTAATTTGCAGGCTGCGTTTCTCAAATGACCCTTCATTTAGATTGCGTGCTTATGTGTTAAGTTAAAACGCGTTCATCTCATCATTCATCCCTTTGTTCAGCCTGCGAAATCCATGGTTGACACATCTCAGACCGTTAAATGCAAAAAGGGGCACGTGGGTTCTGTTTTCCACGCATTGGGCATAGTTAAGGAGCTTTGGTTCTAGAAGATTCATCCCCAGGACGTCCAAGCTCGCCAACACACTTCTCATCCATGTCAACACCCCCATGCTCTGATTCTTCTGCTCGTTCGGCCTAGGATCATTCACACCTATTTACACTCTTGCACGCCGTCATTCTGGACGGAATCCAGCTTGTTCACATTCAGTTGGTCGACATAACTCCCATGCCCACGCTCAGTCTTCCAACGTAACTCTTGTTCCCACATCGACGCTATAGCATGTGCTTCTGCTCACGTTTTGAGGAAACGAATGCTCAACTGTTCGCATTTGATGGGATTGATGACCAGGAGCTGGCTAGATCGACGCTGTAGCTGCCCTGTGAAGGAATCAACTCCATTAAAGTCTGAATAACGCTCCTTGCGTTGGCATGTATCAATTAAACCAACAGTTATAATCATTTAAACACTTTTATTATTAGAGAGGTCGACTCTGTTGACCCTCTGACCATTTGTAACTTATAAATAGACGCCTCCTTGGGAGAAATGCAGCAGACATAGAGGATCCATATGGAGATAGACATAGATAGATAGGTTGTTCTTTGTAAACACTATAATTTTCTCACTTAATGGAAGTAGCAGTTCGTTGATGCTCTGCTGATAGTCATTTAAGATGATTTAGTTTCCCCTCTGATTGCTGGGAAGGGCCCCTCATCAACTAGAGGTTTTGTTATCTTTTTCTACATTTCTTTTCTTGCAATTAACTAGTTTTTTTCCCGTGTGTGTAATCTAATTCGTTTTTCCTGTGTAGGTCATCCTCATTCCTCTGTAATTAATATTCTGCTATTAATATAATCTCTCTTCTTCTGAATTAGGAAATGCTCGACCAACCATTTTCTTTCAATCCTTCTTCCATCATTTGTAGTTAGATATTGCTTCCAAATTCTTCCATAGTTAGTATTAGCTTTTTTTATCTTCCCTTCTGTTAGTTTTTCTTCTATTTTGCTGTAGGTTAACTCTTTCTCTTTTTCCATCTTAACCTTCTTCCTACTTCTCATAGAAATCATTCCTCTGTCGCTGTAGGTTACTTCTATTTTCCATCATTTTGCTCCAATAGAAATAGTTCCTCTCTTAGATAATGATTAGAATAGATATCTTCTTATTAGTTTAGCATCTACATAATCATCTATTGCTTCCTCTGCACTGTAGGATCATTTGCATAAATCCAACTGGTAATTAAACCATCCAAATTCTTCCTTTTCCTCACTTTAACTCATTTTCCTCCATTCGGACCGCCATTCACAAAGGCATTCGGATCATCATTCAGACTTGTTTACTTTATGCATTTTTTTAGGCCTTCTTCAAAATCTAATTTCTTCTACGTCTCGATCATCATTCTTCTTAGTCCTCCTTAACAGTTTTAGATGTAATTTAAAGTATATTTCATGTTAATTAAAGTTCTTAATTAAGTCTTGTTATTATTTCCTCCTTTCTCCTACTTTCTTCTTGAAACTTTCTTCTCAACCTTCTTCCAAATTTTAGTTCTTCAATCTGATTTTCTAATTAGTTACTGTTCAGGATTTATTAGTCTTGTTTCTAGATAGTTTGTCTTCCAAATAATAGTTAATAATTCTATTTCTTAAGTTGTTTTAGTTTTTGATAGTTTCATCTAATTATCATAGGATTAGTTTCCATTCATACAAATAATGAAGATGTTCATGGTTTAAGATTTGGATTAATAATAAATATCTTTATCAAGTTTTCTACTTGTTTCCATAATCAAATACAGTTCAATTAAACATCTTTATTAAGTTTTCTATTTGATTCATTGGTTAATCCGTTTCTTGTTTTTTCATAGATAGAATAATTATGAAAGTCATGTAAGTAGTTTAAAGTCATATAGTTGCATGTTAGCCTTCAATCCTGCACATATAGTGATTGCATCTCATAAGCTCCCTCCTCGGGTTGACAATTTAAATATTGGAATTATTTAACCCATAATAAACACCAACAATCAACACAAGTCATTAGTTGTTATCCGAGAAGATAATGAAGAAGACATACCTAATGAAGTTTTGAATGATCCCATTCTTGAAGATGTGGTTATTCCTAAATATTCAACACACAACCATCCACATAAAGAAGTAATTACAGGAGAAAAATCACACCCATATCTGGAGCGTCTAGTAATAGAAAAAGTTGTAACTTATCCATAGTATGATATCATTAATGAATTGAAAAATATTTGTATTAAAATCCATTTATTACAAGCCATTAAGGATATAACGATCTATAGTAAAGTGATAAAGGAACTTTGCATTAAAAGGCCAGGTAAGAAACAGAAAGACCCTCCTACTATACATGTCATAGGTGAAATATGAGATTGTATAGCAGAATAACCTAGAATTTTGAAGTATACAAATCCAGGAAATCCTATAGCGACTGCTATCATCAATAACACTGCTATACAAAACACATTTATTGATATAGGAGCTTTTATTAACCCGATGACTACCACAGTTTTAGAAGCTCTCCATTTAGGACCATTCCTCTGTCCTACCCCAACAATGATGGAACTAGCAGACTGTACTATGGTACAACCTACTGGGATCTTAGACCATATCATGGTATCAGTGGCCTCATGGGAATATACTGCGGAATTCATGGTCATAGAATCAAAAGACCCTTCCAAAGGTCATCCCATTATTCTGGGAAGACCTTGGTTGGCTACTGCCAATGCATTTATAGGATGTAGCGATGGAGAGATGATGTCTTTGGGTACACATGGTACTCCCAAAAGACCTAACATCTAGAGCAACCACTTCACACAAATAGATCACAGATCGACACACCAATGATTTTACGTGGTTTAAACCCTCATCAGGGAAACACTCCATGACCCCAGCCAAATAGCTTCTATGGGACAATTTATTATGCAAAGAAAGAAAGTTACAAATGAGCTTCTCATAATCGATCAACTTTCCAATGACCCTCCATGCTCTTTAAATAGAGATCATGGACCAATTGGGTGCTAAGCCATGGATCAAGGGTAGGTATGATCTAAGAGAAGTTGAGCCGTCGGATCACTCTATGTCGAGAACATATCGTGATCGTCGGATTAAGTATTTACAAATGCATACTAAAGAAACACACTTTTCCTAACGTATATATTACACAAGTTGATCTTAACTAACTCCTAAGTGTCTAAATATCCTAACATCCCCCTTTAAGAACAACTTGGGATAGGATTGAAGGATTTACAAAAGTGACACTATTAGGAGAAGGAAGGAGGCATTAGAGCCTATCCCCCCTTAATGACAAGTTCCTGAACTCCCAACATAGATCGAAGTTTAGAAAACTTTGCTTCTGTAAGAGACGTAGTGAATATGTTTGCAACTTGATCATCTGTAGGACAAAAGAGCACTTCAAGAACTCGATCATGAACAAGATTTGTGATGAAGTGCATATGTATCTCAATGTGTTTGCTACGGTTATGTAGGACTGGATCTTTGGCAAGCTTGATGGCACTTTGATTGTCGTACCAAAGTGGAGTAGGTTGCTATTGCTCAAATTCAAAATCTGAAAGGATCTATCGAAGCCATAAAGCTTCCTGAATGGCATTAACTGCGGCTCGATATTCTGCCTCTGTTGAAGAAAGAGCAAGAGCTTGTTGTTTCTTACAAGCCCAAGTGATAGGTCCAGATCACAGACTGAAAACATAACTTGCAGTAGACTTTCAATCATCAGGATCACTGACCCAATTTGAATCAGTGAAACCAACCAACAAAAGTTCTCCCCCTGTACTGTAATGAATCCCAAACTAAATTGTACCTCGAATATATCGAAGTATTCTTTTAGCTTCTTTCTAGTGAATTTCATGAGGTGTTTGCATATAACAGGCAACACGACCAACGGGAAAGGAAAGGTTAGGACGGGAATGAGTCAAGTATAAGAGACTACCAACAAGCTGACGATACAAGGTGGAATCTACTTCAGGTGAAGTACAAGTGGCAAAAAGTTTGACTCCAGACTGGAAGGGAGAAGGGGAAAGTGTACAATCTTCCATGTGAAAGCGACGAAGAAGGTCACAAGCATACTTAGACTGAGAAAGAAAGATTCCTTCTTTGGTTTGCAGGACTTGGAGACCAAGAAAATAATGCGAATGTCCTAAGTCTGACATTTCAAAATTTTTCTTAAGACTGGATTTCACATGGGTTATAAGATTAGGGTCACTACCAGTAAGAATAAGGTCATCAACATATAGAACAAGTATGATGATATGGTTTCCTACTTTCTTGGTATAGACATTGGGGTCAGAATGGCATCTAGAAAAACCAGTATCAAGGAGAAAGTTATCCATTTTGGCATACCAAGCTCTAGGAGCTTGCTTAAGGCCATCTAAGGATTTCTTAAGGCGGTAGACAAGGCTAGAGTTATTATGAACATATCGAGGAGGTTGTTCCATATAAATTTTCTCCTGTAAATCACCATGTAAGAAGGAAAACTTGACATCCATTTGATGGACTTCCCCGTTGTGTAAGGCTGCAAGGGAAAGAACAAGGTGGATGGAGTTCATTTTTGCGATAGGAGCAAAGGTTTTATTGTAGTCAATCCATTCAACTTGGAAAAAAACTTTGGCAACTAAGCTTGCCTTAAGTCTTTCAACACTTCCATCTGATGCATACTTAGTTCTATAGACCCATTTACATTTGACAAGTTTTATTCCTTTTGAAAGAGGTACAAGATCCCAAGTATCATTCACAATTAAGGAACAATATTCCTCATCCATAGCTGCATCCCAAACTAGATTTCATGAAGCTTCTGCAAAGGTTTTTGGATCATGATTCTCGAAAATTTGAGACAAAAGAGAAGAGGCTTGCTGAAACTAACAATGTGTTCGATGTTGATCTCTAGGATCATCGGCAAGATCACCAGTTGCTTCACATGTTGAATGGACTCATCGAGGAAGCACTTGTGCTGGTGTAATTGGAGGAACATGAGCAGGTGGAGGTGGGTTTTCATCTTCACTGTCTTCATCAGAAACTAGAGTTGGAAACCTGTCAAGGAAGTTGGAAGAAGAAGAAGAAGGCACAATCGCCGAATCAGGCTCGTAGGCCAAAGATGGCACAATCGCTGAGTTAGGCTCGCAGACCAAGAGATTTTCATCAAATTTAACATCTCTTCTAATGATTACATCATGAGAATGTGGTTGAAGAAGTCTATAACCTTTTACATCTTCAGAATATCCAACAAATATGCACTTTTCACTTTTAGGCTGCAATGCTTTTCGTTTCATCCGGAATGTGAGCCCATGCTTCACTACCAAACACACGGAAGTGACTTACATCTGGTTTAATTTTACTCCATGCTTCTTCCAGTGTGATACCTTGTAATGATTTAGTGGGGGTGTGATTAACTCTGTAATTTGCACAATTAATGGCTTCAACCCAAAATTGAAGACTTAGTCCCTTAGATTGGATCATACAATTAGCCATTTCGTTTAAATTGCAGTTCTTCCGTTCAGCTACACAATTTTGTTGTGGTGTATATGGAACAATGTGTTGTTGTTGGATGCCTTGTTCAGTGCAAAAAGTAGTGAACTTTTTGTTAACATATTCTCCTCCATTGTCAGATCGTAATTTAATAATTTGATGACCAGATTGTTTTTCAACAAGGGCCTTGTAGGCCAAGAACATGTTAAATACTCTACTCTTAAGTTTTAGGAAATAAACCCAAGTGCGTCTGGTGTAATCATCAATGAAAGTTAAGAAATATTTGAAACCAGAAAAGGAAGCAGATGGAAAAGGACCACACAAGTCACTATGCACAATCTCCAAGGGAATCGAGGCGTGCCAAGAGGCACGTTTGTCAAAACTGTCCCGATGATGTTTTCCAAGTACACAACCGGAACAAACACCATCCATGCAAGATACCATCAGAAGACCTATCACCATATTGTCTTTACATAGTTGTTGCAATGAGCGATAATTTAAGTGACCAAATCGCTCATGCCAAAGTTTGCTCAAGTTATCACTATAAGGAACAAAAACTGAAGGAAAAGGTGATGACCCAAATTTGTTAAACTTGTACAACCTGGTAATATCGTCAACAATTCTGGTAGCTAGGACCCGTTGAGGATCTTTAAAATCCTTGATTACAACTTGATGAGGTGTAAACGTCACAATTTTACCTTTACCAGAATGAGTGATTTGAGAGACTGATAACAAATTGGAGGAAATTCTTGGAACACATAGTACATCACTAAAATGACCATTATCTACTGGAACTGTTCCAACTCCTACAACACTTAGAGATCTATCATCACCAACAAATATTTGTTTGGTGTTACATTCATGCATAGTAGAAAAGATGGCTTGATCCTTAGCCATATGATAAGATGCTCCAGAATCAATGGGTCATTCATTTGAAGTAGAAGAAGAAGATACATTATAAGAATAACCAAAAGCACAAAGTGCATGTCCATGAGAGGTAGATTATGAAGGCGAATCTAGGCTGATGTGGTGCTTCTTCATTGCTGCTTCCAAGGCTTCGATCTTCTTGAAACACTTAGATTCATCATGATTATCTTTCCCGCAATTGTTGCAATGACGCTTAGTCTTCTTTCCTTTTGGCTTGGATCCTTTGTCATTTTTTAAAGAAGGAGCTGACTGAGAGGGTTTGGGACACTTGTTTGACTTATTATTGCGAAAATGTTGTTTCTTGGGAGGCTTGGACTTTTCTTTCTGTTGGGACAATAAGTATTTCCTAGATGTATCTGCATTGTTAATTATTCCAATATGGATGAGTTTCTCTTGATCTCTAATCAAGGAATCACAAAAGGATTCAAGACTAGGCTCTTGATAGCTAGATGCATTCAAGGATTCTTTCATGGAGTAAAATGTAGATACAAAAACAGAATATGCAGGTCCAAGTTTGGAAAGAATATGATAAATGCATTGTTTGTCTTCCCTCTTAATCTTGCATTCTTCACATAAGAGTTTAAGAGTTTTGTACTTAGATAAATAATATTGTATGCATGAAAAATCACTTGGATTTAAAGAAATCAACTCATTTTTGAGTTGGTGACCTCGAATTTCATTGTGTTTACCAAACACAGATTCCAACTTGTCCTAAGCAACATCAGGTTCATCAATTCCAGATATGTGGAATCACAAATCAGTAGAAATTGACATCCCAATCAATCCACGAGCTTCGTCACATATATTTTTCCATTTTATTTTCTTGTCATCATCAGTGGGTTCTGTTTCTTTCCCTGAGGTGATTCTGAAAAGTCCCCTACTTCGTAGAACATCCTCCATAAGAGATTTCCATGAGAAATAGTTGGAACTGGTAAGTAGAATATCACAAGGAGTGGCCATAATACAAATTAATGGCTATAAAAACATAAACCAATAGTCTGAATGCGAAGAGGTCGAAAAAATAGGCATTTAAAAAAAAAACGGCACTGAAAACTAACTCCGTATGATGAAGTTATGCTTGAACAAAGAAAACGTTGAAGATGTCCCTAATAGTGACATGGCAGATAGAGAATGACCAGCTAAAAAAAAGACCCCCCTCTTCCCAAGATGAACCTTTGACAATCAATTTACAAGAAAGTTGCTTTAAGTGAATCACTTTTGTAAAGTAAGTGATTTCACTTTTACAATGATGTTACTTTAAATAGTGCAACTATAAAAAATAACTTAGGTGACTTACTTTTTTATTATTTTTTATTATTTAAGTGAGATGGACTTTTACAATAAAGTAATTTGAAAATAGAAATTGTATGCACTTTTTATTTTAAAAGTAACTTCCTATAACTTGAAATCAAAACCTATTAAGGAATAAAACAATTTTGAAGCAAGTGAGCTAGGTTAAAAGGTATGTAAAATATGAGAAGAAGGAAGGGTTTTTTTTTTGTTGCTCGGTTTCCATGCTTTCCTTTTTTTCCCTGCAAATCACACCATAAACCAAAACAATTTTTTTTTTCTATGCTTTTGGGGTTAGATCTTGTTAGCTTTCCTGGAAAGTCTATGTTTTCTCTCTGTTTCTGATTTGCCGAGATCACACAAGGTGCACGGCAAAGAGCATACGCAACCGAGAAAACCCTTTCCCTTTCTGTTTCTGATTCGCCGCGATCGCATAAGGTGCACAATAAAGAGCATACACATATAGAGAAAGAAACAATCTAAAACTAAAAAAATATAATAATGAAAACTGATAAAATATGATATTTTTTTTTTTCTTTTAAAACAGAAAAAAAAAACATCACTGTAACATTATACCTTTAGATCTGATGAAATACGCGTTTCTGAAGCAACCGGAAACTATTTTCGATCAAACGAAAACTATTTCCCAATGGAAACGACGATCCGAATGCAATGAAACACCTCCCACGGCACAAAAATGTACAAAAATGCCAAAAACAGAAACCCTTCGAAGTTTTGGCAACAACAACTTAAGATCTAGATCATAACCGGAAGCGACTCTCCATAAAAGCTCTGATACCATGTTCAGCTACACTGGGTACTCCTAAAATATCGAAGACCTAGAGAAACCACTTCACACAAATAGATCACAGATCGACACACCGATATTTTTACGTGGTTTAAACCCTCATGAGGGAAACACTCCATGGCCCTGTCCAAATAGATTCTACGGGACAATTTATTATGCAAAGAAAGAAAGCTACAAATGAGCTTCTCATAATCGATCAACTTTCCAATGACCCTCCATGCTCTTTAAATAGAGATCATGGAACAATCGGGTGTTAAGCCATGGATCAAGGGTAGGTATGATCTAAGAGAAGTTGAGCCGTCAAATCACTCTATGTCGAGAATATATCGTGACCATTGGATCAAGTATTTACAAATGCATACTAATGCATACTAAAGAAACACACTTTTTCAAACGGATATATTACACAAGTTGATCTTAACTAACTCCTAAGTGTCTAAATATCCTCACATGATGATCTCTGATGGGTTATCTACAAGAAAACTGTAATGTCCCCTCCCATCATACCAGCATGATAGAGACGATGTGGTGCTAAAACTGGGCATCTAGCCCCATGAAATTTTACATAAGCATTCACATAATGTAAAAGAACATATGAAATGAATAATTATAAGAAAAACACAGCAAAAATAATTTAGGTAACACATCCATCATACATTCAAGGTATTCATCAAATAAATAAATAAATGCAAAGTTAACATAAGAGAGTACTTATCTTATAACAAAGTAGTCCCAAGCAACTGGCTATGCAACTGCAACATTCCACCCAACCATAGGTCCATTGTGATCATCCATTCCTCAACACATGGCCACCCCCGAGTTGGGCATGATCTCTACAAGGAATCAGGGAATATCGGACTCACACATAGACAAGCATACACCAAGCTGAGCCAAGCCAATCTACAATTGGGTTTATCAGGCTGCTAGGAAATGGAAAGGAAGAGTGGCTAAGCTAGTGAGCTCAAGCACAGAGCCAGGGGTAACCTTACAAGATCTATCTAGCTTGTCACCCACAATACCTACACACCCAGCACAAGGAAGTATTCTTTTCACTGCTGTACAGTCCCTCAAGCCATACCTTCCCCATCTAGTGCTCTCAGGGTGTGCATAGAAGAGAAGCCAAATCCCTCTTGATCTTCTTGGGAGGTTATCTCCCCCACTAGGTTTATCAAGCCCTCTCTGTCCACTACCACTCCAATCTCTTGCTTACAGTCTCCAAATAAAATAGGGATGCAGATAATCAGCTAACTACAATGGCTGGATAGGAGAAAAACATTTGTACAGCGATAAGCATGAAAATGATTCCCTGCTTCAGAAAAACGTGGGAAGACCCAAAACGAAATGGAAATTGGGGATTCAACCCTGGAGAGCAAAAACCATTTTCAGAAAAATGCCTATGGGTATTATGGGGCAAAAACAACCTCCCTCACAGTCCCAAATCCTAGCCCTCCTCTCCCAGCTGCTGTATAATGAAAAAACGACTCCCAGGCATGGAAAATGCAGGAAAAATGGTGAAAAATGTGATGGGGAAAGACCCAGTAGTTCAGACTACGCGAGAAATGAAAGACTATCTGTTCAGAATGGCTTTGGGCACCATTTCGTAGGTGTTTTCTTGCCCAAGAAGCAAAAATCCGAATTCCCAAGTTGATGGGTTGCCCATGCACGAAATGTTCGCATATCCACATCATCTTTTTTCAGGATTTTGCATGCAATTAGGGTTTGCATGCAAATTCTAGGGTTTGCATGCACTTTGCATGCATCCTAGTCACCAGGTTGATGCCTCCAGCACCTTACCCACCTTATTCTAGCACTCGGGAGCCACTTACTTTCGAGTTTTAGCCCTCCTAGTAAGGAAGGCGCCCTGACTAATTTTACATGGTATCAGAGCCATTACAGGGACAAGATCTCTTTTCTACAGGTGTTTCTAGAAGAAGATTTGAGTGAATTGCTCAAAAATTGCAAAAAGTTTTGGCATGAAAGATCTCAAGGGCATTCGCTCCTATGCATGCAAAGCTTGAAAATACATCCAATACCATTCCAGAAGCTTGAGTTTCCACATAATTCCTGGATCTGATACATTGGACCCATTCAACATTGTTTGATCTCCAATCCCAGGTGTGATGCAACTCTTAAAGGGTGGATTGTTCAACCTCATTGTTCTTGGTTTATTGTGATTTGTAGGTTATTGTCTCCATCATTTGCATTCGCTACTCTGCCCTTGCAAGCTTCTCTACATCAGTGTGCACTCGCTCCTAGCAATGGAATACTCTTCTTCAAAGCCTATCCTCACCCCATTCAATGATTTTGATTGGAAAGATGATATGGAGTGTTAAATTTTCAGTATTAAATCACAATACTATAGGATCTTTGCTGAGAGAATAACATCTACAGTATATCAATGCATGACAATCATAATATGACAAGCATCACAAGCATCATAAGAATCAAAAGCATAGAGACAAGAGACACAGAGTTTCCGTGGGGAAAACCCTAAGGTGAAAAACCCCACAACTTCCTCAGAGATAGAGAGAGCAATGGCTCAACCAAAATACAACCAAATAATACAGAGATAGTCTCCTAGCAGATGATCCTCCTCCTCCTCACTAGTGCGCCACTTTCCAGAGAGAAAGATAGATACTTTTCCGAGTGAGTAAAATAGAGATCTCCTATCTCTATTTATACTCACCTTTTTGCCCAGTGACCTACTGGGGCCGACTTGTCTACTTTAGTACATCCACATTATATTATATATTAATTAGGGCCGACCCCATAAGGTGGTCTAATAACCCATCGGCAAGTACACACACTTGCGACACTTGTCAATCCACATGACGACACTTCCTTATAGAGGAATAACACATCTCTTATAAGGGTACAATAAATATACATATAATATACTGATGAAATACATTCCGAAGTTACATATACATCAACACTCCCTCTTAACAAGGAAGGTATTTCTCGACACAGATTTGCTAGACAAGTCTTCTTCTCTGGATCATCATCATCGATGCATCGTCATCGTCATCGTCACTGCTGCTGCTATCTCGTCCAATCTCTGTCTCTACTCGTCATAGGAAGTTCTACAGAGCCAGTCCTTTTTCATACTGGATGTAGGCCCACCACCTGCAGGTCTTCATCATCACTGGCCATACTGTGGAATCCTCAGGACTTTTACGTGCGTCACAAAACCTCGAAAGAGCATCCCAGGATATTACGGGTACACAACTCCAACCTGTAGGATCTCCCAGGGCGCTATTACATGTGACCCCACCACAAAACCTCGAAAGAGCATCTTAGGATGTTACGGGTACACAACTCCGACCTAAGATCTCCCAGGGCACAAATTACATGTGGTCCACCACAAAACCTAGCAAGAGCATCTCAGGATGTTACGGGTACACAACTCCGACCTGAGATCTCCTAGGGCACAAATTACATGTGGTCATGGCAAAACCTCGCAAGAGCATCTCAGGATGTTACGGGTACACAACTCCGACCTGAAATCTCCCAGGGCCCAAATTACATGCCATAGGACAAAACCTCGCAAGAGCATCTCAGGATGTTACGGGTACACAACTCCAACCTGAGATCTCCCAGGGCAACGAATTACATGTCCTCCCAGAGCAATGTCTCGAAAGAGCATCCCAGGCTGTTACGGGTACACAACTCCGACCTATAGGATCTCCCAGACATGCTCATCTGCACAACCTGATCCACGGCCACAGAGTATCAACCTGATACTCACCATACATCATCCTGATGTACTCATGATCGTCCTGATCATAATCACTGCAACGTCCTGCTGCAAGTCATCTGGAGCAACATCCTGAAGCTCGTCATCCATGATCGTCCTGATCATCAATGCAACATCCTGCTGCATGTCATCTGGAGCAACATCCTGAAGCTCGTCATCTATGATCATCCTGATCATCACTGCAACATCCTGCTGCATGTCGTCTTGAGCAACATCCTGAAGCTCGTCATCTATGATCATCCTGATCATCACTGCAACATCCTGCTGCATGATCTACCTGATCATCAATGCATCTTCCTGATGCATACCAAGTATCATACATGATCCTCCTGATCATCAATGTATCCACCTGATACAAATATATGATACATATCATCATACATGATCCTCCTGATCATCAATGCATCTACCTGATGCATACCAAGTATCTACCTGATACATATCATCATACATGATCCTCCTGATCATCAATGCATCTACCTGATGCATGCCAAGTATCTACCTGATACATATCATCATACATGATCCACCTGATCATACAATGTACCCACCTGATACATATACAGATACATGGTCCAAGCATCCAACATGATGCATAAACAATACATACACATGATCCAACTGATCATATCCAGCATCCAAAGTGATGCGTACATACATACATAAAATGATCCAACTGATCATATCCTGCATCCAACATGATGCGTACATACATACATAAAATGATCCAACTGATCATATCCTGCATCCAACATGATGCGAACATACATAAAATGATCCAACTGATCATATCAAGCAGAAACTAGAACATCATCCTGATGCTCATCATCCAACGCTTACATCCACAGCCATGTGAAGGATCCTCCTTCCAACATGCTTGGAATGGATTCAGCAAATGTGTCCGTCACTTCTTCCTCGAAGTGTCCTCGATCTGAATAACGCCAAGCCTCTCTCTGAAGTACTCGAACTTCACCCTGGCTAGTGGCTTCGTCAGCACATCTGCAATCTGCTCGTCCGTCGCAACATACAGGAGCTTCACAGCTCCTCTCTGCACCATATCCCTGATATAGTGATATTTGATCTATGTGTTTCGACCTGTCATGAAACACTGGGTTCTCGGACAGCTTCACACAACTCTGGTTATCACAGAAGATACCAGTAGCCTCCAACGGGAGATCAAATAACTCAGACAGTAGCTTCCTTAGCCATACTGCCTCACAACTAGCTGAACAGGCTGCAACATACTCTGCCTCAGCTGTACTCAGTGCTACGCAGGACTGCTTCCTGCTAAACCAAGAGATCACACCTGATCCCATACTGAAGAAACACCCAGATGTGCTCTTCCTATCTGCAGCACTTCCATCCCAATCTGAATCAACATAACCCTGCAGGTTAAACTTTTGATTCTCCTCATACCTGAGCCCATAATACACTGTATCCTTCAGGTACCTCAGAACATGCTTTACAGCAACCAGGTGAACACTCCTCGGATCCGTCAGGAACTGGCTCAATGTGTTCACATCAAAGCAAATGTCTGGTCTCGTGTTCGTCAAGTACATCAAGGACCCAATCATCTGATGATACAAAGAGACATCAACCGGCTCAGATGAAGCATCACATAGAAGCTTCAGATTTGATGCCATAGGTGTGGCCATGGCCTTGCAATCCATCATCCCAAATCTCTTCAGGATATCTACTGTGTACTTCCCTTGACCAAGGAAGATCCCACCTGCATTCTGCCACATCTCCACGCCAAAAACAAATAGTGCATCATCCCCAAGTTCTTCATCTCGAACTCGGTAGTAAGCTTCCGCTGCGTGTCGGCAATCAATCTATCTTCACCATACCAAGTTCTGCACATATATGATTTCCTATCATGTGTCTCAGAACGAAGTGGCTGCTTCTTCTTCAACTACATCATTCAAGAAAGCTGTCTTGAATCCATCTGGTGTATCTTCTATTTCATCACTTTTATATTTCTCTATGCTGCCATCTGCAACATGCTTGATCTGAAAGTTCTATTCGGAAGTCACAACAGACTTCCCTTTAGCTCTTGGGATCGCATCCCAAACATCATTCTTCATGATCGACGGATCATGGCATTCCATGTCTTCATCCCAGATCCTGGGAATTTCAATATCTTCAATAGATATCTTTGTTGCTGGAACAAATGTTGTAGTCCTTTTGTAGGTGAAGATATACGGTCTTTCCTACAAAACAGATTAAATTGCATGATTAGAAACATCTCATAATTTTCAGAACAAATTCTTACACATGAAGAAATATGTCATACAGTCATGCAGTCATGCAATTATCTTAGCCAATGCTTCAATACAACATTTATCCATATCCCGTAACTTTCTAGATGCCTTCCAATCTCTACCAGAACATTGTTAAGAGTGTGCACAACTCCCAACATGTCAGCAAAGAGGTTTCATTCTAGATAAGTAGCAATGGAATGTTGTACAGTTCCATAGGCCACTTACCCAACACATGCATATTAGTAGTATACTGTTCATTAATTCAATCATTCTAATATGCACAATACATATCCTAAGTCTAGGAACATGAGCATATACATCATTGAACAATTTTATTTAAGCAAACAAATATGCAAGATAATTAAAATACTTATCTTTGTTTGTTTGTTGGGTGGACTCCCTCTGAGTCTTTTCTTCCTTGCAGGAGCCGCTGGAGTCCTTCTAAACCTTCTTGTTGTGGAATGTAGAGATATGGACAACTCCCTCTGAATATCTGCACCCTTGCAGAAACCACTGGAGTGTGCTCCCTCTTGATCTTTGCTTCCTGGATTACCTGTTATTGAACTCATATTCATCCTTGGTCCCTATGCATGCTTATTAGTATCATGAATGTGTTATCCTTGTGATCTCATATAAAATCATACATTCATTAGTATACTATTAAAACACAATAATCTCAAGCATGTATAGTCATGATCATTTCAAACAGAAATAATAAGCATGAGCATTCAAGGATTCTTATGGTTAGTCAAATCATAAGAAACATAACATGTCTAAACCTGTAATTACTCAAGCCTATGACTCTTCAGGTTAGTTGAATCATCAATCAAGATAAGAGATATAAAATGCATAAAACCTGTGATTATTCAAGCCTATACTTTCATGATTCTTCTGGTTAGTCATATCATCAATTATAATAATATACATCCAACCATGATTATTCAAACCTATGACTTCATGAATAATTATTATCAACAACAGTATAAGATCCTAACACAAGGTAGGATTTTAGCTTGATATAGGAAAAACATACCTGGATTAGCATGCTAGCTATTTATGTCTAACATACCCGCATAATGTCTTCTGGTTCTCTTTAGTGACTTGTGCTAGTAACCTGCATGTCTCATAAGTTAACCATTATAAAACTAAGTTATACATACCTCGAGGATGGATCTTCTATGAGATCCATGGCAATGGATGAATCTTTGTCCTCATGATCATATGTTCTTGAACTAGAACATGATTTGTCTTCTTGGTGTACCTTTCATGTTAGTAGACAACATAAAACTCATACAACATCACAATGTGTTAGTACAAACATAAGTTTCATACTCCTAATAAATGAATGACTTCTATCATGCATTCATAATTTTATTAAGGTGATATGACAAGTCTAAAATCAAGATTGTACTAACCGTGATAATATGAAGACAAGCATACCATAAACTTAATTATGAACAAATCTCAAAACATACCTCGATGAGTCATACCTGTCGAGATCACTTGTAATCTTCTTATGTAAGGCCTTAGCCTCATCTCCCTCTGAAACAGGAACTTCTTCACTTATGCAAGTGACCAATCCATCTTCTTCTAGGATTAACCCAATCCACTTGATTTGCAAGAACTGGAGTTGTTCTTATTATCCCTTTTGTTCTTGGGACAATCTGAAGCAAAGTGACCCTTCTCATTGCATGTGAAGCATCTTAGGTCCTTCTTATTCTTTTGATGGAATCTTTTGGGGTGAGGGTGATCCTTCTTGGTTTTGCTTCTTTTGGTGTGAGCTGCAAGAGCTTGATCTTCACCTCCCATCTTTTCCTCACGAGCTATAAGCCTAGCTTCTTCTTGAGAACATTCTTCCCGAAGTCTACTGAAGGAGATCAACTTCTTCCTTGCACAAATTCCTTGAATAAAAGAATCCCATGACCTGGGTAGGCCATTTAGAGTGGTCATCACCACTTCACCATTCTCCACCATTTCATCTACTGCTTCTAATTGTTCCTTGATCTGAGAGACCCTTGAAAAGTAGGATTGAATGGTTTCCCCATTCTGAAACTTTACTGCTTTCAATTGGTTCCGCAGGGTCATCTTCCGATTTATGTTCTTTCCTTCAAATAGCTTGGTCAAAGATTCAAACATCTCTTTGGGTGTCTTGAGAGAAGACACATGGGATATGAGATGGTCTTTGATAGAATCAGCAATGATTCTCTTTGCCTTGACCAAGTTCTTCTTGTGCAATACCTTGGCCTCTTCATCCTCTGGGATAGGGATGTCTTCTTTCACATATGAGTCCAACTCATTCTCTTCCAGGATTAGCCCAATCCTATACTTCCAGGCTCGGAAGTTATCAGCCCCTTCAAGCTTATCCTCAAGCTTGGTGTGAAGAGACATCTTTAAGAGTACTTCAAATGGAAATAGAAAAGATTTAGAACTTACCACTTGAAGTGCTGAAAACTGGATCTGGTCCCGGATTAGGGTTTGTCAGAGAAACCCTAAAAATTCAAAATGTGAATTTCAAAATTCTGAAAGGATAGAGAGATGCGCCTTGGAGAGCTGATCAGCCTAGTACATTTAGAATTTGAGATCAGCAAAGTCTTGTCCTTCAAAATTGCCTTTTTGTCCTCCCGGGTTCACTGGGGAGAGCCCTGAATTAGGGTTTGAGTTTCCCGGAGATCTACCCAGCCAAAAATCTCGATCCAAAGCTCAAACCTTCGATTTTTGCAAGGAGCTTCTAGCTGTACCTTCAGTTTCCAGAAATTCCTATTTTTGTGGAAACCCTAATTTTTAGGGCCAAAACTGAAAATGCTCGGAACTGAAATCTGATTGGACAGAAAGATGCGCCTTGATGAGTAGATCCAATCTACTATACTGAATTTCAAAAATCTGTGGAGAGAAACCCAATAAACAAGCAATACAAGCTTCCGTCACTGCAAAATGTCTTCTTCTCAGTTAAGCTCTGATACCATGTTAAATTTTCAGTATTAAATCACAATACTATAGGATCTTTGCTGAGAGAATAACATCTACAGTATATCAATGCATGACAATCATAATATGACAAGCATCACAAGCATCATAAGAATCAAAAGCATAGAGACAAGAGACACAGAGTTTCCGTGGGGAAAACCCTAAGGTGAAAAACCCCACAACTTCCTCAGAGATAGAGAGAGCAATGGCTCAACCAAAATACAACCAAATAATACAGAGATAGTCTCCTAGCAGATGATCCTCCTCCTCCTCACTAGTGCGCCACTTTCCAGAGAGAAAGATAGATACTTTTCCGAGTGAGTAAAATAGAGATCTCCTATCTCTATTTATACTCACCTTTTTGCCCAGTGACCTACTGGGGCCGACTTGTCTACTTTAGTACATCCACATTATATTATATATTAATTAGGGCCGACCCCATAAGGTGGTCTAATAACCCATCGGCAAGTACACACACTTGCGACACTTGTCAATCCACATGACGACACTTCCTTATAGAGGAATAACACATCTCTTATAAGGGTACAATAAATATACATATAATATACTGATGAAATACATTCCGAAGTTACATATACATCAACATGGAGATCATATTACGTTCAAAAGGTTACTACCGAGTCACTCTTGGTCTTGAATTGGAGCCAAACAACTTGTCAGATAGAACCAAACACTACAACAAGCTTGATGAAGCTTATGGTCTTCTTTGTCTCTCCATCTTCAAATATCTTCACTTCCATCTCAGCGAATTGAAGACTCCAAAAGCTATATGGGAGCAACTTGAAATACTATTTGGCAAGCAGGATGAGCTTAGGGCTTTTCAATTAGAGAATGAATTGATTTCCCTTAGTCTTGAGAATTTTGAGACCATTAATGAATTCTTCACAAAATTCAAGAACTTGAACTTGTAGTTGAAGAATAGTGGAGTTATCAAAGAGGATAAACAATTGATCTTCTCCATTCTCAACAAGCTTGGTAAATATTATTCGGTATTTGTCTCTACTTTCAATTCCAGTCGGCTAACTACCCTGAATTGGAAGATACCTACCTTGAATGCCTTCATTGAGTCCGTCACAAAAGAGCATGACAAGTTGATTCAAATGGGTTCCATAAGCTCCAAAGATTCATCCCTATATGTTGAAGGACCCAAGATCTCAAATGGTAAAGGAAAGCAAAAGAAGGAGAAGCCCAAATTCGAGCCTCACAAGCAAAGAAGGTAACCAAAAATCTAAATGTACTTACTGAAACCGTGGATTTCATCCTGAAAGTTCATGTATGAAGAAGAATATAGATCAAATGGCTCTCCTTTTGGAAAAGAACAACATAACGCTTCCTGATGGTGCAAGGAAGAAGGATAGGAATGATGATCATGAAAGAGGACAAGCACTCATGGCAACTATTTCGAAGCCCACTACACTCTTGATAGATTCGGGTGCATCGAATCATATGGTTGCAAATATTGATTATTTTTCTTCATTCGATCCAAACAACTCCATCCCCATCCATTTGGGAGATGACTCAAAAATTTCTTCAAAGGGCAAAGGTACGATTCATGTAGATCATGGAAGCTTTCAGAATGTTCTCTATGTGCCTTCCTTGGCTTCTAATATTCTTTCTATGTATAAAATGACACACATTGGTGAACCAAAGCAAGTTACATTCAGCCCTAATATAGTTGAAATTTCTGATATCAGAAGTGGAAGACTTGTTGCAGTTGGAATGGCAAACCACACTCCAAAATGCTATGAGTTTTCACACTTTATTCCACTTGCAAAGCCCACTGCTCTTCGCACACATGGTAATGAGGTTAGTAGGCTTTGGCATGAAATATTTGGACATCTTAATTATAAGTATTTGCTGCTGCTATCAAAGAAATCCATGGTACATGGTCTTCCACAACTCCGTTCCTCGAAGGGAATATGCACTGGTTGCATCATTGGGAAGCACCCCGAGCACAGATTTGACCGCGGCAAAGCTAGCAAAGCTTCTACAGTTTTGGGGTTGATACATGATAATATGAGTGGTCCGCTGCCCCATACGTCATTAAATGGTTCAAGGTATGTTTTGACATTTATTGATGATTTTTCCCGCTTTACATGGGTATTCTTTCTAAAAAACAAGTCAGAAGTGCTTGGAAAATTCAAGGATTTTAAGGCTTCTGTTGAGACCGCCACTAAGAGCAAGATCAAATCTCTTAGAGCTGATAATGGTGGAGAATATATCAAGGCCAAATTTCTACAACTTTGTGCCCAAAGTGGAATTCAGATCCAACATACAGTTCCCTACACACCCTAGCAGAACGGTGTAGCGAAAAGGAAAAATCGGTCACTGAAAGAGATGGCTACATGCATGATTGAATCAAAAGGTTTGGCTGCAAATATTTGGGCTGAAGCAATCAATTTTGTTGAATACATATAGAACCATGTTCCACATTCATCAGTAAAAGGTATGACTCCTTTCGAAGCATTATTTGGTCACAAACCGGATGTGTCAAATTTGAGAGTTTTTGGCCCTACTGCATGGGCTAGAATTCCTTCCAAGAAGAGACGAGCTTTGGATCTAGAAAGTATTGAGTGCATACTGATAGGATATGGGGAAGAATCAGAAGCATATAAACTCATGGATATCATATCTAAAGAGATATTCATAGAGCACAGTGATTTGAAGAACCGCTTCAAGAATTGCAACTAGTCGAGGAAGCGACTGTCGATTCACCGCCTTCACCAGAAGAAGATCCGTGCAGCGATAATGAAGGTATGAGTTCTGATATTTCTGATATTCTAGCAGCATATGATGATCATGACATATTAGGTTTTAAATCCAACCATTATGATCCTCCTCAGTTACCAAAGTGGGCCCAAAACACTCTTCAATCTGCTGGTTTGAACCTTGGAAATCCTGCTGATCCAAGACGAACAAGAGCATACTTTCAAAGAGAAGGTATGGCTCTTTCTATTGCTGATCCATTACCTCCATAGATTTGTTATTTGATGGCTGGTTTAAATCCAACATCATACTATTCTGCAAACCGAGATCCGAGATGGCAAAGTGCCATGGATGAAGAGTACAGTTCTCTTCAAAAGAAGAACACATGGGAGCTAGTTTCTCTTCCACCTGGAAGAAGATTAGTGAAGTGTAAATGGGTCTACCACATGAAAGTTGCTGCTGATGTATCTATCAGTAAATAAAAAGCAAGGTTGGTGGCAAAAAGGTTTCTCCCAAGTCCAAGGAGTGGACTACACTGAGACCTTTGCACCGTTTGCAAAGATGGATTCCATCCGCCTTGTTTTGGCTATTTTCGCATCCAAGCACTGGGAAGTGCACCACATAGATGTGAAGAGTGCATTTCTACATGGAGACCTTGCTAAATAGGTATATATGCAGCAGCCAGAGGGCTACACATCAGATCCATCATTAATTTGTAGATTGAAGAAATCTTTGTATGGGTTAAAACAGGCCCCAAGAGCTTGGTACGCAAAGATGGACTCCTTCCTTCTTTCTCAGAATTTCCAAAGATGCAAACCTGATCCAAATGTGTATCTTCAGTGAGTTAAAGGTAATTTGTTGGTTATTGTACTTTATGTTGATGATATTCTCATTACTGGTAGCACTCTTACTTCAATAAACAAGCTAAAAACTGTCTTAAATCTAGCTTTTGACATGAGCGATTTGGGCTTGCTGAGTCACTTTTTCGGCCTGGAGATAGCTCAAAATTTTGATGGGATCACTATATCTCAGCAAAAATATGCTTTCAACCTGTTAATGAAGTTTAATATGGCTGAATGTAAGGCAGCCCCTTTCCCATTCCTCTCAGGAATCAGTCTTGAGGAGGGAGATTCTACACTGCTTGCAGATTGCAGTATGTATCGATAGTTGATTGGTTCACTAATTTATTTGACACACTCAAGGCCTAATATTTCATATGCCGTGAGTGCCGTGTCAAGAAATATGCAGCAGCCACATGAGCTTCATTGGTGAGAAGCCAAGCGGATCTTGCAGTATGTGCAAGGTACGAGACAGTTTGGCATACATTATGCTGCAGATTCTGAGCTTGATTTCATTGGTTTTACTGATTCAGATTGGGAAGGTGATAGCATTGATCGGAAGTCCACTTTCGGTTATGTTTTCATGATTGGTAATGGTTCTATTTGCTGGTACAGCAAAAAGCAAGCAGCCATTGCACTTTCTTCAGTAGAGGCAGAGTATCGAGGGGCAGTCAATGCCTGCATTGAGGCAGTTTGGTTGCAGGGTATTCTTTCCGAGTTTGGTTTTGGTGGCACTACTTCGAATGTCCTATTTTGTGACAATCAAAGAGCTATCAAGATCTCCACAGATCCAGTTCAGCGGTAGAGGACCAAACACATTGAGATTCATATGCATTACATTCGACAGTTGGTGCATGATCGCACCTACATTCTGCAATATTGCCCTACTGATGAGCAAATTGCAGACATCTTCACCAAGAGCTTCACTAAGAAGAATTTCTCTTACCTCCATTCACTGTTGGGGGTGAGTTCCATCATGGTGGAGACAGATTGATCCATTATTATGCTTTAGCTTGAGGGGGGGCTTTCTTCATACTAGGTTTTCCCTCTTTCCTCACTTAGCTTATTTTCAACATTTTTTGGATTATTGTATTGGGGTGACCTTTGGTCTTGGTTACCAGGGCCCCACATTATTTTTTGCACATCATATTCTAGCTTGAGGGAGGGTGCTCGTATATCCACATCATCTTTTTCAGGATCTTGCTTGCAATTAGGGTTTGGATGCAAATTGTAGGGTTTACATGCACTTTGCATGCATCCTAGTCACCAGGTTGATGCCTCCAGCACCTTAGCCACCTTATTCTAGCACCCGGGAGCCACTTACTTCAGAGTTTTATCCCTCCTAGTCAGGAAGGCACCCTCTTCTCACCTACTGCCAGAGAAGGGCGCACTTCTTCACCTACCACTGCAGTTCCACTTTAGTTACACTCAGTTAGCTCCGATTCTCCCTGATTTGAGGCTAGTTTCACTCCCGACTGACTGTTTCACTTCCGTTGATGCTCCAGATTGACTAGATGACTTGTTTTGACTTCAGTTAGCCTCCCATGCACCCTCCACTAATCCCACTTCCCTATATCAGTGCTACACACTTCAATTACACATGTTACACTCAGTTAGACTCAGATTGACACCTGGATGATTAGTACTTGTGCATTGATGACCACCATTGATTGATGACGAGGACTCCTAGTTGGAGTCAAGCTACTCCATTCAGTAATTTGAATGACCTCCTTAGGGAATTCGAATTGCTCAGTCATTGTTACTGTAATCTATTGTAATCATTCACCCTTACTGGGATATTGAGCACTGATGCATGTTTTGCACAGTTTTACACCATATTTTCTATTTTCATCTGTTGTGATTGATTTACTTGTTAATTAGATCTGTTGTGACTAATTTTACACGAAATTGGCTGCCATACCTCTTCATTCCCAAGGCATTAACTACATCAACCAATTTCTGGAAGAATTAAATGATTGGGTCCATAACCCATAATCATTGACACATGGATTGACACCATTGGCTCAAGGGTTTGAATAATTTCTCTCCCTATTCCTTGTAGAATCATGCCCCCATCTCTTTGTTGCATTGCATAGCTAGTTGTTTGTTTTTCATTAAAATTCGTATTGACATGATGTCTTAATTTACATTGTGCCTATCTAGCACAAGAACCATAGGCATCTATTTTTAATTGCCGATACATAAAACGCTAAATCAATGGTGGGGCCTTGGCCTTGAGCTCCTCACCATGAATAAATAAAAATATTTATATCATTTACAATTTAATGCAAAAGGTGTCAAAATGGGGACATTACATTCCCCTCCCCTTACATTAGCATTGTCCTCAGTGCTCATCAAAATTGAACAAAAATGGATATGCCACCCTCATGGTATCCTCCAGCTCCCATGTAGCCTCATCGGGACCGTAGTGCTTCCATTGCACCTTTACCTCTCTGATGGCTCAGTTCCAGAGCAATGTTACCTTCTTGTCTAGGATGCGCAATGGGTCGGTTTGGAACTCTCCCTCGGGTTCCACTTGGATCACATCCCAATTAATCACATGGTTAGGATCATGTACATATTTTTTAAGTAAAGAGACATGAAAAACATTATGAGCTTTAGTGCTAGCAAGAAATGCAAGTCTATATGCAACTGGCCCTATTCTTTCAAGCACTTCAAATGGCCCACAATATCTAGGTGATAGCTTGGCACAACTCCCAAGCTTCAAGGAACTCTTCCTTGATTTCACTCTAAGATACACATGATCCCCAACATTGAATTCCCTATGCACTATGTTTATTGGCATAGCTTTTCTGTCTTTCCTGGGATGTTTTTAAATTCTGTCTAATCTTGGCAACTTCTTGATCCATTTCCTTAAGCAATTCTAGCCCAAGTACAATTTTGTTCACTAGATTGTCCCAAGTCACTGGTGTCCTACACTTAGAGATCTATCATCACCAACAAATATTTGTTTGGTGTTACATTCATGCATAGTAGAAAAGATGGCTTGATCCTTAGCCATATGATAAGATGCTCCAGAATCAATGGGCCATTCATTTGAAGTAGAAGAAGAAGATACATTATAAGAATAACCAGAAGCACAAAGTGCATGTCCATGAGAGGTAGATTCTGAAGGCGAATCTAGGCTGATGTGGTGCTTCTTCATTGCTGCTTCCAAGGCTTCTATCTTCTTGAAACACTTAGATTCATCATGATTATCTTTCCCTCAATTGTTGCAATGATGCTTAGTCTTATTTCCTTTTGGCTTGGATCCTTTGTCATTTTTTAAAGAAGGAGCTGACTGAGAGGGTTTGGGACCCTTGTTTGACTTATTATTGCGAAAATGTTGTTTCTTGGGAGGCTTGGACTTTTCTTTCTGTTGGGACAATAAGGATTTCCTAGATGTATCTGCATTGTTAATTATTCCAATATGGATGAGTTTCTCTTGCTCTCTAATCAAGGAATCACAAAAGGATTCAAGACTAGGCTCTTGATAGCTAGATGCATTCAAGGATTCTTTCATGGAGTAAAATGTAGATACAAAAACAGAATATGCAGGTCCAAGTTTGGAAAGAATATGATAAATGCATTGTTTATCTTCCCTCTTAATCTTGCATTCTTCACATAAGAGTTTAAGAGTTTTGTACTTAGATAAATAATATTGTATGCATGAAAAATCACTTGGATTTAAAGAAATCAACTCATTTTTGAGTTGGTGACCTCGAATTTCATTGTGTTTACCAAACACAGATTCCAACTTGTCCTAAGCAACATCGGGTTCATCAATTCCATATATGTGGAATCACAAATCAGTAGAAATTGACATCCCAATCAATCCACGAGCTTCGTCACATATATTTTTCCATTTTATTTTCTTGTCATCATCAGTGGGTTCTGTTTCTTTCCCTGAGGTGATTCTGAAAAGTCCCCTACTTCGTAGAACATCCTCCATAAGAGATTTCCATGAGAAATAGTTGGAACTGGTAAGTAGAATATCACAAGGGGTGGCCATAATACAAATTAATGGCTATAAAAACATAAACCAATAGTCTGAATGCGAAGAGGTCGAAAAAATAGGCATTTAAAAAAAAACGGCACTGAAAACTGACTCCGTATGATGAAGTTATGCTTGAACAAAGAAAAAGTTGAAGATATCCCTAATAGTGACATGGCAGTTAGAGAATGACCAGCTAAAAAAAAGACCCCCTCTTCCCCAGATGAACCTTTGACAATCAATTTACAAGAAAGTTGCTTTAAGTGAATCACTTTTGTAAAGTGAGTGATTTCACTTTTACAATGATGTTACTTTAAATAGTGCAACTATAAAAAATAACTTAGGTGACTCACTTTTTTATTATTTTTTATTATTTAAGTGAGATGGACTTTTACAATAAAGTAATTTGAAAATAGAAATTGCATGCACTTTTTATTTTAAAAGTAACTTCCTATAACTTGAACTCAAAACCTATTAAGGAATAAAACAATTTTGAACCAAGTGAGCTAGGTTAAAAGGTATGTAAAATATGGGAAGAAGGAAGGGTTTTTTTTTTTGTTGCTCGGTTTCCATGCTTTCCTTTTTTTCCCTGCAAATCACACCATAAACCAAAACAATTTTTTTTTTCTATGCTTTTGGGGTTAGATCTCGTTAGCTGTCCCGGAAAGTCTATGTTTTCTCTTTGTTTCTGATTTGCCGAGATCGCACAAGGTGCACGGCAAAGAGCATACGCAACCGAGAAAACCCTTTCCCTTTCTGTTTCTGATTCACCGCGATCGCATAAGGTGCACAACAAAGAGCATACACATATAGAGAAAGAAACAATCTAAAACTAAAAAAATATAATAATGAAAACTAATAAAATATGATATTTTTTATTCTTTTAAAACAGGAAAAAAAACATCACTGTAACATTATACCTTTAGATCTGATGAAATACGCGTTTCTGAAGCAACCGAAAACTATTTTCGATCAAACGAAAACTATTTCCCAATGGAAACGATGATCCGAATGTAATGAAACACCTCCCACAGCACAAAAATGAAAAAACCAGAAACCCTTTGAAGTTTTGGCAACAACAACTTAAGATCTAGATCATAACCGGAAGCGACTCTCCATAAAAGCTCTGATACCATGTTCAGCTACACGGGGTGCTCCAAAAATATCGAATACCTAGAGAGACCACTTCACACAAATAGATCACAGATCGACACACCGATATTTTTACGTGGTTTAAACCCTCATGAGGGAAACACTCCACGGCCCTGGCCAAATAGATTCTACGGGACAATTTATTATGCAAAGAAAGAAAGCTACAAATGAGCTTCTCATAATCGATCAACTTTCCAATGACCCTCCATGCTCTTTAAATAGAGATCATGGAACAATCGGGTGTTAAGCCATGGATCAAGGGTAGGTATGATCTAAGAGAAGTTGAGCCGTCAAATAACTCTATGTCGGGAATATATCGTGACCATTGGATCAAGTATTTACAAATGCATACTAATGCATACTAAAGAAACACACTTTTCCTAATGGATATATTACACAAGTTGATCTTTACTAACTCCTAAGTGTCTAAATATCCTAACATGATGATCTCTGATGGGTTATCTACAAGAAAACTGTAATGTCCCCTCCCATCATACCAGCATGATAGAGAGGATGTGGTGCTAAAACTGGGCATCTAGCCCCATGAAATTTTACATAAGCATTCACATAATATAAAAGAACATATGAAATGAATAATTATAAGAAAAACACAGCGGAAATAATTTCAGTAACACATCTAGCATACATTCAAGGTATTCATCAAATAAATAAATAAATGCAAAGCTAACACAAGAGAGTACTTATCTTATAACAAAGTAGTTCCAAGCAACTGGCTATACAACTGCAACGTTCCACCCAACCATAGGTCCATTGTGATCATCAATACCTCAACACACGGCCACCCCCGATCTGGGCATGATCTCTACAAGGAATCAGGGAACATCGGACTCACACATAGCCAAGCATACACCAAGATGAGCCAAGCCAATCTACAATTGGTTTTATCAGGCTGCTAGGAAATGGAAAGGAAGAGTAGCTAAGCTAGTGAGCTCAAGCACAGATCCAGGGATAACCTTACAAGATCTATCTAGCTTGGCACCCACAATACCTACACACCCAGCACAAGGAAGTATTCTTTTCACTGCTGTACAGTCGCTCAAGCCATACCTTCCCCATCTAGTGCTCTCAGGGTGTGCATAGAATAGTAGCCAAAGCCCTCTTGATCTTCTTGAGAGGTTATCTCCCCCACTAGGTTTATCAAGCCCTCTCTGTCCACTACCACTCCAATCTCTTGCTTACAGTCTCCAAATAAAACAGGGATGTAGATAATCAGCTAACTACAATGGCTGGATAGGAGAAAAACATTTGTACAGTGATAAGCATGAAAATGATTCCCTGCTTCAGAAAAACGTGGGAAGACCCAAAACGAAATGGCAATTGGGGATTCAACCTTGGAGAGCAAAAACCATTTTCAGAAAAATGCCTATGGGTATTATGTGGTAAAAACAACCTCCCTCACAGTCCCAAATCCTAGCCCTCCTCTCCCAGCTACTGTATAATGCAAAAACGACTCCCAGGCATGGAAAATGCAGGAAAAATGGTGAAAAATGTGATGGGGAAAGGCCGAGTAGTTCAGACTACATGAGAAATGAAAGACTATATGTTCAGAATGGCTTTGAGCACCATTTCGTGGGTGTTTTCTTGCCCAAGAAGCAAAAATACGAATTCCCAAGTTGATGGGTTGCCCATGCACAAAATGTTCGCATATCCACATCATCTTTTTTAGGATTTTGCATGCAAATTCTAGGGTTTGCATGCACTTTGCATGCATCCCAGTCACCAGGTTGATGCCTCTAGCACCTTAGCCACCTTATTCTAGCACCCGAGAGCCACTTAATTTTGAGTTTTATCCCTCCTAGTCAGGAAGGCGCCCTCTTCTCACCTCCTTCCAGAGAAGGGCGCACTTCTTCACCTACCACTGCAGTTCCACTTCAGTTACACTCAGTTAGCTCTGATTCTCCCTGATTTGAGGCTAGTTTCACTCCCGACTGACTGTTTCACTTTCGTTGGACCTCCAGATTGACTAGATAACTTGTTCTGACTTCAGTTAGCCTCCCATGCGCCCTCCACTGAGCCCACTTCCCTATATCAGTGCTACACACTTCAGTTACACATGTTACACTCAGTTAGACTCAGATTGACACCTGGATGACTGGTTCTTATGCATTGATGACCACCACTGATTGATGATGAGGACTCCTAGTTGGATTCAAGCTACTCCATTCAGTAAATCGAATGACCTCCTTAGGCAATTCGAATTGCTCAGTCATTGTTACTATATTCTATTGTAATCATTCACCCTTACTGGGATATTGAGCACTGATGCATGTTTTGCACAGTTTTACACCATATTTTCTATTTTCATCTGTTGTGATTGATTTACTTGTTCATTAGATTTGCTGCTATGAATAAAATAATAATAAAATAAACATCAACATATATATATATATATATATATATATAATAATAACAACAAACAAGAATAATATAATAATATAATTAATTAGTGAAATGGTGTAACTCTTTATGAAGAGTTGCATTAGACACCCTTTAAACAATTATAAATACGGGAAAGTCTATCTTGTAAAAGACATCATCTTTATATCATCAAAATATATTATTCTTATTTATTACTCAATATGAGAGTCGGATTCGACTATTAACCTAGTGAACGGATTCGTTCACAGCATTTGGTATCAGAGCCAGGCTTGTAGCCACCAATCTAGGATCTTGTCCAAAACCAGGCCCGTGGCCCAAATAAGTAAAAAAGAAAAAAAAAAAGAAAAAAGAAAATAAAAAGGAAAAAGTAAAAGAAAATAAAAAGAAGAAAAGAAAGACAAGTAAAAAAGAAGAAAATAGAATATAGAAATAAATAAAAAAACAAGTGAGAAGAAGTGAAAAGGAAAAAAAAAGTAAAAGTAAAGTTTAGAAGTGAGTAAAAGTAAAAAGTAAAAGTAAGAAGTGAAACCGCACATGGTTTTAAGGTGCACGTGGGTTTGTGAGAAGTGGGTTTGGTTTTATTCCCTAAGAACAAACCAAAAGTGAGATTTGAACTTGGGTGGGGAAGGTAACAATCATTCTTCCCAACCACCTAATCTACACACAATCCACAAAGAAATTAATCTAAAGCAAAAGGTTAACCAACGTGGAGATTAATTAATATTGGTCCATAATTGTAAAATATTACAATTGTTTGGGAAATATATAATATTAAAATAATATTATTATTACATTTAAATAATAATTATTATTATAAGGGCAAAGCAATTATTGTTAAAAAAAATAAAATAAAATTTGAAGATCGGTTATCACCAAAGAAATCAAAGGAAATCATTCCACCGTCGAAGAAGACAGACACCATGGAAGCCGATTTGCGAGAGAAATTAGAAGCCAAGTTAAAGCGTTATCAAAAAGACAATGAAGAATTACGAGACATTAATAGACAATCAGAAATAAAGATTGAACTACATAAGATACAAGAATAGTTCAATGAACAAATAATGTCCAACCAGAAAAATCACATAGAAAAACTATGTGCGCAAATCAAGGAATTAAAAGATGAAAGTGATTTCAATCAGAGATTGAAAAATCAAGATATAAAGAAGGAAATAAATAATTACGAAGCAGAAATAATACGCTTGAACAAAATCGTTAGCGACAAAGATGAAGAACTAATGCAGTTATGACATAAATTAGAAAGTCAAGAATCAGAGGCCGGCCAGTGTCGACAACAGATAAAAGTTCTTCAACAACAAAATGACGACTCTAAAAAACACATAAGTCAGAGATCGCGAAGAGTAATAAAGCATTATCTAACAATGTTGAAGAAATTTTTAGACTAAGAAGTCATAACAAGATACTAGTCACAAAAATTAAGAAGTTGAAAAATAGCTGGAAGATAGAACAATCTATGGACGACATTGAGGGGAAACTTCTAGACAAGCAGGAAGAAAATAGTTGTATTAGAAGTCATAATGAAGATCTTAAGGAACAACTTAAGACATATGAAGATGACATAAAATTGCAAGTCGAATTGATTAAGAAGTTTCAAAATGATAACAGGCAGTTAGGAAACAAGTTGGAAAAGATACAGAATGAAACCTTAAAACCTCAAGAGACGAAAATAAAAGTCCCAGCTCAGATCAATGCTCAAAAGATGACACTCGTAAAAGAAAATGACATTGTGAAAATTCCCTATCGACACCCCAACCATAAAAACCGATATTCTAAAAAGTGGGAAATGTCGAAAGACGATGGTACTAATGTGATCAAAGCTCTTAACGACAGATCAATGGGGAATCCCAATAGTCAGCAACAAATCAATTTGGGATGGATTGACCCATCCACATATCAGAAGTTATGCTCTACACTTAGAAGTTCGTACCGACATGTTTCGTCAGCTACGACGTCATAAGAAACGGTGCGACAACGTTATAAGGCTTTGAGGACAAAGCCTTTCTAGGAGAGAGGCAATGCTATGAATAAAATAATAATAAAATAAATATCAACATATATATATATATATAATAATAACAACAAACAAGAATAATATAATAATATAATTAATTAGTGAAATGGTGTAACTCTTTATGAAGAGTTGCATTAGAAACCCTTTAAACAATTATAAATACGGGAAAGTCTATCTTGTAAAATGCATCATCTTTATATCATCAAAATATATTATTCTTATTTATTACTCAATATGAGAGTCGGATTCGACTATTAACCTAGTGAACGGATTCGTTCACCGCATTTGCTGTGACTAATTTTACATGGTATCAGAGCCATTGCAGGGACAAGATCTCTTTTCTACAGGTGTTTCTACAAGAAGATTTGAGTGAATTGCTCAAAAATTGTAAAAAGTTTTGGCATGAAAGATCTCAAGGGCATTCGCTCCTGTGCATGCAAAGCTTGAAAATACATCCAATACCACTCCAGAAGCTTGAGTTTCCACATAATTCCTGGATCTGATACATTGGACCCATTCAACATTGTTTGATCTCAAATCCCAGGTGTGATGCAACTCTTAAAGGGTGGATTGTTCAACCTCATTGTTCTTGGTTTATTGTGATTTGTAGGTTATTGTCTCCATCATTTGCATTCGCTACTTTGACCTTGCAAGCTTCTCTACATCAGTGTGCACTTGCTCCTAGCAATGGAATACTCTTCTTCAAAGCCTATCCTCACCCCATTCAATTATTTTGATTGGAAAGATGATATGAAGATCATATTACGTTCAAAAGGTTACTACCGAGTCACTCTTGGTCTTGAATTGGAGGCAAACAACTTGTCAGATAGAACCAAACACTACAACAAGCTTGATGAAGCTTATGGTCTTCTTTGTCTCTCCATCTTCAAATATCTTCACTTCCATCTCAGCGAATTGAAGACTCCAAAAGCTATATGGGAGCAACTTGAAACACTATTTGGCAAGCAGGACGAGCTTAGGGCTTTTCAATTAGAGAATGAATTGATTTCCCTTAGTCTTGAGAATTTTGAGACCATTAATGAATTCTTCACAAAATTCAAGAACTTAAACTTGTAGTTGAAGAATAGTGGAGTTATCAAAGAGGATAAACAATTGATCTTCTCCATTCTCAGCAAGTTTGGTAAAGATTATTCGGTATTTGTCTCTACTTTCAATTCCAGTCGGCTAACTACCCTGAATTGGAAGATGCCTACCTTGAATGCCTTCATTGAGTCCGTCACAAAAGAGCATGACAAGTTGATTCAAATGGGGTCCATAAGCTCCAAAGATTCATCCCTATATGTTCAAGGACCCAAGATCTCAAATGGTAAAGGAAAGCAAAAGAAGGAGAAGCCCAAATTCGAGCCTCACAAGCAAAGAAGGTAACCAAAAATCTAAATGTACTTATTGAAACCGTGGCTTTCATCCCGAAAGTTCATGTATAAAGAAGACTATAGATCAAATGGCCCTCCTTTTGGAAAAGAACAACATAACTCTTCCTGATGGTGCAAGGAAGAAGGATAGGAATGATGATCATGAAAGAGGACAAGCACTCATGGCAACTATTTCGAAGCCCACTACACTCTTGATAGATTCGGGTGCATCAAATCATATGGCTGCAAATATTGATTCTTTTTCTTCATTCGATCCAAACAGCTCCATCCCCATCCATTTGGGAGATGACTCAAAAATTTCTTCAAAGGGCAAAGGTACGATTCATGTAGATCATGGAAGCTTTGTGAATGTTCTCTATGTGCCTTCCTTGGCTTCTAATATTCTTTCTATGTATAAAATGACACACATTGGTGAACCAAAGCAAGTTACATTCAGCCCTAATATAGTTGAAATTTCTGATATCAAAAGTGGAAGACTTGTGGCAGTCGGAAAGGCAAACCACACTCCAAATGCTATGAGTTTTCACACTTTATTCTGCTTGCAAAGCCCATTGCTCTTCGCACACATGGTAATGAGGTTAGTAGGCTTTGGCATGAAATATTTGGACATCTTAATTATAAGTATTTGCTGCTGCTATCAAACAAATCCATGGTACATGGTCTTCCACAACTCTGTTCCTCGAAGGGAATATGCACTGGTTGCATCATTGGGAAGCACCCCGAGCACAGATTTGACCGCGGCAAAGCTAGCAAAGCTTCTACAGTTTTGGGGTTGATACATTATAATATGGGTGGTCCACTGCCCCATACGTCATTAAATGGTTCAAGGTATGTTTTGACATTTATTGATGATTTTTCCTGCTTTACATGGGTATTCTTTCTAAAAAACAAGTCAGAAGTGCTTGGAAAATTCAAGGATTTTAAGGCTTCTGTTGAGACCGCCACTGAGAGCAAGGTCAAAGCTCTTAGATCTAATAATGGTGGAGAATATATCAAGGCCAAGTTGCTGCAACTTTGTGCCCAAAGTGGAATTCGGATCCAACATACAGTTCCCTACACACCCCAGCAGAACGGTGTAGCGGAAAGGAAAAATCGGTCACTGAAAGAGCTGGCTACATGCATGATTGAATCAAAAGGTTTGGCTGCAAATCTTTGGGCTGAAGCAATCAATGTTGCTGCATACATACAGAACCGTGTTCCACATTCATCCGTGAAAGGTATGACTCCTTTCGAAGCATTCTTTGGTCACAAACCCGATGTGTCAAATTTGAGAGTTTTTGGCTCTACTGCATGGGCTAGAATTCCTTCCAAGAAGAGACGAGCTTTGGATCTAGAAACTATTGAGTTCATACTGATAGGATATGGGGAAGAATCAAAAGCATATAAACTCATGGATATCAGATCTAAAAAGATATTCATAGAGCACAGTGATTTGAAGAACCGCTTCAAGAATTGCAACTAGTCGAGAAAGAGACTGCCGATTCACCGCCTTCACCAGAAGAAGATCCGTGCAGCGATAATGAAGGTATGAGTTATGATATTTATGATATTTTAGAAGCATATGATGATCATGACATATTAGGTTTTAAATCCAACCATTATGATCATCCTCAGTTACCAAAGTGGGCCCAAAACACTCTTCAATCTGCTGGTTCGAACCTTGGAAATCCTGCTGATCCGAGACGAACAAGAGCATACTTTCAAAGATCAGGTATGGCTCTTTCTATTGCTGATCCATTACTTCCTGAGATTTGCTATTTGATGGCTGGTTCAGATCCCACATCATACTATTCTGCACACCGAGATCCGAGATGGCAAAGTGCCATGGATGAAGAGTACAGTTCTCTTCAAAAGAAGAACACATGGGAGTTAGTTTCTCTTCCACCTGGAAGAAGATTAGTGAAGTGTAAATGGGTCTACCGCATGAAAGTTGTTGCTGATGTATCTATCTGTAAATAAAAAGAAAGTTTGGTGGCAAAAAGGTTTCTCTCAAGTCCAAGGAGTGGACTACACTGAGACCTTTGCACCGGTTGCAAAGATGGATTCCATCCGCCTTGTTTTGGCTATTTCCGCATCCAAGCACTGGGAAGTGCACCACATAGATGTGAAGAGTGCATTTCTACATGGAGACCTTGCTAAATAGGTATATATTCCGCAGCCATAGGGCTACACATCAGATCCATCATTAGTTTGCAGATTGAAGAAATCTTTGTATGGGTTAAAACAGGCACCAAGAGCTTGGTACGCAAAGATGGACTCCTTCCTTCTTTCTCAGAATTTCCAAAGATGAAAATATGATCCGAATGTGTATCTTCAGTGAGTTAAAGGTAATTTTTTGGTTATTGTACTTTATGTTGATGATATTCTCATTACTGGTAGCACTCTTACTTCAATAAACAAGCTAAAAACTATCTTAAATCTAGCTTTTGACATGAGCGATTTGGGCTTGCTGAGTCACTTTTTGGGCTTGGAGATAGCTCAAAATTTTTATGGGATCACTATATCTTAGAAAAAATATGCTTCCATCATGTTAATGAAGTTTGATATGGCTGAATGTAAGGAAGCCCCTTTCCCATTCCTCTCAGGAATCAGTCTTGAGGAGGGATATTCTACACCGCTTGCAGATTGCAGTATGTACCGACAGTTGATTGGTTCACTACTTTATTTGACACACTCAAGGCCTGATATTTCATATGCCGTGAGTGCCGTGTCAAGAAATATGCAGCATCCACATGAGCTTCATTGGTGAGCAGCCAAGCGGATCTTGCAATATGTGCAAGGTACGAGACAGTTTGGCTTACATTATGCTGCAGATTCTGAGCTTGATTTCATTGGTTTTACTGATTCAGATTAGGAAGGTGATAGCATTGATCGAAAGTCCACTTTCGGTTATGTTTTCATGATTGGTCATGGTTCTATTTGCTGGTATGGCAAAAAGAAAGCAGCCATTGCACTTTCTTCAGTAGAGGCAGAGTATCGAGGGGCAGTCAATGCCTGCATTGAGGCAGTTTGGTTGCAGGGTATTCTTTCCTAGTTTGCTTTTGGTGGCACTACTTCGAATGTCCTATTTTGTGACAATCAAAGAGCTATCAAGATCTCCACAGATCCAATTCAGCGGTAGAGGACCAAACACATTGAGATTCATATGCATTACATTCGACAGTTGGTGCATGATCGCACCTACATTCTGCAATATTGCCCTACTGATGAGCAAATTGCAGACATCTTCACCAAGAGCTTCACTAAGAAGAATTTCTCTTACCTCCATTCACTATTGGGGGTGAGTTCCATCATGGTGGAGACAGATTGATCCATTATTATGCTTTAGCTTGAGGGGGGGCTTTCTTCATACTAGGTTTTCCCTCTTTCCTCACTTAGCTTATTTTCAACATTTTTTGGATTATTGTATTGGGGTGACCTTTGGTCTTGGTTACCAGGGCCCCACATTATTTTTTGCACATCATATTCTAGCTTGAGGGGGGGTGCTCGTATATCCACATCATATTTTTCAGGATCTTGCTTGCAATTAGGGTTTGGATGCAAATTGTAGGGTTTGCATGCACTTTGCATGCATCCTAGTCACCAGGTTGATGCCTCCAGCACCTTAGCCACCTTATTCTAGCACCCGGGAGCCACTTACTTCAGAGTTTTATCCCTCCTAGTCAGGAAGGCACCCTCTTCTCACCTACTGCCAGAGAAGGGCGCACTTCTTCACCTACCAATGCAGTTCCACTTTAGTTACACTCAGTTAGCTCTGATTCTCCCTGATTTGAGGCTAGTTTCACTTCCGACTGACTGTTTCACTTCCGTTGGAGCTCCAGATTGACTAGATGACTTGTTCTGACTTCAGTTAGCCTCCCATGCACCCTCCACTAATCCCACTTCCCTATATCAGTGCTACACACTTCAATTACACATGTTACACTCAGTTAGACTCAGATTGACACTTGGATGACTGGTACTTGTGCATTGATGACCACCACTGATTGATGATGAGGACTCCTAGTTGGAGTCAAGCTACTCCATTCAGTAATTTGAATGACCTCCTTAGGCAATTCGAATTGCTCAGTCATTGTTACTGTATTCTATTGTAATCATTCACCCTTACTGGGATATTGAGCACTGATGCATGTTTTGCACAGTTTTACACCATATTTTCTATTTTCATCTGTTGTGATTGATTTACTTGTTAATTAGATCTGTTGTGACTAATTTTACACGAAATTGGCTGCCATACCTCTTCATTCCCAATGCATTAACTACATCAACCAATTTCTGAAAGAATTAAATGATTGGGTCCATAACCCATAATCATTGACACATGGATTGACACCATTGGCTCAAGGGCTTGAATAATTTCTCTCCCTATTCCTTGAAGAATCATGCCCCCATCTCTTTGTTGCATTGCATAGCTAGTTGTTTGTTTTTCATTAAAATTCGTATTGACATGATGTCTTAATTTACATTGTGCCTATCTAGCACAAGAACCATAGGCATATATTTTTAATTGCCGATACATAAAACGCTAAATCAATGGTGGGGCCTTGGCCTTGAGCTCCTCACCATGATTAAATAAAAATATTTACATCATTTACAATTTAATGCAAAGGGTGTCAAAATGGGGACATTACATTCCCCTCCCCTTACATTAGCATTGTCCTCAGTGCTCATCAAAATTGAACAAAAATGGATATGCCACCCTCATGGTATCCTCCGGCTCCCATGTGGCCTCATCGGGACCGTAGTGCTTCCATTGCACCTTTACCTGTCTGATGGCTCTGTTCCAGAGCAATGTTACCTTTTTTTCTAGGATGCGCAATGTGTCGGTTTGGAACTCTCCCTCGGGTTCCACTTGGATCACATCCCAATTAATCACATGGTTAGGATCATGTACATATTTTTTAAGTAAAGAGACATGAAAAACATTATGAGCTTTAGTGCTAACAAGAAATGCAAGTCTATATGCAACTGGCCCTATTCTTTCAAGCACTTCAAATGGACCACAATATCTAGGTGATAGCTTGGCACAACTCCCAAGCTTCAAGGAACTCTTCCTTGATTTCACTCTAAGATACACATGATCCCCAACATTGAATTCCCTATGCATTATGTTTATTGGCATAGCTTTTCTGTCTATCCTGGGATGTTTTTAAATTCTGTCTGATCTTGGCAACTTCTTGATCCATTTCCTTAAGCAATTCTAGCCCAAGTAAGATTTTGTTCACTAGATTGTCCCAAGTCACTGGTGTCTTACACTTAAAGATCTATCATCACCAACAAATATTTGTTTGGTGTTACATTCATGCATAGTAGAAAAGATGGCTTGATCCTTAGCCATATGATAAGATGCTCCAGAATCAATGGGCCATTCATTTGAAGTAGAAGAAGAAGATACATTATAAGAATAACCAGAAGCACAAAGTGCATGTCCATGAGAGGTAGATTCTGAAGGCGAATCTAGGCTGATGTGGTGCTTCTTCATTGCTGCTTCCAAGGCTTCTATATTCTTGAAACACTTAGATCCATCATGATTATGTTTCCCTCAATTGTTGCAATGACGCTTAGTCTTATTTCCTTTTGGCTTGGATCCTTTGTCATTTTTTAAAGAAGGAGCTGACTGAGAGGGTTTGGGACCCTTGTTTGACTTATTATTGCGAAAATGTTGTTTCTTGGGAGGCTTGGACTTTTCTTTCTGTTGAGACAATAAGGATTTCCTAGATGTATCTGCATTGTTAATTATTCCAATATGGATGAGTTTCTCTTGCTCTCTAATCAAGGAATCACAAAAGGATTCAAGACTAGGCTCTTGATAGCTAGATGCATTCAAGGATTCTTTCATGGAGTAAAATGTAGATACAAAAACAGAATATGCAGGTCCAAGTTTGGAAAGAATATGATAAATGCATTGTTTGTCTTCCCTCTTAATCTTGCATTCTTCACATAAGAGTTTAAGAGTTTTGTACTTAGATAAATAATATTGTATGCATGAAAAATCACTTGGATTTAAAGAAATCAACTCATTTTTGAGTTGGTGACCTCGAATTTCATTGTGTTTACCAAACACAGATTCCAACTTGTCCTAAGCAACATCGGGTTCATCAATTCCATATATGTGGAATCACAAATCAATAGAAATTGACATCCCAATCAATCCACGAGCTTCGTCAAATATATTTTTCTATTTTATTTTCTTGTCATCATCAGTGGGTTCTGTTTCTTTCCCTGAGGTGATTCTGAAAAGTCCCCTACTTCGTAGAACATCCTCCATAAGAGATTTCCATGAGAAATAGTTGGAACTGGTAAGTAGAATATCACAAGGGGTGGCCATAATACAAATTAATGGCTATAAAAACATAAACCAATAGTCTGAATGCGAAGAGTTCAAAAAAATAGGCATTTAAAAAAAAAATGGCACTGAAAACTGACTCCGTATGATGAAGTTATGCTTGAACAAAGAAAAAGTTGAAGATGTCCCTAATAGTGACGTGGCAGATAGAGAATGACCAGCCAAAAAAAAGACCCCCCTCTTCCCAAGATGAACCTTTGACAATCAATTTACAAGAAAGTTGCTTTAAGTGAATCACTTTTGTAAAGTGAGTGATTTCACTTTTACAATGATGTTACTTTAAATAGTGCAACTATAAAAAAGAACTTAGGTGACTCACTTTTTTATTATTTTTTATTATTTAAGTGAGATGGACTTTTACAATAAAGTAATTTGAAAATAGAAATTGCATGCACTTTTTATTTTAAAAGTAACTTCCTATAACTTGAACTCAAAACCTATTAAGAAATAAAACAATTTTGAAGCAAGTGAGCTAGGTTAAAAGGTATGTAAAATATGAGAAGAAGGAAGGGTTTTTTTTTTGTTGCTCGGTTTCCATGCTTTCCTTTTTTTCCCTGCAAATCACACCATAAACCAAAACAATTTTTTTTTTTCTATGCTTTTGGGGTTAGATCTCGTTAGCTTTCCCGAAAAGTCTATGTTTTCTCTCTATTTCTGATTTGCCGAGATCACACAAGGTGCACGGCAAAGAGCATACGCAACCGAGAAAACCCTTTCCCTTTCTGTTTCTGATTCGCCGCGATCGCATAAGGTGCACAATAAAGAGCATACACATATAAAGAAAGAAACAATTTAAAATTAAAAGAATATAATAATGAAAACTGATAAAATATGATATTTTTTTTCTTTTAAAACAGAAAAAAAAAAACATCACTGTAACATTATACCTTTAGATCTGATGAAATACACGTTTCTGAAGCAACCGAAAACTATTTTCGATCAAACGAAAACTATTTCCCAATCGAAACGATGATCCGAATGTAATGAAACACCTCCCACAGCACAAAAATGCACAAAAATGCCAAAACCAGAAACCCTTTGAAGTTTTGGCAACAACAACTTAAGATCTAGATCATAACCGGAAGCGACTCTCCATAAAAGCTCTGATACCATGTTCAGCTACACGGGGTGCTCCAAAAATATCGAAGACCTAGAGAGACCACTTCACACAAATAGATCACAGATCGACACACCGATATTTTTACGTGGTTTAAACCCTCATGAGGGAAACACTCCACGGCCCTGGCCAAATAGATTCTACGGGACAATTTATTATGCAAAGAAAGAAAGCTACAAATGAGCTTCTCATAATCGATCAACTTTCCAATGACCCTCCATGCTCTTTAAATAGAGATCATGGAACAATCGGGTGTTAAGCCATGGATCAAGGGTAGGTATGATCTAAGAGAAGTTGAGCCGTCAAATCACTCTATGTCGGGAATATATCGTGACCATTGGATCAAGTATTTACAAATGCATACTAATGCATACTAAAGAAACAAACTTTTCCTAACGGATATATTACACAAGTTGATCTTAACTAACTCCTAAGTGTCTAAATATCCTAACATGATGATCTTTGATGGGTTATCTACAAGAAAACTGTAATGTCCCCTCCCATTATACCAGCATGATAGAGAGGATGTGGTGCTAAAACTGGGCATCTAGCCCCATGAAATTTTACATAAGCATTCACATAATATAAAAGAACATATGAAATGAATAATTATAAGAAAAACACAGCGGAAATAATTTCGGTAACACATCCAGCATACATTCAAGGTATTCATCAAATAAATAAATAAATGCAAAGTTAACATAAGAGAGTACTTATCTTATAACAAAGTAGTTCCAAGCAACTGGCTATACAACTGCAACGTTCCACCCAACCATAGGTCCATTGTGATCATCAATACCTCAACACACGGCCACCCCCGATCTGGGCATGATCTCTACAAGGAATCAGGGAACATCGGACTCACACATAGCCAAGCATACACCAAGATGAGCCAAGCCAATCTACAATTGGTTTTATCAGGCTGCTAGGAAATGGAAAGGAAGAGTGGCTAAGCTAGTGAGATCAAGCACAGATCCAGGGGTAACCTTACAAGATCTATCTAGCTTGGCACCCACAATACCTACACACCCAGCACAAGGAAGTATTCTTTTCACTGCTGTACAGTCGCTCAAGCCATACCTTCCCCATCTAGTGCTCTCAGGGTGTGCATAGAATAGTAGCCAAAGCCCTCTTGATCTTCTTGAGAGGTTATCTCCCCCACTAGGTTTATCAAGCCCTCTCTGTCCACTACCACTCCAATCTCTTGCTTACAGTCTCCAAATAAAACAGGGATGTAGATAATCAGCTAACTACAATGGCTGGATAGGAGAAAAACATTTGTACAGTGATAAGCATGAAAATGATTCCCTGCTTCAGAAAAATGTGGGAAGACCCAAAACGAAATGGCAATTGGGGATTCAACCTTGGAGAGCAAAAACCATTTTCAGAAAAATTCCTATGGGTATTATGGGGTAAAAACAACCTCCCTCACAGTCCCAAATCCTAGCCCTCCTCTCCCAGCTACTGTATAATGCAAAAATGACTCCCAGGCATGGAAAATGCAGGAAAAATGGTGAAAAATGTGATGGGGAAAGGCCCAGTAGTTCAGACTACGTGAGAAATGAAGGACTATCTATTCAGAATGGCTTTGAGCACCATTTCGTGGGTGTTTTCTTGCCCAAGAAGCAAAAATATGAATTCCCAAGTTGATGGTTTGCTCATGCACGAAATGTTCGCATATCCACATCATCATTTTTAGGATTTTGCATGCAATTAGGGTTTGCATGCAAATTCTAGGGTTTGCATGCACTTTGCATGCATCCCAGTCACCAGGTTGATGCCTCTAGCACCTTAGCCACCTTATTCTAGCACCCGGGAGCCACTTAATTTTGAGTTTTATCCCTCCTAGTCAGGAAGGCGCCCTCTTCTCACCTCCTTCCAGAGAAGGGCGCACTTCTTCACCTACCACTGCAGTTCCACTTCAGTTACACTCAGTTAGCTCTGATTCTCCCTGATTTGAGGCTAGTTTCACTCCCGACTGACTGTTTCACTTTCGTTGGACCTCCAGATTGACTAGATGACTTGTTCTGACTTCAGTTAGCCTCCCATGCGCCCTCCACTAAGCCCACTTCCCTATATCAATGCTACACACTTCAGTTACACATGTTACACTTAGTTAGACTCAGATTGACACCTGGATGACTGGTTCTTATGCATTGATGACCACCACTGATTGATGATGAGGACTCCTAGTTGGATTCAAGCTACTCCATTCAGTAAATCGAATGACCTCCTTAGGCAATTCGAATTGCTCAGTCATTGTTACTATATTCTATTGTAATCATTCACCCTTACTGGGATATTGAGCACTGATGCATGTTTTGCACAGTTTTACACCATATTTTCTATTTTCATCTGTTGTGATTGATTTACTTGTTCATTAGATTTGCTGCTATGAATAAAATAATAATAAAATAAACATCAACATATATATATATATATATAATGATAACAACAAACAAGAATAATATAATAATATAATTAATTAGTGAAATGGTGTAACTCTTTATGAAGAGTTGCATTAGACACCCTTTAAACAATTATAAATACGGGAAAGTCTATCTTGTAAAAGACATCATCTTTATATCATCAAAATATATTATTCTTATTTATTACTCAATATGAGAGTCGGATTCGACTATTAACCTAGTGAACGGATTCGTTCACCGCATTTGGTATCAGAGCCAGGCTTGTAGCCACCAATCTAGGATCTTGTCCAAAACCAGGCTCGTGGCCCAAATAAGTAAAAAAGAAAAAAAAAAGAAAAAAGAAAATAAAAAGGAAAAAGTAAAAGAAAATAAAAAGAAGAAAAGAAAGACAAGTAAAAAAGAAGAAAATAGAATATATAAATAAATAAAAAAACAAGTGAGAAGAAGTGAAAAGGAAAAAAAAAGTAAAAGTAAAGTTTAGAAGTGAGTAAAAGTAAAAAGTAAAAGTAAGAAGTGAAACCGCACATGGTTTTAAGGTGCACGTGGGTTTGTGAGAAGTGGGTTTGGTTTTATTCCCTAAGAACAAACCAAAAGTGAGATTTGAACTTGGGTGGGGAAGGTAACAATCATTCTTCCCAACCACCTAATCTACACACAATCCACAAAGAAATTAATCTAAAGCAAAAGGTTAACCAACGTGGAGATTAATTAATATTGGTCCATAATTGTAAAATATTACAATTGTTTGGGAAATATATAATATTAAAATAATATTATTATTACATTTAAATAATAATTATTATTATAAGGGCAAAGCAATTATTGTTAAAAAAAATAAAATAAAATTTGAAGATCGGTTATCACCAAAGAAATCAAAGGAAATCATTCCACCGTCGAAGAAGGCAGACACCATGGAAGCCGATTTGCGAGAGAAATTAGAAGCCAAGTTAAAGCGTTATCAAAAAGACAATGAAGAATTACGAGACATTAATAGACAATCAGAAATAAAGATTGAACTACATAAGATACAAGAATAGTTCAATGAACAAATAATGTCCAACCAGAAAAATCACATAGAAAAACTATGTGCGCAAATCAAGGAATTAAAAGATGAAAGTGATTTCAATCAGAGATTGAAAAATCAAGATATAAAGAAGGAAATAAATAATTACGAAGCAGAAATAATACGCTTGAACAAAATCGTTAGCGACAAAGATGAAGAACTAATGCAGTTATGACATAAATTAGAAAGTCAAGAATCAGAGGTCGGCCAGTGTCAACAACAGATAAAAGTTCTTCAACAACAAAATGACGACTCTAAAAAAACACATAAGTCAGAGATCGCGAAGAGTAATAGTTGTATTAGAAGTCATAATGAAGATCTTAAGGAACAACTTAAGACATATGAAGATGACATAAAATTGCAAGTCGAATTGATTAAGAAGTTTCAAAATGATAACAGGCAGTTAGGAAACAAGTTGGAAAAGATACAGAATGAAACCTTAAAACCTCAAGAGACGAAAATAAAAGTCCCAGCTCAGATCAATGCTCAAAAGATGACACTCGTAAAAGAAAATGACATTGTGAAAATTCCCTATCGACACCCCAACCATAAAAACCGATATTCTGAAAAATGGGAAATGTCGAAAGACGATGGTACTAATGTGATCAAAGCTCTTAACGACAGATCAATGGGGAATCCCAATAGTCAGCAACAAATCAATTTGGGATGGATTGACCCATCCACATATCAGAAGTTATGCTCTACACTTAGAAGTTCGTACCGACATGTTTCGTCAGCTACGACGTCATAAGGAAATGTGCGACAACATTATAAGGCTTTGAGGACAAAGCCTTTCTAGGAGAGAGGCAATGCTATGAATAAAATAATAATAAAATAAATATCAACATATATATATATATATATATATATAATAATAACAACAAACAAGAATAATATAATAATATAATTAATTAGTGAAATGGTGTAACTCTTTATGAAGAGTTGCATTAGACACCCTTTAAACAATTATAAATACGGGAAAGTCTATCTTGTAAAAGGCATCATCTTTATATCATCAAAATATATTATTCTTATTTATTACTCAATTTGAGAGTCGGATTCGACTATTAACCTAGTGAACGGATTCGTTCACCGCATTTGCTGTGACTAATTTTACATGGTATCAGAGCCATTGCAGGGACAAGATCTCTTTTCTACAGGTGTTTCTACAAGAAGATTTGAGTGAATTGCTCAAAAATTGCAAAAAGTTTTGGCATGAAAGATCTCAAGGGCATTCGCTCCTGTGCATGCAAAGCTTGAAAATACATCCAATACCACTCTAGAAGCTTGAGTTTCCTCATAATTCCTGGATCTGATACATTGGACCCATTCAACATTGTTTGATCTCAAATCCCAGGTGTGATGCAACTCTTAAAGGGTGGATTGTTCAACCTCATTGTTCTTGGTTTATTGTGATTTGTAGGTTATTGTCTCCATCATTTGCATTCGCTACTTTGCCCTTGCAAGCTTCTCTACATCAGTGTGCACTCGCTCCTAGCAATGGAATACTCTTCTTCAAAGCCTATCCTCACCCCATTCAATTATTTTGATTGGAAAGATGATATGAAGATCATATTACGTTCAAAAGGTTACTACCGAGTCACTCTTGGTCTTGAATTGGAGCCAAACAACTTGTCAGATAGAACCAAACACTACAACAAGCTTGATGAAGCTTATGGTCTTCTTTGTCTCTCCATCTTCAAATATCTTCACTTCCATCTCAGCGAATTGAAGACTCCAAAAGCTATATGGGAGCAACTTGAAACACTATTTGGCAAGCATGACGAGCTTAGGGCTTTTCAATTAGAGAATGAATTGATTTCCCTTAGTCTTGAGAATTTTGAGACCATTAATGAATTCTTCACAAAATTCAAGAACTTGAACTTGTAGTTGAAGAATAGTGGAGTTATCAAAGAGGATAAACAATTGATCTTCTCCATTCTCAGCAAGTTTGGTAAAGATTATTCGGTATTTGTCTCTACTTTCAATTCCAGTCGGCTAACTACCCTGAATTGGAAGATGCTTACCTTAAATGCCTTCATTGAGTCCGTCACAAAAGAGCATGACAAGTTGATTCAAATGGGGTCCATAAGCTCCAAAGATTCATCCCTATATGTTCAAGGACCCAAGATCTCAAATGGTAAAGGAAAGCAAAAGAAGGAGAAGCCCAAATTCGAGCCTCACAAGCAAAGAAGGTAACCAAAAATCTAAATGTACTTATTGCAACCGTGGCTTTCATCCCGAAAGTTCATGTATGAAGAAGACTATAGATCAAATGGCCCTCCTTTTGGAAAAGAACAACATAACTCTTCTTGATGGTGCAAGGAAGAAGGATAGGAATGATGATAATGAAAGAGGACAAGCACTCATGGCAACTATTTCGAAGCCCACTACACTCTTGATAGATTCGGGTGCATCAAATCATATGGCTACAAATATTGATTCTTTTTCTTCATTCGATCCAAACAGCTCCATCCCCATCCATTTGGGAGATGACTCAAAAATTTCTTCAAAGGGCAAAGGTACGATTCATGTAGATCATGGAAGCTTTTAGAATGTTCTCTATGTGCCTTCCTTGGCTTCTAATATTCTTTCTGTGTATAAAATGACACACATTGGTGAACGAAAGCAAGTTACATTCAGCCCTAATATAGTTAAAATTTCTGATATCAAAAGTGGAAGACTTGTGGCAGTCAGAAAGGCAAACCACACTCCAAATGCTATGAGTTTTCACACTTTATTCTGCTTGCAAAGCCCATTGCTCTTCGCACACATGGTAATGAGGTTAGTAGGCTTTGGCATGAAATATTTGGACATCTTAATTATAAGTATTTGCTGCTGCTATCAAACAAATCCATGGTACATGGTCTTCCACAACTCTGTTCCTCGAAGGGAATATGCACTGGTTGCATCATTGGGAAGCACCCCGAGCACAGATTTGACCGCGGCAAAGCTAGCAAAGCTTCTACAGTTTTGGGGTTGATACATTCTAATATCAGTGGTTCGCTGCCCCATACGTCATTAAATGGTTCAAGGTATGTTTTGACATTTATTGATGATTTTTCCTGCTTTACATGGGTATTCTTTCTAAAAAACAAGTCAGAAGTGCTTGGAAAATTCAAGGATTTTAAGGCTTCTGTTGAGACCGCCACTGAGAGCAAGATCAAATCTCTTAGATCTGATAATGGTGGAGAATATATCAAGGCCAAGTTGCTGCAACTTTGTGCCCAAAGTGGAATTCGGATCCAACATACAGTTCCCTACACACCCCAGCAGAACGGTGTAGCGGAAAGGAAAAATCGGTCACTGAAAGAGCTGGCTACATGCATGATTGAATCAAAAGGTTTGGCTGCAAATATTTGGGCTGAAGCAATCAATGTTGCTGCATACATACAGAACCGTGTTCCACATTCATCCGTGAAAGGTATGACTCCTTTCGAAGCATTCTTTGGTCACAAACCCGATGTGTCAAATTTGAGAGTTTTTGGCTCTACTGCATGGGCTAGAATTCCTTCCAAGAAGAGACGAGCTTTGGATATAGAAACTATTGAGTTCATATTGATAGGATATGGGGAAGAATCAAAAGCATATAAACTCATGGATATCAGATCTAAAAAGATATTCATAGAGCACAGTGATTTGAAGAACCGCTTCAAGAATTGCAACTAGTCGAGAAAGAGACTGCCGATTCACCGCCTTCACCAGAAGAAGATCCGTGCAGCGATAATGAAGGTATGAGTTCTGATATTTATGATATTTTAGAAGCATATGATGATCATGACATATTAGGTTTTAAATCCAACCATTATGATCATCCTCAGTCACCAAAGTGGGCCCAAAACACTCTTCAATCTGCTGGTTCGAACCTTGGAAATCCTGCTGATCCGAGACGAACAAGAGCATACTTTCAAAGAGCAGGTATGGCTCTTTCTATTGCTGATCCATTACTTCCTGAGATTTGCTATTTGATGGCTAGTTCAGATCCCACATCATACTATTCTGCACACCGAGATCCGAGATGGCAAAGTGCCATGGATGAAGAGTACAGTTCTCTTCAAAAGAAGAACACATGGGAGCTAGTTTCTCTTCCACCTGGAAGAAGATTAGTGAAGTGTAAATGGGTCTACCGCATGAAAGTTGTTGCTGATGTATCTATCAGTAAATAAAAAGCAAGGTTGGTGGCAAAAAGGTTTCTCTCACGTCCAAGGAGTGGACTACACTGAGACCTTTGCACCGGTTGCAAAGATGGATTCCATCCGCCTTGTTTTGGCTATTTCCGCATCCAAGCACTGGGAAGTGCACCACATAGATGTGAAGAGTGAATTTCTACATGGAGACCTTGCTAAATAGGTATATATGTCGCAACCATAGGGCTACACATCAGATCCATCATTAGTTTGCAGATTGAAGAAATCTTTGTATGGGTTAAAACAGGCCCCAAGAGCTTGGTACGCAAAGATGGACTCCTTCCTTCTTTCTCAGAATTTTCAAAGATGAAAATCTGATCCGAATGTGTATCTTCAGTGAGTTAAAGGTAATTTTTTGGTTATTGTACTTTATGTTGATGATATTCTCATTACTGGTAGCACTCTTACTTCAATAAACAAGCTAAAAACTATCTTAAATCTAGCTTTTGACATGAGCGATTTGGGATTGCTGAGTCACTTTTTGGGCTTGGAGATAGCTCAAAATTTTTATGGGATCACTATATCTCAGCAAAAATATGCTTCCAGCCTGTTAATGAAGTTTGATATGGCTGAATGTAAGGAAGCCCCTTTCCCATTCCTCTCAGGAATCAGTCTTGAGGAGGGAGATTCTACACCGCTTGCAGATTGCAGTATGTATCGACAGTTGATTGGTTCACTACTTTATTTGACACACTCAAGGCCTGATATTTCATATGCCGTGAGTGCCGTGTCAAGAAATATGCAGCATCCACATGAGCTTCATTGGTGAGTAGCCAAGCGGATCTTGCAATATGTGCAAGGTACGAGACAGTTTGGCTTACATTATGTTGCAGATTCTGAGCTTGATTTCATTGGTTTTACTGATTCAGATTGGGAAGGTGATAGCATTGATCGAAAGTCCACTTTCAGTTATGTTTTCATGATTGGTCATGGTTCTATTTGATGGTATGGCAAAAAGAAAGCAGCCATTGCACTTTCTTCAGTAGAGGCAGAGTATCGAGGGGCAGTCAATGCATGCATTCAGGCAGTTTGGTTGCAGGGTATTCTTTCCTAGTTTGCTTTTGGTGGCACTACTTCGAATGTCCTATTTTGTGACAATCAAAGAGCTATCAAGATATCCACAGATCCAATTTAGCGGTAGAGGACCAAACACATTGAGATTCATATGCATTACATTCGACAGTTGGTGCATGATCGCACCTACATTCTGCAATATTGCCCTACTGATGAGCAAATTGCAGACATCTTCACCAAGAGCTTCATTGAGAAGAAGTTCTCTTACCTCCGTTCACTGTTGGGGGTGAGTTCCATCATGGTGGAGACAGATTGATCCATTATTATGCTTTAGCTTGAGGGGGGGCTTTCTTCCCACTAGGTTTTTCCTCTTTCCTCACTTAGTTTATTTTCAGCATTTTTTGGATTATTGTATTGGGGTGATCTTTGGTCTTGGTTACCAGGGCCCCACATTAGTTTTTGCACATCATAGTCTAGCTTGAGGGGGGGTGCTCGTATATCCACATCATCTTTTTCAGGATCTTACATGCAATTAGGGTTTGGATGCAAATTCTAGGGTTTGCATGCACTTTACATGCATCCTAGTCACCAGGTTGATGCCTCCATCACCTTAACCACCTTATTCTAGCACCCAGGAGCCACTTACTTCAGAGTTTTATCCCTCCTAGTCAGGAAGGTGCCCTCTTCTCACCTACTGCCAGGGAAGGGAGCACTTCTTCACCTACCACTGCAGTTCCACTTCAGTTACACTCAGTTAGCTCCGATTCTCCCTGATTTGAGGCTAGTTTCACTCCGGACTGATTGTTTCACTTTCGTTGGACCTCCAGATTGACTAGATGACTTGTTCTGATTTCAGTTAGCCTCCCATGCACCCTCCACTAAACCCACTTCCCTATAGCAGTGCTACACACTTCAGTTACACATGTTACACCCAGTTAGACTCAGATTGACACCTGGATGACTGGTACTTGTGCATTGATGACCACCACTGATTGATGATGAGGACTCCTAGTTGGAGTCAAGCTACTCCATTCAGTAATTTGAATGACCTTCTTAGGAAATTCGAAATGCTCAGTCACTGTTACTGTATTCTATTGTAATCATTCACCCTTACTGGGATATTGAGCACTGATGCATGTTTTGCACAGTTTTACACCATATTTTCTATTTTCATCTGTTGTGATTGATTTACTTGTTCATTAGATCTGTTGTGACTAATTTTACATGAAATTGGCTGCCATACCTCTTCATTCCCAAGGCATTAACTACATCAACCAATTTCTTGAAGAATTAAATGATTGGGTCCATAACTCATAATCATTGACACATGGATTGACACCATTGGCTCAAGGGTTTGAATAATTTCCCTCCCTATTCCTTGTAGAATCTTGCCGCCATCTCTTTGTTGCATTGCATAGATAGTTGTTTGTTTTTCATTAAAATTCGTATTTACATGATGTCTTAATTTACATTGTGCCTATCTAGCACAAGAACCATAGGCATCTATTTTTAATTGCCGATACATAAAATGCTAAATCAATGGTGGGGCCTTGGCCTTGAGCTCCTCACCATGATTAAATAACAATATTTACATCATTTACAATTTAATGCAAAGGGGGTCAAAATGGGGACATTAAATTCCCCTCCCCTTACATTAGCATTGTCCTCAGTGCTCATCAAAATTGAACAAAAATGGATATGCCACCCTCATGGTATCCTCCAACTCCCATGTAGCCTCATCGGGACCGTAGTGCTTCCATTGCACCTTTACCTGTCCGATGGCTCGATTCCGGACCAATGTTACCTTCTTGTCTAGGATGCGCAATGGGTCGGTTTGGAACTCTCCCTCGGGTTCCACTTGGATCACATCCCAATTAATCACATGGTTGGGATCATGTACATATTTTTTAAGTAAAGAGACATGAAAAACATTATGAGCTTTAGTGCTAGCAAGAAATGCAAGTCTATATGCAACTGGCCCTATTCTTTCAAGCACTTCAAATGGCCCACAATATCTAGGTGATAGCTTGGCACAACTCCCAAGCTTCAAGGAACTCTTCCTTGATTTCACTCTAAGATACACATGATCCCCAACATTGAATTCCCTATGCACTATGTTTATTGGCATAGCTTTTCTGTCTATCCTGGGATGTTTTTAAATTCTGTCTGATGTTGGCAACTTCTTGCTCCATTTCCTTAAGCAATTCTGGCCCAAGTACAATTCTGTTCACTAGATTGTCCCAAGTCATTGGTGTCCTACACCTTCTGCCATACAAAGCCTCATAAGGACTCATTCCCAATGATGCTTGTTTCCCATTGTTATATGCAAATTCTACCAAGTGTAGATAATCCTCCCACTTGGATGGTTTGTCCATTACATACATGCGGAGCATGTCTTCAAGCACCCGATTTATTCTTTTTGTTTGCCCATCTGTTTGGGGATGGTATGCGGTACTAAAGCTTAGTTGTGTACCCAAATATGCAAAGATACCTTTCCAAAAATTGGAAGTGAACTTGGTATCCCTGTCAGAAATTATTGCCTTAGGCAACCCATGTAATCTGAAAATTTCCTTCATGAAAATATTTGCAATGGCATCGGCTTTATGTGTGGACTTAACCGATACAAAATGTGCTGCCTTTGTTAACTTGTCCACCACAACCATAATGGAATCATGTTGTCTCAAAGTCATTGGCAATCCTGTAATAAAGTCCATGGATATTACTTCCCATTTCCATTCTGGAATTGGTACTGGGAGCAATAAAAATGCTGGATGTTGGTGTTCACTCTTCACCTGCTGACATTCCATGCACTTAGAAATGTATTCAGCGATGTCCTTCTTCATGCCTGGCTAGAAATAATATTTTCTTGCTGTAGCAATTGTTTTCTGATATCCTGGGTGACCAGAGTATGGAGCTTTATGGATCTCATCCATAACAATTCTCCTCAAATCGGCCACATTTGGAATATAGACTCTATTCTTATAAGTAAGAAGTCTGCCTTCTTCCAAATGATAGCCTTCATACTTCTTGCTAAGGTCTTGCTGCTGAAATTTGTCCTTTATCTGTACGTACACTTCATCCTCAACGATATGGTTAACAATCTGTTGCTTCAAATCTGGTTGGAAAGTACTAAGTGCCGTCACATGCATTTCATGTACCTTCCTGCTAAGTGCATCAGCCACCTTGTTTTCTTTCCCTTTTATGTGTTTGATTTCAAAATCAAATTCACACAAAAATTTCAACCATCTAGCTTGCCTAGCATTTAATGTTGGCTGATCAAACAAGTATTTCAGACCACAATGGTCTTTCCTTAACTCAAATTTTCTTCCCATTAAGTAATGCCTCCACATCTTTAAGGCATGTACTATGGCTGCAAGTTCTATATCATGAATAGCATAGTTCTTCTCATGCTCCTTCAACTTTCTTGACTCATAGCATATCACATGGTTTTCTTGCATAAGAAATCCTTCAAGTCCTTGATTGCATGCATCGGTACATATCACAAAGTCTATTTTCGGGTCTGCAATCTTCAGAATAGGTGCACTTGTAAGAATATTCTTCAACCGTTGAAAACTTTTCTCACATCTTGGTGACCATTCAAACTTTATCCCCTTCTTTTGCAAAGAAGTGATCGGGTTTGCAACCTTGGAGAATACTTCGTTAAACCTCCTGTAGTAACCAGTAAGGCCCATAAAAGATCTCACATCAGTCACATTCCTTGGAGTTGGCCAATTCATAATGGCTTCAATCTTCTCAAGGTCTACAGATATTCCTTCGTCGGAGATGATGTGACCCAAATAATGAATTCTATCTTTATAAAAGTCACATTTGCTCAACTTTGCATACAGCTTATGCTCCCTTAGTAATTTCATTTTTATTCTCAAATGTTCTTCATGCTCTTCTTCATTCTTATAATAGATGAGAATGTTGTCTAGGAATTTAAGAACAAACTTGTCCAAATACTTGCTAGAAACATTATTCATGAGACACATGAATGTAGCTGGTGCATTTGTGAGACCGAATGGTACCACTACAAACTCATAGTGTCCATACCTTGTTCTAAAGGCTGTCTTATGAATATCTTCTTCTTTGATTATTACCTGATGGTAACCAGACCTCAAGTCAATCTTTGAAAATACCTTTGCTCCTATCATTTGGTCAAAAAGGTCATCAATTCGGGGAAATGGGTATTTGTTCTTCACAGTGACTTTGTTCAACTGCCTATAGTCAATACATAACCCGAGTGTTCCATCTTTCTTTTTCACAAATAGAACAGGTGCTCCCCACGGGGACACACTTGGTCTAATATATTTCTTTTCCAGCAACTCTTGTAATTGCATTTGCAATTCTAGCAATTCCGGTGTACTCATCCTGTAGGGTGTCTTAGACACTGGTGCCACTCTTGGCACAAGTTCAATTGTAAAGTCAATGTCTCTCTTTGGAGGAAGTCCTGGAATCTCATCAGGAAAAACATCCCTGAATTCTTGCAATACATGGTAGTCCTCCAATTTAAGAGTTTCATTCTCTGCTGCCTCTAACATGTGGGCTGCATACAATTGACATCCCTTCCTACGGAACCTCTTCAGCTGCATGGCTGAAACCTGTCTGACAGAAGTCACCTTTGGAATCCCTTTTACAACCCTCAGGTTTTCTTCTTCGTCCATGCATTCAAATGTCTTATTGTAGCAGTCAATTTTAACCCTATGTGCTTCTAACCAATCCATTCCAATGAGAATATCATAGGAACCCAGTGGCAAAATATTCAGATCTGCATAAGTGAATAGCCCATCCATCTCTAATGGACATTTCTCTATTATTTCACTAACTTTTCTCTTGGTTCCAATGGCTAGCTGAACTAACCATGATTTACTATGCTTTAATTTCTTGAAAGCACAAACCTCAACAATTCTAGGGGTGACATAACTGTGAGTAGATCCAGGATCAATCAAAATAGAAACTGATTGCTTAGCAATTTTACCTTCAACTTCAACCACAGTTGACTGATGATCTGCCAGACGGTCGTCTAGTGTTGCATAGATTCTAGGGATTGTCCTTGCCACTTGACCCACAGTTTCAACTCCCTGGATGTTGTGGACTTGATTTGCATTCCCATTATGATGTGGACAGTTCCTAAGCATGTGGTCTCCTCCACAACCCCAACATTGAAGTGGTTCTCTTGGCTCCTTTGGATCTCTTGGCTTGTCTCCCATCATCCTAGTTGGCTTAGTCATAACCTGTGATGGTTGCCTTTGCTGATTCCGGAATTGAGGAGGCTTGAACCCCTTCTTCCTTTGATCAAACTTTTCATTTTTCTTATCCTTCCATGCCTTATGGAATTTTGGTTTGCTTTTGTTTTGATCAAATCAATACTTGGCCTTTCTTATGGCCTCCTCTAGAGTTCGAGGTTCATCAAACTCAATTCTATCTTTATATGACTGGGCCAGTCCACTTAGGAAACGCTGAATTTTCACCTTATCATCTCGAATATACCTGACATACCTCAACAGCTCCAAGAACATGTTTGCATATTCTTCCATGGTCAATTGTCCCAATCTCAGCTCATGGAACTCTTTGATCTTGTCATCATAGTACCTATAAGAGAGGTACTTCTGCTTGAAGTATTTCTTGAACTACTTCTACACAATCTTCCTTTCGTTGATCTTCTTCACTTACCTGATGTGTTCCCACCATATAGATGCTCTTTCATTCAAGTTGAAGATGGATACCCTTGCCTTCATATTTCCTGAGTAGTCTTGGACTTGGAAATACTTTCTCATCCCCAGAAGCCAAGCTTCAGCTTCTTGACCAGACTTTACCTCTCCATCAAATGTAGGAGTTTTTTCCTTCTTAAATTCCCCATGCGAACTGTTCTTGTATTGCTTCTTCCTCTTACTCCTGCGAGATGAAGAGCTTGAACCCTCAATGGATTCTTCAGATTCACATGATTCATTAGAAGAGATTTCTGGAGTATATGTTCTGTCTGTAGAAATTCTTCTTGAGCTACTGTCCCTCTTACGGGAATTCCTTCTAGAACTACTCCCACCCCTTTCTGGATTTGATGTCTGATGCCCATAGTTTATTTGCCTTTAAATGTCTGTCAAACTCTGTAGCATGGATGCATTCAACTGATTTTGTTATTCCTGAACTTTAATCATCCTTTCATTATCTTCTCTACAGCTTTGCAATTCCACCCTTAGGCTTCTCATCATGGCTGCAATACCTGGAGGAGTCTCTTGATTTCTTTTCCCATTAGATTCTGTTTCAGCATTTTCAACATGTATGTTCTCCCCCATGGCATCTGTATCAGGCTCATAGGGATCCTGTGTATCATCCATGATGTTGATTTTCTTGGCCCAACCAAGATCCAAAACTTCCAACTGCACTATCTAGAAGGCTGCCTTGATGTAACTGTGATTCTGCAAAATGTGTTCATCCACACAATTGTTAGCTGCATTATATTCTCAGAAATTCATAATTTACTTTCATGCACGTGGGAAAATATTATATTGACAATTTGTCAAATCATAGAATTTTCTCACAATCAACGACATATGAGGGGGGGATGACAAGGGTCAAGGGGGGTTGCCCCCTTTTGGCTTTCCACTACAGGGCGGGTCAAGGGCAGCGCCCTCGTTTTTTTTTTTGTAAATCTTTCCATTTCGCGCAATCTGGCACATAAGTTCCATGGCAATTTTTCCACTTTTGGCACCTGAAATCTCCCTGAAAAAATGGCTGAAATTCCTTGTTTCAGAGCAACTTGTGGAGTTCTTCCGCAATTTCGGAAGAGAATTTGAAGATTCCTTCCGAAGTTTCGGGGCGGTTTTCCGAATCCTTCCGCAATTGCGGGGCGATTTGCCGAGTCCTTCCGCAATTGCGGGGCGATTTGCCGAGTCCTTCCACAATTGCGGGACGATTTGCCGAGTCCTTCCGCAATTGCGGGATGATTTGCCGAGTCCTTCCGTAATTGTGGGATGATTTTCCAAGTCCTTATGCAATTGCGGGACGATTTGCCAAGTCCTTCTGCAATTGCGGGGCGATTTACCGAGCTCTTCCGCGTTGCGGAACAATTCGCGGAATCCTTCCGCAGTTTCTGGCCAACTTGCCAAACTCTTCCGCGTTGCGGAACAATTCGCGGAATCCTTCTGCAGTTTCGAGCAAACTTTTCGAACTCTTCCGTGTTGCAGAATAATTCATCGAATCCTTTTCCAGTTTCGGGCCAACTGGCTGAACTCTTCCACGTTGCAGAACAATTTGCGGATTCCTTCTGCAGTTTCGGGGCAACTTCCCGAATTCTTCCGTGTTGCGGAACAATTCGCGAAATCCTTCTGCAGTTTCAAGGCGACTTCCCAAACTCTTCCGCATTGCGGAACAATTCGCGGAATCCTTCCACAGTTTCGGGGCGACTTTCCAAATTCTTCCCGAAACAAACTTAAACAATTTTTTTCCAAAAACTCTTAAAACAATTTCAGATTCTTCTTTCCTTCTTCCCGTGATGACTGTTGCTCAGCAAGAGGTAACCTTACCTCTACAAACTATCCAACTTAGCCAGTTTAGGCCCGATGCTGAGACCTGTGGTGATCAGGAAGGGACCTTCCCATGTGACTGTAATTGGATTTGGCCCATAGAGGTCCAATGTTGCAACCAGCAGCTTTGATACCAAAATGTAATGTCCCCTCCCATCATACCAGCATGATAGAGAGGACGTGGTGCTAAAACTGGGAATCTAGCCCCATGAACTTTTACATAAGCATTCACATAATATAAAAGAACATATGAAATGTATAATTATAAGAAAAACATAGCGAAAATAATTTCAGTAACACATCGAGCATACATTCAAGATATTCATCAAATAAATAAATAAATTCAAAGTTAACACAAGAGAGTACTTATCTTATAACAAAGTAGTCCGAAGAAACTGGCTATGCAACTGCAACGTTCCACCCTACCATAGGCCCATTGTGATCATCAATACCTCAACACACGGCCACCCCCAAGTTGGGCATGATCTCTACAAGGAATCAGGGAACAACAGACTCACACATAGCCAAGCATACACTAAGATGAGCCAATCCAATCTACAATTGGATTTATCAGGCTACTAGGAAATGGAAAGGAAGAGTGGATAAGCTAGTGAGCTCAAGCACAGAGCCAGGGGTAACCTTACAAGATCTATCTAGCTTGGCACCCACAATACCTACACATCCAGCATAAGGAAGTATTCTTTTCACTGGTGTACAATCCCTCAAGCCATACCTTCCCCATCTAGTACTCTCAGGGTGTGCATAGAAGAGTAGCCAAAGCCCTCTTGATCTTCTTGAGAGGTTATCTCCCCCACTAGGTTTATCAAGCCCTCTTTGTCCACTATCACTCCAATCTCTTGCTTACAGTATCCAAATCAAACAAGGATGCAGATAATCAGCTAACTACAATGGCTGGATAGGAGAAAAATGTTTGTACAGTGATAAGCATGAAAATGATTCCCTGCTTCAAAAAAATGTGGGAAGACCCAAAACGAAATGGCAATTGGGGATTCAACCCTAGAGAGCAAAAACCATTTTCAGAAAAATGCCCATGGGTATTATGGGGCAAAAACGACCTCCCTCACAGTCCCAAATCCTAGCCCTCCTCTCCCAGTTGCTGTATAATGCAAAAACGACTCCCAGGCATGGAAAATGCAAGAAAAATGGTGAAAAACGTGATGGGGAAAGACCCAATAGTTCAGACTGCGTGAGAGAGGAAAGACTATCTGTTTAGAATGGCTTTGGGCACCATTTCGTGGGTGTTTTCTTGCTCAAGAAGCAAAAATACGAATTACCAGGTTGATGGCTTGCCCATGCACGAAATTGGCTGCCATACCTCTTCATTCCCAAGGCATTAACTACATCAACCAATTTCTGGAAGAATTAAATGATTGGGTCCATAACCCAAAATGGGTAGTTGGTGGTTTATGGGTTTTCTCATTGACACATGGATTAAAACCATTGGCTCAAGGGTTTGAACAATTTCCCTCCCTATTCCTTGTAGAATCATGCCCCCATCTCTTTGTTGCATTGCATAGCTAGTTGTGGGTTTTTCATTAAAATTCGTATTTACATTATGTATTAATTTACATTGTGCCTATCTAGCACAAGAACCATAGGCATCTATTTTTAATTGCTGATACATAAAACGCTAAATCAATGGTGGGGCCTTGGCCTTGAGCTCCTCACCATGATTAAATAACAATATTTACATCATTTACGATTTAATGCAAAGAGGGTCAAGATGGGGACATTACAAAAACTAGCTTTATACCCACCAAGACAGCCAGTAACTCAAAACCTATTTTGGTTAGATTGTCTTTTCGGGGATGAGAACATGGAAGAAATTTCCCTTGTTAGTGATTTCTCCTGGGCACTTTAAGAACAAAATACCGAGAATGTGTTGAACCAATTTATTTCTTCCAGAACATGTATAGACTTTCCTCAGTCTTTCTCCCAACTTGCCCAAATATTTGAAGATGAATTCCAAGGAGACATGAGCCTCTCAACATTTACAAGTACACCCTATGTCTTCGCAATCGAAGAACATCTAGGATCCTATACCATACCTTGTGAGGTTAGTTTTGAAAAATTTCTACATATAAATGTAGGTTTAGATGAGAGTCAACAAAAATAATTACTAAAAGTTATCAAGAGTCAAACTTGAGCATTTTCATGGGAATATACCGATATGAAAGGTATACACCCAGATACCTATATTCACCACATTTAGACATACTCAAACATACCTCCTGTTAGGAAGCCCCAGAGAGGAATGAATCCAGCCCGAAAAGATATAATAAAAGAAGAATTACAAAAACTCCTTAATGCTAGTTTCATCTACCCAATTTCTAACAATAAATGGGTGTCTCCTCTAGTGGTAGTTCCAAAGAAAGTCACGGGGAAATGGCGTATCTGTGTTGACTTTCAAGAATTAAACAAGGCCACTCTTAAGGACTACTTCCCTTTTCCTTTCATCGATCATGTGTTAGATACCTTATCAGGGAAACAATATTTTTCTTTCCTTGATGGGTATAGTGGATACAATCAAATATTAATAACACCTGAGGATCAAGACAAGACAACCTTTACTTGTTCTTGGGGGACATATGCCTATCAGGTATTACCATTTGGCCTATGCAATGCACCTGCTACTCTCCAGCATGTAGTTATAGGAATCTTTGCTGACCTTATACATGATTGTGTAGAAGTTTATATGGATGATTTTACAGTTTATGGTAATACCTTTCAAGAAGCCCTTGATAACCTCGAAACAGTTATTATTCAGTGCCAAGAAACAAACTTAGCCCTTAGTCATGAAAAGTGTAAGATGTTACTAACCAAGGGCATAGTTCTGGGACATCATGTCTCTCTTCAAGGTATCAAGGTGGATCCTTCCAATATAGAGATAATTGTTAATCTTCCTCCTCCAAAAAATCCAAAGGAAGTAAGAAGCTTTCTTGGCCATGCAGGCCATTATAGACATTTTATTGAAAATTTCACTAAGATAGCCACACCTATGTTCAAGCTACTCATGAAAGACACAAAATTTCAATGGACTGAACATTGTCAACAAGCCTTCGAAACTTTGAAGGAAAAGCTATCAGTGGCACCAATACTTAGGGGCCCCAATTGGTCCCTTCCTTTTCATATCTCCACTGATGCTTTCGATATAGCCATAGGAGCAGTATTAGGTAAAAAATAAGGACAAACATCACATGCCATCTACTTTTCCTGTAAGAATTTAACTCCCGCAGAATCGAAATACACTGTTATTGAAAAAGAGTTTCTAGCAGTAGTCTATGCCATCAACAATTTTCGTCATTATATCATAGGATATGAAAATTTCATACATACCAACCACTCCACCATTAGATTTTTGATGAATAAACCAATCACCAATGGCAGGGTGACTCTGTGGCTTCTTTTGTTACAAGAATTTAACATTACCATTGTTGATCGTCCCGATTGAGAGAATGTGGTAGCAGATTTTCTCTCTCCAATTCAAAGTGACGATAATGCTAGTCCTGTCAATGATAGCTTCCCAGATGAACATTTGTTTGTTGTGTCTATTCAAACCCCTTGGTTTGATTACATAGAAAATTATTTAGCAATTGAAAAGCTACCAAACCATCTCGCCCCACCTAAGAAATGTAGGATCATAGTTCAGAGTTCTAATTACTCTTGGGTGGACAATGACCTCTTTCGTACTGGTCTTGATCTCGTTATTAGACGTTGTGTACGAGAGGATGAGATGACAGAGATCCTTCATGAGTGTCATGGGTAGAAGCTAAATCTTTATTCCGAGCCACAGAGAAATCAGTGGTAGAGTTTATATATGAAGAAATATTTACCTAATTCGGTGTACCTAGGGAAATTGTAATCCATCAAGGATCTCAGTTTACCTCCAAATTAATGAAAGTGCTTACTGAAAAATATGGTATTAGAGATTGTAAATCTTCACAATATCACCTGTAATCCAATCGTCAAGTAGAGTCCACCAACAAAGTATTAGAAGCCATCCTAACTAAGACTATCCAGTTACACCACAAAGACTGGGAAGATAGGCTTCTAGAAGTCTTGTGGGATTATAGAATAACTTGGGGGAACACCACTGGCCACACACCTTATGAACTTGTCTATGGTAAACAAGTTCTTTTACTGATTGAATTTCAAGTCAAAACCTTTCGTATGGCTGCACAATTAGGGATGGATCTAGAAGAAGCACATAGACAACGAATCCTACAAATAAATGAATTAGATGAGATTAGGCAAAATGCTATCCAATGCATAATCTTAATACAAAACCAACGAAAAAAATGGCATGATAGATACATTAAACAAAAAAAATTCAAAACTGGAGACTCGGCATTACTTTTTGATTCAAGGTACAAAAACTTTAAAGGTAAATTAACTACTCGTTGGATGGGTCCATATGAAATTGTTACAGCTTTTGATAATGGATCCGTTAACATTAAGACAATTGATGATTCTAAAATTTCCTTTGTTGTAAATGGACATAGACTTAGACTTTATCATCAACCAATATCTAAACAAGATTTTGTGTAGAATGCCTTACAACAGGAGGAAATGGAACTGGTAGAAGAGGAAGTCATTCCTCCTTCTCCTGGTTCTTGAATGATTTTTGGGTTATCTTCCTTTGTATATATGTAAATATATTTTTGTTTTTCAATCATAAGAGTCATTTCTAACAATTGATTGCATCTATACAGGAAATTCACTTTTATGATCAACTTATGAAATTTCGTCAATCAAAACAGGAAGACTCTTTTCCTTCTCTTAATTTTGAAAATTTACATAACTTTCCCCTTTACATATGCTTTTGTTTTGAATAAATTTGAGTCACCTAACAAGTGGTTTTGCAGTTGATTACCCGAACCTTATCGCTATAATCAATCAGGGAATATTATCTAAGAAGGGAAGTGCTCAAAAAAGAAATTCATAATATATCTTAACTCCTTCTCTTTCAATTATTGTTGAAAATTGAAAATTTATAGTGAAAGTTGAAATGATCTCTATATCATTTATAACCACTTTCTTTTATGGTTCTATATATGGTATTTAATTCAGACATGCACATTTCTGATTTTTCATTATAACAGTAGGTTAAGACCTACCATAATCATTATGATTTTCAAAATATCTATCTTACACCTATGGATCACTAGCTCATCCTAGACTCATTATCAAAACTTGTTTCTTGAGCACTTTTAGAAGGTAGCCCAAAAGTGAGTGATATTTCTATTTTGTGGGGAACATTACTGATCTTTTATGAATAAGATAGACTGAGAGGTCAAAGAAAAGCTTTAGGTTATTATATTTTGACATGATCTATAGTTTAGGCCATTATAAATAAAGTTACTCATAAGGTTCGCTCTAAAATTTTGAATTATGTGTTTAGCTGGCTTAGTAGACTCTAGTGCCAACCAGATTCCTTACAAATATATATATATATATATATATATATATATATATATATATATCTATATATATATATATATATATATATATGTATCATTATACGAGGCAAACCCGCCGGGGTACTAAACAGGCTCGCTGGCAGTGGGTCCATGCTAAGTAAAATCTTAAACAAGGAAGCTTGATAAATACAAGTAAACCCGTCGGGGTATTGAATGGGCTCGCTGGAAACGGGTCTATGCTTGCATGGTACCAATATAAACCCGCCGGGGTACTGAACAGGCCTACTGGTAGCAGGTCAATATCAGGTAAAAGAGGTTTGGTTAATGCATCGCTATGCACATGGCTCATAAAAACCCGAGTATACAAATACATGTTTAAGCCAATTATTTATACTATCATTAGAGAATGGCTGTAAGCTGGAATTGGACCCTATCATCTAATTCAAACAATACCTAGGATATGACTATCCTAGAAATGGAACCCATAACTATAGAAGTTTCACAAAATATACGGTGAACCTTATCTATATTCTTTGGATGACAATAGATCTTTACAATGAGTCATGAATGACTAGTTTTACTATGGCATTTTTCACATCAATTATACTTTCATTCTTCATATGCTTTTCTTAAGCACTGTTGTATTCTTTTTTATGAATATACATATTTGAATCATCTACATTTCTTAGTTAATATTTTATTTTATTATGAAAATTGTCACAACATTTTAGAAGTTATCGGTAAAACTTTCAATTGAAAATATTTTGAATATTAATCAATTTTTCTTTGATGGCTTGAGAACACGCCATATTTTTGGTTTGGGGGAGGATCATAACTGTTTTTACTTTCCGAATATTTATGAAAAAGTTTATTTATCTCTGATAAAATGATATGTGTTTTCAGGTTACTGCAAAAAGCAGAAGGAATATTGTTCTGATCAATGACAAATAAAAAAGAACGTGACTTAAAGTTCTAGAAAAGCAAATTTAACATCATCTTTTGTGCACTAACAACCTCAGAAACTCCCTGCAAAATCAGCTTCAGTCAGCATCAACAAGCAGATCTTGTACATACAAAAGTCTGTATGAAGGGTTGAATAACGGGTCGAATGCCGATCCGAATGAGGTGACAAATGAGGCAAATGAATAACGATCTGAATGAAGTGCTGAATGAAACCTTAACTTGTAATGATATTAATAAATGTGCTAAGATATTTAAAATTTTGATTTTTACCTAATCAACTAATCATGTCAAGGATCAAATTAAAATGTCATCTTTGCATACTTATTTCATCTCACCAAATGAATTGATTAACCATCATATGCCTATCATACAATTTTAATCCTCCATTAAGTTTATCGTGTGATCTATCGTTTCATTTATTAAGTCATCATGATTTTCTATGTGTAATTTATGTGTATAATTTCATAATGAGGATTACGTTCAACCTGTCCAAAGTTTCACTTTGGACATGGTTGAACATATCATAAGCCATACAAATTCATTAAATCATGCATTTCTATGATGGCACATGAATCAAGGTAACTAAATGATAATGTATCATTCAAACGTGCCAAATCTATCTCCATGATCATTCAGCTGCTCAAACGAATCTCAATTTAAACTTACCCTTGCATAAAATCTGCTTCATCTTGCTCATTTTCCATCCGCCCTAAACCTATCAAGCTCCATCCCTTGCAATTTCATGCACCTTCTCTATCTATCCGCATCCTTCGACCTCTGTTCAAAATGCCAATCCGTCATGAACCTGGAAATTACCAAGACCTCCTCCGCATTCCCGAATTTAAGGCATGTCGTGAAGTATTTTTGCAAGCCGGATGGGGTCCATTCCTTCGCCTTCTTGATGGCCACGAACATGAAATATACTTACTATTTTCAAAAGGGTTCTATGGTAAGACATCCAGGGTCGACCATATCACTTTTTCCGTGACAGAAGAATCCATTGCATCCGCGGTGAAACTGCCCACGGAAGGAGCCTGTTGGCATAAACATCTCTTCCTCCCACGGACGGAGCACAAATTTTCTCTTAAATCCGACTATTAGCATGTCGTGGGTACGAAAGGATTCCACAAGGAATGGGTTAAGCTTGAATACCTCAAGCCACTAACTATCATTATCCATTTGATTACCTGTGAAGGTAAGTTCACTATTTTCAAAGCTTGTCACTTTAGGTTACTGGCACATTTTGTTAATTGTCAAGCTCTTAATTTCCCCTTCTATACTCTGAAAAGCCTAGAGAAAATGTCAAGTCAGGTTAGGAAGAATACCACTAACCCCTCTTGAAGCTTATACCATCATTGTTTGATTAAAATCTTGATCACTCACCAGCTAGAAGAAAAGGGGATAATCTAGGAACTATTTTTCTTTGAAGTCCTGAACCCCCACCTAGTTAAGAAGCCTACTATTAAATCCCCTGTCTCTCGTAAACGCCATCGTTTCCTAACCCGTGAAAACGAGCCATCCCAAACTTCTACCCAAGAAGAAAATGTTACCAAGCCTGTAAGATTTAGTGAGGGTGCCTCGGGAGAAATACACCCTGATCATTCATCTTCTCCCGAGCATGTCCACAAGGACACAACCACATAACCCCCATTCTTTTCACCCATACCCATGAAATAAAGGAAGGCTAATCGTGACCAAATCGTAGTCCAGTCGGAAATTCAACCAATGCATTCGGACAACCCTGAAGACCAAGCAAATGACAATGTCCTTGAATCACCTCTCCTCGCGTTGGCCAACATCTCTTCCAGTTTGCTTGAAAATCCTGTCTTGGAACCTACCCCTGCACATACTGAAGATAAGGTTCCTAACGAACACATTGTACCTTCTGATTCCGAACCATTTCAAAGGGGATCAAGCCCTCAAAAGGACCCTATGTCTCTTGTAGAAGCATCTTCTCCACTCCATCAGACTGCGGACATATTAACCAAATACATAGCAGAGTTGAGAATCTAGAATGAGAAGTATGTTGAGATCATCTCTGGGCTTCGTCAAGAGAACAAGGACTTACGTTTCCAGGTGAAGTGTGTGGAATATTTAAATGGAACCAAGAAAACCTCCAACCTTTCTCTTCAATTGAAGCATGATTCTTTGAAGGACCAGTTCCAGAAGCTGAGAACTAAATCCACTTCCTCTTCCAAGTCGAAGGTAGTTGCTAACGTAGCTCAGCCTTCTTCCTGAAATTCTCTTCTTTTTGCTCAGTGGGACCTGGCATATCTCCGGTTTGGGGGAATGTTGGTGTCCATTTTGTAACCACTTTTGATCATCAAACATACTCTCATTGGCGTCGTTTTCACTTTTTTTTTATATAGTAAGTTACTCTTTCCACCATTCAGACCGTCAAACAGATTACGTATGCATATATTCACACATCACGTGACTTTTGAATAAAAATTGTCATATTATGATTTATTGATGTTTATTTGATATTTTTTTGGCTTTCTTGGCAAATATATTGTTGATGTATATGTAACTTCAGAGTGTATTTCATCTATGTATTTCATATATATTTATTGTACCCTTATTAGAGATGTGTTATTCCTCTATAACGAAGTGTCGTCATGTGGATTGACAAGTGTCGCAAGTGTGTCTACTTGCCGATGGGTTATTAGAACACCATGTGTGGGGTCGGCCCTGAAATACATATATTATATTGTGGTTGTACCTATCTAGACAAGTCGGCCCCATAAGGTCACTGGGAAAATAGGTTAGTATAAATAGAGATGAGGAGATCTCTATTTAGATCATTTGGAAAGTAACATCTCTCTCACTCAGAAAGTGGTGCACTAGTGAGGAGGAGGATCATCTGCTTCTAGGAGACTATCTCAAGTGTATTTTGGTTGTACTTTGGTTGAAACCTGCTCTCTCTATCTTTGAGGAAGTTGTGCGGTTTTTCACCTTAGGGTTTTCCCCACGGAAACTCTGTGTCTCTTGTCTCTCATGCTTTTGATTCTTATGATGCTTGTCATGCTTATTGTGATTGTTATGCATTGATATACTGTATATGTTATTCTCTCAGTGAAGGTCCTAGACTATTGTGAATTAATGCTAAAAATTTAACATGGTAACAGAGCTAACCTGAGAAGAAGACATTTTGCAGTGACAGAAACTTAAGTTTCTTGTTTATTGGGTTTCTCTCCACAGATTTTAGAAAAGCAGTATAGTAGATTTACTCTACTCATCAAGGAGAATCTATCTGTCCAATCAGAATTCAATTCTGAGCATTTTCAGATTTGGCCCTAAACATTAGGGTTTCCACAAAAAATTTTGAAATCTGAAGACATAGCTGGAAGCGCCTTGCCAAAATCGAAGTTTAGAGCTTTGGATCAAGATTTTTGGCTGGGTAGATCTCCGAGAAACTCAAGCCCTAATTCAGGGCTCTCCTCAGTGAACCCGGGAGGACAAAAAGGAAAATCTGAAGGGTAAAGATTTGTTGATCTCAAATTCTAAATACACCAGGCTGATCATCTCATCAAGGTGCATCTTTCTATCCTTTCAGAAAATTGAAATTCACATTTTGAATTTTTAGGGTTTTTTCAACAAACCCTAATACGGGACCAGATCCAGTTTTCAACATTTCAAGTGGTAAGACCTAAATCTTTTCGATTTCCATTTGAAGTACTCTTTAAGATGTCTCACCACACCAAGCTTGAGGATAAGCTTGAAGGAGTTGATAACTTCCGAGCTTGGAAGTATAGGATTGGGTTAATCCTGGAAGAGAATGAGTTGGACTCATATGTAGAAGAAGACATCCCTATCCCAGAGGATGAAGAGGCTAAAGTATTGCATAAGAAGAACTTGGTCAAGGAAAAGAGCATCATTGCTGATTCTATCAAAGACCATCTCATACCCCATGTGTCTTCTCTAAATACACCCAAGGAGATGTTTGACTCTTTGACCAAGCTATTTGAAGGGAAGAACATAAATCAGAAGATGACCCTGCAGAACCAATTGAAAGGAGTAAAGTTTCAGAATGGAGAAACCATTCAATCTTATTTTTCAAGAGTCTCCTAGATCAAGGAACAACTAGAAGCAGTGGATGAAATGGTGGAGAATGGTGAAGTGGTGATGACCACTCTAAATCGCCTACCCAGGTCATGGGATTCCTTTATTCAAGGAATTTGTGCAAGGAAGAAGTTGATCTCCTTCAACAGATTGCGGGAAGAATGCTCTCAAGAAGCAGCTAGGCTTGTGGCCTGAGAAGAAAAGATGGGAAATGAAGATCAAGCTCTCACAGCACATGCCAAAAAGGCAAGTCCAAGAAGGAATCATCTCATAACAGGAGATTCTCACACCACCACTATCATAAAGATAAGAAAGATATCAGATGCTTCAATTGCAATGAGAAGGGACACTTTTCTTTAGATTGTCCCAAGAAGAATAAAGACAACAACAACAACTTCAATAAGAAGAAGAAGAATAACAAAAGAATATATCATGCTCATGCTGCCGAAGATGATGAACCCCCAAAGAAGAAGGCTAGGGAAGAAAGTGATAGTGATGATGACTCATCAAGTGAAGAAGAATATGTTCTAATTTATGCTCTCACAGGTACTATCTCCCATGGTTGTAATGATTGGTTGATTGACAGTGGGGATTCCAAACACATGACTGGGTTTAAGGAATCTTTTGTGAATCTACCTGGACATGAATCACCCCATAAGGTGAAACTTGGGGATGATTATCAATACCCAACCAAAGGAAGTGGTGAATCCTCCTACAACCTAGATTCTGGAAAAGCTTTGAAGATGAAAGAAGTCCTTTATGTACCTGGGCTCAAGAAGAACGTACTCTCCATCTCTGCATTGGATGCAAAAGGTATGAGGGTTGCATTTGTGGATGGCCAAGTCCTAATGTGGCCAAAGGGAAAGAACATAGATGATGCAGTAGTGATTGGAGAGCAAGAGGGAGGGTTGTATAAATTGAAGGGACAACCTGAACATGCCATGGTACATGAATCCATGGAGCCAAGTGAACTTTGGCAAAGAAGACTTGCTCATATGCACTATAGGGCACTTCCAATTGCAAGCAAGGTTGTAGAGGGTCTTCCTGAAATCAAGACCAAACATGAAGGTGTTTGCAAATGGTGTGCAAAAGGTAAGAACATTAAGAAGGCTTTCCCAAGCAGTGAAAGCAAGGCAAAAGACATCTTGGAAATCATCCACTCAGATGTATGTGGTCCTATGTCATCAAGTTCTCTGAGTGGGTATGTTTACTATGTCTTATTTATTGATGACTTCTCCAGGAAGACTTGGGTATACTTCTTGAAGAACAAAGATGAGGTGTTTGATAAGTTCAAGGAATTCAAAACCTTGATGGAGAATCAAAATGACAAGAAGATCAAAACATTCAGATCTGACAATGGTGGAGAATTCACCTCAGGTGACTTCAAGAAGCTGTGTAGTGATTCAGGGATTAAGAGGGAGTTGACTACTCCTTATAATCCTCAACAGAATGGAGTTGCAAAAAGGAAGAACAGAACAATCATGGAAGCAGCAAGGGCAATGCTACATGACCAGGATCTACCTATGCATCTATGGGCTGAAGCAGCTAGAACAACTGTATATGTGCAGAACAGAACACCCCACAAGATATTGGACAACAAGACACCAGAAGAGGTCTTTTCTGGTAAGAAACCTGAAGTCAGCCATCTCAGAATATTTGGCTGTCCAGTATACACTCATGTCCCAAAGGAAAAGAGGACTAAACTAGATCCTTCAGGAAATAAGGGTATCTTTGTGGGCTATAATGAAATATCGAAGGCTTACAGAATATACTTTCCAGGGTTCAAGAAGATTGATGTCAGCAGGGATGTAACATTTGATGAAAACTCAGCATTCATCAAATCAAGGAAGGAACCTATCGAAGTTTATGAAGAACCTAAGGAAACTAGATTTCAAGACACTACCATGATTGAAGCAGTTCCAAAAGTTATTCGTGAGTTTGAAGATCCACAAGAACCTGTAGATTCACCCAGTGAGGATAACTCTCAAAAGAGGAAACCTGCATGGGCTAGAGAGCTCATTCAAGATGCAGAAAGATTTGGCATTCCAGAAGAAGAACACAGAGAAAAGAAGAGAACCAGATCACATACCAACTATGTTGCTTTACTCTGTGACATTATGAACAAAGAGCCTTCCAGTTATGAAGAAGCAGTGGAAAAGAAAGAATGGAAGGATGCCATGGTTGAGGAATACCAATCAATAATGAAGAATGATGTTTGGGATGTTGTACCAAGACCTAAAGAGAATTCTATTGTGACTTCTAAATGGATCTACAAAATCAAGCATGTTGCAAATGGCAGTGTAGAGAAATACAAAGCAAGATTCATAGCTCGTGGCTTCTCTCAAAAAGAGGGAATAGATTATGAAGAAACTTTTGCACCTGTAGCCAGGTATACTTCCATCAGAACAGTACTTACCCTGCCTGCAGCGATGAAATGGAAAATACAACAGATGGATGTAAAGACTGCTTTCTTGAATGGTGTAGTTGAAGAGGAAGTATATGTGGAGCAGCCACTCGATTTTGAAATACATGATAGGGAGTCATATGTGTGCAGATTGAAGAAAGCCTTGTATGGATTGAAACAAGCTCCCAGAACTTGGTATGGTAGGATGGATAGTTTCCTATCTAGTTTGGGCTTTACCAAGAGTAAAGCGGATTCCAATATTTATTACAAGGTTGAGGAAGGGAATCCTGTGATTCTACTCCTGTATGTGGATGACTTATTTGTAACAGGAGATGACAGATTGATTGCAAATACTAAGAGAAAGCTTGCTGCTGAGTTCGATATGAAAGATTTGGGAATGATTCATTATTTTCTAGGTATGGAGGTGTGGCAGAGTGCAGGTGGGATCTTCCTTGGTCAAGGGAAGTACACAATAGATATCCTGAAGAGATTCGGGATGATGGATTGCAAGGCCATGGCCACACCTATGGCATCGAATCTAAAGCTTCTATGTGATGCTTCATCTGAGCCGATTGATGTCTCTATGTATTGTCAGATGATTGGGTCCTTGATGGACCTGATGAACACGAGACCCGATATTTGCTTTGCAGTGAACACATTGAGTCAGTTCCTGACAGATCCGAGGAGTGCTCATCTGGTTGCTGTAAAGCATGTTCTGAGGTACCTGAAGGGTATATTGGATTATGGGTTCAAGTATTAGGCGAATCAAAAGTTTAACCTGCAGGGTTAGGTTGATTCAGATTGGGTTGGCAGTGCTGCAAATAGGAAGAGCACATCTGGGTGTTTCTTCAGTGTGGGATCAGGTGTGATCTCTTGGTTTAGCCGGAAGCAGTCCTGTGTAGCACTGAGTACAGCTGAGGCAGAGTATGTTGTAGCTTGTTCAGCTAGTTGTGAGGCAGCATGGCTGCAGAAGCTACTGTCTGAATTATTTGATCTCCCATTGGATGCTACTGGTATCTTCTATGATAACCAGAGTTGTGTGAAGCTGTCCGAGAACCCAGTGTTTCATGACAGGTCGAAACACATAGAGATCAAATATCACTATATCAAGGATATGGTGCAGAGAGGAGCTGTGAAGCTCCTCTATGTTGCGACAGACGAGTAGATTGTAGATGTGCTGACGAAGCCACTATCCAGGTTGAAGTTTGAGTACTTCAGGGAGAGGCTTGGTGTTCTTAAGATCGACAACACTTCGAGGAAGAAGTGATGGTCACATTTGTTGAAGCCATTCCAAGCATGTTGGAAGGAGGATACTTCACATGGATGTGGATGTAAGCGCTGGATGATGAGCATCAAGATGATGTTCTGGTTTCTGCTTTGTATGATATGTTGGATCATTTTTATATGTATGTATGTATGCATCATGTTGGATGCTGGATATGATTAGTTGGATCATTTATATGTATATGTATGTACGCATCATGTTGGATGCTGGATATGATCAGTTGGATCATTTATATGTATGTACGCATCATGTTGGATGCTTGGACCATGTATCTGTATATGTATCAGGTGGATACATTGTATGATCAGGTAGATCATGTATGTTGATATGTATCATGTATTTGTATTTTTATTAGGTGGATACATTGTATGATCAGGTGGATCATGTATGATGACATGTATCAGGTAGATACTTGGTATGCATCAGGTAGATGCATTGTATGATTAGGATGATCATGGATGGCGAGCTTCAGGATGTTGCTCCAGATGACATGCAGCAGGATGTTGCAGTGATGATGATCAGGATGATCATGTGTATATCAGGATGATGTATGGTGAGTATCAGGTTGATACTCTATGGCCGTGGAACAGGTTGTGCAGATAAGCATGTGATTTGTGCCCTGGAGATTTGCACATAGTCTTTCAAGGTTTTGCCTACGGCATGTAATTTGTACCCTGGGATATCTGGCAAATGCTCTTTTGAGGTTTTGCGTGGGAGGACATATAATTTGTGCCCTGGGAAATCTGCAGATAGTCTTTCGAGGTTTTTCCTATGGCATGTAATTTGTGCCCTGGGATATCTGGCAGATGCTCTTTCAAGGTTTTGTCCTATGGCATGTAATTTGTGCCCTGGGAGATCCGATAGGTTGAGCCGTGTGCTCGTAATTAATCCTGGGATGCCCTTTCAAGGTTTTTCCATGACCACATGTAATTTGTGCCCTGGGAGATCCGATAGGTTGAGCCTTGTGCTCGTAATCAGTCCTGGGATTCTCTTTCGAGGTTTTGTGGTGACCACATGTAATTTTTTCCCTAGGAGATCCGATAGGTTGAGCCTTGTGCTCGTAATCAGTCATGGGATTCTCTTTCGAGGTTTTGTGGTGGGGTCACATGTAATAAGTCATGGAGATCTGGACAGGATGAAAAAGGCCTTAGATGCTCTTTAGGGTTCTTTCTAGTCAAGAGACTCTTTTAAGGTTTTGTGACGCACGTAATAAGTCCTGAGATTTCCATAGTATGGCCAGTGATGATGAAGACCTACAGGTGGTGGGTCTACATCCAGTATGAAAAAGGACTGGCTCTGTAGAACTTCCTATGACGAGTAGAGTCAGAGATTGGTTGAGATAGTAGCAGCAGTAACGATGATGATGACGATGCATCGATGATGATGATCCCGAGAAGAAGACTTGTCTAGCAGATCTGTGTCGAGAAATACCTTCCTAGTTAAGAGGGAGTGTTGATGTATATGTAACTTCGGAATGTATTTCATCTATGTATTTAATATATATTTACTGTACCCTTATTAGAGATGTGTTATTCCTCTATAAGGAAGTGTCATCATGTGGATTGACAAGTGTCGCAAGTGTGTGTACTTGTCGATGAGTTATTAGACCGCGATGTGTGGGGTCGGCCTTGAAATATATATATTATATTGTGGTTGTACCTAGCTAGACAAGTCGGCCCCATAAGGTCACTGGGAAAACAGGTTAGTATAAGTAGAGATCAAGATATCTCTATTTAGATCATTTGGAAAGTAACATCTCTCTCACTCAGAAAGTGGCGCACTAGTGAGGAGGAGAATCATCTGATTCTAGGAGACTATCTCAAGTGTAGTTTGGTTGTACTTTGGTTGAGCCATTGCTCTCTCTATCTCTGAGGAAGTTGTGGGGTTTTTCACCTTAGGGTTTTCCCCACGGAAACTCTGTGTCTCTTGTCTCTCATGCTTTTGATTCTTGTGATGCTTATTGTGATTGTTATGCATTGATATACTGTATATTTTATTCTCTCAGTGAAGATCCTAGAGTATTGTGAATTAATGCTCAAAATTTAACATATATTTCATTCTACAGGTTATGGCTCCCCAAAAAACCTCCATTTAGATGTGTATTTACGTTGCCGACGATCAACCGCATTCAGTCTGTCATTCAGACCTGCATTCAACCTGTGAGATCATTAGTTGAGATATTCTCGGGCCGTTAGAAGTGAACCTTCACATGGGTTCTGTTAAGAACGTGGCCCTTATGGTGCATGAGCTAGTGTTCTAGAAGATTCCCTCTCCTGCATGCTCAGCTCGACATCACATCTCTCTGCCCATGTCAAAGGAGGATCAACGTCTCAACCAGGGTATTTTTTAAGGATTATAAAAGTATACCTAGGTATAGTATTCTAGGCGATTATTTTGGATTGAAAAAAACATATATATAGATTGGTAGGCGAATATTAAATCTGAAACATACGATTTACTACCGAAACTTGTAAATTTTGGCGAATATTATGCTAAAAAAACATATTTTATGTAAATATATGCGATAATAGAGGCTAAAAATGACCAAATAGTGAATTTATTTTTTGGAAAAAAGTCCAAAACATAGTCAATTGGCTAAATTTCGCCCCTAAAAATTTCCCTGGTCTCAACAACCACATGAAGGAAACCAACGTTGTGGAACCTGGTAGATGCTCTGTGCGCTGTCGTAAACAGTTATGGGGATGTTCCTTGGCCATGTGCTGTCGTGATTTTTTAAGTAGAGACATTTTCTGGCATTAAGACTTCCTATTATTAGATCAGTCGACCACTAAAGGGTTGACTTGCTCTCCCAATTGTAACTCTGTATATATAGACGTCTTCGTGACTGAGACGGGTTTAGTGTTTTAGTCTTTTTAGTCCTTAGTCTTTTCAGCTGCAAATAGACGTGAAAACGCTATAACCCTGTTTAAAGCTCAGTACCGTGTGTGGTGATTGATTGATTAAGGCGCAACCTCTGATTGTTGAGAAGGGCCCCTCATCAACCAGTGGTATTTTGTCTGTGTATATAATTTGTCTTTGTCTTTTGCAGATAAGTTGTGTATTTGTTTAATTCATGTATTTATTTTGTATATGATATCGTTGTCTTGTAATATATGTTGTTTTGCTGCTTATGTAAATGATACCTTTGTTTTATAATCGGTATGTTTAATTTGTTGTTCATATTAATGATATTTCCAGAATGTAATTAGTGACCAGTCATGCTTAGTTTGCTTAGTTTGCTTAATTTGTTTAGTTTGTTTAGCTTGTTTTTAGTCCTGTTATTTACAATTACCTAGAGTTTAGTTAGCTTAACATTCCAAGTTCAGTCGTAGTTGGAATTAGTTCTGTCAGTTTTTTTCCTATAGCTGTAGGTTAGTCTTATCTATTTCAGTTTTGTTTTCTTATGTCATAGAAATAGTTCATTTCTTAGACAATTATTAGAATAGGTTACTTTTTGCTATCTTAGCTCCTAAACAGTCTATTCATTGCTTCCTTGCACTATAGGTTCATATGCACCAGTCACTAGTACAAAATGAGAGATAAGTGGCTAAGCGACTAAAAAATTTAGTCCCCATAATTTTTTCAAGGGATAAACGACTAAAATTGAGTAATTTTAAAGAATCAAACAAAAAACGACTAATATAAACAACTAATTTAGTCACGGGATAAAATATATGACTAGATAACAAGTGACTAAAATAAAAATGACTAACATAAATGACTAATTTAGTCACGGAAATATAAATATGACTAGCTAACAAATTAATGTGAATTAGTCGTTTATATTGTTAATTTCAACACAATTTAACAAATTGCCTTTGATCCAAGATACAAAAAAGTGCCTAGAAACATAACCACTAATTCCAAGCAAGGAAAATTCAAAACACATACAGGTAAACTAAAAGGAGAGGTCAAGCTTACCACTAACCACAAGACCCTTGTGTGCTTATTGAAGATGCCAATCACCTTTCCGAGAGGAGGAATTGTAAATGTTGTATTTTCCCTTGATCATCTCTATCCCTTACATGGGATATATATCTCCCACCTTCATGCTCAAACCCAATTAAAAGAGATTTAAAACCCTATACCAAATGTATCCATTTGCAGGTTTGAGGATCAAATATGCTATATGACATGATTGCTTTTTCGCGTAAGTGAAATATATTTGCGTGTCCTTTGTGGTTGTTGGAATGCCAGCTGGATTCTAAATTAATTAATCTTAAGGGTGGGTCTTTAGACCTAAGTCCCTTTGCACATTTGATTTTTGGTATGTAGATTTGGCTTATTAAGAGTTTCATATAAAGTATTAATCACTATAAATTTTCTAAAATTCTAATGATATTATTTGGAGGGAACTCTAAAACATTATGAAAATTTACAATGTTGAATCCTTGTCAAGTACTTGTAATGTAGGAATTTATTTCAATCATCAAAATCTAATCCCACATCTAGAAAAGTGAAGCTAGTTAAGTAGATAATTATTGTTGATTTTATAAATATGAAAAAATGCACAGGAAATCCTCAATGCCCTTCATGTATTGGCATCCCAACAAAAACAATCAAATTAAAGATAATATGGTAAACTATTTTTAATGATTGATCACAAAGAAATGATGATGAAATAGGTAAAATTTATTGTTTTTCCACTATTTCTAGGACAAATAAATGCAAAGTTATTGTATTAGATTATTACATTTCAAATTGATTACCAGCATTATATAAAGTAAAAGTGAGTTTTGTGTGTTTATGCCAATAGGACCTTGGTTCATTAAATTATGTTTGGAATCAATTTTTGGTTTACCCTACCAAAATGTAACGCTAGATAGGGATGATTATACACATAAGTGTTGGTTTACTTTCGTATAATAAATCCCCATTATAGCTATAACCTAAGCAAGAAAACTCACTTATGTGGTGTAACCCCAAAGCTATGGAAATGTTGTGTGAAAAAACTTCCAAAAATTGTAGTTCTTTTCTTATAATTTGGTGTAAAAATGTTGATATCCTATCTCTACCAATAACTATCCTTAATGTTGCACTCAAAATGGTGATAATATCTCTTATAGAACAAATGTTTAGGAATTCCTATCCACATCTCTCATATGAAACAATTTAGCATTACTTACCATTGCATAAAGGTTATTATTAACTTTATATGCATACAATGAGAAGACCTTACAATATGCAAGGGGTATATAATATTTGTGAAATGGCCTCTCACAAATCTGATTAAGCAAGAGGCCATACTTCCAACATCGACTCAACATTGGTGTGATTGACTAAAAGTTGCATAGGACATTTATAAAATTACAATACTAATTTGCTAACAATGCTGTAATTTTGGTTTTAAGATATATATGGTGTGAATTCTAAGAATGAAGTACTTTTATATTATCCATAATAGCTATTTAATTCATCAACATTTCAAATCTATAATAGAATTCGTCACAAAGACAAAGATAATGGAAAGAGTTCTAAGATTTGATTCAATATTATTTAGAAAGGTGCAAAAGCTACCATAATTTATAGGTTGACTAGCCTATTTATTTCATTTTAGAAAAACTAAATGATATATTTATCTATATTTGAATTGAGTGACTTTAGTAATTTATTAATATTAATAAAAAATAAAAATAAAAATTATAGAAAAAAAATTCATTTTCATTTCTAAGTCTAGAGTTTCTGGCTAATAGAGCCTTAAAAAAAAAAATGTATAAAAAAAATTCATTTTCATTTCCAAATCTAGAGTTTCCTGCTAATGGAACCCTCGTAGCTATGCATTTCGAACAAAAACCTAACAAAAGAAGTTCCACTCGTCATAGGTATGAACTATATGCATATGGGTGCTTTGAAAACTTTGTATGTCGGAGATGCAACTTTTACATTTGAGGAAGTGGTTAGAATTGAGCAAGTGGTCACTGGTTATGGTGGCTAGGTTAATCCAACACATATGCCTCATGCTTCTCTTTGCAGCCCTAATTTTTATCACAGTTGTTTCCTTTCCCACACTAAAAATAGAATCCCAAGTGATGGTTATGGTGGCTAGGTTAATCCAACAAGTATGCCTCATGCTTCTCTTTACAGCCCTAATTTTTATCACGGTTATTTCCATTCCCACAGTAAAAATCGAATCCCACTTGATGGTTATGGTGGCTAGGTTAATCCAATAGGTATGCCTCATGCTTCTCTTTGCCGCCCTAATTTTTATCATCGTTATTTCCTTTCCCACAGTAAAAATCGAATCCCTTTTCATTAGGGATCAGTAAAATGCAGGACCATATTGGGGCCATAGAAGGTGGCCAGGGCAATAATCGAGAAGGTCCTCCTTATATGGTCCTCCACATGCCAAGCAAACCTTCACATAATTATGGCCATGGCACAGCATAATCAAGATGGCCGTCAAGGCCATAGAAGCCCCAAAAAACTGTGTAAAATCAGGGCAAGCAGTGAGAGATAAAAGTATTCCTTAGTTGTAGGAATCATTTACATAGATCAAATTAATGAAATCAATGTGTTTTTGTCTCCAAGTATAAGGTGTTATTCTATCTGTGTTAATCTATTGATGTGTGGGTTTTAATCTGGGCGTGATTGAAGATTTCAATGTATAATAATTTGAATTAATCATGGCTGTGCATGAATACCCTGGACTATTAGAGAAGTAGTGTTTGTGATTATTTAATTGTTTAATTGAAGTGTTGTGTGTATGAAAATAACTGTAATAGCAATTATAAAATGAAGTGGGGACATAATCGAACCCAATGCGTAGGTGCACATGTTGTGCTGGGTATTTATATGTAACACAAGTTGTTTTTGCACGAGTATCATCCAATCAATGATCCGGGTATCAATGGGATTTGAGCCTGTGAATTTCTTCTAGGTCTCAGGGGGTCTCTTTTGTCCTTGTATCAACTGAGATCGAGGGCTCCATGTTCTCCTATGGTGTTGTATGGGATTTTGTTGAATTCAATAAAAATTTTCATGAGTTTCGAAATCTTGACATCTTGTCGGCAATTGCTATCTCCTGCCACAATGTTTCGCGTTTCGCGGATCTCGATCCTTGTCTTTGTGAATAAAAAGCTGTTGATATTTTCGTAAAGAGGCTTCTGAATAAAAATCTGTTGATATTTTCGTAAAGAGGCTTGTGTGAAATATTATACGGCTGTTATTTTTAGAAGGAATCTAAACATTAAGCGGGTAGGCTAATAGCTTATTCGACCATAAGCTTATCACTCTTCACATTATTACAGTGAACTCCATTTTGCAACTGCGTTTTATGCATTAGAATATTAGATTACAGACTTAGATGACTCAGTAGGGTCAGCACGAATTTTTATATAAGATATTGTATTCTGGTATTTTCCTTCAAACTGTGCTTAGATTCCTTATGCGTGTAAAACGATATATAATGATTGAAATTTTTTGAATCCATACATACATTAATGTCGGAGGAAAGAAATAAAAGTGAACTATACACAGTGAGCAATACCCATCACCCTCAATATGAAAATATATAAAATACACTATTTAATGTTCATCCATAAATAATATATACAATGCCAGTGAGTTAGCAATACTATTTATTAATACAACTTCGAAGTTATATAAAAAGATTTTATAACAGTACACCAACAACTTTTCATTAGTAAGCACACCACTTATATGTAAAGATCGCAAAGATATTTAATAAAATGGTGCTCGTTAGAATCACATACACTCTTCATCCTCTTTCAACAAAGCTTCCTAAGAACACTATAAAGGTAAGATGTCCATTCGTTCATGTCATTTAGTTGTGTTCATGAGCATTCTTCAATGAAAGTGCAGTCTTCTATGGGAGGAGTTTCTTTTAAGAAAAATGAAGATACGTAGTTATGTTACTATGCATTAATTAAATGCATTAAAAATATGTAATACTAGCTTTGTATATTGCATCGGGACAGACAGACTTTCAGCATTTTTGGGACAATCTGAGTTTCTGTCCATTTTTAGACATAGTCATATGTCTAGTGAGGAATTTGTATCAGCAGGAACCTGTGATAGCCAAAATTGCATAGGTGATTTGGTTGAGTTACTTCCTACCTGTTTAGTTGAGTTACTTGCTAGTCAAATTCCATTTTAAAAGTCGTTTTCCTGATCGGGTATAGAGTCTAGAAACAGTATAGAATCGTTGACATTTTCTGTGTGTTGATCAATCTGTCTCATATCACTTGCATTTTCCTTGGTTAAAATAAATTGTAATTGTAGGTTAAGCTCTATGTTTTTCATCTTTTATCAAGAGTTTAGAACTCTTTGTCACCATATGTCACACAATCAATGTAGTTCACACAGGAACTTTATGTCAGAGAACATCTTATTCAAATAATAACTTGATTGAATGGACCTTATTGGATTGGCTGCAATTATTAACCTTTTCACCCTTCAGAATTATTAAAAAAAAATCCAGAAAGAAGCCATACCTATAGTTGCTCTGAATGCCCCTCAAACTTGCCCTAAAGCATTCTGAGAACTGTCAAAAATTGTAATTTATTTGCTAGGGAACATAAATAGCAAATAAATTTTGCAATAATCATGATGAAATAGCAAAATGAATATTTCCAATCCAAGGGCATTCTTGGATATCGCTTTCAATGGAGCACAGGGTTTTATTTAAACAACTCCCTAGATTAATTTTCAATAACTCTTAAGATATATCCTAAATATTAACTATCAAAGCTGAGGACAAAGGACAACTTTCAAGAGGTTGAATAGGTCCCTCTATGTGAATTCAACATTTTCTTGAAAATCGGCTCCCCTAGCAATATAACATTACTGCTGAACTTATTAACAAGATAAATGATTGGATTAACCAGTGGTTGTATGAACTAAATATGACCTAAATACTTACTATGATAAATAGGAAGAACCATTTAGGTTATCAACAAGTAAAATGGGGATGCAATGTATGTTGAACACCAAATACTTCAAATATTAACCACTGAAATATAAATATTACTTGAACAGTAGCAGTCGTACTTCACTTTCCATATATGTTCGAGTGGTTAGATGAAAGATACAACTCATAAAAGAATGACAAGGTTCTTGATATAATAGACTCCTACAGGCATGTACTAAATTTGTCGAGTAATTCTGGGATGCTTTGAGTTCTTCAACTTGGGAGTTTTACATCTGCAAATCATCATTTGTGACTGGATTAAGCACAAGTTGATCCAATAGTTTCCGGGTCACTACAAATCTCAAATGGTTGCCACAATCTTCAACCAACACTATTCACTATTATTTAATTAAGAACATATTACTGCCACTAATTTATAATGCATATTTTAGAACTAGTTTCACAAATGGGATCAATAAAGATGACATGTAGACTATAAAATAGTTCATAAATTTTAGGATATGTCATCCAATTTTTATGTACTAGTCTGGAAAAATCATCTACCAAATTGAATTCTACCAAATTGAATTCTTGTGGAAAGAGGCATTTCCAACAGTATCTCAGTCATATGCAAAGCCTTCAGGGTCTCCACAAAAGATTTTAAGGCCTACAAAAGGGCTACAAGGAAATGACATTGCTATCCATAACCACCAGGAGGATGGATCAACAACCTCACCCTCACCAATATTTACTCTAAAGATGGATTAATCAGGGTAATTCTCACCTCAATGGGACTGTCTTGCTGATATTTGCACACTCACTCTGATGCTTCATCCACCCATGAGGCCTGCTACTTCTGCATCTAATGTTTATCCTTTCAGTGGACAGCAAAATTAGATTTCCAATATGAGCAGTCGTCCATTACTTTGCAGACATTCTTGTCATGTAGGTTCATCCTTTGGCTTTTGCCAGCCAGTTGAACGTTCTCCAGTTTGTACCTCAGATAATATCCATTGGCAGACCCCTGTAAATGCAGAAGTAGTCTCTGTGACACATGCACTTTCTGCTATGGCATTAACTGCACGAAATAAGCATGCATATAGATCCTATTTTTTCATGCAGTCACATGATAAATCTGGTCCTGTGGAAGATGGAACTCTAGATATCTTGAAGAACTGTTGTTCTCCCACAAGGGGCTTAAAGGAAAGCTCTCATAATCAGAAAAGTGTTTCTACACCACTTAATTATTGCCCAAAAGAGATAATGAACAAGCAACCAATATCATCTCCCCGTATCAGAAGTGTAAGTAAGCGCCCCCATTTCCTCTTACTCCTTTGTCACGAGAGGGGCAGGCTAAAGAGTAAAGCATAAGGTGCTATGATGCCACATATTTGAATTTTTATTTAAAACATTTTAAAGGCCAGCATATGTGTTTGTCTTCACGCAGGACACAATAGTCCATCATTGAGACACTTCTGTTCAGTGTTTTGGGGAGCTCAAATAGTGTTGTCAAGCTTTTATGAGTAGTCATTTCCATGGCATGCCTCAAATTGTGAACCAACATTGTTGAAATTTGTGAGATTTACTTAAGTTGTTTATATAATCACTACACGTTGTAATTAAAACCTATAATTGGTAATGCATCGGTTATGTCCAGTGATAATTTCTCAATTGTATGCAAGCTTTGAAGTTTATAAATTTGTTTTCTATTCTTCTACGAGGGGCAAGCTAAAGAGTAAGCAGGGATAAGCATAAGGTGCTAGACTTATTGTCTATTTGTTACCATTGGCTAAAATACCTTTTCCAAAAAAAATAGGTTAACCATCAAAATTTCTTTAAATATTTGTGAGATTTTTTCATGTTAAATGTCAAGACTTCAATAGCCATTGAATTTGCATTATGATTCTGTATTTTTTTCTTTGGTTTGAAATATTTTTTGGTTTAAAAATGAATTTTATCTACATTTCAAGTTCTGTTGTAAGAGCTTACATAACCATTACAAAACTATATCTCTGATAGAGAGTCCATATTTTCAATAATAGCTGCTAAATGTACCTGCGTGAAGATATGATAGTAACAAACGTACCTTCATAGTGCTAACAAAAAGTTAAAAGTTGCATTTACACTCATTATTGCTAGGGTCTATTGCACAAGTCACCTCAAAAGAAAATTAAACTGGACCATCATAATTGTCACCGAAGGCTCACACTCATGACTCACCTACCTTACACTCTTTGTAAACAAGATTGTGCACCTTGGAACGCAGCTTCACAATTTAGTATCTCACAAACTTTGTGGTAGCTTGGCAACTTCACACTTGCACTTACACAGCGTTTACACAGTAGCTTCACCGCTTCACATTTTGTGGTGTAGCAGCTTCATACTCAATATGACGTCAGACTCTCTGCAACTCCACACACTTCACATTCTATGCCATTTCAAACTCCACATCTTTCAATTACCATGCGGCATGATAACAAACATGCTTCACTCGGACAATTTAAATTCTTAGAAGTTAACAAGCCCAATGAAAGCAATCTATCTTAACCGCTTGGACTATGCCTTGTGTGCAGTCCTTAGCTGAGTTATATCAGTTTCTCTAAAATTCAGTGTCCTTCAGAAACTTAAGCTAAGAATACTGGCTTCATATAAGTGATTCTGATTTTATGTCCTAGCAGTGTGTGGTAATGCATAATCTGCCTGTTCTTTCCGAACCTCAATTGTTGGAGGATCAAATATTCTAGCTTTGAGGAGGTTCATTCAAGTTGATATGTAAGTTGTATGTCCATTACAGGATTGCAGGGAAGACGATATTGTCGTAAAAGTCAACAAGGCCATTGCCTACTTGTATTGCTTAATATCTCAATCAAAACAAAATATCCCCTGTTGTACCTGTTAGAAATTGGGAAATATGAAGTTGCATGAGCTTCTTCTTGTTTTTGAATTGCACACCAAAGTCTTTACTTATTTCTATTTATGTATATGTCAATTGATATTTTAGAAAGTGGTTTTTAATTTGTTGACATGCCTTGCAGTCTTCTAATATTTCATTCCCTTGTTTTTGGTGATTCCATAGTACGCAAATCACATGTTTCCAAGTCACATAAGCTGACAGCATGAGGAGAAGGATCTATCACGGTGATGTCGGTGGCAAGGCATTTGAGTACCTTGAATCAACACGCCTTGATGGATTAAATGAGCCCCTTCTCAGCAGTGATAAATATGACAGCTCTAAAAGGCTCTTGGATGTAAGTGCATGTGATGCAGTTGACACTATTAAGTAGGCTATTTTTGAGAATTGCAGTGTTGAGCTCAGCAGGGTTATTTATAAGAATCCAATTAAATACCAATCTAAATTTGGTGCATATCGTTCTTACAAAATAGTGATTTTAATTGAAAAATTATATTAGGATAAACAATGGTTAGACTTACACCAATGTATAGGTATGGCCTTTTGTATGGCATTGATTTTCAAGTTGCAGAATCATGGTGATGAAGATGATTGGAGAGAAAAGAGGAGAAATGAAGAGTTAGCTTGGACAAACATTTTCTCCCGATTGATAGCACAGTGGGCTCAGTGGTTTGGTAAGCTTCTTGTTATATGATTAGAAGGGTTTTGAATAAATGTTGACAAATCACCTGAACGTGTGTTTTAAATATGCTCTTATTTAACCATAGCAAAGTCTAATATTTGACGTTTTCATTGTCTTATATTCTTAGTTCCCCGAGTCATGGCAGGGAGAGTGTTCTGTATCCAAGGATCTCCCTCCCCAATCCAAAGTCTTACCCTCAACTAAAATAGAAAACTAATATTGATTTTGTAGTGAATTTGTTGTCAATTCTTTATAACTAGTGTTTGTTCTTAGAAGGAAATACTTCCTACAATATGATGCCTTTTTCAAAAATGAAAAATATTGTCTGAGCATTTGATTAGAACTATAACCACCGTGATTAGAACTATAACTACCCTGAAGCAGTTTTTTGGTCTATCTTTAAAGTCTCTTTCTCCTATTTCATATTTCACTTATCTCTCTACTTTTGTTTGATAAAAAATTTGTAATTACCTTTTGATCTCATGTTGTAGTTGGCTGTTGGTTGAGGTCTTTGTAAAGGCCTACACATCCTTAGAAATTTTAATGGAGAGAACAAATTTATGTATTTTCCATTGATGGTGCACTAGGGAGTTCTTTCACACATTAATTTTAGCGAGAGAAACTTCAATGCAGAAAAGGGTCATTTAGTTAGTTAGACTAGTTACCCCTCATATAGCATGGGGTTTGTTACCCCTCATATAACATGAGGTTTGTCCCAGTTTGAAGATCCTACCCAAGCAGGATACATTTGGAGTATTTTGGATTTGCATCCAAGGTGTTGGTTCCTTGATGCTTGCTTGTTGGTGGATTGGTGTTCTTACATGGTTTCCCTTGGTTTCATGGCATATTATTCCTCATTGCTTGATTTGATACTCTTTGAGATAGTGCCAGAAAAGATCTCAACCATCTCATGCAAAACCATTTTCCAAGATCCGGTTGACCTGTTACTTAGAGTGGAAGCATTTTATTAATTTTACCAAGATCGATATTATTGTTTCCGAGTAAAACATACCTTCAGTTTCAGTAGGAAATCGTGCTAAATTAAGCTTTGATTTTGTTGCTAAAGGAACTATCTGTTGTTGCATTTCCTAGTTATCATACAGATACATGGTATTTGTCAATAGGCTATTGCATGCAAAATGTAGATAGAATTGCAGGCATTGAAATTAACAGAATCCCTAGTAAAGGACTCACCAAGGAAGTTTGTAACCTTCTCAGTTCAACAATGACCCAGAGATGCAACAAACATGGACAATAGAACATAGATGATGGAAAGTAACTGACATATATGAAATGAAATATTGCAGACAAGATTTAGTAAGATATAAGCAATGGTTGAATGAGATTGATCCTTATGCTAGTGAGAATGTCAACAAGTTGCTTGTTGGAAACAAATGTGATTTGACTGCTAATAAAGTTGTTGATTATGATACAACCAAGGTAATGTTAAATGCTGAGTAGCTATTGATTGTTGGTATCCTTGGAATACTCCATTATTTATTTAAATTTGTGGCTTTATAATGATATTTTTCTTCTGTTGGCAGATTGTTTATGATGTTATTAATCAGGAGAGTTTCAATAATGTGAAACAATGGTTGAATGAGATTGATCGCTATGCAAGTGAGAATGTCAACAAGTTGCTTGTTGGAAACAAATGTGATTTGACTGCTAAGAAAGCTGTTGATTATGATACAACCAAGGTAATGTTAAATGCTCAGTAGCTTTGGCATCATGTGCACTGCTATGTGTTTCACTGTATGCACCATCGTCTTTGACTTGATGAGGATTTAAATATGAGTGTGCCTTGAAGCTGCTGGTGCTCTGTTTTTTGTTAATTGCAACACCATGGAAGTTTGTGGTCTTAAGTTTGTTGACTTGGCTTGTAGATTCTTTTTTTATTAATCTCAAGGGTTAGTTTTTTTTTGTCACTTTTCAGTCTACATTTTTCTTGACATGCTACGTGTATTTTGTTCTTCAAGGCATTTGCTAATGAGATTGGCATTCCATTTTTGGAGACAAGTGCGAAGAATGAAACAAATGTGGAGCAAGATTTCATGACCATGGCTGCTGAGATAAAGAACAGGTGCACTTTTTTGTTATGATGTTTTCCAACCTTTAACAAGCATCTATATTATACAATTGTGATGTTAAATGTTTGTTTGACTCCCTAATTTTAATTGTGTGTAATGTTGTAAACCTGTGCTGACAAATCCTAATGAATCTGATTGAGATTCTACTTTTTCTATGATCCTGCTGTTTTATGATAATGTTAAGTGGTGATACATAATTCAAATTACATGTCATGAATATTGGTAATCTTATTGGCTTGAGACATGTTCCTATTGTCTATTTTATTGGGCATAGCTGATATAACATTGGGAAAATACTGGTTTTTTCAGGTCATGATAGAGTGTTGTAACTATATACCTTGTCCATTCATTGCTTTGAGATCAAAACTGTAGATGAACTCACAAATTTTTATGGCCAAGTGAATTATATATAGAAGTTTGTATTTTGCAAGCATATAAATACTCATGCCTATCATGTATTTATTTGAAAATTTTGTTGCATATGTATCGAACCTTCATATATATTCTATTATTCTTGAATATGTTTGACATTCATTTTGTTCCCATGCAAAATTTGTTTGAATATCATCATTGTCAAGCAATAACAACTTCTTAAAGGGTGCTAGCTCAATGGTAGAGCACCTGCCTAATTATAGGCAGGAGATTGTTGGTTCGATTCCTCCGTACCCTATCATAAATTAGTGACTAAGAAAACGACTAAATTCGCATATATACGACTATTAGTAGCTAATTTCCAGTATCTTATAGTGTGACTATCGTTTAGTCGTATTTAACTTAGTCATTAATATGTTATCATATAGTAGTTTATTTAGTCATATATTTGGTCATTAATTGTGACAATCAATGACTAAATCAATGACTAAATCAGTGAGTATTAATGACTAAATCAATGACTAAATCAGTGAGTATTAATGACTAAATCAATGACTTAATAAGTGACTATCAATGACTAAATCAGTGACTAAATCAATGATTAATAAGTCAACCAATTAATGACTAGTGAAATATGACTAGAGATAAGATAGTGGAAATCAGATACTATTAGTCACCGACTCAAAAATAGTCGTTTATAGTCGAATTTTAGTCATTAATTTCTCATTTTGTACTAGTGAGTTAGCTGACGTTAAGATCATCCATACTACTTGTTTCCTTAGTTTAAATCGTTTTCCTCCATCTGGAATGTCATTTGGACAGTTATCCAGATCATCATTCGGACCTTAATACTTTCTGCATTGTTTTTATGCTTATTTAGAATCCAGTTTCTTAGGTTTTTTTAGCTATAATATTTCTTGCTTTCAATTAGCATTCTTAACTGTAATTTAGATCTTGTTTTACATTACATAAAGTTTTAATTAAGTTTTGTCATCGTCCTTAGTTTTCATTCTATTTTCCTTTAACTTTGCTTTAGTTGCTTTACAGATTATGTTTCTTTTACATCTCATTCATTAATGTTTTACTGTTATAGAATTTATCAGTTTCATTCTTAGTGTAGTTTATCATGTGTCGTTAAGATTAATATCATATTAGGTTTAGCAATTTCATTCTCCAAGTTATCTCAGTCTTGAATTATTTCTCCCATTCATATAGTTAATGAAGATGTTCATGAAATAGGGTTTAGTTCAGAAATAAATATCTTTATCAAGTTTTCTACTTGCTTCTATATAAGATATCTTTGTCAAGTTTTCTACTTGTCTCTAAATCAAATTTAGTTCAAATAAATATCTTTATTAAGTTTTCTACTTGCTTCTAGATTTCATTAGTTTCGTATCATTTTGCTTATGGATAGAAGATAGGTCATAATGTTTAAAATTAATTGTAGTTGGACAATCTTTAGTTTGCACTTATTTGTAGAAGTTAAATTAGATTTGTTTCCATTTTGTTTCCTTGTCACATTTGAAATCCACTTTGATACATTTGCTCCCATCCCTATTACATTTGATACAGTTCGTCAGAATCCCCAGGGAGAATGGAATTAGGTAGTTTAGTGTAGTCTTGAATTATGAATTGAATGCATGAATAGTTGTTGAATTCACTAAGTAGTCTGTAGCTTTGCTTTGAGTTGATATAGTTCTTTGCTTCATAATTAGTTGTCAATTGAATGATATCATAGATAGGTTTCTGAACTCATTTACAATTGTTTCTAATTCCTAGTTTAGAGTTCTATCTGTAGTTTCCAACTTCATCAAAGTTGTTTTGTTTTTAATCTAGTCTTGCTCCCTAAAATAATATTGTTTTTTTCATATCTTTCAGTAATTGTCCATAGAGTAGAGTAGTATAGCTTTATACTATTCTGATCTGTTAGTTTAGCTAGGTTTAATTAGTTCCTTTTGTTGTCTTTCTAAAGTTTGAGTCCGTTTTTCTTTTTGAAAGATCTTTTGATCTTTTTCTTTATTTAACATTTCTAAGTTCCGACAAGCCAAAAACTTAGATCCCATTCTACCTCACCATATACTGTGCCACAGCTCTAAGATTACCAACCCTGGTTGATAATTAAATATTTTGGTGATTCCTTAAGACAAAAAATACACCTCAACAATTGATCTCCATAAGCAATTGCATAATCAACATCTTCAACCATTTCTTAAACCTTCTTGGTTATACAACACATCAAAAACCATACCTAGTTATCATGCCATACTCATTGGATATAACAACATATCACACTTAGCACATACGCAACATCACATATTATTTCTCAATATGCCTATTAGTGCATATGCATTCCCACTATGTTACACTCCTACTTCCTTAACCTTGAGAAACATCCATAGGAATTTCTTCCTCTCCATTCCACTTCATAACATGGGATTCTACAACTTACACTAGTAGAAAAACAAAGATATATAACCAAACCAACTATTAAAAATTGCATATAAATGACTAATTTTGGTCACATGACTATTAGTAGTTTATTGCGAGTCACTTATAACGCAACTACATTTATGACTAAAAACATTTAGTCATTTATTGGTTGTTCTAATTCGTCAACTTGGCAGTATATTTAGTAGTTTTATTAGTCATTGATTGTTGTTATTTGCTCATTTATTTAGTATTTTTAGTCATTCATTGTCGTCAACAAGTAGTATATTTAGTCATTTTAATCATTAATAGTCATCAATTAGTAGTATATTTAGTAGTCTTCTTAGTCATTGATTGTTATTTCTTGGTCATTTATTTAGTAGTTGTAGTCATTGATTTCCGTCAACAAGTAGTATATTTAGTCATTGTAATCATTAATTATTGTCTATTGGTAGTATATTTAGTCATTTTTGTTCACTGATTTTCATCGATTGGTAGTATATTTAGTCATTTTAATCATTAATTATTGTCAATTGGTAGTATATTTAGTAATTTTATTCAATCATTTACGTCGATTGGTACTATATTATAAAAATACATTGAAATATCATTTATTAATTTATGATAAGGCATAGAGGAATTGAACCACCAACCTCCTGCCTATAAGGAACATGTTTTTCCATTGAGCTAGTACCCTTTAAGAATTGGGGAGAGGAGTAATATTAACAACCATATTTCATTCTTTTCCATTGAGCTTGTTGGTTATTTACCAAATGAAGGAGCCTCATGACTTTTGAATTCATAAATTTGCTTGATCATGGATGGGATCAAATTAACTAAATTTTTTTAACCTCATTGTGGGTACCTGCACGAAGCTGGTACCCAAAAAGGCCGCAATAGGAGCGCGCAAGCAAAAACAAAATAGGGGTGCGCATGCACTTTCAAATGCGCACACGCGTCCCTGGTTCGAAAATTCTGAACATAAACATTGTTGAGTCAACATGGACAAAAGGTGTGTGCTCGTGTTATTAGCGCGTACACAAATATATGCACGCACGCGTTATTAACTCGTGCGCACCCCTGTTTTTTATATAAAAAAACAGAGCACGAGTTTGTCATTGTTCGACAAACCCGTGAGTGCACATCGGCCAAACAACCAGCCTGCGAACATGTTGTGTTGCACCCAAAGCCTTATCAACAACATCAAATCGAACCTCCACCACGTTGCCGATGTTTCCTCCAGGTAGGTGCTCAACAAACCATGTTTTTGTTGTTTTTTTTTGGTTTTTTTGTTTGTTTTCCATTTCAATTTTAATTTAATTTGCTTTTTACAATCAATTAAAAAACCCAAAAATTGTCATTGCAGATTAACTACACCTAACAAGATGACAAACACACCAGAACCATCAGATAAAACCAATGAAACCAAACCATCAGAAGAAAACATGAACATTGGAATGAACAATGAACCATCTGAAAACCCCAAAGATCAATTACACCGAGATTTAAATGAATTAAGGTATTAAGTGATGAATGGAAGAGAACCAAGGAAACCTCTTGGGTTTCCTTGTCTTCATCATTGCAAAACATCATTGAATCTATCAACATTGACCATAGTGAGATCACAAACATGCACTAATACAGGGCTCGAATGAGGGAGCACTACTCCACTGGGATATCCAAAGAACATATTAAAGACCTCAACATCATGAAAGCCCAGTTGTACAGCAAATGCATAGATCCCAAGACAAGACAACCTTTAAATGTGAGGAAGAGATGGGTTTGCATGGACTGTTGTATTTACCAGCCATGGAGAGATAACCAGAGAAGGAGATGGTTTATGGTGTTTGACAAGCCCCCGTGCGATAATTTGGAGGTCCTACAGTATTTCGTTTGGAAATTGTGGGTTGAGTTTGAGCTAGGATACCATGTCAACTATTTTGACATCACTGATTTTCAGGGTGTCAGTCTTGGTTTTGCCCAAGATTGACCTCAAGCCTGCCGCAACCCAGTTAGAGGACCTCCTACACCCAGGAGGGAGCCAAACCCCCTCCTTAGCCACCTAGGTTTGGTAGCGACATAGATGAGATTGATGAATCTATTAAACGTGCCACATGTCATTTGATTAGACATACCACATTTGTGGCTATGTCTTCATAGAGTCGGAAGGACATCGATGAGAGACACATAGTTGCACAGTCTATGGGTGATGGCCGGGACATGCCAAGTACAGGTGGAACCCAGGTGGGGCCATCTAGTTCTACTGGAACAATGACACATCGTTGTTCTCACTATGGTCATTCTTGCCATGGTCCTACATAGCAACATGCCACAGAGAGCTACATGGAGCAGGTTAGCTATTGTTTTATTTAATGTTCAAGTATTTATTGTATTTTATTTGATATCGTATTGTTTAATATATTTAACTTTGAATTACACATTTTTGACTTTATTTGTTTTAATGTACAGTTATTTACGGTCAAGTATCCATCCTCCAGGTGGGGGGGCATCAGTTCCTTTGACCTAGACCGAGCCATGGAAGCAACAGAGGATATTGCGGCACCATACACACATGTAACTTCTTTACTTTGAATAATTAGATCCAGTTACGAGTAATTTGTGTTTAGAAATTACAAATTAATTAGCACTGAGTAATTACCATATTATCATCGGATTTTACAGTTGTTTTTATCATATTGTCTAAATTATTTGAGAGCTATAAATTCATATAATCCAACCAAACAAAAATGAAACCTTATAAAACATGAAAACCTAATAAAACTAGACACATGTGTTCATGTTCACTTTAGGCATCCTAGACCTCTAATGATTATAGAAATGGGAGAGAAATTTCCAAAATCTGTCATTCTTACTTGACCAATGATGAGAGAAATTTCCATCATCAATTTGCTATAGGTGACATTGTCATCATTTTGACCATCAACAGTCTATCCATAAGCTGATGATATTCATTCCGTTTAATAGCTTGTCCTCATTCTGTCCCCAAACATATCTTCATTTGTCCATGGTCATGCTATCATTAATCTACCACTGTTGCTGCCTTAGTGAAGCCTAAAATATTAGAGATAAAAATTAGTTTACTGCTGCACCACTGTTTCTGCTACTTCACCGAACCTTTCTCAGTCACCCTGACCCCCGAAATCAGATCTCTCCTCAATATCTCCTCAATCTTCACACATTACTTCCTTAAAAATGAAACTTGTCTTCTATTTATAGTTTTAACGCCAATTTCATTAAACTTGGACTTATTCCCGTCCAAGTCACTTTGAAGACGGGGCTAAAAACACCTTTCTAAACTCCAAAATCAAGCAAAATCCAGTTCCAAAACTACCAAATCCAGGTTCCAAAAGTGCCAAAACCGGTTCCAGAAGTTCCAAAACCGGTTCTGAAAGTGCCAAAACCGATTCCAAATTTGCCAAAACCGATTCCGAAAGTTCCAAATCAAGGTTCCAAAAGTGACAAAACCGGTTCCTAAATAGCCAAAAACTAGTTCCAAAAGTACAAAATATGGTTCCGAAAGTGACCAAACCGATTCTGAAACTGCCAAATCCGTTTCCAAAAGTGCAAAATCCAGGTTACAAAACCATATGTTTTCTTTTGATATTTCTGTCTGTATAATATGATGGTCATTTGAAGTTGAATGTTATTAACCAACACCCCATTTTTGAATGAGGCTCAAGCTAAATGAATGAAGGGGCGACCGACCCTTCTTCTGCCCATTATTATTTTCATTATAGTTCTAGACTGCAAGAAGGGTGGTTCGATCCTTCTTGTGTTCACCATTCTGGATACAGGTGAATTGTCGGATACTGGTGTTCACAATTATCTACTAAAAGAAGGGGTGGCCGATCCTTCTTGTCGGTAGTCGGGATAAATATTTTTTACATGTTATAACATAGGCAATGTCCCGATCCCTGCCACATAATGCGGAAGTCGGTAGTGGGGAAATGTTGTCCCAACCTTCGTAGATTAATTGTTCTTCATTTCTCTTTTAAATGAAGGGTCGACCGACCCTTCTTGTGCTTAGTATTTTTTCAGTCTTCGACATTCAGGATATGCATGAATTGGCAGCCTATACATCATAGGTTGAATATTTGCACAATTCCCTCATAAATAAAGGGGCAGCCAATCCTTCTTCTGCCCAATATTATTTTCATTCTAGTTCTAGACTACCAGAAGGGTTGATAGACCCTTCTTGTGATTTATATTTATCCAGTCTTGACCCTTATGGTTATACATGAATTGATCTCTATTTTGGAAGGCGAAAATCTCACATGTGTGAGCCTCAAAGAGAGAATTGACGCCATAGGAAGTGATGACATGGCATCTATGATGACATGGAATGTGTGATGATGACATGACATGTATGATGACATGGCATCGAAAGACACATGATGGTGTTCTGGTGTAATCATTAAGTCAGTGTTGCAATGTGACATCATTATGGAAAAGTATGGCAAGTTTGTGAAACTTTGGAAATTGACAAAGTATGGAAAAAGCAGTCAAAACTGCTCTGAGAGAATGCCCACCATAATTCATGGTTTCAGAAAAATGAACGCACCATCATATCATGCTATAGCTTGTTGAAGTGACTACATAGTTATACATGATTGCGGATTGCGGGAACTATTTGAGTAATGGATTTGCGACATGTGTTTCTGCAACTCGTAATTCAGATTGCGGATTGTGAAACTTTTGTTTGTTTTTATTTTGAGATGTAGTCCCGCAACCCGCAATTGCGGATTGTGGGAACGTTGTATATATTTCAAAATAATTAAACCCCCATAACTCGTTTTCTGCATTCCCCAGATTAGATCTCAACCGTCAACTTGTCTTAATCTTACGGCCCAGAAACAGGTTAAATGTTTTATTTTAAATCGAAACATTATTTCTTTTTGTTCGTTTAAATCAAAGCATTATTTCTTTTTTCCTTTTTTAAAGAGAATGAAATATCATAAAAGGGAGAACACAAGAAGGATCAACCAACCCTTCTTGCAGTGTCGAACTATTTTGAAAATAATACTGGGAATAAGAAGCATCGCTCGACCCTTTTGTAGTGTTGAACTATCATAAAAATAATATTGGGAATAAGATGGGTCGACCGACCCTTCAATTACGAGGGAATTGTAAAAATAGAACACCTTGTAAGTTATAACATATAAAAACGGTTTCTGAGTAATTTTGTTTTTTATCCTTATTTTTTGACAAGAAGGATCGGTCACCCCTTCTTTTCGTAGTTATTTGTTGAAACGTTTATCCAGAAATTCAGCTATATACATAATGCAGAACACAAGAAGGATCGACCGACTCTTCTTGTAGTGTCAAACTATTATGAAAAGAATATTGGGAATAAGATGAGTCGGTCAAACTTTCATCTATGAGTGAATGGTGAAAATAGAACACCTTAAAGAAAGAACGGCCGAGCGGCCACTCTTTCTCTGAGAATATTTCTACTTGCCAGCAAGGTCTTTAAAGCAAAAATTCTATAAATATGGAGACACGTGGAATGCTTATATTTTGACATGTGGCATATTTGATTTTTAAAATTAGTTTAAAGATTTTTTAAAAGAATATTAAGGATATTAATGGTACCAGGCATGTTGGCCGTAGGAATTTCAATGAATCGATTGGAGTAATAAGTGTATGATTACTCCAACAAAATCTATACTCGCTAGAGATGATATCAATGGCCACCATGATCCCACCATACTGTGATAATTACCATTGACCTCATCCATAGACTTTGTTGGTGACAATACATAAACATCATGTGGACTGAAAGCATGATGAGATTATTCACACGAGTGATACAATCCATAATTTACTACGAATATTATTAAGCTTGTTGTAGGCCATTTAATGCGCTGGCAGTAGGCATGTTGGCCATTGGATTTTCAAGGAATCGAGTGATACGTGTATGATTACTCCAACAAAACCTGTAGTCTCTATAGATGATATCTTTGACCACCATGATCCCGCCATACTGTGATAATTACCATTCCCCATCCGTCCCAGACTCCCATCCCATTCAATCCATCAACACAGTGGCCACTCACTATATATAGGCTAATCCATCAACACAATGGCCACTCACAACAAACAAAAATGGAATTTTTCAGTTTGTTCACCTTATATTCCTTGGGTATGCATGGATTTGTCATTATGTTCCTGCAACCAGAAGGGGACATAGGGAGATTAAGAAACGTTCTCATATAGGTAGATGAAGAAACATTCTCATATAATGGATCTAATGCACGATTTTCCTGCAGAGAAATGTGGGAAGATAATAGGTATCTTGAAATCATTGAAGAATCTTGATATCCATATTCCGAACCCTCTTCCTCTTCTCAACTTATTGGAGCAACTTCCTAACCTTGCAAGACTACATATCCGCAAAAGGTTTTTCTCAATAAGAAATAATTTTTGCAGTCATTATTATACACACGCCTAATTTATGTGTTTGCTTATCATTTGCAAAGTATATTTCATTGGTTGAATACCTTTGATTCCACTAACTACGGTGTTAGGATATAACCCGTCTAAGCGGGATGCCTAGACCAACTGTGTTAGGAGCTAACCCATCCAAGAAGGATGCCCAGACCGGCTGTTATGGTGCACTTGGTAATTTAGGATTAGTTTCTCTATTTTTATTATGCATGATGATATGTGTGCTCATGCATTGGCTACAATAAAATGATTATTTTTGCATTTGTTGGAAATGGTTTCTTTTACGACAGCATGATAAATAGTTATTTGTTTTCTATGCAGGTATTCGAGAGACTGAGATGCAATACCGCTATGTCTAGGCTATCTTTGAATCTCTATGCCTCCAGATCATGCTGTCAGCTTCTTCTAACTGCGCATAATTTGTTTCACTCATTTTAAAGATGCGCACCTCACCCATTTCCACTGCATTTTATAGTCAGTCCCATGAGACAGTCGGAAATCTCAAGACTTTCCAGCTCCACAAAATGAAACAACATAATGTTATCAATCATTTATGTTTCTTCCTTGATGAATTTTAGCTCACCAAAGTTCAGCTCACCAACTTAAGATAGTAGTATCAGACTTACTGATACTAAACTTGGTGATGATGTAGTATCAGAGCTCGATGATGTAGTATCAGACTTAACAGATAGTAAACTTGTTATCACCATCACACATGTTTTTCACTATTCATCAACAAATAACTACATCTAGCCCAGAGAGCTTACCAGTCTTTGCAAGAATATTCCCTTTGTAGCTAAAGGTGGGAAAATCATCAGGGTAGGAGGCTTTCTAAAGTTTCTCCAGACGCTTGCATCCAAGAGTAACTAGGCCAAGTTAATGGGATGGAAATTGAAATCCTTGGATGACTATGGGATTTTCAACACTTTTTGAAGGTTACCTTATACTACCACCTTATGCAGGAGGTATGATGTATTCAGTGAATGTTTTGGTTTCATTCTTTCAAAGACACTTGCAACAGTCATCAAATGTTGTTCTAGTACATTCCTTCATGTATGGAATGAGTCTAGTGCTTCTAAGTCTACAAGTCGAAGCTCCAATAAAAGTTTAGTCTTTTATTACACCTTCAAAGGAGATGATCTGATTAAGGATAAGGAGAATCTAAAATGTTTAGCGACTTTAAATTATGCTGAAGTTGAATTTAAAATAAAAAAATGTAATTGAAAAGGACCTTCTGAAAGTGGCAATATTGGATTTGAAAAGGGTGTTTTTCTATTGGAATAGTGTGTTTTTTCATTACTTACGAACCTTAAATTGCAGTTTGTTCTTATAAAACTATGAACTTCAATTCAAAAAGTGTGAATTTAAAATAAACACATGCAATTTCTGATTTGAAAAGTGTGAATTTAAAATCAAATAATGTAATTTTTATTTGAAAATTGCAATTTTCATTTGTAAATGTTCTAAATTTTAAGGTGAAAAAATCAATGTCTAAAAGATTCAAGCCACTTTGAAGACGGGTCAAAAACTGCCTTTCTAAACTCCAAAATCAAGCAAAATCCAGTTCCAAAACTACCAAATCCAGGTTCCAAAAGTGCCAAAACCAGATCCAAAAGTGCCAAAACCGATTCTAAAATTGCCAAAACCGATTCCGAAAGTGCCAAATCAAGGTTCAAAAAGTGACAAAACCGGTTCCTGAAGAGATCAAACCGGTTCCAAAAGTGCAAAATCCGGTTCTGAATGTGACCAAACCGGTTCCGAAACTGCAAAATCCATTTCCAAAGTGCCAAAATCAGGTTCCAAAACCATACTTTTTCTTTTGAACGAGGCTCGACATAAATGAATGAAGGGGTGGTCGAACCTTCTTCTGCCTACTATTATTTTCATAATAGTTCTAGACTACAAGATGGGTGGTTCGATCATTATTGTGTTCACCATTCTGGATACAGGTGAGTTGTCGGATATCGATGTTCACAATTATCTACTAAAATAAGGGGCGGCCGATCTTTCTTGTCAGCAATCAGAAGTCGGGAAAATTTTTGTTTACATGTTATATCATAGGCAATGTCCCAATCGCCACCACATATTGTGGAAGTCGGTAGTGGGGAAATGTTGTCCCAACCTTCGTAGATTAATTGTATTTCATTTCTCTTTTAATTGAAGGGTCGAACGACCCTTATTGTGCTTAGTATTTTTGCAGTCTTCACCATTCAGGATATACATGAATTGATAGCCTATACTTTGTAAGTTGAATATTTCCACAATTCCCCCATAAATGAAGGGGCGGACGACTCTTCTTATGCCCAATATTATTTTCATACTAGTTTTAGACTGCCAGAAGGGTCGGCCGACCCTTCTTGTGATTTATATTTTTCCATTCTTGACCATTCTGTTTATACATGAATTAATCTCTATTTTGGAAAGGGAATATCTCACACGTGTGAGCCTCAAAGAGAGAAATGGCGCCAAAGGAAGTGATGACATGGAATGTGTCATGAGGATGGAAAGACACAAGATGGTGTTCTGGTGCTATCATTTAGTCAGTGTTGCAATCTCACATCATTCAGAAAAAGTATGGCAAGGTTGTGAAACTTTGGAAATTGAGAAAGTATGGAAAAAGTAGTCAAAACGGCTTTGATAGAATGCACGCCATAATTCACGATTTCAGAAAAAGGAACGCACCATCATATTATGATATAGCTTGTTGAAGTGGCTATCTAGTTATACATGATTGTGGATTGTGGGAACAATTTAAATAATGGATTTGCGACATGTGTTTCCGCAACCCGCAGTGCGAAATACAGATTGCAGAAACTTTGGTTTGTTTTTATTTCTAGTTGTAGTCTTGCAATCTACAATTGCGGATTGCGGGAACATTGTATATATTTCCAAACAATTAAACCCTCACAACTCATCTTCCGCATTCCCCAGATTAGATCTCACCTGCCAACTTGTCTTAACCTTACGGCCCAGATTTAACCCGATGGAATTAATAAATATGTTGATTTTGTTTCTTTTTCCTTTTATTATATTTCATCTTCGAAAATTACCCGCTGTGTGGGTTTTACTACGAGTTTTTTCCAGGGGTTGTTTTCACCATTTTTTCCAGCTTTAATGAAGGGTCGACCGACCCTCCTTGTGCTTAGTATTTTTGAAGTCTTCACTATTCAGGATATACATGAGTTAATAGCCTATACTTCGTAGGTTGAAGTAGAGAGAATGGGGAAGCTCCCTAGTAGACATGGAGCTCCCCAGTAGACACGGAGCAGAGAGAATGGGGCTGCTTTGAATGCCTAGAGGGCCGAGGTACTAGAGATGCATCCATCTAGATGGTGAAGGGAGTTGCGAGCGAAGAATAGAGAAGAAGCCATAAATCTGCACATGTGAGGGCAGGAAGGTGGAAGCAAGGGAGGTGGTATATTGCATGAGGCACGCGTTCCATGTTATGGGAGCCTAGGTCAAGGCTCCTCTCCCATGTGCCCTCCTTGTGTCCGGCACGTGGCCCCTTGTGAGTCATGAGTCAGCCTGGAATTTGACATCGTACAAGATGTTTTTTTCATTCTAACACGTATTTGACAGATAAATTTCGACTGGGAATGTCGATCGTGACAGCTACCAAAATATGCAAAATGTCTATTTGACATCCATGAATTTACATTTCTCGTCATAAATTTTAAATGCTAGTTGTACTATACCCTATACTTTGTACTTCTTAGTAATTAATCTTGGCCATTATGTTGTGCCGCTCTTGCATTGCTCGTTTAGTTTAGATGAAAATATTTAGTTTTCAAGACATAACGTCTTAATGTTTCTTTATTAAGACATTATAGGCCATTAAGTATAGTACGACTGAAGAAACATTAAGACGTTATGTGTTGGAAACTATTAATCCAAACTGAACATGTTGTGCAAGAGTGGCACAACATAATGGACAAGATTAATTACTAAGAAGTACAGGGTATAGGGTATAGTATAACAAGCATTAAAATTTATGATGGGAAATGTAAATTCATGGACATCAAATAGAACAATTCAGCTATATCCAAAATGGAGAACACAAGAAGGATTGACCGACCCTATTTGCAGTGTCGAAATATTATGAAAAGAATATTGGTAATCAGAAGGGTCGACCAACCCTTCTTCCAGTGTCAAACTAATCTGAAAATAATACGGGGAATAGGAAGGCTCGGCCGACCCTTCAATTACAAGGGAATTGTAAAAATAGAACACCTTGGAAGTTATATCATATAAAAATTGTTTTTCCCAAATTCCATTTTATGGCAAGAAGGATCTGCCGCCCCTTCTTTCCATAGTAAATTGTGAAAACCTTTATCCATCAATTCATCTATAGCCATAATGGAAAATACAAGAAGGATCGCCTGACCCTTCTTGCAGTGTCGAACTATTATGAAAATAATATTGGGAATTAGAAGGGTCGGCCAACCCTTCATTTAGGAGGGAATTGTAACAATAGAACACCTTGGAGAAAGAGCGGCCGCTCTTTCTATAAGAATATCTCCATGTGCCATCAAAGTCTTTAAAGAAAAACGTCTACAAATTTCGTTGTTAAAATGTTGATATCTAGTATCCTAGGGCGACAAGTGGAATGATGATATTGTGAGACATGGCATATTTGATTTGGCACATTGAGTATAACGAGGTTACTAATGCGAGTTTAACCACAACACAATGAGGAAATGATTATTCACTCATAGCAAGATTACCCTATGGAAATTGAATAGCAACAATTTTTCTATGGAATATGACGACTAACAAAGTGCCCATATTGGTCTTTGTGTTTAAGAAGAGCATTAAAGATCCCATAATGGTTAACTATAATAAATTGCTAGGAAATTCATTAGAACCTTTCGGTCTAAGAAATGCAATTATTACATTTGTAACGAAATAACATATAGCATGCGCCAACAAAATTTGGATTAAGATGAAGTACAATTTTAATTATATCACATATCATGATATGATGTCAAATCTAAACAACGTATAAGCCATATTTTGGACTGCTTTTTGACCTAGAAGGGCTAAGTTTCTAAATAGTTGAAAGTTTTTTATTTTTCTGGCAGAAGGATGAAATTCTCAGACTGTTTTTGAGAAATTATTGTAATTTTCCAGGAAGTCTTTTTGACAATATCTGGTTTTATTACTTCGGCTCTCTAGTGAGTCAAGTAACCTCATGGAACATACATGTACTATTTGTTCAATATGTGGAATGACATTATGTGTAAATAAATGTAAGCCATGAATATGCTATGTTAAGCCTGTTAGAAGGTTAATATATATTCATGAATGAGGTTTCTTTCTATTGCTTAAGCTATCTGCTGTATTAATTTTGTATGTGAATGATGAATGGCTAAACTCCATTTATGTAATAAATGTATGCTTATGCTGTCACAACCTCATTGATGGATGGATGCCTCATGTATTTTCTTAGAATGATCGGCATAAGCCTAGTTATCAAGCTGTTAATTAGATGCTTAATAACTTAACTTAGCAAATTAACTTAATATGATGATATTAATGACTGTTATGTAATTGCAGAATGTGAAACAATATGAATCAAGTAAAGAAATTTATTGGTGCATAACCTGCATATAAATCATATGAATGATAAATTAAGCACACAGATTTATATGTTTTATGATTTAACAATACAATTTAAACAGAGTTACATTTTTGGAAACCAAACTCGACACTTTACAAGAATTATAATCACAATGAAATTGGACATACTAGTACAAACAAACATTCAAGTGTATTATTTAACAAAATACTTCCATTTTTATTTTATTCACAATTGGCCTCACATCACTCATGCCATCTAAGTGCAGCAAGAAAGGCCATAATTTATCTAACAAAAATGTGTCATTGACGTCGTTGGAATAATTATAAGTTTTTGTTATAATACAGTTTCCTTCATCGTTAGAAACATGATTTTCTCCAGAGTCATCGACAATCACAGTATTTGTCCGATCCCAACCATGGTTCAAAGTGTCCCAAACTATACTTAAAGGCTTGCGATATACATTAGGATTTCGAACACCCTGAAAACCCTCTTTGGGTACAGAAGAACAATTTTCCTGTGTTAGAATTAATCTAAATTGTTCCCTTTTCAATCCTGTTCTTTGTAATAATCTAGGCAAAAACTCGTCAACGTTTTTTTGTTGAGCAGATGTCCATACCCCAACCTCAAAAATACGAAAACATTTTTCAAAAAATTCCCTTAATCCTGGGCGTATAAAATAATACTTTGTTGATGTTTTCATGTCTGGTGGTCGTCGCAATTCGAGTTTTTGTTTTCTATGTATTGCGTGTAACAAAACGCCATTGAAATAAAAAATGATCAATGGTTTTCTAGTACTATCTACAAACAAAAGCACACACACACAAACTAGTCAATAAAATATTATGGTTCAATGTTTTTGAGTATATTGCTTTCATGTTCAACAATTTTTTAAACACATTACCAGATACATGGTACGATGTCCATAAATAAGATGAGAATTGTCCAATAAAACTTACATCAATTAAATGTAGGAGTAACTATAAAAAATATATAAATCACTAAATGAATTTGTTTTGTACAATATGATGGTCATATCAAATTCAATGTGTTTAATCAATGCCCCATTTTTTAAAGACGCACAAGATAATTCAACAGAGCACACAAGAATGTTTTTATAGTTATATCTCTCTCTTGTGAACCGTCAAATTTCCAACTAGTTGGCATTTTCAAGGAGTTTTCCTTTCTATTATCTGCTGATTGATATTGCCCTTCATCTATAAACAACATGTCCATTTGTTTATATATATCTCCATATTGGATAAGTACATCCTTGAAGGACTTTTTGTATATTATGTTCAGTACTTCACCAACATTATAGTATGCAGACATTGAGTGATTATAAATAGTACTAGGTTTGCATTGCTCTCGACCCCAAATAAATACAAATTCTTCATTTTTCAACCATTCAAATACATCTATTCTTTTTTTAATTTCCATGTTGTCGATGCAGGAAAACCACGGAGCAACGTTGAAATGCTCTCTGGCAACACTAATCATTTTGCGGCTGAACATGCGTGTATAATAATGATAGCATTTATGGAAAAAATGAGGTTTTTTGGAAGAATCTTCAATGTTAGATAACATCCGAACTCCAAAGAGCAATCCCTCTACTCCCACGACCAATAGTTTCTTTTGCAGTGATAATATCCTCACTGCATACAAGAATAGTGACTATATATATAACAACAACAAGAACACTTTGTTCATGAAGTTAATGATCACAACATATTCAATTGATTTAATAAAAGCATCACACTTAACTAATAATATGTTACATTCAGACGAAAATAGCAACGTCTCTGGAAAAAACAGAAAACATATTGAACGGTTTAAAATAGGCAATGATAGATTACATCTAGAAAATTTAGGCAATGACAGGTTACATTTGATAGTTTCCGATATCAGCTGATTCTTTCATTTTACTCAAATGCTACCAAAGTCCATGTACCAATTCAGTATCTGTCTGAAGGGATGATCCAATAAAGGGCTTACATGAAATATAGTTTTGAAATGGAACTGCTTTCTCAACATCACCCTCCAAAACAATCATTGATGTATTAATTTCTGAAGTTTGCATTGGGAACTCCTTCCACACACTCTCCATATTTTTTTTCTGTATTTCCTTCTTGATCGGAGGTACATCTATCTCGAAACCAAATAAATAAAAAAATTTGGTCATATGATTTATCTTTACCGCATGCCAACAAAATTTTTGTAAGCAGTACCTTCCCCTCATTGACACCACATTTAGATGACCAAATCCCAACATTGAATTTGGAAAAAGGTAAATCCAAAAATCGAATGGCATTTGTTTGTGACTCATATGAAGTTTTTCTATATTCAAATTCACCATTTATTAGAGTAGTCTCTTCCCCCTTTTTTACTCTTTCCCCTTTTTTATCTCTTTTGGAGTAATTTTCTGTGACTTTCTTGCGAAAAAGAAAGCCTTCCATTTCTAATATCAATAACATTTTTGTATGGGGAGCTGCACAAAAATATTGTTTGTCATTATATATACTTTGGAATAAATTTGTTTTATCAATGTAAGTAGAAAATATTGTCTTTTACCTGTCAATGGCAGGCCAACATTTGACTGGTGAGTAACATCGCTGGAGACACCGCATTTTGACACCAAGACGCCCTCTCCACGTTCAATACTGGCCAAGCCGTCTTCTTGTGCTGCATTGTTCAATCTCTTGAATTGTTGATTATTGTCCAAGCTCCCGCCTGGTCCCTTATTCTACAATGTGACTTGCTGGCCAATCTCCAGGGACATTGTCGATGCTTTCTCTAGTTGTGGACGATCCACATGTTGACCTGGAAACTTGCAGGTATACATGTTATATAATTTTTTGCAGGTCACTATCCCCTTTCATAATTTACTTAATTTAACCATGATCTGTGAAAAAAAAAAATTACCTTCTTGTCCTATTTTGTAGTTCTTTGTAGATTGTCTATGACCTTCAGTTTCGTCATCGGATATTGTAATTCGATTGGAGGATACCTGGGTATGCTCTTTATTTGAAGTTGTAGTAGAATAGGAATTTAAAGAAGTTATTGAACATAACCGACCGAGAAAAGTAAAATAAAATCAAAGACATATGAAAATGTTAATAGAAATACCTTGTTTGAGAAAAAAGTAAGATAAAATTCAAAACTAAAATAAAATCAAAGACATCTGAAAATTTTAACAGAAATACCTTGTTTTATACCCAATTCATGGTAGAAACTGTTCATGAACAGCTCTTGTTGTACCATCTCCACAATAGAAATAACTGTTCTTTCTAGAGACCTGGTCAACGAACAAAGAAGCCTACCTCCTGCATACAGTGAAAGAGCTGTGCCTTCATAAGAGACCTGTTTGGAAACTATGTGATCCCAGAATTCCTATGTCCTCTCTTTTGGAAACACATGGCTTCTCGCACTATCATTGTTAACATTGGGCCGAGGTAAATCAAGCATTGCTAGGCCCTCGTCTTTCCAATCCATATCGATTTCAAAGGTAGATAAAATATCCTCATCATTTCCAATTCTCCAACATTGTATAATAGAGAATCCTCTAAACAGGTCCCCGGAGAATTCTCTATACATTGTAGGATTTGCCATAACATGTTTTTTTGATTTCTTGGTCCAACTTGTGAAAGCTTTAGAAATCATACAAGAGTTCTCTATATCAGCTAGAAAAATACAAGTACATTCCTCTTGATTTGTTTCAAGCTAGTACAAAAATGCCAGCATGTCTTCTTCTGTCCATGGAATAGCACAATTACACATATCCACGGCAACAAATTCACAGCTGACGGTCGCACCAAAAAATGGAATTGTTCTGAGTGTGGTGACCAAAGAATCAGGGTAACAACATTGACAAACAAACTGTGAACTATTTTCGACGTCTTCAATGGACATCCTCTCTTTATTGATATATAAATTCAATATTTTATGAGCTTCAATTGTATTTTGGTACCAATATCCACTTCATATTCATTCTTTCTCTTTTTACTCAGAGATTTTGGTTGCTTTCTCGAGCATAAAATACTGCATAATTGCTTGAGATGGTTTGGTGCAATTTTATATATTTCAATGACGTTATGGTCAGTTACATTCTGTGATCATTTAGTTTGAACATCATTAACTTTGAAATATTCAACGATCGAATGCCTGGTTGACCTCTCGTCCTTTATTCGTTTTCAATATTGACTTAAAGTTTATGCGCAAAACTTTTTATCGATTGATGTGCTCAACCAAACGAATCCGTTGATTATATTGTTTGCCACAGTGGTCAATTCATATTCATCAAGATCATGCAATGGTCTAAAGAAATTAGAGCCATAACTCTTTATTTTATTTAGAGAAAAATCATCTTGATAGATGCTCTTCGGCGAGCAATCCAAGCTGCCACTTTTGTAAAGCTCGAAGACTGCCATTTGCTCCATAGTCATTTCGATGTCAAAACAAGAGTTAGCTTGTCTTTAAGGCTCTCCCGGTTAACAAGAAGGATATCGATACATTGAGTTTGGAAAGACTGCAAACATATAAATTGAATATTCTAGTTAATTTCCTAATTTCATAACACAGGAAACAATCTAAAGAATTTGATTGATAAGAAGAAAAATTCTATATTGTCCAAACATCACTGGGAGCGTTTCCCTTTCCCGGGCGGGATGGACAACTACACAATAACCATCTCTCCCTTGCTTTTTCAACTGAAGAAATGAATGTAGTGTTTGAAAATTCCTTGTTTGACAAGTTCTATTGTTTGCATAATTTGTTGATGATGTCCTGAGGAACATCTCTATGTACAAGACGAGCTGTTCAATGCCGATACCTTTTATGGAGCTGTTTATATTGATCATCTTGTTACATCGTAATATTCCACCCTGTGAGCATCAACATTATTTGGCCTGTAGGATCCATTTCAGTGACTCAGATCCATTTATATCCTTCAGTGATACTATTTTTCCCTATTTTTATTCCTACCTACATGTTGCATGATTATAGAATGCGTACCCGCGAGTTGCATCACTATAGCCCGCGGGTATTAAGTAAAATGGTAAAAACCACTATTAATTACTTTTTACTCCCAAAAAGCGGTCATTGGGTGACCTTTAGCTCTCAATCTACCCAAGTAACGTCTCGATGTGTCCTTTCACCTACCTTTGAGAGGACTATATATTGAGCACATATGGCTTATGGATGGGAGGAAGAGGAGAATAGTAAGAGACCTCTAGTGGATTTTTTCCCTATCTTGAGTCTGCACTCATTGATCCTTGTAGTTGTGGACCATTTATGTTCACCTTCCAAACTCCTTTCTAGTTTGAGTTTTCCATTCATGGAGGCTTGAAGTGGTGGAGGCACAAGTGGATTGATCTAGATCTTAGTTCATATTGGTTGCCAACAAGACGTCGTATCACTTTGTACTTCTTCTTGTTCATTAATAGAAATGCTCATATTCTCATCCATTCATGGTGCGAATGTTGTTTATTATACATTGGGTTACATTTGCTTATGATATCATGAGCCATTGTTATTGATAATGTTAATGTCAATTATATATTATTTGTACTTGTTGGATATTAGCTGTCAAGATTAATTTGTAGATTACAAGTGCATGGATTGAAAGCTCCCATGGGGATCTACTTCAAATGTTTGGATTGAGGTTGGTTACATTTCTCCATTATCTTAACATTGCCATTTATAATAGCATTGTTTTGAGAATTGAGTTGATTTCTGGTAGTCATCTATCTGTTGTGGTATTCCCAAGCCATAGTGAGTTTTCTCCTATACAGAAATGGTGACTCCACTGGGGAAAACATCCATGTTCGGAAAACATCCATGTTCGGAAAACATTTTGAGCATTAGTCCATAATTAGAGTTGTTGTTTATCGAAGCTCCGTGTCACTCATTGGCCGTTAAGATACACTATAGGAAAATTGCTTTTTCTGAGCCTCTGGACTCTTTATTTTCCCATTTTCCTTTCCTCACCCGCGGGCTAGCTTAGCTCTGCCCGCGTCTACCTTCCTCTATTTACTCTACTGCTCGCGAGTACCCGCAGGTATTCCTTCAACAGTACTGTATAACTCCGGCTTTTGTTGGTTTATGGCTATTGGTTGTTGCTGGGTGAGTTTGGTTGGTTCCTAAGTCTTTGTTGGCCTCTCTCTTGACTGTTTCATGCCTTGGTTGTGACCAGATATCCTCGTTTCTCTTGGTTGAGCCTTCTTGGTTTTTTACCCAACTTTGGATTTAGCCTCTTGGTTTCTTCCTTTTGAGCTCATTCCTTTGGTTGAGTCTTGTTGTTTAGGGTTTGTTGGGTTGTCTTAGTGATCTTCTCGGCACTTTAGTGACTGAATAGTAGGATTTTTCTTGCATTTTTTCATTCCATATATATTGAAAAAATACAAAAATATACATTTTTTTTTTGCATTTTCCTTCTTGTTTATAAGTGAAAATACAAAAATATTTTACTTTCATGTACTGCATCTTGCATTGAGTGCTTGTTTCCTTCATTTAGGTTCTGCTTGTGCATCGAAAAGATAAAATTTTGCATCTTTATTTCATAATTGTTGGTTGATTTTGCATATTAGTGACATTGTTTTATTGGATAGATGAGTGTAGGATTGGATGATGTTGCATACTATTGAGTCTACACATCACTAGTTTCACGATCATATCCCTTGAGTAATCACATCCACTAAAATTAACGCTTAATCTAAAATTGATTAGACTGATTTTATTTATAGGGTACACCAACTAGCATAGGTTTAGAGTCTTGGAATAGATGATTATGAGTTAACAATCCAAGACTACTAGATGAAACATTAGGTGTCTGACCAAGGAGTGGAGGAATCTATGGTATAGATCGGTGTTCTCAGGAAGCTCTACTCAATCCAAAGTTAAGCACGAGGTCATGGGAGGTTGGTTGAGGAGATATGCCTCTGATACTGGCTAAATGTGGGAGATATATCCAGGATTTCTTCGTATCTGGGGGCACCATAGGTTCATCCTGTTGTGCTTCGGGCTTAGCTACCCTACCCATACGATGGGTCCCACCTGCGACTGTCCCCCTGAGCATTGGTTATATTATGGTGAACATAGTTGCCTTACCTAGGTACCGCACAGGGTACTTGTAGTGGTTATGCTGTTTGTATCTTGAGTTAGAAATGGATTGGACAGCACAGTTGTGTTCGTGCAGTGGACTTGACCCTGTCGACACAGTGAAGCCTGGGTGTCTCGATAACTAATTCTGTTACCTCCGGCTATAGTTTGGGAGTCTCAAGCCTCTCCTAGGCGAGACATACTAGCTCTAGTGTCGGGATCTCATTTAGCCACTCTGTTTGTCTGCTCTTGGCTATAGTTTCTTTAGTTATGTGCTTTTGATTTATTGTTTTTGATCGATAGTTGGCCTTTAGGGGACGCTTTGGTTACATTTTCTCTCCGGAGATATTGTGGCGCGGAGCCCTACTCTCCATCGGTCCCATCGTTTGGCTGGTTTAAAGCCACTAGAGTTTTCACACCATGTTGCTAGAGGACGCCGGAAGACTCCCTCTGAGTCTTCGGATTCATACGAGACTTACGTCCAAGATGTCATGGCTGCACATCCTGATACTGAGGAAAAACCTTCAACTCCTTCGGGTAGAGTTGACCATAATTCCGATCCCCATACTCCTCATGAGGAGTGGGGAGGTGATCCACCTAAGACTCAACCTGGTTCTATTTGGCCTAATCCACTTGATCGAGATCCATTTGATCCTTCAAATCCGGATAATTATGTTTACAGAATGCCTGACTTACCCAAGGATGAAGAACGGGATGAGCCTTTCGTTCCTTCGTTTCCACGCAGTTATAGATACAGGATGCCTGAATCACATAATGACACTACGATCAACCCCACCGCACTCTCTTTTGGTATGCCTAGTCATAGTACTGTCAAACCTTCCACTATGGTTGGTAGTCATGCTGGCACTAGTCAAAGTGTTAGCCATACTATACCCACTAGGGGAACTAACCTCGTTGGGGGCACTACGTTGTCCACCCACACACATAGTATGGGGACTGGTCAAATTCCTAATAATGCTAATGCTGTAAGATGACCACCTCCTAGGATTACTCAACCTAACCGAAATGTTGTTCGGAATATGACTTGCCATCCACCACCTAATACACATGCCACTACTCATCAACCTAGGACTACTTTTCGAATGATACCGTTCCTCCCAACCATGGGGGTGGACGTATACCACATACTTTTACATCCACTGCCGCCACTAGTAATGCTAATGTAGGGGGTGGGAATATTTCATATCCACATGGACATCACACCACAACCATGCTACTAATCACACAAATGTTGGGGCTGGTAATACTTCTCATGCTTATGGTCATCACATGACTTCTCAAGCGGATCCTAATGCTGGGGGTGGGAACATACCATACCATTACGGTCATTACAACACGGTTCCCTCTATGAATAGTACATATATGCCCCATACTCATGGTGACAACCCTTACTGCAACACAGTTGGTGCTGGCTACCAGTATCACCCACCACCCAAATATGGTGCCCAAAACACGCATATACCTACTTACTCTCAAATGGGTCAGCCAGGAGGAGGTTATCAATCCTAGGGCCATGGGAAAGCTTATGGACCGTCAGGTCCTCATTATCAGCAGTTTAATCCTCATGGTCAAGCTTTTGGTCCATCTTATAACACAGTTTCGTTTAATCAACCTTTTATGGGAGCTTGTAATCAAGCTTTCTAGCCTCAGCTCCTGTTCCTTGCACGCTTGAATCTCCCAGATCTTTCGAAGCTCACGAATGATCTGGTGTGTCACGACCCTACTTGGCCCCCGGTCCCTACCAAGCTTCCTTCAGACATTCCAAAGTTTGAGGGGAATTGTGGTGAGGACCCGGGAGATCATGTCACGACGTTTCACCTTTGGTGCTCCTCCAACTCTTTGAATCATGATTCCATTAGATTACGACTATTTCAACACACCCTCACAAGGGCAGCCACGAAGTGGTATGTGGAGTTGCCTGGAAACACCTATAGGGGATTCAATGAGATTTCTTTGGTTTTCTCAGACCATTTCTAGTTGCCAGTTCGTTATGATACTGGTACTGATTTGTTGTCCACCTTCCGTCAGAATAAGGCCACACATATTTTTGACCACATTCAAGAATGGCGTCGGCGGAAGAGATTAGTGAAAGCCAACATTCCTCTAGAGTTCCTATTGGAATGGTTCCTTAAGTCTTTACTCCCATACATTGCTAAGGATGTTTCGATGTCTGGCATTGTGACCGAGGAACAAGATATCTTGAAAGTCCAGTAGTTAGATCTACTTTATTCTCAGTCTAGCATTTTGTATGACATTATTCCTGATGCACCGAGAACAAGACATGAGCCCACGTCAGTTCCTAGACCACATGCCGATGGCATCGTGGGGTTGGCATGCACTCGCACTGTAAACTTGGTAGCTAATCAAATTCAAAATTTGTCGCTCAACCAGTCTGCTCCCGGACAGGTTCACACCATGTCCACTTCCACTCCATTGTCTGATGTACACAATGTGCAATCAACGAAACCGTCGGGTAACCAGCAACCTGGTGGTAAGAAAAAGGGGAGAAATAATTGTAGGGGTGGAAACAATGGAAGTAATAACAATAGCAATCGTAATACTCCTCGTAAAGAGAATGCTAACCCTCCTCGGGAAGGCGGTAATGCTGGTGAGGATCGTAAACCTAGGCGTAAGGTGAAATTCCCTTGCAAACTTTGTGGGGAATATCATCTTACTCACTTATGTCCTCAAATTGAAGAAGCATCGAAACATTTGGCACAAAGCCCAGCTGTGTTGATGCATCCCCTACCTCATCACCAAAACATGGCTTCGCATGCTCCCACCATTGGTTCTGGTGCTAATGAAACGGCAACGTATTCTTCCAATACTAGTGGTTATGGATGTGTGAATATGGTTCAGTCGGAGGTTTGTGTTGCTACTCGTCAGCGCAATTATGGTGCACCACAACCCAATTTGGGGAATGAGCATCCCCCTCCTCTTCACAATTCCTTGCATATCGAGAAGCCTTCCATTATGCCGTGGATACCGAAAGGTGTTCTCAAGTGCTCCACACATAATCCTAATGATCGAGCCGCCCAGAACTACTCCATCGTAGAATATTTGGGCCAAACTCCGTGTTCCATGTCGGCTCTTGAAGTTTTGCAAGCGTGTCCTTCTCAGAAGCATGCCCTTTTGAGTGTGTTAGGATTTCATGATGGGGGAAGTCCTAGTGTTATCAAGTTCGATACTATTGATGTCCAACCTCGCTTGCCTTACCACGTGGCTTTTCAAATCCAGGTGGTTTTCCTTAAGAGCTTCGTCAAACGTACTATGGTTGATGAAGGTGCCTCCGCGTTAGTAATGTCATTAGCTTGTTGGAAAGCTATTGGCTCTACTCCTCTACTTGCATCTAGAACTACACTCACTGGATTCAACGATAGATCTTTTACGTCGCATGGAATTATCCCTTCCCTTGTTGTCTCGTTGGGAGGTAAGTCTATGCCTATTGAAGTTTAAGTGGTTGATGCGCCCATCGACTACAACCTTTTACTGGGTCAGAATTGGATGTACGCTGTAAAGGCTGTTGTGTCTACTGTATTTAGAGTTATTCGCTTTCCCCATGAAGGAAAGATTGTGATGATCGATTAGCTGGATTATGTTGGAACTCCTTCCATAGCATCCACGGGATCCGTAGTCCCGCAAGTTTCTAATTCTTAGCCGGAAACTGAGAACATAGGTGTTGGAATGTACCCCTCATTGATGGGAACTTTTAACCATTCTGCGCTTATGAATTTTATTGGAACCATTACTGACAATGCATCCCCTCCTTCGAATAATATGTTATTCCGGACCTCCTATTTAGATCATCCGTGGACTTTACCATCCATGATTTCAATGTCTGGAGACATTGCGCATGTCGGGATGTCTATTCCTTTATCTGTAGTGGAGATCGCTTATGATCATATCCAACAAACCACTGTAGATCCGGATCTCTCTTCTTCCCAGTTTGTTGAAGAAGATCCCGTTATGCTGCCAGTTTGGGCAGCCAACTCATCTTGCTCCCACGATTGCCTTGATGATACTTTACCATCTGATGAAGCTATCCTTGAGGCCATGTGTGGTAGTGAGAGGCCTTGGGAAGATATGCACCATCGCTCTTATTTCCTTCCCAACATCGAGCTTGTTGAGCAAGAGGAGTTTAGGATGACTCTAGCGGAGATGGTTGGTCACCCTATGGCTCTTTTGGAGTCGCATGATGTTTTTGCGGAGGGGAATATGGCCAATATTTCCCCAACCATTTCGATCAACATCTCTCGCACTCCCAGAAAGGTGGAGAATGTTTACATCGGTGCTGATTGCACTCCTGAGGAGATTCCTATTTACACTGACTTGTTTACAGAAATTCGGGAAGCTTTTTCCTGGTCATATGAGGAGATGATAGGAATAGACCCCCGCATTGTTGAACATGAGATTAGAACGTACCCTGATGCTAAACCGGTTCGACAACGCTTACGTGCTGTGAACCCTAGGAAGGCAGTTGCTATTAAGGCAGAGGTAAAGAAACTGCTCAAAGCTGGTTTCATCTACCCCATTCCCCTTACCGAATGGGTGTCAAACCCCGTTCCTGTGGATAAGAAGCAAGGAACGATCCGTGTATGCACTGATTTTAGATATTTGAACCGTGCAAGTCCGAAAGACAACTTCCCCACACCATTCATTGATCAAATATTGGATGCTTGTGCGGGGAGTGAGATTTTTTCGTTCATGGATAGCTTCTCAGGTTATAATCAAATTCAAATCAAACCTGCAGACCAACATAAGATGACATTTATTTGTCCACGGGGAACATTTGCATATTAGAAAATGCCTTTCGGCCTTAAAAACGCTGGAGCTACTTTTCAACGAGCCATGAACTATGCCTTTCACGATCTTAAGATGATTATGGAATTTTTCTTAGATGATCTTGCTGGCCATTCTCGTAAGAGAGTGGACGACCCCAAGCACCTCCGTATGATTCTCGAACAATGTATCCACTACAAAATTCGATTGAATCCAAACAAATGTATCTTTGTTGTTAGGACTGGTTTCCTTCTAGGATTCATAGTTTCGAGGGAGGGTATTAGAGTCGATCCTCTCAAAGTTAAGGCAATACTCCAGTTGCCTCCTCCGTGTAATTTTTTACAACTTCAGAGCCTCCAAGGGAGAGCTACTTTTCTGCATCGGTTTATAGCTAACTATGCTAGTATTACCAAAGGTTTCGCGTGCTTATTGAAGAAAGACACACCTCTTATCTGGGATGAGTGAGCCCTGCAGTCTTTCGATGCCCTTAAGAAAGCTTTGGTATCGGCCCCTGTGCTTAGTCCACCGGACTTTACACGAGATTTCATTCTTTATGTGGCCGCGTCTCAAGAGACTATTGGCATGGTCTTGGTTCAGGTAGATGATGCGCTCGTCGAGCATGCTCTCTATTATCTCAGTTGACATTTAGTAGATGCTGAACTAATATATACTCACGTAGAAAAGATGGCACTTGCGACTGTCCACGCAGTACAACGGTTACGACATTACATTTTGCTTCGAACAACCACAGTTGTAGCTCACATCAATCCATTTAATTTTTTGCTATCACGACGCCTTATCAGGGGTAAGTATAATAAATGGATTGTAATCCTTCAAGAATTTGATCTTGATTTTGCTTCGGAAAAATCGGTGAAATCACTGGTGTTCGATGAGCTTATGTCAGACCTTCCACGGCTTGATGAGGATGTCATCCATAAAGATTCCTTTGTGGATGAACACTTATTTCTTATCTCGACCGAGGAGCCTTGGTATGGGGATGTCATTGTATATCTCCAAACTTTGAATCTTCTTCCACATTATTCACGAGATGAGCGACGATGTGTGAAACATCACGCTAAAGATTATACTATCGTCGGTGACACTTTGTATCACCGAGGAAAGGATTACATTCTCCATCGTTGCTTGACTCACGAAGAAGCGGAATGGGTACTTAATGATTTCTATGCGGGGGCATGTGGCAGTCACTTATCCGGGCTTGCAACAGCCTAGCGTATCATGCGAGCTGGTTATTTTTGGCCTACCATATTTAAAGATTGTATTAACGTTGTGAAGAGATGTCACCCTTGCTAGTTGTTTTCTCGGAACATACACTCGCATCCAGCACCCCTCCATCCGGCCGTCACTATCGGTCGCTTCATTAAGTGGGGGGTACATTTCATGGATTGCAAACCAGCTTTGGCTGGGGGGCATCACCATATTATCATGGCCGTGGATTATTTTTCCAAATGGGCTGAGGCCATGCCTACTGTAAAATCCGATGGTGCTACTGTAGCCCATTTCGTGTTCAACAAGATTATCACTCGATTCGGTATCCTGAAAGAGATTTTCACTGACCATGGCAGTCACTTTCAAAACAAGATGATGAAGGATTTGTCTCTCAAGCTTGGGTTTCGTCAGGAACACTCGTCTTCCTACTATCCTCAAGTGAATGGTCAGGTTGAAGCCATAAATGTTAAATTTTGAGCATTAATTCAATATACTCTAGGATCTTTACTGAGAGAATAACATGTATAGTATATCAATGCATAAAAATCATATCAAGCATGTCAAGCATCACAAGAATCAAAAGCATGAGAGACAAGAGACACAGAGTTTCCGTGGGGAAAACCCTAAGGTGAAAAACCCCACAACTTCCTTAGAGATAGAGAGAGCAATGGTTCAACCAAAGTACAACCAAAATACACTGAGATAGTCTCCTAGTAGCAGATGATCCTCCTCCTCACTAGTGCGCCACTTTCTGAGTGAGAGAAGTGTGAGTTTCCAAATGATCCAAATAGAGATCTCCCGATCTCTATTTATACTCGTCTGTTTGCCCAGTGACCTTATGGGGCCAACTTGTCGAGCTAGGTATATCAACCATATAATATATATTTCAGGGCCGACCCCACACATGGTGGTCTAATAATCCATCGCCAAGTACACACACTTGCAACACTTGTCAATACACATGACGACACTTCCTTATAGAGGAATAACTCATCTCTTATAAGGGTATAATAAATATATATGAAATACATAGATGAAATACATTCCGAAGTTACATGTACATCAACAGTAAATAAGTCTTTGAATACCATTCTCCAATGTACCATCTAACAAAGCAAGACCAATTGGCATATCATGTTATATCCTGCTTTGTGGGAATATCGAACTGTAGTTAAGACTACCACCGGGTTCTCACCATTCCAGTTAGTTCATGGTGTGGAGTCACTTCTACCAATTGAATGCGAAATCCCTTCACTCAAGCTAGCCATAGAGCTCCTCCTTGATACGACAGATATTGAGCAACGGTTAGTACACCTCGGGCAACTTGACGAGCATCGTCGAGATGCCACTATGGCTATCGATGTTATCAAGCGTTGTGTCAAGGTTCAATATGATAGGTCTATCCATCCCCGACAATATGTTTAAGGTGACTTGGTACTTTTGTATGACCAAGATAAAGAACCCCTGGGGGAAGGAAAATTTAATCCCATGTGGCACGGTCCTTACATTGTGAGGCGTGTCCTCAAAAAAGGAGCTTATGAGTTAGAAGAATATGAGGGAGTTGTCTTGAAGGAGCCTAGAAATGGGCTTTACCTAAAGCGGTATTACGCTTGAACCTTTGGTTCAGGCTGATACTTTTGTACACTATTGTATAGTTCTTCTGTACATAGTTTAGCTTGCCTTTTGGTATCGGGTCTGCTGATTAGCCTCTATTTGATCGACATATGTCAACGGGATCTCCTACATTCTTAGGTTTTGCAGATGGTGCCAGCTGACATACGCAGTAGCTTGCTTCTGCCACCTGGGTTATCTTCTCACCTGACCACCTAGTTGTGTCTTTAGGAGGTGCTTGTCTCTGTCCTCCATCTAATAATGTGGCTGAGTATAGTGTCATTATTGAGCTACTTCGGGATGCTATTTCACATGACATCCATTCTTTAGAAGTCTTCCTGGATTCACAACTAGTTGTGTCTCAGCTGAGTGACCAGTACCGTGTACGAGACCCTACATTACTACAGATATTCCTTAAGGTACGACTCTTGGAGAGACATTTTGTTTCAATTACATATATTCATATTCCAAGAAGTCTTAATTATCTATTTGATGCATACGCTAACTATGTATTAGATTGGAATTTGTCACATTCATCATGAAGCACACATATACAAAGACATTCATACATTTGTACATACACACATGTAATAGAACCGAGAACCAAAGTTTTATAGATAAATATGTCCAAAAATGGTGGTGCCATACAAAACTGGAGCCCGTAGCCCTCAAAAATATACATATCGATACAAAAATGAGACCCTGGGATATCTATTCCCTTCGAGGAGGCCTAGCTGCCGCCTTGACGGGATGTGTCTCATAGAAGTACTGTACTGCATTGGCCACCCACTGCCATAGCTGCACCCACTCACCAGGAACACCCACTACTTGGCATTGCATGGCCTTGGGTAGTCGGGCTACCTCTATCTGTGGTACTCGGGAAACCATCCGCGATAGGTTGCGCCGCAACATCTGAAGTGTGTGCCCTGCTGCAGCATCTGCTACCACATCATCTCTACCTCGACGACCATGTCTAGGGAAGCCCTCGGGTCTAATTGGGCCTTTTTCTGTGAGCAAACAGTCACCCATTAGCACATAATACTACCACAAAAAATATTTTTTGCATTTCAAATATAATAAAAAAATCCATAAAAATTTAATAACCATAAAACCAAAAAGAGTACTCACCGATGTCTCCGAACGCTGTGCCTGGTGGAAGCGGCATGTCATGATCCCGTCTGAATTCTATCCCCGCATAGGGATAGTCCTCTATAGCGATCACCTTCCAGTTCCACCAGCGGAAGAACTCCTCAGTATATGGTGATGCCAGACGGCCACCACCCCGTTGTGTCAAGATCTCGGCCCACCGGGTCAGGGCTGGATCATGGAGACTGTGTGGAGGGACATCCACCCTCGGACTAAGCCTCGGAACCCTCTCAAAGAAGAAGCTGCATAGAATGCTACCATACCCAAAGTTTTTGGCCTTCCCCTCTTTGTATTCTGTCAATTGTGTCTTCATAGACACCAACAGAGTAGTACACTAGTCGAATATCGTAGGTGGCATGCATTGTGATGCGTAGAACATCACTGGCCTGGATGCCTGGTGCAGTGCTTTGGATCCAGTGATCCGCACCAGGGTAGCCACAATGATCTTTGTGCTCAGATCCACTATGGTGTTGATGGGCACTTGACTTCCCACCGCTCGTGTGTTTGCGGGACAATACCGCGCTATGTAGTCCTAAACAGTGATCCCGCCACACACGAACCCAGACCGAAGACTATCCACCTCCCCTCTACGGGACAAACCAGTAATGAAATAGATATCCTCTACTTCTAGTGTCAGTGTTTTCCCGTTGAGGATAAATTTTTTAGCACCCACATCCCAGTAGTCTATCAGGCGACAGAGTAATAGGTTTTGGGCCCTTAAACCCCCTACACTCCAGAACTTGTACAAACCACATGCTTGCAATGCCTGTTGTGCTTGGACATTATTGCGCATGGCCTCATCAACCTGGTCATTCTCTCTCTCCCTCCACTCTAGAACCATCCTGGAGTGCAAAACAAGTATGTTTTGGTCAGTTTCATGATTTAAAAGTTCTTCACAGCCGTACCCACGGGCTAATTTGTATATAGTGGTAGGTACCCGCGAGTAGTCTATTTTTTGACTGCGCGTTTCGTGCCCTACCCGCGATCCGCATAGTTATAGCCCGTGGGTAGCACCGAAGCCATCTAGGGCTTGGCCAAACTAAAAAATCCACCGACAAAAATTGAAATAAAAACATTAAAATGAAAGGTATGGAAGTAACTACCAACCTGCTCCAGACGGTTCACTGAACGGTCGCTTGTAGCTCCCACGATTGGCAACTGAAGTTTCAGGTGAAAACTTACCACTAAACTCCAAATTTGTGAATAGTGCAAAAGAATGGTAATTTGGAAAATTTTATTACTATTTATAATTTTCTGGACCCACTTTTCTATTAGTTTTTTCCATTTTGAGCCGTTATGAACTAATATCATGTCATGGAGTAGTGTTTTTAATCAGATTTCCTCGGCGAGAGTTGTTCGGAACCATTTCACACCTATGGAAGGTACGTTTCACACCTGGCATATAAGTTAGATGTTGTTTTCGCATGCATTATGCATTTGACCTGTTGACCATTTTTATAAACCCTAGGTGCGACCTCACTTCGTAACTGACATGGAACCTTCACACTGCTTTAGAAGTGTCATTATGTGGCGGTAGGGATTTTCCGAACATGGGTACCCTATTTAGAACCCCTTATGCATTCTGGTGCCCATGCCGTTGTTTGTCCTTAGGATTGGGAGTCGTTTGTAGTCACACCATGACTTTGCGATAAAGACTCATACTCTACTTTGTCTTATGCTGGACATCTCCCTTAAGGAATCCCCTCAGTTATATCATGTTGTTATTGCATTGCATCATCCTGCTTGCTGCTTGAGCCTTGTGCCGACTCCCGCTTCCTCAATTGTTAGCCTGGTGCCTGAGCACTTTTCCCCTGTTGAGCCCTACAGAGCTTACATATTTTCCCTTCACAATTTGATGACCCTTTGACCCTGAGGGAACATACCCCCGAGTGTCCACATCCTGGATGCGCTTCCTTGCATTGAGCATAGGTATGTTCCACTACTTGGGACTAGTCTGCTAGCTATTTGACACTCATTCCCTCACTTGTTGTATTACAAGCAATTTTATTCTTTTTCAAGCTTTTCCCAAATATGAAAAAGACCAAAAAAATCAAATATTCCAAAAAGCCGGACGGGATTATGGTCACTATTTCTTGTTGGCAGCTGTTGTGTCACCTTTGAACAGAGCATTCATTCCACTCCGTACATTATGAGTCCGGACTATAGTTGGGCCTTAGGAGCTATACTTGTTTCTCAATTTTCTCCACCGATTAGTTAAGCTTCTATTCATTATGGAGCCCTTTGTAATGTCTCCTGCATTGCACAGTTTATGTCAAGTATATGCTGCCTGAGTCTATCCATCTACTCATGCTCTTGTTCAAAGGAAGTCCTAAACTAGAGTCGGCCACTCCTCAGATCTCTTGACTATTGCATGTCGGCCATCCTTATTGATTCAGTCCATTTCACCTGAGATCTTCCAAATCTTTCAGCATTGCTGGTACCTCATGTTGGTTGATGGGGGATGCCTTAATTCCCTCGTTCCAGTGAGTCTCGTTCCGTCGACTTCAACTTGTTTATTTCGAGACATGAGGATTAGAGTTCATTTGAGTACCTTGAGGCTTGCAGTCATTAGTGGCAGGTTCTCTCGCCATCGACAGTTTTGGGAATACATCAATGTCCCCTGATAGATGGATTCATCCTAGTGTTCGACTTCAACCCATTTATTCACACTCTGATGATTGTGCTCTGTGCCTTGATGCCCATTTTCATTATTGGTGGGTCATCTCATGTCTGTTAACGGTATACATCATTGACCGGTAATCAGACGATGTCTCATCAGGTTTGACCCCAACTCCTTTATTCACTTGATGGGACTTGCATCGTCGAAGACTTGTGTAGAAGACCCTAGGTGATTGTGGCATTCAGTATGCTACATATGACTTTGACTTTACATCTGAGATATCACCTCTCAGATTTCAACAGTTTGTACCTCCAGTTTACACCAGTTGTCTTCTTTTCAACAGAAGACCATATCTTACTGTAGAGGGATCATGGCTATGATCACTTATGACATGTATCCATTATATACTACCTATTCATGGCCATTGTATCAGATTGTTGTACTATACCGGCATGTATTCAGAGATACTATTGTATTATGATAAGTGAGCTGCTCTTTCCACTTGTGTCTCCATCACTCCACTTCTGAGTTTTATAATGTATTTTGGCCATCGTAGCACATTCAGTCTCTGACCTCACACATTAGGGGGAATCTGTTACATCGTAATCTTCCACCTTGTGAGCATCAGCATTCTTTGGCCTGTAGGATCCATTTCAGTGACTCAGATCCATTTATATCCTTCAGTGATACTATTTTTCCCTATTTTCATTCCTACCCACATGGTGCATCATTATAGCATGCGTACCCGTGAGTTGCATCACTATAGCCCGTGGGCATTAAGTAAAATCATAAAAACCACTATTAATTACTTTTTACTCCCAAAAAGCGGTCATTGGGTGACCTTTGGCTCTCCATTTGCCCAAGTAATGTCTCGATGTGTCCTTTCACCTACCTTTGAGAGAACTATATATTGAGCACATATGGCTTATGGACGGGAGGAAGAGGAGAATAGTAAGAGAACTCTAGTGGATTTTTTCCCTATCTTGAGTCTGCACTCATTGATCCTTGTAGTTGTGGACCATTTATGTTCACCTTCCAAACTCCTTTCTAGTTTGAGTTTTCCATTCATGGAGGATTGAAGTGGTGGAGGCACAAGTGGATTGATCTAGATCTTGGTTCAGATTGGTTGCCGGTAAGAGGTCGTATCACTTTGTACTTCTTCTTGTTCATTAATAGAAATGCTCATATTCTCGTCCATTCATGGTGTGAATGTTGTTTATTATACATTGGGTTACATTTGCTTATGATATTATGGACGATTGTTATTGATAATGTTAATGTCAATTATATATTATTTGTACTTGTTGGATATTGGCTGTCAAGACTAATTTGCAGATTACAAGTGCATGGATTGAAAGCTCCAACGGGGATCTACTTCAAACGTTTGGATCGAGGTTGGTTACATTTCTCCATTATCTTAACATTGTCATTTATATTAGCATTTTTTTTAGAATTGAGTTGAGTTCAGGTAGTCATCTGTCTGTTGTGGTATTCCCAAGCCATAGTGAGTTTTCTCCAATACACATCTGCAATGATTATTTTCTGGGTAGAAATAGTGTGTTGCCCATCCAATATATAGAAATTTACTGATGGCAGATCAATTTCTTTTTCATTTTCAGGAAGAAAGGGAAATCTGGTCTCCTTATTGAAAGGCAATAGAATAACATCTCTCAATGTTGTTGTAAATGTATGGAAAAGTGATACCACCATATTTTGCATGACCTCCTCATCAACCTTTCGATATTGTATGTGGGGAGGCGCAACAACACATCTTGTTACATCAATGAGAAAAACTTTCTCATCAAACAAAAAGTATCTGATCTAATGTTGTTGAACTTCTTTTGAATTTTTGAAGCTCTTAGTCGCTTTCCGCGGCATTGCTTTAGAAGGACTTCCTTTGAGTTGTTTCAAGGTAGATTTCCTTACATCTTTTACAATATTTTGGAGAAATACTCTTCTATTGTATGTTAGAATATTTTCATGGCATGCCATTATCGGCCCCTTATTATTATTCATATAATGTAATACAGAGGAAGTTTTCCTAGCCAACATTCTTTTCCTCCATACCGATGAAATTCCTTTCTTCAAGGATGTCACGGTATCAATTCCAGAGTGATTAGAAACAACATATGAGGTAAAAACCCACCCTTGCTTCGCATAGGAAATCAGATCTAGATTGGGACCATTTTTCATTAGATCTGGTCGATAATAAGAAACCAGAAGATCACACTGTATAAGGCAATACTTTTCAGCAATCATCGCTTCAGCTTGAACTCGCAATTTTTTATCAGAATCAACGGGTTCCGCATATGTCAATATCCCAACTCTAATCAACTTTCCCTTGAAATCCAAGTAGAATAGATATATATCTTGGTACAAATTATCTGGTTCTTCCATCTCAACATACCATCCATTTGTGAATGGCAGAAGGTAGTGATCTTTTGTCAATTCAAAGCAAGGGATTTCCTGGAAGTTACTGAGGCTCAACAAATCAACCATGCTTTATCTGCAAAACATTCAATATTAAGTAGTCAATATAAGAATGCATACAATGTCTATAATTATAAATTAGTGTTTTAATATTAGATGTATACTTGCAAATGTTCATGCTAATGATCGATGGTTAGGGAACGACCCCTCATTTTCAAAATCAATTTATTGATTAAGATCAAATCTGGTAGCATTATCCATGAGAGATAGAATGCATATTTTATAGTGTTGTTTGGGACAAGGATCGATCATAGAATGAGCGATCATCATAGAAGGGGAAACCGATCCTTCTTGTATATGTGTATGAGTTTATTACATGTTTTTTATTCGAGTTTATGTGATTTTTTGTGCTTAATTTATCTGTATGTGAATTGTAATTGCACATTGATTAATTGGAATACAAGTGCGTGATTGTGAAGAAGAAGCACATAGTTTGACAAATTCGTAGAAAACTGGTGAATACATTAGATATTCAGTGTAGTTCTGTATACTGTGATAGCTACCAAGTGCGAAGTCATCTGGTGTTCTAGTTGATGTTAAATATAATGTTATGCGAAGATGGTAACGACATCTGTGCATCGCCATGGTTAAGAGAATCTTGATTATGCAACCCCCATATTCGCTTCAGGTTAGACTTCAACCTGTTTACAAGGTGATGCCGAAAGGTCGGCCGACCCTTATCTCAATCTTCTTCCAGTGTTCACCCTCCTTCATATACATGAATTGACACCCTTGCCTTCGAAGGTTGAATATTTTTACAATTCCCTCGTAAATGAAGGCTAGGCCGAAACTTCTTGTACCCAGGACTCATTTCATAATAGTTCAATACAACAAGAAGGGTCAATCAATCCTTCTTCTATTCACCATTCTATATATGGGTGAATTCACAATTCTCTACTAAAGGAAGGGGCAGCCGATACTACTTGCCAGATGTCGGGAGTCGGGATGCGGACAGGGTATATATCAATAGTTGATGATAACTACACATATCCAAGGTGCGAGGAAGGTAGTGTTTGAGAGATTGAAGACTACGGAAGGCCATGGGGCTAAGCATGGAAGGAGATCAATGGTACCATATTGATCATGAAAGATCAACGGCTTAGAGAAATTCCTTTATCCCTAGAGGTGCAAGAATGATAGGAAATGATAGATAATATAAAAAATGGAATTCACGGGGATCTGAGTACTGTTTTATTCGGTTTCCCCCTTCCTCCCTTGGTCGAGGTCAAGGGGGAAAGTTAATTTAGATAGACTCAAATAGACTCTAGCACCTTGGTGAATGCACATTCCATCTGGGACCAAGTCTAACAAAACTGGTGCAATAACTAAATAACTAGCTAAATGAAAAATTGAAAGAATTAGGTAAGAGAGCTATAATGGAATGGCACATTACACATATGGAACAAAGTTATATTCATTTTGAATCTTTGATATAATATAAGCAAAATTAATCTAGATAAGGGGTTTAATCTTGCTCCCATGCATATTGCAAGAAAATTTCCCACTTCCATAGGTATGTTCTTCCTCCATGAGATCAAATGAGCTAAGCCTTAAAATTGGACAAAAGTATGTGTAGGCCACCCGATAAATTGAAAATATTTATGGTATTAAGAATAGAATTTAGCTGTATTTAATAGATGGAAACCTTAATTAAGCTTGGAAAATTATTGGACAACTAACTCTACAAATCATACAAAGATAACAAATAAAAATGATTAAAGAGTATTGATTAGATTGTTTCTTATATCTTCTTTCCCACCAGACCAAATGATTTTGACAGTAACTAAATGGCTACCTTTCCTTTGTTAAAAATTGCCATGCAATGAAGGGGCGGCCGTCCCTTCTTCTACCAAGTTTTCTTTTCATAATAGTTTTAGATTGCAAGAAGGGTCGGCCAATCTTTCTTGTCTTCAACATTATGGATATAGGTGAACTCCTGGATATAGGTGTTCACAATTTTATACTAAACAAAGGGGCAGCCGATCCTTCTTGTAGCCAATCTCTGTTCCCCACTATTTACAGTGGATGTAGGGAGTCGAGAATTGTTGTCCCATCCCACAATCTGCATTCCGGGTTGCAGGATAGCGGTGTTGATGGAATGTTTTAAGAAATATTGGTATCCGCAATCCGCAACATATTTGCGTCTTGGGTAAAGGCGATGAAATCCTCATGCATGGTGCAAGAAGAGTCGGCCTACCTTTCTTGTGTCGAGTATTCTGTTCAAAATAGTTCTAGGCTGCAAGAAGGGTCGGTCGATCCTTCTTGTGTTCACCATTCCGAATACAGGTGAATTGTAACCTATAGGTGTCTACAGTTCTCTACTAAACGAAGGGGCGGCCGATTCTTCTTGTCGCGTGTTGGGACAAATATTGTTGATATGTTATAACTTAGACAATATATGGATCCCAACTATAATTTCATTGCAGAAGTCGGAAGTCTAGAATTGTTGTCCCAGCCTAGGTGGGTTGAATATTTTTACAATTCACTTGTAAATGAAGTGTCGGCCGACCTTTCTTCTGCCGAGTATTCTGTTCAAAATAGTTCTAGATTTCAAGAAGGGTTGGTCGATCCTTCTAGTGTTCACTATTCTAGATACAGGTGAATGGTTGGATATAGTTGTTCACAATTTTATAATAAATGAAGGGGTGGCCGATCCTTCGCGTCAGAGGTCGGAAGTCGGGATAAATATTGTTTATATGTTATAAATTAGCCAATCTCAGTTCTAGGATGAATTCTGCGTTAATTTGGAAGAAAGAACATTGACAATATTTAAATGTGTGGATCAGAGCATATAAAATGAATTATAACCCATGTATTACAGTCAACTATGACGCAAAGCAATAAGATGGTGTAATATGAAATACATCCACAAAAGAGAAATTAAAATACTGAAGAAAGTAAAAACATATGAATCTCTGTTTCAGATATACCTTTACTTTTGTTCTTCATTAAAGTCTTAAAAAAATATTACGTCACTGTATGTTTTGCTCTCGGATCCAACCCCTATTACTCTGTAAAATCAAAATTTATACAAAACAATCTTTGAAATCGTCGCTAGAAAAAGAAATTTCAAAGAAATCTCTTTGATCCAACCCCTATTATCTTGTTCAAGTTTGAATAAATTTGCCATTTATTTCAATCCTTCTACTGTTTGATGATCAAAATCCTTGTTTCGTTTTAGATGTCTCCTTTGCGATATAATTTGATGAGGATCATAATTCATCCTTTCAGCCTCTTGGAAAACCATAATCTTCAGTAATTTTTCTACTACAGAGAGGGCTACCTTATTCTTAATGATGAATGGACCAAATTTAAGGGGGAATTTCACATCAGAAGCTCCAGTAAAACCATACACCCTAATTATACTATGTTCTCTATACAAGAACCAATCACCTATTTGGCCTTCTGGTGTAGGCTACAAAGTTTCTTTTTCTTCTAACACTCAGGGCATTTTATCATTAAAAATAATTTTGTAAATTTCTGCCATGATTTTATGGGTGAACTCAAACATATTGACATGTTTATTAAGGTCATGAGAAAAGTTGGTACCAAGAAAATTGGATTTCAAAATGTTTGAACAATATGACTGATACCTGAAATGGTTCAACTGGTTTAAATTCACCAACTGGACATGCATCGTTTCAGCTAGGAATTCATCAAAATTAAAACAACACACCAGACTCGATTGTGACTCTGGTGAAATTACTTGGAGAAGGAAACCTAACATAACTTCCGTGATTCAACTTATCACTATCTAGACCTAAAATTTGACTCAACAAGGACAAAACTAACTGGGTATCTCACTCAAAGACATCAATACTCAATGGGAATGATAAGTTTTCATGCGACTGACCATCTTTCAAGACTTGTAATAAAAACTTGTCTTTTTCTGCAGGACTGTTGTTTCTATAAAATTTGCCAAATTTTCTTCGTTAAATGACTCAGGGATTTTGGGAAATGTTTCAGGTAAACTTAGAACCTCATGGACAGTCTGCGCATTTACTGGGCAGAGAATTTTGGTCGTTTTTACATTAATGATTAACCTTTTGCCCTATGAATAATTCGTCACACACCAACAAACATATTCAGGGAAGTGTAGGGTTTGTTCGACGCAAAAATAGTACATAAAAGAACCAAAAACATTAAATACATCATTTCCCTGCGACTTAAACTCCATTAATTTCTCCTTAGACTGCGAAATACTACACAGACAAAACAGGGTCAAAAACAAGGTCAAAAACAGGGTCAAATACAAGCTTCTCCTTAGACTGTGAAATACTATACACAGACAAAACAGGGTCGAAAACAGGGTCAAATACAAGCTTCTCATTTTCATCTGAACTTTCATTGAAGGGATGAAGGTCTTGGGTTTTCGCCATTTGGGACACAAAATCTAAACATTGAGGGTTTTGAGCTACCTGTGAACTGTGAAGTGAGCTTCTTGGGTGTTGTTCCAGTTGAAGAAGACAACGACGTGTTTTCCGCGAACCATTCTTTTTCTCCAGGTAATCAGTAAGCGACATTTTTTTTTTTTTAAACTTCAAACAAACCTTTTATAGAACATATTCTTAGGTAGTTTCCGAACTTGCGATGAGCAGTTTAAATTTAACCGCTTTTCATAGTGGACTCCACCAACGCTTGCCACATGGTAAGCGATTTAATTTCCACTCTACCTTTTCCAAGTTTAACCACCGTGCACTTTCTAACGTGGGAACCCATTTCCACCGTCGATTATCTGGGTGTGTCTGCCACGTTGCTACATGTTTGCAACTTTTGTGTGAGTCGTCCAATTTTTTAGCGCCTTTTCCACCTCCACCCTTGGAGTGAGAGACCTTATGTAGAGAGCTTAGAATAGTGACAATATTTGCATTGTTCCTCTCTATAAACATTAATAACCCAAGAATCCATATATAATAAAATTAAAAAACATAAATACAAAAATGCTAACAATATGAAGAAATCCCTTGTTTGATGAATAATACCAATTCTAGACATAATTTGTTTGTAGATGGGTTTGTAGAAGATCTAGTGTAACATGGGAAGAATTCGATGAAGAAGAGGGAGAGATGACCATAAGAGATAAGAGAAGTCTAAACAACAAGATCAATCTTCCAAGATGGTATTGATGGCATTGAGATTAAACATTAAATTAGGAAAAGAAGGAGAGATCACATGTCGTAGCAATAACATCTAAGGTTGTGTTGTTTTTTTAAACAACCCATTTCATATTAGCTCCATAATTATATTGTTCATGTTTGACTACTAATAACTTGAATGCTTCCAAATGGCTCCAAATGCTTCTGATTTGGGTCTCAAGGTGTTTGAAAGGTATTAGGACATAAGAAGTGACAAATCTTGCATTGTTCCTCTCTACGGATTTTAATAAGCAATGTATAACTGAGATAAACCAAGAACCCATATAGAGGAAATTTTAGAAACATAAAAAATACCTAACAATTTGAAAAAAACATTTGAAAAATATTCATAACTGTTGAGATTGAATTGACAAGTAATCAAACTTCTAATAGAAAAACCAAGGTTGGATGCAAATGGAATACAATCTATGCAATTTCCAATGAATACAGAGATCAATAAACACAAAAGAGGGAGTGAATCTAAAAAATATGTTCATGAATACAAAAACTATTATCTTGAATCATGTCATTAACAAATGCCACTCCTTTGAATCCCTTTGGCAACGTGAAAGTGGACAACAAAGTGCAAAGGTAACATTAACCAAAGCTAAAGCTATAGCCAATTCGTGAGCCTTTAGACAGTTTTAGAAAGTGATTTTGACAACTATGGGGTTTTATGCTTTTAGTAAGCCTTACTTTCTTGTGTTTTTCAACTGGCCTTTAAGGCATTCTTTACGTTAAATTCTTGTGTAATGTCCCCAACTTGGAACCTTTCCCAATTCGGTCAATTTTCAAAACTTGGACTAGTGAAGCCTCAAAATGTCCCAAATGACCCCAAATGCTTTCGAACTATGTCTAGAGTGGATTGAGGTGTAATATGACAAATTTATGCAGCTATTATAGGCATGGCAACTTCCAATAGACTTCAACCACTTGCATTTCCAATTAGAGAATGAAAGGAAGAATCACTAGGAAAATCTATGTTGAAGCCCCCAAGGGTAGATGGCTCCAAAAGACTCTTTAAAGGATTTCAAATTGGGTCTCAATGTATATGGAGGGTATTAAGAAATAAAAAGGAACCTCATCAATGATTATAGACTAATATCAGAATACTTCTGCAACATCCATTTAACTTCATGAGAAGTTGGGGAATTTTACTAGTCAAATCGAGGTTCAAAAACCCCAAGGGTAGGGGATGAACATGGATTGTGATAGTGACATCAATACAATGATACATGGATAATGACATACAGGTACAAGGACATAGATACACGTATAGGTTGATGGAAACCATGATACAATGGCAGTGGAGTATTGTTCTTCTTATTCATATAAGGGTGGCAGGATCGAGCAAGGATAGGAGATTGAAGTCTTCTTTGGTTTGGTGCTTGTGATCTCAGGGAGTTGGGAATTCCATCCAGTTGGTGCTAGTAAAATTATTGAGTTGGACTTACTGAGGTATGGATTCCTATCTATAGGTTGGAAATTATGAAAACAAAGGGGGTGTAGCCTCGTTTTGTTAGCTTTTCATCATTTAATTCAAATTAATATGATCTAGGATATTAACTGAGAGAACAACATGTACAGCATGTTAAACACAAGAGACAAGAGACACAAATAATTTCATCTGGGATAACCATAAAGGTGAAAAACCCCGCAACTTCCTCAAAGATAAAATAAGCACCAATACAAAAGATCACAAAAATGAATCCCCAAAAGATAGATGTCTCCAGCAATTCTTCCTCCAGGCTCCTCCACTTGTGCGCACTCCTCTCTCTCAACTATGTGAGTTGGATGTGTGAGCGAATGAGAAAATATAGTGGTGCAACCACTCTATTTATACTTTAAATTAACTTGACCTGCCTTTTATCCTAACTGGGTCGACCCCCTAGGAGAGTCTAATAACCCATCAAATATTAGTTATGACACTTAGAATAAAACTTGTGACACTTGCAAATACAAATGACGACACCTACGAACGGAGGAATAAGAACATCTTTGTCGGGGATACAATAAAGTAAAAATGTAATACATACAATATAAAAGTGAATAGTATCTTCTGAAGTTACAGATAGTACATTAAGACTCCCTCTTAACTAGGAAGTTATTCTCTTGACATAGGCGTCAATACATATAGGCACAAGTCTTCAATACTGGAGATGGATCATCAACACTAGATCACTGGAGCATCATCGTAGGTCTTCATCATCTCTGTGAGCAAGCCATCAAGTAGGTACATCTCAAGACTGATTACACTGTCTCTGCAAAAAATTTTGTACCCTAATGTCACCCCATAATCTTCAGATCGTACAAGGATTTCTTTAGTTTGCACACATGAGTCTCGCTATTGTGTGTCTCAAACCCGAATGATTGCTCCACATATACTTCCTCTTCCACTACACCATAATGATTCAAGAATCCTGTCTTGACATCCATCTGGTGCATGATCTTCCTTTTCACGATCTTCATTATCTTTTGGTTTTACTTCATTTATTGTTTCATATCAAGTCCTAAGTACTTCTGGTTCTTCAAAGTCTTCTTCTTGACTTCATCAATCTTCTTGCTGAATCATCGTCACTTGTTCTTCGAAACAAGTCTCTCTTGTAGGTGATGGTACAAGGTCTTTCCTACGAGACAAGTTCAATTGCATGATTAGAAACATCTCATAGTATTCATAACAAATTCTTACACATAAACACATATGTCATATAGTCATGCAATTATCTTAGCCAATCATGCTTCAATGCAACATTTATTAATCTCGTAACTTTCTAGATGTCTTCCATCTATACTAGAACATTGTTAAGAGTGGCAAGCATACTCCAACATGTCAACAAAGAGGTTTCATTCTAGATAAGTAGCAATGGAATGTTGTACAATAGCATTGACCACTAATACCCATTACTTGCATATAAGTAGTATCTTGTTCATTAATGCAATTTTTTTCTAACATCCTAATATACTCAGGTCCGACCCCACTAGGGAGTTTGATAACCATATCACATACAATGATGACCTTTCCGATCGGAGGAATGAAAACTCTCCGTCGGAAGTACAATGCCATATGAATACAATATAAAATATACATGTGCAATATGTTCCGAAGTTACAAATACATTAACACTCCCTCTTGACTAGGAAGGTATTTCTCAACATAGTTCTTTATCACAAGTCTTCATCGTCGACTACACCATTCAAGAAAGTTGTCTTGACATCCATCTGGTGTAATTCTTCCACTTCATCACTGCAACCAGAGAAAGTACTGTTAATAATGATGGAAGTGTATCTGGCTACGGGTGCAAAAGTTTCTTCATAATCTATCCCTTCTTTTTGGGAGAAGCCACGAGCCACAAACCTTACCTTGTATTTCTCGTCCTCCACTTGTGCACACAACTCACTTGAGAGAATGAGTGAGTGAATGAATGAATAAATAGAGAGTCTAATAACCCTACTTCCTCCACTTATTTATACTTGTCTGTCATGTCCCAAATTTGGAATTGGGTCACAATGGCCTAATCACATTAGCCATATTCATTAGAGTTTGTAAAATTGATGTTAAGGGTCAAATAATTGCCAAGGAGAAAAATTACTAGTTTCCTAGGTTTGGGGTGGAAGCTTTGGGATTTGGAATAAGGGGGATAATAAATGATGTTTAGACATTAGAAGGGTTCAATTATTTAATAAATAGAGTGAATAAAGAAATTCAAGAGAAATCCTAGGTGACAAATGGTTTTGGAGACATATGGAGGATGTGGGACCCACACTAGCTTGATTTTTCATAATACATGGTATCTCTCTTTTGCAAATTCGAATTAATGGGAATGTGAACACTCTTGGGTGAGTTGGTAAGTCATAACACATGTCATTGAGCATCTTAGGTCGAATTGGGAAGGATTGGTAACCTCCATGGAAGATAAAGAGTCAAAGTGGAAGTTTGTGGACACTTGGGCTAGATTCCCTAGCCCCTATGACACCAATGATGGAGCATCTATCACAACAATGACAAATTACAGACCTGAACTTTGACATCTGACCACTATGACATGTCAGCCCAAAAAATAGGCTCAAGGAAGTCGAATTTGGGAGTTGGAGAAGCCAAAGAGACTCAAAATCGAATTTGGGAGAAGATGGAAGGTTGGAACTAGGAGACAAGTGGCAAATGTGGAATATTTCCTAAATGGAAATCTATTGAATCTATTGAGAGGATTTCGACCCTTAGAAGGCTAATGTTGGTTATAAAATGTAGAAATGAAGTATGATAATAGCTTTTGATCATTTGTAGAATTTGCAATTGCAATTGTGAAGAGGGAGAGCTAGTGGATGACTAGTTTCTTGCCTTAGCCAATTTCGAGGGTGAAAGATTCCCATCCAAGTTGGCAATTGGAAAGGCCATTCAGACCTTTCATTTGGAGATTTAATGGAGTCTTTATTTGCAGGTGTAAGCTACCGGGAAGCTCATGGTTTCTTCTATTGCAGCTCGCTCCTTCAACCATTTCCCGTTTTGATGGCATATTCGTGATGCTTGAGGGAGGGCGTTTTTGGTGAGCTATTGTACTCTTTGGGGGAGCTTCTAATGCCCCATTTATTTTGTAATATGAATTAAATACTCTGTTATTCATCTCCAAAAATTTTCATGTCGAAATTCCAAGTAGAAATGTATAAATCTCATTTTTAATGGAAGAACAATGCCATTTCCCCACTACCTTGTTGTGAGCCAATGTATTGATGATGATTTCGAATGAATGGATGATTCTCTGATATATTTGTGATAAATATACTACCAAGGATTTATTATACAAGTTTCATGTACTGTACTTGAGCATTTGAAGCATTTTTACTCAATTTAATTGCATTGGGAGAAGAAATAGTGCCATTTCCCCAAGGGTCGAGTTGGGGATTTTTGCAGTTGAATGGGAGAGGGTGAGAACAGTTGTAATAAACCATTAATGGTGCATATGAGACCTTAATAACATGATTAACACATTACTTACCTCTGTTCATAAATTTGAGTGGGTTTGGAGGCATTTGGGAAGCCATTTTCAGTACTTACCTTAGGGGAATTTGAACCCCAAATTACTCGTAAAATTGCATACTTGGTCCAGAATATTAAGAGAGTTTGCAGAGGTCTTTTGGTGGCCATATGTTATCTCTGAACATCATATTCAATTCCTAATATCATTCATAAACCTTCTTTGAATATTTGAAGGCATTTGGAGTGAATTTGAGACCTAGAGACCAATACTAGTCAAAGGGGAATCACTAGTAAAGTTACCTACATTGACCAGAATTGAAAGAGTATTTGCAGAAGTGTTTTAAAGGTACAAAGGCATCCCTGAAACACATATTTATGTTCTAATATCATTCATATACCTTCTCAGATGATTTGGGATCATTTGGGGCAAATTTGGGACCTAGAGATCGAAACTAGTCAAAGGTCGAACTAGGGAAAAAAGTGGAAAATTGCCATTTTAATAAAATTCCTAACAAGGGACATTACATTGTCTTCCACTTTCCTTTTACTCTACCATGGTCGACCTCTCTAGGAGGGCTACAGGTGAAATCTGATGAATTAATAAAGCAGGTTATAGGTGAGACCTCCTTGTAGGAAGCAAAGCAAGTCATTTGGGATGACATTATTGTGGAGGCAGAGAAATTGAGGCCATATCTCGATTTCATTCTGGATAAAGAGGGTGTAATAAAGTTAGCTAGGAAAATCCTAACAGCAGTCAAGGAAAAGTTCAACAAGAAGCCCATGGACTGTGCAAAAAAGGCCATAGAATTTCTGAATGGGCTGACAGACGATGAGGTGAAAACAACTAGCATAAACTTAGGCTAGAGTGTCTAGTATTATTTGGGAAAAGAAGGTGGTGAATAAGTATCACCAGATGAACACAATTTAGGCAAGGATAGACATTTTAGCACATCAAGTAAAACTCTTCAAAGAAATGTTTGATCCATTATTCAAGAAGGGACTTCCTATCTTTTGGGAGGAGGATGGCACCACGAGGACACAAGAAGAAGAATATCAGGGCAAGTTGTGGGGATGTTGATTCAATTTGGTTTATGTATAATTTAGGTAAATTTATTCTAATGTTTATGTATTGATTCATTGTAATTTTTTGCATAATAAATGAAATTCAGTCGGTTTCTCTTGGCCATCGTTTTTGGATATTAATTTGTCAAATTTCTTTGAACTATGTTTTATGTTGCCAATTTAATGAATACATCGATCTATAGGTTGGATTTCTATTAATATACGATTCATGTGTTAAATGAATTTCTTCTTTAAATTAACTCATTTTATCTATAATTTTCTGCAACTGATAAATAGGCACACATTTATATTGATACTAGTAAGTAGAAAAGCGCTCTTACAAAGCCAGTTTCTTGGATCTGCATTGCATAAAGATAAGTAATCTTATGCGTTTGATTTTGATGCATTTTTATTTCATTCTTGCATGTTGTGATTGTGTAATTGAAAGGTTTTTAATTATGTTGTGATTGTGTTATTGAAAGGTGTTTTCCACTGTGCATGTTCAAGCTGACGTGGAGAAGCCACGTGGGTAGGAAGTCTAGCATGGAGGAGACACATTTGCAGAATCCCGGACGTGGAGGAGCTGCGTGGGAAGAAGGTGTGATGTGGACCGGCCACATCATATCCACACGTGCCAACGACTGTGAAGGATGGGCGAAGGTGGTTTCGCAAATGGAGGATGGTGGTTTTCCTTACCACCCTTCCAACTTGTGAAATCATGTGGTACTGCCACGTGGAGAGCGGTTTCATATTTCGCAACCACCCATCCCCTCGTCCTAACATCCATGTTGGGGATGCGGAACATAAGTGGGACCCTTGATCTTCCCCCACCCTATTGATCTTTTCCTTCATTTAAAATGGTTTGTACGTTCGCATGGAGGTGATATTTTCCTTCATTTAAAATGGTTTGTACATTGGCATGGAGGTGATCTTTTCAGCCATTTAAAATGGTTTGTATGTTCGCACGGAGGTGATCTTTTCAAACATTTAAAATGGTTTGTATGTTGGAATGGAGTTGATCTTTTCCGCTATCTAAAATGGTTTCTACAATGATAATGGTAAATGATGGATTGTATGTAGGCACCTCATTCAGAAGGTTGATCCTAGCTTTGCCTCCATCGCTCTTCAATGCTTATCCAGTGTTGCAATGCCCAGACCGGCAAAACAACTTGATACCTTTCTCAAATACATTTGACTACATATATAATACTGATAACCATAATGGAAGAAGACATCAAACTACAATCAAACAGTAATCAAATCTAAGACACATTAATAGGTCATATTTGGAAAGAGAATAATGTCTGATCTTTATTGATGAATTAAAGTAAGTACATAAAGTTATACCTTCCTTCAAGCTTGGCACTTCACGAAACCTAGATTCAAGGTCTCCTGCTTTTGTTCTCCAAGGATTCCAGCCTCTAATCAACTGTGCTAGGGTTTACCAAAACTGAAGCACAAGAGAGGGGGATGAGGGTCTCCATTCCTCCAACATAACTTTGTAATTGGGCTTAGTCCCCTCACATGGCCCTTCTGCCCTCCTTATATAATCAGTGAGGAAGAGGAAAAGAAGTTAAAACCAAAAGTTAACTTACTCGAATTTCGATATTTTGACCAAAATAGGGGTGTACTCTACTCTACAGTAGACAAAGTAGCGTACATATGGAGTTCAGTGTTACTTTAATGAAGCAAAGTAGGGTGTTGGGGCCAAGGTCGCAGCTATAGTAAAAGCTGCGAATTTTGGGAAAAAGCACGAGTATGGAAGGAAAGTGCTAAATTTTGGGACAAGCACAAAGTTTTGGGTAAGAAGGAGACGGTGCGCAGTACGGTGCCAGATGGATGATCTCAGCGCAGATCATGGACCGGAAATTGCGGAGCTCGCGCGCACGTCATCGAAGAATGAAGGTGGCTCAGCTACCATAATAAATAAGGCGATGGAGTAGAGGGCTCAGCTACCCTCATTTAAAGGCTTAGTACAGAAGTTATGGTTGCTCGGATCAAGGAGGAGCAACGGACCAGAGCATTGAAGGCGAAGGACGATCGCCCATACCCACAATCTGCGCCGGAATTCACGGAGCCTGCAGGAAGCGGCGACGTGACTGCAAGCGGCGCCTACAGTACACCTAGCCATGTGCGTGGTTAGGGTTTTTGGGAATCACTGTTGGGAAAGGCCCACAGTTTTGTAAAGGTGTGACCGTCATGGCCACCTATATAGAGGAATCATTGTAATGGGTAGAGGGTTCTTCCGCCCTTCCTTCAGTTCCTTCCTTTTGGAGAGTTAGAGAGTTAGATGCTAGACTGTTAGAGAGCCAGTCTAAAGGATAGATCATGTGTTGATTATCCTTCACTGTATTTTCTACCCGGTGTGTAGAACTAGAGAGAGGAAATCGGATAGCCGAGGAGCTAATCCCTGAGTCGCCAGACAGTCTGAGTCGACGTCTGTGCCTTTGTAATCTCCATAGAGAGGAGACAAGCTTGAGAGAAGGGCTCCCAGCTGTGTGCGTGGAGTTTCCTGTAAGTTCTAAGGCTGCAGCTGTGTGCGCAGCATATTGTATAACTCTATCATTTTCTGGTTAATATAACGCTCCCGTGGACGTGGTTTTCCTCGAGGAGATGAGCTTCACTTATATCTTCTTGTTATAATGTTTGCGTGAATGATAACTATTTAGAGTTCATTATTTGTGTATGCAAGACTTCTGTCTTATCTTTGTGACTGTTTGAGCGAGTTGGAAAGATCCCTTGATAACTATAAGTGTCTTAAGTACTAAAGAGGTAGTAACGCACAGTCGCTAAGGCGAGAGCAGACTGCGTTACTGCGCTAGATGCGAAGGGCGAGAAAGTGTTTAGCGCGTCGACCCAAGAAGTAGTTGCCTGCTGTGTTAGAGAGGAGAAACTGCGCAGTAGACCTCCCAAGGAAGGGACCCACGCAGCTGCGCCGAGCGGTCTGCGGGAAGGTCCGACCGCCGATTTCACAGGAACCATTCAAGGAAGAGCCATCTCCGCGTCACCCCGGTTAAGGAAACCTGATTCCTTAACCCCCCCATAGCCACTTCGGGTGAGACCTCGAGCTGCCGCGCAGCTCGTTGCCGAGAGGGCCAGTGCGCCAAGGGGTTTTGTTGCTGCGCTTCATTAAAACCCGGGTCTGCCCAGATTGAGCAGTCAACATAGGGTACACATGCTACTATCATGCCTGTGTACCAGCGCTCATGTTGAAAAATGGCCAAAAATAGGCTTTTCTGCTCATTTTCAGGAGATGGTTTGGTCTGGAAAAATGTTCCTAAGGGTCATATACATCAAATGGGTCAAGAATGAGGTAATTTCTACCATTTTTAGTGTCCCAAATGCCTCCATCCACAAATGTCCTGTTGTGTGACTGAAACTTGATCTCAATAAGTGTCGTCATGTGACCAAGGGAAGCAAGTGTCATCACGGACGGAGAGGTGTCATTTCAAGCTATAACAGATAATATGCAAGATATTGGAAGGAAATTATGGAAATGTAGTAAGGTGATAGAAATTGATGCAAGGGGTGTTGTTGGAGGTGTGGCTATACTTTGGAAACCAGAGGAGCTATATCTAAGCATCTTCAAAGCAATGAGGTTTTCAATTAGTGCAGAATTCCAAATCTGTAACTCTGACATTAAGGGGATACTCAATAACGTTTATGGGCCAAGCATAATGGCTCAGAAACAATATTTCCTATCCTTCTTGGGAAAGGAAGCACGAGAAATAGACAATCAGCTATGGATTCTGGGTGGATATTTCAAGATGATCACATCTCTAGAGGAGAAGAAGGGAGGGAGACAAATTCTGGAAGCAACTAATGATACTTTCAAAGAATTCATACACTACAAAGGGCTGATCGATATTGAAACAAGAAATGGGTGGTTCACTTGAAATAATCGCAGAGGAGGCGATCACCACGTTGCATATCAATTAGATTGATTCATTCTCTAAGAGGCAATGATTAGCGGGGACAAGGAAGTGATTTCCATGGTCCTACCCTCTACAGGATCTAATCATTAGCCTGTAAGTCTGATTTGGGATGATGGGGGACCCACAATTGGGCAATCTTTTCGATTTGAAAATTTTTGGGTAGAACACAAGGAATTTAAGGATCTTGTTGGGAAATGGTGGGAGGACATGGAAACCCTAAGGGGAACATTGATGTACCAATTCCAGCAGAAATTTAAAAAGTTAAAGCCCAAAATCCATACTTGGAATAAGGAGGAATTTAGGAACATATTCCAAGATAAGAAGATTCTCAGTGATCAATTGGAAGAAATATAGCGGGAAGGAATGAAATCAGGGTACACTGAAGACATGAAACACATAGAAGAAGTTACCCTAGATCAACTTAATGCTAGAGAATGCCAGGGGGAAATTTTCTGGAAACAAAAATCATGGAACTAATGGATGCAAGAAGGGGAGAGAAACACAATTTTTTTTCACCATTCGGTGATCTAGAATCGTTAGAAGGAGAAACTAATGAGGCTCAAAAAAGAATATAGACACTATGTGGAAACATGGGAGGAAATGGACGAGACAGAATTGGTTAATTACTTTGAGATAATCTTGAAGGAATACATGCAGGACAGAGCTGAGTACATCAGGAAAATTACAAAACACATCCCCAAGTAGGTTTCAACCAACCAAAATGAAATTTTGATGAAACCATTTTAACTACATGAAGTGGAGGAATCGGTAAATCAAATGGCTGATGGAAAATATCTAGGTCCAAATGGCATCACAACCATTTGTTTCCACTTCTTTTGGGACTTAATCAAGGTTGAAGTGTGGAAAATTGTGGAAGACTCTTGTGTGGATAAAGGCATCCTAAGAGCCTTCAATTCCACTTTCCTCACTCTCGTTCCTAAAGAGGATGGGGCATATTCTCTAGGTCAATTCAGACCTATAGCCTTATGCAATGTGATTTATAAAATTATTACGAAGGTCTTAGAAAATAGATTAAAACCCCTCCTTCCAAATCTAGTTTCCCCCGAACAATCAAGTTTTGTGGAAGGACGACAAATATTGGACAGGGTTATTTTAGTCCACGAGATCGTCCACTCTTTGAAAGTAACAAAACATTCAGGCATGATTCTAAAGATCAATATCTCTAAAGCCTATGATAAACTAAGATGGTGATTCATGAGAGAAATGTTGGATGCTTATGGGTTCCACCAGGATTGGGTAAAATGGATAATGAACATAACTTAAACTGCTTTCTTTTCCATCCTCCTAAATGGAGCTCCTACACAAAAATTTTGGCCAATGAGAGGTATCAGACAAGGTGACCCTATTTCCCCCTTTTTGTTCATCCTAATGGTTGAAGGGATGAGTGGTGAGCTCTTAGAATGGATGCCAAATGAGGGCAGCTAGACCAGGATCCTACTTTAATTATCAACCCGGGGGATGTACAAACTTCAGAGGTGCTAACACTATATGTACTCTAGAGGATAGTCTTCATTGTGTTGGGGCGCATATATCTTATATGTTTATCTAATCAAGAAGGAGGTGAGCTGAAAAGATTATAAATCTATGAATGACAAGTTCCTATGTTAAGAAGTTTAAAATGCTGAAAGCAGTAAATCTACACTAAGAATTAAATTGTTGAAGACAGTAAATCTATACTATGAATTAAATTGCCGAAAACAGTAAATGTATACTATGAATTAAAATGTTGAATCTTGGCGAATTTATTCTAGAGACAAAATACTGAAAGTTGGGATTCTAATCTAGGAATCAAATACTGCAAATCAAGTGCATAATACTAGAAGTCTAATCTAAAATATTCGAATGCTACAAACTAAGTTCAGAATGCAAATATCTAATGCTACGAATTAATCGATCTTTAATTACTTGGATTAAACACTAAGAAGTGGTGATCATCAATTAAACCAAAGTGTTGGAAGTAATTTATCTTTGTGAGCAAACTCTAATAAGGAAAAAGTGCATGAACTTCTAGATCTGGATCACTGTTTCAGAATTAACGCAAGCATACAGGAAAATAGATGTCAAAATACATTTTGGCAGAATGCTGCCACAAGACTATGGAACAGCATTACCGAACTATAGAATGCACTTTAACCAACTACAAAATCAGAATGGTCGCTTTACTACAGAAATAAAATTGTGTTACTCAAATGCCATCAAAATACTTTCATATGCGATATAGATTAAATCGATGCACAACACATACTGAAAAATACTTGAATAGAGTAAAACTCCTGACTTACGTGTTGGAGGGGCCCTCCCCAACCCGTACTAAGGGGTATAGAAAACTTATAAATCCAGGTGTAAAAGCAACATCAGTCTTCTTTATTCAAAATAGTAACTTCATGGTTCAGAAAAATAGTATGTAACACAAACTGGATCAGCAGTATAAAAACATAAAACGATGGTTCTACAAAATGGCAACATGATCCCCTCGCTACCCGAGAGGTCCATATATGCCTATAATTCTAACCTAACTACTTGCTTTAATTGTCAATCCTGCTGACAAGAGTTATTCTCTATAAATGAGGGAAAAGGGGCACTGAGCCTTGTATAGTCTTTCAGTCTCTCAACTAGATTTGCATGTTGTCCCTTAGTGTACCTGCGCCTGCTCTAACATACTCATTTTCATGTATTAGTTTATAAAAACACCCTCTAAGCATAAAAAGAATAATCTTAAAATATCTTCATTAAATAATCAAAGTAAATCATTTCCCCACAAAACAAGTGTATTTCTTTCACCCTTTCTTGTGCTTTTATTGTGGGAAAAGGCTATTTGATACCTATAATTTGTGCTTATCATCTCTCACATGCTTGAAGGATTCACCCATCCTTGGGTGACACACTTGGTTCTTCAATAGCTTCTCTGATGTCCCATGAGACCACTCTGGGAGTCCCTAGATGCCTGTAATAACACATGCACTAGTCATCCTTATCCCAAGCTCTTTTCTCTTCTTCCTCATTAATCTGCTCTTTAACAACTAAGGGAAGGAAAAATGGAGGATTCAACTTCATGCCAATCCAGCTGAGCTGATTCTTGATCAAGGATTCTCTGTATAGCTTAGCTTTGACGAGAGCATCTTGTAGTCTGATAGGGGAGTGAGGCTCCTTCCCCTTTAGATCATTTTCTATCCTGCCCCATATTTCACCAATGGCCTCCTGAATCTCTCTGTATGTGCACTGGAGAGTAACATCAAAGTGTTCCACAGCCTCCTGTTGCTTTTCAAGGAGGATAGGGATTATCTCCTCATCAATGGTGAGGGTCCTATGGTCCTGAATTAATCTCCCAGGGTCAGTCACCTCTACCCTGATCCATAGTGGATTCTGCCACTTCTCTGCAAGGTAAATATGGGCACCTTGTGCCCTCTCAATTTCATTATTCATCCATGAACACAGTGCCCTCAACTGGAAATCGCCCATGTAGGGATATGGTGACCAGTTGGGCGAGTGTGGAACTATGAAATTGTGTAAGAAAAACTCACAGAGCAGATGTTTCTCCAACTCTGTGGAGCGTAGAGATGTATCAACAAAATCTCTTTGGGTGTTTATTTCTAATGGGAGCCCCTACATTAACCTTTGGATTTGGAATTTGCCCCACTTCTCTTGTAGATAAACTATATAGATCTCTGAGGGTGGTCTGAGTCCTAGTAGTTTGTCATAAATTTTTGTAGTGGTAGTCAAGATGTCCTCCAGCTGGACAATCTTCTGATCCTTTTGAACTAACTCTTCTTATGCCTGGACCAATTTCTCATGTAGTGCTGAATTTTGTTGTTCAACTCGTTTTAACTCTCCCGCGTGCTGCATTTTCAAAATTTGTGTCTTTTGGTGCACAAATAGTGGAGAAGCTGGATGGGTTCTCGGCATCCTTGCTTCAATTTTATATGCTTCCAACTCCCCTCTAAGCCTTTCAAGTTCTCCTCGTTCCTCAGCGAGCTGGTCATTGACCCTAGGATTCTCATGTTGATCGGTAGGGTCCCATTGGGAGGCACCTTGTTCTTCTGGTGCATTTTGTTCTCATGGTGTAGTCTACTCTTCGTGGGTAGTTGAATTTTCTGGTGAAGTTGGGTCCTCCTGCTCTATCCCGAGATCCTCATCATTAGATAGATTCTGAATAATGGGGCTTGGCTCCCTTTCGACCTCCTTTTCATGCTTGATTTTTTGTGGCTATGTGAACCTTTTGCTTCGCCGCTTTGGCCCTTGCTTGCTGGAGGAAACCCCTAATTCCTTTTGGTGGGAGCTATCTCTTGAATGCTTAATTTTCATAAGGGTATTGGCCACACTATCCAGGTCAATTTTTATTTTGGCTCCTGAGGTAGAAGCGATCTTGTCTTTTGTCCCAGAAGATAGGGGCATGCCAACAATAGGTGTACACTTCATTCTTTGTGCATCCTCGATTGAGATGACCACAAACTCTTCCCATGAAAGGTCTGGAACCTGTACTGTTAAATCCTCCAGCATTATAAATCTGATTAACCCAAGGTGGGCTAACGCATCAATTTTTCCTTCACCAACTTTCTTGCTCATTTCTCCCAGAGACAAGAGAAGATATTACGGGATGCTAATGTTGTTGTTCGGTGGGATGTGGCTCTTGTGCCTCAGAAGGTACAGAATTCAAGAGTGAAAGAGAGTTACATAGCTCAGCCTCCCTATACACATGATATATTTCCAAACTACAGCAGCTACTTCGTTCCAAGGTGCTGGCATAGTGACCCTCTTGACCCCATTTTTTTCCTCTTCGTAAGCTTCTTCAAGCCCTAAGAAAGCCGCCTTTGCACTTTGGTTGGCTTCCCTGTCTTCCTTGGCCCAGTGCAGACCCATGCGTAGTCCAGTGTACTTTTCTATAACCTGCTCATCCAATCTGATACGAAGTCCCTTAACCCGAGTGATGAACTACTCTTCCTTTATATGCTTTAATTTTCTTGCGAATTCTAGAGCGACCTCTATGCTAGATCCTCTCAGCCCGGAGATGAAGGGCATCCAGCCCGCATTACGAAGGATAGATAAAACCCTTGGGTTTTAATAGATGGCTCTATGATTTTCTGGTTCACTCTTTTTGAACCCCTTTGTCATACTTGGATTTTCTACAATAATCAGCAAAACGTAAAGCTTTGAGTGATGCTGACTTACCTCGAGTGGACGAGATTGATTCACAGGTCTGAAGGCAGCTCGTAGGAAGAGTTACAATGCAAACTTTCAATTTCCTTCTTCTCGAAAAGCTTGTATTTTCAAAATTGGGTCTTTCCTTATATTATGCCACCTTATTTAACTGTTTTACCCCACTTATCCCGATCATTTTGGCATGTACCTGCCACCTTACACATTCTTTACCATAATCGATCCCTGCATTTCATTTCATCATTGCATATTGCCCCTTTTTCTCTGATCATTGGGGAATATGGTAGCCAGATTTGGGTTTATTATTTGCTAACTTGACTAAGGTAGAAATCATGATTCTTTGAGGTCATTCTGAACCTTGCTACCGAATGAACATATAAGCTATCCTAAGCTTCAGAAATAACCGTTTTGTGGGTTTATGATTTGACTTTAAAAATAAAACAAAGAGATTTAGAGATTACCTTGGTATGCTTAGCATACCTAAGTGGTTGATGTGGCTTGATTTCGTTTGCACTGGATTTTGTAGTAGATCTTTGCAGTGTCTGTAGTTATTGTAGGCTTTTCTGTAGTTACATGTGTATTCCTTTTATCTTTTGGTCCACCTAAAAATGTTGTATCTACCTTTTTTTTTTTTGTGCCATTTCTGATTTGACTTTGTGCTGATACTCTGCATTGAGTTTCTGATTCGTATTCTGCAGTGCTAGCTCACTTGAATATATGGAAGACTCGCTTGAACAGATTGTATGCATGATTGAATTCTGTAGTGCTTGAATCATGACTGTATTGTTGATTTTCTCGCTCTTTTGATTAGATTGCTGGCTTACTTGAATATATGGCAGGCTCGCTTGGTAATTTTTCTCGCTCTCTTGATTAGATTGTTGTCTTTCTTGTATTTCGATACCTGTCTTTGTTGTATGATTCATTTGCAATATGCATGCTATTTTTCATGGGGTTGTATAATATTCTGATAAATTTCCTTGCAATTGCCTTGAGTTGATCATCTTCGATTTTTTCAATTATTTTATTTTTTTTCTGAAATTTTGCCTACCATTTTTTTCTCTTTTTTTTCATCATTTTTTCATATTCTTTCTCTCTTTTCTCTCTTTTTCTTCTTTCTTTTTTTCATATATTTGTTTCTCTCTTTTTTTTCATTTTTTTCATATATTGTTTTCGGAACTGGAATTTAATTATTTTCCATGTTCTCTATCAGCATAAGTTGTTGCTGGTAGAGTACCTGTGTGAACTCCTCCCTTGACTGTGGCTTCTTGTAAAGTTTGAGCCTATGTCCATTTACTATCATGGGAAACTCTTTGTCATCAATTCTAATAAATTTTATAGCTCCATTTTCATAGATGTTTTCAATTATGTAAGGTCTGAGCCATCTAGTTGTTAATTTTCCCTTGAATTTGGGAAACCTGGAGTCATAGAGTAATGCACATTCACCTTCCTTGAACTTTTTATCCTTTATGTGTTTGTCATGCCACTTCTTCCTTTGCTGCTGGATGATTTTAATATGCGCAAGTGCTTGCTGGCATTGCTCATCTAGTTGATTTAATTGTAGCATGCGTTCCTGTTGGATTTATGAAAGTTCCATATCTAATTGTGCTGCAATTCTTAATGTCTTTATTTCAAATTCAATTGGCAGCATAACTTTCTTTCCATAAACTAGTTAATAAGGTGTGAAGCCTGTTGTTCTCTTCCATGTGGTATTATAGGCCCAAACTCCCTCACTCAGTCTTTCTGCCCAATCTCTTTTGTGGAGTTGGACAGTCTTTGTCAAAATCCTTTCTAATTCTCTCTTGGTTACCTCAGCTTGACCATTTTCTTGAGGGTGATAGGAGGAGGACTGTTTGTGCTTTACATTTTTTCTTCTTAGTAAGTCTTCTATGAGGTTTGATGTAAACTGTGGGCCTTGATCAGAAACTAGCTCTCTTGGTACTCCAAACCTGTGAAAGATTTGCTCAGTGAAAAATTTTGCCATGTTGGTTTCATTTGCTGCAGCAAGTGCTTCTATCTCAGTCCACTTTGTAAGGTAGTTGGTGCACACAAGAATGTAATTTTTCTGATTTGATTGTGGGTTTATTGGACCAATGAAATCAAATCCCCATTTCTCGAATGCTTCTAAGGATATTTTTGGATTGAGTGGCATCTCTTCTTTTTGTGTAGGCTTCCCCATTCTTTGGCAATCATCACAATGTGAAACATATTCATAGGCATCCTTGTGGAGTGTTGGCCAATAAGACCCTATTTGCGAAATTTTATAGGCTGTCCTTTTTGCAGCATAGTGTCCTCCACATGGCTCATTGTGAGTGGCATGCATTATGTCATGCACTTCATCTTCTCTAATGCATCTTCTGAGTATTTGATATGGTCCTTGTTTGAAGAGAATTCCCTCTATCCATGTGTAAGTGGCACTGTGTATTATGACTTTATTCTTTTCTTTGTACCTGTAGTGTGCTGGAAATTTTCCAGAAACTAAATAGTTTGCTATGTCAGAAAACCACAGGCTCCTTGTGGAGATTGCAAAAAGATGCTCATCAGGAAAACTGTGATTCACCACTTCATTGTCTTGTCCATGGGTGAGCCTATATAGAAAGTCATCCACTACATTGTGTTTTCCTGGCTTGTCCAAAATTGTGATGTCGAATTCTTGTAGGAGGAGTAGCCACCTAATGATTTGAGCACTTGTATTAGGTTTGTTTGTGAGATACCTTATTGCTTAATGCTCTGTATGGACAAAAAATTGGTAACCAGTTATGCAGTGCCTGAATTTGTTAATGGCATGTATGAAAGCCAAAAATTCCTTCTTTGTGACAGTATAATTTAATTCTACTCCTGCTAAAGTTTTACTGATATAATATATAGCATGGGGCCTCTTGTCTCTTTCTTGTCCAAGGACAGATCCAATGTCTTTATCTGATGCATCTAATTCGATGTGGAATGGAAGTGCCCAATCTGGTCCTTGGAGAGATGTAATTGTTTTCTCCGTACGGTTATCAAATGTTGTCATGCAATGTTTTGTCCAAATGAACACGGTGTCTTTTGTGAGAAGTGCAAACATTGGTGCAACAATCCTGTTGTAATTTTCAATAAATCTCCTGTAGTATCCTGTTTGTCCAAGGAAACTTCTCACATATATTTTTTTGACAGGTGGTGGCATCATTTTGATTGCTGAAACTTTTGCTTGATCAACCTCAATTCCCCTCTATGATATATGGTGTCCAATAATGGTGCCTTCTTCCATTAACATTCTGCATTTGTCATTGCTTAGACATAAGCTCATCTCAATACATTTTTTCAATACTAATTCAAGATGGTTCAATAACTGATCAATGTTTTGGCCATAGGGTGTGAAGTCATCCATGAAGACTTCCATTTGATCATTTATGAAATCAGAGAATATACTTAGTATGTCCCTTTGAAATGTTGTTGGAGCGTTACATAACCCAAAGGGTAGTACTATATATGCATAAGTACCCCATGGGAATGTAAACGTTGTATTATATTGATCAGTTGGGTGTATTAGAATTTGGTTGTACCCACTGAACCCATCCAAGAATGAGAAAAAATTATTACGTGCTAGAGTATCTAGTACTTGGTCTATGAATGGTAGTCGGAAATGATCCTTCTTAGTGGCCTTATTGAGTTCTCTATAGTTTACACATTTTCTCTGTTTGCCTCCTTTTTTAGGGACTATAACCAATGGTGATACCCATTCAGTATCATATATGGGATAGATGAACCCTGCATCTAATAACTTTTGGAGTTCTACTTTGACTATGTCCTTTAATGTTGGGTTCAACCTCCTTTTCGGTTGTCTGATAGGAATGGAACCTTCTTTGATGTAAATGTAATGCTTACAAATATCAGGATGGATTCCCTTCATGTCAGCATATGTCCATGCAAAATATTTATTTTGTTCTGAGAGTACCTTCATTAACTGCTTTTCTTGCTCTTGCTTCAGATTGGAATTAATGTTGACTTCCAGGCACAATTTCAACTATTTTTTCTTTTTTTGATTGTTCTTCCAGAGATAGTACTTTTTCCCACATTTTATTTAAGTTCTGGTTTGAACTTTCACCTTCTTGTTGCTGGTCCGTGTCAAAAAAATCTTCAAGAATACCATTGTTAGAAGATGCATTTTGTATAAACCTATCTAAATGAATATCTTCATCTATGGATTTTAGTGACAGGGAAGCATCAATTGTAAGGACAGGTCGTATTTGTTGGTTGGATGTATCATCATAATCGTCTGTCCAGTTTTGGTATTCTAGGTCTGAAGACTTCCTAGTTAGGGGATAAATCGTGATTTTCTTCTTAGCATGTCCACTGGTGATTGTCATGTTACCTGATATGCAACCTACTTAAGCATCTGTGGTTTCTAGCCAAGGTCTTCCTAGTATGATCGAGTAACCGCTAAGTTTACTCTTTACTTTGATGACTATGAAATCAGATGGGTATTTCCAGGATTCTATATTGATTATTATGTCTTTGAGCATTTCTTTCAGGTCTCACTGTGGATGTGTCAGCTAGCTGGAGTACTGTAGATGTTGGTCTGACCATTGATTTGCGTCCTAGGTGTATCATAGTATCCTTGGTCATCACATTGATAGAAGCTCCTAAATATATTAATCTTCTATCTATCTATCCGTTCTTGATGATTACATTGACTACCGGGCTTCCTGGATCAAGATATTTGGGGTTTACAAGGACACCTAACATTAAATCTTCCAATTGGCCTACTACATTTATCGTGGGTGGGTCGCGTTTTCTTCTTCCAGGTCTTTTCAAACAATTCTCTTTAATGAATTTGTTGCAGATAGGTACATCTTTGATGGCCTGTAATATTGGAATTTGGATATTCAAGTGTTTCAATTCATTCAGAATTGCATTTTCCTCCTCATCTTTTGTATTTTGTATGAGTTTTTCAGGGAATGGAGGGTTTCTATTTCATTTGACTGGTCGAATTTCTTCCTCCTCAGGCTTTGGTTCATCCAGATGTTGAATATGAGGTTGCGTTGTTTGTTCATGAACCTTATTTTCTTGATTATTCTTTGTGTGTATTTTGCAATGTTTTCCTAGACCTTAGATTAATTTCGTTTATCTCCAGCGTGTCCACAACATAGGCTAGAAACTGTACCACTTCAGTATTACAGGCTTGTTGTTGTGGTGGCCTGTGGGGGTTAGGGTTTGGAATTGGCTGGGAAGGAATTGGTGGAGGTCTAGGGGGTGGTTGATTTGGTGGTGGTGGAATGATGAGTGGTTGTTGTTGCTGTAATGGAGCTTTCCAATTCGATGAATAAGGGTATGGATTGCCATAATTCGTGGTTTGCTAAGAAAAAGGTGGGGGGTATGGAGAGTAAGTTTGTGGGTAATAAGTTTGTTGATATGGTTGGTTTTGCTACAATTGGTTTGGACTTGGCTGAGATGGTCATTGGGCTGGTGGTGAGTTCTATTTTTTCTAGTTATTTCCCTGATTGTAGTAGGGTTGGTTGTTGGGTTGGTAAGGCCTAGCAAAATTATTCCTCCTTTGATTCACAAAACATAGTTGTTCTATTGCACCTTTGGTTGTGGAATCTTGAATAGCATCTTTACAGGAGGGAAACATAGGACATTTATCAGTAGAGTGACCATCAATGTAAATACCACATATTTCTATGGTGTGCAATGTGCATTGCTCTTTCTCATGTTTTTTTTGCAGCGTGGACAAAAGACTGCCAAGGCTTGGTTGATTTTGTCCTATTTCTTCTTGATTTGAAGTGCATCTAGTTGCATGGCCCGAGATTGTAAGATGTTGGTCTTCATGTCATCTAACAGGTTTCCTAAATCAGATTTTGTAAGGTTTGGTCCCAAAGATGTTGATCCCCCATTAAATGTGTGTGTATCCCTGGTCCCATTTTTACTTTTCCTAGATCCAGAGTAGTTTTTGAAGATCTATAGGATTTGGTCATAAGTCTTATGGATTATATCTCCATCCCCCAGAAGGTTTAAGACTTCAAGATTTCCTCTTTTATACCTTTGATAAGGACAAGTTTTAGGGATTCAGGATCTAAGGTGCAATGACTAGCTCATTTGTAGCTGAGTTGAAATTTTTGGGCATAATCCTCTAATGATTCTCTTTCTCCCTATTGCATCTGAAATATTTCATCTCTTGCATCCTTAGCTTTGTAGTAGTCCCTATATTTTTATATAAATGCCTGTTTCATTTGGTCCCAGCTGAAAATACTATTTCCTTCTAAGCTCATGAACCACCTAAGTGATAGATCTTTCAGTGTGGAAGGAAAAAGCCTCAACTTTTGTGCATCCATAGTGTAATCAAAGGATCTGCAAACTACCTCAAACTCAAACAGGAATGTGTCAGGATATTCTGAAGTCAAACCATGGAAGTTTGGCAGATTGTTAGGGTTGATGTTCTTCATTCTGGCATCTCCAAGAGGTATACTGATGGGAAATGTGAACAGTTCTCTAGGTTCTTCCTCTTCTTCTACCATGGTAGTGTTTGACCTAGAGCTAGCAAAGAAATTATCTAAGTTTGGGTCGTAGCTAGAATCAGTTTCTTTTTTGAATTAAGGAATTCAAATTGAGAGTTATCAGAACTGTTGTTTCTCATAGGATGGGCAGGCAAAAAGCATCCAAATCTATCTCTTTGTCGTCTAGGCATTCATCGTAAAAATTTATGGTTTTTTTTTTTTTTTTTCAAAGATGTCTCCTAAAGATTAAGCACCTCCCTAGCAATGGCACCAAAAAGTGGTGAGCTATTAGAATGGATTCCAAATGAGGGCAGTTAGACTAGGAGCCTACTTTAATTATCAACCCAGGGGACGTACAAACTTTATAGGTGCTAACACTATATTTGCTCTAGAGGATAGTCTTTGTTGTGTTGGGGCGTATAGATCTTATATGTTTATCTAATCAAGAAGGAGGTGAGCTGAAAAGATTATAAATCTATGAATGACAAGTTCCTATGTTAAGAAGTTTAAAATACTGAAAGCAGTAAATCTACACTAAGAATTAAATTACTGAAGACAGTAAATCTATACTATGAATTAAATTGCCGAAAACCGTAAATCTATACTATGAATTAAACTGCTGAAACTTGGCGAATTTATTCTAGAGACAAAATAGTGAAAGTTGGCATTCCAATCTAGGAATCAAATACTGCAAATCGAGTGCATAATACTAGAAGTCTGATCTAAAATATTCAAATGCTAAAAGCGAAGTTCAGAATGCAAATATCTAATGCTACGAATTAACCGATCTTTATTTATTTGGATTAAACACTATGAAGTGGTGATCACCAATTAAACCAAAGTGCTAGAAGTAATTTACCTTGGTGAGAAATCTCTAATAAGGAAAAAGTGCATGAACTTCTAGATCTGAATCACTGTTTCAGAATTAACGCAAGCATACAAGAAAATAGATGTAAAAATATATTTTGGCAGAATACTGCCACAGGACTACGGAACAGCATTACCAAACTACAGAATGCACTTTAACCAACTACGTAATCAGAATGGTCTCTTTACTATAGAAATAAAATTGTGCTATTCAAATGCCATCAAAATACTTTCATATGCGATGTAGATTAAATCGATGCACAACACATACTGAAAAATACCTGAACGAAGTCAAACTCCTGAATTATGTGTTGGAGGGGCCCTCCCCATCCCGTACTCAGGAGTATAGAAAACTTATAAACGTAGGTGTGAAAGCAACATCAGTCTTATTTATTCAAAATAGTAACTTCATGGTTCAGCAAAATAGTTTGTAACACAAACTGTCTCAGCAGTATAAAAACATAAAACGATGGTTCTACAAAATGGTAGTAGGATCCCCTCACTACCCGAGAGGTGCATATATGTATGCCTCTATTTCTAACCTAACTACTTGCTTTAATTGCCAATCCTACTGACAGGAGTTCTTCTCTATAAATCAGGAAAAAGAGGCGCTGAGCCTTGTATGGTCTTTCAGTCTCTCAAGAAGAGAATTCTGACAGGTTGGGAACTTAACTGTGCGCCACAAGGGTGGAGGAAGTTTAAGAAAAATAAGGTGACTCCAGGAATTCCATCTCTTTGGTATCTTCCACCAAAAGACCACTTCAAGATGAACTTTGATAGAGCATCCAAAAGAAATACGGGTTCGGCGGGATTTGGGGATGTAATCAGAAACGAAGAAGGTAATGTTCCCCATATCTATCATGGAAACCTGGGTCATGATACAAACAATGCGGTGGAGCTTGAAGGCCTCCTTCACCACATATGACTTTCAATAACTAAAATATGGGAGCCACTGGTCATCGAGGGGGATTCACACATAATCATCCATATGGAAAAAAAACTCCAAGGGGGGAAAAGAGTTTCCAAAGTAGCGAAATACGCATGGATGGAAGACCTCATTAGAAAGAAATACGCATGGATTTTTACCCACGTCAAATGGTATGGGAATAAGCTGGCAGACATGCTCTCTAACTTAGGAGAAGGGAAAGGATAGTGGAAGGAAAATTGTCCAATGCTAGAGATAATGAATGGCACAATCAATGCATCCATCTGGAGGATGAGGATCATAAGCATTATCGGGAAGTTACTGTGGACAAAAGGCAGGAGGTGAATCACATGGGAAGTGCACAAACGACGGTACCATCCAACACTTGGAGCCATAATGGATACCTTGATCCACTCGATGTTGGTACATCCATATTTAACCCAAACATTAGTGCGCATTCAAACCCCCGTATGCAAATAATGAGGAATGGTTCAAGCAAGATCCATCGATCGGTAGGAAGCATACGACGAAGCATGGAGGAAAGTAGGAAGATTTGAAAACGGTACCATGCAGGATGAGAGAAATTACAGATTTTTCCATAAGGTTAACCGAATATGGATTTGAAAGATGGCTATATATCCAGAGAATACTTACCACCCTACCGGATTTGTGAAACTTCATATTCTGGGGAGGGTTTCTGTGAGAGAGAAATACTGGTTGTGGAAACGGACTAGGTATGTGGCGATCAATCTTATGGATCCAAGAAGACAAGTTAGGAAGGGTAAGAATATTAGAGGTCATGGTCAGAAGGTCACCTGGGAACTTAAGAAAGCAGGGCAGGTCACTCAATTCTTTAAATATCATATTCCCCCCATGATCTGCGAAGAAATTGAGCAGGTGGAACAAACGTTGTGGAACTGGGTCAAAGAAATGAATATGGAGACTTTTACGGAAGATGTTGATGAATGGGTTAGCGACCAAGGCACAATGGATAGCAATATTTTGGGATACGATTTCCTGGTTACTACTTATTGGGTCAAAAAAGATTTGTTGGCCCATGTCCTGATGGATAGGGAAAACAAATCAAGGGGTGACGACGAACCAGTCAAATCTTGGAAGGAACATTATTATGATAACAAAATGTTGGCATGGGATATGTCCGTAGGAAGTGCAGAAGCTGACAGGTGTGAAAGGGTCAATCTGAGAAAGAAGGACCATTCGCGGAGTTCACGAAAGCGCAAGAATAGTTAAAATAGTTAGAATTGGTCATGTGGACCGTTTTGTAACTGAATAGAAGCATATAAATAGAATAGGATTGTAATACTAAGGGCATCCAATTTTTTATAATCAATTCCATATTTTGGTCTATTTTGTATCTGCATGAAGTATTGACTGTTTCTACGAAGTTCATTCCGCAGGGTTTAATGAATGCATGAGGATGTACGATTATGGTTCAATTTTTGTCTCTATCTTTATGTGATGATGGGTGTGAATGTCTGCAACAAGTTTAATATGTTTAGGTTTAATTGATTCGATTATGCTATGGGTTTAAGGATTACTGTTGATGCGAATAAGTAGATTGAACATGTTGTTGCGAATAGTTGTTATCTGTTGAAATCTACGAATGACTTAATGTGCGAATGATGAAGTGATAATATGATGTGGAAGTCATAATATCTAGTTTCTACAAGAGTAATGTGTGTTGAAAGCATATCCTCAACTCCACTGCGGAACCTTGGTTCATGCAGCACCCTTATCCATCTCGGGTGAGACTACACTTGCTCTATAAGTGTTGCTGGAAAGGATTGTACTTTTCCAGGCCGGTGTGTAAGGGAGTTTGGGTTGGTAGTTTGTTGACAACAGTGCGAAGTGAACCCCTATTGAAAGTCGCTGTGTCAACACATATTGATGCAAAAAAATTCAACCTCATTTCTCTAAAACTGGGAATCCAGCTCCAACCGCCAGAAAATCAAGCATTTGAGGTTGGGCCTTCTGCGAGAAGATATCAGGAACCATTCCCTACTCATGATACAATGGACTATCTAGTTACAGTGGAATACGGAAATTGTGGAGGTCTGCGCTCGGGAACCATGCTTCACTAGAGCCCTCCTCTTGGGCCTAAATAATTGTGTCGGAGTAAGCGTCTGTGGGTAGGGATATGTCTGTAGTTATGTTTTGGTCCTATTTTGTCTTAGTTATAGTGCTTTTATCTACGGAAATTAGCTATGGTTAAGAAAATTTTGTGGTTTTTAGTAGCAAGTTTGGGATGGTGAAATTTGAAATGAAAAACTCTAATTGTAATGGGGGAAAAAGAGATGATAAGTGGGTATCAAGGATAGTCGAGGGAAATCACAAAAATAGGCAAGGTATTATGATGCAGCACTGCAGAAGTATTAAGCAGTCTAGGCCATGTATGTTTTGATATCTTTATACTGAAGGATCCATTTTAATATAATCTTCTTGCCTAAAAAAAAATGTTATCAGGATGGAGGTTGATCTCAACCTTCTCTCTCATTTTTTTTTTGTGTAGTGGTTGATTGTGGCTATGATCTTAGCATTATCTATATAGACCAGGTGTTTTTTATTACTCACATGTTCTATGAGGGCTCAATTTTTAACTCTATTATGGCTTAGATCCACAATATTCTCTTTCAACCTTACCTCCCAAGATCTCCCGGTCTCACCAATGTAGACTTTTCCACACAAACAAGGAATTCGATAGACACATTTCCTATATCCTTCTTTTATTGGACCTTTTACTGAGTCAAGGATTATTCTTAAGGTACTTGGTGGCATGAATGTGACACGTATGTTACTTCTCCTTAGTATATTTTCCATTTTGTCGGTTGTTGACACCTTATCTGAGAGGACCTAAATCCTAGAAAGTTTTGCTAAAATGTCCAAAGGAGAAGAAATTACCACAAAAAAAAGGTTTAAAATACATAAAATACAAAAAACATAGAGGAAAAACCCATATTTGTATAGTCCGATGATAAATATTAAAAGGGTTAAACTCCAGCGAAGATCCGACGACGGAGATGTTACATGCAAGGATCAACGGTCATCGCGAGATCCCGCGTCACCAAAAGGAATGATCGCAATGTATTGTAAGTGGTCGCGGATGAAATACCACGGGAGCACGTGGCACGTTATTGTTTATCCGCGTGAACGCGACGGTGGTATTATAAACCACCTTCCGCCCACGCGGAACCGCCATCCTCGAAGGTAAAGCGCCCAATAGCACGTGCTATGTGTTATTAAGAGTTGTGCGCGGTGGGGTATATAAACACCACAATTATTTCTTGCTCAACCAATGTGGGATATATCCCGTAGAGAAAATCAAATGGGATAAGTATAACACGTTTTTTAGAAAATGCCTGTTTTAGTCACCATTTTCTAGAAGCTGTTTCCGCCAAACCGAGAGGAATTTTAGGACACGGAGAGAGGTTTTTCTCCATCACGGGCCAATATTCAAAAACCTCTCTTAGTTTTTACACAGGTGTTATGGTTTAAGAGAATCAAAGTCATCTTCATGGGGAAATTTTCCAGAATTTCAGTTTACTGTTTTAGTCATTAACTTCAAAGAGCTTTTTCTTCCAAATTAAGATGAATTTTAAGAAACTGAAAGAGGCTTTTCTTCAACACATGCCCAGTTACAAAAACCTCTCTCAAAATGTACACAGGTATCTCCATTTGAGATATACAGCTAGGTCTTTGAAGCCTATTTTTCAGCAAATTTACTTCCTAAAATAAAAAAATAAGTTGTAACTCTTTCTATTTTTAGAGTTTCAGTTAGGTTTTGAATTCACGATTAGCTATAGGTCGTCTTTCTATATATTGATATGTAAAAAACATGTAAGGGGGGGATTTTTCAGAGAAAAAGGATTCCCGTTCTGGGTTTTTGAGGTTTATTCCAGAAGTTAATAAAGATTTCAGAGTTGAGCATATTTTTATCAAAGATTCATGTGTTGTTTTAAAATTACAGTCTGTACTTTTCCTTTCTTTACATGTGCATGTCAATCTTCTTTGTCATTCTTGCCATTATGTCTTTCTTCTATGCTTGAATGAAAGTCTAAAATAAATTGAGATTCATATTTTCCATGCCTCAGTTTATCGCATTCAAGTATCCACCTGCTTCTCTAAAATTAACGGTAGATTCATCTGAAAATTGATGCCTGCTGTTAATGGATTGTCTTTATTTCTTTCCCTATCACCTACAAAAATCTTATTGACTGTAATAAGACAACTATCTTGCCTTTGTATGAAAATATTTGTTTAACTGTTGGTCCATATTTTTCTGTTTTCTCGACTCCATTACCCAATGGTATCCTGTTCATGTTGATCTAGCCACCTCATTAAAAAATCCTTAAGTTTTTATTTATTTTACAAATTGGCCCTTGAGTTTCATTGTCAAACTGCTGTCGTGGTGACATTGGATGGCAGATTTGCTGAGAGAGCTCTCTCTGGCTGAAGGAGGCCAACTTTCAGTCTAAAGATTGGTTTGAAATAGGTTACCTCGGGGTTTCTTTGATACAGCCCAAGGAAAATCCGAGTGCTAACATTTTGGCGCCGTTGCCGTGGATCGAAGGTTTCATTTTCCCTGGGTATGAACGACAAAGTTTCCAGCTCTGATTGTTGACGGTGAACAACGGTCAGATATCAAGCAGGTTGTGCATCTTTCACCTGGCGACTCCATCTTCAAAGAATCCAGTTTTCAAAAATTTCATGGCGACTCCACATTAAAGAAATCCAGTTTTGCATTGGTTCACAGGCTAGTCTCCTCAGTTTTCAAATCAGAATTTACAGTTCCAGCATTTCGAGATGGCCTCATTATTAAGAAGGTATGCTCCTATGAGCAAGTCTCATATTCCTGGTTTTCCGAATCAAATTCCTAAAATTGATTGGCAGTCTTATTTGCCTAAATTCAGAGATGAAAATAATGATAATGCTGCTCTACATTTAATGAGATTTCACATACATGTGCACAAGCTGAACATTAGGTTTCATGAGGATTGTCTTATGAAGATGTTCATGGCTTCTTTAGAAGGAAAAGCAAGGGATTGGTATGAAAGTTTAAGACCTGGTAGCTTGTTTTCTTTAAAATATTTTCACATAGCATTTTATGAGCATTATACAGTAGATTTTCTAGCTTTGTCTTTAGTGGAAGATTGCTGTGATCAATTTGAAGGTTTCATACAGTACCTCGGAAGTATTGATGAAGATTTGGAAGGTATGAATGATGAAGACTTATCAGAAATATTTTATCATTTTTCTTCGCAAGTCCATGGCCATGATGATCGAGAGGAGTTTGCTATAGATGAGATCAATAAAGAATTGATAGTAGTTTCCCGTGATTCCTCTTTGAAAACAAAGGTTGAATCATCAGCTCCTTCGTATACAAATGAAGAATGCATTCAGCATCAATCTGCAGAAGAGAAGGAAAATGATAGTTGTTTGATTAAGAAAATGCACAAACCACCTCCTCTTTTAACAGAAGAAGAAATAGATAAGCTCCTGCAGAGTCATGTTACAACCCCTGCTTATACAGATTTGCGGTCTTCACATAGTCCGGGATATGTAAGTGAAACTTCTTCCATTTTTGGGCATATGAATATGAAATTAAATGGTGACAGTCATAAGAATCTTTTGAAGGAATCCATTAGTGATGATGATTCTCCACAAGAAAATAAGGTTTTAGACACCCTGTTCTTTCATCAACAAGATAGAGCTGTCATATTTAATGATCTTGCAGAGTGTTCACTATTTGAAGATGCTTTAGAGTATGAGGTTAATCATTCATTTCTGGAAAAGAAAGTTAAGGAAGAAAGAACATTTCAGCTCTCCTGTCAAATTGCAGAAAATCCGAAGGTACTTCAAATTCAAATAAAATCTATATTCTTTGATCCTATAGCTGAGAGTATATGGAGAGATTTCTCAGTTTCGATTTGCAGCTAGGTTTTTATTTTGAGAATAAAGATTATCAATGGTTGCCTATACTGTCATATTTTCTGTTATTGGCTTATTTTGAACACGGCAAAGGAGTTAGATTGTTTGGAAACCTAATGGATTGGCTTCACTAGTGTTTCCGAATTACTTGATTGATGGAAAGTCTTTGATATTCTAAAAGTAGGGTAGGTAGGAGAAATAAGTTTGCCAGGCAAGCAGTCTTCAGTATGTACAGTATGGTCTTCAGTTCAGTTTCAGCATGTGAGTTTTCAGTTTTCTATAGTTAAAAGATTTTCGGTTACAGTTTTGGATAGAGGACTGGTTACAGGTTACAGGTTGCAGTTTTCAGGATTGGGAGCCGCCCAATGGTCAGGCACATGGTCTACGGTGTTCTTTGCTACCTCACAGGGAGGATAGCATCCCCAATTGGAGCCATTTGTTGACACCTTATCTGAGAGGACCTAAATCCTAGAAAGTTTTGCTAAAATGTCCAAAAGGAGAAGAAATTACCACAAAAAAAGGTTTAAAATACATAAAATACAAAAAACATAGAGGAAAAACCCATATTTGTATAGTTCGATGATAAATATTAAAAGGGTTAAACTCCAGCGAAGATCCGACGGCGGAGATGTTACACGCAAGGATCAACGGTCATCGTGAGATCCCGCGTCACCAAAAGGAATGATCACAATGTATTGTAAGTGGTCGCGGATGAAATACCACGGGAGCATGTGGCACGCTATTGTTTATCCGCGTGAACGCGACGGTGGTATTATAAACCACCTTCCACCCACGCGGAACCGCCATCCTCGAAGGTAAAGCGCCCAATAGCACGTGCTATGTGTTATTAAGAGTTGTGCACGGCGGGGTATATAAACACCACAATTATTTCTTGCTCAACCAATGTGGGATATATCCTGTAGAGAAAATCAAATGGGATAAGTATAACACGTTTTTTAGAAAATGCCTGTTTTAGTCACCATTTTCGAGAAGCTGTTTCCGCCACACTGGGAGGAATTTTAGGAAACGGAGAGAGGTTTGTCTTCCGCACGGGCCAATATTCAAAAAACTCTCTCAGTTTTTACACAGGTGTTATGGTTTAAGAGAATCAAAGTCATCTTCACGGGGAAATTTTCCAGAATTTCAGTTTACTGTTTTAGTCATTAACTTCAAAGAGCTGTTTCTTCCAAAGGAAGATGAATTTTCAGAAACTGAAAGAGGCTTTTCTTCAACACATGCCCAGTTACAAAAACCTCTCTCAAAATGTACACAGGTATCTCCATTTGAGATATACAGCCAGGTCTTTGAAGCCTATTTTTCAGCAAATTTACTTCCTAAAATAAAAAAATAAGTTGTAACTGTTTCTATTTTTAGAGTTTCAGTTAGGTTTTGAATTCAGGATTAGGTATAGGCCGTCTTTCTATATATTGATATGTAAAAAACATGTAAGGGGGGGGATTTTTCAGAGAAAAAGGATTCCCGTTCTGGGTTTTTGAGGTTTATTCCAGAAGTTAATAAAGATTTCAGAGTTGAGCATATTTTTATCAAAGATTCATGTGTTGTTTTAAAATTACAGTCCGTACTTTTCCTTTCTTTACATGTGCATGTCAATCTTCTTTGTCATTCTTGCCATTATGTCTTTCTTCTATGCTTGAATGAAAGTCTAAAATAAATTGAGATCATATTTTCCATGCCTCAGTTTATCGCATTCAAGTATCCACCTACTTCTCTAAAATTAACGGTAGATTCATCTGAAAATTGATGCCTGCTGTTAATGGATTGTCTTTATTTCTTTCCCTATCACCTGCAAAAATCTTATTGACTGTAATAAGACAGCTATCTTGCCTTTGTATGAAAATATTTGTTTAACTGCTGGTCCATATTTTTCTGTTTTCTCGACTCCATTACCCAATGGTATCCTGTTCATGTTGATCTAGCCACCTCATTAAAAAATCCTTAAGTTTTTATTTATTTTACAAATTGGCCCTTGAGTTTCATTGTCAAACTGCTTTCGTGGTGACATTGGATGGCATATTTGCTGAGAGAGCCCTCTCTGGCTGAAGGAGGCCAACTTTCAGTCTAAAGATTGGTTTGAAATAGGTTACCTCGGGGTTTCTTTGATACAGCCCAAGGAAAATCCGAGTGCTAACATCGGTGGTCCCCTTGATTTAAAGGAGGGATACCTTACATCTACCTGCATCCTCATCCTCATTTCTTCTTTGTTTGGGTCTTTTTGCTTTTCGTACCATCATTAATTAACAATACGTGGAATCCTCTATTGCAAATCCTAGTAAAAAAAAAGGAATAAAAGAAACATCCCTATCCGAAATGAAAATGAAATGAACAATCCTTAAATTTATATTTATGGGGGCGTTTTAACCATAATCATACTTTGAGTTCTTATACTCTTTATCATGATCCCTTTGTGGGATCAAAACACTGAGGATATTCAACCTTGATGATACATAGATCCAGTACATTTACAACTCTTTAAATTCCATTAGCAAATCCCTTTTTGTGATAGTCATGCCTGTGATGCACCTTAAACAATCATCACCAATGTCACTTATGGTGATGGGCTATGAAGAATTGTGGACATAAGTAATTTTGGTGATATTCTTTTAAATCACATAGCCAAATACCTTTTATTGGTCACCCTTATTTTTGTGCTGTGATAGCTTAAAATGACACCTCTGTTAAATTTTTAGAATTTACTTCAATCTGATCTAGGATCTTAACTGAGAGAACAACATGTACAACATATCTACAGCATATCAATCATGGAGACAATAATGCAAGCACACAAGAGACACAAAGATTTACTTGGGGAAAACCATAAAGGTGAAAAACCCCAATAACTTCCTCAGAGATAAATAAAGCAATGATACAACCATGAGAGATAGACATAACCTAGCAGCAGATCCTTCTCCTCCATAAGTGCGCCACTCCTCCTTGAGAGCATGAGTGAGAAGTGAATGAGCAAATAGAGTGCCTCCCGCACTCTATTTATACTTGACTTGACTTGCCTTTTTACCTAACTCATGTAGGCTCGAACTTAACCACATAACATAATGCTGACTCGGCCGACCCCCAATAGGGTGGTCTAATAACCCTTTGAACCACATGGCCGACCCCCAATAGGGTGGTCTAATAACCCTTTGACCCACATGACTTATATAGGGCCGACCCCAAACATAGTGGTCTATTAACCCATCAAGTATAAGTTACGACACTTACAATATAAATAACGACACTTCGTTATAGAGGAATAATACCATCTCTATAGGAATACAATATACATATATGTGAAATACATTCCGAAGTTACATATACATCAACACTCCCTCTTAACTAGGAAGGTATTTCTCAGCACAGTTCTTCTAGCACAAGTCATCTTCTCTGGATCATCGTCACTGGATAATCATCATCGAGTCATCATCATCGTCACTGCTGCTACTATCTCAATCAATCTCTGAATCTACTCGTCATAGGAAGTTCTACAGAGCCAGTCCTTTTTCATACTGGATGTAGGCCCACCACCTGCAGGTCTTCATCATCACTGGCCATACTGTGGAATCCTCAGGACTTATTACGTGTGTCACAAAACCTCGAAAGAGCATCCCAGGCTGTTACGAGCATGCAGCTCTACCTATAGGATCTCCCAGGGCACCGAATTACATGTGACCTCACCACAAAACCTCGCAAGAGCATCCCAGGCTGTTACGAGCACACAGCTCTACCTATAGGATCTCCCAGGGCAACGAATTACATGTGGTCATGGCAAAATCTCGCAAGAGCATCCCAGGACTGATTACGGGCACACAACCCAACCTATCGGATCTCCCAGGGAACCGAATTACATGCCATAGGACAAAACCTCGAAAGAGCATCTGCCAGATATCGCAGGGAACCAAATTACATGCCATAGGAAAAACCTCGAAAGACTATCTGCAGATCTCCCAGGGCACCGAATTACATGTCCTCCCAGAGCAAAACCTCGAAAGAGCATTTGCTAGATGTCCCAGGGCACCGAATTACATGCTATAGGCAAAACCTCGAAAGACCACCTGCAAATCTCCCAGGGCACCGGATTACATGCTCATCTGCACAACCTGATCCACGGCCATAGAGTATCAACCTGATACTCACCATACATCATCCTGATGTACACATGATCATCCTGATCATCATCACTGCAACATCCTGCTGCATGTCATCTGGAGCAACATCCTGAAGCTCGTCATCCATGATCATCCTGATCATACAATGCATCTACCTGATGCATACCAAGTATCTACCCGATACATATCATCATACATGATCCACCTGATCATACAGTGTATCCACCTGATACAACTACAAATACATGATACATATCACCATACATGATCCACCTGATCATACAATGCATCTACCTGATGCATACCAAGTATCTACCTGATACATATCATCGTACATGATCCACCTGATCATACAGTGTATCCACCTGATACAAATACATGATACATATCACCATACATGATCCCCCTGATCATACAATGTATCCACCTGATACATATATAGATACATGGTCCAAGCATCCAACGTGATGCATATACAAAATACATACAAATGATCCAACTGATCATATCCAGCATCCAACATGATGCGTACATACAAAATACATACACATGATCCAACCGATCATATCCAACATCCAACATGATGCATACACATACACATGATCCAACCGATCATATCCAAGCAGAAACCAGAACATCATCCTGATGCTCATCATCCAACGCTTACATCCACAACCATGTGAAGGATCCCCCTTCCAACATGCTTGGAATGGCTTCAGCAAATGTGTCCATCACTTCTTCCTCGAAGTGTCCTCGATCTGAAGATCGCCAAGCCTCTCTCTGAAGTACTCGAAATTCACCCTGGCTAGTGGCTTCGTCAGCACATCTGCAATCTGCTCGTTCGTCGCAACATACAGGAGCTTCACAGCTCCTGTCTGCACCATATCCCTGATATAGTGATATTTGATCTCTATGTGTTTCGACTTGTCATGAAACACTGGGTTCTTGGACAGCTTCACACAACTCTGGTTATCACAGAAGATACTAGTAGCCTCCAACGGGAGATCAAATAACTCAGACAGTAGCTTCTGTAGCCATACTGCCTCACAACTTAGTGCTACACAGGACTGCTTCCTGCTAAACCAAGAGATCACACCTGATCCCATACTGAAGCAACACCCATATGTGCTCTTCCTATCTACAGCACTGCCAGCCCAAACTGAATCAACATAACCCTGCAGGTTAAACTTTTGATTCACCTCATACCTGAGCCCATAATCCATTGTACCCTTTAGGTACCTCAGAACATGCTTTACAGCAACCAGGTGAACACTCCTCGGATCCGTCAGGAACTGGATCAATGTGTTCACAGCAAAGCAAATGTCTTGTGTCATGTTCGTCAGGTACATCAAGGACCCAATCATTTTACGATACATAGAGACATCAACTGGCTCAGATGAAGCATCACATAGAAGCTTCAGATTTGATGCCATAGGTGTGGCCATGGCCTTGTAGTCCATCATCCCGAACCTCTTCAGGATCTCTACTGCAAACTTCCCTTGTCCAAGGAAGATTCCATCACTCTGCCACACCTCCATGCCAAAAACAAATAGTGCATCAACCCCAAGTTCTTCATCTCGAACTCGGCAGTAAGCTTCCGCTGCATGTCGGCAATCAATATATCTTCACCTGTAACAAACAAGTTATCCGCATACAACTATTCAAGAAAGCTGTCTTGAAATCCATCTAGTGTATCTTCTATTTCATCACTTTCATATTTCTCTATGCTGCCATTTGCAGCATGCTTAATCTTGATAGATCCATATGGAAGTCATAACAAACTTCCCTTCAGGTCTTGGGACTACATCCCAAACATCATTCTTCATGATCGACGGATCATGGCATTCCATTTCTTCATCCCAGATCCTGGGAACTTCAATATCTTCAATATTTTCAATATATATCTTTGTTGCTGGAACGAATGTTGTAGTCCTTTTGTAGGTGAAGATATACGGTCTTTCCTACAAAACAGGTTAAATTGCATGATTAGAAACATCTCATAATTTTCAGAACAAATTCTTACACATAAATAAATATGTCATATAGTCATGCAATTATCTTAGCCAATGCTTCAATACAACATTTATCCATATCCCGTAACCTTCTAGATGCCTTCCAATCTCTACCAGAACATTGTTAAGAGTGTGCACAACTCCCAACATGTCAGCAAAGAGGTTTCATTCTAGATAAGTAGCGATGGAATGTTGTACAGTGCCATAGGCTACTTACCCATGCATATTAGTAGTATACTGTTCATCAATGCAATTATTCTAATGTGCATAATACACAACCTAATTCTAGGAACATCAGTATATACATCATTGAACAATATTATTTAAACAAGCACATATGCAAGAAATGATAATTAAAAATACTTATCTTTGTTTGGTTACTGGGTGGACTCCCTCTGAGTCTTTGCTTCCTTGTAGGAGCTGCTGAAGTAGCTTCTTCTACACCTTTCTGTTATGGAATGTAGAAAGATGGTCAACTCCCTCTGAATATCTGCATCCTTGCAGAAACTACTAAAGTGTGCTCCTTTGTTTTCTTCCAGGAACAACTAGAGTGTGCTCCCTCTTGATCTTTGCTTCCTGAATTACCTGTTCTTGAGCTCATATTCATCCTTGGTCCCTATGCATGCTTATTAGTATCATGATTGTGTTATCCTTGTGAACTCATATAAAATCATACTTTCATTAGTATACTATTAAAACACAATAATCTCAAGCATGCATAGTCATGATCATTTCAAACAGAAAATAATAAGCATTAGCATTCAAGGTTTATGTAGGATTCTTATGGTTAGTCAAATCATAAGAAACATAACATGTCTAAACCTATAATTACTCAAACCTATGACTCTTCAGGTTAGTTGAATCATCAATCAAGATAAGATATAATATGCATAAAACCTGTGATTATTCAAACCTATACCTTCATGATTCTTCTGGTTAGTCATATCATCAATTATGGTAAGAAACGTAATATGCATACAACCATGATTATTCAAACCTATGACTGTTCAGGAATAATCATTATCAACAACAGTATAAGATTCTAACACAAGGTAGGATTCTAGCTTGATATAGGAAAAACATACCTGGATTAGCATGCTAGCTATTTATGTCTAACATACCTGTATAATGTCTTTTGTTTCTCTTCAGTGACGTGTGCTAGTAACATGCATGATGCAAGACTCATAAGTTAACCATTGTATAAACAAGTTATACATACCTCGAGAGTAGATCTTCATGACAATGGATGAATCCTTGTCTTCATGTCACCATGATCATACGTTCTTGAAGTAGAACATTATTTGTCTTTCTTGGTGTACCTTTTGTGTTAGTAGAAAATATAAACCTCATACAACACCATAATGCATTAGTACAATCATAAGTGTCAACACCCTAATCAATGAATATCTTCTATTGTGCATTCATAATTTTGTTAAGGTGATACGACAAATCTAAAATCAAGATTGTACTAACTGCAATAACATGAAGACAAACATACCATAAGCTTAATCATGAACAAATCTCAGAACATACCTCGATGAGTCATACCTGTCGAGATCGCTTGTAATCTTCTTATGTAAGGCCTTAGCTTCATCTCCCTCTGAAACAGGAATATATTCAATTATGCAGGTGACCAATCCATCTTCTTCTAGGATTAAACCACCACTTGATTTGCAAGAACTGGACCTGGAGCTAGATATGGGTTTGTCAGAGAAACCCAAAAATTCAAACTTTGAATTTCAAACTTCCAAAAGGATAGAAATATGCGCCTTGATGAGCTGATCAAACTGGTATATTCAGAATTTGAAAACTGCAAAGTTTTACTCCTCAATTTTGCCTTTGAAACTTCCGGATTCACTAGACGTGACCCTGAACTGGGGTTTGATGAAGCCCACTCTTCTGCCCAATCAAAAGGTTTGATCCAAAGCTCTAAGCTTCTATTTTTCTGAGGAGCTTTCAGCCATGATCACAGATTTCAAAAATTCCCATTTTTACAGAAGCCCTAATTTTCCACTTTCCTGATCAAAGTCCCGAACTAGGGTCTGATCAAGCCCGGCCTTCTGCCCAACCAAAAATTATGATCTTGGTCTCTAAATTTTTATTTTGATGAGTAGCATTCAGCTGTGGTCTCCTATTACAAAAATTCCAACTTTCTCCAAAGCCCTAAATTCTCGAAGCCATGAATGAAGGTACCAAAAAATAATTCTGTTTTGAATGAAATATGTACCTGATTGTTTCTGGTGTAACTCCAAAATTTTTTGATCCACAGGGTCCGAAATTTTTTTCTGAGATATCCTAACCTGTTAGCTTTCCATCCTGACAGGTCTGACCTCAATTGGATTTTCTGAGAGAGAGTTATGCCAAATGTCGCAACGTGACCTGTTTTGGGATAATACAGGAGAGCGAACTTGTATGGCGTGCCACGTGTCACTATTTCAACTCCGTCCTATGAAAACCTTTCCTGAGATAGATCTGCCTGTTATATTTCCATCCTGACAGGTCTGACCTCAATTGGATTCTCTGAGAGAGAGTTATGCCAAGTGTCGCAACGTTACCTGTTTATGGGATAATACAGGAGAGCTAACTTGTACGGCGTGCCACGTGTCACTGGTTCACCTTCAGCCTCTAAAAACGTTTCCTGAGATAGTACATTCTGTGTACTACCTGTCACTATTTACGAAATTTCATTTAAAGCTTCCTAGCCCAGGTTATGACCTTTTTCCCAAGGTCACCTGATTTTGAATCAGATCTGGAAGAGGCAGAAACCCTATATTGTACAGATCATAAATCACAAAGTACAATGAATTAGAGGTTGTCCTTTGGACACAAAGTACATGGGGATCTTGAATTCGGCCTGTTACAATTTTAGATCCTAAAAATTCTCCAAAACGGATTTATAGCGAAAGTGCTACGATGACTGGTTTTTGCTATATCAAGCCCTAGCATCGTAAGTGCAACAAGTGTCATACATGCCATATCATGCCTTCTTTCAGGCTAGCTCTGATACCATGTTAAATTTTCAGAATTTACTTCAATCTGATCTAGGATCTTAACTGAGAGAACAACATGTACAGCATATCTATATCATATCAATCATGGAGACAATAATGCAAGCACACAAGAGACACAAAGATTTACTTGGGGAAAACCATAAAGGTGAAAAACCCCAATAACTTCCTTAGAGATAGATAGAGCAATGATACAACCATGAGATATAGACATAACCTAGCAGCAGATCCTCCTCCTCCATAAGTGCTCCACTCCTCCTTGAGTGCATGAGTGAGAAGTGAATGAGCAAATAGAGTGCCTCCCGCACTCTATTTATACTTGACTTGACTTGCCTTTTTACCTAACTCATGTAGGCTCGAACTTAACCACATAACATAATGTTGACTCGGCCGACCCCCAATAGGGTGGTCTAATAACCCTTTGACCCACATGGCCGACCCCCAATAGGGTGGTCTAATAACCCTTTGACCCACATGACTTATATAGGGCCGACCCCAAACATGGTGGTCTAATAACCCATCAAGTATAAGTTACGACACTTACAATATAAATAACGACACTTCCTTATAGAGGAATAATACCATCTCTATAGGAATACAATATACATATATGTGAAATACATTCCGAAGTTACATATACATCAACAACCTCTCCATCTGTGACGACACTTGCATCCCTTAGTCGCATGACAACACTTCTTGAGATCAAGTTTAGTCACACAACAGGACATTTGTGGATTGAGGGGCCATTTGGAACACTAAAAATGGTTGAAATTACCTCACTCTTAGCCCATTTGATGGTTATAACCCTTAGGAACATTTTTCCAGACCAAACCATCTCCTGAAAATCATCAGAAAACCCTGTTTTTGGCCATTTTTCTCCAAAAACGTTGGTTTCCTATGTATAGAGTAGGGCATACTAGGATGTGTGCGTGACTCTACTTCAATAAAGTAGCACATGTGGGAGACTCTACTTCAATAAAGTAGCGTACACCTTGAAAAATGCACTATTTTTTCTACTGTAGAGTAGGGAATTTTCCTGTACTAGTCAAAATCTCAAATTTTGGGTAGGTTAAGTTGGTTGGGGAACCTCCTACTCGGTTATAACTACTTTTCCTCTCCTTCATTGACTATATAAGGAAGGTAGAAGGGCCATGTGAAGGGACCAAGCCTATAACAATGTTATGCTGCAGGAATGGAGACCCTCATCCCCCTCTCTTGTGCCTCAGTTTCTCATAAACCCTAGCATAGCTTATTAGAGGTTGGGATCCTTGGAGAACAGAAGCAGGAGACCTTGAATATAGGTTTCATGAAGTTCCAAGATTGAAGGAAGGTATAATCTTATGTACTATCTTCATTCATTAATAAATATCAGACGTTCTTTCCTTTCCAAGTATGACCTATTTATGTGTGTCTCAGATTTGATTACAGTTTGCTTATAATCTGATGTCTTCTTCTATTATGAATATCAGTCTTATGTATGTAGTCAAATGTATTTGAGAAAGGTATTAAGTTGTTTTACAGGTGTGGGCATTGTGATACTGGATAGCATTGAAGAGCAAGGAAGGGGAAGCTTGGAATCAACCTTCGTAGTAAGGTACTCATCTTCTAACCTTAATCTCTTCACTTACTTGTTGTACTTGCAGAACTTTTGTAGGTCTATCTTTCATACCTGAAGTTGGTAGTTTCTCCCCTGAACTATAGGTGCATTTCCCTCACAACAGAATGGCAACTCCGCTGGGGAAAGCCTAACTGCTTAGGGGTATCCAAGGTCATTTCTTTAGTGTTTTTTAAGCTCTTTGTTCAATTTGTTCATTAGAATCAGTTATTAGGCTTTGTTTGACCCTCCTTGGCTTTTACATACCCTCCCTAGCCGTTTTAGACCCTGGTGGACCCAAGTTGGGGGGTTTTAACCCCATGTTTTTCAACTTTGAACACCTTTGCGCTACTGTTGTGAAGCAAATTAGTGCATTCCTCTATTATGGGTGCTAGTATGCCTCATACATAGTAACGCACACATTCTGGGTTTGAGTTTTTGGGGTTTGGACCCACAATTTGGGGGTTGTGGCTGTAGTTTTAGCATGCCTGATGACCCTAGGTCTGAGTTAAACCACTGTAGGTGCTCTCTTATCCTTGTAATGATCCTATGTTCATGATTTGGACCTCTTTTGATCAATTTGGGCTTGTTTGGAAATTTTTGGGGCTTGTTGACCCAAGTTGGGGGGTTGTGGACTAGTTTGGTGTTTTGTACCCTAATTTGAGTCTAACTGAACCTGCTTGCTCCATTTCCACTAGATTGAAACCTACTGAGTCTACTTGAGCCTGTTTGTATCTATTCGAGTGAAATTTCTCTTTAGATTGGTTTCTTATCCTCCCTAATGCTTTTAGTTTTCTTTTTGTAGTGAAAGCTCAAGTGTCTTTGTTGATGTTCAGGACCTTGACTGCATTGTTTATGTGCAGGCCTAACTTTACCAAACCATACTTCTTTTTAGGTCATTTTCTTTGTTTGGGTCTAAAAGAAGGTTTCGTAAGCTTTTCCCAATGGTTGGCATGCTTACATCAATAAGAATTTGAAATTCGTATTGGTAGCTTTTACTGTTTCAATAAGGAAATCTGAAAGTTCTTTTCTTTTACTTTGATAGTAGGTTAGTTTCAATTTCAGTTTTGTGTCTTACCTTTGAAAAGCCTAAAAAAAAATTGATTTATTTTCTGAGTAGGGTACCGTGCAAGTGGCTTAAAGGATTTAAGAGTGCTTTGCATCAAAAAGAAGAATTTTTCTTTTGCATACTTATTTTGTTTGAGTAGCTGCATTCTTAGGTTTTGAGTTTAGTTTTGTACATTTAGACTTTATTTTTTACTTTTTTTGCATTTGAAAGACTAAAAAAATGCATTTGAACATGCATTCTAGATCGTATCTTTAAGACTTGCATTGAAAAGAAAAGATTTGTTTAGTGGTAAATATTTCATTTCAGTACTCTATCTCTGTTATAACCACTCGCACACACCCACTACCTTTTTGAGTAAGCAAGTAACCTTTAAAATGAACCGTAATAAAATGTACTAGTAACATTTTTCTTTTCTAGGTTACACTATTCACCAACTAGTCTTGGTTAGGATCTTGGGTTTAAAACACCTTAAACCACCCAAGATCACACATTACGCAAAAATTATAGTTCGATTATCATAGGTAAACCCACCTCTTTCAAAACTTGCCTGGGATCTATGTAGTAGGCCTTGTGAGATTAGATTGTTGGGAATAAACCTCCTACTTTCTGTTTTGAGCATATACCAAGATCGGATCATGTTTGGGGACTCTTTTGAGTTTCGGGCTCAGTTACCCTGCCCATGCCTTCTGATTCGACCAGAGATTGTTCCCCCAAGAGTTTTCAGTGTGGTGGTATCCTTAGTATCTGACCATAAGATCATACATAGGTGACGGCAGAGGGTTATATTTGCTGTACCTAGGACAGACATGGGAGGAAATCCCTTACAGGTCTTCGGGAGGGCGGTTGGGTGATTCCAGCGTTTGCACCTTTAGTCATTGTATTGTGTACCCCAGGTAACTATTCTTCATCCTTCGTTGATCTGTTATGGGCCCTCATCATCCCAGACTCTTCTCCGGAAGGCATCTGCTTGCCTGGTTTGATTTACCTAGGACCTTTTTTTAGTGGTGTGCTCTTTGTGCTACTTGTCTTAGTTTTCCTTAGAGAACTTCTTGCTCATTTGAGCAGGAAACTATGTCTAGCATTCTGGCGAGCACCAATCAAGGTACCCTTGTTCCAGGGGATCCTTGTGTTGTTCCATTCATTGGAAACATTGGTACTCCCTTAATGGCTACTTTGAATCTTCCTGGATTCAATATAGGGTTTCCGGTTTGGTTGTTCTCCACTCCGAATGCCTTGCATGCTCCTGACGCTTCTTTTGTAAGCACCTCAAATCAAGAGCATCAGAACCCTGTGCCTTCTTTGCTAGTAACATCTTCTCCTCCTCCTTCTACCTCATGTGGAAAAAGTAGCAATACTAGTAACCAACAGTCTAAAAAGAATAGACGGGGGAAGAATAGGAAGAAGATGCCAAAACAAGGGGGCAACAACCTAGCCTTTGTAAGTCATGCCGGGGGCAAGCACCATGCCTCTGTGAATCATGCAGGGGTCACCTACCCAGCCTCTGGAGGTCATGCTGGGAAAACAAATTTAGTCACTGAAAATCACACTGAAAGTTTGTCTTCAACCACTGTCAGTCATGTTGAGGACACGTCATTTATCATTGCTAGTCATATTAATGACAAGTCACCAATTCCTGTGAGTCATACTGGAGACACCAGATCAGCAATTGCAAGTCATGCTGAGGGAGTTGACATTGCCGACAAACCAAATAAATAGAAGTATAATTTCCCTTGCAAATTTTGTGAGGGAGACCACCTTACTTACTTGTGCCCTATACTTCCAGAAGTGCAAAAACTGTGGTCCTTAGTTCAAAAGTCTTCTACTTTTGAGCAACCAGCCACTGTAATTCATGCTGGGGGAAAGCTGTCAGCCAATGCTAGTCATACGGAGAGTACTGACATTGTAAAGGAGTATAAACCTATAGGACGGAAACCAAAGTTCGCTTGTAAACTTTGTAAGGGAGATCACCTTACTCACCGATACCCTGCCATTCCAGAGGCACGAAGAGTGTGGTCCATGTCTGAAGGAACCTCTGTTCCTGAGTTGTCTATAGATTCCCTACAGTCATATCAACCTTTGGTTGATAAAGTGGTTGAACCAATGCAATATTTGGTCGACCCCACTCTTCCTTCGGAGAATGAAGTGATCGAATCGATGCAATCTTCAACCGATCCCATTAGTCCTTTGGAAACTCATGCACCTGTCTCTAAAGTCTTCTGCATTACCAGTTTGGATGTTTCTGAAAAAGGGAACACTTCATCTATGCCCTGTGAACCCCTACCAAGCCCTAGGATCATTTCTTTTGATTGGAATAGTCTAGCTAAACCTTGTCTTCCTTCTTCGACACCTTTCCAAATAAAGGTTGATATCGGGAACCATACGGTTGATCGATGCATTGTAGATGAAGGAGCTTCTGTTAGTATCTTATCCACTTATGCTTGAAGAGATATGGGTTTCCCTAATGTTATTCCAGCTGTTAGTTGGTCGTTGACCTTCGATAGAAGACCTAGTGAACCAATCGGATTCCTCCGTCAGGTACCTATTACTTTGGGTGGAAAAACAGTCTTAGTTGATTTTATGGTTTTAAAGGACCCTGTGGACTTTGACATGATCCTCGGGCATGATTACATTTATGCTATGCATGATGTGGTGTCTACGCTCTTTCGTGTGATGCATTTTCCTCATAACGAAAGCATCTTCACTATCGACCAAGTTGCATTCGTTGATCCTCCTTATTACCCAACTGTAGACCAATCTGATCCCTCGTCATTAGGCACTACTATGTCACATCATAATTATGTAGCATATTGTTCCTTGAGTTCAACTGCTACTGAGAAGAAGTCTCTGAGTTCATGCTTATCTTCTCGGGACTTAGTCCCAGCTTTTGACCAAGTGACACCTCCATCTGAATGTTTAGATATGTGTTCTATATGGGACGCTATACTTGGTTCTGATGAAGTTTTCCTAGATTCCATAGTACAGTCTACCATTGATTTGGATGTTGATCCAGTCACAGTCATGTCCATCCCTAGTTAGACCTTAAATTTTGATCTTCCTACTCTTGAGTCTTTGGACTCTCCTATAGATCCACAATTCGGTGTTCCTATTGAGTTTGATTCTGCTTCTAGAATTTTCAACTCCCGTGATGATGAATTTGTTTCTGCAAATTCCATCATGTCCTTCAACTTTGATATTCATCTTGAAGTCGATCTTGTTGATTGTAAGTCCTCGGGCTTGGGTACCATAGAGTCTTCATCTGAAATCTATGCCTTGTTTATGCTTGTTGTTGATGATAGTGAAATTGAAAGTATTTCTACCATAGTGACTTGTATTGGGTCTTCCTTTACATATGTTTTAGATATGATCTTGGTACTAATGTTTCTTGGGACAATATTCTTAGCTGGATTTATACTTGTTTACTGGTCCGTTAAACCTTTACGAAAAAGATCCCTATGGAGTTCCTTTAAGCCCTTTTCAGAATCCTTAAATAGGAAAAGTTTGCCGAGCATAGTTGTCTTTTCGGGCTCATTAAAATAACTTAACCGACATCCACATAGGTATAGAATTACCTTTTTTCTGGGCCTTGGTGGATAATTTACGAAAAAGGTATACTCTAGGTATACTCTGGTATGTGCTAGAAGAGTTCATCTTCCATTATTTTACACTTTTTCGGGGAAGGAGACTAACTTTACGAAAAAGGACCTTTGGATTCATCTTTAGGGTTTTCAGACACTATAAATGTGAAAACAATAAGCGAGCATTCACCTACTCGGGCTCGATGTGAAATCCACGAGATGGTTGATAGAGGACTGTTTAAGTTTTTCAACTCTATAAGCAAGAAAACACCGCCGAGCACAGACCAATACAGGCTCGATATAAAATCAACGAATAGGTGTATGGAGTTTTCTTCTAGGTTTTTTAGACTCCTAAAATATGAAAATACTGTCGAGCATGCTTTAGTTCTTTGTCAATCTCGTTAAAAAATGAGAAAGGAAAGCGAAGGGAAGAATGTTAAAATATATTTCAATATGATGGCAGCAAGTCTACTATCTCCTTGAACAAAGCACATGTTTTGAGTCTATCAAACAAGTTGGGTTCTAGTGTTGGCCTTAGGATAAACCTGATCTCAGAGTTCTTACTCTGTTTGGTTAGTCTTCCAATCATATGGAGAATCTGTTAATGTCTCCTACATTACAGATTTGCATCGTCGTCTCTTTGTGTAAAAAGCTGCCTAAGTTGCTCTTGTCTCATGCTCACTATTCAAGGATATAACCTTTGTCAGCCATTCTGTAGTTACCTTGACCTCATGCATCGGCCATTCCTTGGTGTCAGTATGTTTCATCATGTGTTCTTTCCTACTCCAAATCAGCTCATACCTGTTGAGTGTCCCTCGTGTTGGATGATGGAGGATGCACTAAGGCCTCCTTTCCAATGGAATTATTCCCATCGACTTCAACTCATTGTGCTCTAGGAATGAAGTTTAGAGTTTCGGTTAGTACCTTGGGGATTGCAGTCATTAGTGGCAGTTTCCCTCGCTATTGGATAGATGGGAATACATCAATGTCTCCTATCCGATGGATTCTTCAAGTGTTCGACAACAAGACCATTTATTCGCACTTGCTTGAATGTACTAGGTACCTTGGGTTCCATTTTCATTATTGGTGGACACCCTCACATTTGTTAACGGTATACATCAATGACCAGTAATCAAACGATACCTCCCATGTTCGACATCAACTCATTTGTTCGCATGGATAGGTTTGTACCTTGGGTTGTTTTTGGATGAAGACCTTGGGATCCTCGATAGCATCACCTTATTTATGTTATCACCCAAGTTGCGCAAGACTAAACAACACTCCTTTTGGCTCATGATGAGACATAGATCCATCTTGTTCTCTATGGCTATGTTCTCCAGTTTTGACATAGATCCACTTTGTATTTATGTGGCTATGTTTACACTTATGTTCCTCATGGATACACACTTGTATTCTAGTGGCCATGATATATGCATCAGTATTTGGATCATTATTGTATCCTCTTGGAGGTCATGTCACACTATTTGAACATGGACAGTTACCCCAAGGATAAATTTATCTGACATTTCCTTTGCTTTCAGGTACTTCATTTGAGCCTATGATTCTTGGTTTCTCCAATTCCTTTGCTTCCATGATTCAACTCTTTATTATTTATAATGTATTTCGGCCATTGTTTCCCTCACTCCCTCTGAACTCATACATTAGGGGTCATTTGTTATAGCTTAAAATGACACCTCTCCGTCTCTGACGACACTTCTTGAGATCAAGTTTAGTCACACAACAGAACATTTGTGGATTGAGGGGTCATTTGGGACACAAAAAATGGTTGAAATTACCTCACGCTTGGCCCATTTGATGGTTGTAACCCTTAGGAGCATTTTTCCAAACCAAACCATCTCCTGAAAATCATCAGAAAACCTTGTTTTTGGCCATTTTCTCCAAAAACGTTGGTTTCCTATGTATAGAGTAGGGCATACCAGGATGTGTGCGTGACTCTAATTCAATAAAGTAGAACATGTGCACGACTCTACTTCAATAAAGTAGCACACACCTTGAAAAATGCGCTAGTTTGTCTACTGCAGAGTAGGGCATTTTCTTGTACTAGTCAAAATATCGAATTTTGGGTAAGTTAAGTTGGTTGGGGAACCTCCTACTCGGTTTTAACTACTTTTCCTCTCCTTCATTGACTATTTAAGGAAGGTAGAAGGGCCATGTGAAGGGATTAAGCCTATAACAATGTTATGCTGGAGGAATGGAGACCCTCATCCCCCTCTCGTGTGCCTTAGTTTCTCATAAACCCTAGCACAGTTGATTAGAGGTTGGGATCCTTGGAGAACAGAAGCAGGAGACCTTGAATCTAGGTTTCGTGAAGTGCCAAGCTTGAAGTAAGGTATAACCTTATGTACTTGCTTCATTCATTAATAAATATCAGACGTTCTTTCCTTTCCAAATATGATCTATTTATGTGTGTCTCAGATTTGATTACAGTTTGCTTATAATCTGATGTCTTCTTCTATTATGAATAACAGTCTTATGTATGTAGTCAAATGTATTTTAGAAAGGTATCAAGTTGTTTTGCAGGTGTGGGCATTGCGATACTGGATAGCATTGAAGAGCAAGGAAGGGGAAGCTTGGGATCAACCTTCGTAATGAGGTATTAATCTTCTATCCTTAATCTCTTCACTTACTTGTTGTACTTGCAGAACTTTTGTAGGTCTATCTTTCATACCTGAAGTTGGTAGTTTCTCCCCTGAACTATAGGTGCATTTCCCTCACAACACGTGTCATGGTAGAATGTGAAATGAGAGTAGTGTTGTGGAGGAAATGTTTGACAGTAGGATACTTATGAAAGTAGTGTTAGATAGTGGCATATCCTCCTATTCCTTACTACTGAGTGATTAGAAAAAACTCTAATTTTTGGATGATAGTAAATGTGAAATTCCAGAGGATAAATCACTAAGCTTTAACAAATCTCACAAATTTCACAATGTTATTACTGAGAAGAATGAGAAAGGAACATTCATCAATTCACTCATAAAAATGAAACACACATGAACAATTGTTGTTGATACATTAATAAAAAATAAGATGGAAATCAAAATATGTTACAATAGAATGAATTCGATATCCTCTGATAGGATTCGAATTCACGTCAAGTCCAGGCTTAGTTTGCATTGGAACCATTTCCTGATAAGGTTTAGTGGCCACTGAGGATGAATGATCAGTTAAATGATGTAGAACTGAGCATGAATGAGTCATGTGGGAAAAAAATAGGGAAGGATACTCCAAGTGGGTGCATATCTAACTGACAGTGGTAAGAAATGGTGTTCCTAGTTTAAGTAGTAGTCAAACTAGGTGTAGTAGTCAGAGCAATCAAGGGGACAAGATGCCCCAAATCTAGGAATTATCTTTGTAGATCCCTAAACTAGGGACTAGGTACTAGGAGACTCAATTACCAATGAATGGATGCATGGAGTGCTGCATGGGAAGCATGAATGCATGCAAATTATGGAAAACCAAGATAAGATGGTGAGAATATTCCAACACCCCCCCTTAAGACAGACTATGAAGAAAAAAATAAGTAAATAAATGGAAATTAGGGCCCTGGTTACCAAGACCAAAGGTCATCCCATACAAAAATCTAAAAAAATGAGGAAAGAGGTAAAACCTAGTGGGAACAAAACCCCCCTCAATATAGACTGTAAAAAATACTAATTAACCAAGGTAGAAATCACCCCAAGAAGGGATTAGAGATGAGTGAAATTTTTCATTGAAAAAGTTTAGATGAAAATATCTACAATTCGCTCTTCTAAAGGAGAATAGCATAGTGTGATGGTACAATCATGCACCAATCCTCGGATGTAATGCATGTGTATCTCAATGTGTTTGGTTCTCTGTATTTGAACCAGATCTATGGAATCACTTTGATTGTCATAGTAGATGATCGGTGGGGTACTATAGCAAATCCCAAAGTATGACAAGATGCCCTGCAACCATATGCACTGTGTGGATTCATTCACTACACCTTTGTACTCGGCCTCAACTGATGAAAGAGAAAGAGTTGTCTCCTTTTTTCTTGAACAACAGATAGGACCATATCCAATCATGAAGAAAAAACCAGATGTAGACTTCTGATATGAGCTGTCTCCAACCCAATTTGAGCTTGTGTACACAACTAGGTTCAATGGATACCCAACTGCATAGTGTTTCAAGACACTTCATCTATGTGGACAAGGACAAATATCTCTAGTCTAAATGGTATAGATCTAGAATATAACACAACAAAACATACAAACTTTCCTAGATTGATCAAATTGCAAAAGATGCAAATGGATTTCTTACCTTGAAACCGTAGTGATGTCTCATTGCTTGATGTAGTCCTTGATCCTCAGCTATAAAAAAAGATACAACAAACAAGTGGAAACACACAAACAATAATATTATGCAATATTTATTAATCTCAACTAGTGGTCAAGGAAACCAATTCTAAATATCTATCATGCACAATAAACCTTTAAGGAAAGAGTGTATATATAATGCCAAACTTACAAATGGATGATATTCATGTCTGGGCCCCCTCAGCGAGTCCATGTTCCTTACAATGTTTTCTAGATGTTGTGATGTTTATTCTTCTCCTTTTAAATCCCCTGCATTGACTACATGGACAATAACATTTCCCATCACTGTTTCTTTTCAGTCCATTCTACAATCTAGCAAGCAATTGTTGATTTTGTTCATCTGGATCAGGAATATTGCTATTTGACATTTTCTCATAAAGAGCTTGAATGAAGATTATCGATCTTACCAAATCAAGCTCCACGCTTCACTATTTTTAATCACAAAAAATAGAAATAATTGTGTATTCTTTTACAGAAAATAGTCCGTGCGAAGAACATAATTTCCACAAACCTTCGCTTGTATAGGAAACATGTCGGAATGTTTCCATAATTTATAGATTTTAAAATTTAAAGGTTCCTCGGATATCCGATGATCTGACCATAGTTACCATTATAGAATATATGTCGGATATCCGACGACGCCCATCGGTTATCCAATTGTTGTCGTTCAATATCTGACTATAGTTGGATATCTGACAATTCCATGTATTGATTAAAAAAAATTGATCAAAATTCGTAATTTTGAAGGTGAAATCTGCCGACACAGTCAATTTCATCGGATTTCATCAAATTTTGGGTCATAATTTTCTAGTTATATTGATTGTGATATTCTATGGCGTAGGTCCAAAATCAGTCTCAAAAAGGCCTTTTCGTCATGTAGCTAAGGTTTTCACCCTATCTTGTGCAAATGAGCACCTGCTAAGGAGAAGGGCCTCCTTAGTAGTAGTTCAGAAAATAGTAAATAAAAGACAGTAAATCAAACAGTAAATGACTGTCAGCATGTGCATAAAAAGAAATGACAAGATTGTAAAAAATTGATTTTTGTATTCAACATACCTCAGGTGTGGAGGTTGATGATCCTTTGCAGCAGTCTAAGAGGGTTGCTTTCAAGCTCCAGTGTTGTTCCTTTCTCCTTCTCCAAAGGGTTTTGGAAATGGGCCAAAGGGGCACTCAAGTGTGAAAGTAGCTCAAGGGTGAGCTAGGTTTTCAGGAGTGATTTTGGCAGAGTAAGGATACAAATGATTGTGGATGTGAAATGAGGGGCCTCCATCACCTATTTATAGGTTTTTAGTGGTGGAGTGCTAGCCCATGGTTTTGGACACCATATGGTTTAGGTCAGTTGTATAGGGTTTTTGCTTCCATTTTCCCTCTTTTTCCTCTTTTTTGTATTATTTATTCCCTTTTTAGAGGGTTTTTGCTATTTTGGAGGAATTTTGGATTATTTTTGGGGGAAAAGGGGTTTTTTTGGCCTTTTGGAGGCCTTTTTAATGGTTTTTGGGCCTTTTGGAGGCTTTTTAATGGTTTTTGGGCCTTTTGGAGGCTTTTTATATGGATTTTAAGGTTTTGGAGGAAAATATGGTAGGAAATATGGACAAATGAGTCATGTAATGGGGTAGATGAGGTAGTGAGCACTTTTTGGGTATTAACAGATTGCCCCCTTATGTGTGAGGACAGGAGCTCATCGTATGGCCGATAGACATCATAAGTCTTTTATGGTTTTCCTGGGGTGTGGAGAGGAGAAGAAATGAACTAGAGCTCGAAACAACGGTCCCCAACAAACTGCAAAAACTGAAAGTACATGACCTCAATAATGAATGAGGAATAATCTGAACATATGGACGAGGCGGGCATTCCCATGCTCGTATCAAGATATAGAACAATAACAAGGGGGTCCAAAAAATGGGGACCTGAAATATACATGGCCTCAAATAATGAATGAGGAAGAATCTCAATATATGGACGAGGCGGGCATACCCATGCTGATATCAAGATACATAAAAAATAACTGTGAGGCCCAAAAAGGGGGACCTGTAAGATACATAAAGAACCACTGTGTACATCATAAGGGTCCAGAGGGGACACAAATCTAGGACATACTGCTGGGCTGACCATGTCTAAGCTGAAGAACTGATACACTAGAATAACAACAGTGCTGCTAAGTGTGGTACCAGAGGAACATATGAGATGCTGGATCATAGTGACGGGGAGTCATACCCTCAATGGTACACTGAACTGGGTACTCAAGGAAGCATATAACTGGATTCCTTCTGAATACAATCGCCAACGCAACCCGGAAATCCATGGGAACATATAACTTGGCGTTCTGAGGTGACTCACCAATGTGCTAGAGTCGGGGGAAATCTGGGGTCTTCGACCAATAACTGAAGGGATATATGCCCTGCACAATTCTCAACAATGCGATCAAGGTGTTGACATCGAGCATGTGAGAAACAACCATTCGAAGAGGCACTGATGACTCCTCTCAAAATGGTACATAGGCACTCACCACAGATGGTGATGAGTCCAAGGCACAGGGACTTCTGGGTCTATCCTCTGGAATAGAGGGGCTGTCGTCGACAGAGGGAGACCTGGAACTAGCAAGGCAATGATGTTTCCTTGATAGGAGCATGAGGTGGAGAACTGAAGTGTGAGAGTACTGATGGTAGGACTGACATACTGTGGGGGTGGGGGATAACTGGGCAAGTAGAGTGGGTGGACTCAAACTTCCTTTGTTCAGAGTATGATGGAGCGGATGATCGGGAAACAAATGAAACTGACTGGTGGGAAAGGGACCATAGCTGTAATGGATCAAGGATAGTGACTGGAATGAGTGATACTCAAGCTGGTGTAAGATGGCAGGAGACTGCAGAATACTCTGAATAAAGGTGACCTGATTGGGGGTGTTGTCGAGATGAGCGATCATAGTGCTGAGAGGAACTAGGGGGACTTCTTCATGGGTTAAGGAACTAGAAGAAGTGTGTTCAAAATGGTACTGTTGTGTGGATTTATACGAGCCCAGGACAATTCATGCTCGTGATTGCTTTCAATTTTAAGGAGTCTAAAAGCGATAAGAAGACTCTGAAATAATGGAATTGTACTGTCATGTGTATTTGTACGAGCCTAGGACAGTTCATGCTCATGGTTGCTTTCAATTTTAGAGAGTATGAAAGCGATAAGAAGAATCCAAGGGGTTTCTTTTTTGTGAGTTAGTCTCCAAGGCCCGAAGAAGCATAAAAGGAGGCAATGAAGAACTCTTCTAGCCAGTGTGACTAGAATATTCCTTTTTCGTAATTAGTCTACCAGTTCTGGAAAAGGGTTAAACTTATACCAGATAGACGCACTTTCAGGTAATTTAACGAGCATGAAAGGAAGCAAGATTGCTTGGAGATCTTTTCATTGTTTTAGGAGTCAGAAAAGAGCTTAACAGAAACTCCCTAAGTGCCTTTTTTGTAAAGGACTTGTCCGGCCCGAAAAAGGGATAAAATTATACCAAACAAAAGGAATGGTCAAGCAAGGAGGAAGTGCTCAATCAAGGAACATTGATGATGACCAAGAACGAGGGTAGGGGGGGGGGACACTGGTGGGCCTCCTTGCGGGATAATGAATGGTGGCAAAATAATGAAATAATTGCAGTATTAAAGGAGTGAATGGCTCATGTAAAAATGTGGAACAATCTGATGGCAGTCGATGTGGTGCGCAAGCCGAGTCAACAAGGTGTTGGGACACAATGTTGAAACTGTACCTGGTGAGAGTGAGAAATGATCTCAAGCATTATCATGAGCTCGTAAAAATGAATCTGGGGATATAAAAAGTGTCAAAAATGGAGAATGATCGATGTGACACGTAAACCGAGGCAATGGGGGGCATTTTGGAAAACATATGGGGGTGAGAGCGAGAAATGATCTCAAGCATCATCACGGGCTCAGAAAAATGAATCCGATGATATAAAATATATCAAAAATAGAGAGCGAATGAAGTGGCATGCAAACTGAGGCGACGAGAGGTGTCTGAAAAATATGCTAAAAACGTTTTTGCTGAGAGCGAGAAATGATCTCAAACATCACCACGGGCACGGAAATATGAATCTAGCGGTGCAAATGGTACGAAAAACGGAGGTCATAAGGACTCCAGAATGGTCAAAGGAAATAACTAGGTTAAAAAATGGTTGCAAATAAAGGTGATCCCACCAAGCCAAGGATGCAGGGGTGGGGAAAAATGATTACCCTCGGGGGAAGAATACTAGGTGTATCAAATCAAATCAAATCTACAAGTGATATGTGACCTCAAAAATGGTTGAGATCACAAATGTGAAAAAGTGAGCAAAGTTAATGACTTGCCCTAATGCTATGTGCATGGGGTTTGTGATTGTGGAGCACATATGTGTTGGTTTGAACGATGGGCTTCTGGACGATGAAAAGAGCAAGTCTTTCCTCATATGGTTAACGTAGGGGTGGTCCCAACAAGGTCTGGATGACATAATAAATAACATGCTCCTGGAGAGCAGTGTCTTCTTGAACAAGGACTCCGGACACAGCATGATCGGATGTTGAGACGTAAAGGATGAAGTATTGAGAGAAATCCAGAGGGGAGATCAGAGGGGCTTGCATGAGAGCTTTCTTAAGGGCTTCAAATGCATCTTGCACCTGGTCATCCCAAACAAAGGGTATGTGGGTACAAAGCAGGCGTAAGAAACCATGAACGGTGGTGGCATAATCGGGAATGAAGCGTCGGAGAAAATTAGATTTCCCCTGCAGACTCTGGAGCTACCAAAGCGTGCGAGGAGCAGGAAGGTCTATGATGGCTTGGACTTTCAGGGGATCAATAGCGATTCCTTTATGGGAAACAATGAAACCCAACAACCGGCCTGCCGAAACGAAAAAGACACACTTATGTGGGTTCAAGCGAATTTGATATTTGCGACAACGCAGAAATATTTGCCGGAGGTCATTAAGGTGGTCTGAACATTTCCGGGAATGAGCTGTAAGGTCGTTGAGATAGACTAATAAGATATGAACCAAGTCATGAAAACAGTAGGTCATGGCCCGCTGGAAGGTGGCACCAGCATTTTTGAGGCCAAAAGGCATGATGCGATAGGCAAAGGTACCCCAGGGGGTGGTAAAGGCAGTTTTGTACTAATCCTCCTTGCAGATCTGAATTTGGTGGTATCCGAAAAAATCATCCATGAAAGATAGGACTTCATGCCCCGCACACGCATCGATGATTTGGTCAATAAATGGCATGGGGAAGTTTTCTTTGGGATAGGCTCGGTTTAAATTGTGGAAGTCAGTACATACTCTGATGGTGCCTTGTTTCTTGTTAACAGGGACGGGGTTAGAAACCCAAGTGGTATATGCGATAGGATAAATGAATCCTACTTTGCGAAGTTTCTCAATCTCTACTTTAACAGCGGGGAGCTTTGAGGGATGAATGGGGCGCTGTTTCTGGTGAACGGGGGGTACATCTGGCCATGTGTCAATGTGGTGTTCTATAATCGCGGGGTCAAGAACAGGAATTTCTGTATAGGACCAAGCAAAGACATCACATAACTCTTGGAAAAGTTTTTTGTACTCTCCAATCTCATATTCACTGCAGGAGGCTCCTAATGTAATGAGTTCAGGGGCACCTCCTGGGGCAGAGATATCAATTTGGATTGTGGGTGAGATGTTGGACATGTTACCCTCCTCAAAGGCATCAGGAGAAGGAATGGGATCCTTAAACCAGTCGACTTTTGTGGGAAGTAAATATTTGGACTCAACCGCAAATTGGGTAGCTATGGTGGAGGAGGACTCATCTGGGAGAAAATAGGAACGATGGTGCATGTCTTCCCAGGGATAATTCGGGGCAGTGAGAGCCTCTAGAATCTCCTCATCATTGTGGAAACTTTGAGTTGTCAAATTGGTTGACGAGGGAGTGGTTGTCGAAGAGATCATATAGATGGTGTTAATCTCTCCGGATGAGGGTGATACTGGGGGGTGGATCTCCTCAATTATGGGGGGTGCCGTCTCAAGGTCCAAATTATTCAACTCGTAGAGAGCTGCTCTATAACATGGGAGATCAGGACAGTGATGTGAGTAATGGCCGTAAATACTGCATATTGCACAAGGGTGGTTGGTACGCAGTGATTTATCACGAGGCTTAGGGGTTGGATCAAGTTCGACAACCGGGATGTTGGGGTCATCGTCAAGCATTTGCATGTGTTCTTGTAATGCAGGTAATTGTGGACATTGATGAGTCGGATGGCCTAACTCATCACACAATGAGCATTTGGGAGGAGCATGAAACATTGGGGGGGTTTTTAACTGTTTTGGGTGGGGGTACGACAGTGTATGGTTGTGGGCCTCTGCCCCCAGTGTTCTTGACAAGAGGGGGGGGATTCGTAGATGGCGAAGGGGTAGTGACACCGGGAGGTGGTTGACTAGTAGTGGCAACAATGGGTTGCACCAGTTGCAGGATGACATTTCGTGCCGGTGGGGGAACGGGAGGCGAAATATACCACATGGGTAATCCTAAGGTTAACCCAGGGAGGCTGAGAGTATCCATAACTGGGGCACTTACGACTCCCGAGGGAGGGAATAGGAAGGGGATTGTGTGGATGGGTGTAACACCAATATGACTAGGTACCAATGGTGGTTTGGGTAACAAGGGCAATTGATTGTTGGGTGTTTGTGCAATGTGGAAAAGGGTACATAGGTCAGATATTTCGGTCGCTGGTGACGGGGGTGGAATGGATTGGAATGTTGAAGTCATCAGCGTATATGAGTAAATGTCGGGGCCCACAGAGGAAACCAACAAGGTAGATGCACCACAAACAGGTTGTTCAACCATGGGGAGAACATTTTCGGGTGCAGTGGGGGCATTGGGATAGTAATAGGTGAGTTGATCGACCTTGACCATGCGTCCGTCATGGGGGGGAACATCACGGTACAAAAAACGGATAAGGAAACCGCCCGCATGGAATACATGTAGTTGCAACCAAGTAAGAGGTTATAATCAAGTTGGGCATTGATGACCTTTATGTCAATGAGCACGGTTTTACCAGCCAACTGGATGGGGACATTAGATAAGAGACCTTGGGGTTGAGGCGAACGGCCGTCATAGGCTCGCAATGCAGTGGTGGACTGCTGGAGTGTAGGGGATCCCAACTTCTGCCAAACGAATGTGGACATAACGCATGTAGAGGCACCTTCATCGATAATGCACCGATGGATGACAAGATTCCGAACGGAAACAAAAACATGGAACACTAAAGTGGAAGGCAGGCATGATTCGGATTGGTCCAAATCGAAGGCCATCAGTCGCGAATCATTTGGGTCAATAGCGCCAATCGCGGAGAGCAAATTCTTGCACTGTGAAGGACAGTTCTTTAAGACTTCTAACACAGACATGGTTGCGGGGGACTCGGCTAAGTCATCTATAATGTTGTAATTAGACGCACGAGCATTGGGATTATTGTTGATGTGACGAAGTGGGAAGCGAGGTGCTTTGGAGGTGCCATCTAGTGGAGCCGGAGGTATACGTAACGTTTGATCAGTAGGATGAGTGTTAGTGTTTTGTCGGCGGGAGGGGCTTCAGAGGTGGAGCCATATTGGTTCCAACGGGTTTGGAGGTTGACATCGGTGGATGACATCATTAACAAGTGGTGGGTACCTGAGTCTATCATGGGTTGATCAGGAGCAACATAAGTGATTTTCTATTGTGGTGGTGCGTTTCCTTGAGGGGGAGCCAACGGCTAAGTGTTCACTATGCCTTGGGTCGGTAAAGGGTTTTGTAACACCAAGGGTTGATGTTGAGGTGGTGGGGGCTTCGGCGGGGCCTGAGAAGCCGCGTGCCCTTGGAGATGGGTATCATCGGTCCAAAGTTGCCGAGCTCGCTCCAAATGTAGGCAAGCATGTGTGTAGTGGCCATAGACCCCACAAATAGAACAAGGATGGTTTGTTCGCAAATTAGGATTTTTGGCCTGCTTGGGAAGCCGATCAGGATTCTGGTTTGCAGGTGTCGCGTTATTACTGTTTGGGGGATTGGGAGGTTGACCGGCTTGGTTTAGAGGGGGGTTGTTCAACGGTTATGGCCTTTGCCATGGTTTTGCTGGCCCTATTGGCGTTGGTTATTTTGGTTCTGCTGTGGATTCTGTTGGGAATACACTTGCCCTTAGGCAGCAAGTGGGTTTTGCGGTTATGCAGGTGTGGGAGTAGGATGCGGTGGATAATAAGTAGGTGGAGGCTGCACAGGTGCTAAACCTTTTTGGGGTTGCTAATACGTCTGCGGAACGGGTTGTGTGTTTGCTGCAGGGGCTTCCTGTGGTGGGTAATAAGCAGGTTGGGCTTGAGAGGACACAGGAGCTGGTGCAGCCTATGGGTGGCATTATGGCTGAGGTGCGATCGGGGGGCATAAGCGGGGGATGCATGACCAAAGCACTGAGGTGGACATGAGGGTCCATGGGAATGGTGGTGATGTGCCATAAGAGCATACGAATTGGTTGCTCCGAATTGTGATGTATCCCGTGAAAGGTCGGGGCCATGGCTAGGATGTGCTATGGAAAAGGGTTGGGGATGCGAGGCAACATGGCCAATGATGCCATCTGTGGCATGGGATGCCCCCGGCTCATCGTGTCGAGAGGAATCGCCACAAGGGGCATCAGGTATGATGGAATACGGATAACCCGACTGGTCGTAAATAAGGTCAAATTGCTGGGCTTTGAGCATGGCCTCTTCTTCGGACTGGGGTCGTTTGGATGCCACATATTTGGAAATGATAGGAATGAGAGATTTTAGAAACCAATCTAAGAAGATACAGTCATCTAACTTGATTTTGCAGAGGCTGTGGCGTCGATGCCACTCGTGAATGTGATCAGTGATGTGGGTAGCCGTGTTCTGTTTGCAAGATAGTAGGATCTCAACTCCCGCATCATATTGGACAGGTAACTGAAATAACTGCAGTAAAGTCGAGGCAAGGGAAGTAAAGGTGGCATGGGTCCCATGGGGCTGCTTGATGTACCACTTAGCTGCAAAGCCAGTGAGGGTGCGTTGTAACAGACGGAGGCGGACAGATTCATCCACTATGGATTTGGAGGAACACCATAGATGGAAGGACATAATATGGTTCTGGGGGTCCTCACCTGCCTTTCCCTCAAACCTAGGGATGTCAGAGGGGAGTTTGGTGGGCATGTGAGTCCATGTACAGTCGTGTCTGATGGGATCGTTAGTCAGTATAGCTAGGTCAGGAAGGTTGAGACTAGCCATGAATGACAAACTAGTAGAAGGATGTGACATACTAGTGGGTGTGACAATGTTGGGGCCAATGCCCCCAAGTGGAGGGGAAGGGTTTGGAATGTTTCCCCCAAGTGGAGGAACGAAAGTGGTATGGGACGGTCCTGCATCGCCAAGGCTAGTGTGAGTCACTGATGGAGTGGAGATAGGTATGCCATCTACTGGAATGGGTACAGTGATCGGAATGGTAGATGTGGGCCCCATCGAGGGCATACCCAAAGCAGGTGTGGTAGCTGGTGTGGTGGTGGATGCTCCACCAATGGTCCCTACAAAGAAAGGGGTGGAATATTAGGATATTTAGACACTTAGGAGTTAGTTAAGATCAACTTGTGTAATATATCCATTAGGGATAGTGTGTTTCTTTAGTATGCATTAGTATGCATTTGTAAATACTTAATCCGACGGTCACGACATGTTTCCGACATAGAGTGATCCGACGGCTCAACTTCTCTTAGATCAAACCTAACCTTGATCCGTGGCTTAACACCCGATTGGTCCATGATCTCTATTTAAAGAGCATGGAGGGTCATTGTTTAGTTGATCGATTATGAGAAGCTCATTTGTAACTTTCTTTCTTTGCATAATAAATTGTCCCGTAGAAGCTATTTGGCCGAGGCCGTGGAGTGTTTCCCTCAAGAGGGTTTAAACCACGTCAAAACATCGGTGTGTTGATCTGTGATCTGTTTGTGTGAAGTGGTTGCTCTTGGTGTTTGATCCTTTGGTAGTACCCTGTGTACCCGAACATGGTATCAGAGCTTTTATGAAGTGCTGCTTCAGGTTATGATCTAGATCTTGAACTGCTGTTGCCGAAACTCGAAAGGGTTTCTAGTTCTGGTATTTCTGTGCATTTATGGGCTGTGGGAGGTATTCCATTGCGTCCGAAGCATCGTTTCCATTGGGAAATAGTTTTCGTTTGATCGAAAACGGTTCCCGGTTGGTCCAGAAACGTGTATTTCATCAGATCTGAAGGTATAATGTTACAATGACGCATTTTTTTTATTTCGTTTGAAAAGAAAAATCTCATATTTCATTTTTTTTAGTGTTAGATTTTTTATTTGGGTTCGGATTGTTGCTTTCCCGTCTGCGTATGCTCTTTGCCGTGCACCTTGAGCGATCTCCGCAAATCAGAAACAGAAAGGGAAAGGGTTTCTTTGGCTGCGTATGCTCTTTGCCGTGCACCTTGCGCGATCTCGGCAAATCAGAAACAGAGCGAAAACGTAGAATTTCCGGGCAAGCTAACAAGATCTAACTCCACAAGTGTGGAAAAGTTTTTTTTGTTTGTTTCGATTTGTGCTCTGTTTTGCAGGAAAAAGGGCAAGCACGCAAACCGAGCAAGAAGAGTAAAAAAAAAAAAAAAAAAGAAGTCCCCTTCCTCATTCCCATATTTTACATACCTTTTAATCTAGCTCACTTGGTTCAAAGTTGCTTTATTCCTTAATAGGTCTTGAGTTCAAGTCTTAGGAAGTTTCTTTTAAAAGAAAAAGTGCATGCAATTTCTATTTTCAAGTTACTTTATTGTAAAAGTGCATCTCACTTAAATAATAAAAATAAATAAAAATACAAGTGAGTCACTTAAGTTGTTTATTTATTGTTGCACTATTGTAAAAGTGAAATCACTTATTTTACAAAAGTGGTTCACTTGAAGCAACTTTCTTGTAAAGTGATTGTCAAAAGGTTTATCTTGGGAAGAGGGGGGTTCTTTTTTTTGCTGGACATTCTCTAGCTGCCACGTCACTATTGGGGACATCTTCAACAGTTTCTTTGTTCAAGCATAACTTCATCATACAGAGTCAGTTTTCAGTGCCGTTTTTTTTTAAACCGCCTATTTTTTCGAGCTCTTCATATCCGGACTATTGGTTTCTGCTTTTACAGCCATTAATTTACAAATATGGCCTCCCATTGTGATATTCTACTTAACAGTTCCAACTATTTCTAATGGAAATCTCGTATGGAGGATGTTCTACGAAGTAGGGGACTTTTCAGAATTACCACAGGGAAAGAAAAAGAACCCACAGATGATGATAAGAAAATAAAATGGGCAGATAGATGTGATGAAGCTCGTGGATTGATTGGGATGTCAATCTCTACTGATTTGCGATTCCACATATCTTGAATTGATGAACCTAATACTGCTTGGGACAAGTCGGAAACTGTGTTTGGTAAACACAATGAAATTCGAGGTCACCAACTCGAAAATGAGTTAATTTCTTTAAATCCAAGTGACTTTTCATGCATTCAAGATTATTTATCTAAGTACAAAACTCTTAAACTCTTATGTGCAGAATGTAAGATTGAGAGGGAAGACAAACAGTGCATTTATCATATTCTTTCCAAACTTGGACCTGCATATTCTGTTTTTGTATCTACATTTTACTCCATGAAAGCATCCTTGAATGCAGCTAGCTATCAAGAGCCTAGTCTTGAATCCTTTTGTGATTCCTTGATTAGAGAACAAGATAAACTCATTCACCTTGGAATAATCAACAATGCAGATACATCTGGGAAAGCTTTATTGTCCCAACAGAAAGAAAAGTCCAAGCCTCCCAAGAAACAAAATTTTCACAATAATAAGTCAAACAAGGGTCCCAAACCCTCTCAGTCAGCTCCTTCTTTAAAAAATGACAAAGGATCCAAGCCAAAAGGCAAGAAGACTGAGCGTCATTGCAACTATTGCGGGAAAGATAATCATGATGAATCTAAGTGTTTCAAGAAGATGGCAGCCTTGGAAGCAGCAATGAAGAAGCACCACATCAGCCTAGATTCGCCATCAGAATCTACCTCTCATGGACATGCACTTTGTGCTTCTGGTTATTCTTATAATGCATCTTCTTCTTCTACTTCAAATGAATGGCTCATTGATTCTGGAGCATCTTATCATATGGCTAAGGATCAAGCCATCTTTTCTACTATGCATGAATGTAACACCAAACAAATATTTGTTGGTGATGATAGATCTCTAAGTGTTGTAGGAGCTGGAACAGTTCCAGTAGATAATGGTCATTTTAGTGATGTACTATGTGTTCCAAGAATTTCCTGCAATTTGTTATCAGTCTATCAGATCACTCATTCTGGTGAAGGTAAAACTGTGACCTTTACACCTCACCAAGTTGTAATCAAGGATTTTAAAGATCCTCAACAGGTCTTAGCTAGCGGAATTGTTGATGATATTACCAGGTTGTACAAGTTTAACAACTTTGGGTCATCACCTTTCCCTTCAGTTTTTGTTGCTCATAGTGATAACTTGAGCAAACTTTGGCATGAGCGATTTGGTCACTTAAATTATCGCTCATTACAACAACTATGTAAAGAAAATATGGTGATAGGTCTTCCGATGGTATCTTGCAGAGATGGTGTTTGCTCCGGTTGTGTACTCGGAAAACATCATCGGGACAGTTTTGACAAACGTGGCTCTTGGCACGCCTCGGTTCCCTTGGAGCTTGTGCATAGTGACTTGTGTGGTCCTCTTCCATCTGCTTCCTTTTCTGGTTTCAAGTATTTCTTAACTTTCATTGATGATTACACCAGACGCACTTGGGTTTATTTCCTAAAACTTAAGAGCGAAGTATTCAACATGTTCTTGGCCTACAAGGCCCTTGTGGAAAAACAATCTGGTCATCAAATTATTAAGTTAAGATCTGACAATGGAGGAGAATATGTTAACAAACAGTTCACTACTTTCTGCACTGAACAAGGCATCCAACAACAACACACTATTCCATATACACCACAACAAAATGGTGTAGCTGAGCGGAAGAACCGCACTTTAAAAGAAATGGTTAATTGTATGATCCAATCTAAGGGACTAAGTCTTCAATTTTGGGTTGAAGCCATTAATTGTGCAAATTACATAGTAAATCGCACCCCCACTAAAGCATTACAAGGTATAACACCGGAAGAAGCATGGAGTAAAACTAAACCTGATGTAAGTCACTTTCGTGTGTTTGGTAGTGAAGCATGGGCTCACATTCCGGATGAAAAACGGAAAGCATTGCAGCCTAAAAGTGAAAAGTGCATATTTGTTGGATATTCTGAATATGTAAAAGGTTATAGACTTCTTCAACCACATTCTCATGCTATAATCATTAGAAGAGATGTTAAATTTGATGAAAATATCTTGGCCTGCGAGCCTAACTCGGCGAGTGTGCCATCTTTGGCCTGCGAGCCTGATTCGGCGTTTGTGCCTTCTTCTTCTTCTTCCAACTTCCTTGACAGGTTTCCAACTCCAGTTTCTGATGATGACAGTGAGGATGAAAATCCACCTCCGCCTGCTCATGTTCCTCCAGTTGCACCAGCACAAGTGCTTCCTCGATGGGTCCGTTCAACATGTGAAGCAGCTGGTGATCTTGCCGGTGATCCTAGAGATCAACATCGAACACGTTCTCAGTTTCAGCGAGCCTCTTCTCTTTTGGCTCAAGTTTCCGAGAATCATGATCCAAAAACTTTTGCAGAAGCTTCAGGGAATCCAGATTGGGATGCAGCCATGGACGAAGAATATCGTTCCTTAATGGCGAACGATACTTGGGATCTTGTACCTCTTCCAAAAGGAAGAAAACTTGTCAGATGTAAATGGGTCTACAGAACTAAGTATGCATCAGATGGAAGTGTTGAAAGACTTAAGGCAAGGTTAGTTGCCAAAGGTTTTTCCCAAGTTGAAGGGATTGACTACAATGAAACCTTTGCTCCCGTCGCCAAAATGAACTCCATCCGCCTTGTTCTTTCCCTTGCAGCCTTACACAATTGGGAAGTCCATCAAATGGATGTCAAGTCTGCCTTCTTACATGGTGATTTACAGGAGGAAATTTACATGGAACAACCTCCTGGCTATGTTTAGAATAACTCTAGCCTTGTCTGCCGCCTTAAGAAATCCTTATATGGCCTTAAGCAAGCTCCTAGAGCTTGGTATGCCAAAATGGATAACTTTCTCCTTGACACTGGTTTTTCTAGATGCCATTCTGACCCCAATGTCTATACCAAGAAAGTAGGAAACCATCTCATCATACTTGTTCTATATGTTGATGACCTTATTCTTACTGGTAGTGACCCTAATCTTATAACCCATGTGAAGTCCAGTCTTAAACAAACTTTTGAAATGTCAGACTTAGGACATTTGCATTATTTTCTTGGCCTCCAAGTTCTGCAAACCAAAGAAGGAATCTTTCTTTCTCAGTCTAAGTATGCTTGTGGCCTTCTTCGTCGCTTTCACATGGAAGATTGTACACCAGCCCCTTCTCCCTTCCAGTCTGGAGTCAAACATTCTGCCACTTGTACTTCACCTGAAGTAGATGCCACCTTGTATCGTCAGCTTGTTGGTAGTCTTTTATACTTAACTCATTCCCGTCCTGACCTTTCCTTTGCCGTTGGTCGAGTTGCCCGTTATATGCAGACACCTCATGAAAGTCACTGGAAAGCAGCTAAAAGAATACTTCGATATATTCAAGGTACAGTTCAGTTTGGGATTCATTACAGTACAGGGGGGAAACCTTTGTTGGTTGGTTTCACTGATTCAGATTGGGCCGGCGATCCTGATGATCGAAAGTCTACTGTAGGTTATGTTTTCAGTCTGGGATCTGGACCTATTACTTGGGCTTGTAAGAAACAACAAGCTCTTGCTCTTTCTTCAGCAGAGGCAGAATATCGAGCAGCAGTTAATGCCAGTCAGGAAGCTTTATGGCTTCGACAGATCCTTTCAGAGTTTGGATTCGAGCAGCAGCAGCCTACTCCACTTTGGTGCGACAATCAAAGTGCCATCAAGCTTGCCAAAGATCCAGTTCTACATCAACGCAGCAAACACATTGAGCTACATATGCACTTCATCAGAAATCTTGTTCATGATCGTGTTCTTGAAGTGCTCTTTTGCCCTACAGATGATCAAGTTGCAGACATCTTCACCAAGTCTCTTACAGAAGTGAAGTTTTCTAAACCTCGATCTATGTTAGGAGTTCAGGAACTTGTCATTAAGGGGGGATAGGCTCTAATGCCTCCTTCCTTCTCCTAATAGTGTCACTTTTGTAAATCCTTCAATCCTATCCCAAGTTGTTCTTAAGGGGGGATGTTAGGATATTTAGACACTTAGGAGTTAGTTAAGATCAACTTGTGTAATATATCCGTTAGGGATAGTGTGTTTCTTTAGTATGCATTAGTATGCATTTGTAAATACTTAATCCGACGGTCACGATATGTTTCCGACATAGAGTGATCCGACGGCTCAACTTCTCTTAGATCAAACCTAACCTTGATCCGTGGCTTAACACCCGATTGGTCCATGATATCTATTTAAAGAGCATGGAGGGTCATTGTTTAGTTGATCGATTATGAGAAGCTCATTTGTAACTTTCTTTCTTTGCATAATAAATTGTCTCGTAGAAGCTATTTGGTCGGGGCCGTGGAGTGTTTCCCTCAAGAGGGTTTAAACCATGTCAAAACATCGGTGTGTTGATCTGTGATCTGTTTGTGTGAAGTGGTTGCTCTTGGTGTTCGGTCCTTTGGTAGTACCCTGTGTACCCGAACATGGAAGTCATGCCAGCCATGGGGCTGGTTGGTGCAGTGTAAGTGGGGTTCTCGAACTCTGTCGTAGAATCAGAGGTAAAATAAGTGGTTTCTAGATTGGGTGATGAAGTTCTACGCCATTGACAAGTGGATTCAAGTGACAAAGATCGAGATCTATGATGAGTGGTATCAAGTGATGAAGATCTATGTCTATGATGGGTGATTTCAAGTGAACCATGCTGTGGGGGCTCGCCCCAGATGCATCGAGAATGTCTCGGGGACTCAATGGTGACAGATGGTGTCAAGTATCTAGGGGTTGTGTTGAGTGAAAAACAACTCAAAAACCCAACTGCAACTGAGTGTGCAGAAGGAGAGCTAAAAAAATATGGCACTCAGGACAACAACCAACTCAAAACACTTACTGTAACAGTTGTGCTACAATAAGTGGAGTATCAACATAAATGGTTAGAATAGTAACAAGCAGCAGGTTTCCTAGAAAATAAAATAAAATAAAATAAAAATGGTGGACTCGCTAGACCAAAAGGAGGTAAGGGAGCATGCAAACACCTAGCTAAATAGTATTCTGACTCAACTGGACATATCCTCTACAAGGTGATGAAATCCAAGTCAGAAAATATGGATAGTAGAGCCAAGTGGCTAAAGATATCCCCCTACCGGGAGGGACACCAGGTAGTCAATCCTAGAAGAAAAGCAACTAAGATACCTCATTCATGACACGTTCGGTTGGGTGAATCTGCCGTTTGGTTCTATCGCCACTGTATCCCCATACGGGTGATACACCGATAACTGCGAAAGGTATCCTTTGGTTACTGAAGGGATTGCGGTATTCCACTCAGGCTTCCGGAACCAGTCTGGAGACTTCAACCCTCCTAGGGGAGAGGCCTTCCTGATAAATTGGTTTTAAACCATGTCAAAAAATACTAGGGGATTTTTGTTCCCTAATGGACAACAACTATGTCTCAAGTGTAAGCAACCGAGGAGTGTTATTTGGATGCCTATCCCCCCAATCCTATCTATCTACAACATTCTTATGTGTTCCCCAAGTGGGGTTAGAATGTTGGTTGTGTTAAGTAGTACTTTAGGGATCACTTGAATTAGGTGACAAAGTGTGTGCATGTGAGATGATGAACCCAAGTAAAAGTGCCACAGGGTGGGCAACTTTCTAACTAAAAATAACAATACAGAAATTAAACTTTGAAATGCAAAATTTTTTCTTTTTAATTAAAATGCTGAAATTTAAAAAAAATATTCTGTAAATGGAACAGAAATACTACTGCAGAAAAAAAGGGTGTAGGAAAGTATGGTTGCAGATAGGACAGATGGCTGTGTAGGTGCAGAAAATATTGTAGCAATGTGCTCGGTTCAAAACAGTGAAAAAAGTGCAGAAAATAGACTGCAGGTCTGTGGAAAATCTGAGTGGTCGGACCGCGGGAAACAGGTCGACAGTTGTGGACAGGTTGTGGGAATTTGGCCGAAAGATGCAGGAAGACCGCTGTAAAAGGGTTGAAAGCCGCAGGCGGGATGCAGGAAAAAGTCTGAAAGATGCAGGCAAGTTGCACGAAAATGGCTGAAAGCTGCAGGTGGGACACGGGAAAAAGGCCGAAATGCATAGGCAGGTTGCAAGAAAATGGCTGAAAGCTGCAAGCGGGACGCGGGAAAAAGGCCGAAATGTGCACGCGGGTTGTAGGAAAATGGCTGAAAGCCGTAAGCGGGACTCGAGAAAAAGGCCAAAAGAGGCAGGCAGGTTGCAGGTGTTAAGTTTAAACCAAATATACTAGCAAGATCACTGAAAGAAGCATAATCACAAGATAGACACAGATTTACCCTGGGAAACCCTCATGGGGTAGAAAACCCAACAAAGCTTTCCTCAATAAGATGATCAACCAAAATACAAGATGTGCTCCCTCCTTCTTCTCCTCCTTAGCAAATCTCCCAAACAAGTGCGCTACTTTTCTCAAGTGAGCAAGTGTGTCTAATGAGGAGTTCACCTCCTCTATTTATTCTAATTCCCGACCAACAAAAATACCTAATGGGGCCGACCTCTCCTAGAGAAGTCTAATAACCCCTAAAATATGATCTCAGGGCCGACCCCCACATGCTGGATCTAATAACCCTAGTTACCACAACTTCTCGGAGGAATAAACATCTCTCGATACATAATAGAATCACCTCGAAGGTATGGAACATCTACGGAATAAATAATATACAAATATAATATTCTTAGAAGTTACAATATTCAAAAATCCCCCTTAACGAGAAGGATATTATAATAACATCTACAGGAGCAACGAGTCATCAACTACATCATACATGATACATCTATATATCATCGGAAGCTTTCTTCAATTCATCATCATCAGTAACTCAACTAGTTACTGGAACATCAACATTGTCAGAGTCGATATCATTCGATCATCAGCATCGACATCGCTTCGATCATCAGCATCGACATTGCTTCGATCATCAGCATCGTCATCACATGATCATCAGCATCGTCATCGTCATCATACAATCATCAGCATCGATATCACACGATCATCAGCATTGTCATCGTCATCATACGATCATCATCATCGATACCACACGATCATCAGCATCGTGATCGTCATCATACGATCATTAGCATCGATATCACACGATCATCATTTTACAGGGTGATCAATCCGGCTCTCTTTAGGACATTGGTCCGTGGATGATGCAATCCAGTCATGTACCTTTTGAACCAAAGTCCAGGGACGATCCAGTCCTAGCATGTACCTTTTGAACCAAATCTCAGAGATGATCCAATCCTATCATGTACCTTTTGAACCGAAGCTTAGGGACAATCCAGTCCTATCATGTACCTTTTGAACCGAAGCTCAGGGACGATCCAGTCCTATCATGTACCTTTTGAACCGAAGCTCAGGGACGATCTAGTCCTATTATGTATCTTTTGAACCGAAGCTCAGGGACAATCCAGTCCTATCATGTACCTTTTGAACCGAAGCTCAGGGACGATCCAGTCCTATCATGTACCTTTTGAACCGAAGCTCAGGGATGATCCAGTCCTATCATTCAATTCTCGGAGACCTCATGTCTATGGCTCAATTCACTGGACCAAAGTCCGAGGACGATCCAATCCCCTTACTTGTTCATTCAGGATTTTGTTCTCGGAGACACCATGTCTACGGCTCAATTCACAGGACCAAATTCCGAAGACGATCCAATCCCCTTACCTGTTCATTCAGGATTTTGTTCTTGGAGACATCATGTCTACAGCTCAATTCACAGGACCAAAGTCGAAGGACGATCCAATCCCCTTACTTGTTCATTCAGGATTTTGTTCTCGGAGACATCATGTCTATGGCTCACTTTAGGACTAAAATCCACGGATGATACAATCCCATTACTCTCGGAGACATCTATCTGCGGATCACTTTAGGACTAAAAGTCCATGGATGATACAATCCTCTCATCAATATAAGTACAAGTATCTTCATCCATACAAGTACATATATCAATACATCAGGCATCATGTATCCTCATCATCAAAACATGTATATCAAAACATGTATCTCATCATCAAAACATGTATATCAAAACATGTATCCTCATCAATAACATCTATCATCAAAAGCATGTATACATCTATCATCGAAAGCATGTATACATCTATCATCAAAAGCATGTATTCTCACTAATACATCTATCATCAAAAGCATGTATACACCTATCATCAAAAGCATGTATTCTCACTAATACATCTATCATCAAAAGCATGTATACATCTATCATAAAAAGTAAAAATATAAGAGTCCTAAATCTAAATAATTCTAAGTAACTAAGTGCAGTAAAAAGGTAACCTCATCATTGATGAGACAGACTTGTTATCAGATACTATGCTACTCCCCCTTTCGAGGAGGGTCCTTTTTGAACTACACCAAGCTTGTCTCGGAAGTATTCAAACTTTACTTGAGACAGAGGTTTAGTCAAGATATCAACAATCTGATCCTCAGTGCTTATATACTCGATCTTGATAGCTCCTCTCTGCACCATATCTCGTATATAGAAGTATCGGATCTCAATGTGTTTTGACTTATCGTGGAACACAGGATTTTCAGTCATCTTAATGCAGCTTTGATTATCACACATAATCATAGTGGGATCCATTTCTAAGTCAAACACTCCAGATAATAGTTTCCGAAGCCATACTGCTTCACACCTGGAAGAACAGGCAGCTATATATTCTTCTTCAGCAGTACTGAGGGCCACACTAGATTGTTTCTTGCTGAACCATGAAACCATAGCAGATCCAAGACCATAACATCCACCTGAAGTACTTTTTCTGTCTGAGACACTACCTGCCCAGTCAGAATCTGAATAACCATGTAACCTGAGTTCATGACCTCCATGATAATATAGACCGAAGTCTAATGTACCTTTTAGGTACCTCATTACATGCTTTGCAGCTATTAAGTGAACCTTTCTAGGTTCTACTAAATACTGACTTAGGGTATTTACAGCAAAGCATATATCAGGCCTAGTATTTGTTAAATACATCAATGATCCAATGATTTTTTTATATATAGTTATGTTCATTAATTATGATGAATCATTAACTAATAAATTCAAGTTGGAGTCCATGGGAGTGGCCATGGCTTTACCCACCAACATATCAAATCTTTTGAGAATCTCCACAGTATACTTACCTTGATTTAGAAAGATTCCTTTTGATTCTTGCCATAATTCTAAGCCTAAGAAGTAGTGCATTAATCCGAGATCTTTCATCTCAAATTCTGAAGAAAGCTTCTTCTTGCTTTCAATAATTTGGTTCTCATTTCCAGTTAGAAATAGATCATCTACATATAGCAACAATATAACTGGTTCATCATCCATCACTTTGAGATAAAGATTGGGATCAGCTTTACTTTTGGGAAAGCCCATGCTTGTTAAGAAATTGTCAATCCTTCCGTACCAAGCCCTAGGGGCTTGTTTTAATCTATATAATGCCTTTTTCAGTTTGCATACATGGGTCCTTCCATCCTTGACTTCAAATCCTTGTGGTTGTTCTATGTAGACTTCTTCTTCAATTACACCATTCAGAAAAGATGTCTTAACATCCACTTGGTGCAATTTCCACTTCATCATGGATGCAAGTGCCATGATAGTTCTAATTGAAGTATACCTAGCAACTGGTGCAAATGTTTCTTCATAGTCGATTCCCTCTTTCTGAGAGAATCCTCTGGCTACAAATCTTGCCTTGTATTTTTCAATGCTACCATCTGCAGCATGTTTTATCTTGAAAATCCATTTGGAAGAAACCAAACTTTTATCTTTTGGCTTGGGGACTATATCCCAAACATCATTTTTCATTATTGACTGATATTCCTCGATCATTGCTTCTACCCATTCTTTCTTCTTAGCTTCATCTTCATAGCTGGTAGTTAGTTGATCCACTAGATCACACATCAAGGCCATGTAGTTGGACACTAGCTTTGGTTTCTTTCTTTCTCTAGTGGAGCCTTCATGAGCTCCATATCTTTCAGCCCTTTGAATAATATCTCTAGCCCATGCTGGCCTCCTTTTCTTAGCTAAGTCTGTAATAGGAGGCTCTTGTGGTTCCAACATGTCATGATCCTCTGGAGAATTATCTTCAGGAATGGGCACAGCCTCTATGATTTTGGGAGATGTATATTCTTCATAGATTTCTTCAAGTTGGTACTTTCTGGATTTCTTGAGAGCTGCTTCTTCATCAAATGTTACATCTCTACTTATTTCTATGTGATGAAAACCTGGAATGTAAATTCTGAAGGCTTTGGATGATTCACAATAACCAACAAATATTCCCTTCTTACCAGAAGGGTCCAACTTGGTTCTCTTTTCTTTTGGAATGTGGATGTACACAGGACACCCAAATATTTTAAGATGACTTACCTCAGGCTTCTTTCCTGTAAACACTTCTTCTGGAGTTTTGAAATCAAGAGCACTATGAGATAATCTATTTTGCACATATACTGTTGTCTTGGGTGCTTCATCCCATAGCTACATGGGAAGATCTTGGTCATGTATCATAGTCTTCACAGCTTCCATGATTGTTCTATTTTTCCTTTCAGCCACCCCATTTTGTTGGGGATTATAGGGAGTGGTTAGTTCCCTTTTAATTTCAGCTTCTTTACAAAAGTCTTCAAATTCCTTTGAGGTAAATTCTCCGCCATTATCTGTTCTAAGAATTTTGATTCTCTTTTCTGATAAATTTTCTATTAGAGCCTTGAACTCTTTGAATTTTCCAAAGACTTCATTCTTACCTTTCAGGAAGTATATCCAAGTTTTCCTTGAATAGTCATCAATGAATGAAAGATAGTATTCAAACCCACTTAGAGAAGTAGTGGGAATTGGTCCACATACATCTGAGTGTATTAGCTCCAAAATGTTTTTAGTCTTTGTTTCACTCTTTGGAAAGGGGTTCTTGATATTTTTCCCTTTATTACATCCTTTACATGAGCCATCATGATCAGCTTTCAAATCTGGTAATCCTATGACTACCTTGCTTACATAGGGTAAGGCTTTATAGTTGATGTGAGCTAATATTCTATGCCATAGCTCACTAGGGCTAGAGATCTCATGAGCAAGGGCAGCTTCTGGATGACCCTTGAGCTTATAGAGACCTCCTTCTTCTTCACCAATGACAACTGCATCTTTAATTGTCTTTCCTTTGGACCACATGAGTACTTGTCCATCTATGAAAGCCACTCTAAATCCTTTCTTATCTAGTGCTGAGATAAAGAGTAGGTTCTTCTTTAAACCTGGTACATATAAGATGTCTTTCATCTTCAAAGGTGTTCCAGAATCTAGCTTGTAGCTAGCTTCACCAATTCCTTTGATGGGATATTGGTAGTCATCTCCTAGAGATACCTTTTGTGTAGAAGACTTTTCTTCAAGATTTGAGAAAGTCTTTCTTTGACCTGTCATGTGCTTAGAAGCACCACTGTCAATGAGCCATGTATCTTCTCCAGGAGATACAGATCCAGAGTGTGCAGAGAATAGGACATATTCTTCTGGATCTTATTTCTTCACTTTATATCTTTTCTTTCTAGGGTTTACCTCTACCTCTTCTTCTTCTTCTTCTTCTTCTTCTTCACTATCATTTTCTGCCATATGTGCATGGTGTCTTTTGTGGACAAATTTATTCTTTTGTGAAGGACAAAATCTGGAGATGTGTCCTAGTTTATGACAACTGTAGCATTCGACTGTGGAAAGATATCTTACTGGATTGGGTCCTTTTCTCTTTTTAGGTCTAGAGAAGTGTTGAGATCCTTTGTGGTTAAGTTTCTTGAGATGACCCATTCTTCTTCTTTTGGTATGGGTGGCCAAAGCTTGGTCATCCTCTTTGAGAAGAGCTTCTCTATTGGCTACCCTAGCTTCTTCTTGAACACAATCCTCCCATACTATATCAAACTTCATGCTCTCTTTTCTGGCACACATGGTTTGTATGAATGATTTCCAAGGTCTAGTGAGACCATTGAGAGCAGTCATCACAAGTTCATCTTCATCAAGAGTATCACCAATTGCATCTAGTTGCTCCTTGATTTGTGAGACCCTTGAGAATTAGTCTTGAATGGATTCTCCTTTGTGCATCTTGGTACTCTTCAATTGAGTCCTTAGGTTCATCTTCCTATTGATGTTCTTTCCTTCATACATTCTTCCTAGGGCATCATACATTTCCTTTGGAGTCTTCTTGGAGGCCACTTGGGGAATCAAGTGGTCTTTAATAGAATCAACTATGATTCTCTTTGCCCTAATCAAATCCTTCCTATGCTTTTCTTTGGCTTCATCTCCTTCTGGTTCTGCAACTTCATCCTTGTTATAATGAGCAAGATCATTCTCTTCAAGAATGAGACCAATTCTGTATTTCCATGCCCGAAAATTCTCTATACCTTCTAGCTTGTCTTCAAGCTTAGTGTTTGGAGCCATCTTCTCTTGGGGGATTCCAAGAGACAGAGTAGTACTTACCTGAAAAGTTACCTTTTACTTTTTCAGAACCTGAGACAAAATTTTATCGCACTTTTGGTAGAATTAGGGTTTGACTTTCCCGGATTTCTATCCAACCAAAAACTTTGATCTAGGGCTCAAAAGATTTGTCTTGAGAAGGGATATCCAGCCATGTAATTAGATTTCAACAATACCAACTTTCTGTTGAAACCAATTTCTGGTTTATCGCACTTTTGGTAGAATTAGGGTTTGACTTTCCCGGAGTTCTACCCAACCAAAAAGTTCGATCTAGGGCTCAAAAGATTTGTCTTGAGAAGGGATATCCATCCATGTAATCAGATTCCAACAATACCAACTTTTTGCTGAAACCAATTTCTGGTTTATCGCACTTTTGGTAGAATTAGGGTTTGACTTTGCCGTAGGTCTACCCAACCAAAAAGTTCGATATAGGGCTCAAAAGATTGGTCTTGAGAAGGGATATCCAGCCATGTAATCAGATTGCAATAATACCAACTTTTTGTTGAAACCCTAAACTTCACCGGAGAGAGAGAGAGAGAGAGATTCTTACCTTGTGAAAGATGTCCTATTCAGTCTAGCTCTGATACCATGTTAAGTTTAAACCAAATAGACTAGCAAGATCACTGAAAGAAGCATAATCACAAGATAGACATAGATTTACCCTGGGAAACCCTCATGGGTTAGAAAACCCAGCAAAGCTTTCCTCAATAAGATGATCAACCAAAATACAAGATGTGCTCCCTCCTCCTTCTCCTCCTTAGCAAATCTCCTAGACAAGTACGCTACTTTTATCAAGTGAGCAAGTGTGTCTAATGAGGAGTTCACCTCCTCTATTTATACTAATTCCCGACCAACAAAAATACCTAATGGGGCCGACCTCTCCTGGAGAAGTCTAATAACCCCTAAAATATGATCTCAGGGCCGACCCCCACATGCTGGGTCTAATAACCCTAGTTACCACAACTTCTCGGAGGAATAAATATCCCGGATACATAATAGAATCACCTCGGAGGTATGGAACATCTCATGAATAAATAATATAAAAATATAATATTCTTAGAAGTTACAATATTCAACAGCAGGAAAATGGCTGAAAGCCGCAGGCGGGACGCGGGAAAAAGGGTGAAATGTGCAGGCGGGTTGCAGGAAAATGGCTAAAAGCCATAGACGGGACGTGGGAAAAAGGTCGAAATGAGCAGGTGGGTTGCAGGAAAATGGGTTAACAGCCGTGGTCAAACCGCACAAAACAAGCTAATAGTCGCGGTCATATCGCAGGTAACAGACTGGAAACCGTCGGTAGATCGTCGAAAACAGTCTGAGAGCCGTGGTCGGATCGCAGGTAAATGCCTGAAAAACATAGTCGAAACGCAACTGCGGGGGGGGGAAAGACGCGGTTTACAGCAGCCGAAAAGGATAGCCGAAAGGAAAAAACAGAAAACTATTGCAGAAACTTTAAAACTATAACCATAAATTCAAAGGAACACAAGGGGAGTTGCCAAAACTATAGATAGGGTTTTCACCCTAGCTTGTGCAAATGAGCACCTACTAAGGAGAAGGGCCTCCTTAGTAGTAGTTCAAAAAATAATAAATAAAACAGTAAACTACTCTAAGCATGTGCATAAAAAGAAATGACAAGATTGTAAAAAATTGATTTTTGTATTGAATATACCTCAGGTGTAGAGGTTGATGAGCCTTTGCAGCAGTCCAAGAGGGTTGCTTCCAAGCTTCAGTGTTGTTCCTTTCTCCTTCTCCAAAGGGTTTTGGAAATGAGCCAAAGGGGCACTCAAGTGTGAAAGTAGCTCAAGGGTGAGCTAGGTTTTCAGGAGTGATTTTGGCAAAGGATACATATGATTGTGGATGTGAAATGAGGGGCCTCCATCACCTATTTATAGGTTTTTAGTGGTGGAGTGCTAGCCCATGGTTTTGAGCACCATATGGTTTAGGTCAGGTGTATAGGGTTTTTGCTTCCTTTTTCCCTCTTTTTCCTCTTTTCTGTATTTTTTATTCCCTTTTAAAAGGGTTTTTGCTATTTTGGAGGAATTTTGGATTATTTTGGGGGAAAAGGGGTTTTTTGGCCTTTTGGAGGCTTTTTAATGGTTTTTGGGCCTTTTGGAGGCTTTTTAATGGGATTTTAAGGTTTTGGAGGCAAATATGGTAGGAAATATGGACAAATGAGTCATGTAATGGGGTAGATGAGGTAGTGAGCACTTTTTGGGTGTTAACAGACTTTAATGACAATTTCGAAGGGGAGTACCCGAAGGGGAAAGGTAGATCAAGGAAGGTGAAAGGTAATTATTAGCTAGTGGATATTAATTCATATAATACGTTTGAATGTTGATTTTTATGTATATATCATACATATTCTATTTTTAATATTCAATATGCATCAATTAAGTGTGTATACTTTGTTAAGTGAATATACATTTGTATTGAATTTTAATTTTATTTTCATCTAACAATTAGTCGAGAGTGGGATGCACTTCATTTATACATAGAAAACAATATTGACTGGATGAAGGTATGGATTGAATGATGTGAACAATCTGGTCATTGAATATCATGGAAGGTGTGGCTTCATTGGTTAAAGCAGCACATCGCAATGGAGATACCAATCTTACACAAAGGGAAATCGATTTAGCATATGGTTTAAAACATAAGCAGGAAAGCATATTAATCGACCACACTATTTTTTTTTTTTGCAAACATATTGATGTACACGTTGATTTTTTTCCCTGTAGGGAATAAACATACACTTAATCATAAATGGATCGTGATGTAATATTTATGTGTATGGATTGTTGTAGGTAAAACACCATAAGGCTATGTGTTGCAATGGCTGTAAATATCACATCAAAATGTTGGATGAAACGAAGAAAAATTCAGATTGTGGGATATCTGTAGTCTTTGGGGTGACCAATGTTTCCTCTAGAAGTCACAGACATCCAGAACTCTCAGAAAATCGATACTATGGGTATTTGGAATATATTCTTCAGTGTGACTTTAACTCCTTCAAGGTAGTTATGTTCATTGTCAGATGGTACAGGTTATGATTGAATCAACGTGATCCCGATAAAACTATTATTGAACATGATAATGGATTTACCATGGTTAATACAAGGTTTTTTGAGCCAGGAACAAAGCCCTATGTTCTTCCAAGACAGTGTAAACAAGTATTTTACTCTAAGGTTCCAGGTAGAGGAGGTTGGTCATTTGTTGTGAGACACAATCCAAGGGGAAGGCTGATAAAGTATAATGTAGAGGAAGGTAATGAAGAGGTTCTCGAAGAAGAAGATGATGTTGAAGATGATCAACACGAGTTAGATGATCATGTTCCAGAAGAATATGCCGAATAATTAGTTGAATCAGATGATGCAGTAGAAAATTTCCATGAAAATGATATCGATGATGAAAGATGATCGTAACTGACATCGACGACGATGATGATATGGCCAATCCCTACAATGTTGACTCTGGATCGGATGATACAGATGATGACTTGGATGAAGAACATGATGAAGTCCATTGAAGTGTATGAGGTATGCCTTAATATATCTACTCTATATATTTTGATTTAATATTGTGATATGATTATTGAATTTTATTGGTACGCATAAATTAACTGTTTCTTTGTGTTTTTTCCATTTTCCTGTATGTTGGCATATGTTATAATTAGAAGCATTGCTTCTTATAATGTATGACAAAAAACACATTTCTTTTTTACATAGATTTTGTCAGGTTATGGGGAATTGAGAGTGATGTGAGGGGGAGGGGGGAGGGTCCATAAGAGATTCCACCTTCACGCGGTTGGCCCTGTTCAGTAGAGAATATTAAATTATTCTCGAAAAAAAGAGAAGATCAGTAAGGAAATGCACAATTATCATGCTAACCCAAATGGTGTGATTGATCATGTACTACACGGGGCCAACGTTGAATTTTTTAAATTTTGTTGGTAGGCGGTTTGATAAGGAAAGATCGCGGTACTGCTGACGCCGCGACACGTTGGATGAAGGCATGAAAGGAGTATTTTGTGCCAAAGGATACCGCAGTTGGCGGGTTTTGGGTCACTTGGCCCATGTATTTTGTAATTTTAAGTCAAGCATACCGTAGTTGGCGGGTTTTTGGGTCATTAGACCAAGTCAGTTATTCGATTGTCCATAAGTGTCAGTTAGGAAAGTGGACAACTATTGTAATTGGTGGAATCCTATAAATAGATGAGAATTGTAAGTGTTAGAGAAAAAAGTCGATGGATAGAAGATAGAGATAGAGCTATATGCAAAGATTGATAGAAAGATAATGTGGGGAATTGCACAGAGATTTATGTACTACTTTTGGTTGCCACAGTAATATAAGGATGATAATTTGGTGCAATCTATGTGTAATGTTGCTCGATACTGATGTTATTGTCTTATCTTAATGCAATTATCTGTTTATGTCGCTATGATGTGAATGCCGCAATAATATGTTATAGATATCTGTTTACTGTAATGTTAAATGCTGTGATTAAAGTGATGTGTTATAACTTCATGATGAATATTTAGAATTGTTGTTGGTATCATACTGCCACAACTCGCCTCCTCCCTCAGCAGAAACATGATTCCATCTGCTCTTTCTAGACACTTCGGGTGAGACCTCATCTGCTCTGCGGGTGTTGTTGTGTGGGCTCAAACCTGCCCGGGCCGTTGTCCAGGGAGACTACAGTATGTTTCGACAGTTGGTGAACCCTTGTCGACTGTGAGGTCCCGATTTGGTCAAAAAATGGTTCTGTTTCCGGGAGGTTGTGGAAATGCTTCACTTTGTTTCCCGTGGCAGCACCCCAGGGGCCCTGCGAGCCCACACAATGAGTGTCCTTGAGTGCCTTGATATGGCTGGTGCACTTCCGCTATGTATGCCCGGGCTGGTGCCAGGGTGACTACGGTACGCTTCAACAGTGAAATGGACCCATGGCTGGTCCCACATGATTTAGTATGCAGTAGTTTCTCGAAGAGTTGTGATATTTTTTATCAAAACGCTGGTTGGGGCTGTAGCTCCCTGACTTCCGTAGAAGACGGGTGCTGGCATGAAACAAATGTGCCAGAGTCGTCCGTCATTCTCACCCCTTGGTACTATTCGTCCTCTTTTCTTTTCAGTCTGTACTATTCCATGCGACTGGAGGATGAGTTCGCGACGTACCTCACAATGAGTCGGGGGTTTCCTACTCTTGTGTAGAGCTTATAGAATTTGTAGACGAGGATATGTAAAGCCAAAATAAGGAGACACCATTGCATGATCCAGACAGCAGGAATAGATGCAGTTGATGTGGCTTGAGGGTGAGCCACAAGATTGTGTTGGGGGCCTGTTGGCAGGTGGTTTGATGAGGAAAGATCGTGGTACTTCTAACGCCGCGACACATTGGATGAAGGCACAAAAGGAGTATTTTTTTCCAAAGGGTACCGCAGTTGGTGGGTTTTGGGTCACTTGGACCATGTATTTTGTAATATTAAGTCAAGAATACCACAATTGGTGGGTTTTTTGGGTCATTAGACCAAGTAATTTAGTTGATTGTCCATAAGTGTCGGTTAGGAGAGTGGACAAGTATTGTAATTTGTGGAAGCCTATAAATAGATGAGAATGTTGATGTATATGTAACTTCGGAATGTATTTCATCTGTGTATTATATATATATTTATTGTACCCTTATAAGAGATGTGTTATTCCTCTATAAGGAAGTGTCGTCGTGTGGATTGACAAGTGTCGCAAGTGTGTGTACTTGCCAATGGGTTATTAGACCACCTTATGGGGTCGGCCCTAATTAATATATAATATAATGTGGATGTATCTAAGTAGACAAGTCGGCCCTAGTAGGTCACTGGGCAAAAAGGTGAGTATAAATAGAGATAGGAGATATCTATTTTACTCACTCGGAAAAGTAACTATCTCTCTCTCTGAAAAGTGGCGCACTAGTGAGGAGGAGGAGGATCATCTGCTAGGAGACTATCTCAGTGTTATTTGGTTCTATTTTGGTTGAGCCATTGCTCTCTCTATCTCTGAGGAAGTTGTGGGGTTTTTCACCTTAGGGTTTTCCCCACGGAAACTCTGTGTCTCTTGTCTCTATGCTTTTGATTCTTGTGATGCTTGTGATGCTTGTCATATTATGATTGTCATGCATTGATATATTGTAGATGTTATTCTCTCAGCAAAGATCCTATAGTATTGTGATTTAATACTAAAAATTTAACAGAGAATTATAAGTGTTACAGAAAAAAGTTCGATGGATAGAAGATAGAGATCTAGAGCTGTATGCGGAGATTGACAGAAAGATAATGCAGGGAATTGCACAGAGATTTATGTACTTTTTTTGGTTGCCATAGTAATATAAGGATGATGATTTGGTTCAATCTGTGTGTAATGTTGCTCAATACTTATGTTATTGTCTTGTCTTAATGCAATTATCCGTTTCTGTCACTATGATGTCAATGCCACAATAATACGTTATAGATATATGTTTATTATAATGTTAAATGCTGCGATTAAAGTGATGTGCTATAACTTCATGATGAATATTTAGAATTGTTGTTGTTATCATACTCGCAACTGGACTCCTCCCTCGATGGAAACATGGTTCCATCTGCTCTTCCTCGATGCCTCGGGTGAGACCTCATCCGCTCTACGGGTGTTGCTGGATGGGCTCAAACCTGCCCGGGTCGGTGTCCAGGGAGACTGCGGTATGTGTCGACAGTTGGTGAACCCCTGTCGACTGTGAGGTCATGATTTGGTCAGCAAATTTATTCTTGCTTGGACTGAAATTTGGCATGGTAATACATGCTAGAACCTACTATTTAGTTGACATGTTTAAGGAATATGTCCTCAACTCTTATATGTGCATTATTAAAAAAAGGTTATGAGAAAGGCTAATCAACATGTAGAATTTGCACCGATTCTAATTGACCTAATATTTCCTACAAGGTCTTATATACATCCTTAATATGCATACATTAAAGTAATAACCCATCGATAATTTAATGAGGTAAATGATATTAGAACAAATTTCAGTTGCTACTGACATTAAGTTTCTAGCTTGGTTGGCATTAATATAATGATACTAGGAAGGAATCTATTCATAGGAAAGCAATGAAGCAACCCATATTGTTCAAAATGCAATCAAAATACCATGAAATATGAAAATTGATAAAAGAGGCATTCATCAACTTAACTCCATGAGTCATCCCTTGATTAATGAGGGTTTTATGAATCCTAAAATTAAAACCCAACTCGAATACGTTGGAACAAAATTTTCCTTAATAAAAAGGAAATAGAATTATAATGATAGTTTATAACTTATACCTCAAATTTTGTTCTAACTAAAAGAAAACCTAGCCTAACTTGAGTTGTTGTGACATATCTATATACAAGGGAGCTATGAAATGCCCTAAAACAAATCCTTGAATTTATTATGATTTTTTTTATTAATTTTAAATTTAACCTTTAAGACTTTCTTCCATAGATTCTCCCATATTTTCTTAACCCTTGTTATATGCTCAACATCAACACATATATGTTGTGCATAAGGACGTTTAATAATAAAATGGTTGGGGCCTTGATACCAATCCCTAGTGGACTAAATATTCCATTTACAAGCCCTGTGTTGTGTTTTAAAATCTTATGCAGGGTCCATGATCCATGGAAGCATCTTTTAGTCCGTAAGGCATTAATTTTCATACTCAGACCATGAATCCTTGTACTGCTTCCCATATGAACATGGTTAACACCGTAAGATACATCCCGGGTGAAGAATATCTCCTAATGGTGTCTATATCCCACTTAGTGGCTAAATATCTCCTCTAAAGGGAATATGTAGTGGCTCAAGACCTCCTTTTGTCCCATAATCCCTAGAAGCTATATTTAGGTTATGTGGTCGTTTTCTTCCTTGCTCGACCATGGTCAAGACCCCAATATCTATTCCTTATAATTCAAAACCTCCTATTGTCTTCCATATCCCACTCAAAGGTCAAAGATCCCTTTTATATGGCCTATATGGTGATTTGAGACCACATACATGGGCTAGATCCTTAAAAGAGTTATATAGAACTTACCTTTTTTATTTCCTCTAATTACCATGGTTAAGACACCATGACCCATTCTTGGTACAAACAAATTCCTAATGGCACCCATATCCCAATCAAATATCAAATATCTTCTCTAAAGGGCCTAATGTTCAAATATTTTTCCATGGCCCATGAGCCATAAAAGCCTCATTCGTGTCCTAAGACACTTTGTTTTCTCCAATGACCATGGTAAAAGTCCGTAGACCCATCCATGTCTCTATGAATTTGTAATGGATCTCTTAACTCATTCAAAGGTCAAATATTCCAGAGGGTTTTGTAATGTTTTGAGGAATTTAATATAATATGTTAAAATATAATATATAATGTAATAATAACAAAATAAAAAAATATTAAATATATATATAACAAAATATTAAAATATATATAAAACAAAATATTATAACATATTGCATTATAAAAAATAAAAAATAAAAATTTATATTATTTTTAAAAACATAAATTAAAAACAAAATGAAACAAACCTCACCAAGAGCTCCATGCCCCCTGCGTCAATCAGCTCATTCATGTCAAACCCTGTCTCCTCTGCAACCCCTGTCCAAGGTGGAAGTCATCGCCATCTAGCCTAAGCCTGTCAAAGGAGATTGACACCACAATGAAGGAGGCCCAATCTCTCTAAGGAGATTGACGTTCGAGCAAAGGAGGCCCACGACCCATAATGACATCAGTAAGTAAATCCCTTCCTCGTATAGGTAGAGAACAAAATGAGAACATCTCTGAATTTGGGTTGACTTGCATTTTTGGAGCAATTTCTCTTCAATTGTGGTTGACTTGCAATGTTCGAGCAATTTACCGGTTATTTTCTTGGACATATTGTGCCCTAATTTGTGAATTTTGGACCTATCAACTTGTTAAATTCATGCATGGTTGTTGCATGGAGGAAGTCGACTAAGTATCGACTGGATACACTACAGGGTTTCTACTTGGTGTGGGACAAATTCCTATCGACGGAGCCTTAACTAAATCCTTTGATCCGTGAGGGATTTCCCCCCCAACCATTTTCTCTATCTTGTCTTTTCTCTATTGTATCGAAACTAGGGTTCCAACCATCGGTATTTACTTCTTGTCCAGTCCTTGAGTCATTCAAATTTGCAGTGAAATATTCATCCAACCACTCACTTCATCCTTTTGTTGTGATTTTATGTCTGGAAATTCCATGCTTTTTTTAGTAGGTTCCCATGAAGGCAGGGAGTGCAAGGCTTATCCTCTACAGTGATACAGTGCTCCTTGTTGCAATCATTACCCTAGCCTGAATTTTTGTTTGATGCTGGACAATATACATTCCACACATTGGTTTCCCTATCCATTTTAACTAATGCTCTAGATACAGGTTGGTATAGAGGTATTTTTCTGTCCAAGGGAACAAAATTATTTCCTGTTGGTTTGAACCCCGATGAAGTATCATGTCCTTTGTATCCAAACTTCGAAGAATTCTTCTTACTGTGTTTCCATATGTGCAACTCTGAGTTTTTATCCCATGTATCCTAACCTTACTATCTAAGGATGGTATGGTTCTCCATGTTATTAGTCGGGAGAATAAATGGGAAAGGAATTGAATACCATTGTTGTTAGGAGTGTTTGTGTAATGTGTGAAGTTTTCAAAATGACAAAAGAATAAGTGGATAGATTCTAGTTGTGCATATGAGTGAATATGAAATGATAGGCCATTTTGGAAACAAAGGGATGAATTTGATTCATAAAAGAGACAAATCACTAAATGGGCTATCCCTTATCTCAAGCTTACATATATTTTTACAACTTGATAGAACACATTGCATCCCAATGTCACTATCACCAACAAAAGCAACAATGAGCCTCTCCAAACACTGCCCATAAGTACCAGACAACCAAAAGGCCTTGTTTTTAAGTATACCACTCAAAGACATATATTACAAACTTTTACAATAATGAACAATAACTCCAAACCCTTCATATCGGGATTTCCTTTTCACATGATTTATTTTTTGGGAATCCATTATACACAAGAAAAACTGAGTGAGAAGTAAGCATTTTTGTTTCTTGCAATACTGACCAATGTTGCATTTTTTGTTTCACAATAAAAAATCACAGTACGGAGGTGATCCTAGGCTAAGACCTTGAATTAGCCATAAGGCCTTCCTCTATCATAATGACTTAATCATTAGGTCTGATGGAAAAACATGCAATTCCTACAAAAGTTTGCAAGTTGAGGAGACAATTTCAATCCCTTTATCTTGATTTTAATCCAATACATGTAGTTGTTGACAATTGTAAGCCTATTGTGTAGCCAAGATAAAACTAGAATTTGAGATCCAACTAGTGAACATCCAAATTTTGTTCTAACTAAAAGAAAACCTACCCTAACTTGAGTTGTTGTGACGTATCTATATACAAGGGAGCTATGAAATTCTCTAAAACAAAACCTTGAATTTATTATGATTTTTTTAAATTTTAAATTTAACCTTTAAGACTTTCTTCCATAGATTCTCCCATATTTTTTTAACCCTTGTTATATACTCAACATCAACCCATATATGTTGTGCATAAGATGTTTAATAAGAAAATGGTTGGGGCCTTGATACCAATCCCTAGTGGACTAAATATTCTACTTACAAGCCATGTGTTGTGGTTTCAAATCCTATGCATGGTCCATGAGCCATGAAAGCATATTTTAGTCCGTAAGGCATTAATTTTCATACTCAGACCATGAATCCTTGTACTACTTCCCATATGAACATGGTTAAAACACCATAAGATACATCCTAGGTGAACAAGATCTCCTAATGGTGTATATATCCTACTAGCTAAAGATCTCCTCTAAAGGGAATATGTAGTGGCTCAAGACCTCCTTCTGTCCCATAAGCCCTAGAAGCTATATTTAGGTTATGTGACCGTTTTCTTCCTTGCTCAACCATGGTCAAGACCCCAATATCTATTCCTTATAATTCAAAACCTCCTATTGTCATCCATATCCCACTCAAGGGTCAAAGATCCCTTTTATATGGCCTATGTGGTGCTTTGAGACTACATTCATGGGCTAGATCCTTAAAAGAGTTATATAAAACTTGATTTTTTTTATTTCCTCTCATTACCATGGTTAAGACACCATGACCCATTCTTGGTACAAAAAAATTCCTAATCGCACCCATATCCCAATCAAATACCAAATATCTTCTCTAAACGGCCTAATGTTCAAATATTTTTCCATGGCCCATGAGCCATAAAAGCCTCATTCATGTCCTAAGACACTTTGTTTTCTCCAATGACCATGGTAAAGGTCCATAGACCCATCCATGTCTCTAAGAATTTGTAATGGATCCCTTACCTCATTCAAATGTCAAATATTCCACAGGGTTTTGTAATGTTTTAAGGAATTTAATATAATATATTAAAATATAGTATATAATGTAATAATAAAAAAATAATAAAAATATTAAATATATATATATATATATATAACAAAATATTAAAATATATATAAAACAAAATATTATAACATATTGCATAATAAAAAATAAAAAATAAAAAATTTATGTTATTTTTAAAAACATAAATTAAAAACAAAATGAAACAAAGCTCACCAAGAGTTCCATGCCCCCTACATCAATTATCTCATTCACGTCGAACCCTGTGTCCTCCACAACCCCTGTCCAAGGTGGAAGTCGTCGCCATCTAGCCTGAGCCTATCAAAGGAGATTGACACTACAGCGAAGGAGGCCCAATCTGTCCAAGGAGATTGACGTTGCAGCAAAGGAGGTACACGACCCACAATGACATCCGTAAGTAAATCCCTTCCTCGTATAGGTAGATAAAAAAACGAGAACATCTCTGGATCTGGGTTGACTTGCATTTTTGGAGCAATTTCTCTTCAATTGTGGTTGTTCTAATTCGTCAACTTGGTAGTATATTTAGTAGTTTTCTTAGTCATTGATTGTTGTTATTTGTTCATTTATTTAGTATTTGTAGTCATTCGTTGTCATCAACAAGTAGTATATTTAGTCATTTTAATCATTAATTGTCGTCAATTGGTAGTATATTTAGTAGTTTTCTTAGTCATTGATTGTTGTTTCCTGGTCATTTATTTACTAGTTGTAGTCATTGATTTCCATCAACAAGTAGTATAGTTAGTCATTGTAATCATTAATTGTTGTCAATTGGTAGTATATTTAGTCATTTTTGTTCACTGATTTTCGTCGATTGGTAGTATATTTAGTCATTTTAATCATTAATTATTGTCAATTGGTAGTATATTTAGTAATTTTTATTCAATGATTTCCGTCGATTGGTAGTATATTAAAAAAATGCATTGCAATATCATTTATTAGTTTATGATCAAGCACAGAGGAATTGAACCACTGACCTCCTTCCTATAAGGCAAGTGCTTTTCCATTGAGCTAGTACCCTTTAAGAATTTGGGAGAGGAGCAATATTAACACCCATATTTCGTTTTATGTGGTGCTTGTTGGTTATTTACCAAATGAAGGAGCCTCACGAATTCGGAATTCATAAAGTTGCTTGATCTGGGATTGGATCAAATTAACTGAATGTTTTTAACCTCATTGTTCTTTTCTTTAGAGAGGCTTCCTTTATTATGTATCTACAAATGCTTAAGCAAATATGGCCACTTGAAAACATACATCCAACTATAAAAGGATTTAAGTTTGTCATATAAATTGGATTTCATCTTATACTGTGGATATAACAATTTAAAATACCATGTAACTTGGTCATTGTCGACGATTAAGATACTATTTTTGGTTTGATATGCTTAGGATGGAAAGAGTAAGACACAAGCCAACAATGTGATAGTGAAAAACATGCTCCATCCCTTTTGTGTAGAGGTTTATGGGAGCTGGTTGTCTAATAGATATATTAATTTACTTATGCTCCAAACAAAACCGAAAGATAGAGAATATTGTGTAAAGACTTTGAGATGTAGATCAATAAAAAATAATTTGCATTGTCAATTCTCAGTTTTTAAATTAGCAGTAGCTTTAATCCACAGAGCTCTGTAGATCCAACTACATATTAAGCAATTTCCATAGGATATTCATGTTCACAAACCCAAGGCTTTACTATATATGAATTGCATAATGTGTTTTGTTTTATGGTACATTATTAAGTAGCAATGTGCTTGTCAAAATTGCAAATAATGTTGATGCATAAGTTCACTAGCCACAATATAAATCCATGCGGTCTTTGTTATTTTCTCATTGAGCAGAAACTATCCATATTTTTCATTGTAAATTTCATAACTATCTAGTAACTTTATCTTCCATGATAGACAACATATGAATTATTCCCATTTGCATGTAGCATAGAGGTCACTTAGGCTTCCAAAACTTGCTCAAACTTCTCTTTTCTTGAAAATAATGAGCAATCTTATCCAGCAACAAAATAATATTGCTGCTCAAAAGTTATATGTATATTATGTTCAAGAGAATTTCTGAGTTCAATAGCAAACACTAGATAAAAAATTGGGCTATGGCAAGGACAAATATTTACCTAAAGACACTTGCACTATGAATATCAGAACTGGGCCTCCTTTTATCATACGTTATTCTCTAGGAATAACCAAATTAAAAAATACACATGCTAGACTTCAAATCACACCGATGCCTTTACCTACCAAGTATTTTCAAGCAAGATAAGTAATGGGTCAAAACACAAACAAACTAAAATGAAATCCCTTCCTCTTGCTAAACAAATTTCATAAAAAGGATGAATGGAAACTCGAGGAAAAGAGGTCGTTCGAAAGTTTTTCAAAGGTTTAGGATTTACACATGTTTGGACTTGGTAGAGATAGGGAAAAGGGGAATTTCAATTTACCTGGTTAACATGACTGGAGGTTTCATAGAAGATTCACTTCCCCAACTCATGCCTTTGAGCAACAATGAATTTTCATCCCAAACATTAATAAAATTTTGTCCAATCAAAGGTCACAACATAGAGGACACCATTAGGAAAAATACTAAAATATCATGAATGCAAATGAGAAACATGCATAATGATACATCATGATTGTATTTGGGACAAAACCTTTTCCAATATGATATAGAAAGCTAACCTTTATATCAGAAAGTAGAGCAACATGTTGATTCTAGCTTATTTGTCAAAACCAAAAGTCTGAGGGTCTTAGTATCATGCATGTGATGCAAATCCCATCATTTTTCCACATCTATTGGTAACATCAATCTCCAAAAATAAAATAAAAATTACATTAAATTATGGATTATGAATGCAAACAATTTGCAAAGAATAGGCTTGTCCTAATTTTCTTGTCACTAGGAATTTAATTTTTTGAATAATTTAGGTCGTAACACTGAATAGTTTCTAATGAACAACAACCTACCTAATCAAATGGAATTTCAACATAGCTAGCCCAAGAGAGTAGTTCTTCCACTTCAACTCTAGTACTTACACTTGTCAACGATTTTTTTTCCTTGCAACAGTGAAGAGTTTCTACCTCCACTAGAAATACAACACAAATAGGTCTATGTATGAGAAATTTGACTCACCTCAGATAGATGAAAATTGTTTCAAACCACTACCAAACCACAATATATGAGGACAAATGCACCATGAAAAACAATTAAAGTGATGGAAGGTGCTGATGAAATGACAGACAAGGAACAACCTAAAATGAAATGCTATGGAATACCAACATAGACACTAAAATAAGATAACAACCATAAAGTAGCAGTAGTTTGTGGCATTTTGATGCCTTAAAATTTAAATATCAAATATTATTATAGACAAATGTCAAATAAAGTAGAGTATTGTCACAAAAAACAAAAGGAAACCAAAGCAATACTCAAGCATATTATTCAACTAGTTAAATATATATCTCATGGTTCAAAAGGGCAGTCTGGAAATAGCACGTTTCTCTTCCTAAGTATTAAGAATATTATGTTTCTAGTGTTTCCATACCCTTGATATCATAGAAGTATGTATCATTTTGAAATATATATTTTTATTCTTTATGGCAGGAAATTACATAAAGCAACATGCATCGGCTAAAGGATTTACATGTTTGATTAAAAAAACTCATGAAATAACATGTTTGAATCCCTACAAGAAAAAAGGGCTAAGGTGATAGTCATGATTGCGATGGACCTTAAACGGTCGTCACCAAAGTGACTCATGGTGACAGGATATGGGAAAATGTTTCTATAGGTGCTTTTGGTGACGATTCTTTAAATCCCCTCACCAAATCCCTTGTTTGTGATTATCATGCTTGTGACGGTCCTTTAAAGGTTGTTGATGGAGTCACTTATAGTGAGAGGCTCTGAAAAATTGTCATTGTAAGTGATTTTGGTGACAACCATTTAAATAATTGTATACCATAATTATACAAGGATTAGATTGTAAACGTACCAGATTTGTTAGGGTTGAATATCCTCAACGTTTTGATCCCCCAAAGGGATCATCTTCAGGATTATAAGATCTTGAAGGATGATTATGGTTAAAATGCCCCCATAAATATAAATTTAAGGATTGATCATTGTGTTTTCATGTCAAATGGGGATGTGTCTTTTAGTCATCTTGTTTATTAGGGTTTGCAATAGAGGATTCCACGCATCGCTAATTATAGCACCTTCATCTCTAATAATGTTATCACGGTGGAGCTTGATCTCAACCTTCTCTCTAATTTTTCTTTTTGTGTAGTGGTTGATTTAGGCTATGATCTTAGCATTATCAAGATAGACCAGGTGTTTTTTATTACTCACATGTTCTGCGAGGGCTCAATTTTTAACTCTATTATGGCTTATATCTGCAATATGCTCTTGCAACCTTACCTACCAAGATCTCCCAGTCTTACCAATGTAGAATTTTCCACAAGAACATGGAATGCAATATACACCTTTCCTAGATGCTTATTTTATTGGATATTTTACTGAGTTGAGGATTCTTCTTGAGGTATTGGGTGGCGTGAATGTGACACTTATGTTCCCTATCGTTAGTATATTATCCATTTTGCCGGTGGTCCCCTTGATGTAAAGGAGGGATACCTTGCATCTACCTGCATCCTCATCCTCATTTATTCTTTGTTTGGGTTTTTTTCCTTTTCGTACCATCATTAATTAGTGACATGTGGAATCCTCTCTTGCAAACGCTAGTAAACAAAAGGAATAAAAGACACATCCCTAGCCGACATGAAAATGCAGATCAATACTTAAATTTATATTTATGGGGGCGTTTTTACCATAATCATACTTAAAGATCTTATACTCTTGATCATGATCTCTTTGGGGGATCAAAACATTGAGGATATTGAGCCTTGATGATATATATATCCAATACATTTACAACTCTTTAAATCTTGTTAGTAAATCCCTTTTTGTGATAGTCATGCTTTTGATGCACCTTAAATGGTCATCACCAATGTCACTTATGGTGACGTGCTATGAATAATTGTCGACATAAGTACTTTTGGTGACAGTTTTTTAAATCCCATCACCAAATCCCTTTTATTGGTCACCCATATTTTCATGCCATGGTAGAATGTGAAATGAGAGTAGTATCATGGAGGGACTTTTTGGTAGTAAGATACTTATGAAAGTAGTGTTAGATAGTGTTGTATCCTCCTATTCCTTACTACCGACTGATTAGAAACAAATCTAATTTTTGGATGATAGTAAATGTGAAATTCCAGAGGATAGATCACTAAGCTTTAACAAACCTCAAAAATTTCACAATGTTATTACTAAGAAGAATTAGAAAGAAACATTGATCAATTCACTCATAAAAATGAAACATAGATGAAAAATTGTTGTTGATACATTAATCAACAATAAGATGGAAAAGAAAAATATGTTACAATAGAATCAACTCGATAGCCTCTCATAGGATTCAAATTCACCTCAATTCTAGGCTTAGTTTGCATTGGAACCATCTCTCAATAAAGTTTAGTGGCCATGAATGATGAATGATCAGTTAACTGATGTAGAACTGGACATGACTAGGTCACGTGGGAACCAAAATAAGGAAGGAGACTCCAAGGGGGTGCATATCTAACGGACAATGGTAAAAAAGGGTGCTCCTAGACTCAGTAGTAGTCAAACTAGGTTTAGTATTTAGTTGATTGAGCAATCAAGGGGAAAAGACACCCCAAATCTAGGAACTGACTGTGTAGATCCCTAAACTAATCCAGGAGGGCGCATTTAAAATCCAATGATGTAAACAAGGCACTCTGAGTGGATAAGAGGGATACTGATGACCAAAATGAAGCTCTATGGGGCCTAAACTAAGGACTAGGTGCTAGGAGACTCAATTACCAATAAATGGATGCATGGAGTGCTGCATGAAATGCATGCATGCATGCAAAGCATGGAAAACCAATATACGATGGTGAGAATATTCCAACACCCTGCTTAAGTTGTACTATGAAGAAAAATATAAGTAAAGAAATGGAAATTAGGGCTCTGGTTACCAACACCAAAGGTCACCCCATACAAAAATCTAAAAAAATGAGGAAAGAGGGAAAACCTAGTGGGAACAAAACCCCCCCTCAACATAGAATATAAAAAAGACTAATCAACCAAGGTAGAAATCACACCAAGAAGGGATCGGAGATGAGTGAACCTTTTCACTAAAAAATTCTTGGTGAAAATATTTGTAATCTGCTCTTGTGAAGGACAATAGAGTAGTGTAATGGTACAATCATGCAACAATCCTAATATGTAATGCATGTGTATCTCAATGTGTTTGGTTCTCTTTATCTAAACTGGATCTATGGAAATCCTTTTATCACTCTGATTGTCATAGTAGGTGACTGGTGGAGTACTATAGCGAATCCCAAACTCTAACAACATTACCTACAACTAGATGCACTATGTGGATGCATTCACTACACCTCTGTACTTATCCTCAGCTGATGAAAGAGAAAGAGTTGTCTACTTTTTGCTTGATCAATAGATAGGACCAGATCCAATCGTGAAGACAAAAACTGATTTGAATTTTGATCTGAGCTTTCTCCATCCCAATATGAGTTTGTGTACACCACTAGGTTGAACGAAGACCCAACTGCATAGTGTTTCAAGACACTTTGTCTATGTGGACAAGGATAAAACTCTCTAGTCTAAATGGTTTAGATATAAAATAGAACACAACGGAACATACAAAATTTCCTAGATTGATCAAATTACAAAAGATGCAAAGGGATTGCTTACCTTGCCACGGTAGTGATGTCTCCTTGCTTGATGTAGCCCTTGATATTCAGCTGCAAAACAAGATATAACAAACAAGTACAAACACACAAACAATAATAATATGCAATATTGATTAATCTAAACTAGTGGTCAAGGAAACTAATTCTAAAGATCTATCATGCACAATAAACCTTTATGGAAAGAGTATATATTACTGTATTAATGAAAATAAAGAAGAGGATATTACAACCATTTCCTTGATGTTGCAATTTATTACAAATGATCTTTTCCTCAAAGATCCAATCTTGCCTCCAATGGATGAAAGGGTTTCAACTCTAGTAGAATTAATCTAGTGTTTAGATACTCTAATCCTTCCTCCCGTAACTATGAAGAGGAGGCTTGTATATATAGGCCAAAGAGGATAGAAGGGGTTGAGAATTTGATGGAGAAGGCTAACGGATCATCCCAAAAATTTGGGGGATTGAATGCCACCTTCACTGATTTATTGCAATAAGCCTCCATGAAGACACTTGTTCTAGAAGGCGCTTGAAGCTTATTTTTTTCTCCTCTAACTGACAGTGACACACCTTTCTACCTAGAAACCTGCGTCAGGTATGGGGTGATGCATGTTGACTGAAGGTAAGAAGGGTAAGCGACGCACTTTTCCAATGCGAAGAGGGAATCACCATAGGTTTGACATGACTTGTGAACATGCAAAGTGCATCGGTGTCACAATATGAGGGAAAAGGCATGGAAATCCTTCTTTTTAGATAATTTGGCATCAATGATTTAGGAATTAGGAAAAACCAAGGGTACACATGTCATGATGATAGGATTTTGGTGTAACCAATAATGAATACCATAGGTATTCGTCCCTTGCACATAGTGGAAGATACTTTTGGATGCGTTCCAGTGAATCTCATGAGGCTCTTGCATGTATCTGGAGACAACACTCACTACATAGGATAGATCAAGTCAAAAATGTGTGAGAAACAAAAGACTCCCGATTAGTTTCCAATACAAGGTACTATCGACCAAAGGTGAAGAAGAGCCATCCTCAAGACTGATACTGGAAAGAAAAGGAAACGTTGATGGTTTGCATTCTTCCATATGAAACTTGTCAAGTAGATCTGATGCATACTTGGACTGTGCAATCTTGATTCCTAAATCACTATGAGAGACTTCAAGACCAAGAAACTGCTTTAGCAGTCCCAAATATGACATAGAGAAGGAATTGTTCAAAGTTGTTTTGATAGATCTAATGCATGAAGAGAGACTCCTTGTAATCAGTAAATTATCAACATAGAGGACAATAAGGAGAAGAGAGTTACCATCATGCCTCATGTAGACATTTGAATCATACTTGCATCTCTGAAAATATTGTGACAGTATAAAAGAGTCCATCTTAGCATACCATGCTCAGGGAGCGTGCTTGAGCACATATAAGGACTTCCTCAATATGAAAACTAATGAAGGATCATATATGTATCCTTCAGGTTGCTTCATGTAGATCTCTTCATCTATATATACATGAAGAAAAACACTCTTCACATCCATCTGATGCACTTCCCAGTGCTTGGATGTAGCAAGATCCAAAATAGGACGGATGGAGTCCATCTTTGCAACAGGATCAAAGGTATATGTATAGTCAATCCCTTGAACTTGTGAGAAACCTTTAGAAACCAAGCAAGCCTTGTATTGGCTTGTTACTCCATCTGCACCCATCTTTGTTCTGTATACCCACTTACATTGAACAAGCTTCCTTCCAAAATGGAGCGAAACAAGCTCCCAAGTCTCATTTTTTGAAGATATTGGTACTCTTCATCCATCACTGATATGCATATTGGATCTTGGGAGGCATCAAAGAATTTTTTTGGATTTGATCCAGCCATCAAAAATCATCTATCCCAAAGAAAGGGATCTGTATGAGAGAGTGCAAAACTTGCATTTTGAAACTGAGATCTTGTTCTTCTTGGATCTTGAGGATCTCCAACAAGGTCACCAATAGATTAAATGGTCTTTTCCTCCCATATCGGAAGTGGTGGTGGATCTTGTCGTGCTAGATATTTAGGTTCTTGTGGATCTGGATCTAGCATTCACTCATCTTCACTTTCTGAATCAGATTTTGAACTATCATAAGAGGAGGATTCACTATCTTGTTCAACATGTTGTGGTGGAGTAGTTGGTAAGCTTTATGTTTCGACATGGTGGTCATCATGCAATGGACATTTTTCAAACTAGACACTTCTTTCAAGAAAGGTCTGCATGGTAGACAGATCCAAAAATTTGTAGGATTTTTCATTCTGTGTATAACCAACCAATATGCACTCTTTGCATTTAGTATCTAAGGCTCTCCTCTCCTCTGAAGGAATCCTTGATCAAGCTTTGGAACCAAAGACTCTTAAATGAGACACATCTGGCTTGTATCCCATCCATGATTCAAAAAGAGTTTTTCCTTTCAAACCTTTGTGTGGAACTCTGTTCTGGAGGTATGCAACATAGTTGACAACTTCTTCCCAAATTATAGGAGCCAATGATTTAGAATCAAGCATGCATGTAGCCATATCTTTCAAATTTGTGTTCTTTCTCTCAGCTACACCATTCTGCTGCGAAGTGTAAGGAATAGTGTGTTGCATTTCAATACCTTCATATGCACAAAATAGTTGAAACTCATTCTTCACATATTCTCTTCCATTGTCAGTACAAAAGACCTTGATCTTTTTGTTAGTGAAAATTTCTATAGAATCTTTAAAAAATTTGAAATATTCAAATACTTTTGATTTGAACTATACTAAATGTACCCAACTGAATATCAAATAGTCATATATGAGTGTTAAGATGTATCTAGCATTATTCCAATATAGGTGAGGAAGAGGTCCTGATATGTCACCATGAATCAACTCGAGAGGAGAAGAGGCTCTATTTTCCTTTCCCTTTTCTAACTTGTGCTCCAGATGCTTGACAATCAAGCAACCTTGATAGGTGCCCTTAACAAATCTGATGTTTGGGAGGAATTCACCCATTTTTTGATTGTGTAGTTCTTACAAACATTTGTAGTTGAGGTGCCCAAACCTTTCATGGGAATGTCTGCTCACTTCATTTGCATGAGTAAGAAGATCACTTTGTGTTGAGTAAGGAAATCAATGAGATAACTCATAGAGTTTGGAATGATAATATACTATTCCTTGTGCAATGATCTTCCCAGAATGTATCTCTTGAATCTCAACCACATTAGGAGTAAAAATTATTTTCTTTGGAACTCCTATATAGGTCATTTGATAAACTGAAAGGAGGTTGGATTACAAGGTAGGAACATAGAGCACATCAATGAAGTATCCATGATCAATATTGATACTTCCAATTCCTTTTAAAGTAACTTCTGAATCATCTCTCATTAGAATGGAAGGCCCAACAATAGGTTTGAATTCAAACATTATATCCTTGGATGCATACATGTGTCTGGAGGATCTAGAATCTATGATGAAGAGGATGCATTCGAATAGCTAGCCATGAGTGCATGACACCTCTCTTTATCCCCTGATTTAGGATCAAATTCTTTCCTCCTGGCACCTGCAGTTACTGGAAGGTTGTTTTTATCTAGAAGCTGAGCCATGAGATTAATTTTTTTCTTCATGCAACCACTTTCTCGATGGAAACCTCTCTTGCAGTATGGACATTTGATCTTCTCCTTCTGTTTTTTCTTGCCTCTCTTGGAATTCGAATTTCCCTCTAACTGTTTTGGATACTCCTTGGGATTCTGCTCATTTTGTTTCTTCTCCTTGCATTTGTACTTTCCTTTACCATTCACATTCTTTCCTTCTCCTGTAGCAAGAGCTTGATCACTTGATGGTTTTATGACTCCCATCTGCACCAATTTTTCCTACTTCTTTGAGAGATATAGGATGAATGCATCTAGTGTGGGAATTTTCCAATTTTGGATGGATAACATTTTTGCTTGGAAGGTGGATACAAATACAAAATAGCTTGGTCCCAATTTTGAAAGAATAGAAGGAATACATTGCTTATCTTCCTTTTCAATTCCACATAGTTTTAGTTGCACAACCAAGTTCTTGAATATTGTGAAGAAATACGTGATGGATTCGAGGCAAAATCAGATAGATCAACTAGTTTTACAATTGATGCCCTCTCAAATTATCATGTTTCCAAAATAAGGATTCTATATTTGTCCAACTCTCCTTGGTATTTTTCAGACTGGAGAGATGAAAGATTAGATCTTTGGAAATGCTGAGACACAACAATCCATATGCTTCATCAATATTGTTTAGATACTTGGCCTTATCTGTAGAACCATTTGGTTCGAATTCAATTACCTTTATCACCTTGTAAAGACCTATGCTACGCATGGATATCTCCATTTGGTCCTTCCATTAAAATAAATTGAAGGGATTAAGTTTTGGAATTGAAGTTAGATCCATAGTAGATGACTGTATGCGCTTCCGATGATGGAATAACCTACAAAAATAATGGAAAAAATATCTATAGGATTGTTACAGAATCTACTGAGCACTGCTTTAGGACAATAGGAACTTTTATTCAAATCCTTCACACCTGGCTAGACCTCAAAGGATTTATCCAATGCATTCAATGCAATGGCACCAATATCTGTTGTGGAAATCCAGAGGCTTATGGTGCCCTACTGAAAGAAAGATGCTCAAACTAAGCTCTCACAAGATCTGATTCCATGTGAAAATACATAGGATAGATCACTAAGCTTGAACAAACCTCGCAAATTTCACAATGTTATTACTAAGAAGAATTAGAAAGAAACATTGATCAATTCACTCATAAAACTAAAACAAAGATGGAAAACTGTTGTTGATACATTAATCAACAATAAGATGGAAATAAAAAGATGTTACAATAGAATGAATTTGATAGCCTCTGATAGGATTCGAATTCACCTGAAGTCTAGGATTAGTTTGCATTGGAACCATCTCCCAATAAGGTTTAGTGGCCACCAATGATGAATTATTAGTTAACTGAGGTAGAACTGAGCACGGATGAGGAGTGTGGGAACCAAAATAGGGAAGGAGACTCCAAGGGGGCTCATATTTGTCTAAAAATGGTAAAAAAGGGTGCTCCTAGACTCAATAGTAGTCAAACTAGGTGTAGTAGTCAGTTCATTGAGCAATCAAGGGGAGAAGGCACCCCAATTTTATGAACTGATTGTGTATATACATAAAATAATGCAGGAGGGCGCTTTTAAATTCCATTGATGTAAACAAGATGATCTAAGTGGATACTATGGATAGTGATAACCAAAATGAAGCTCTAGGGGGCCTAAACTAAGGACTAGGTGCTAGGAGACTCAGTTGCCAATGCATGGATGCATGGAGTGCTGCATGGAATGCAATCATGCATTCAAAACCAAGATAAGATTTTGAGAATATTCCAATAGTAAAAGGGGTGTCTCAACTACTCATGCTCTTGTGGATGGGTTTTCTTTTTAGTTGCAAAGGATATTACGAAAAGCCCTTTTGAGACTGATTTTGGACCTACGCCATAGAATATCACAATCAATAACACTAGCAAATTATGACCCAAATTTTGATGAAATCCGACGAAATTGACTGTGTCGTCGGATTTCACCTTCAAAATTACGAATTTTGATCAATTTTTTTTAATTAATGCATGGAATTGTCGGATATCCAATGACAGTCAGATATCCAACAACTACAATTGTATAACCGATGGGCATCGTCGGATATCCGACATATATTCTATAACGGTAACTATGTTCATATCATCAGATATCTGAGGAACCTTTAAATTTTAAAATCTATAAATTATGGAAACATTCTAACATGTTTGCTATACAAGCGACGGATTGTGGAAATTATATTCTTCGCACAGACTGTTTTCTGTAAAAGAATACACAATTATTTCTATTGTTTTTGTGATTAAAAATAGTGAAGTGTGGAGCTTTATTTTCTAAGATCAATAATTTCTTTCAAGCTCTTTATGAGAAAATGTCAAATAACAATATTCTTGATCCAGACGAACAAAATCGAAAATTGCTTGCTAGATTGTGGGATGGACTAAAAAGAAAGGGTGATGGGAAATGTTATTGTCCATATAGTCAATGCATGGGATTTAAAAGGAGAAGAATAAATATCACAATAGCCATAAAGCATTGTAGGGAACATGGACACGCCGAGGGGGCCCGAACATGAATACTGTCCATTTGTAATATTTGCATTATATATGTTTTTATATTGATTGCTTTTGTAAATGTATGTATTGTTTTAATATTTCTTATATTAACTTATATCTATTGATGGTTTCATGTAGTTATAAAGGAAAGACATCCTATGGCATATCGTCCAGAGGAAGTGCTTTGAGAACAAGTACTAGAGGAACATGGAGCTATGAATAATGGAGAACAAGTTAATGATCATATTGAAGAAGATGATCATACTAATAACATAGTTGAAGATGATGGTCAAAATGCATTGATCCATGATACATTTAATGTTAGAATGGATGATGATCATCATCATCATGAAAATGATGATTTTGATGATATTCATGATTTACCTCTTCTTGAGAAGGCATACGAACCCCTTTATGATGGCTCCAACACAAATCTTCTCTTTGCTATATTATTGATAATGAACTTGAAGGTTATGAATGGTCTTTAAAACACATCAGTCACACGGATGTTAAGGTATGTAATGTATTCCATCACATAATATATATGATCGTGCTAAAGATTATCACTGTTCATCTAATAATTTTATTGTTAATTCATAAGTCAAATTAATACAGATGAAATGTGTTTCATTAATATTATTTATATATTATATTAACTAGATTTTTATTTTTATTTGTTTTAGCTTGATAACTAAATTTTTGTTACCACCGTCAAATATTTTACCTCGCACATATCGAGATTTATTTGCCATCATGAAATAAATTGGAATGCAATATCAAGCAATTGATGCAAGCCCCAATGACCATGTTATATATTATAATTAGCATGAATTTGAAACAGAATGTCCAGAATGTCATATCAGTACATATCGAACAAATCAAGTAACAAAAAAGGTGCCTCGCAAGGTTCTTTGTTATATTCCCATTATTCTGCATTTGCAATGACTGTTTAGGTGCAAAACATAGCACAATTTATGGATTACCATGCACGAAATATAATTCAAGATGACATTATTCGATTTCCTGCAGATGGGTATGCATTTAGAGATACGGAGAAAACATGGCGTCACTTTAAAGCACCTCATAATATTAGGATTCCTTTGGCAGCAGATGGTGTCAATCCATTTGCAGAGATGAGATCCATTTTGCTCGGTGTGGACTATTTTTGTTATCAACAATAACATTCTTTCATGGTTGTCAATAAAGAGGGAGCACATAATGTTGTCAATGATTATTCCAAGTATATTGTGTCTACAATTTTTTTTTTAATGTAGTGCCATCTCATTTGTCGTATTTTGTTGCATCATGTCATATATATATTTTTTATTTTTCTCTTGTGCATGGTTTATATATCTAAATGGTTCTCATAATTATATATTTTATATGTTCAAATCAATTAGGTAAGTACCAACTTAAAGATATGAATGTATATATCGAACCTCTTATTGACGAGCTACTAAAGTTATGGAATGGCATCACTATGTATGACATATCTATATCGATACGACAAAGGAAATTTCAATTCCATGCAATGCTTGTATGGAGAATACATGATGCCCTAGGGTTAACCCATGTTTGCGGTTTGTAATTATAATTTCCACTTTAATTACATTTAATTTTATGAACTAGTTAATATACTATGCACGCATGTTTTTTTAAATAATCCATTTATTTTATATATAATTATAACTAACATAGATAATCCATCTCTTTACGTAGGTCTTCAGAAAAAGGGAAAATTTGCATGTCCAGTTTGTGTACCTAAGATCAAATCTCGTCTTTCAAAATTTTTAGGAAAGGAGGTGTTTGATGAATATAGGCACTTCCTCTCTAAGAATCACAGGTATCGAGCTACCGAAAAACATTTGTTCAATGGGAAGCAAGAGGTTGCATTAAAACCACAGAGAATGACACCTCACCTATGGAAGCTGCAATATAATAGAAACTGTCAAGGTATGTATGAATCATCGCATATGAAATGTTATGTATTTTTTTATTGTGTGTTGTTTACTGTAATTGACATTGATTTCTGTAATTTCTTTATAAACTATGATTCATGATGGACATCGTGATCATGAAGGCATTAATGGGCTTCCACGAGGACTGAAAATTTATCCTAAACAATTCAGTAGGTTTCCCTACTATGAGCACCTACAAATTGCTCATATGTTTGATACAATGCATACCATAAAGAATGTGACTTAAACATTATGGCGAATATCGGATCGAAGGAGCGAGAAAGAAAAAAATGTCAAACTTTGCAAAGACATTCAAGAAGGAAACCATGCAATGAAAAATGTCATTCAATTTCATAGAAACGGAGACCAAATTAATATAAACTCACTTCCATGGATGTTAATGGAGCAACAAAGTAATGTTGTAAAAGAATTCATGTGAAAATTTAAATTTCCCACCGGATTTTGTGCGAACATGAAGAATATCATAACAAAGAAAGGTGATTTTGCAAGGGTGAAAACACATGATTGGCATATCTTCATGAAGGTAATTATTATGGTATGCATATAATTATTTCTACATTTTTTTATTCCAATGCATATTGTTGGTATTTTGTTTGTCTACTTTTTGTAAAAAAAATGAAACGATTTGTATATTGTTACAGTATGTTCTACCTCTCTCTCTCTCAGACAACTTTGACAACAATGTCAAACAAATTATATATAATCTTGGAAAATACATGAGGTAAGTAGTGGTTTTTTGCATGAGCTTAGTGTTTGTTTATTTCATCGTAGAACTTATATTTTATTTTTGTGCAATATTTCATGTTATGTAATATAATGTTTTTTTTGTTAAATCTTGTGATTGGTTTGCGTCACTTCTAGATGGTTGTCATCTAAAGAAATCCATAAAAAATATATAAAGTACTGGAGGAGAGAAATTCCTTGTATCATGTGTGAAATAAAGAAGCATCTACCTTCGTCAATTTTCAATGCACAAGAACACTACCTCATACACCAAGTTGAGGAGATTGAATTGTGTGGAACTATACACTCAAGGTCCATGTGGATGGTTAAGATGCACTTGAAATTTTTTAAGGGTTTGGTTAGACAACGAGCACGTCCTGAGGGTTCTATGATGGAGGGATATATGGTATACTGTTAACACCCAAAAAGTGCTCACCATCTCATCTCCCTCATTACATGACTCATTTGTCTATATTTCCTGCCATATTTGCCTCCAAAACCTTAAAAAACCATTAAAAATCCTCCAAAAGGCTAAAACCCCCCTTTTTTCCCCCAAAATAATTTAAATTTCCTCCAAAAATAGAAAAAACACTCTAAAAGGGCCCTAAATTCCCAAAAATCAAATAAAAGGGAATAAAAAATACAAAAAAGACAAAAAAGAGAGAAAAAGGAAGCAAAAACCCTATACAATTGAACTAAACCATATGGTGCCAAAAACCATGGGTCAACACTCCACCACTAAAAACTTATAAATAGGTGATGGAGGCTCCCTATTTTATATCCACAATCTTCCCTATCCTCACTCTGCCAAAATCACTCTTGAAACCCTAGCTTACCACTTAAGCTAGCTTTTCCCATTTGAGTGCCCCTTTTGTCCCATTATTCAAACACCTTAGAGAAGGAGAAGGAACCCATTGGAGCATGGAAGTAGCCCTCCTGAACTACTGCAAGAGCTCCACCAACCTTAACACTTGAGGTAAATTTAATATAAAAGGAAAATCTTTATCATCTTGTCATTGTTTTTTATTTCTGTTAATACTCATGCTAGGTTAAATTTCATATTGTTTTATTGCTTTAATTTACTGTTTATTGAACTGCTACTAAGGAGTCCCTTATCCTTAGTAGGTGCTCATTTGCACAAGCTAGGATGAAAACCCTAGCTACAGTTTTGGCGATTCCACTAGTGTTCCTTTGAATTTATGGTTAAAATTTTTAATTTTTTTTAGTTTTTGCAAGTAATTTTATGTTTTCCCTGTACTGCTGTGGCTTCTGCCAATTGGGTTTTCTGCCGCAGATCACGGTTCTGTTCTTTGTAGCTGCAACCTAGATCGCAGTTTTCAGCCATTTTTTTGCGATCCAGATCGCAACTGTTTGCTCTTTTCCTGCGACCCCAGCGGAGCCTTTTGCCTCTTTCTCGCATTTCAGACCGCAGATTTTAGCCCCAGACCTGCGATCCAACCACGAATTTCTTCCCCTTTGTCGCGCTCCAAAGTAGGCATTGTGGCCATAAACCCACGATCCGACCGTAGCTCTCCCCCCTATAGCTGCGCCCCAAACCTTGCCTTTCGAACCCATACATGTGATTCACCCAGAGATTTCAGCCCTATAGTCGCGCCCCAAACTGCGCCTTTCGGCCACCAACCCACGATCTGACTGCAGAGTTCAACCCTATATCCGCGCCCCAAACCGTGCCTTTCAGCCATAGACCCACGATCCGATCGTAGGTTTCACCCATATAGCTGCGCTCCAGGCCGCGCATTTTAGTCATAGACCTGCGATCTGTTTTCTGCATTTTTTCCCTTTTTTGAACCCAGAACTTTGCTGCAATATTTTCTGCACCTACACAGCCACCTGTTCTATCTGTAGCCACACTTACCTACAACATTTTTATATAGTTTGCTTTCAGTTCCATTTATAGAGTTTTTTAAGTTTAAGCATTTACATTGAAAAGAAAAAAATTTGCATTGCAAGTTACATTTCTGCATTATTATTATTGGTTAAAAAAGTTTCCCACCCCGTGGCACTTTTGATTGGATTCATTACCTCAAATGCACACACTTTGTCACCTAATTCAAGTGAGCCTTAAAATACTACTTAACGCAACCAACATTCTAACCCCACTTGGGGAACACATAAGAATATTGTAGTTAGGTAGGACAGGGGGTATAAGCATCCAAATAACAGCCCTCGGTCGCTTACACTTGAGACATAGTTGTTGTCTATTAGGGAACCAAAATCCCCTAGTATTTTTTGACACAATCACAACTAGTTTATCAGAGGGCCTCTCCCTTAGGAGGGTTGAAGTAGCCAGACTGGTTTTGGAGGCCTGAGTGGAATACCGCAATTCCACTATTTTTATTTTTTAGGAAACCTATTGCTTGTTGGTATTTTAACCATTGTTGTTAACGCTCCGCTTATTGTATCACAGCTGTTATAGTGAGCGTTTTGAGCTGGTTGTTGGCCTGAGTGCCGTATTTTTTACGCTCTCCTTCTTGCACACTCAGCTGCACTAGGGTTTTTGAGCTATTTTTCACTCAACACAACCCCCAGATACTTGACACCATCTGTCACCATTGAGTCCCCAAGACACTCTCGATGCCTCCGGGGTGAGCCCCCGCAACACAGTTCACTTGACATCACCAGTCACAGACATAGAGCTTCATCACTTGATACCACTCGTCATAGACCTCTATCTTCGTCACTTGACTCTACTCGTCGACGACATAGAGCTCCATCCCCCGACTCTGATGCACCTTATTTCACATCTGATTATGAGGTAGAGTCTGAGAACCCCACTTACACTACACCAACCAGCCCCATGGCTGGCATGACTTCTAACCCTTTCTTTGTAGGGACCATTGGTGGAGCGTCCACAACCACCCCAGCCACCACACCCTCCTTGGGTATGCCCTCGATGGGGCCCACCCCCACCATCCCGGTTACCGTGCCAATTCCAGTGGCTAGCATACCCAACCCAACCCCACTAGTAACTCACACTACAATGGGCTGCGCAGGACCGTCCCATACCACCTCAGTTCCTCCACCTAGGAGCAACATCCCCAACCTGAACCCAACTCTCACACTTGGGGGCATCGGCCCTAATGTGGCCACCACCACCACCATGTCACATCCTTCTACTAGTTTTCCATTCATGGCTAGTCTCAACCTTTCTAACCTGGCCAGACTGACTAACGATCCCATCAAACACAATCCTACGTGGCCTCACATGCCCACCAAGCTCCCATCAGACATCCCTAAGTTTGAGGGCAAGGTAGGTGAAGACCCCCAAAACCACATTATGTCCTTCCATCTATGGTGTTCCTCCAACTCCATAGTGGATGACTTTGTCCACCTCCGTATGTTAAAATGCACTCTCACTGGCTCTACAGCCAAATGGTACATAGAGCAGCCCCATGGGACCCATGCCACTTTTACTTCCCTCACCTTGACCTTCCTGCAGTTCTTCTAGTTACCTGTCCACTATGACGCGGGAGTTGAGATCCTACTGCCTTGTCAACAGAATACGGCCACCCACATAACTAACCACATTCATGAGTGGCATCAATGCCAAAACCTATGCAAAATCAAGTTAGATGACCAGATCTTCCTAGATTGGTTTCTAAAATCTCTCCTTCCTGTCATTGCCAAGGATGTGGGATCCGAGCAACCCTAGTCCGAGGAAGAGGCCATCCTAAAAGCCCAGCAGTTTGACCTTATCTACGCCTAGTCTAGTTACCTATATACCATTATACCCGATGCCCCCGTGGCAATTCTTCCTGAAACAACGCGTCGGGGGCATCCCATGCCATCGATGGCATCATTGGCTACATTGCATCGCATAACTAGCCATTTTCCATAACAAAAACTAGTAATGGCCCTGACCTTTCGCGGGCTACATCCCACTCTGGAGCAACCAATTCATATGCTCCCATGGCACATAAACACCATTCCCATGGACCCTCATGTCCACCTCAGTTCTTCGGCCATGCATCTTCCGCTTACGTTCCTCCGGTTGCACCTCAACCATATTACAACCCCAGGTCGTGCACACTCCTTTATCCTCTCAAGCCCCCCCCTCTTATTATCCACCACAGGAAGCACCTGCGGCACATCCACAACCCGTCAAATAGACGTATCAACAACCCCCACAAGGTTCAGCACCTGCACCGCCTCCACCCACTTATTATCCACCGCAGCCTGCTCCCGCACCAGCACAACCCCAGAACCCACCTGCCGCCCAAGGACAAGTGTATGCACAACAAAATCTGCAGCCTAACCAAAATAACCAATGCCAACAAGGCTAGCAAAATCGCGGAAAGGTACATAACTACAGGAACAACCCCCCTCCAGACCAAGGCAGCCAACTACCTAATCCCCCAAACAATAATAACGCGGCACCTACCAACCAAAACCCTGACAGGCCGCCCAAACAAGCTAAAAACCCTAATTTGAGAATGAACCAGCCTTGTTCTATTTGTGGGGTCTATGGCCATTACACACACGCTTTCCCACATTTGGAGTGGGCTCGACAACTCTGGACTGATGATGCCCACCGCCAAGGGCACGTGGCTCCTCAAGCACCGCTCAACCCCCCACCACCTTAGACTCAACCCTTGGTGTTACAGAACCCTTTACCAACCCAAGGTGTGGTGAACACTCAACCGTTATCTCCCCCTCAAGCAAACACGCCACCACAACAGCAAATCACTTATGCAACTCCTGATCAACCCATGCTAGACTCAGGTACCCATCACTTGTTAATGATGTCATCTGCCGATGCCAATTTTCAAACCCGTCGGAACCAATATGGATCCACCCCTGAAGCCCCTTCCATCGACAAAAACACCAATGCTCTTCCAACCGATCAGTCATTATGAATACCTCTGGCTCCACAAGATGGAACACCAAAAGCCCCTCGCTTCCCACTTTGCCGCATCAACAATAACCCCAATGCTCACACTACGTCTAATTACAACATTGTCGATGATTTAGCTCAGTCCCCCACAGCCATGTCTGCATTATAGGTCTTAAAAAACTATCCTACACAGCGCAAGACTTTGTTATCATCCATTGGTGCTATCCACCCAACTGATTCACGGATGGTGACCTTTCATTTGGACCAATCCGAACCACGCCTGCCTTCCACATTAGTGTTCCAAGTTTCTGTATCCATTCGGAATCTTTTCATCCATCAGTGCATCATCAATGAGGGCACCTCTACATGCATTATGCCCACATTCATTTGGCAGAAGTTGGGATCCCCTACTCTCCAACAGTCCACCACTGCATTGCGAGCCTACGACGGCTGTTCGTCTGAACCCCAAGGTATCTTAGCTAATGGCCCCGTCTAGTTGGCTGGTAAAACAGTGCTTATTGACATAGAGGTCATCAACGCCCAACTTGATTATAACCTCTTGCTTGGCTGCAGTTACATGTACGCCATGCAGGCAGTTACATGTACGCCAAAGATTTCCTCCCCATCAAATTCAACTGGTTTAAAGAGCCCATTCCCTCTCCCGATGCCTTCGAGGAAGGTAACATGGCCAATATCTCATCCACAATCCATATTGATAACTATGCCCCAGGTGGTGCCCCTGAAATCATTACTTTGGGATCCTCCTGCACCAAGTACAAGATCAAAGAGTACAATAAATGTTTCCAAGAGTTCCGCAATGTCTTTGCCTGGTCCTACACCGAAATGCCTGGTCTTGACCCCGCTATAATAGAACACCAAATTGACACGTGGCCAGATGTGCCTCCCATTCACCAGAAACAACGCCCTATTCATCCATTAAAGCTCCCCTCCATTAAAGCAGAGATTGAGAAACTTCGTGCAATAGGTTTCAGTTATCCTATTGCATACACCACTTGGGTTTCTAACTGTGTCCCTGTTAACAAGAAACAAGGCACCATTAGAGTATGTACTGACTTCCACGATTTAAATAAGGCATGTCCCAAAGACAACTTCTTCACACCATTTATTGACCAACTCATCGATGCATGTGTGGGGCATGAAGTCCTATCCTTCATGGACGGTTTCTCTAGGTATAGCCAGATTCAGATCCGCAAGGAAGATCAATACAAGACTGCCTTCACCACCCCATGGGGCACCTTTGCCTATCGTGTCATGCCTTTCAGCCTTAAAAATGTTGGCGCCACCTTCCAGTGGACCATGCCCTATTGTTTTTACGACTTGGTCCATATCCTATTAGTCTATCTTGACGATCTCACAACACATTCCAAGAAACGATCCGACCACCTCAATGACCTCCAACAAGTTTTTCTGCGTTGTCGCAAGTATCAGATTCGCTTGAACCCACTCAAGTGCGTCTTTTGCGTTCCGGCAGGCCGGTTGTTAGGATTCATTGTTTCCCATAAACGAATCACTATGGACCCCCTCAAATTTCAAGCCATATTAGACCTTCCCACACCACGCACGCTCTGACAGCTACAGAGCTTACAGGGGAAATCTAATTTCCTCCGCTGCTTCGTTCCCGATGATGCCAACACAATTCATGGTTTCTTATGTCTACTTCATAACCACATCCCATTTGTTCGGGACGACTAGGCACAAGCTGCATTCGAATCCCTTAAAAACGCTCTCACGCAAGCCCCTTTGATCTCCCCTCCAGATTTCTCTCGGGACTTCATCCTTTATGTCTCAGCATCCGACCATGCCGTGTCAAGGGTCCTTGTTCAAGAAGAGGTTGCTCGCCAAGAGCAAGTCATTTATTACGTCAGCCAAACCTTGTCTGGACCACCCCTACGTTACCCATATGAGGAAAGATTTTCCCTTGCCGTCGTCTTTTCCATCCAAAAATTACGCCATTACATCTTACTCGTTCATACTACAGTTGTCACCAACTCCAACCCCATGGTCTAACTTTTGAACTGGCGACTTCTACAAGGTCGTGTCGCTAAATGGGTAATTATTCTCCAAGAATATGACCTACCTTTCACAACCCCTAAGAGTACTAAATCCCTTGCACTTTCCCAGCTCATAACCGAACTCCCATCCCTTTTTTCGTCCCCGCCAATCTCCAATGAGTTACCAGACAATAATTTGTTCATCATCTCGTCAGATGACCCATGGTACGGTGATATTCTGCTGTAACCTTCCATGCAGAAGTTTCAACCCGACATAGATCATGATGGATGCCGCCATATCCGTCACCACGCCTCTCGGTATCTCCTCTTGGGCGATGTCCTTTACGGGCGAGGGGTTGATACTATCCATCATCATTGCCTTACACACACGGAATCCGAACAAGTCCTCAACGACTATCATAGCAGTGCCTACGGTGAACATTTCTCTGGAATGGCCACTGAATAGAAGGTCATTCGCATTGGGTACTTCAGGCCTACATTGTTCACCGACTGCATCATTGCAGTTAAGCATTTCCATAATTGCCAACTCTTTGCCCCTAAGGCCCGGACACCACCTGCCCCACTCCACCCAGTCGTCACCGTTGTCCCTTTTTGAAAATGGGCCATCGACTTCATGGAATGTAAACCCTCATCCACAAACATCCATAAGTACATCATTGTCGATGTCGACTACTTCACCAAATGGGATGAAGCCATGCCCACCTTCAACTGTAAATCCGACACTGATGCCCGTTTCTTTTTTAACCATGTTATTACATGATTATGGGTCCCAAAACAACTTGTCTCAGATCATGGTTCACATTTTGAATATGCCATTTGGCATGAGTTGTAAACTCTCCTTAAGTTCAAACATCAGTATTCCTTTGCTTACTACCCCCAAGGGAACGGCCAGATGGAGGCCATTAACAAAATATTGAAAACAATCCTCCAACGCACTATTAACCGACCTAAGTCCAATTGGCATCACATGCTTTTCCATGCCTTATGGGCTTACCATATGTCCACTAAGACTGCCACTGGTTTCACCCCATTTCACTTAGTTCACGGTGTCGAATCTGTCCTCCCCATCAACTGTCAGATCCCCACCCTACATATCGCTATTGAACTTATCCCCGACACCTCCCCACTTGAACAATGCCTATTGTTATTAGAACAAGCTGATGAGGACCTTCGTGCAACCCTCCAAACCATTGAAGCTACCAAGAACCGCTCCAAATCTAGTTACGACAAACATGTCCACCCACAAGCTTTCTGTGAAGGAGATCTAGTCCTCGTTTACAACCAAGCCCACGACAAGACAGGTAAAGGGAAGTTCGAATCCGTGTGGAAAGGCCCTTACATAGTGCATACCTGCCTTGGACATGGGGCATACATTCTAACTGACTCAGAAGGTCACCCCTTGTGGAACCCTCGTAATGGGTTGTATCTTACACGCTTTTACCCTTAACAATCCCGCGGACCCGTTGATCCATATTGTACAGTTCGATTTCTTTTTGTTTTTCACTTTTTTACCACAAACTTACATTCATCATTTTTTCATGATCACAAATGGACCATCTTCCACCTCATTACATTGGCTTCGCTGATGGAGTAAGCCGCTGGTCTCCTAACCTAGCCTCTGTAGCTTGGGTCTTATATTCCCCTTCACATGAGTTGATTCACCTTGACGGAATGTGCATAGGTGCCGCTACTAATAACCAGGTTGAGTATGATGTTGTGACCGGTCTCCTGACTGCTTCCCTTCAGATGGGTATATGTCACCTTCATGTGTTCCTTGACTCCCAACTGCTATGACGTACGTGATCCTTGCCTCTTTAGAAAGTTCTTGTGCACAAAACAGCTAAGCCGACAGTTTGAATCCATAACATTCACTCATGTCTCAAGAGCTTAGAATAGTGTCATAGATCAAATGGCTAACAACATCCTCGATTTGCATATCAATCACACCATGTAAATCATCCATCATGCATAATCATCACGTCAAAAACATAAAAATCCCAAAAAGAAGACGTCTACACCAACATGCATCCATGTGCAATAAACACATACAAAATAATACATGCGCATCCATGTGCGTACACCAAAATAATCACCGCAAAAAAATGCATCCATGTGCATATATATATAAATATATCATCGTCATATACATGTCATGAGTATCCCAACACTCAACTATACAAAAAATATACATCAAGGAGCCCCAACAGCATCCGTTTCATAAAATACATGTCGTCTATACAAAAAACTCGAATGCCCATATGAATCGGGGGGATTCCACAGCACTCCCTAATGAGATTCATATCCCCCATCTGAACCCTCCTCACTAGCTTCCTCTGCTGCAGACTCCTCCTCTCCTCACTCCTCCGGATCCTCCTCTGGATCCTCCTCATCCCCCTGTCGCTCTTGCCCCATCCTCTCCTTGGCCATAACTGCTACCTGAATCAAGATAGACCGCCAATCCCATAGAGCCTCGTGACAAGCCTCCACTACATCCCGATCCATATCCCTCCACCCCTTGTTAGAGACCCCAACCAATAGTCGATCAAAGGTAACTCGCAAAGCCTCCAAATTCCCCTCCACATCCCATCGTCGTACCTCCCACCAATCTGGAAAGGTTGGCACTGCTATATTCCCCCGATGCTCCCTATGCTCTAGTGGTGGCAGCGGTCCCACATCTGCATCAAACCAACTCGCAACTAGTCAGAATCATCATATATCTCTAACATCAAACCATCCAATATAAAACAATCAAAAAGCTAGATACATACCATCTAGGCCCCAAGCCTTCCCTAGGGGTCATGGTGCCTCCGGATCTCACAGGTAGTCCATACCATTGTATGGATATTCATCAAAAGATAGTGGTAGCTGCAACCAATGCAAATAGAGCTCCTGCATGAAGTACTGCTCCACCTCTCCCCCACCCCACCAGCACATCATCTCACCCAACCACACCAGCCACGGCTCCCTCGAACCCCCAGCCCGGACTGGCACTCGCAGTCGCAGTGTCGGAACCCGCTCCATGAAGAAAGAGCACAAAAATGAACCATAGCAGAACCCCTAGCCAAATACCTTCACCAAGCTCAGCTGTCGTTGAACACAGGTGAGGAACATCTATCCCCAAGCAAAGTAGGTCCCCTATAGTACCCTCTCGACTAGCTGCATCTGTCCCCCAGACACTTGGTTGGGCCCCTGTGACCCCAACATGCAAACCACACATGTTGCGATCGCCTGAACCGATGGATCCTCTATGTCACAAATCAATAGTGCATTCTTATGCACTATTTCCGTAGGAAGGCAATACTGATCCAACATATCCTCCATGTCCACATCCACGAACAACTGTGGCTGAGTATCCGCCACCCTACCCAAATATGGTAGTCCCGTCAAAAAATATACGCCTGCCAGGGTTAGCTCCGGTCTCTCCCCCTTCACCATAAAGCACAGACTATCGGGCTCCCAGAATCCCACCAATCTGTTCAGCAGTAGTGTTGCTGAATGCATCATCGACACATGTGCGAACTTCAACAGTCCGCACAGTCCCAAGGTCCCTCGGATGACGGTCATCCTGTATGTAGTCCATCAAGTTGTTTGGTATCTCACACTCTCTCCAGAGTACTCTCGGCATCTTGTCAATCCCACAATGAAAACTCATCAGACATCATCAAATAAAGCATCACCCCCCTCGGTATGAATCCACAATCCCAATCCAAATCGCGGCTGTGGGGCCCAATGTCGCGATCCCAAATCGTGGTTATCGGGACCATACACCACCCTCTAAGGACCCACTACCCACCCGAATCGAGAAAAAATTAAAGGTCTGAGTTCAGTGAAATACCTGCAACTCGCGGAAATGAAATACACCGGTCCAATTGCCAAGAAATCTCAAATCCGCTTTGGCCCACCACACTCTCCTTTCAAAGTCAACCACACAAATGACACTTGGCATTATGGGTCCACTTACTATTTATAGAGAGTTGACTTTTTCTTGATCTAGCCATTATGGATCCATATGGAGTCCATTTTCCAAACCGTTTCCACCATCGGAATCAGAACGATGAGACCTTCAGAATGGTTGACTCGGTTTCTATTTTTCTCTGAACTCCTTTTTTGGAATTTTTCCCATGCACGTCGCCATCTCAATTTGCAAGCCACATCGGCCGTTGTCAGTTTTTAGCATTCCTTATACCATCGGATTCATTTTTCCGAGCCCGAGCTGATGCTTGAGATCATTTCTCGCTCTCACCCCCAGATTTTTCGGGCATTTTTCATCAGCCCCTAGTCATCTCAGTTTGCGTGGCACCTCGGCCGTTATCCATTTTTTGACGCTTTTTATATCACTGGATTCAGTTTTCCGAGCTTGTGATGATGCTTGAGATCATTTCTCGCTCTCACCAGAAATAGTTTCAGCATTGTGTCCCGACACCTTGCCACCTCGGTTTGCGCACCACATCAGCCACCATCGAATTGTTACACATTTACACATGAGCCATTCACTCCATTCAAACTGCAATTATTTCATTCTTTTTCCACCATTCACCATCCCGCAAGGAGACGCCATCAGTGTTCCCCCCAACCCTCGTTCTTGGTTCTCATCAATGTCCCTTGATTGAACACTCTCTCCTTGCTTGGCCATTCCTTTTGTTCGGTATAATTTTATCCCTTTTTCGGGCCGGACAAGTCCTTTACGAAAAAGGCACTTAGGGAGTTTCTTTTAAGATTTTTTCTTACTCCTAAAAGAATGAAAAGATCACCGAGCAATATTGCTTCCTTTCATGCTCATTAAAGTACCTGAAATGGCGTCTATCTGGTATAAGGTTAACCCTTTTTCGGACCTGGTAGACTAATTATGAAAAAGGAATACTCTAGTCAAACCGGCTAGAAGAGTTCTTCATTGCATCCTTTTATGCTTTTTCGGGCCTTGGAGACTAAAATACAAAAAAGAACCCCCCTGGAGTCTTCTTATTTCTTTCAGACTGTCTAAAATTGAAAGCAACCACGAGCATGCACCGTCCTAGGCTCGTACAAATCCACACGATGGTACCATTCCATTATTTCAGAGTCTTCTTATCGCTTTCAGACTCCTTAAAATTGAAAGCAATCATGAGCACGAACTGTCCTGGGCTCGTCTAAATCCACATGAGAGTACCATTTTGAGCACACTTATTCCATCTCTGTAAACCATAAAGAAGTCCCCTCCCAGTTCCTCTCGGCACTATGATCAATCATCTTTGCAGCACCCCCAATAAGGTCGCCTTTGTTTAGAGTATTCTGCAGTCTCTTGCCATCTTACACCAACTTGAGTATCATTCATCCCAGTCACCATCCCTGATCCATTAAAGCTATGATCCACTTCCCACCAGTTAGTTTCATATGCTTCCCGATCACCCACGCCATCATACTCTGAACAAAGGAATTTTGAGTCCACCCACTCTATTTTCCCAGTTATTCCCCACCCCCACAGTAGGTCAGTCCTACCATCAGTACCCTCACACTTCGGTTCTTCACCTCGTGCTCCTATCAAGGAAACACCATTTCCTTGCTAGTTGCAGGTCACCCTGTGTCGATGACAGCCCATCTATTCTAGAGGATAGAACTAGAGGTCCCTGCACCTTGGACTCATCACCATCTGTGGTGAGTTCCTATGGACCATTTTGAGAGGCGTCATCAGTGCCTCTCCGAATGGTTGTTTCTGACATGCTCGACTTCAACACCTTGATCGCATCGTTGAGATTCGTGCAGGATATATATCCCTTCAGTTAATTTTCGAAGACCCCGGACTTCCCCCGACTCTAGCACATTAGTGAGTCACCTTGGAACACCTAGTTATATGTTCCCATAGATATCTGGATTGCATTGGCGATTGTATTCGGAAGCTATCCACTTATATGATTCTGTGAGTACCCAGTATAGCTACAGTCCAGTGTACCATTAAGGGTATGACTCCCCGTCACTATGATCTTATAGTTCATCGGTTCCTCTGGTACCACACGCAGCACCACTATTGTTATTCCAGTGTATCAGTTCTTCAACTCAGACATGGTCAGCCCGGCAGTAGGTCCCAAATTTGTGTCCCCTCTTGGACCCTTATGATGTACACATTGGTTTCCCATGTATCTTTCAGGTCCCCATTTTTGGGCCTCATTGTTATTTTTATATATCTTGATACGAGCATGGGTATGCCCGCCTCGTCCATATATTAAGATTATTCCTCATTCATTTTTGAGGTCATGTATGTTCAGTTTTTGCAGTTTGTTCGGGACCGTTGTTCCGAGCTCTCATTCGTTTCTTCTCCTCTCCACATCCCAGAAAAACCATAAAATACCTATGATGTCTATCGGCCATACGATGAGCTCCTACCCTCACACATCAGGGGGCAATCTATTAACACCCAAAAAGTGCTCACCATCTCATCTCCCTCATTACATGACTCATTTGTCTATATTTCCTGCCATATTTACCTCCAAAAGGCTAAAACCCCCCTTTTTCCCCCAAAAATAATTTAAATTTCCTCCAAAAATAGAAAAAACCCTCTAAAAGGGCCCTAAATTCCTAAAAATCAAATAAAAGGGAATAAAAAATACAAAAAAAGAGGAAAAAGAGGGAAAAAGGAAGCAAAAACCCTATACAATTGACCTAAACCATATGGTGCCAAAAACCATGGGTCAACACTCCACCACTAAAAACCTATAAATAGGTGATGGAGGCTCCCCATTTTATATCCACAATCTTCCCTATTCTCACTCTGCCAAAATCACTCTTGAAACCCTAGCTTACCACTTGAGCTAGCTTTTCCCATTTGAGTGCCCCTTTTGGCCCATTATTCAAACACCTTGGAGAAGGAGAAGGAACCCATTGGAGCATGGAAGCAGGCCTCCTGAACTACTGCAAGAGCTCCACCAACCTCAACACTTGAGGTAAATTTAATATAAATAGAAAATCTTTATCATCTTGTCATTGTTTTTTATTTCTGTTAATACTCATGCTAGGTTAAATTTCATATTGTTTTATTGCTTTAATTTACTGTTTATTGAACTACTACTAAGGAGTTCCTTCTCCTTAGTAGGTGTTCATTTGCACAAGCTAGGGTGAAAACCCTAGCTACATATACCAAAACATGTTGTATATTAGTGAATATATTACTAAATTAGCATCAAAGACCAATTTAGGTCGCATATGTGATCCAGACTCCAATAGAAATTTCGAAGGGGAGTACCCGAAGGGGAAAGGTAGATCAAGGAAGGTGAAAGGTAATTATTAGCTAGTGGAGATTAATTAATATAATACATTTGACTTGATTTTTATGTATATATCATACATTTTCTATTTTTAATATTCAATATGCATCAATTAAGTGTGTATACTTTGTTAAGTGAATATACACTTGAATTGAATTTTATTTTATTTTCATCTAACAATTGGTCGAGAGTGGGATGCACTTCATTTATACATAGCAAACAATATTGACTGGCTGAAGGTATGGATTGAACAATGTGAACAATATCGTCATGGAATATCATGGGAAGTTGTGGCTTCATTGGTTAAAGCAACACATCGCAATGGAGATACCAATCTTACACAAAGGGAAATCGATTTAGCATATGGTTTAAAACATAGGCAGGAAAGCATATTAATCAACCACACTATTTATTTTTTTTCGCAAACATATTGATGTACACATTTATTTTTTTCCCTGTAGGGAATAAACATGCACTTAATCGTAAATGGATCATGATGTCATCTTTACGTGTATGGATTGGTGTAGGTAAAAAACCATAAGGCTATGTAGTGCAATGGCTGTAAATATCGCATCAAAAAGTTGGATGAAATGAAGAAAACTACAGATTGCGGAATATATGTAGTCTTTGAGGTGACCAATGTTTCCTCTAGAAGTGATAGACATCCAGAAATCTCATAAAATCGATACTATGGGTATTTGGAAGATATTATTCAGTGTGACTTTAACTCCTCCAAGGTAGTTCTATTCATTGTCAAATGGTACAAGTTACGATTGAATCAACGTGATCCCGATAAAACTATTATTGAACATGATAATGGATTTACCATCGTTAATACAAGGTTTTTTGAGCCAATACAGAGCCCTATGTTCTTCCAAGCCAATGTGAATAGGTAATTTTACTCTGAGGTTCCAGGTAGAGGGGGTTGGTCATTTGTTGTGAGACACGATCCAAGGGGAAGGCCGGTAAAGTATAACGTAGAGGAAGGTAATGAAAACGGTCTCGAAGAAGAAGATGATGTTGAAGATGATCAACACGAGTTAGATGATCATGTTCCAGAAGAATATGTCGAATAATTAGTTCAATTAGATGATGTAGCAGACAATTTACGTGAAGATGATATCAATGATGAAATGATGATCGTAACTGACATCGATGATGATGATGATATGGCCAATCTTTACAATGTTGACTCTGGATCGGATGATATAAATGATGACTTGGATGAAGAAGATGATGAAGTCCATTGAAGTGTATGAGGTATGCCTTAATATATCTACTCTATATATTTTGATTTAATATTGCGATATAATTATTGAATTTTATTGGTACGTATAAATTAACTATTTCTTAGCGTTTTTTCTATTTTCCTATATGTTGGCATATGTTATAATTAGAAACATTCCTTCTTATAAAGTATGACAAAAAACACAATTTTTTTTACATAGATTTTGTCGGGTTATGGGGAATTGAGAGTGATTTTAGGGGGGGGGGGGGCATAAGAGATTCCACCTTCACGTGGTTGGCCCTATTCCGTAGAGAATATTAAATTTATTCTCAAAACAAAGAGAATATTAGTAAGGAAATGCACAATTATCATGGTAACCCAAATGGCGTGCTTGATCATGTACTGCACGGGACCAACGTTGAAATTTTTTAAATTTGTTCTTGTTTGGACTGAAATTTGGCATGGTAATACGTGCTAGCACCTACTATTTAGTTGAAATATTTAAGGAATTTTTACTCAAATCTTATATGTGCATTATTAATATTTTGTTATGAGAAAGGCTCATCAACATGTAGAATTTGCATCGATTCCAACTAACCTAATATTTCCTACAAGGTCTTATATATCTCCCTAATATATATACATTAAAGTAATAACCCATAGATAATTTAATGAGGTAAATGGTATTAGAACACATTTCAGTTTCTACTGACATTAAGTTTCTAGCTTGGTTGGCATTAATATAATGATACTAGGAAGGAATCTATTGATAGGAAAGCAAGAAGGAATCCACATTGTTCAAAATGCAATCAAACTACCATGAAATATGAAAATTGATAAAAGAGGCATTCATCAACTTAACTCCCTGAGTCAGCCATTTCTTAATGAGGGTTTGATGAATCCTAAAATTAAAACCCAACTCGAATATGTTGGAACAAAATTTTCCTTAATAAAAAGGAAATGGAATTATAATGATAATTTATAACTTATACCTCAAATTTTGTTCTAACTAAAAGAAAACCTAGCCTAACTTGAGTTGTTGTGACATATCTATATACAAGGGAGCTATGAAATGCCCTAAAACAAATCCTTGAATTTATTATGATTTTTTTTTAATTTTAAATTTAACCTTTAAGACTTTCTTCCATAGATTCTCCCATATTGTTTTAACCCTTGTTATATGCTCAACATCAACCCATATATGTTGTGCATAAGGACGTTTGATAATAAAATGGTTGGGGCCTTGATACCAATCCCTAGTGGACTAAATATTCCATTTACAAGCCTTGTGTTGTGTTTTAAAATCTTATGCAGGGTCCATGATCCATGAAAGCATCTTTTAGTCCGTAAGGCATTAATTTTCATACTCAGACCATGAATCCTTGTACTGCTTCCCATATGAACATGGTTAACACCATAAGATCCATCCTAGGTGAAGAATATCTCCTAATGGTGTCTATATCCCACTTAGTGGCTAAATATCTCCTCTAAAGGGAATATGTAGTGGCTCAAGACCTCCTTTTGTCCCATAAGCCCTAGAAGCTATATTTAGGTTATGTGGCCGTTTTCTTCCTTGCTCGACCATGGTCAAGACCCCAATATCTATTCCTTATAATTCAAAACCTCCTATTGTTTTCCATATCCCACTCAAAGGTCAAAGATCCCTTTTATATGGCCTATATGGTGCTTTGAGACCACATTCATGGGCTAGATCCTTAAAAGAGTTATATAGAACTTAATTTTTTTTATTTCCTCTAATTACCATGGTTAAGACACCATGACCCATTCTTGGTACAAACAAATTCCTAATGGCGCCCATATCCCAATCAAATATCAAATATCTTCTCTAAAGGGCCTAATGTTCAAATATTTTTCCATGGCCCATGAGCCATAAAAGCCTCATTCGTGTCCTAAGACACTTTGTTTTCTCCAATGACCATGGTAAAAGTCCATAGACCCATCCATGTCTCTATGAATTTGTAATGGATCTCTTACCTCATTCAAAGGTCAAATATTCCAGAGGGTTTTGTAATGTTTTGAGGAATTTAATATAATATGTTAAAATATAATATATAATGTAATAATAACAAAATAAAAAAATATTAAATATATATATATAACAAAATATTATAACATATTGCATTATAAAAAATAAAAAATAAAAATTTATATTATTTTTAAAAACATAAATTAAAAACAAAATGAAACAAACCTCACCAAGAGCTTCACGCCCCCTGCATCAATCAGCTCATTCATTTCAAACCCTGTCTCCTCTGCAACCCCTGTCCAAGGTGGAAGTCATCGCCATCTAGCCTGAGCCTGTCAAAGGAGATTGACACCACAGCGAAGGAGGCCCAATCTCTCTAAGGAGATTGACGTTCGAGAAAAGGAGGCCCACAACCCATAATGACATCAGTAAGTAAATCCCTTCCTCGTATAGGTAGAGAACAAAATGAGAACATCTCTGAATTTGGGTTGACTTGCATTTTTGGAGCAATTTCTCTTCAGTTGTGGTTGACTTGCAATGTTCGAGCAATTTACCGGTTATTTTCTTGGACATATTGTGCCCTAATTTGTGAATTTTGGACCTATCGACTTGTTAAATTCATGCATGGCTGTCGCATGGAGGCAGTCGACTAAGTATCGACTGGATACACTACAGGGTTTCTACTTGGTGTGGCACAAATTCCTATCGACGGAGCCTTAACTAGAGCCTTTGATCCGTGAGGGATTCCCCCCCCAACCATTTTCTCTATCTTGTCTTTTCTCTATTGTATCGAAACTAGGGTTCCAACCATCGGTATTTACTTCTTGTCCGGTCGTTGACTCATTCAAATTTGCAGTGAAATATCCATCCAACCACTCACTTCATCCTTCTGTTGTGATTTTATGTCTGGACATTCCATGCTTTTTTTAGTAGGTTCCCATGAAGGCAAGGAGTGGAAGGCTTATCCTCCAAAGTGATACAGTGCTCGTTGCAATCACTACCCTAGCCTGAATTTTTGTTTGATGCTGGACAATATACATTCCACACATTGGTTTCCCTATCCATTTTAACTAATGCTCTAGATACAGGTTGGTATAGAGGTATTTTTCTGTCCAAGGCAACAACATTATTTCCTGTTGGTTTGAACCCCGATGAAGTATCATGTCCTTTGTATCCAAACTTCGAAGAATTATTCTTACTGTGTTTCCATATGTGCAACCCCGAGTTTTTATCCCATGTATCCTAACCTTACTATCTAAGGATGGTATGGTTCTCCATGTTATTATTCGGGCGAATAAATGGGAAAGGAATTGAATACCATTGTTGTTAGGAGTGTTTGTGTAATGTGTGGAGTTTTCAAAATGACAAAAGAATAAGTGGATAGATTCTAGTTGTGCATATGAGTGAATAGGAAATGATAGGCCATTTTGGAAACAAAGGGATGAATTTGATTCATAAAAGAGCCAAATCACTAAATGGGCTATCCCTTATCTCAAGCTTACATATATTTGTACAACTTGATAGAACACATTGCATCCCAATGTCACTATCACCAACAAAAGAAACAATGAGCCTCTCCAAACACTTCCCATAAGTACCAGACAACCAAAAGGCCTTGTTTTTAAGTATACCACTCAAAGACATATATTACAAACTTTTACAATAATGAACAATAACTCCAAACCCTTCATATCGGGATTTATTTTTCACATGATTTATTTTTTGGGAATCCATTATACACAAGCAAAACTAAGTGAGAAGTAAGCATTTTTGTTTCTTGCAATAGTGACCAATGTTGCATTTTTTGTTTCATAATAAAAAATCCCAGTACGGAGGTGATCCTAGGCTAAGACCTTGAATTAGCCATAAGGCCTTCCTCTATCATGATGACTTAATCATTAGGTATGATGGAAAAACATGCAATTCCTACAAAAGTTTGCAAGTTGAGTAGACAATTTCAAGCCCTTTATCTTAATTTTAATCCAATAAATGTAGTTGTTGACAATTGTAAGCCTATTGTGTAGCCAAGATAAAACTAGAATTTGAGATCCAACTAGTGAACATCCAAATAGCTTGGTGAGATATCTTGAGTGAAATTCCGAATTGAATCTTAAATTTCAATATTTCTGCCTCCCTTGACCATCTGCTTTCCTCAACAAATTGAAATGTCATCCTTTTAGTCCTCAATAGCTTTGTTTTATTAATACCCATTTTTGGATCAAAATGGGGATTGGAATTGGGATCTTCATCAAATTCTGGTCTTAGAATTCGAAATTTTGCTGGCACGTTTCTCTTCATGGCTGCGGGCACTTTTCCACTGGGCCTATGGGCATATTTCATGTGGTCCTGCGGGCATTTTCTATTACCTCATGCAGGCATTTTTCTTCATGTATGCGGGCACTTTTCCACTGGGCCTACGGGAATCTTCTATATTGCTTGTGGGCATATTTCTTAGTCATATGTGGACATTTTTCCTTCATGCTGTAGGCATTCTTTTTTAATTATCTTTTTGACATCAATCCCAATTGAGAATTTCAACACTCATAAGAGCACACCTCTGTTATCATAAGAGCACACAAAATAGTTCCAAGCCGACATAAAAATATTATTAATTTTTATTTCAAATTGGTCATTAGTTCCACTTTAATTCCACACTTCAAGGGGTTGATTGTCTATTGTATTTTCTCTCTTGAAGGTCTATTTTCAAATAGAGGGTATATTGTCTTTGCTCTCTAGAAGGTGGATAATGAGGAGTGTTTCGAAGGTTTCCTATCCTATCCTCTTTCCTTTGCTATCTCAATTAGAGATTCTTAACCTCCTTCCTTCGAAATACTATCACCTTCATATGTAGAGCTTTCCTAGAGACCTTGGGGCTAACACTAGTGTTACTAGGTTGATCACCTCCTTTCTAACCATCCTAAACGTTGGGGGTACTAAGCACCTTGTAAATGTTGTCATTCCACATAGACAAAGATAGGATGGTAAGATGATGTTCCTCTCAGCGTGGTACTACTCAATTACATTGATTATACACACCTTCATTTTAGCCATCATGAATTTGCTTCTATTGGAAGGATTGGCTAGTCTAGCTCTCTTAGCATTGGGTAGAACCCCTCCTTATCTATGTGCTGAGGACATTTAAGGATCCTATTTGTAAAATCCCAATATAGTTAAAGAACTCAAAAATTGTTGTTTGCAGGGCATTTGGCAAGCATTTTTCTTCCATGTGTGGGACACTTTCCTTCCAAGTGGCAAGCATTTTTCCATAAGGAATGCGAGCATTTTTCAAAGGGCCTGCGAGCATATTTCATGTGGTCCCATGGGTATTTTATATTAGCTCATGCGGGCATTTTTCTACATGGTTGTGGGCATTTTCCACTGGGCTCGTGGGCATCTTTTATAGCGCCTGCAGGCATATTTCATGTGGTCCTGCGAGTATTTTCTATTAGATCATATGGTAATTTTTCTTCATGGTTGCGGGCACTTTTCCACTGGGCCTATGGGAATCTTCTATAGGATCTGTGGTCATATTTCGTAGTCATTTGCAGGCATTTTTCCTTCATGTTGTGGGAATTCTTCCTTAATTCTCCTTTTGACATCAATGCCAATTCATACAAAAGAGTGGCCACAAGAGACAAAACATCAACACCATTTCTAATGGAAATATTACATAAATATGAGATGTTGGGTTAACATAATTAAAAAATTTCAATAGTTGATTGTAGCTAAGTCGTTGCTTGTAGGTTGTGATGACCTTGAACACAAAATATCTCAAGTTTATTTTAATATATTTGTAGTCATGAAAAAGCTAGAAGGTCCAACCCTTATTCAAAATGATAAGTTAAAAATCTAGAAGGTACTGTGGGCATTTTCTATTAGCTCATGTGAGCATTTTTATTCATGGCTGCAGGCACTTTTCCACTGTGCCTGCGGGCATATTCTATAGGGCATGCAGGCATATTTCTTAGCCATTTGTGGGAAATTTTCCTTGAATGTTGAATCGATTTGGGGTACTTGGATGTTGACTCGATTTGTCCATGATCTCTATATAAAGAGCATGGAGGTTCATTTGCTTAATGATCGATTATTGTGGAGTGTTTCCCTCTTAGATGGTTTAAACAACATCAAAAATTGTTGTCTTGATATGTGAATTATTTGTGTGAGTGTCTACTCAAGGTGTTCGGTATTTTGGAGATATCCTATGATATTCAAACACTTGTGTGCCTTTGATCCCCTTTTTATTTGGTTTGAATTCTTTTTGGTATTCCATATTAAAGGTAATTTCAATATGAATTTCCACCCAGTTAATGAGGAGGGTCCTTGATGTGTCATATGTGATAGAGGTTTATGGCTTTTTCTTGCTCCACTAGTGTTCAGGGAGTAGCGTTTCTGGGTAGCATACTCTGAAGGGAATTTGCAACAACATGAGTGTTGACAATATTTGATGAAATTGGGTAGAATGAATGGTTCATATTATTGTTTGTGGTAGAATATCCTCATTTAATATGCAAATCGAGGCATTCATGGTACACCCATGGTGAACATAGCATGGTGTCATCACCCTGACCAAGCTAGTGGTACAAATTCTCTTTCATGATTGGCCATTATTATTGATGGGGGCATGTCCCACCTTTATCAAGTCTCATAAGATGACAAGGATATCATAATCTGTTCATTGCAATGGAATCTATGATGGAATCTTAGGATTTCCAGTGAATCTCTAACCATTACCTCTAATCAATGAGTTGGTACATTAGTTCCAATGGCATGGATAAATTCACATGGATTTGAAAGATTAAATCCTAGCCATTTCCATGGGAACCCCTTTCATTATTTCATGTGCTTATACCTTTGCGTGAATGGTTGGGATTATAATTTATATAAGTTCACAATGCATATGGGCCCACACTTGTACTTTTGCACAAATGCTAGGATTAAAAGTTATAAAAGTGCTTGATGCATCATGGCCATTTGCACTAGGGTTTCCTTTGCTATCTACCCCTCTTGTACCTTACTAAAAATGATAATGATTAGAAGTTTTAAAGGCACTCGATACATCCTAGCCATTCATATAGGCTGCACCTTCATTATCTCTCGCACATGTATCTTCACATGAAAAACTCTGGTCAGTACTCCCGTACATGCTCAATAGATCTCAAATGTTGGCGCATGTATTTCCATTACCTCCTTCATGTGGATGTGTGGGTGATTGTGATTCAAGGGTCCTATGACCATGAATCCTTACTATTTCAATTCTGTCAAGGAAATCTTGAACCAACTAGATTGGTAGTCTAAGTAACAACAAGTTAGATTTCAAACCTAAATACAATATTCATGGAAATACTATATGATGGCATTAAAAAAAATTATAAAAAAGGAGGGGGCAAATTTCAAACCTGCATACAACACTCATTCATATCTATCTTTGTTTGATTCTTGCAATATCCTAAGTTGGAATATATGGTTTGAAGATGTCTGTGAGATGTCATTCCATATCTTAACTTACATGTGCAATGATCATAGTAAAATATCGACTCAATGTCTCTCATTATAAGTATATAGTGGCTCCCGTTTGTATACATAAACATGGAAACCACTAAATGATTTCATTGGGTAGCAGTCAAAGGATTTTCAAGCTTCACAATTTGAATTTAATCATTTATGTTATGAATTTGATTATTTATGTTTGGAATTTGAATCTTCAAATTTGGATGATGCTTGGTACTATAAAATATTTATTCCAAACAACTAAAGAAAATAAAATAGACTATTTTGAAAGTAAATTATTTTTAAAAATAGTAATTATATAAATAAAAGAAACTTAAAAATAATAACCAAGAAACAAGTGTAGTAGTCCGTTTAGTTTTGCTTTAAAATTAGAGCCCATGATGTGTGCTTTGTCTAAGTGACTAGTTTATATTTTTGTACAAAATTGGTTTTTGCGAGGGAAATCGGGTTCAGTAGAAATGAACAATATTTATCATAATGCACACTCATTCATCATGCTTCGCTTAGTGTGAGAAATAGTGTGGCACGGTAGTGGTTTCTATTTTACTAAAATCCACACCTTACAAATTAGTTGAAATGTTTATGTTACAAACTACACAGAAGGGTTTGGTGGTTTTATATTGTAATAAATTTATAGTACATTTATATCAAGAATATTATCAGGAGAATATGTATCATTTTGAAATTTAAAATTAGATGGAGGGATGTATATTTGAATTGCACAATAAATACATATAAGATTTATTGGATTTGTATGAGCATAGTGGAACGGTGGGGGGATTTGTTGGCTTTACAACCACAAAGCTACAACTCCAATACCAATTTAAAGAGATAAGGGAATCATAAACAAAACAAACACTAAAACACATAGAGATTTGGCTAAAAAAATGCAAGAGAAAATACTCTTTTTTCTATTCACTTCCACCACCCTACAATTCCATTACATATTACATCCTTTTATAATAAAAAATACAACGATCATAATGATTTCGATCCTAAAAAATGTCATGTCCCAAATTTGGAATTGGTTTCAAATTTTTTGGGGAAACAAGAAGTATGGGAGATGGATTTCCCACTTAATAAAGTGATTTTTATCAGAGTAGTGCAGCAGCAAGCATGGTGGTTCCTCTCTAAAATCTTCATGGAAACTCAAAGACTCAAGGTTTGGCAATTCAATGGCAACTTCAAAGAATTATACAGAAAGCAGGTTCTTCAACAGCCATGTTTGAAATTGCTTGAGGACAAGCAATATTGGGAAGGGAGGATTTGTCATGTCCCAAATTTGGAATTGGGTCACATTGGCCTAATCACATTAGCCATATTCATTAGAGTTTGTAAAATTGATGTTAAGGGTCAAATAATTGCCAAGGAGGAAAATTACTAGTTTCCTAGGTTTGGGGTGGAAGCTTTGGGATTTGGAATAAGGGGGATAATAAATGATGTTTAGACATTAGAAGGGTTCAAGTATTTAATAAATAGAGTGAATAAAGAAATTCAAGAGAAATCCTAAGTGACAAATGGTTTTGGAGACATATGGAGGATGTGGGACCCACACTAGCTTGATTTTTCATAATACATGGTATCTCTCTTTTGCAAATTCGAATTAATGGGATTGTGAACACTCTTGGGTGAGTTGGTAAGTCATAACACCTGTCATTGAGCATCTTAGGTCGAATTGGGAAGGATTGGTAACCTCCATGGAAGATAAAGAGTCAAAGTGGAAGTTTGTGGACACTTGGGCTAGATTCCCTAGCCCCTATGACACCAATGATGGAGCATCTATGACAACTATGACAAATTGCAGACCTGAACTCTGACATCTGACCACTATGACATGTCAGCCCCAAAAATAGGCTCAAAGAAGGCGAATTTGGGAGTTGGAGAAGCCAAAGAGACTCAAAATCGAATTTGGGAGAAGATGGAAGGTTGGAACTAGGAGACAAGTGGAAAATGTGGAATATTTCCTAAATGAAAGTCTATTGAATTTATTGAGAGGATTTCGACCCTTAGAAAGCTAATGTTGGTTATAAAATGTAGAAATGAAGTATGAGAATGGATTTTGATCATTTTTAGAATTTGCAATTGCAATTGTGAAGAGGGAGAGCTAGTGGATGACTAGTTTCTTGCCTTAGCCAATTTCGAGGGTGAAAGATTCCCATCCAAGTTGGAAATTGGAAAGGCCATTCAGACCTTTCATTTGGTGCTTTAATGTAGTCTTTATTTGTAGGTGTAAGCTATAGGGCAGCTCATGGTTTCTTCTATTGCATCTCACTCCTTCAACCATTTCCCGTTTTGATGGCATATTCTTGATCCTTGAGGGAGGGCGTTTTTGGTGAGCTATTGTACTCTTTGGGGGAGATTCCAATGCCCCATTTCTTATTTAATATGAATTAAATACTCTGTTCTTCATCTCCAAAAAGTTTCAGGTCGAAATTCCAAGTAGAAATGTATAAATCTCATTTTTAATGGAAGAACAATGCCATTTCCCCACTACCTTGTTGTGAGCCAATCTATTGATGATGATTTCGAATGAATGGATGATTCTCTGATATATTTGTGATAAATATACTGCCATGGATGTATTATACAAGTTTCATGTACAGTACTTGAGCATTTGAAGCATTTTTACTCAGTTTAATTGCATTGGGAGAAGAAATAGTGCCATTTCCCCAAGGGTCGAATTGGTGCTTTTTGCAGTTGAATGGGAGAGGGTGAGAACAGTTTTAATAAACCATTAATGGTGCATATGATACCTTAATAACATACTTAACATATTACATACATCTGTTTATAAATTTGAGTGGGTTTGGAGGAATTTGGGAAGCCATTTTCAGTACTTACCTTAGGGGGATTTGAACCCCAAATTACTAGTAAAATTGCATACTTGGTCCAGAATCTTAAGAGAGTTTGCAGAGGTCTTTTGGTAGCCATATGTTATCCCTGAACATCATATTCAATTCCTAATATCATTCATAAACCTTCCTTGAAGATTTGAAGGCATTTGGAGTCAATTTGAGACCTAGAGACCAATACTAGTCAAAGGGAAATCACTAGTAAAGTTACCTACATTGACCAGAATTGAAAGAGTATTTGCAGAAGTGTTTTAAAGGTACAAAGGCATCCCTGGAACACATATTTATGTTTTAATATCATTCATATACCTTCTCAGAAGATTTGGGATCATTTGGGGCAAATTTGGGACCTAGAGATCGAAACTAGTCAAAGGTCGAACCAAGGAAAAAAGTGGAAAATTGCAATTTTAATAAAATTCCTAACAAGGGACATTACAGTGGTATCAGAGCATGGTCCTTGCACCTGTGTATTAGGTACATACATTCAAGAATAATTGGCAGCCATGTCTTACTATTATGATGAATCCTATGAGTACAATTCTTATGAGGAATATGCAGATGCTTATGAGGAATATGCAGATGCTTATGAGCAATATGAAGCAGAATGTGAATGGTATGAGGAAGAGGTGCCATCATGCAACACTTCTTACAATTTCAAGAGAAATGAAGATTATTCTTATGACTTTAAATCTGATGAATATGAGTGTGTCACACCAACCAAGGATAATTCTATGAGTGAGTTCCAAAGATGGAGAGCAAAATATAAAACCTTCCCCAACAATATCAAAATTATCAAGAATATCTTGCTTTTAGCAAAAATACACAAAATGCCATGTCTTTTGAGTACTATGCTGAACATGTTTTTGAAAATAGGCCCAAAAATGAAGATGTGGAGTCAGTGAAGAAAGGTTTATGCCCTTCTTGTAAAAACCCTTGGAGCGAGTATCATATATGTGTGCATGAAATGATGTCCTCCTTGAGGAGAGCTTTTGAGATTTATTCAAGAAGAGATTCCAAATATATTGATCCTAAGGAAAACAAGGGGCAAAATGCATCAACTTGCTTTAAGGAGCAAAAGGAAGAGACATCACAAGAGCATGAAGAAGATTCTATTGAAAATATGGAAGATCATTTCGAGACACCTTCTAGCTTAGACATGAACCAAAGAGCATCTACTGATGGATGCTTAAACTATGAAGGAGTACCTACTGATGGGTGCTCACACCTCTATGTTGGTGACATAGAGATCACTTTTGAAAGTGTTTCTACAAGTACAAGTTTCATTAAACATGATAATGAAGACCTTGTAGTAGTTGAAGAAGAACCAAGATCAACTTCCCCATCACCACTTGAGCTTCATGAAGTTGGTCCAAGCAAAAATGAAGAAGATGAGGAGGTTCATTTGCAAGAGCCTCATTTTTTTGAAGGGTCCTTAAAGATGAATGAAAATAAGATCCAAGAGTCCCTCAACATTCTCCATGACACTCAAGCATTGGTGTCAAATTCTTGTTGGAGAGCTACTTCATTGGAGGAAACATCCTTCCTTGAAGACATGGAGAAGATTCAAAGAGCAATGTGCCACATCAAAGGTAATTTCATGTCTCTGCTTTTTGATAGAAACCATTTGTTTGAGCTTAGTGAATTATTACATGATGCATACTTGAAGAATAATGAGGATATTCATAAGCTCACAATTCAAAATGAGCAACTTCTTGAAAAGTTGCAACATACTTGTTTTTCCTCCTATGTTTCAGATTGTCAAATGGTAGATTGTTTGGAGGATTCTCATGACATGGTGGATCATGAGAAATGTGAGAATTTGAATGTGCTTAATGTGTTTGAAGATGAACTTGAAGACATCCAAACACTTGATGTGGTGGAAGAGGAACTTGAATTGTCTCTTGATGAAGCTTATGCAATTTTTAAAGAAGAGCATGAATCCTCTACATTGGAACCAATCTATGACAAAGGTTTCCCACTTTTGAAGGAGCTGCATGATAATACCCACATGGATCCTTCCCATGATGAAACTCTTGAACTTTTTGATCATTTGGGTGAGTTAGTACATTCTCCTACATCCTACAATTCCATGTTTTGCAGTATTAGTCTCAATGAAGTATGGGTGAAAGGGTTCTTTTTGATGGTGCCACATGAGGAGTATGGAACTCCTAGATTTAACTTTTATGATGACATGGTTGGAGCACATTCTTATTCACATTTGCAGCAGCATAATTTGTCACTTTGTGATGATTCACATCTACATGGATGCACCTATGATATGGATTTGAGTCACTTGAAGACTCATGGTTTTTCTTGCTCAACACTGGGTTCATTTGATGTTAGAGGAACTTCATCCAACACTTGGATGAATAGATTTATGATGGGAGAACATTTTTGTTGGAAGCCACATACTTTGTTACATCTTTATGATTCTCACATTCATGGATGTATGGGTGAGACTTCTTTGAGTCATTTGAAGTCTCCTTGTTTTTTCTGCTCATTATTTGGTTCAGATTTTAGTGGCGATTCTTCATTCACTTCTTGGATGAAAGAATACATGGTTGAATATTTTGATGCATATCACATCCTTTTGGAGCAGCATTATAGGACATGGGATCCTCACCTATGTCATTGGAGCAGATTTGATTGGTCACTTGAAGCTTGTATGCACTTGGAAAATCGTGGTCTACTTGCTTGGAGGTACAAGCACTTTCATGATTCTTTGATGAAGCACCTCCTTGATGTACATTTTCATTATGTAGTTATGTACTTTGATGATATATATTTTGTACTCATGATGTTTGGAAGAATGCATACAAGAAAATGGGATCCAGGAATCATCTTATATGATGGTATGGGTTGGAGAGCACTCTTCATTGTTGGGGTGCAATACAAGCAATGGGACCCTGGAATAATTTTTATCTCATTGGTTTCAAATTTTTGGGGGAAACAAGAAGTATGGGAGATGGATTTCCCACTTAATAAAGTGATTTTTATCAGAGTAGTGCAGCAGCAAGCATGGTGGTTCCTCTCTAAAATCTTCATGGAAACTCAAAGACTCAAGGTTTGGCAATTCAATGGCAACTTCAAATAATTATACAGAAAGCAGGTTCTTCAACACCCATGTTTGAAATTGCTTGAGGACAAGCAATATTGGGAAGGGAGGATTTGTCATGTCCCAAATTTGGAATTGGGTCACATTGGCCTAATCACATTAGCCATATTCATTAGAGTTTGTAAAATTGATGTTAAGGGTCAAATAATTGCCAAGGAGGAAAATTACTAGTTTCCTAGGTTTGGGGTGGAAGCTTTGGGATTTGGAATAAGGGGGATAATAAATGATGTTTAGACATTAGAAGGGTTCAAGTATTTAATAAATAGAGTGAATAAAGAAATTCAAGAGAAATCCTAAGTGACAAATGGTTTTGGAGACATATGGAGGATGTGGGACCCACACTAGCTTGATTTTTCATAATACATGGTATCTCTCTTTTGCAAATTCGAATTAATGGGATTGTGAACACTCTTGGGTGAGTTGGTAAGTCATAACACCTGTCATTGAGCATCTTAGGTCGAATTGGGAAGGATTGGTAACCTCCATGGAAGATAAAGAGTCAAAGTGGAAGTTTGTGGACACTTGGACTAGATTCCCTAGCCCCTATGACACCAATGATGGAGCATCTATGACAACTATGACAAATTGCAGACCTGACCTCTGACATCTGACCACTATGACATGTCAGCCCCAAAAATAGGCTCAAAGAAGGAGAATTTGGGAGTTGGAGAAGCCAAAGAGACTCAAAATCGAATTTGGGAGAAGATGGAAGGTTGGAACTAGGAGACAAGTGGAAAATGTGGAATATTTCCTAAATGAAAGTCTATTGAATTTATTGAGAGGATTTCGACCCTTAGAAAGCTAATGTTGGTTATAAAATGTATAAATGAAGTATGAGAATGGATTTTGATCATTTGTAGAATTTGCAATTGCAATTGGGAAGAGGGAGAGCTAGTGGATGACTAGTTTCTTGCCTTAGCCAATTTCGAGGGTGAAAGATTCCCATCCAAGTTGGCAATTGGAAAGGCCATTCAGACCTTTCATTTGGTGCTTTAATGGAGTCTTTATTTGCAGGTGTAAGCTATAGGGCATCTCATGGTTTCTTCTATTGCATCTCACTCCTTCAACCATTTCCCGTTTTGATGGCATATTCTTGATCCTTGAGGGAGGGCGTTTTTGGTGAGCTATTGTACTCTTTGGGGGAGATTCCAATGCCCCATTTCTTATGTAATATGAATTAAATACTCTTTTCTTCATCTCCAAAACGTTTCAGGTCGAAATTCCAAGTAGAAATGTATAAATCTCATTTTTAATGGAAGAACAATGCCATTTCCCCACTACCTTGTTGTGAGCCAATGTATTGATGATGATTTCGAATGAATGGATGATTCTCTGATATATTTGTGATAAATATATTGCCATGGATGTCTTATACAAGTTTCATGTACAGTACTTGAGCATTTGAAGCATTTTTACTCAGTTTAATTGCATTGGGAGAAGAAATAGTGCCATTTCCCCAAGGGTCGAATTGGTGATTTTTGCAGTTGAATGGGAGAGGGTGAGAACAGTTGTAATAAACCATTAATGGTGCATATGAGACCTTAATAACATACTTAACACATTACATACATCTATTTATAAAATTGAGTGGGTTTGGAGGCATTTGGGAAGCCATTTTCAGTACTTACCTTAGGGGGATTTGAACCCCAAATTACTAGTAAAATTGCATACTTGGTCCAGAATCTTAAGAGAGTTTGCAGAGGTCTTTTGGTGGCCATATGTTATCCCTGAACATCATATTCAATTCCTAATATCATTCATAAACCTTCCTTGAAGATTTGAAGGCATTTGGAGTCAATTTGAGACCTAGAGACCAATACTAGTCAAAGGGAAATCACTAGTAAAGTTACCTACATTGACCAGAATTGAAAGAGTATTTGCAGAAGTGTTTTAAACATACAAAGGCATCCCTGGAATACATATTTATGTTTTAATATCATTCATATACCTTCTCAGAATATTTGGGATCATTTGGGGCAAATTTGGGACCTAGAGATCGAAACTAGTCAAAGGTCGAACCAAGGAAAAAAGTAGAAAATTGCAATTTTAATAAAATTCCTAACAAGGGACATTACAGTGGTATCAGAGCATGGTCCTTGCACCTGTGTATTAGGTACATACATTCAAGAATAATTGGCAGCCATGTCTTACTATTATGATGAATCCTATGAGTACAATTCTTATGAGGAATATGCAGATGCTTATGAGGAATATGCAGATGCTTATGAGCAATATGAAGCAGAATGTGAATGGTATGAGGAAGAGGTGCCATCATGCAACACGTTTTACAATTTCAAGAGAAATGAAGATTATTCTTATGAATTTAAATCTGATGAATATGAGTGTGTCACACCAACCAAGGATAATTCTATGAGTGAGTTCCAAAGATGGAGAGCAAAATATAAAACCTTGCCCCAACAATATCAAAATTATCAAGAATATCTTGCTTTTAGCAAAAATACACAAAATGCCATGTCTTTTGAGTACTATGCTGAACATGTTTTTGAAAATAGGCCCAAAAATGAAGATGTGGAGTCAGTGAAGAAAGGTTTATGCCCTTCTTGTAAAAACCCTTGGAGCGAGTATCATATATGTGTGCATGAAATGATGTCCTCCTTGAGGAGAGCTTTTGAGATTTATTCAAGAAGAGATTCCAAATATATTGATCCTAAGGAAAACAAGGGGCAAAATGCATCAACTTGCTTTAAGGATCAAAAGGAAGAGACATCACAAGAGCATGAAGAAGATTCTATTGAAAATATGGAAGATCATTTCGAGACACCTTCTAGCTTAGACATGAACCAAAGAGCATCTACTGATGGATGCTTAAACTATGAAGGAGTACCTACTGATGGGTGCTCACACCTCTATGTTGGTGACATAGAGATCACTTTTGAAAGTGTTTCTACAAGTACAAGTTTCATTAAACATGATAATGAAGACCTTGTAGTAGTTGAAGAAGAACCAAGATCAACTTCCCCATCACCACTTGAGCTTCATGAAGTTGGTCCAAGAAAAAATGAAGAAGATGAGGAGGTTCATTTGCAAGAGCCTCATTTTTTTGAAGGGTCCTTAAAGATGAATGAAAATAAGATCCAAGAGTCCCTCAACATTCTCCATGACACTCAAGCATTGGTGTCAAATTCTTGTTGGAGAGCTACTTCATTGGAGGAAACATCCTTCCTTGAAGACATGGAGAAGATTCAAAGAGCAATGTGCCACATCAAAGGTAATTTCATGTCTCTTCTTTTTGATAGAAACCATTTGTTTGAGCTTAGTGAATTATTACATGATGCATACTTGAAGAATAATGAGGATATTCATAAGCTCACAATTCAAAATGAGCAACTTATTGAAAAGTTGCAAGATACTTGTTTTTCCTCCTATGTTTCAGATTGTCAAATGGTAGATTGTTTGGAGGATTCTCATGACATGGTGGATCATGAGAAATGTGGGAATTTGAATGTGCTTAATGTGTTTGAAGATGAACTTGAAGACATCCAAACACTTGATGTGGTGGAAGAGGAACTTGAATTGTCTCTTGATGAAGCTTATGCAATTTTTAAAGAAGAGCATGATTCCTCTACATTGGAACCAATCTATGACAAAGGTTTCCCACTTTTGAAGGAGCTGCATGATAATACCCACATGGATCCTTCCCATGATGAAACTCTTGAACTTTTTGATCATTTGGGTGAGTTAGTACCTTCTCCTACATCATACAATTCCATGTTTTGCAGTATTAGTCTCAATGAAGTATGGGTGAAAGGGTTCTTTTTGATGGTGCCACATGAGGAGTATGGAACTCCTAGATTTAACTTTTATGATGACATGGTTGGAGCCCATTCTTATTCACATTTGCAGCAGCATAATTTGTCACTTTGTGATGATTCACATCTACATGGATGCACCTATGATATGGATTTGAGTCACTTGAAGACTCATGGTTTTTCTTGCTCAACACTGGGTTCATTTGATGTTAGAGGAACTTCATCCAACACTTGGATGAATAGATTTATGATGGGAGAACATTTTTGTTGGCAGCCACATACTTTGTTACATATTTATGATTCTCACATTCATGGATGTATGGGTGAGACTTCTTTGAGTCATTTGAAGTCTCCTTGTTTTTTCTGCTCATTATTTGGTTCAGATTTTAGTGGCGATTCTTCATTCACTTCTTGGATGAAAGAATACATGGTTGAATATTTTGATGCATATCACATCCTTTTGGAGCAGCATTATAGGACATGGGATCCTCACCTATGTCATTGGAGCAGATTTGATTGGTCACTTGAAGCTTGTATGCACTTGGAAAATCGTGGTCTACTTGCTTGGAGGTACAAGCACTTTCATGATTCTTTGATGAAGCACCTCCTTGATGTACATTTTCATTATGTAGTTATGTACTTTGATGATATATATTTTGTACTCATGATGTTTGGAAGAATGCATACAAGAAAATGGGATCCAGGAATCATCTTATATGATGGTATGGGTTGGAGAGCACTCTTCATTGTTGGGGTGCAATACAAGCAATGGGACCCTGGAATAATTTTTATCTCATTGGTTTCAAATTTTTTGGGGAAACAAGAAGTATGGGAGATGGATTTCCCGCTTAATAAAGTGATTTTTATCAGAGTAGTGCAGCAGCAAGCATGGTGGTTCCTCTCTAAAATCTTCATGGAAACTCAAAGACTCAAGGTTCGGCAATTCAATGGCAACTTCAAAGAATTATACAGAAAGCAGGTTCTTCAACACCCATGTTTGAAATTGCTTGAGGACAAGCAATATTGGGAAGGGAGGATTTGTCATGTCCCAAATTTGGAATTGGGTCACATTGGCCTAATCACATTAGCCATATTCATTAGAGTTTGTAAAATTGATGTTAAGGGTCAAATAATTGCCAAGGAGGAAAATTACTAGTTTCCTAGGTTTGGGGTGGAAGCTTTGGGATTTGGAATAAGGGGAATAATAAATGATGTTTAGACATTAGAAGGGTTCAAGTATTTAATAAATAGAGTGAATAAAGAAATTCAAGAGAAATCCTAAGTGACAAATGGTTTTGGAGACATATGGAGGATGTGGGACCCACACTAGCTTGATTTTTCATAATACATGGTATCTCTCTTTTGCAAATTCGAATTAATGGGATTGTGAACACTCTTGGGTGAGTTGGTAAGTCATAACACCTGTCATTGAGCATCTTAGGTCGAATTGGGAAGGATTGGTAACCTCCATGGAAGATAAAGAGTCAAAGTGGAAGTTTGTGGACACTTGGGCTAGATTCCCTAGCCCCTATGACACCAATGATGGAGCATCTATGACAACTATGACAAATTGCAGACCTGACCTCTGACATCTGACCACTATGACATGTCAGCCCCAAAAATAGGCTCAAAGAAGGCGAATTTGGGAGTTGGAGAAGCCAAAGAGACTCAAAATCGAATTTGGGAGAAGATGGAAGGTTGGAACTAGGAGACAAGTGGAAAATGTGGAATATTTCCTAAATGAAAGTCTATTGAATTTATTGAGAGGATTTCGACCCTTAGAAAGCTAATGTTGGTTATAAAATGTAGAAATGAAGTATGAGAATGGATTTTGATCATTTGTAGAATTTGCAATTGCAATTGTGAAGAGGGAGAGCTAGTGGATGACTAGTTTCTTGCCTTAGCCAATTTCGAGGGTGAAAGATTCCCATCCAAGGTGGCAATTGGAAAGGACATTCAGACCTTTCATTTGGTGCTTTAATGGAGTCTTTATTTGCAGGTGTAAGCTATAGGGCAGCTCATGGTTTCTTCTATTGCATCTCACTCCTTCAACCATTTCCCGTTTTGATGGCATATTCTTGATCCTTGAGGGAGGTCGTTTTTGGTGAGCTATTGTACTCTTTGGGGGAGATTCCAATGCCCCATTTCTTATGTAATATGAATTAAATACTCTGTTCTTCATCTCCAAAAAGTTTCAGGTCGAAATTCCAAGTAGAAATGTATAAATATCATTTTTAATGGAAGAACAATGCCATTTCCCCACTACCTTGTTGTGAGCCAATGTATTGATGATGATTTCGAATGAATGGATGATTCTCTGATATATTTGTGATAAATATACTTCCATGGATGTCTTATACAAGTTTCATGTACAGTACTTGAGCATTTGAAGCATTTTTACTCAGTTTAATTGCATTGGGAGAAGAAATAGTGGCATTTCCCCAAGGGTCGAATTGGTGATTTTTGCAGTTGAATGGGAGAGGGGGAGAACAGTTGTAATAAACCATTAATGGTGCATATGAGACCTTAATAACATTCTTAACACATTACATACATCTGTTTATAAATTTGAGTAGGTTTGGAGGCATTTGGGAAGCCATTTTCAGTACTTACCTTAGGGGGATTTGAACCCCAAATTACTAGTAAAATTGCATACTTGGTCCAGAATCTTAAGAGATTTTGCAGAGGTCTTTTGGTGGCCATATGTTATCCCTGAACATCATATTCAATTCCTAATATCATTCATAAACCTTCCTTGAAGATTTGAAGGCATTTGGAGTCAAATTGAGACCTAGAGACCAATACTAGTCAAAGGGAAATCACTAGTAAAGTTACCTACATTGACCAGAATTGAAAGAGTATTTGCAGAAGTGTTTTAAAGGTACAAAGGAATCCCTGTAACACATATTTATGTTTTAATATCATTCATATACCTTCTCAGAAGATTTGGGATCATTTGGGGCAAATTTGGGACCTAGAGATCGAAACTAGTCAAAGGTCGAACCAAGGAAAAAAGTGGAAAATTGCAATTTTAATAAAATTCTTAACAAGGGACATTACAGTGGTATCAGAGCATGGTCCTTGCACCTGTGTATTAGGTACATACATTCAAGAATAATTGGCAGCCATGTCTTACTATTATGATGAATCCTATGAGTACAATTCTTATGATGAATATGCAGATACTTATGAGGAATATGCAGATGCTTATGAGCAATATGAAGCAGAATTTGAATGGTATGAGGAAGAGGTGCCATCATGCAACACTTCTTACAATTTCAAGAGAAATGAAGATTATTCTTATGACTTTAAATCTGATGAATATGAGTGTGTCACACCAACCAAGGATAATTCTATAAGTGAGTTCCAAAGATGGAGAGCAAAATATAAAACCTTGCCCCAACAATATCAAAATTATCAAGAATATCTTGCTTTTAGCAAAAATACACAAAATGCCATGTCTTTTGAGTACTATGCTGAACATGTTTTTGAACATAGGCCCAAAAATGAAGATGTGGAGTCAGTGAAGAAAGGTTTATGCCCTTCTTGTAAAAACCCTTGGAGCGAGTATCATATATGTGTGCATGAAATGATGTCCTCCTTGAGGAGAGCTTTTGAGATTTATTCAAGAAGAGATTCCAAATATATTGATCCTAAGGAAAACAAGGGGCAAAATGCATCAACTTGCTTTAAGGAGCAAAATGAAGAGACATCACAAGAGCATGAAGAAGATTCTATTGAAAATATGGAAGATCATTTCGAGACACCTTCTAGCTTAGACATGAACCAAAGAGCATCTACTGATGGATGCTTAAACTATGAAGGAGTACCTACTGATGGGTGCTCACACCTCTATGTTGGTGACATAGATATCACTTTTGAAAGTGTTTCTACAAGTACAAGTTTCATTAAACATGATAATGAAGACCTTGTAGTAGTTGAAGAAGAACCAAGATCAACTTCCCCATCACCACTTGAGCTTCATGAAGTTGGTCCAAGCAAAAATGAAGAAGATGAGGAGGTTCATTTGCAAGAGCCTCATTTTTTTGAAGGGTCCTTAAAGATGAATGAAAATAAGATCCAAGAGTCCCTCAACATTCTCCATGACACTCAAGCATTGGTGTCAAATTCTTGTTGGAGAGCTACTTCATTGGAGGAAACATCCTTCCTTGAAGACATGGAGAAGATTCAAAGAGCAATGTGCCACATCAAAGGTAATTTCATGTCTCTGCTTTTTGATAGAAACCATTTGTTTGAGCTTAGTGAATTATTACATGATGCATACTTGAAGAATAATGAGGATATTCATAAGCTCACAATTCAAAATGAGCAACTTCTTGAAAAGTTGCAACATACTTGTTTTTCCTCCTATGTTTCAGATTGTCAAATGGTAGATTGTTTGGAGGATTCTCATGACATGGTGGATCATGAGAAATGTGGGAATTTGAATGTGCTTAATGTGTTTGAAGATGAACTTGAAGACATCCAAACACTTGATGTGGTGGAAGAGGAACTTGAATTGTCTCTTGATGAAGCTTATGCAATTTTTAAAGAAGAGCATGATTCCTCTACATTGGAACCAATCTATGACAAAGGTTTCCCACTTTTGAAGGAGCTACATGATAATACCCACATGGATCCTTTCCATGATGAAACTCTTGAACTTTTTGATCATTTGGGTGAGTTAGTACATTCTCCTACATCCTACAATTCCATGTTTTGCAGTATTAGTCTCAATGAAGTATGGGTGAAAGGGTTCTTTTTGATGGTGCCACATGAGGAGTATGGATCTCCTAGATTTAACTTTTATGATGACATGGTTGGAGCACATTCTTATTCACATTTGCAGCAGCATAATTTGTCACTTTATGATGATTCACATCTACATGGATGCACCTATGATATGGATTTGAGTCACTTGAAGACTCATGGTTTTTCTTGCTCAACACTGGGTTCATTTGATGTTAGAGGAACTTCATCCAACACTTGGATGAATAGATTTATGATGGGAGAACATTTTTGTTGGAAGCCACATACTTTGTTACATATTTATGATTCTCACATTCATGGATGTATGGGTGAGACTTCTTTGAGTCATTTGAAGTCTCCTTGTTTTTTCTGCTCATTATTTGGTTCAGATTTTAGTGGCGATTCTTCATTCACTTCTTGGATGAAAGAATACATGGTTGAATATTTTGATGCATATCACATCCTTTTGGAGCAGCATTATAGGACATGGGATCCTCACCTATGTCATTGGAGCAGATTTGATTGGTCACTTGAAGCTTGTATGCACTTGGAAAATCGTGGTCTACTTGCTTGGAGGTACAAGCACTTTCATGATTCTTTGATGAAGCACCTCCTTGATGTACATTTTAATTATGTAGTTATGTACTTTGATGATATATATTTTGTACTCATGATGTTTGGAAGAATGCATACAAGAAAATGGGATCCAGGAATCATCTTATATGATGGTATGGGTTGGAGAGCACTCTTCATTGTTGGGGTGCAATACAAGCAATGGGACCCTGGAATAATTTTTATCTCATTGGTTTCAAATTTTTTGGGGAAACAAGAAGTATGGGAGATGGATTTTCCACTTAATAAAGTGATTTTTATCAGAGTAGTGCAGCAGCAAGCATGGTGGTTCCTCTCTAAAATCTTCATGGAAACTCAAAGACTCAAGGTTTGGCAATTCAATGGCAACTTCAAAGAATTATACAGAAAGCAGGTTCTTCAACACCCATGTTTGAAATTGCTTGAGGACAAGCAATATTGGGAAGGGAGGATTTGTCATGTCCCAAATTTGGAATTGGGTCACATTGGCCTAATCACATTAGCCATATTCATTAGAGTTTGTAAAATTGATGTTAAGGGTCAAATAATTGCCAAGGAGGAAAATTACTAGTTTCCTAGGTTTGGGGTGGAAGCTTTGGGATTTGGAATAAGGGGGATAATAAATGATGTTTAGACATTAGAAGGGTTCAAGTATTTAATAAATAGAGTGAATAAAGAAATTCAAGAGAAATCCTAAGTGACAAATGGTTTTGGAGACATATGGAGGATGTGGGACCCACACTAGCTTGATTTTTCATAATACATGGTATCTCTCTTTTGCAAATTCGAATTAATGGGATTGTGAACACTCTTGGGTGAGTTGGTAAGTCATAAAACCTGTCATTGAGCATCTTAGGTCGAATTGGGAAGGATTGGTAACCTCCATGGAAGATAAAGAGTCAAAGTGGAAGTTTGTGGACACTTGGGCTAGATTCCCTAGCCCCTATGACACCAATGATGGAGCATCTATGACAACTATGACAAATTGCAGACCTGACCTCTAACATCTGACCACTATGACATGTCAGCCCCAAAAATAGGCTCAAAGAAGGCGAATTTGGGAGTTGGAGAAGCCAAAGAGACTCAAAATCGAATTTGGGAGAAGATGGAAGGTTGGAACTAGGAGACAAGTGGAAAATGTGGAATATTTCCTAAATGAAATTCTATTGAATTTATTGAGAGGATTTCGACCCTTAGAAGGCTAATGTTGGTTATAAAATGTAGAAATGAAGTATGAGAATGGCTTTTGATCATTTGTAGAATTTGCAATTGCAATTGTGAAGAGGGAGAGCTAGTGGATGACTAGTTTCTTGCCTTAGCCAATTTCGAGGGTGAAAGATTCCCATCCAAGTTGGCAATTGGAAAGGCCATTCAGACCTTTCATTTGGCGCTTTAATGGAGTCTTTATTTGCAGGTGTAAGCTACAGGGCAGCTCATGGTTTCTTCTATTGCAGCTCACTCCTTCAACCATTTCCCATTTTGATGGCATATTCTTGATCCTTGAGGGAGGGCGATTTTGGTGAGCTATTGTACTCTTTGGGGGAGATTCCAATGCCCCATTTCTTATTAAATATGAATTAAATACTCTGTTCTTCATCTCCAAAAAGTTTCAGGTCGAAATTCCAAGTAGAAATGTATAAATCTCATTTTTAATGGAAGAACAATGCCATTTCCCCACTACCTTGTTGTGAGCCAATGTATTGATGATGATTTCGAATGAATGGATGATTCTCTGATATATTTGTGATAAATATACTGCCATGGATGTCTTATACAAGTTTCATGTACAGTACTTGAGCATTTGAAGCATTTTTACTCAGTTTAATTGCATTGGGAGAAGAAATAGTGCCATTTCCCCAAGGGTCGAATTGGTGATTTTTGCAGTTGAATGGGAGAGGGTGAGAACAGTTGTAATAAACTATTAATGGTGAATATGAGACCTTAATAACATACTTAACACATTACATACATCTGTTTATAAATTTGAGTGGGTTTGGAGGCATTTGGGAAGCCATTTTCAGTACTTACCTTAGGGGGATTTGAACCCCAAATTACTAGTAAAATTGCATACTTGGTCTAGAATCTTAAGAGAGTTTGCAGAGATCTTTTGGTGGCCATATGTTATCCCTGAACATCATATTCAATTCCTAATATCATTCATAAACCTTCCTTGAAGATTTGAAGGAATTTGGAGTCAATTTGAGACCTAGAGACCAATACTAGTCAAAGGGAAATCACTAGTAAAGTTACCTACATTGACCAGAATTGAAAGAGTATTTGCAGAAGTGTTTTAAAGGTACAAAGGCATCCCTGGAACACATATTTATGTTTTAATATCATTCATATACCTTCTCAGAATATTTGGGATCATTTGGGGCAAATTTGGGACCTAGAGATCGAAACTAGTCAAAGGTCGAACCAAGGAAAAAAGTGGAAAATTGCAATTTTAATAAAATTCCTAACAAGGGACATTACAAAAAACTACAACAAACAATGACATAGAATCACAACCAAAAAAATTGTCCATCTAGTACTCTATTGGACCATCATCTTGTTGGCTTTTCGGAACATTGATACATCAAGCTATCACCATTTCAAACTACCAACATAACGGGATTTTTCATATCATCCTTTCAGCACATCGATCTACCTGGCTATCAAAACATATGTAGGTTATCAGGATCTCATAACTTATATACATTGGTATCTCATATATAAGAACATCAGGGTATCAAAACGTACATACATTGGGATCTCATACCATTGGAACATTGGGATCTTGACTATTGGAACATCTAGATCTTGGAAATTCAAAAGATTGGGATCTTAGATATCTGATAAACTGAGAAGTTAGTACAAAATCTCATTGGATGACATTTTCGACGAAGGAAATCTATGATGATAGAACAAACTTTTAATGGTGAGAACTTCAGTCATCAACATTAAACAAGCTAAAAAAATGTAATGCAGGGCATGGTCTTCCATTCCAAATTCTCTGAACTGATTTGATGATGACCTCCCTTCTTGTTGCTGTAGATTGATTTGATGAATTGATAAATGCAAAGGTTGGATAAATAATTATAGACAATATTATCCTACTTAATTTTTTCCCTAAAAATCTATGAATAGATTACTGTTACAACTTACATCTTACATATTCCCATAATTTATCTAGGAAACTCGAATAGGTTTTTTTCCAAAGGCTTGGTAAACACATATTCTAATTGATCTTCAAACCTAAAAAATTATAAAGAAATTTCATGATTGTTTACCATTTCGCTTGTGAAATGATACCTAGTGTTTATGTTGCTCACTCCTTTTATGAAACATGTGATTCTTTGAAAACTTAATTGTTGATTTGTTGTCACATAAAATATGAGTCAAACCATATTTCTCTTGCAACAACTAAAGCAAAATTGGTTGCATCCAAACCATTTGACATGTTGTGGACGTTACTACCACATAATCTACTTCAGACAATGATAGTGTCACAATGGGTGCTTCTTTGATTCCCATGCTATTGCACTCAATCCAAAATTAAACACATATCCTTATGTGCTATTTCTATCATCTACACTTCTAGCAAAATCATTGGCTTAATAACCATTTATCTTAAAATATGAATTTGATGTATATAGAATTCTATACTCTATTGTTCCAAGAACATATCTTAGAATCCTCTTTCTATATTTCCAATGGGTGCTCTTTGGAGAGTCCATAAATATAGAAATTAGACTAACAACATACATAATACCTTGCTTGGTTGATGTTAAATAGATGAGTGATGCAGGAGCATTGGGGCCTAGGCGAAATAGTCAAAGTTGATCGACAGAAGCAGAACCAACCAAGAGAGGTGCTGACGACCACTGGTGTGAAGTAAACTAGTAGTTGAGTCCAGGGAGTCGAGCATAAGATGTCAATCTGTAGTCGAAAGGATAAAGGTCGAGAGTCGACAAGTCTAAGTTTGACAAATGACAGGAGTGGAGATCGGAGGATTCGGGATGTCGATAAGGTCGAGCATTGACACTAACGAAAGCGAGGAGGATGGGGAGAACTGGAAGCCATAGGAATCTAATTAAAAAAACCTGAAAAGAAAGGTCGGAGGATGAAAGAGCATAGTACGGTCAAGACTTCTGATGGGATCGACAACTGTAGCAAAGTCAGGGAAGTGCAGGAGTCAAGGCGACGTACTTAGCAGCCGTTCGTGGTTGTTGAGGAAGTTAAAGGAAATTATGAAGGTGGTTGGGATCACGCCAGATGTCACCATATGTGGAGGTTTTGCAGCACAACCAGAGGGAACTGAAAAATGCAAGTCTGCAGGATCAAGGAGAATTCAGCGGATATAGAAAGGATGTCTCGGGGAATAGAGTGGACCTCGGGAAGAGAAACAGTAGAGCAAAGTATAAGAGCAGTGAGAAGGCACAGAGGAAGAGATCATTCTTCCATTTCTCATCTAGTTCTTTCATTTATCAGAGATTGTGAGAGGGAGGAGGATCGCACAAAGTCGAGAAACACACTGAGAGACATAGTTCATTTCTGTATATTGTAATAGGCTAAGGCTGACTAGTTCATTTGCTTTGTATTTCACATTGTAATTTGATTCAATTTAATAGAAGCCAACTTCTGGCATTTAGTTCACATCTATTCTTTGTGAGCACCCTGTGTGTTGATTGTGTGTCATAGTTAAGCAAGAGGCCCCTTGTCGAGACCGACCTTATGCCAGTTTGGTATCAGAGCTGAAGCATCCAGTGAACCGGTAGAGCCTGGAGCAGAATATGATTAAGCAGTTGAATCCAAAGAGACGGAAGATTATCTGAGTGCGTGAATAGATCCAACTGTGGTAGGGTAGAGTTGTGCACAATTGTGAAAGTCCGGTTGCGATTGGACGAGAGTGTATTTTTCAGCTGCGGTTGAAAATAGCTCAAAGAGGCGTTAATGTCCGAGGTGTAGGACGAAGAGAGCGTGGTGCAATAGTCACAATTGATCATGAAATGTTTGATGAGTGCATGTGAAAAATGGGAAGTTTGACCAGTGAGGTCCAGCGATCAAAGAACGCCAGAGAAGTGGATTCATTCCCAACACACTTGACCACAATGATGAGGAAGTCGAGGAAGTGGAAGCACAAGAAGTAGTGGAGGAAGAACCAAAAGATAGATTCATCAAGCTACTAACAGAAATCAGAGGAAGAAAAAATATTGATGTACCTACCTATTTCGAAAATCTGGATTCAGAAGACTTGATAGACTGGTTAAGAGAGATGGAGAAATACTTCGACATAGAGAAGATAGAGGATCCTAAACGGGTTAAAACTGCATGTATGAGGTTGAATAGTCATGCCTCATTGTGGTGGGACAATGTACAGGCTGACAAACTCAAGAAAGGAAAGGAGAAAATCAACTCTTGGGACAGGATGGTTTCAAAGTTAAAAGGGAAATTCTTTCCCAGTGACTATGTGATTTCCTTGTTCAGGAAGTTTCAAAACTTTCAACAGAAAGAGATGATTGTGAAGGAGTACACGGAATACTTCTATAGATTTTCGATTCGGTCAGGTCAAACCGACGAAGGAGAAGAAGCTATCGCGAGATATGTAAATGGCTTGAAGTATGCCATACAGGACGAGTTGATCCTGTCAAGGTCTAGAGTGGTCGGTGAAGCCTACCAACTAGCTCTAAAGGAAAAAGAGAAACTATCGAGGAAAACTGCGTTGACTAGAGGGAGGACGATTGGTCGAGGTGCAAAGACTGTTTCTGTGAAGGGCCAAAGGGAAAATGGCCAGAGAGAATGTGAGGATATCCCATCATTCAATATGTACTTTGCATGCATCCGCATGCTTCCCAGTCACCAGTTTGATGCCTCCAGCACCAAGTCCCTAGTCTGCCAGCACCCGGGAGCTTATTTCCATTCATGTTTATCCCTCCTAGTCATGGAAGCACCCACTTCTCAACCACTACTTGAGAAGGGTGCCTTTTCTCACCTACCAGTCCAGTTCACTTCAGTTAGCGAGTTGTCTTTCCTTGATTTGAGGCTAGACTGACTCCTCACTGCTGTTATCACTTCAATTGACCTCTGATGAGACTTGACTACCTATTTTGAGTGAAGTTAACTCCTCATTCGCCCTCCACTGAGCCTCCATCCCTACATTAGTGACATTACCATCAGTTCAACTTATTACACTCAGTTTGACACCTGTCTGACAGTGACTTGTGCATTGATGACCACCACTGATTGATGATGAGGAATCCTAGTTGGAGCCAAGCTACACCATGTAGTATATTCGAATGACCTACTTGGTTAATTCAAATTGCTCACTCATTGTGACAGTATTGTATTATAATTCTACCATTCTGGATTATAGAGCACTAATGCATCTCTCTTGCACAGTTTTTACTCCAAATTTTTTTACATCTTTGTGATTGATATTCTTGTTCAATAGATATGTTGTGACTAATTTTACATGGTATCAGAGCCATTACAGTGACAAGTTCTCTCTTCTACAAGTGTTCTACATGAAGAATTGATTGAATTTGATCAAAATTATTGAAGTTTTGGCATGCAAAATCTTGTGTGCATTCGCTCATGTGCATGCAAGGCTGAAAAATACTCTCCAATCCACTCCAAAAGCCTAAATTTTCCATAGAGTTCCTGGACTTGATACATTGGACCTTCAAGCTGTTAGAAAAACAGGATCGCAGAGCAATAACAATAAATAGAAATGCAAATATAATCACACACACATTACAAGAGAGACACAGAGATATCGTGGTTCACCCAACTTGGCCCCTACGTCCACACTGAAGTTGCCAGTCCTTATTATTATTCTGTCCAGCAAAGTGAAGGGATACAACCTACAGCATAATCGCTTCACTTCCTCTTCACTGTCTCACAGTCTCTCTTCTTGATCTCAGAGATCTTTACAATGCATAAAACCTAATATATCATTAACCCTAGCCATATTACAATGTATTTCTTTTATAATGGAAATACAATGGGAAAATACCACGGGTTACCCAAAACCATGGGCCTTAAAACTGGTGGCGAAAACAGCCCCAAACATTTTCCTCAGGGCTCCGCTGGCCCCCGGACCCCCCTAGGGTTGTGCCGGGATCATAACCAAACCTGGGGTATGGACATGGCTGAATAACAATATCTTTGAATTTGGAGATCAGGCTCCACAACCAACAATCTCCCACTTGGAGATTGATCACAACAACTCCACCGCTGCAGCACTTGCTGGACCTTGGACTTGGCAACTTTCTCATCTTCACCTTCATGCTAGAAGGGCAACTGAAACCGAGCAGGAACTCAATTTCTCTCTGGTCACTACCTTTGTGAACATGTCTGTAGGTCTGGCTAGTGTGTATCTTTCCCAGCTTCGACAGTTCATCTTCCAAAACAGATCGTATGAAATGGTACTTGAGTTGTATATGTTTAGTCTTGGAATGGAATGCTGATTTCTTTGCAAGATGAATTGCACTTTGGCTATCACTATACAACCTTCTATCCGTCTACTTCTTACCCAATTCCTCCATAAACCTCTGCAACCAAATCATCCCTTTACTAGCCTCTGTAACATCAACATACTCTGCTTCTGTTGTTGAAAGTGCAACAACCTTCTATAGTTTCGAAATCCAACTTACTGTTGTTCCACCTACAGTAAACACATACCCTGTGGTGCTCCTCCTGCTATCCTTATTACCTGCCATATCTGCATCAACATATCCCTGTAGAACAGTGTCTAAACCTCCAAAACATAATTCTTGAGTGGTAGTGCCTCTCAAATACCTGAGAATCCACTGTACTACCTTCCAATGTTCTTTACCTAGATTGTTCATATATCTGCTCACAACTCCCACTGCTTGTGCAATATTTGGTCTTGTGCACACCATGGCATACATCAAGCTGCCAACTATTGATTGATAGGGAATCTTGGACATGTAATCTATCTCTTCCTGTGTCTTGGGAAACATTTCTTTACTTAGATTGAAATGGCTGTCCAAAGGTGTACTTACTGGTTTTGCATTCTGCATTCTGAACCTCTCCAACACCTTTTGTAAGTACTTACTCTGAGACAATGTCAAATTGCGATTTTTCCTGTCTCTCGTTATTCTCATGCCAAGGATTTGCTTTGCAGCACCCAAATTCTTCATCGCAAATGAATTAGCTAGCTTCCTTTTGAGTACATTTATATCCTGCATGTTAGACCTTGCAACAAGCATGTCATCCACATACAATAACAAGATAATATATCTTTCATTGTCTAGCTTCTTGAAATAAACACAGTGGTCAGAATGACATCTACTATAACCTTGTTTTGTCATAAACCTGTCAAATTTTAAATACCACTGTCTTGGAGCTTGCTTCAATCCATACAAGCTCTTTTTCAACCTGCACACCAAATTCTCCTTACCTTTGACCTCATACCCTTATGGATGTTGCATATATATCTATTCCTCCAAATCCCCATGGAGAAAGGATGTTTTTACATCAACTGTTCAAGATGCACATCTTCTACCGCCACTAGACTTAAGATAGTGCTAATTGAAGTCATTTTAACAACAGGAGAAAATATTTCATCAAAATCAATACCTTTCTTCTGTGCAAACCCCTTTACAACAAGTCTGGCCTTGTACCTCTTCTTACCTCCTTATTCTTCCTTCAACCTATAAATCCATTTGTTCTGCAATGCTCTTTTACCAGCAGGAAACTGAACCAGATCCCAAGTCTGGTTTCCTACCAATGAGACCATCTGGTTTCCTACCAATGAGACCATCTCCTCATTCATTCCTTGCTCCCACTTCTTTCTAGCTTCCACCTACATTGCTTCTTCATAACATTCGGGTTCACCAGCATCAGTCATTAACAAATAATACATTTAAGGAGAGTATCATTCAGGGAGTCTACTTAACCTGGTAGATCTTCTTGCAGTTGCAGGAGTTTCAGGTACTTGCTGATATTCTTGATTTTCTGGCACTTTTGGAACTTCATTTTCTGTAATTTCATCAAGTATTGTGTACTCTATGTTTTCCTTTTCCGGTTTCTTTCCCTGCAACTGATCTTTATACATGACCTTTTCATTGAATATGACATCTCTACCTCTAATGATTTTGTGATTTTCATCATCCCATAAACGATAACCAAAATCATCAACCCCATATCCAATAAAGGTACATATCTTAGATTTAGCTTCAAGCTTTGTTCTATTTTCTTTATCAATATGGACAAATGCTTCACAACCAAATGTTCTCAGAAATGAGTAGTTTACATTTTTATCTGTCCATGCCTCTTCTAGAATACCACCATCCAAAGCACTTGAAGGTCCTTTGTTTATTAAATAAATAGCAGTATTTATAGCATCTGCCCAAAACTATAAGGGAAACCCTGCATACAGTCTCATACACATTGCACGCTCCATGATCGTTCTGTTCATCCTTTCTGAAACACCATTTTCTTGTGGTGTTCCTGGGACTGTCTTATCTCTACAAATCCCATGGTATGAACAGTAACTATCAAAATCCTTGCCATAATACTCACCTCCATTATCAGATCTGAGACACTTCAACCTTTTTCCTGTCTCATTCTCAACCAAAGATTTCCACTTCTTAAAAGTAGCAAACACATCAGATTTCTGTCTAATGCAATAAACCCAAATTTTCCTAGTTGCATCATCAATAAATGTAACATAATAATGAGAGCCATCAAGAGATTATACCGGAGCCGGTCCCCATACATCTGTATGCACTAGCTCTAACTTTTCATTCTTCTTTTGTTTCCCAACCCTGAGAAATATGACTCTCTTATGTTTTTCATAAACACAGTTCTCACAAAATTCCAAGCTTACCTGCTTCAAATCTGGCAGCAACTTCCTTGAGTGGAAAATTTGCATCCCCTTCTCACTCATGTGACCAAGCCTATGACGCCACAATGTTGTATCTGTTCCTATGGAAGCTAAAGAGATAGAATGGTCATTATTATGAGGACATAAATACAACGTACCTACCCTGTCTCCTTTTTCTATCACCATTGATCCTTTAGTGATCTTCCACCACTTTTCTCCAAATGTAGATAGACAGCCACCATCTCCCAACTGCTCTGTTGAGATCAGATTTCTTTTCATAGTAGGAATATGACTAACATATTTTAATACCCAATCATTTCCATTCTTAACTTTTATCCATACCTTACCCATTCCAACAATTTTACATGGCTCATCATCACCCAATAAAACATGTCCAAAATTGCCTGGAACATAATCATGAAAGTATTTCCTATGGGGTGTAGCATGAAATGAAGCCCCTGAATCTACTACCCAATAATCACTAGTATTATCTAATGCAAGAATCAAAGCATCTTGTAACACATCACCTGCTACATTTGCTTTCTGGGTAGTTTCCTTCTGTGCATCTCCTTTTTTCTTTAGAGATCTGCAGTATTTCTTCAGATGTCCTTTCTTTCCACAGTTCCAACACTCTATTTTTCCTAGTCTAGACTTGGATCTACCCTTTTTAGAGTTGATGCGATTACCTTGGCTCTTTCCTCTCTCCTTTTGTCTTCCCCTACTCTCCATGGTCAACCCATTACCTGATGTCTCACCTGTGCTTTTTCTTCGCATTTCTTCGCTAAGAATAACACCAATAACATCATCAGATTTCAAGGTGTTTGAACCAAAGACAGAGTTACTTACAACCATGACCAAGCTATTCCAGCTTTCTAGCAATGAACACAAGATTAGAAGAGCTCTAACCTCATCATCGAAGTTCACACTTACAAAACTTAGTTGATTTGTAACCATATTAAACTCATTTAAATGATCAATAACAGATCCACCTTCAGACGTCTTCATATTAAATAAACGCTTCATTAGAAATACCTTGTTGGAGGCCGAGGGTTTTTCATATAGCTTACCCAATGCACTCATCAAACCCTCCGTTTTCATTTGTTTTGAGATATTGAAAGCCACCGACGAAGCCAGGCTCAGCCGTATTGTTCCTAGAGCCTTTCTATCAAGAACCTCCCATTTTTTGTCCTTCATAGCCGCTGGCTGCTTTGCTCTTCCTCCCAATGGTAGGAATAGATCCTTTTGGTACAGATAGGCCTCCATTTGCATCTTCCATAACTGGAATTTTTGGCAATTAAAATTCTCGACCTTAAACTTTCCTTCTTCTACCATTGCTCCCACTCGAACCAGAAACCCTAGTTTCCTGCGATTTTATTTGCCAAATATACCTTTGGCTCTAATACCAATTGTTAGAAAAACAAGATCGTAGAGCAATAACAATAAACAGAAATGCAAATATAATCGTTCACACATTACAAGAGAGACACAGATATATCGTGGTTCACCCAACTTGGGCTACGTCCACACTGAAGTTGCCAATCCTTATTATTATTCCGTCCAACAAAGTGAAGGGATACAACCTGCAGCAAAAAATTGCACTTCCTCTTCACTGTCTCACAGTTTGTCTTCTTGATCTCAGATATCTTTACAATGCATAAAACCTAATACATCATTAACCCTATCCGCATTACAATGTCTTTCTTTTATAAGGGAAATACAATGAGAAAATACCACGGGTTACCCAAAACCATGGGCCCAAAAACCAGACCCACCTAGGGTCGTCTCGAGATCATAACCAAAACTCGGGTACGGACACAGCTGAATAATAATATCTCTGAATCTGGAGATCAGGCTCCACAACCAACACAAGCTTGCTTGATCTCCAATCCCAGGTGTGATGCAACTCTAAAAGGGTGGATTGTTCGAACTTACAGTTCTTGTTTTGATTGTGATTTGCAAGTTAATCATCTCCATCAAGTGCATTCACTATCCTGTGATTTGTAGGTTCTTATCCATCAATTGCACTCGCCATCATTGATGGAATACTCTTCTTCAAAGCCTATGCTAACTCCTTTCAATTATTTTTATTGGAAAGGAGACATGGAGATTATATTGTGCTCAAAAGGGTTCTATAGAGTCACCATGGGCCTCGAATTGGAGCCAAACACATTGCTTGAGAAAACAAAACACTTCAATAAGCTTGATGAATCTTATGGTCTTCTTTGCCTCTCTATCTCCAAGGATCTTCATTTCCATCTTAGCTGATTGAACTCTCCAAAAGCGGTATCGGAGCAACTTGACAAACGTTTTGGCAAGAAAGGTGAGCTTAAGGCCTTTCAATTGGAAAATTAATTGATTCCCCTTAGTCCTGAGAATTTCGAGACCATCAATGTGTTTTTCACAAAATTCAAGCACTTGGCTATGCAGTTGAAGAACAGTGGAGTTGTTAAAGAGGATAAGCAATTGATCCTCTCCATTCTTTCAAAACTTGGTAAATATTTCTCAGTATTTCTCTCTGCTTTCAATTTCGGTCGGCTAACTACCCTGAATTGGAAGATGCCTACCTTGAATTCCTTCATTGAGTCTGTTACCAAAGAGCATGACAAGCTAATTCAAATGGGGTCCATAAGCTCCAAAGATTCAGCCCTCTTTGTTCAAGGATCCAAGAATTCGAATGGCAAGGGAAATCAAAAGAAAGAGAAGCCAAAATTCGAACCTAACAAGCAAAGAGAGAAAAGCAAACAATCGGATGCACCATCTGGTTCAAGGAACAAGTAAAAGCGTAAAGAGGGTAAGGAAAAATCTAAATGTTCATATTGCAACTGTGGATTTCATCTTCAAATTTTATGCATGAATAAAACAATAGATCAAATGGCCCTCCTTTTCGAAAAGAATAACGTATGTCTTCCTGACGGTGAACGGAAGAAGGATAGAAATGATAATCATAAAAGAGGTCAAGCACTCATGGAAACTGTTTCGAAACCCACCACTCTACTAATATATTCTGGTGCCTTGAATCATATGGCTGCAAATATTGACTCCTTCTCTTCATTCGATCCAAACAGCTCCATCCCCATCCATTTGGGAGATGACTCAAAAATTTCTTCAAATGGTAAAGGTACCATCCATTTAAAGCATGGACGTTTTCAGAATATTCTCTATGTTCCTTCCTTGGCTTCAAATCTACTTTTTGTTTATCAAATGACACACACTAGTGAACCGAAGAAAGTAGCATTCATCCCTAACAAAGCTGAAATTTCTGATATTTAAAATGAAATACTTATTGCAGTCGGAAAGGAAAACCATACTGCAAAATACTATGAGTTTTCTCACTTTGGGCCGCTTGAAAATCCCATTGCTCTTCTCACAAATGGCAATGAGGTTAGTAGGCTTTGGCATGAAATGTTTGGACACCTTAATTACAAGTATTTTCTGTTGTTACAAAACAAATCCATGGTTGATGGTCTTCAGCAACTCCGTTCCTCGAAGGGAATTTGCCCCAGTTGCATTTTTGGGAAGCAACCTAAGCACAAGTTCGACCGCAGAAAAGCTAGAAGAGCTTCTACAATTTTGGGTCTCATACATTCTGATATCAGTGGTCTAGTTCCAAATATGTCCATGAATGATTCAAGGTATGTTTTGACATTCATCGATGACTTATCCCGCTTTACTTGGGTATTTTTTCTCAAAAACAAATTAGAAGTGCTTGGAAAATTCAAGGATTTTAAGGCTTCTGTTGAGACCGCCACTGAGACCAAGATCAAAGCTCATAGATATGATAATGGTGGAGAATATATCAAGACTGAGTTGCTACAACTTTGTGCTGAAAGCGGAATTCAGATCCAACATACAGTTCCCTACACACCCTAGCAGAACGGTGTAGCGAAAAGGAAGAATCGGTCACTGAAAGAGATGGCTAACCGTATGCTTGAGTCAAAAGGTTTGGCCGCAAATATTTGGGTTGAAGCCATGAATATTGCTGCATACATTTAGAACCGAGTTCCACATTCATTTGTGAAAGGTAAAACTCCTTTCGAAGCATTCACTGATCACAAACCGGATGTGTCCAATTTGAGGGTGTTTGGCTCCACTACATGAGCTAGAATTCCTTCTGATAAGAGAAAATATTTGGATCCACAAAGTATTGAATGCATCCTAATAGGATATGGAGAAGAATCAAAATCATATAAACTCATGAATATCAGATCCAAAAATATATTCATAGAGCGAAGTGTGAAGTTTGAAGAACTATTGCTAGATCTGAAACTAGCCGAGGAAAACATTGCCGATCCGCAGCCTCCACAAGAAGAAGATTCAAGAGAATATGAAGAAAGCATTAGATATGATATATCTGATATTTTATCATACTTTGATGGACATGAGAAGGGCACCTTTTCTCACCTACCAGTCCAGTTCACTTCAGTTAGCTAGTTGTCTTTCCTTGATTTGAGGCTAGACTGACTCCTAAATGCTATTATCACTCCGATTGACCTCTGATGAGACTTGACTACCTATTCTGAGTGCATTTAACTCCTCATGCACCCTCCACTGAGCCCCCATCCCTACATTAGTGCCATTACCATCAGTTACACTTATTACACTCAATTAGACTTAGTTAGACTCAGTTTGACACCTGTCTGATAGTGACTTTTGCATTGATGACCACCACTGATTGATGATGAGGACTCCTAGTTGGAGCCAAGATACACCATGTAGTATATTCAAATGACCTCCTTGGATAATTCGAATTTCTCACTCATTGTTACAGTATTGTATTGTAATTCTACCATTCTGGATCATAGAGCACTGATGCATCTCTCTTGCACAGTTTTTACTCCAATTTTTTTTTACATCTTTGTGATTGATATTCTTGTTCAATAAATCTGTTGTGACTAATTTTACATAGAAAGCATGGGGAAGCCGACGGGACAGTCGAGAGACCCACAGTCTGGGCACGGGGGCTTCACTAGAAGGAAATACAATATCACATTCATTCATATTGCGGTATTAAATATTCATGAAAACCTAAAAATTATATTAATATATATTAAGGGGCAAAGGTTTTTTTTATTTAATGTAACAATACAAAAATACTTTGGGGTATTTTTTATATGGGCGGGATGACAAATATCCACCAAATTGAGATGGAGGGATCACGACTGGATGAGAAATCGAGTTGAGACAAGGCTCGGGCTTACGGGTATGCAGGGAAATCGCGTCTTGAGGCATGCTTCAGGCCAGAGGTTTCATGGTGAAGCGGGTTTCCAGTCGAGAGACAGTGGTCATTGACAACCAATTGTTACCAATAAAACTCAGCCAGTTGTTACCAATAGCCTTAGGAGGCTCTAAGCCTCCAAGGCATTTTATAGGCCCTTAATAGGTCTTGGGGGCTTGAATACCCAACCACTCGTTCCTATTACAGTCCTTAGGAGGCTTAGTCATCCTCATAGAGCTTGTTACAAGCCCTGGGGGCTTGGATACCTATCCCACAACAGGCTTAGTTAGCGATTGGGGAATTGCAACATGCAATCTAAATGTTGTACTATGTGCATTAGCTCTAGTGACATATAAGAAATGATCTCCTATCTCTTCATTAGACCATTAGATGTTTCAAATCATAATGATATGTGGTTGAGTAATTGCATTGTGGGTGAAGTAATGTGCATCCACAATATACATCGAAAGAAGCAAGGTACATTGTAGAATGCATGTGGGGTCATAAGAGGGGTATCATATCAATTTACTAGGTAGAAATTTAAAGGGGTATAAAAAATGTTAATGAAAAAATTGATACATACAATATCTAATGAAAATAGGGGGTTTTTTAAATTGGGAAGGCATATTGGGAGGGGGTTAAAAAGAAACAATTTTGGAAGGTATTTTCCAATATTTAGTGAAATTAGGGGTATTGTTTCATATGCCATGAACGAACGTGCTATGATAGCGGTTTATTGAGTGAAGCCCCCGTGGGTCTATGTGCATATGGTCGAACTAGTCCGACAGAGAAGAAAGGAGTTGATAGACCAAATGTAGTCTATTATAAGTGTAGTGGAGTGGGACACAAATCCTACGAATGCCCAGAGAATCTACATGTGGTGGATGAGTCTAAATCCAGACGCCGAAGAGATGAGCAAGTCAATGAGAGGACAGAATCGACATCCAACAGTGGTGAAGAGGGTAGAGGAAAAGGTAGAAACATGACGGCCAAGAGAACATTTGTTCCGGATGACCGACGCGATGAGAAGGATCCGACACAACGAAATGCCATATTTCAAACTAGAGTGTTGATCGACGACAGGTATTGCAAGACCATATTCGATGATGGTAGTACGGAGAATATTGTGTCAACGGAGGTCATCAACAAGTTGGGTTTGAGATGTCAACAACACCCAAATCCATATAAGATATTCTGGTTACAGAAGGGACACCAAGTGAAGGTAACCAGACAGTACCTGATAAAATTCAAGGTTGGGAAGCTTGAAGACAGTTTAATGTGCAACATAATCCCAATGGATGCTTGTCATATGTTGTTAGGGAGACCATGGAAATATGATCAAAATATGATCTATGATGTTCGAGCAAACACAGTAACAATGTGGAAGAATGGAACATAGGGGATGCTGAAGCCGAAGCAGGAGGATCGAGCTGAATGAAAGCAGGGAGAAAGAAAATATTGGGAGAAGTGAGTGTTGATGTGCTCAACCAAGGAATTCCTCGCAGAGGAGGAGAAACAGTTGGGATTTTTCACCATAATTACGAAAGGACATTGTGTCGAAAGGTCGACAATGGAGAGAATTCCGGTTGAAGTCAAAGAGATTCTCGATGAGTTTCAGAGCATAATAGTCAGTGAGGCACCGACGGAATTTTGACTGATGAGAAGCATATCCCATCAGATCAACTTGATTCTAGGATCGAGTTTTCCAAAGAGGGAACCACATAGGATGACTCTGAGGGAGGTTCGGGAACTCAATCGACAAGTCCAGGAGCTGTTGGACAGAGGATTGATTAGAGAGAGGCTGAGCCCGTGTGTGGTACCAGCTGTACTAGCACAAAAGAAAGGTTGAGAATGGAGGATGTGTACAGACTCCAGAGCTATCAAAAAGATCACAATCAAGTACAAGTTTCCAATGCTGAGGATGGATGACTTGATGGATTTCTTGAGTGGAGCGAGATACTTCCCCAAGATTGACCTAAAGATTGGTTATCACCAGATCAAGGTCAGAGAGGGCGATGAATGGAAGACATCCTTGAAGATGAAGGAAGCGTTGTATGAGTGGTTAGTCATTCCATTCAAATTGACTAATGCACCCAGTACATTGATGCGGCTGATGAATGAAGTACTAAAACCATTCTTGGGAAAGTTCGACATAATGTATCTAGACGACATCATGATATTTAGTCGGACAAAGGTCGAGCACTTGGATCATATTTGACAAGTATTGTGGAAGCTGGAAGAAGAGAAGTTGATGGTGAACCTGTAGAAACGATTCTTCACGAAGGAAGAACTGGTGTACTTGTGATTTGTAATCTCGGGTAAAGGGTTGGTGATGGACCTGGATAAGGTGAAGGATATATTGGAGTGGAAAGAACTGAAAATCACAACAAGAGTGCGAAGATTTCATGGACTTGCTAGTTTCTACAGGAAGTTCATTAGAGGATTTAGTCGGATATGTGCACCATTGACTGAGTGTATAAAGAAAGGGGATTTTAAGTGGACATAATTTTCCCAAAAATATTTCGACAAGTTGAAGCCGAAAGTGACTCAAAGCTCAGTGTTAGCGCTCCCATATTTCGACAAAGTTTTCTGTTGAAATATTGTAACTTCAAAGAATATTATATTTGTATATTATTTATTCCGGAGATGTTCCATACCTCCGATGTGATTATACTATAAATCCGGAGATGTTTATTCTTCCGAGTTGGGTGTGGTAACTAGGGTTATTAGACCCACCATGTGGGGGTCGGCCCAGTCAGTTATAATGGGGTATTTAACCTAATGGTTAAATACGAGCCTACATGTACTTGTGTAAAATACATATCAGAGTAGTGTATAAATAGAGGAGGTGTGTTCCTCATTTGATACACTCACACACTTGAGGATAGCGCACTTGTGGAGGAGAGGTCTGCTATTGTGGAGGAGGAGATCATGTCTCAGGGTTTCATCTTTGTATATTGATGGTCATCTATATTGAGGAAGCTTTGCTGGGTTTTCTACCCCATGAGGGTTTTTCAGGATAAATCTCTGTCTCTTGTGTTTATGCTGTGCTTGTTGTTTCTTCAGTGATCCTGTATATGCTATTATTGTGAAATGGAATGTAATGCTGCTATTTTCTGTCTTAGCATATTGAATTTTAACATGGTATCAGAGCTAACCTGAAGGAACACAAGGTATGGCACTAAAGACACTTGCTTTACTTACGACAATTTGAAGGTTAGGGTTTTACATAGCAAAAACCAGTCATCGTAGCACTTTCACTATAAATCCGTTTTGGCAAAATTGTCGGATCTACAATTGTTACAAGATGAAGAATAAATCTCCAGGTACCTTGTGTCCAAAGGACAACCTCTAATTCGTTGTACTTTGTGATTTATGATCTGTACAATATAGGGTTTCTGCCTCTTTCAGATCTGAGTCAAAATCAGGTGACCTTGGGAAAAAGGTCATATCTTGGGCTAGGAAGCTCCAAATGAACTTTCATAAAAAGTGACAGGTATTACACAGTCTGTACTATCTCAGAAACCTTTTTCAGAGGCCTAAGTTGAACCAGTGACACGTGGCACTCCGTACAAGTTCGCCCTCCTGTATTATCCCATAAACAAGTCATGTTGCGACACTTGGCATAACTCTCTCTCAGAGAGTCTAATTGAGGTCAGACCTATCAGGATGGAAATATAACAGGCCGATCTACCTTAGAAACGTTTTTTAGAGGCCGAAGTTCAAACAGTGACACGTGGCACGCCGTACAAGTTCGCTCTTCTGTTTTATCCCAAAACAGGTCACGTTGCGACATTTGACATAACTCTCTCTCAGAGAATCCAATTGAGGTCAGACCTATCAGGATGGAAATATAACAGGTCAGGCTATCTCAGAAAACTTTTTCAGACCCTGTGGATTGAAAAGTTTGGAGTTACACCAGAAACAATCAGATACATATTTCTGTCTAAACATAATTATTTTTGAATACCTTCATTCATGGCTTCCGAAATTTAGGGCTTTGAAGAAAGTTGGAATTTTTGTAAATGGAGACCACGGCTGAATGCTACTCATCAAAATAGAAATTTAGAGACCAAAATCAGATTTTTTGGTTGGGCAGAAGGCCGGGCTTGATCAAACCCTAGTTCGGGACTTTGATCAGAAAAGTGGAAAATTAGGGCTTCTGTAAAAATGGGAATTTTTTAAATCTGTGACCATGGCTGGAAGCTCCTCAGAAAAATAGAAGCTTAGAGATTTGGATCAAACATTTTGATTGGGTAGAAGAGTGGGATTCACCAAGCCCCAGTTCAGGGTCACGTCCAGTGAATCCGGAAGTTTCAAAGGCAAAATTGAGGAGTGAAACTTTGCAGTTTTCAAATTCTGAATATATCAGTTTGATCAGCTCATCAAGGCGCATATTTCTATCCTTTCGGAAGTTTGAAATTCAAAGTTTGAATTTTTGGGGTTTCTCTGACAAACCCATATCCAGCTCCAGGTCCAGTTCTTGCAAATCAAGTGGATAGGGTTAATCCTAGAAGAAGATGGATTGGTCACCTGCATAAGTGAAGGAGTTACTGTTTCAGAGGGAGATGAGGCTAAGGCTTTACATAAAGAGATTACAAGCGATCTCGACAGGTATGACTCATCGAGGTATGTTTTGAGATTTGTTCATGATTAAGTTTATGGTATGTTTGTCTTCATGTTATTACGGTTAGTACAATCTTGATTTTAGATTTGTTGTATCACCTTAACAAAATTATGAATGCATGATAGAAGATATTCATTGGTTAGGGTGTTGACACTTATGATTGTACTAATGCATTATGATGTTGTGTGAGGTTGATGTTGTCTACTAACAAGATACAGGTACATCACAAAAGACAAATCAGGCTCCATGACCATGAAAACATGAAGATAAAGACTCATCCATAATCTTTGTTCTACTTACGAGGTATGTATGACTTTGTTATATTATGCTTAACCTATGAGACATGCAGGTTCTAGCTCAGGATCTCTAAATCATTGAAGAGATTGTTTAGGTATGTTGTACATAACCAAGTAGGTATACTAATCCAGGTATGTTTCCCATGAATCTTACCTTGTGTTAGGATCCCTTATATAAGTATACTTGGAATGATTGGTTATGCTTATTCATAAAGTTAGTAATCAAGGGATTATGCATATTATATCTTTTATCTTGATTGATGATATGCATGAGTAAAAGAAGACTTCCCTGAAATCTTGAATACTAATGTTTATTAACTATAATCATGACTATACATTTTCAAGATTATTTAGTACTATAATGTTTTGATAGCATTTAGAATATACTAATGAGTGTATGTTTGTGTATGAGATCATGAGGATGACTCTTGAGCATGCACAGTGGTACAGAATGAATAGAAGTTCAAAAGACATACAGAAGATCAAGCGGGAGGCAGCCACACAAACATAAAAGATAAGTATTTGAGTTGTTATTTGAAATAGTAATGATATTGCCTATAATAGGTTGTATGCATATTTGTATTCCTATAATATATCATGCTGAGTGTAAATATTCATAGAACATTGAACAGTATACTACTAATATGCATATGATTGGTAAGTTGGACAAACATTCCATTGTTGCTTGTCTAGAATGAAACCTCTTTGCTGACATGCTGAGAGTTGTGCACACTCTCGATAGTATGTTCTGGTAGAGATGGAAGGCATCTAGATAGCCACTGTATGCATACAGGATATGGGAAAGTGTTGTGCCAAAGTATTGGTCAAAATAGTTGCATCACTATGTAAATGATATCTGTATGCATAATAGGTTATCATGTCAATATGATTTGATGATTATGAAGTATTACTAATCATGTACTTAATTTTGATTTGTAGGAAAGGTCATGAAGAATGATGGACACCGTACAAGTGGTGGATGTTCAAACAAGAAGATTTACAAATCAAACAAAATATAGAAGGCTCATGGCTAGAAGATTCTCTTAGAAAGGGGAAGAGAATCACGATAAGATGTTTGCTCCAAGTATGGTGTAATTAAAGAAGAAGTGTGAATCAGGTTCTGTATAGGTACCTAGGATCGATAATAAATTGATAAGCTTAATGATCACCATGGGTGATGTGGATCTCAACCTTTGCTACAAGGTTGAATATGATTTCTATACACAAATGACATGGATGCAAGAAGGAACTCACCACAGAGTTCGAATGATATTAAGGCTCATATTAGTAGACCCATCTAACGAGAGATGGCACAGATAGATATGCAGAAGATCATTCAATGCATAAATGAAAATGAAAGATCTCAAATTGACGCTTTACTTCCTAGGTCTGGAAGTATGGCAAGGCTCAGAAGGAATATTTCTCAACCAGGGAAAGTATGATGAGAAATATGACTTGAGGTGTTGGAATGGCCACCCTTATGGATTCCAACTTGAAGCTGTTAGGGGATAACTCATCAGAGTTAGTGGATATAACTCTGTACAGTCAAATTATTGGGTCATTGATGTTTCTAACATATACTAGATTAGATATATGCTTTGTTGTGAATACCTTGAGTCAGTATCTAGTGGAAACTAGATGTTTTCACCTGATAGTTGCAAAGCATGTGATGAGGCACCTAAAGGATACGATAGACTTTGATCTGTGCTATCTTGGAGATCATGAATTCAGATGGCTACTCAGATGCTGATTGGGCAGAAAGTGTATCAGACAAGAAGAACACATCAAGAGGATGTTATTGTCTAGGATTAGCCATGATCTCATGGTTTAGCTGGAAGCAGTCTAGTGTGGCTCTCAGCACAAGCAGAATATATGGCTGTTTGCTCTGCTAGTTGTGAAGAAGTTTGGCTTCAGGATTGTTTGACTTAGAGATAGAACCAACTGTGATCCTATGTGACAAATAGAGTTGTATCAAGATGACATAGAATCCAGTGTTCCATGATAAGTCAAAGATCATAGGGATCTAACAAGATATGACACAGAAAGGAACTATAAAGTTTGAATTCGTAACAGGTTACCGATGTACTAACCAAACCTCTACCTCGAGTGAAGAAGTTACCAACATACTAACCAAGCCTCTGTCTCGAGTGAAATTTGAATACTTTCGAGACAAGCTTGGTGTAGCTCAAAAGGACCCTCCTCGAAAGGGGGAGTAGTATAGTCACTGATGATGAGATTGTCTCATCGAACAACAAGGTCGATGATGAGGTAACCTGTTCTCTACACCTAGATACTTAGAAATATTTAGATTTAGGACTCGTATACTTAGAATACTTAGTTTTACTTATACATGCTTTTGATGTTATATGTATTAGTAAGAATACATGCTTTTGATGATAGATGTATTGGTGAGAATACATGCTTTTGATGATAAGATGTATTGGTAAGAATACATACTTTTGATGACACATGTATTGATTAATGTATGTGTATGGTTGAGGATACTTGTACTTGTATTGATGAGAATACATGTGGGGATTGTATCATCCTTGAACACATGTTCTAAAGTGAGCCGTAGACGTATGGTCTCCGAAAATGAAGTCCTTAGTTGACAGGTAGGGATTGTATCATCCCTGGACTTTGGTCCCTGAATAGATCCGTAGACGTATGGTCTCCGAAAATGAAGTCCTTAGTGGACAGGTAGGGGATTGGATCATCCCTGGACTTTCAGTCCTAAAGAGAGCCGTAGACGTGAGGTCTCCGAGAATGAAGTCCTTAGTGGACAGTTGAGGGGATTGGATCATCCCTGGACTTTCAGTCCTAAAGAGAGCCGTAGACATGAGGTCTCCGAGAATGAAGTCCTTAGTGGACAGTTGAGGGGATTGGATCATCCCTGGACTTTCAGTCCTAAAGAGAGCAGTAGACGTGAGGTCTCCGAGAATGAATTCCTTAGTGGACAGTTGAGGGGATTGGATCATCCGTGGACTTTCAGTCCTAAAGAGAGCCGTAGACGTGAGGTCTCCGAGAATGAAGTCCTTAGTGGACAGTTGAGGGGATTGGATCATCCCTGGACTTTCAGTCCTAAAGAGAGCCGTAGATGTCAGGTCTCCGAGAATGAAGTCCTTAGTGGACAGTTGAGGGGATTGGATCATCCCTGGACTTTCAGTCCTAAAGAGAGCCGTAGACGTATGGTCTCTGAAAAGTGGGGATTGTATCATCCCCGGACTTAGGTCCCTGAATTGATCCGTAGACGTGAGGTCTTCGAGAAGTGGGGATTGTATCATCCCTAGACTTAGGTCCCTGAATTGATCCGTAGACGTGAGGTCTCCGAGAAGTGGGGATTGTATCATCCCCGGACTTAGGTCCCTGAATTGATCCGTAGACGTGAGTTCTCCGAGAAGTGGGGATTGTATCATCCCCGGACTTAGGTCCCTGAATTGATCCGTAGACGTGAGGTCTCCGAGAAGTGGGGATTGTATCATCCCCGGACTTAGGTCCCTGAATTGATCCGTAGACGTGAGGTCTCCGAGAAGTGGGGATTGTATCATCCCCGGACTGCGGTCCCTGAATTGATCCGTAGACGTATGGTCTCCGAGAAGTGGGGATTGTATCATCCCCGGACTTCGGTCCCTGAATTGATCCGTAGACGTATGGTCTCCGAGAAAGTGATTTTTGATGTGGTTACTTGTATCGGTAGGATACTTGTATTGATGATGTGGTTACTTGTATCGGTAGGATACTTGTATTGATGATGTGGTTACTTGTATCGGTAGGATACTTGTATTGATGATGTGGTTACTTATATCGGTAGGATACTTGTATTGATGATGTGGTTACTTGTATCAGTAGGATACTTGTATTGATGATGTGGTTACTTGTATCGGTAGGATACATGTATTGATGACATGATTACTTGTATCAGTATGGATACTTGTATTGATGATATGTATACTTGTATTGGCATGAATACTTGTACTAATGATGTGGATACTTGTATTGTTATGGATACTTGTGTCGATGACGATGCTGACGATCGTGTGATGACGATATTGATGATCGTGTGATGATGATGCTGATGATCGTGTGATGACGATGCTGATGATCGTGAGATGACGATGTTGATGATCGTGTGATGACGATGATGATGATCGTGTGATGACGATGCTGATGATCGTGAGATGACGATGCTGATGATCATGTGATGACGATGCTGATGATCGTGAGATGACGATGCTGATGATCGTGTGATGACGATGCTGATGATCGTGTGATGACGATGCTGATGATCGTGTGATGACGATGCTAATGATTGTGAGATGACGATACTGATGATCGTGAGGATCCAGATGTTGATGTTGTTGTAGATTGTTCGAGTGCTGCAGAAGATAAAGACTCAGTACTGAAGATGTTGATGTTCCAGTATTGAAGATGTTCCAGTAACTGCTTGAGTTACTGATGATGTTGAGAAAGCTTCCAATGATTTATAGATGTATCATGTATGATGTTGATGACTCCTTGCTTGTGCAGATACTGTTATAATATCCTTCTCGTTAAGGGGGAGTGTTGAAATATTGTAACTTCAAAGAATATTATATTTGTATATTATTTATTCCGGAGATGTTCCATACCTCCGATGTGATTATACTATAAATCCGGAGATGTTTATTCCTCCGAGTTGGGTGTGGTAACTAGGGTTATTAGACCCACCATGTGGGGGTCGGCCCAGTCAGTTATAATGGGGTATTTAACCTAATGGTTAAATACGAGCCTACATGTACTTGTGTAAAATACATATCAGAGTAGTGTATAAATAGAGGAGGTGTGTTCCTCATTTGATACACTCACACACTTGAGGATAGCGCACTTGTGGAGGAGAGGTCTGCTATTGTGGAGGAGGAGATCATGTCTTAGGGTTTCATCTTTGTATATTGATGGTCATCTATATTGAGGAAGCTTTGCTGGGTTTTCTACCCCATGAGGGTTTCCCAGGATAAATCTCTGTCTCTTGTGTTTATGCTGTGCTTGTTGTTTCTTTAGTGATCCTGTATATGCTATTATTGTGAAATGGAATGTAATGCTGCTATTTTCTGTCTTAGCATATTGAATTTTAACATTTTCCAAGTTGATTGCGACCTGAGTGGGATGGAAATTGGAGTAGTGTTGAGCCAGGAGGTCCGACCAATTGCATTCTTCAGTGAGAATTTATGGAAGCGGAAATATTCGGTCTACAACCAGGAGTTCTATGCCATTGTACAAGCGCTGAAGAAGTGGAGGCATTATTTGTTTCCCAAGGAATTGTTGTTGTACAAAGATCACCAAGCACTGAGGTATTTTAATAATCAGTCGAAGTTGAATCAACGACACATGAAGTGGGTAGAGTTCCTGCAGGGATATACCTTCATGTTGCGACATAAGTCGGGAAAGTTGAACAAGGTTGCTGATGTGCTGAGTCAAAGAGTTGCATTGTTGAACACGATGACATTTCAGGAAACAGGAATAGAGTCGGTGAAGACAGAGTATGAGACCGTTAAAGATTTTGTGAAATCATGGAAGGAGAGTCGCGAACCATGGAGTGTCGACGGGATTCCATACTTGGATTATTTTATCCAAGAGGGATACCTATTCAAGGGACAACAGTTGTATATTCCCAGAGGATCCATAAGTGAGAAACTAATCTGAGATACATAGTGGCGGAATAGCAGGGCATTTTGGCAACGACAAGACCAAGGCGTTTCTCGAAGAAAAGTATTATTGGCCAGGAATAACGATAGATGTCGGAAAGTGGGTATGACAGTGTCAAAAGTGCTAGTTGGCCAAGGGAAGAAGTCAGAATATAGGGCTATATGCGCCATTACCAGTGCAAAATACCCCATGGGAGCACTTGAGCATGGATTTTGTGCTAGGATTGCCAAAGACGCGGCAAGGTAACGAATCAATATTTGTTGTAGTCAACATATTTTCAAAGATAACACACTTTATTCCGTGTCAGAAGACAAATGATGCCACAGGCATTGTTGTACTATTATTCAAGGAGATAGTCATATTGCATGGATTGCCGAAGCGTATAACGTCAGACATAGATACAAAGTTTATGGTTCATTTCTGGAGAGCCCTATGGAAGAAACTGGACACAAAGTTGCAGTTTATCTCGGCATATCATCCGTAGACAGATGGACAAACTACGGCAGTAAACATAAGTTTGGGGAACCTTTTGAGATGTTTGACGACCGACAGACCCAAGCAATGGGAGAACGTGCTGGCACAAGAAGAGTTCACATACAACAATTATGTGAATCATTCGAGAGGTATAATCCCATTCCAAATTATTCAAGTTCGAAGCCTAAATGGATTAGTGGATTTGTTCAAGATACTGACAGAAATCAGGAAGAGTGCAGATGCAAAAACATTTGTAGAGGATATGAAGGAAGTGCATGAATATGTATGCAAGTGCATTGAGAAGAGAAACACAACATACAAGTTGAGAGCCGACATAAAGAAGAGGCTACAGTCATTCAATGAAGGAGACTTATTCTATGTGTAGTTGAGGAAAGAGAGATTCCCGACATGAACATATAACAAGTTGAAGCTGAAGAAGATTGAACCATGTAAGATTCTAAAGAATATTTCGGACAATGCTTATGTGTTGGATCTGTCGAAGGAATTGAGCATATCTCCTACGTTCAATGTTTCAGATATGTAAAAGTATGAGAAAGGTTTAACAAGCACCAATGCAGAAGTGTCGAGTATCGACTGGACAATGCATATTCCAGGTCGACATGACAAGGGGGAAATCATCAAAGTGTTGGAGGAACGCGAAGTCGGACACATGCAGAGTTCACAGAAGAAAGAATACTTAGTACGATGGAAGGATGATGAGTTGCAAGAGGCGAAATGGATTTCCAAAGAATAATACAAGAGACTGATGGAGCAATCGATTTCTTTTTCACCTGGGGAGTCTAATGCAAGAGCATCGGGGCCTAGGAGAAACAATCGAAGTTGATCGACAGAAGCATAATCGACCAGGGGAGGTGTCGATGACCATTGGTGTGAAATAAATTGGCAGTCGAAGCCAAGAAGTTGAGAAGAAGTTGTCGATGTGGATTGATAGGAGAAAGGTCAAGAGTAGCAAAAGTATAAGGTTGACAAACGACAAGAGCGGAGATCAGAGGAGTCATGATGTCGACAAGGTTGAGCATCGACACCAACGAAAGCAGTGAAAGGATAAGCGAGGAGGAAAGGGTGGACTGGAAGCCATAGGAAGCTAAGTAAAGACGACAAGAAAGGTCGAAGGATGACAGAGCATAGTATGGTCGAGACTTGTGATAGGACCAACAACTGTAGCAGAGTCAGGGAAGTGGAGGAGTCAAGGAGACATACTTAGCATCCATTCATGGTTGTTGAGGAATTTAAAGGAAGTTATGAAGGTGGTTGGGATCACGCCAGATGTCACCACAGGTGGAGGTTGTGCAGCCTGACCAGAGGGTGCTAACAACTGTAGGTCTGCAGGATCAGGGATAATTCAACAGACAGATAAAGGAGGCCTCGGAGAATGGAGTGGACCTTGGGAAGACCAGCAACAGAGTAGAGTAGAAGAGTAGTGTGGAGGCATAAATGAAGGGATCTTTCATCCATTTCTCATCAAGTTCTTTCATTCAGCAGATACCATGAGAAGGAGGAGGATCGCACACAGTCGAGAAACAAACTGAGAGACAGAGTTCATTTATGTATATTGTAACAAGCTAAGGATGACTAGTTCATTTGCTTTGTATTTCACATTGTAATTTGATTCAGTTTAATAGAATCCAACTTTTGGAATTCAGTTCACATATAGTATTTGTGAGCACCCTGTGTGTTGATTGTTTGTCATAGTTAATTAAGAGGCCCCTTGTCGGGACTGACCTTGCGCCAATGAGACTTCCAACAAATCTCTTATACAGATTTGGATCAATGCTTGAACCTTTATAATATTTACTAAGATTTTTTCCAGTAGAAATTGAGCTATTACTAGCTTACAATTCAACATTCTAAACCTTCTCAGAATATCATTAAATCATACTTAGACTGACAAATAAAAATTCCATCTTCATATTTCTAAACTTCAATACCCAGAATATTCTTCATAATCCCTAAGTTGGTCATTTCAAACTATGTCTTCATTGCAGTCTTAAAATCTTCTATTAAGAAAAGTCCAGTGAAAATCAAATCATCAACATACAAACACAATATTAAAATCTTACGTTCCTCCTTTACCTTTGTATACATGTGAGGCACCTGCAACAATTAATTAACAAGAATACGCGAAATAGCAGAAATGATAGAACTCAGAATCACTTTTGTATTGATCACAGGCCACTTCGAGGGGGAAACCTCCTTTGAGCAAGCTCAATACAAATAACTTCACGGTGCCTTCATAGGTCTCAACACACACTTATATACTAATTCTAGGCGCCAATACTATGGGTCGAAACCATGGGCCATTACAAACTATGGATTAACAATACTACGGGCGGCTTACAAAGCATATGCGCCAACAACAATAACACAAACTATTGATTAACAAATACTACGGGATGACTTACAAATCATATGCGTCCAACAACAACATACTAACAAAGTAAAGACATGGGTTCCTAACATCCCCTCCCCCTTAAAAAAAGCTTTGTCCTCAAAGCTTTAGATGTGGAAATTGTTGTTGAATCTGAAGGAGTGGTTCCCATGTAGCATCCTCTGGTTGCATGCCGTGCCACTGAATTAAGACCTCTGTGATAGAACGAGAGCGAATCTGATGCATGCACCGATTGAGGATGGCCTCTGGCTCCAAAAGGATGGATCCTCGCTTATCCAAAAGGAGGAAGTTCCAATTTATAAGCAACGGACCCAATCCTCTGAAGAATCCGATATGGCCCATAGAAATTTGGAGTAAGCTTATGACGCCCTTTGAGTTTCAAGGAGGATTGTTTGTACGGCTGGAGACGAAGAAAAACCATATCGCCGACTTGAAAAGTGCGCTCCGAACGGTGCTGATCAGCTTGTTGCTTCATGCAATTTCTTGCCATGCGAAGATTGTCTCGCAAAATGTGAAGAATCTAACCGCGGTTGCGAAGGACCTTGTCGACTTCCTGAACTGGTGAACTGGTGGGGGTGTATGGAAGAAGAGCTGGAGGTGCCTGACCGTAGACTGCTTCATATGGGGTCATTTTAGAGGCAGTATGGTAAGAGGTATTATACCACCATTCAACGAGAGGGAGCCACTTTTCCCACTGATGTTGTTGTTCCGAGGTGAAGCAACGAAGATAAGTTTCCAAGCACTTATTGACAATTTCAGTCTGACCATCTGTTTGTGGGTGATACCCTGAACTCATCTTCAGTTTGGTGCCAGTCTGGCGAAATAGTTTTGTCCAAAAATGACTAGTGAAAGTCGCATCACCATCTGAGACAATGGAAGAAGGGATGCCATGAAGACGAAAGATCTGGTCCATAAAAATTTGAGCGACAGACGAGGCTGTATAGGGATGGCTGAGAGCACAAAAATGACTATATTTGGAGAGACAATCAACCACAATGAGAATCATTGTCTTCCCGCCAGATTTAGGGAGCCCTTCAATGAAATCCATAGAAATATCTGTCCAAATCCGTGTAGGTATGGGCAAGGGTTCAAGCAATCTTGGAAGGAGTGTTGTTTCACCCTTATTGCGCTGACAGGTATCACATTCGGCCACAATCTGTTGAATTGTCCTTTTCATGCCCTGCCAAAAGAAGTTGCGCCATGCTCGCTCATATGTTTTGAGGAACCCAGAGTGCCCAGCCGATGGAGAAGCATGGAGTTCATAGAAGACAGCCTGTTGAAGATCTGTGCTCTGGGGAAGCACCAGACGACCCTTGTATCGCAGAGAAGCACCATCCCAAGAGTAATGTGGGACAACAGAAGGATTGTTGGTCAAGCATTGGATGATTTGAGATAAGGAAGAGTCATTGACGTAACCCTGTTGAATAGATTGCACCCAATTTGGAACATGCATAGAAATAGCTGAAAGAGAACCTTGGGCATCAAATGTGCGAGAAAGAGCATCTGCCACAATATTTTCTTTACCCTTCTTGTAAGTGATCTCATAGTCATAACTTATGAGTTTGCTAACCCATTTCTGTTGTGCCGGGGAGGAGATACACTGGTCCAAGAAATATTTCAGACTCTGGTGATCAGTCTTGATGCAGAAATGATTCCCTAATAGGTATGGACGCCACTTCTGTACTGCATGCAAAATAGCCATCATTTCCTTCTCATAGGTAGAGGCAGCTAAATTCTTACCTGAAAGGGCTTTGCTGGTGAACGCGATGGGGTGTTCATCTTGAAGGAGAACAGCACCAAGTCCATTTCCACAAGCATCACTCTCAATAGTGAAGGGCTTGGAAAAATCGGGCATAGCTAGCACAGGTGTAGTACACATAGCTTGTTTTAGTTTGTCAAATGCACACTGAGCATCAGGTGTCCATGTAAAAGCATCTTTTTTTAATAGAGCAGTTAATGGAGCTGCAATCTTCCCATAGTCCTTGACAAACTTGCGGTAGTAGCCAGTCAACCCCAAAAAACCACGAAGGCTCTTGAGTGTCTGAGGATGTGGCCAATTGTCCATGGCCTCGATTTTGGAAGGATCCACGCGAACCCCTTGTGCTGAGATAATGTGCCCGAGATACTCAACTTCCTTTTGTCCAAAAACACATTTAGACTGCATGGCATGGAGATGATGGTCAAAGAAAAGTTGCATGACAAGATCCAGATGCTGGAGATGTTCATCCCATGTTTTACTGTAGATGAGGATATCATCAAAGAATACTAGAATGAATTTCTGCAAGTAGGGTCGAAATATTTTATTGATTAAGGCCTGGAATGTGGAAGGAGCATTAGTGAGGCCAAAGGGCATGACCAAAAACTCATAATGGCCATCATGTGTGCGAAAAGCTGTTTTAGGAATATCATCCTCATGAACCCGAATTTGATGATACCCAGAACGAAGATCCAACTTGGAGAAAAAGTGAGCCCCATGAAGCTCATCAAGAAGCTCATCAACAACAGGAATTGGAAACTTATCCTTGATGGTGAGGTGATTAAGTGCTTGGAAGTCAATGCAGAGGCGCCATGACCCATCTTTTTTGCGGACAAGAATAACTGGAGAAGAAAAGGAACTAGTGCTTGGGCGAAGAATACCTTGCTTCAATAAGTCCCGAACGAGCATTTCAATCTCCGTTTTTTGGTGAAATGGGTAGCGATAGGGCCTGATGTTGGGAGGAACGCTGCCAGGAAGGAGCTGAATACGATGGTCTTTTGGCCTGGAAGGTGGTAATCCCACTGGTTCAGCAAAGACACCTATATATCGATCCAGAATTTGTTGTAGATCCAAAGGAGTAGTGGAGACCGCTGATGGTTGCATATGGATGGAATGGATCTGAGCGATGACACCATGTGAACTCTTCTTGAGGAGTTTTTCCATGCGATGTGAACTGATGATGCTGAGAGAACCTGGTTGTAATCCTATCAATGTGTGTTTGTGTCCATTGAGGGAAAACTGCATCCAAAGTTCGGCAAAATCCCATAAGATAGGGCCGAGTGTGCGTAGCCATTGAGCGCCCAAAACCACATCACATCCGCGTAAGGGCAAGGAAAACATGTCAGAGCGCAAGATATAATCTCCCATAGAGATACGCACATTTCGACACTTCCCTTTGCAAGGTAAGGTGCCCCCATTGGAAATCATGACTTCAAAGTTGGAGCAAGGATGGATAAAACAATCAGCTTGTTTAGCGATCCGAGGGTCAATGAAATTATGAGTGCTACCAGAATCAATGAGGATTGTAAGAGGAAGCTTCTTGAAGTAACCCCTGACCCGCATTGTTTGGGGGGTGGTGATTCCAGCTAAAGCATGGAGAGATATCTCTGGCTGGTCATCCTGAGACGGAGGGTCAATAGGCGGTTCCTGACTGTCGACAGGAGCATCCAGTGTTTCTGGATCTTCGTCACCCATTTCAGAGGTAGGCGGAGACTCCACATCCAGGAGATAGAGCTTTTGCTAAACACATCTATGTCCCCGAGTGAATTTCTCATCACAATTATAGCAAAGCCCCTTTTCTCTGCGTGCTTGCATCTCTGTTTCAGACAAACGCTTGATAGGAGTCGGTCGAGGAGCCTGCGGTATAGGTGGTCGCTGAGAACCCATATTTCGGAAGGGAACAAAAGTGGGCTTGGAGCGTTGTTGGGCTGCAAGCTTGTCTTCTGCCAACTTAGCCAACCCAAGTGCTTCCATCATTGTGTTGGGGAAGAACATTTTGACCTCAAAGCGAATGGCATCCTTTAGACCACTGATAAAACAAATCCGGTAAAATTCATCAGACAATCCTTCGGTGTGATTGGCTAGATTCTCAAATTTGATTTGATACTCTCTCACAGTGCCAGTTTGGCGAAGTTTAGTGAGGGATCCTGTGAAGTCATCAAAAGCACTAGGACCAAATCGTTGCAAAAGGAGCTAGCAAAAGTCTGGCCAGTTAGGCTCTGGATGAGCCTTGATGTACCAGCAGTACCATTGAAGAGCTTCATGTTCCAAATGAAAGGATGCCAGCGGAACTTTGTTGACATCAAAAGTATTATGCAGACTGAAATATTGTTCTGCACGATAGATCCATCCAGTTGGATCGGTACCATTGAAGTGAGGAAAATCAAGCTTCAGACCACGGAAATTGCTGGAAGCAGAGAACCCATTGTCTACTGAAGACTCGTACTGCCGTTTGTTGTTCATAGCTGAATGTTCAAGATGGAGACCGAGAAATTTTTCATCTAGATCCTGGAGTTTGGCTTGGATGGCTGCAAGTGCTTCCTCCATGGTTTTTGCTCCTGCACGGGTGACAACCATAACCAGGATTTTTTTTTTTTTTTTTTTTATTGGGTAGGAAAACAAAAACGGGAACTACTTTAGTAAGGGAAAATTTGGATTTGGGAAAAAATCAGAAGGGTAATTGGGGTTTGACTAAGTTTTAGACACTGTTGGATAGATAGGGAAATAAAAATGAGGATTTCAGAAGCGGGGTGAAAGAATGGGAAAATTTGGCAGAGGGGAACAAAGAAGCAGAATTCAGAAAGGAACTCTGTGGTAAAATTTGAAGGTGATTGGGTGAAATCGGAGGAAGTTATGGCAAACCCTAAAAATAGACAAATGTGGGATTTCGGGCTTTGGGAAGGGGAATTGAGGGTAAGGTCCTTAAGATTGAAATATGCAGAATGGGATGACAGGGGTTCCCCGAAAATTTCAAGGGAAACAGAGTAAAAATAAGGGAGATATGGAGAAAATACTGATTTTTTTTTTCTTTTTTTCTTTTTTTCTGAGACTGGAGCGGCTACAGCTCGAAAGAGATCTGGAATAGCGCCGAATGGACTGAAAATGGTTGAATCTGGAACGGCTTGCAAAATAGATCTGAAACAGTGCAGCAGTGATCGACAATAGTTCAGCTGAAAGTAGATATGGACCCCAGGTATGTGCGGCTGCCTAACAGTTCAGGGGTTTCACTCGGTCACCAATGCTATCTGACGGCTTGCGTATTGGGGAAATACCCCTCACTCCATGGCTCAGGTAAAACCGATAACCGCTTTGCCACAAACGACAGCTCTTGGTTTACCTCACGGGTGGGAACTAGTCAATCAGGTAAGGGTCGTTGCCCTTTTCGCTGGCAGGTCCTCTCAATGGGCCAGCTACTTCGGGGTTCCTGTGGTACTCCTCACAATGAGTTTTAGGGCTTATTCCCAAGTACTTCCCACAGTTAAGTGGATGGGGATTATTCCCAAATCCGAACCTGCAATAGATGCGAAAAAAAATTTGGTAGAAATTTCACCCAACGAGCCCAAGAAAGTGCTCTGATACTAGATGTGAGGCACCTGCAACAATTAATTAACAAGAATACGCGAAATAGCAGAAATGACATAACTCAGAATCACTTTTGTATTGATCATAGGCCACTTCAAGGGGGCAACCTCCTTTGAGAAAGCTCAATACAAATAACTTCACGGTGCCTTCATAGGTCTCAACACACACTTATATACTAAGTCTAGGCGCCAATACTATGGGTCGAAACCATGGGCCGTTACAAACTATGGATTAACAATACTACGGGCGGCTTACAAAGCATATGCGCCAACAACAATAACACAAACTATTGATTAACAAATACTACGGGACGACTTACAAAGCATATGCGTCCAACAACAACATACTAACAAAGTAAAGACACGGGTTCCTAACAATACAAAGTAGGTTCACTTGGACTTCTAATGAATCTACTACTTATCAAGTATGCATCAATTATGTTTTAACATACTCTCAATGCTTGCTTCAGACCATACAAGGACTTCTTCAATACGTACACTTTTGTTCATGAACTATGACTCAGTAACCATGTGCTTGTTTCAATACACTTCTTCCTCTAGAAATCCATTCCAAAACGTAAATTTAGCATCCATTTGGTGCACTTTCCATCTGTTCTAGGTTACAATAGCTAACACAATTCTAATTGTGTCTAACCTTGCAACATGTGCAAAAGTCTAATTATAATACATCATAGGATGTCAACTAAATGCTTGAGCAACAAGTATTTCCTTGTGCTTCTCCACTTTACCTTTAGCATTAATTTTTTTATAAATCCATTTGACACCAACACAATTCTTTTCTTCTGGTAAATCTACCATCTCCCAAGTATAATTCCTTTAAATGGCATCAATTTCTTCATCGATTGCATGGATCCATACTTCATCTTGCATGGATTCATCAAAACTTGTAGGTTGATATGATAATAATGCAAAATTTACATTTTGATCTACCTATCCATCATGTAGATCATATAGCTCACTTAGAATTCTCATTTTCTACCCTCTAATCCTATATCTAAATGTTGCAATATTCATATTAGAGCCACTCCTAATCTAAGAATCTGATGACTACTAACTTACACATGTTGATGGTTCTCCTTTCATAGTTGTTCTTTTAGTTCTTGATTGGGGTATACTTATACCAACTGATTGTCTTATTGGTGTTTTTGTTTTTTATGTAACACTAGGTGGATTTGGTTGTCCACCTTGTACAATCTAATCAACTCCTTCATCTTCACCATATAGATATGAAACTCCTCCTACAATTGTTTGATCTACACTTCCATCCCATGCTTCTTCTTCCTTAATCTCAACATCGATGCTCATACTCAACTTCTTAGTGATAGGATTCTACATGCAATATGCCTTGGACACATCTCTATATCCAATGAAGATGCAGTTCTCACTATGATCATCCAACTTCTTCCTTGTCTCTTTGGGTACATGTGCATATGCAACACACCCAAATATTATAAAGTGAGACATGCTATTGTTAATTTTTGAGCATTAATTCAACATACTCTAGGATCTTTACTGAGAGAATAACATGTACAGCATATCAAGTATAAAAATGCATATCAATCACACCAAGCAATCACATGAGACAATAGACACACAAATTTTTATTGGGGAAAACCATAAAGGTGAAAAACCCCACAACCTCCTCAGAGATACAAAGACCAATGATACAACCAAATTACACAGAGATAGTCTTCCTAGCAGCTGAACCTCCTCCTCCACTACTGTGCCACTTTCCGAGTAGTGTAGAAGTGAATAATGAAATGATCAAATAGAGTGCCTCCCGCACTCTATTTATACATGACCTTACTTTCCTAATAACCTGGCAAGGCCAACTTGTCTAACTCAGTCTAATAACCCATGGTTATACTAATCAGGTTCGACCCCACACTTGGTGGTCTAATAACCCATCACTGCAAGTTACGACCCTTGCGACACTTGTCAATACAAATGACAACACTTCCATATAGAGGAATAATAACATCTCTATAGGAGTACAATATACATAAGTGAAATACATTCCGAAGTTACACTTACATCAACACTCCCTCTTAACTAGGAAGGTATTTCTCGACACAGATATGCTAGCACAAGTCTTCTTCTCTGGATCATTGTCAGTGAATCATCATCCTCAAATCCTCGTCATCGTCACTGCTGTTGCTATCTCAATCCATCTCCAATCTACTCGTCAAAGGAAGTTCTACAGAGCCAGTCCTTTTTCATACTCGATGTAGGCCCATCACCTATAGGTCTTCATCATCACTGGCCATACTGTGGAATCCTCAGGAATGATTATGTGCGTCAACAAAACCTCGAAAGAGCATCCCAGGACTTATTATGAGCTTACTACTCAACCTATCGGATCTCCCGGGATCTTTTACATGTTGACCTTCACAAAACCTACTCAGAGCATCCCAGGATGTTACAAGCACACCGCTCTCCCTGTCTGGAGCTTGATAGAGCATTCCAGGCTGTTACGAGCACACCTCTCTACCTGTCCGGATTTTAAAGGATCTTTTCTATGTGAACTTTCGCAAAACCTACTCAGAGCATCCCAAGATGTTACGAGCACACCACTCTACTTGTTTGTATCTCGATAGAGCATCCCAGGCTGTTACGAGCACATCACTCTACCTATCCGGATTTTAAAGGATCTTTTCTATGCGAAACCGTAGCAAAACCTACTCAGAGCATCCCAGGATGTTACGAGCACACCGCTCTACCTGTCTGGATTTTAAAGGACTTTTTCTATGCTACATGCAAAACCTATCCACGGCCACAGAGTATCAACCCGATACTCACCATACATCATCCTGATGTACATCATAACATGATCAACCTGATCATAATCATAGCATCAACCTGATGTGTATCATCTGGAGCAACATCCTAAATCTCGTCATCTGTGATCGTCCTGATCATCATCATAGCATCAACCTGATACATATCATCATACATGATCTACCTGATCATATAATGCATCCACCTGATACATACATAAGTACATGATCTACCTGATCATACAATGCATCCACCTGATACATACATAAGTACATGATCTACCTGATCATACAATGCATCCACCTGATACATAGATAAGTACATGATCTACCTGATCATACAATGCAACGACCTGATACATATACAAAAAATACATGATCCACCTGATCATACAATGTATCCACCTGGTACATAAATACATGATCCACCTGATCATATCAAGCATCCAACATGATTCATATACAAATGCATGATCCAACTGATCATATCAAGCATCCAACATGATGCATATACAAATATATCAAGCATCCAACATGATGCATATACAAATATATCAAGCATCCAACATGATGAATATACAAATACATGATCAAAGCATCCAACATGATGCATATACAAAGCAGTAACTGGAGCATCGTCCTGATGATCATCATCCAACGCTCACATCCATAGCCATGGGAAGGATCCTCCTCTCACCATGCTTGGAATGGCTCCTGCAAATGTGTCCATCACTTCTTCCTTGAAGTGTTGTCAATCTGAAGAACACCAAGCCTCTCTCTGAAGTACTCAAACTTCACTCTGGCTAGTGGTTTCGTCAACACATCTGCAACCTGCTCATCCGTTGCAACATACAGGAGCTTCACTGCTCCTCTCTACACCATATCCTTGATATAGTGATATTTTATCTCAATGTGCTTCGACCTATCATGGAACACCGGGTTCTCAAATAGCTTCACACAACTCTGGTTGTCACAAAAGATACCACTAGCCTCCAACGGGAGATCAAATAACTCAGACAGTAGCTTCCGGATCCATACTGCCTCACAACTGGCCGAACAAGCTACAACATACTCTGCCTCGGTTGTACTCAATGCTACGCAGGACTGCTTCCTGCTAAACCAAGAGATCACACCTGATCCCATACTGAAGCAGCACCCAGATGTGCTCTTCCTATCTACAGCACTTCCTTCCCAGTCCGAATAAACATAACCCTACAGGTTAAACTTTTGATTCACATCATACTTGAGCCCATAATCAATTGTACCCTTCAGGTACCTCAGAATATGCTTTGCAGCAACTAGGTGAACACCTCTGGGATCCATCAGGAACTGGCTCAATGTGTTCATCGCAAAGAAAATATCTGGTCTAGTGTTCGTTAGGTACATCAAGGACCCAATCATCTGATGATACACCGTGACATCAACCATATCAGATGAAGCATCACACGGAAGCTTAAGGTTCGATGCCATAGGTGTGGCCATGGCCTTGCAGTCCATCATCCTGAACCTCTTCAGGATCTCTACTGCATACTTCCCTTGTACAAGGAAGATTCCATCTACACCCTACCACACCTCCATGCCTAGAAAATAGTGCATCATCCCCAATTCCTTCATCTCGAACTCGACAGCAAGCTTCCTCTTGGTATCAGCAATTAATCCATCCTCACCTATAACAAACAAGTCATCCACATACAGAAGTAGTATCACAGGATTGCCTTCCTCAACCTTGTAGTAAAGTTTGGAATCTTCTTTACTCTTGGTAAATCCCAAACTAGATAGAAAGCTGTCTATCCTACCATACCAAGTCCTAGGAGCTTACTTCAAGCCAGACAAGGCTTTCTTCAATCTGCACACATATGACTCTCTATCATGTGTCTCAAAACCAAGTGGCTGCTCCACATACACTTTCTCCTTGACTACACCATTCAAGAAAGTTGTCTTGAAATCCATCTGGTGTATCTTCCATTTCATCACTATAGCCAGGGCAAGTACCGATCTGATGGAAGTGTACCTAGCTACAGGAGCAAAAGTCTCTTCATAATCAATCCCTTCTTTCTGGGAGAAGCCACGAGCTACAAATCTCGCTTTGTATTTATCTATGCTGCCATCTATAGCATGCTTGATCTTGTAGATCCATTTGGAAGTCACAACCGACAGCCCTTCGAGTCTTCGGGCTACATACCAAACATCATTCTTCATGATCGAATGGTATTCCTCGACCATGGCATCCTTCCATTCTTTCTTTTCCGTTGCTTCTTCATAAATGGAAGGTTCTTTGTTCATAATATCACAAAGTAGGGAAACATAACTGGTATGTGATCTAGTACTCTTCCTTTCTCTGTGTTCTTCTTCTGGAATGCCATATCTTTCTGCATATTGAATGAGCTCTCTAGCCCATGCAGGTTTCCTCTTGTGAGAGTTATTCTCACGGGGTGGATCTACAGGTATTTGTGGATCTTCAACTTCACGATCTACTTCTGGAATTGATTCAATCATGATGGTGTCTTGAAATCTGTTTTCCTTTGGTTCTTCATGATCTTCAATGGGTGCCTTATTTGATTTTATGTAAGTTGAGTCCTCATCAAATGTTACATCCCTATTGACATCAATCTTCTTGAACCCTGGAAAGTATATTCTGTAAGCCTTCGAGCTTTCACTATACCCCACAAAGATGCCCTTCTTTCCTGAAGGATCTAGCTTTGTCCTCTTTTCCTTTGGAACATGTGTATAGACCGGACAACCAAATATTCTAAGATGGTTGACTTCAAGTTTCTTACCAAAGCATACCTCTTCTGGTGTCTTGTTGTCCAATATCTTGTGAGGTGTTCTATTCTGCACATATACAGCTGTCGTAGCTGCTTCTGCCCAAAGATGCATAGGAAAATCCTAGTCATGCAGCATTGCCCGTGCTGCTTCCATGATTGTTCTACTTTTCCTTTCTGCAACTCCATTCTGTTGTGAATTGTAGGGAGCAGTCAACTCCCTCTTAATCCCTGAGTCACTGCATAGCTTCTTGAAATCACCTAAAGTGAATTCTCCACCATTGTTGGATCTGAATGTCTTGATCTTCTTATCAGTTTGATTTTCCATCAAGGCTTTGAATTCCTTGAACTTATCAAACACTTCATCCTTATTCTTTAAGAAATAAACACAAGTATTCCTAGAGAAATAATCAATGAAAGAGACATAGTATACATACCCACTCAGAGAACTGGATGTCATCAGACCGCATACATCAAAGTGGATAATCTCCAAGATTCCTTTTGCTTTGCTTTCACTGCTTGGAAATGCCTTCTTAATGTTCTTTCCTTTTGCACAACCTTTGCAAACACCTTCATGCTTTGTCTTGATTTCAGGAATACCCTCTACAGCTTTGCTTGCAATTGGTAGTTCTCTATAGTGCACATGTGCAAGCCTTCTATGCCAAAGTTCACTTGGCTCCATGGATTCATGTACCATGATGTGTTCAGGTTGTCCCTTCAATTTGTACAATCCTCCCTCTTTCTCTCCAATCACTACTGCATCATCTATATATTTACCCTTTGGCCACATTAGGACTTGGCCATCTACAAATGCAACCCTCATTCCTTTTGCATCCAATGCAGATATGGAGAGTAGGTTCTTTTTTAGCCCAGGTACATATAGAACATCTTTCATCTTCAAGGACTTCCCAGAGTCTAGGTTGTAGGAGGCTTCACCACTTCCCTTGATAGGATATTGATAGTCATCCCCAAGTTTCACTTTATGGGGTGACTCATGTTCAGATAGATTTACAAAAGATTTTTTAAACCCGGTCATGTGTTTGGAAGCCCTACTATCAATAATCCAATCATTACATCCATGAGAGATAGTACTTGTGAGAGCAGAGATTAGAACATATTCATCTTCACTTGATGAAGTATCACTTTCTCCCTAGCCTTCTTCTTGGGAGTTTCATCATCCTCAGTAGCATCAGCATGAAATCTCTTCTTGTTGTACCTCTTCTTCTTGTTGAATTTGTTGTTGTTGTCTTTCTTCTTCTTGGGACAATTTGAAAAAGTGTCCTACTTCATTGCAATCGAAACATAGAACATGAGATAGATCTTTCCTCTTGTGATGAGGGTGAGAATGATTATGAGATCTCTCCCTCTTAAACTTGCTTCCCTTGGTGTGTGTTGTGAGAGCTTGATCTTCATTCCCCATCTTTTCTTCTCAGGCCACAAGCCTTGCTTCTTCTTGTGAGCATTCCTCCCATAGTCTACTGAATGAGATCAACTTCCTTCTTGCATAGATTCCTTGGATGAAGGAGTCCCATGACCTAGGTAGGCCATTCAATGTGGTCATGACAACTTCACCATTGTCCACTACTTCATCCACAGCTTCAACTTGTTCCTTGATCTAAGAGACCTTAGAGAACTAAGATTCAATGGTCTCTCCATTCGGAATCTTTACCCCTTTCAATTGGTTCCGCAGAGTCATCTTCTGATTTATGTTCTTCCCTTCAAATAGCTTGGTTAGGGAATCAAACATCTCCTTGGGTGTCTTTAGAGATGACACATGTGGTATGATATGGTCTTTGATAGAATCAGCAATGATCCTCTTTGCCTTGACCAAGTTCTTCTTATGTAAGGCCTTAGCCTCTTCTTCCTCTGGGATAGGGACCTCAAAACTTATGTAGGTGTCCAATTCATTTTCTTCTAGGATTAACCCAATCGCATACTTCCATGCTCGGAAGTTATCAGCCCCTTCAAGCTTATCCTCAAGCTTGGTGTGGTGAGAGATCTTAAAAAGTACTTCAAATGGAAATAGAAAAGATTTAGGTCTTACCAGTTGATTTGCAGAAATCTAGATCTGGTGTTGGATTAGGGTTTGTCAAAGAAACCCTAAAAATTCAAAATGTGAATTTCAACTTTCTCAAAGCATAGAAAGATGCGCCTTGATGAGATGATCAACCTGGTATACTCAGAATTTGAAAACTGCAAAGTTTCACCCTTCATAAATGCTTTTGAATCTCCTGGATTCACTAGGTAGCACCTTGAATTAGGGTTTGAGTTTCTTGGAGCTTCACCCAACCAAAAATCTCGATCCAAAGCTCTAAACTTCGATGTTTCCAAGTATCTTCTAGCTATGTCCTCAGATTTCAGAAATTCCTATTTTTGTGGAAACCCTTATTTTTTAGGGCCAAAAATGAAAGTGCCCAAAATTGAATTCTGATTGGACATAAAGATGCGCCTTGCTAAGGAGAGTCAAAATACCCTACTTCCTTTCAAGATCTGTGGAGAGAAACCCAATAAACAAGAAACCCTAGTTTCTGCAACTGCATAGTGTTTTCTTCTCAAGTTAGCTCTGATACCATGTTAATTTTTTAGCATTGATTCAACATACTGTAGTATCTTTACTGAGAGAATAACATGTACAACATATCAAGTATAACAATGCATATCAATCACACCAAGCAATCACATGAGACAATAGACACACAGAGTTTCACTGGGGAAAACAATAAAGGTGAAAAACCCCACAACTTCCTCAGAGATAGAAAGAGCAATGATACAACCAAAGTACACAGAGATAGTACTCCTAGCAGCTGAACTTCCTCCTCCACTACTGCGCCACTTTCTCGAGTAGTGTAGAAGTGAATAATGAGATGATCAAATAGAGTGCCTCCCGCACTCTATTTATACATGACCTGAATTGCCTAATAACCTAGCAGGCCCGACTTGTCTAACTCAGTCTAATAACCCATGGTTATACTAATCAGGGACGACCCCACACTTGTTGGTCTAATAACCCATCACTGCAAGTTATGACACTTGCGACACTTGTCAATACAAATGAAGACACTTCCATATAGAGGAATAAATAACATCTCTATAGGAGTTTACAAATACATAGGTGAAATACATTCCGAAGTTACAATTACATCAATAGCTATAAATATTTCCACTCCATAATTCCTAAGGAACTTTATCTTTCACGCTCTTCATGTGTCTTATGTTCATAATGTAAACTAGACACTCAATTGCTTCTCCCCAAAAATCCTTTGGTAAAAAAAGGTTCCTTGAGGATGTCGCAAACCATGTTCATAATGGTTTTGTTCTTTCTCTTCGCTACACCATTCTGCTAAGATGAACATTGGGTAATAAAATTTCTTTCAATACCATGATACTTTCAAAATTCCAAGAAATCATTAGAACTAAATTATCCTCCTATATCGGATCTCAACACCTTGCTATTCTTGCCACTTTCTTTCTCAACTAAAGATTTAAACTACTTAAAGATGCCAAATTTTTTTATTTCTTCTTCAAGAGATACACTTAATGCTTTTGACTATAATCATCAATAAATGTTAGGAAATACAAATTTCAACCCAAAGATGGTGTCTACATAGGTCCACATAGATTTAAATGTACAATCTCCAATGGTAGTTTGGCTCTATATGCAACACCAGAAGGAAAACTTTCTCTGTGATTCTTTGCAAGAATGTAGCTTTGACATGAGTGTTTTGGCTTCTCAATAATTGGCAGTGCTCTTACCATATGGTTCTTTTGCAATAGAATTAATACTCCAAAGTACAAATTCCCATATCTCAAATTCCAAAGCCATGACTAGTTTTGAATCCTAGCTTTATAGGAAATTTCCCGTTAATGTTCATTACTCCTTAATGTGAGTATCATACATCATATTTTTCGTCGTCTCCACTCTAGCTATTAGTTTTCTACATGATGAATTATCCATAATTGCACACACATTCTCCTTGAATGTGACTTCATAGTCTTTATCAACTAGTTTTCCAACACTTAACAAATTACATTTTAAACAAGGAACATAATAAACACCATCTACTATTATTCTTTCACCATTTCTATCATATACAACTATATCTCCTTTTCCATTCACTAAGACTTGATAGTCAAGACCCAGCTTAACTTCAGATTGAATTGATTTATCCAATTTGGTGAACAATTCATTGTTGCCATCCATGTGGTTAATGTATCCATTATCTACAAACCATACATATTTTGTTGAGCTACTTTACAGGTTACCAAATTCGGTTTTCATTCCCTTCTGTCTCTTTAATTAAGTTCACAAACTACTTGCTGACATCTACTCGTTTCTTCCTACACGGGTTTGCAAAAGGACCAAATTTCTTGCAATAATAACACTACACCTTCGATTTCTCATAACTTGGATATTTTTGCACCCATCTTTTGCTTCTAAGCCCCCTAAATATATGTAGTTTCTACTAAGATCTATTCTCATGTTCAATTTCTTCCTTATGTTCTCCATGATTATTTGATCTATTACCTCCACCTCTTCCTATTGTTATTTTTCTTTCTTTGATCCTTGTTGTTAGAACATAATTCCCATATAGACCTTGGTTAATAATCCTTTCATAAGGTTCCAAGTGTTTAATGCAATTTGTTCCATGGTTTGGATTCAATAGTGCCTAGTCTAGGGGGTTTGTCCACATATTAGACTAGTGGTTTGCCATAATAGCCAAGTTTTTTCACAAGTGTGCCCATTTCCTTATTCTATGGAGTCAAAGGCACCCTAATTAATGCATTTAATGAGGGAGGCACCCATGTTCCCGGTTTTATGGGATAATGTTGGACCAAGGGAGCTTATGCACTAGATTTGGTCAAATTTCTCATTAATGGCCACTACCAAATCCCTAAACCACCAAATTTGTGCTAATAATGATTCCATCCACATATATTGACTTATCTAACTTCTTGATGGTCCACATAGGTCCATTGGACCTCATTCTGGCCCAGTACAGGAGTTACACTTGGAACAATGTCATAGATTGGGGGAATTACTCCACTAAGCCTAGCATTAATGTGATCTACTAAACTCACCACTAAGCCACTCGATTTTTTTTGTTGAAATAATTTATATATTGTACACAACTTATTGAATAAAATAGAATGTGGATTTCATCCCAATTGAGTTCTATCTCTTGTGTTTCTTGCTATTCTTCTATCTCTATTTTCTGCTAATCTTTGTGCGACTAATCTAGTGAGGTTATATTTGCCTCAAGATCCTTAGCTTAGAATTTCTTACATTGAATCAAGGCCATATAAATTTGACATCATATCATATATTGTGGATCTTAGTCTAATTTATCCTCCATATAGATATTCAGAGTGTTGTTTTGTAGGTACAACTTCTACATGGATTCGAAAGAAGTTCTCCTTTTTACTCCATTCACATGCTATTTAGAGTGGAAATTGAATCTGCTTTCATCTCTAAAGATAAAATATCTCTATGAGATATCTATTGGATTTTTTGAAGAGCCAATATCCTATGAAGAGTTAAATGATTGGCTAAATGACCGTGACAGATCATTTGGAGCAATATGTCTAGCAATATCTCCAAGCATGCGCTACCTCATTGATACTGCTGAATACCCAAAGGATCTCTGGACCAATTTGGATAAAGATTTTGGAACTCATTATGAGGAATATTTTATCCATATGGATAATGAACCTAGCACCTTCTCATATGATCTGCAATATGATGTCTCGGGCTCAAGCATCTCTTCTGAAGTTGTGCAAGTTGAAGAAGAAAATATGGCAGGAATTTCAACTCAAGTTCGAAATGTTGAAAGTCTCCTTGAAGTGACTCCTCTTATTTCTCTAGAAGTCCATAAGAACTCTGATTTCTCATCTTTACATGTATATGATTTAAGAGAATCCATTCAATATTCCTTTGTTGAAGAAGAACTCTCCTTCCATCTTTCATCGTTGTTCTACAATAATTATTCAAATGTTGATTTTGAGGATGATAAGCTAGTTGTTGAAGATCCTTTGCATACTTCACTAGTTGATGGTGAAAAAATTTCTGATATTTTGGATGATTTGAAGGCTTCATCAAGATTTGAGATATCTGCAAATGCACTCACCAATTTTGATGCAAAGCTTTCTACCTATTCCTATATGGTTACTAGCGCATTTCCTCACAATTCTACTGAAGAAGGAGACATTGCCATTGTATTGGAATGCATTGTATTGTTCCTCTCATTTGGACCTGATCATACCTATTTTGGATCTGATTTTATTTCATATTTCAATTCCAAATATCATTTGGAACTATTTCTCATCATTCTTGGAGCTTCCATAATAGTTTTTGGTTCAATGCTTCAAGAAATTTTAGTTTTGCTTCATGTTGATTTCACCTCTCTTGGTTCAAAGTTTTTGGATCAAGCACCTCAAGACTCATTTGGACCTGATTTTAGTCTGAAGTTCAAGTCTAATGGGAAACCACTTCTACTCCCGCATCCATGTATTGGAGTTGTTCTACATGGATACATTGTCCATCATGCAGTTGTTCATGTTCCTGATCTAGTTGAGCAACATCCACTTCTTCCAAAGAAGAAGGTTCCTCCAGACATATGATCAAGTTTGCACCTACCTGAATTTTAGATTAGTTTAGTTTATTTTTGGTGTATTTCACGTCCATTTTAGAGGGAGGATTTTCCCAAAGTGGTTTTTTCCTCTTTCCTCACTTACATGGATTAATACTGTATAGGGTGACCATAATCCTTTATAGCTTGGGCCCTCATAATAATTTTCTTTGGTCACAACCATTTTGGATTAAAGGGGGGTGTTGGAACATAATTCCCATCTAGACCTTGTTTAATAATCCTTGCATAAGGTTCCAAGTTTTTAATGTAAGTTGTTCCATGGTTTGGCTTCAATAGTGTCTAGTCTAGGGGGTTTCTCCACATATTAGACTAGTGGTTTTCCATAATAGCCACAAGTGTTCCCATTTCCTTACTTTGGGGAGTCAAAGGCGCCCTACTTAATGCATTTAATGAGGGAGGCACCCATGTTCCCTTTTTTATGGGATAAGGTTGGAACAAGGGTGCTTATGCACTAGATTTGGTCAAATTGCTCATTAATGGCCACTACCAAAGCCATAAACCACCTAATTCAATCTAATAATGATTCCATCCACATTTATTGACTTAACTAACTTCCTCATGGTCATCATAGGTTCATTGGACCTCATTATGGCCCAATACAGGAGTTTCACTTGGAACAATGTCATAGATTGGGGGAATTACTCCACTAAGCCTAGAATTAATGTGAGCTACTCAACTCACCACTAAGCCTATCTATTTTGTCTCTTGAGAGAATTTATATATTGTACACAACTTATTGAATAAGATAGAAGGTGGATTTCATCCCAATTGAGTTCTATCTCTTGAGTTTCTTGCTATTCTTCTATCCCTATTTTCTGCGAATCTCTGTTGCTAATCTAGTGAGGTTATATTTGATTCAATATCCTTAGCTGTATAATTCCTTGAATGGCATCAAGGCCATATAAATTTGAAACTTTTAATAGATTCCCATTATTTAAATGCATTCTCGAGGCTATTATCTTCGTATATATTCATCCTAGATTCATGAGACACCAAGGAACTTGTCAGCTCATCAATTTGTATTTGAATGGTATCCTTAGCCTCTTATATTCCTGCTACTACAGGTTCAAATATACTATGAGAACCTTCTCAATTAATATATTATATAAGAGGTATTCACCATACACTCCCAACTAATTTACAACATCAGTCACATAAGTCATGAATTGATCTACACTTTTAGACTCTTTCATCTTTAGAATCTCAAACTCTCTTACGAGTGTCTGTTGCTTGAGATTCCTCACCTTCGCTATGCCTTGATAATTTGTCTTAATATATCCCATGTTTTCTTAGAGTACATTTCTACTGAAAGTTTGGGAAAAATTATTTCATCCAATCACTATTGGATCAGGCAAAGTTCCTTTGCATCCTTTTTCCTTTTCTCCCTCAACAAATATATTTTTGCATTTGTCAGGTCCAATTTAGCTACCCAGTCATCTATCTCTATATACCCAGTTACCACTAGGTTCTAAACATCCTATTAACATAATCGAGCTCTCTTTTTAATGGCCCAATGGTCATAATTCCTTCCAATAAGAACTGGAAATTGTGGTTGAGCTAAACTACTACTTGAATCCATCTTAACCCTTCACCACTATCACCAACTTCTTCTTCCACAAAAAATTTCTAATCCGTACTATTGATGCTCAAAATGACACTATTTAGGAAAAAAATAGAAAACACCCTTGGAGAGTCGGTGAAGGGAAAATGGGGATGGAATCCTAGATTGCATTTAGAACTCTCAGATAGGTAAGGTTCACAGGATATGTTAATGGACTAATATGCATACGTGAATAATTGTATTATTAAATGATCATGAATAAATGAACAATTAATCACAAATGAAGTGTCTTAGTACGTTAAATAAATGATGTGCAATATATCTATGCATGCATTCAATATTTCTTGAAAAATCTACTAAGGAAAGTAATGTAACATATTTACAAGGAGAGGACGTGTTATGCAATTAATTTCCTGGAAAAAAAATATTTAGTTGTTAGCTAAAAGATACATCAATAATTCGTACTTTTATGTCTCCTAAGTAAATTTAATCAGTTTCTTTTAACGCGCAAGATAAAATAATTAAATTCATGTTCATTTGTATTTTTAAATGCAATGAAAAATACTAGTTCCGCCAATGTAATATTTCCAACATAATAAAGTGGGAATTTTATCATTTGGTCATTTAATGCAAATGGGCTAAATAATTTTATTGTTAGCATGAAATGAATGTTAATTAAAAACTGTGCATAGCAACAAATTCATATTGAAATATAGAGCATTAGAAGTGATAACGTCTAAAGGTAAAATTCAAACGTATGTATAAGTTGTTAGTAAATTGAAAAAAAAATGTTGCAATCCATTATTTACATATTATACAGTGTCTAAAAGAAAAGAAAAAAAAGTAAAAATGACAGCAAAGATGAATGATAAAAAATGGAGGAAAGACACATATATGCACTCCAATAATATTTTTATTAAAAATCGAATTTTTACAACCATCAAGTTGCAATAGGTTGCAACTGGTTCAATCACCGAGAACAAGAGGTTTATGAGAACCTATGCTTCTCCCAATGTTTTAGGTTCACTTAGGTGAAACCCAGATAGAGGGGTTACTCCCTGCACATATTTTCATGAAGGTACCCTACATACATGGAGATGTTAGTCATAAAAATAAACATGAAAGTACAAATGTGTGTAGGAAAACAAAACGTACATTTGACAGAAGTACACTCAATGGGAGAGAATGAAAATCTCACCATGTCAACTACCTGTTCGATGGAGACAAACCATATAATATCTTGAACCACAATGACCTACCTTGCATGGGTTAGGACATTGTGTTGTTTGTGTCCATCGAAAAGGCAGTTGACATGTTGAGCTATTCACTCTCTCCCATCGACTCGCATGTTGAAATTCATGCAATAGGATGAACCTGCTACCCTCCAGTGAGAAGAGAATATATCATTGATTCATAATTTTCTCAGCACAAAAAATATGGATAGACTTACCCAATGCCCCATTCACTACGAGTGTGTTGGAAGGCTTGTATTTATTGGTGTCAAAATCAACAATCTTCTTACTCATTCAAGCATATTATCCAACCAGATGATTATTGTTAGGACTAGAAGTGTACCTAGTCCCTATTTTGATTTTCTTCTAAATTTTTCATTTTTTCTACTTCTATTTTGTTTTATTTTAAATTGAATAGTTTTTCATTTTCTTGTTATTTTATATGTTATGAATGTTATTTCATTTTATCTTATTTTTCCTCTATATACAGTGGCTTATTAAAGTATTTCATTTCATTTTTTAGTCTTCAAAACACTTATTTAAGATTTTCCCTAGCTCCTATAATCAAAGTTTAAACTTTATGTTGAGTTTCTTTTGCAAAATCTTCAACATTCATGCAGCACAGTGTGAAACTACATACACTAAGCCATTGCCGAAATGTATGTTTTTCTTTGTTTTAGTCACGATCTTTCGGCACAGATTACAAGAATATGGAAAAGAGTTTCAAAAAACCAAAAGAGGTTTTTGTTAAGAACAAACTCATTCACACAAACCTCTCTCACATTTGCAAAAGCTATCATGGTTTGAAATATTCGAATTGATCTATATGGCCTATTTTTCAAGGTTTAAAATATTAAATAATTTACTGTTTTAGTTACAACACTTTGGCACGTATTCCGATCAATTGGAGAGGAAGTTTTAAAAACCAAGAGAGGTTTTTGTTCATCGCGGACTCGTTTACGAAAACCTCTCTCGGGTTTTTCACAGGTGTCCCGGATTGAGAGATATGGAGGCTTATTTGAGACCCATTTTTCAGAAATTAGCCAAAATTCCTAGAATACGTTTTTGCTATTTTGGGCATTTTCGAACCTAGGGTTTTGGATTTCATGTAACTGCTAGATGTAACTATTAAGGAGTTCGAGGCCTAAAGATGTAGTTACGAAACTAATCCATTTTTTAATTATAAAAGAGGGAGACCAATACACTAGCATGGTTGGTATTTTGTTCAATAAGGGTTATAAGGCTAAATACATTGGTGAATTTTTAGACTGATACTTATTACTCTCATGTAAGTTCTTTTGAAGACCGAGACTGATTTGAATACATATATAAGCCACTATTATCTCTTTACTGATTTTTTTTTATGACCAGTTTGATCACTCAACTTATAATTTCATTTCTTGATTAAAGTTTTATTCATGTGAATGCTTATGAGTTGTGGACAAAACCAGTGCTTTGCTTATGAATGTTTATGGTTTATGTATGTATTTTATACATTTATATCTCAGTTCTTCAAATTTGTTTCATGATTTAGTGCTTGTATTAGTTTGATGATTAATTTCCTTCTTGTGGATGAAACCTTCAAACCAAGAATTACGAAAACAAATTTCATTTTCGTTTAGTTGTTTTGAGATTGTACTAGCTCGTTCCCTTTGTAGTCTAGGGACAATTTCTAGCACAAAAATTTATGTTCAGGGATATAGTGGATGTAACAAACATCTATATGTTTATCCTTACACGAATTTCATGTATATGGAGTCCTTCTACTTTAAGTGAGATGGTGGCTGCTTCAACAGACTATGCATTGATGATATTACCGGGGTTTGACATAATCCTCTTGACGGATTCTTGCTAGCATTCATGTCTACTACATGTGTGATATGTAGGTTCTCTCAATATCTTCATGTGTGCTATGTCTATCCATTAGAATGCACATTTATTTGCATGTGTAGCTAGTGGGTCTGAGTGGCTAGGTTTTGGAGTGTGCTATTATATTCTTATCCAAGCCTCAGTTTGGATTGTGTTAATATTCATGGGCCTGTATTTGAGTGATTGTGTGTTCCACTTGTTTGGTGTGAGTGAAGACACGGTTATTTTGTTTGCATGTGCTTTTCACATCCTAGTTGGACCCCTAAACTGCTGGATAAGTGTCATTATTTCACTATGCACTGCCATAGGTATGCTATCCCTTGGTGATTTATTCCTTCCAAGTATCTTATTGTTCTTATGTTTTCCATAATGTGTTGTCTACCGAGGTAACGGACCTTTCAACATGCCATGGTTTTCTCTACCATCCTATTCATTTTGTGCGGTTTCCTACATAATTTTCATGCGTGTGAACTTGAGTGTTTCCTTTTGAAGGTTGAGCCTACGACCACATTCCCTCATACTATTGTCATCGATGCTTTTTAATAGTTGTGCATTTTATTTATTTCCTACCACCAATGTTGGAATTTGGTGGCAGTTTTAGCCATCGTGATATTTTTCTGATTTTTTGGATTTCTATCTTCTTGTCACAAAACTTTTTGTTGAAATATTTACCCTTCGATAATACCCTTTCCTTGACTAGTTGGACTCAACTGTTTCATTTAGTTGGTTTTGTTTAATTGATATCATGAAAATACCATGATATACAAAGTGGTTTTGAACCCACTATGAAAACCACTATATAGTGAAATCTATTCAGTCTCACACTGATTATAATAAGGTATTTATACTTCCTCATTTATGCATAACTTCCACTAAGTAGAATCAATCCAATAGTGGTTATCAATGAAGTAATCACCTCTATACAAGATGGAAACTAGATGAATAAATAGAAGGCCGTGTACACAAATTATTTGTAGAACAAATAAAAAATACACTGATGCCGACAGAGAAAAAAAATTTGATTCATACATATTCGTATTCCATCTTTTACAAAGGGGAAGAAGTTTAATTGTGAGAATTGTTTTTTTGGAGCCCAAGACCCACAAGAAATTACAGTTTCTAATCATTGATCCTATGGACATCGAAGCTTACAAGAAAATTGATAAATTAGAATGGTTGTGCCTCATGTGTCAATATTTCAGGTGTCAATATTTGTGGGAAAAGTTTTAATGACATCGTGAGAACCACCTCCTTCGCCTCCTCCAAATTTATAACTACCTCAATTTAATATCACCTATAATGAAATTTTCAAAAAATAATAAACAGTCAAAAACACATTTTCTATATCAACCTGGCCATCGTTCATGGTGGGTAATCAAAATTTTAATCATAAAAAATGGGCAAAATGCCTCGCGATGACCATTTTTCCAGTCAAAATCGAACCCTTCCTGCAACTTCTTAGATTCTCTCATGGTTGCATTCATTTTTAATATTGCAATCCAAATGCCCATGTTTTTATGTCGGTTCTCCCCTTATCCTGTTGGCCTATGGATTTGTCATCAATATGCCTTCCTTGGCATGGTCCACATGGATTAGGGTTTCGGCCTTTCTAGAGGGCCTCCTAATGAATTGGAGCTTGAACCCCTTTTTTTCATAAAAAAAATCATTAATTACGCTTGAGTTTTTTTTTCCTTGGAAAAAGTCCATAATTTTATTTCAAAAAGATGATTAAAATTACATATTGCACATGTAGTAGAATCAACAAGGATCCCCACATTTTCACATATTTCTGTCCCATATAAGCAAAAACAACAGCTTATTAAGAGCTGAACCAAAAAAGAGAAACCCAAAGTAAAACTTCGCCACAATAAGATGTAAATCTTGAACAGCAAAGAGAAACCCAAACGATGCCATAAGAATTCCATCAGTACCGGAACCCTCATCAGAAGAAATAGTAGATCCAAGTCTGTGGACGAGCAGCAAACTCTATGGATCTCCCAAACCGGCGAACTCAGCCAGCATCTCCTGATGAAGAAAACGGACAGACATAACCAGAGCAACGTCGTAGCATGTGCGCCCCGGGCCAAAAGCCCCAGACGCCTCCACCGACACCGACCCAATGGGTGCGCGTCGGCCTCCTTCAGATAGTAGACGAATAGGTGTTCACCAGCACCGATGAAGATGGTTCTTGATCCCTGAGCGTTTGGTGCCCGCAGGCCAATATCGGTGTTGAGCAAGAGTCAAGCTCGATACACCACAAAATCAAGAAATCTTCTGTAACCCTGCGTTAATGATAACCTGTAGCAGCGGATATAGCCTCCCAAGGATTCGCATTCGGGAACGCTTTTTTCTCTGGATAAAACCCTTCCACTGGTTCCAAAAGTATAGACGCGTCGCAGCCCTGGACGAAGCAAGTAGGGGCGACATTGGAGAAATTTTGGGCCAATTCTTGGAATGTGGATTTAGATTCCGCATTGGGGCAGCTTAAGTGGTAGAATCCATCTACTAACCCTGAAGGATAGGGCTAGGAGCAGGAGCAGTAGCGGAGCCTGAGTTCGAGTTGGAGACTTGGAGGTCGACGTGATCAGAGCCTTTGCTGCGATTCTCAATCGATAACAACAGCGATAAAAGCACCACGAAAACAACAACGAACCTTTCTCGCCCAGTTTTGGTGCCGCAGGGGATCGATCTCTCGCCCTCTCTGATCAAGAAAATGAATTATGTAAATTATCAAAGAAATGGGTGAAAAAAACCCTCGCCCAAGATTGTGTGGCCTGGTAAGCCGCCGCAGCCACAGGAAGTCCGCCATTACCGCCGCCGTTGCCAGGAGAACATCGCTCGTCTCGCCGCCATCTGCCACCGCTGCCATTAAACCTCGGGAAGCTGCTGCCGCCGCCACAAAAGCAGGGTGTGCCCGTATCCAATGGAACCGCGCGAAAGAGCCGCCCCGCCCACACCCAGGCGCATGGTACGCCATCGATCCTCAGTTAAACACGGTGTGGTGGCCATGGGAGCCATGGCCGCCGGGCCTAATTACGCTTGAGTTATTCTAATAGGTTATTTTAATTTGATTATGAGGCTTGATGGATTATGGTAGGGGGGGTAGTTTATGATGAGAGATGCTCAAGGGATTATTTTGATGGTTTTTATTTTATATAAGTTTTAAAAACAATTGCTTTGGGGAAAAGAACAAGGATAGGGATTTTTTATTTGGCATAACATTAGGTATAATAAAAAGAGGGACTAGGAAAATGACTTTCTTATTCTATCAAAACAAATATAAATCAGAGCAAAAGGTGAGATAGGGAAAATTTTAAGGGATAGGTTTTTCATTATTTCCTTAAGGAAGGGCCTTTTAAAGGGAACTTAGGAACAAATAAAATGGTGAAATTAAGTGTGAAAATGGGGGGTGGGATTTCTTTTTTCTATAAAAACCATGGACATAGGACTACTACATTTTTGGCCTTTAGGGGGGGTTGTCTTCCGCCCCAAAAAGTTACCTACCGGGGGCGGGGGTTGGCTTTGGGGGCGGTTTTGGAAAAACCGCCCCTAGAGGCACCAATGTTAATTTTTTTCCTTTTAAGGGAGGTTTTTTACGATATTGGAACCGCCCCCAAAAGTGACTTTTGGGGGTGGTTTGTGACCCCCCTCATAGAGGTCTACGGAGGCAATTTTAAACCCCCCTCGTAGACCCCTTCATAGAGACCTACGAGGGTGGTTTTGAACCCCCTTCATAGAGACCGACGAGGGCGATTATGAACCCCCCCATAAGCCCCCTCATACAAACAAACATGGGCGGTTTGGAACCCCCCTCGTAGAGGACTATAGGGGCGATTTCAAACGCCCCTCGTAGAGGCCTATAAATTCTATTGTGAACCCCCCTCATATAGTCCTATAGGGGTGGTTTGGAAACCCCCTTTTAGAGGCCTATAGGGGTAGTTTAGAACCCCCCTCGTAGAGGCTTATAGGGGTGGTTTTGAACCCCCATCGTACAGGCATATAGAGGAAGTTTGAAACCCCCCATGTAAAGGCCTATAGGGGTGGTTTGGAACCCCCCTCGTAGATGCCTATGGGGGCGGTTCAAAACCCCCCCTAAAATTCCTTACTACAAACCTTTGGGGGCGGTTCCAAACCCCCCTCGTAGTGACATATGAAGGTGGCTTAGAACCCCCCTCATAGTGACATATGAAGGTGGTTTATAACCCCCCTCGTAGCAACATACAAAGGCGGTTTGAAACCCCCTCTATAGCCATAATAAACCATAATAAAATATATTTTATTAAAAATACTAATATTGCAATATCAATAGGGCACAGAGGAATTGAACCCCCAACCTCCTGCTTGTAATGTAGGCTCTCTTCCATTGAGTTAGAACCCTTTCAGTATTAGGGAGAGGAGAATATGAACACCCATATTGCATCATTTGTAATTCTAAGAAAAGACAATAATATCCAAAGACAACCATGCTTAAAATCCAATTTATTTTTCAAAACACGTTGATAAGCACAAAAATATACCATAATAATCCTAGAGCTCCTTCTAACTTTTGGAACCATTTGAAGAGACCCCAAAGATGTCTAACCACAAAAATATACATAAGTAATTTCACATAGGATCTATGTTGGTAAAGAAACTGGGATTTAAGTCCCTCGTTTATAGATAATTAACATTGATCATATATTAGATCCACAGGGTATACTTCAAATTTGTTGAACACCGTAACCATAAAAGCATTACAAGATTATACTAATTGAATGAAAATGAAAGGAAATGCAAGAAATCATAAAATTGTTAATGAACTCACCTTCATTTAGTACTTATACTGGGGTAAAGATGGATCTAAACTAGTTGTTTTTAACTAGTAGTTGTATTTGACCACTCCATACAGTGCAATATGATTCAATAAAATGTTCTGAGAAGGTAGCCATGAACTTGTTGATTCCTGTCTATCAAATCCAAATATCCTCCAAAGATAAAGATTCCCTGAATTCAAATCCATCTATGAACATGCAGTAGCAATTTTGTTTAATTAACTATATCAAATGTTATTAATCCTATTATGTTTGGGCAGTTGTAGAGATATATATAAATAAATTTATTTTTATAATTTTAAACTGAACATATATATATAAAGCTGACTTAACCCAGTGGGTTAGCTCAATTAATCTTAAAGGACTGTTTCAAGGAAGACTTTGCTGTGAGGTCTCAAGTTCTGAGTTTCAAGTCAGATTGAGTCTTGTTAGGTTACAAGCTACTATTGTGGTTGGTAGTTGAGTTTCCCTCCATCTGTATATTCCAGGAGCTGGGGGTGGGTATTGGGGAGATCCATGAGGTTTTCCTTGCAAAATAAATATATATTAAGCTGACTTATGCCACAACATTCTCATATATATTAAGTTATTGGTGTGTAACTCTTCATTCATGTTCATATAGGCAGATCTTGTTCATGGAAATAATAAAATATATAGGCAGATCCTATTCATGTAAATTATAAAATATTGGGGGATTCTCCTCATCAAGCATCTTTGGAGATGCTGACCCTAAAATTAGTGTATATTTCATGTTTATTTTTAAAATTATTTTTCAACTTCCTGCTAATTCTTGTAAATTTCCAGGAATCTCTTGGAGGAAACAACAAAACTGTGATGATTGGTAAGTCAGTCATCTCTGGTGTTTATCTTGTCTTTTTAATCATAGCTTAGCCTCTTGTAATAAGCAAAATAGATTTTATTTTTATGGAACATTTCCTTTCAACAAGAATCCTCACATTTTCACTACTTTTCTCCAACCCATGTTTCTTTAAGGAAGCAGGTGGGTTAAGATCTTACATTTCATGATGTTACGGATTTGGCTATTCCTAATTGTGTATTGTATGTAAAAATTTTGCATGGAAAGGAAATTGAATGTCCTAGATTTAACTTGAGGACTTGTTTATCTAGTTACATTCATGTTGTATGCACAAAGACAAATCAAAATGGGTTGGTTAAGGAGAATTTGCTGAGAATGTAAAATTTGATCATATTTAAATAGTATGTAAAATGAAGAATCCAACAACAAGCCTTCAACAATAAGCTATTGTGAATTAAAATTCTACTTATGCAAATTAATAAGTTATATCTAGGGAATCCTTAGAGTTCAGTCATCCATCTCCTTGTAAGACTAACGATTCTGCTCGATATATTATGAAGGTATTCTCCCCTATCTTATCATGTGCGTTTGCAGTTCTATAAAGGTTCGTGATTCTGATTTTGGACGAGTGAAATAAACACTGTTTGGGATCCTAAATGTTCTGGGGATATATGGGAAGTGAAAAAATTGTACTCAACTATTTATGAATGTTGTAGGGATCTGTTAGAACTAGAAGCATGTATGTTATTCTCTTTTGGTTCAAAATGTTGGTGAAGCGCATTGTTGTGTTTCTTATGTGACTATCCTTAATATTTTTCCAAGGAAAAAAATCACAACTTCTTTTCAAAAGAGAGAATGGAAATCACATTTCTAAAGTACTTATAGCACAATACAAATAGGAGAGAGTATCTGACTGTACCCTAAACAACATAAAAGAGAGACCAGTCTATCTCAGCTACTATCCATTAGAACATAAAAGTCTCAATAAATCGCAAAAAGTAAGATCTCGGCCAGTCACCTAAGACTGTCCTCATACCCTCCATACATCTGATCCTTGCACAGGCACAAATTACCAAAAACAAACAAAAACCTTTGGATCTCTAAACACTGAAACATATCAAACATATTAAAAGCAAATTCAGTATAGATCTTCAATGCAATCAAACATATGTCTCTGACACCTCCAACTTTTGGGTTCACATCAACCTGTCTTCTCAACTGGAAAATACCAACCCAACAACCATTTACAAAAATTGTTGTCATATTCAGAATAATAGTCTTTGGAGGCAGATTATCGAGCAGAAGTATATAATCCCTGGATCCCTTTTGGAATGGATCAGGAATCCCAGGAAAATCATTAAAAATGAATGCTTTAGTGATTGGTGGCTTTCCTAGTGGTCAGGAAACACCTAGCCTAGAAGGTAGTGGTGAAAAAGTGAGACTTGTAGCAGATTAGGTTCTAGGCATAAGATGAAATTGCCAGCAGATATGATAGTTACACTTCAAGATAAAGGTAGACTATCTTAATATATACAGGAAGCTTTCTAATTTGAAAAAAATTGTATCTTGCTTTACATTTGTTCTTCAGTTGTCTAAGCTTGTGCATAATTATAAATATTGACTTGGTTTCCTTTATTACCACATTGCTTGCTTTGCACTTTTCAACTATTCCAATAGTTATCTTTATGAGCCTGCTAATTTCAATGTTGGTTTCTCTTTTTACATTAGATCTCATTTTATTCATATATTTTTCCACTTGTGTTAGTCCTGCTGACACAAATGCTGAAGGAACACTCAATACTCTGAAGTATGCAAATCGAGCTCGAAACATTTAGAACAAGGCCATTGTAAGTAGGACTAGTTCTTTTTTGTTAGCTACTTATTCATGGGTTTACTAAATTCTCATGGCTAAAACTTAGTTTGTGTCCATTAAATAGTTTTTCATAAGTGGCATTTTCTCTGCTAGATAAACCGTGACCCGACAGTTGTTGAGATGCAAATAATGCGAAATCAACTAGAGTATTTACAAGCTGAGCTTCTTTGTTATCATGATGGGGGTGTCTCATCTGATGAATTGCAGGTAATATAAATCCTCTAAAAGACATGGACAAGAATTTTCTTGCACAGTAGAAAGGCAAATAGCTAAGTTCTGCTAAATATGTTTTTTGTGTTATTGCAAGTACTAAAGCATAAAATCTCCTATCTTGAATCAAGCGATGCAGAGCTCCGAGAGTGTCATGAAACCTCTCAAATTTTAGAATATGTGTGATGGATTTGTGAAATTAAGCACAATAGATCTAATGAACAAGTAAATCAATTACAATAGATGAAACTAAGAAAATATGTGTAAAATTGTGCAAAAGGCTTGCAGCAGTGCTCTATTGAACTCAAAATGGCAGAATACAATACAATACAGTAACAATGACTGAGCAATTCAAATTAACCAAGGAGGTCATTCGAATATAATGCATGGAATAGCTTGGCGCCAACTAGGAGTCCTCATCATCAGATCAATGGAGTCATCAATGCACAAGTAACGGTCAACCAGGTGTCAAATTGAGTCTAACTGAGTGTGGTAGGTGTAACTGGCACATGTAGGCACTAACTGAATGAAGGAGGCTTAGTGGAGGGTGCATAAGGAGTTAACTGGAGTCATAATAGGCAATCTAGTCTCACTGGGGGTCCAACGGAGTGATACAATCAGCTAGTTGTCAATATAGCCTTAAATCAAGGAAAGACAACTAGCTAACTGAAGTGAACTGAGTCATAGGTGAAGAAGTGCACCTTTCTCAAGTGGTAGGTGAGAAGTGGGTGCCTTCCTGCCTAGGAGGGATAAAAATGCTAGGAAAGAAGCTCCCGGGTGCTGGCAAATTGTGGATAAGGTGCTGGAGGCATCAAACTGGTGACTGGGATGCATGCAAATAGTTGGGATGCATGCAAAGTACAAAACTGAATGATGAGATTTACTGACACCCTTCCTCAAGCTATACTATGAGGTAAAAAATAATAACTGAATAGGGCCCTAGTTATTGAGACCAAAGGTCACCCCGATACAATAATCCAAAAATGTTAGAAATAAATCTAAGTGAGAAAAGAGCGAAAACCCAATGGGAAGAAATCCCCCCCTCAAGTTGAACATAGAAGGATCTAATTTGTCTCCACCATGATGGAACTCACCCCCAATAGTGAACGGAGGTAAGAGAGATTCTTCTCAATGAATCTCTTGGTGAAGATGTCTGCAATTTGCTCGTCGGTAGGGCAATATTGCAAAACAATGGTTATGTCATGCACAAGATCTCAGATGTAGTGCATGTGGATATCGCTATGCTTGGTCCTCTATCTCTAAACTGGATCTGTGGAGATCTTGATAGCACTTTGATTGTCACAAAAAATGATATTCGAAGTCGTACTACCAATATCAAACTCTGACAAAATACCTTGCAGCCAAACTGCCTAAATGCAGGCATTGACTGCTCCTCAATACTCTGCCTCTGGTGAAGATAATGCAATGGCTATCTGCTTTTTGCTTGACCAGCAAATAGGCCCATTTCCAATCATGAAAACATAACTGGAAGTGGACTTCCGATCAATACTATCACCCGCCCAATCTTAATCTGTATACCAATCAAATCTAGCTCACAATCTGCAGCATAGTGTATGCCAAAGTGTCGAGTACCCTACACATAGTGTAATTTCTTCTTGGCTTCCCGCCAATGGAGCTCATGGGGATGCTACATATATATTGATACAACACTCATAGCATGAGATATATCAAGCCTTGAGTGTGTCAAGTATAGTAGAGAACCGATCAACTGTCGATACAATGTAGAATCTGCAAGCGGTGTAGAATCTCCCTCCTGAAGACTGATTCATGAGAGGAATGGAAGGGGGATGCCTTACAATCTGACATGTTGAACTTTTTTAACAAGTATGAAATGTATTTTTGCTGAGATATGGTGATCCCATCAAAATTTTTTGCAATATCAAGCCCCAAAAATTGTTTTAGCAAGCCCAAATTGCTCATGTCAAAAGCTAGATTTAAAGCGGTTTTTAACCTCTCACTTGAGATAAGAGTGCTACCAGTTATCAAAAGATCATCAACATAAAGAACTATAATTAGAAAATTACCTTCATTTTTCTGTAGGTACACATTTGGATCTGATTTGCACCTTCCGAATTTTTGCGAGAGAAGGAATGAGCCCATCTTAGCATACCAAGCTCTTGGGACCTGTTTTAAGCCATACAATGACTTCCTCAATCTGCATACTAACTTTGGATCTAATATATATCCTTCTGGATGCTTCATTTATATTTATTCTTTCAGATATCCATGGAGAAATGCACTCTTCACATCCATATGGTTCACTTCCCAGTGCTTGGATGCGGCAATAGCTAAAACAAGACGGATCAAATCCATCTTTGCAACCGGTGCAAAGGCCTCAGTGTAGTCCACTCCTTGGACTTGGGAGAAACCTTTGGAAACCAACCGAGCTTTGTATTTGTAGGTTGATCCATCAGTAGAAACCTTTGTGCAGTATACCCATTTACATTGGACTAATTTCCTACCAGGTGGAAGAGAAACTGGCTCCCATGTAGCATTCTTATGAAGAGAACTGTACTCTTCATCCATGGTGGTTTTCCATTTCGGATCTCGGTGGACATGATAATATGATTTAGGATATGAACCTATCATCAAATAAAATTTCTTATATAACAAATGATCATAGAATGAAAGAGCCATACCTTCTCTTTGAAAGTCTGCTCGAGTCCTCCTTGGATCGATAGGATTTCCAATGTTTTGACCAGTAGAATTGAGTGTATTTTGGGCCCACTTTGGCAAGGGTTGGGGAACCACTGGATCAGCTTCTGAACCTGATATATCATTTTCATCAAATTCTGATAAAATATCAGAACCAATACTTTCATCATCTTCTTCAAATTCTTCATTTGGTGTAGGCGGTAATTCAGCATTTTCTTCCTCAACTAGTTCTAGATTTTGAAGCGGTTCTTCAAATCTAACACTTCACTCAATGAAATATTTTTGGATCTGATATCCATTAGTTTTTAGCCTTTTTATTCTTCAGTATATCCCAATAGGATGCATTCAAGACTTTGCGGATCCAAAGATTTTCTCTTTTCAGTCGGAATTCTAGCCCAAGCGGTTGAGCCAAAAACACGGAAATTTGACACATCAAGTTTGTGACCTGTGTAAGCTTCAAAAGGTGTAATATCAGTCAAAGATGAATGTGGCACCCTATTTTGAGTGTATGTATCAATATTCATGGCCTCAACCCAAAGGTTTTCAGCCAAAACTTTTGATTCAATCATACAAGTTGCCATCTCTTTCAGTGATTTGTTCTTCCTTTCTGCTACACCGTTCATCTGTGGTGTGTAGGGAACTATGTGCTGGATCTGAATGGAACTTTTAGCACAAAGTTGGAGCAGCTCTGATTTGATATTTTCACCTCCATTATCAGATCTAAGATCCTTTATCTTCCTCTCGGTGGCAGTCTCAATAGAAGCCTTAAAAAACTTGAATTTTTCTAGTACTTCTGACTTGTTTTTTAGAAAGAAAACCCATTAAAATCTGGAGAAGCCGTCGATGAATGCCAAAAAATACCTTGAGCCATTCATGAAGGTATGTGGAAGAGGACCACTAATATAAGAATGTATCAGCCCTAAAATTCAAGAAGCTCTACTAGATTTGCCTCAGTCAAATTTGTGCTTGGGGTGCTCCCCAGTGATGCAACCTTTGGATATTCCCTTAGAGGATTTGATCGTCGAAAGGCCATCAACCATGGAATTTTTCTGTATCAGCTGAAAATATTTATAATTTAGGTGTCCAAACCTCTCATGCCATAGCCTACTGACCTCATTTCCATGAGTAATAAGAGCGGTGGTCTTGTCATGTGGCAGAAAGTGTGAAAATTCATATGCTTTTGAAGCATGATTTGCTTTTCCGACCGCAATAATTTTTCCACTTTGAATATCAGAAATTTCAACTTTGTTAGGGAAAAATACAACTTTCTTTGGTGAACCAGTGTGTGTCATTTGATCAACGGAAAGAATATTCGAAGCTAAGGATGGAACATAGAGCACATTGTGAAAAATGCCATGCTCTAAATGAATAGTACCTTTTCCCTTTGAAGAGATCTGAGAGCGATCTCCCATGTGGATGGAGATGGTGCTGTTGGGATCAAATGATGATATAGAATATTTATTTGCATCCATGGGGTTCGAAGCTCCAAAATCAATGAGTAGAGTTGGAGGGGTCGAAACTGTTTCCATGAGTGCATGACCTCTCTCAGGATGATCATTTTTCTCCTTCTTCCTTGCACCATCACGAAGGGTTATGTTGTTTTTCTCTAAAATAAGGGCCATATAATATATGGTTTTCTTCATGCATGAGCTTTCAGAATGATAGCCCTTGCTGCAATACAAAAATTTATATTTCTCTTTTCCCTCTTTCCCTTTTTTGCTTGTTTCTTGAACCGGATGGTTCATCCGCTTGCTTGTTTTTCTCTCTTTGCTTGGACAGATCAAACTTTTGCTTCTCTTTCTTTTGCTTCCCTTTTCCATTCGTAGCTTTGGATCCTCCAACAAATAATTCTTGGTATTTGGAGCATATGGTCCCCATTTGAATGAGTTTATCATGCTCCTTAGTCACAGATTCAATGAAGGCACTTAAGGTAGGAATTTTCCAATTCCGAATTGTGAGCTTTCCGAAGTTGAATGTAGAGACAAATACCGAATAGTATTTTCCAAGTTTTGAGAGAATAGAAAGAATCAACTGTTTATATTCCTTTAGAACTCCACTTTGCTTCAAAAAAAATACCAAGTGCTTGAATTTTGTGAAAAAATCATTTATGGTTTCGAAATTTTCAGGATTCAAAGCAATCAATTCATTTTCCAATTGAAAAGACCGCATCTCATCTTGCTTGCCAAAGAGATTTTCAAGTTGGTCCCATACTGATTTTGGAGTAGACAATCCACTGAGGTGGAAATGAAGATCCTTGGAAATATTGAGGCAAAGAAGAGCATATGCTTCATCCAATTTGTTGAAGTGCTTTGATTTTTCAATGAGAGTGTTTGGCTCACCTTCAAGGCCCATGGTGACTCTATAGTACCTTTTTGAGTGCAACACAATCTCCATGTCATTCTTACATTCAAAATAATTGAAAGGAGTGAGAATATTTGAAGAAGAAGAATCCATCTCAATGATAGCGAATGCTAATGGAGGAGTTATAAAACCTGCAAATCACAATAAAACAAGAACAATAAGGTTGAACAATCCACCCATTTTAGAGTTGCATCACACTCGGCATAGGAGATCAAGCAAGCTTGATGATCCAATGATGTATATCTAGGAATTATGTGGAAAACTCACAACTTCTGGAGTGGATTGGAGAGAACTTTTTAGCAATGATGAATGCACAAGAGAGAATGCATGCCACAATTGCTGGATTTTTGAGCAAAAATCACTCAATCTTCATGTAGAACACCTGCAGAAAAGAAATCTTGTCCCTACCATGGCTTTGATATCATGTGAAATTAAGCACATTAGATCTAATGAACCAGTAAATCAATTACAATAGATGAAACTCAAAAAATATGTGTAAAAGTGTGCAAAAGGCTTGTAGCAGTGCTTTATTGAACTCAGAATGATAGAATACAATGCAATACAGTAACAATGACTAAGCAATTCGAATTAACCAAGGAGTTCATTCAAATATACTGCATGGAATAGCTTGGCTCCAACTAGGAGTCTGCATCATCATATCAATGGAGCCATCAATGCACAAGTAACGGTAAACCAGGTGTCAAAGTGATCCTAACTGAGTGTGGTAGGTGAACTAGCACATGTAGGCACTAACTGAATGAAGGAGGCTCAGTGGAGGGCGCATGAGGAGCTAATAGGAGTCAGAATAGGAAATCTACTCTCACTGGGGGTCCAACGAAGTGATACTATCAGTTAGGAGTCAATATAGCCTTAAATCAAGGAAAGATAACTAGTTAACTGAAGTGAGCTAAGTGGTAGGTGAAGAAGTGTTCCTTTCTCAAGTAGTAGGTGAGAAGTGGGCGCCTTCCTGACTAGGAGGGATAAAACTACAAGGAAAGAAGCTCTTGAGTGCTGGAAAACTGTGGATAAGGTGTTGGAGGCATCAAACTAGTGAATGGCATGCATGCAAATAGCGGGGATGCATGCAAATGCATGCAAAGTAGAAAACTGAATGATGAGATATCCTAACAGGATGCACAGGTTCATTGACTTTGCTTGTTGCTTAATTGTAAAATCAATTTGGGTCATTTTCCATTTAGTAATTTGATGGGAAAATTTTCATGTTACAAATTAATTGGAAATGTTGATGGAAAGTAAATAACACAGATTTCTCATTAGACACATTTTATGTTAATTGCTCACTTGTGAGTTTCTTTTTTGGTTGAAATCCACCTTGTATTTCATTTCCCTAGTATTATATGTGTAAAAAACCATGCCATTTGTTTGGCAAGTGACTTTCTGTAGGGTTATGTATTTAAACAAAACTGTGGGGTTATTGCAAGGCTATATGTGTTTGTTATGTTACATGTTTAATTTTTTATGGATCTCATGTTTATTCTCTCTATGCTTAAAATGTTCTAGATCCTGAAAGACAAGTTGTGTCTGAAACTGGAGCAATCACGTAATGGAAAAACATGGAAATAGATTGATGATGATGATGATTCCCAGTTTGTATTTTTTTCATTGAAATCATTTTAATATATGATTATATGCATCCTATTGTCAGCTCTCAATGAATTGTTTGTGATTCACAATCAGATATGGTTTCTGCTTATTTGATATTTTTACCTGTTTTCCTGAAATGAATTGCAATCTTTGGTGAAACCTAAGTCACCCACTTGAAAAGCAAATTCGTTTTATTTATGCAACAAGTATTAAAATGTCATAACAACAAAATCAATCACATGCTGAAAACATAAGTAAAAGCAAGAAACACCAAGAACATACATTAATGACCCTTAATGTATCAACTGCACCAAGAAACTGATTCTTTTAAAGAAAAGGATATAATTGTAGGGTTGAGCCACAATTCATTGTCATGTTCTTTTCTTCTCTAAGAATTGATGTGTGACCCTGAAAAATGCTTCTTCCAAAATTTGCAAATGATTGCCTTTTCAAAAGAAAAGGCCTTTCTCATGTCTAAATTTCTAACCCAGAAATTTTAGGAGCTTTATGGTTGAAGTTATAACTGACTTTATACAATCCTTTGCCTGTAGGATGTGGATTTGATAAAAGGTTACTTGTCAAAAATACAAGAGATGGAAAATGAAGTGCAACGGTTACAAGCTACAATGAATTCTCAAACTTCTAGGGCTACCAGATATAGTACTTTTGTCGATCGTCTTGATATAGAAAATAATACATTGTTGTTGTCTCATGAAGCTTTCACAGACATTGCATACTTTTACATACATTGCAGACTTCCAGGCTATTGATGTTGGAGGTAGGATAGTATTTAATTGGTTTGCTTCTTTTAGATTCTTAGCTAGTGGTGAAAGCACACAAGGTTTGAGAATTGAGATTATTTATTACCTTTTTTTCTCATTTCTTCTTACATTTTTACTTTCTTGCAGGTGAGGAATCTAGGGAAGGTGAAGAATATGAGGTAGAAAAAGAACTTGGGCAGTATTTCTTACAAGATGAGATGGGTAAGGAGTTGCAAGAACTAGACAAACGACTGGAATAAAAAGAGGCGTGGTTTCTATTTTCCCTTTCTTCATGACATTGGAACATCAAAAATATGAATGATTGGAAATGTACAACATACAAATTGACTAAAACATGAAATAAACTTTGTAAGGTTGTTAAGAGTATTAGGCATACTTATTATAACCCCATCTTTAGCACACTATCGGGATATTTAGCATTTGATGATTCAAACATAGGTAAAGTTGTGTTGATAAAACAATAATTGTTGTTGCAACATCATTTTAATAGAGCTGCAAGATCAATAACCATAGATAAGATAAGATAAAATAGTTTTATCAATGTCTAACAAAAGACCAAAAAGTTAGGTCAAATGAAATAAAATAGTAAATTCAATATCTGCTCAAAGGAGGATCTAAGAGTTGGTTAGAGATTAGTTGCTAGATGTCTAGCTAAAGAAAGCTCAAAACGTAAAAGAGTGTTAGGAACCCATGTCAACCCTTCTATTTACTTTGTTAGTATATTGTTGTTGGACGCATATGCTTTGTAAGTTGTCCCGTAGTATTTTTTTATCCATATTTTGTATTATTGTTGTTGGATGCATATGCTTTGTAAGTCATCGTGTAGTAATTGTTGATCCATATTTTGTATTGGCCCATGGTTTGTATTGACACATGGTATTGGCACCTAGACTTAGTATATAAGTTTGTGTTGAGACCAATGAAGGTACCGTGAAGTTATTTGTATTGAGCTTTCTCAAAGGAGGTTGCCCCCTCGAAGTGGCCCGCGATCAATAAAAGTGATTATGAGTTATGTTATTACTGCTATCTCGTGTATTTTCATTAGTTAATTGTTGCAAGTTCTTCGCATCTAGTATCAGAGCACTCTCTTGGGCTCACTGGGTGAAATTTCTGCCAAAATATTTTTTTCGCATCTGTTTTAGCTTCAGATCTAGGAATAATCCCTATCCGTTTAACTGTGGGAAGTACTTGGGTATAAACCCTAAAACTCATTGTGAGGAGTACCACAGGAACCCCAAAGTAGTTGGCCCATTAAGAGGACCTACACGTGAAAAGGGCAACGACCCCTACCTAATTGACCAGTTTCCACCCGTGAGGTAAACCAAGAGATGTCGTTTGTGGCAAAGCAGTTATTAGTTTTACCTGAGCCATGGAGTGAGGGGTACTACCCCAATACGCAAGTCATCAGATAGCATTGGTGGCTGAGTGAAAAAATTGAACTGTTAGGAAGCCTCACATACCTAGGGTCCATATCTATTTTCAGCTGAACTGTTTCCGATCACTATTGCGCCATTTCAAATCCATTCTGAAAGTTGTTTTAGATTTAGTTGTTTCATATCTATTTCAGATCCAGCCATTTTCAATCCATTCGGTGCCGTTTCAGATCCCTTTGTTTCCAATCACTTCCACATCGTTGCAGATCTATCTGTTTAAGATCCCTTCCGTGTCGGTTTCCTTGAAACTTCCTTGACACCCCAATAATCCCATTCTGCATATTTCATTCCTGAGGACCCTATCCCAAATTCCACTTCCCAAAGCCCGAAATCTATTTTTAGGGTTTGCCATAACTTCTTTGGATTTCACCCAATTGCCTCCAAATTTTACCACCGAGTTCCTTTCCTAATTTTGCTTCTTTGTCCCTCTCTGCCGAATTTTCTCATTCTTTCACCCCACTTCTGAAATCCCCATTTTTTGCTTCCATGTCCATCAGAAAGTGCCCAAAACCTAGTCAAACCCCAATTACCCCTCTGATTTTTTCCCAAATCCAAATTTCCCTTTACTAAATAATCTTTTGTTTGTGTTTTTCTATCCATTCCCCCCCCCAAAAAAAAAAATCATGGTTATGGTTGTCACCCGCATAGGAGCAACAACCATGGAGGAAGCACTTGCAGCCATCCAAACCAAACTCCAAGATCTAGATGAGAAATTTATCAGCCTCCATCTTCATCATTCAGCCATGAACAATAACCGACAACACGAATCTTTGGCAGCCAATGGGTTCTCTTCTGCCAACAATTTTCGTGGTCCAAAGCTTGAATTTCCTTGCTTTAATGGTAATGATCCAACTGGATGGATCTATCGTGCAGAACAATATTTCAGTTTGCATAATACTTTTGATGTCCAAAATGTTCCACTTGCATCCTTTCATTTAGAACAGGAATCCCTTCAATGGTACCGTTGGTACGTCAAGGCTCATGACGAGCCAAAATGGACATATTTTTTCCAACTCCTTTTGCAACGATTTGGTCCTAATGCTTTTGATGACTTCACCGGAGCACTCACTAAACTTCGTACAACGCTCCAAACCCACTTTTGTTCCCTTCTGAAATATGGGTTCTCAACGACCTCCCATCCCGCCATCTCCTCAACCAACTCCTATCAAGCATTTGTCTGAAACAAAGATACAAGCACGCAGAGAAAAAGGGCTTTGTTATAATTGTGATGAGAAATTCACTCGGGGACATAAATGTGTTCAAAAAAAGCTCTATCTCTTGGGTATGGATTCTCCACCTACCTCTACAATTGGTCAAGGAACTCCAGATACAATGGATGATCAGGTCGACATTCAGGAGCCGCCTATTGACCCCCCATCTCAGGATGAACAACCAGAGATCTCTCCATGCTTTATCCCACATCACCACCCCGCAAACAATGTGGGTCACGGGTTACTTCAAGAAGCTTCCTCTTACAATACTCATTGATTCTGGTAGCACTCATAACTTCATTGACCCTCAGATCACCAAACATGCTGATTGTTTTGTCCATCCTTGCTCCAACTTTGAAGTCATGGTTGCCAATGGGGGCACCTTACCTTGCAAGGGGAAGTGTCACAATGTGCGTATCTCTCTGGAATATTATAACCTGCGCTCTAACATGTTTGACACTTGTCCCTAGGCGGATGTTATGTGGTTTTGGGCATTCAATGGTTACTTACACTTGGCCCCATCTTATGGGATTTTGCTGAACTTTGGATGTAGTTTTCAGTTAATGGGAAACAACACAAATTTAAGGGCTTACAACAAGGGTCTCTTCGCATCATCAATTCACATCTCCTGGAAAAGATCCTTATGAATAATTCACATGGTGTCATCGCCCAAATCCATTCCATTCAGATGCACCCATCAACGGTCTCCCCTACTTCCTTGGATAGATATGCAGGTTTCCTTGTTGAACTAGTGGGCTTGTCGCATTCAAGATACCTTTCCGATACGAATTTAGCCGCATCTACATCTCAGCAGGAAATGATGGCTATTTTGCATGCAGTACAGAAGTGGAAGCCATACCTATTAGGGAATTATTTATGCATCAACACTGATATCCAGAGTCTGGAAACTTTCCTGGAAAAATGGGTCTCCTCCCCAGCACACCTGAAATCGGTTATCCAAATCATGGGTTATGCTTATGTGATCACTTACAGGAAGGGTAAGGACAATATGGTGGCAGATGCTCCTTCTCGCACATTTGATGACCTAGTTTCTCTTACAATTATTTCTCTGCTTGTTCCAAATTGGTTGCACTCTATTCAATGGGGCTATCTCTTCTATGAACACCATGCTTCTTCATCAGCAGGGCACTCTAAGTTCCTCAAAATGTATGACCGGGAATAATGCAACTTCTTTTGGCAGGGACTAAAAATGACAATTCAACAGATGGTGGCTGACTGTGATAATTTCCAGGTCAACAAGGGTGAAACGACACTCCTTTCGGGACTGCTCGAACCCTTTCCCATCCCTACACAGATGTGGACAGCTATTTCTACGGATTTCCTAGAATCACTCAAGTGGTACAATACCACATCTAAAAGGACACCATATGAAGCAGTTTATGGAAAGTCACCACCAATTCTTTTTCCATACATGCTCAGCAACTCCCCGGTTTAGGAAATTGACTCAGTTCTTCAAAACTGCAATCAGATTCTTCTCATTCTACAGGACAATCTTGACATGGCAAGAATTCGACTGAAACAACAAGCCGATCAACACCGTTCTGAGCGCACTTTTCATGCAACTGATATGGTCCTTCGTCATCTACATCCTTCTAAGCAATCCTCCCTGAAACTCAAAAGGTGTCAGTGGGCCAGAATGCGACCCGAGGATGCTACAGGGGAACCACTCCTTCAAATTCCGCATCAATTTCCACATCTAAAGCTTTGAGGACAAAGCTTTTTCTAAGGGGGAGGGGATGTTAGGAACCCATGTCAACCCTTCTATTTACTTTGTTAGTATATTGTTGTTGGACGCATATGCTTTGTAAGTCGTCCCGTAGTATTTGTTGATCCATAGTTTGTATTATTGTTGTTGGATGCATATGCTTTGTAAGTCGTCCCATAGTAATTGTTGATCCATATTTTGCATTGGCCCATGGTTTGTATTGACACATGGTATTGACCCATGGTATTAGAACCTAGACTTAGTATATAAGTTTGTGTTGAGACCAATGAAGGTACTGTGAATTTATTTGTATTGAGCTTGCTCAAAGGATGTTTCCCCCTCGAAGTGGACCACGATCAATAAAAGTGATTCTGAGTTCTGTTATTACTGTTATCTCGTGTATTTTCATTAATTAATTGTTGCAGGTTCTTCACAAAGAGAGGGAGGATGTCTAAGCTTGTTAGAGCTAGTGTCACCAAAGACAAGTGAGGAGATTGAGAGGTGGGATTATTGTTTGAGTTTGCAACGAATATAAATGACATTAAATATAAGATAAATAATAATGTAGATAATCACACAAATAAATAGTTAATTAGTGTAAATATTAGAGAGACGTGACTTTTGAGAGTCACTACCAAGCCTATAAAAACTAGGCTATCTTGTCATTGTAAATCATTTGTCAATATATTATTATTTTATCTTCAATCATGGAAGGCGGACTCGCTTCTTAACTCCAAAACCGAATACGGTTGTTGCATTTGGTATCAGAGCTTCGTACGCTCATCCTCCACCATCTCGCACTCTCCATTCTTGCACATTCACCATAATTGCCACCTCCTCTCATGTGCTCCATCCTCCACTACACAACCTGCATCTCACCACTCCTCCACACTATCCTCTCTCCTTCACTGCGTAGTCCTCACGGTTTCCTGCTCCACTTCCCACGCAACCCCTCTGCACAGTCCTCCCACAAGCGCTACTCTTGCATGTGCCTCCCCACCACCTCTGCTCTACCCCTACGCCACACCAACCACGCCCAAGATCCATCGCACTACTCCAATGCCCTCTTGATCTCCCCAATGGCCTTCCACTTCTTCTTTCCCCACGTCGTCCTCTCATCTCCTCTCAGCGCACGCCCTTCACCCCAACTCCATGCCACACACCCTTCACTCTTGATTATCCCACGTCACCCCTCCTCTCATCACACAATCCACCTCATTACACTCATGCCCTGCTCCCACATAACACCCTTGCATTACCAGCAAACCCCCGCCTCCACATTCACCCTACCAGCTGCCTTCCTCCACTTGCTCTCCCGCCAATCCTCCCAACTCCTCCACGTAGAAACCCTACAAAAAAAAAATTCAACAAATAAATATAATATTTAACTTTATTATATTCCAACTTTATAATATATAATAATATTATTATTTCCAAATAATAATAATTATTATATTATTAATACTCATTTACTACCACTTGATTTTAGTAATAATAATTATTATTAATTAAGTCCTACCAAAATTGAGTCTAATTATTCTCCCCCCCCACACCAGATCGAGAACCATGGCAGAAACAAAAGATCGATTAGAAAAATTAGAAAAATACCAAAATAGAGATTAAAAATCCTAGAAGGTCTAAACTCTAGGATGGACAGACTTGACAAAGAGTTGCAAGAAGAAAAAGAAGTTTTTTCATGCAAGGTGCAATACAAAGTTGTCGGAGTAGTCTCATGGGGAATGAGGAAGGTTCGAGAAGAAAAGAAATCATACTTCGATGCAGGACTAGAAAATATCAAGCAGATTTTTAAGGATAGAGATGACGCTAGAAATAGAGAGTCACCAAAGGGAGACCATTCATGTCGCAAGACAACCGATACCAATGATCATCAACCAAATTGCCCCAAAATGGAGATCCCGGAAGACCATAAAGACTACAAACATCATAAACCATATTGGGCCACAATGCAATCAATGGGAGGATACTCAATGAAACCTAAATTGGAGTTACCCAAGTTCTATGGAGAATCAAAACAGAGCATGGCATGGATCAACAAGGTGGAAGAATTCTTCTACATTCACAAAATATTATCAAATGATGAGAAAATTTAATACGCCTCCATGTATCTCAAAGGACGGTCATACAATTGGTACATGTGGTGGAAGAAAACAACAATGGTATGTTCCTACAGTTGGAACACATTAAAAATGAGTTCTTTAAAAGATTCGAAGATGTGACAGAGAAAGAATTTTTCGCCAAACTAACTAGGCTACAACAGGAAAGTGATGTGGAAGAATACACCTATGCATGGGAAGCATTAGCGACGCACGTACCAGGATTAACAACGGGTCAACGACTCCCAAAATATATCTCTGGTCTTAAACCATACATAAGAGACGAATTATAATTACATAACGTGTCCAATTTGGGTAAGGCTAGGAGCAAAGCAAAACTTATTGAGGAAAAATTCAAACAATCAAGACAAGGGAACCCTAACAAGGGATATTTGTGACAGTAAGAGACCCAGTGTAGGTATTGCAAACATACATGGTCACCCTATCATCAATGTAACAAATATTAGTCATATGGCTATGAAGTTGAAAAGAGCTCAAAAACATTAAGTAGTCGGACAAACAGTGACAGGAAAAACAAGAAGAATACTTCTCGTCATTGTGGAGAAGATTGGTTCCCAAGACATAAATGCAAGACCAATCACATAGTACATTGCAAAATCATTGATGGGAAGCAAGTACAAGTATCAAGAGAGGCAGATATAGTTGATTCGGATACAGACACAAGCTCATCTAAAGCATCAGTTGCGACGGTTACGTGTACTCAACAAGTCTATAAGAAATAAAAAGGTAGAGACACAAGATAAAGATTACACCTAATAGAAGGAAAGCCAAGCACTCGTAGGAAAATATATTCCACCTCAGTTGAGAAATCATGACATCCTTAAAATGGAACAACTCATATTCCGAGTAACAGAATCAAGGAATTCAGGACCAAAAAGACTAAAACTTAATGGGAAAATTAAAGATAGGGATGTCAAAATTTTGGTCGATTCCGGGAGTACCCATAATTTGGTTGATATCAACAAGGCAAAGGAACTTAATATTTTTGTGTTTCCCACAAAAGGGCTTAAAGCCTCAACCATCATGGATCAACACATAGAAGAAGTAGGAAAATGTAATAAGGTTTCATTACACATACAAAAATTACACCTACAACTCAATTGTATTGCTTTACCACTCAAGGAAGTAGACATGGTATTAGGCGTTGAATGGTTAGCATCACTAGGGACGTACTCTACCAATCTACAAAAACAGTACATGAGTTTTAAATGGAATTGAAGTAAGTATCGATTGTATGGTCTAAGGAATTTTCCACCCAAGCAAAAAGAGTCACAGCATAAGAAGGACCCAGTACATCATCAAGATAGAGAGACCAATCCAGATCACTTAACTCAAATCAAGCATCAACACAAAGCAAGAATAAAAGATGATGTCCGCAAATACAACTTTGAGGACAAAGCTCCCTTTAAAGGGGATGGCAATGCAATGAATATAAATGACGTTAAATATAAGGTAAATAACAATGTAGATAATCACACAAATAAATAGTTAATTAGTGTAAATATTAGAGAGACATGACTTTTGAGAGTCACTACCAAGCCTATAAAAACTAGGCTATCTTATCATTGTAAATCATCTATCAATATATTATTATTTTGTCTTCAATCATGAAAGGCGGACTCGCTTCTTAACTCCACAACCAGATACAGTTGCTGCAGAGTTTTTAAGCTTTGTGAAAGGACTCATGGATTGGTGGATGATATATTCTAGTAGCTTGGCTATATGAACCTAAGGTGGGGGGGTTGGCAGGGAGGGGTGCAAAAGAAAGAGGGAGCTTTACTCTCCTAATATCTCAGGCCAATAGGAAGAATCTCTTGCTAGAATCCTTGCTACATCATTGAACCTAGTCAGTAGTATGTTGGATGGAGGAAGCATGAATTTGGGGTTGATTTGAGTTGATTTTCTTGTTGGTATCGTGGTGTATGACTTGTTCTTTGGAATCACAAATCCTTGTAGGAATTGAAAAAGTTGGGTGATCCTTCTGAGGGCCTTCATTTGAGGCATGGCTCATATACATTGAGATCTATAATATATGCACAAATGTCTTTTATAAAGAGAGCAAATCATTATTGGTCGAGGTGGTGACAGAAGATGGAGAAATATGTATGTTCATATTAGACCCCTATAAGTTGCATTGCAAGGTTGAAGGTGTTGATCGGTCTCAACCGGATATTTATGAGGACACACCAAAAATGACCTAGGGAAATATTGAGGGAATGCATCCAATGAATGTTGTGTAAGGAGGGAATACATTTAGGTAATTCCATAGCTTCAGAAAGTGCTCTAGGTAAAAAATTGTCTTTAAGTCTGGACCCTTTGAAGGTAGGATCAGGTGGTTTTATAAGTGTCCTCATGAATCACTTGATTCAAGTCTTGCTTAGACGATAAGACATTTCCAATTACATTTAAGAATCCTGAAAGCCCAATTGTATGCACACCTAGGAGGGTAGTTGAGGTGATGGCCTTAGAAGCACAAAGTGAAAAATAGGGATATTGAGTCCTCCTAGAAACTAATTCCCCAAAAGATCCTACTCTATGAATGAAATATACCAAATGGAAGATGACCTCAATTCTAAAGGGATGGGCTTTGAACTCTACTTGAACAATGTGGCAGGAGACACTCCTTTTGCATTAGATGATGTGTCTTAGAAAGAAGGTTTGGATTCTCTCATTTCCAAGCCCAATCACTGTGAAGTAAAGTTAGACACCAGATCTTTGGATTGTAAAGGACCATGGGTTTGAAGATTGGATCCAAGAGGTGCATCTTGTACAAGACATACTAGCATATATTTGGACGCATTGGATGGAAAGGAATCCACATCTCTTGTTAAGTTGTCATTGGAGGCCTTGTGCATGTTAAAACATGGCCACATGAACTAGACCTATAAGTAGAACATAGGTTGTGGTGATCCCTTTGGAAGTAGAAATGAAATGTGGAGAGAGAACTCTTTGACAAGTTGAAGATTATAGCCTTGTTTTTTGTCAATTATTGAAGGTTGTAGATGGTCGATAGGGAACTTATTTGTCTTTGTAAGAGGCCAAAATAATTAAGAGGATAAGAGATATCAACACCGGGTCTACAAGACACCGACAAAGATGTGCTCCTTATTGGGAACTGATTAAAAAAAATAGACTTGTTAAACACAGTTATAATTAAGGTAGACACTGGGAAGAGTTCACATGTCCAAAATCTCATCCTTTAATTAAAGTTGGAATTTTAAAACCTAAAAATAAAGGGAAAAAAAACTAAAAGCTTATAAATAAGTGGAGTGTAGAGAACACAAATTTTAAGGATTCAAGTTTAAAAATTTAAAATTCAAAAGAAAAGAAACTACCAGCTTTTAAAGATTTAAAAACCCCAAAATCTTTGATAGGCCTGGAAAATTATAACAATCACATTGAAAAACAAAAAGAAACTAACCGGGAGCATCCATCCAATTAGCACCAGCAACTGCAGGCACAATGCCAAGAGCTACAGGAGCCTCAGATTCCCATTAAGCATCAACAACCTCTGTAGTCCATTGCTCTGCTCCAAGGGTAAAGGTAGGAACATATTATACCTGCAAAAAGAGAATAAAAAAGAATTTAGGCACCAAGTTGTCATAAAATTGTTCATGTACAATGATCTATAAACCATAAATGAAATATATTCATTGGCATGGGCTTGAGTTTACCATGACATCCGACTTACAACCTGGGGAAATTGTTCCCTGCATCTGTAAGACCATCCTTGCTAACATCCAAAACAGACAACCAATGCTATGCTTGCCCTTTTTATTCGCAGGATTACCGATGTCAACATGTTTCATTGGAGAATCAGTGTCACAAAAGGAAATGGTTGGAATATTGCCGAGGGATGCTTCTCTTATAGGCTACAAGGCAGAAAAATGATGGTTGTGAGAATATAAGCTTTAAAAAGTTTAAAATATGAAGCAACATTTAATAGACTTAAAAGTTAAATCATTCAAATCACCAATTACTTAACCCATTACCTAATCATGAGTCATTGGGTCAGTAAGAATCAAAAGACGAGGCTCGGAGAATGATGTCTAAAGCTGATTCGTAAATGTTCTAGAAGTGTTCCTTCCAGCAATTGCATGAGCTCCAGTAAATTGATCAAATTTCAAAACTGCTCGTTAACCATATGGCCTTGCAGATTGTACAATTATATCCTGAGGGTTCTCTATTTCAACAATTATTCTTGCAGCAATATGCATCTTTTCCCAAGTCTTACCCAAGTTGATGATAAACATGCCTGAAAGAAAAACAACAAATTTGAACATTATATTAGAAGCTCATACAGAAAGAACCCAAGTAAATGAACAACCTGCAGAAAAACAATTGGACAAATAGTTCAACCAATCTATGAACAAGCTTCTCGTAGACCAACAAATTGGATTGCTACATCATTATTGTCAATTTATACTCTTCCAATACCACTTGTAAATAATTATCACTGTCAAATCGATTCTTGGATGCCTTTTTTGTAACTTATCAATCATTGAGGTATATTGATGGTAAAAAAACAAGCATCCAAAGATAGGAATTGTAGGTACCAACATTTTTGTTGTCACCAAAAATTATTTTCATTGACATATTTTAAGTAGTACTCGTTCCCCTAAATCCTAGTGGTATAGTATATAAACCTAATAACATTGAGTAGCATACAACATTGTCGCATATTGACAATACTCACACAATAAGACCATAATCCAATAGGGTTGTATATCGACAATATTCACGCAATAGGATCACACTCTAATAGGGTTGCAGATAATACATCACACCAGTACAAACCCATAAGCCTCATAAGTATACTAACCACAAATCCAATAGGAACGTAATCTGCAGAACCTTCAGGCTTCGGATATGGTAATACCAAAAATTGAAAGTGCTAATATCTCAAGCCAAGGACTTGACCACAAGGTCTGCTTCTAAATTCACAAATATTTTGGCACATGCTTGCACCTTATAAGTCATCTTTGGAATGCAACGAGCTTGAATGTGCAATAAACACACCCACCAATAAATTAAATCACTACTACCATCAAATTTAAGCAACTTTGTTGTCCATGTTTATACACTCTTCTGATACCACTTGTAGATGAATGTCGGATGTCTTTTTTCTAACTTGTCAATAACTTAAGTAAACATAAATAGTCAAACAAGCATCCAGAGACCAGAATAGAACTTTTCAATATTTATCATGCCATGTAAAATTACTTTCACATGGAAGTCAGATTCTATGTAGTATACATTCCCCTCAATACTAGTGGTAGAGTAGTTTATAACTTTATAACCCTAGTGACATTGTTAGTTTACATCATTTTTGGCATATTGACAATACTCACGAACTTGGAACTTAATCCAATGGGATTGGATATAATAAAATACAGCACACCAGTATGACACACATGAATCTCACAAGTAAACTAACCACAAAGGAAAACTCCACTAGTGTTGGATATAATAGTAAATACAATCTACAACACACCAATATGACACAAATCAGCCTCACAAGTAAACTAACCACAAAGCCAAAAGGCACTTAACATACTAAACCTTGAGCAAGGTTATTCCAGAGAGTAGAAGCCTGCTAAATTCTCAAGTTAAAAGATTTGCACCCCAAGAAATGTTGAATTCATAGAGACTTAAGTGCAAGGTGCACATTATAAGCCATATTTGGAATGCAAAGTTTGAATATGATATAAGCACACCTAAGCCCACACTCAGATTTTTGGAACTGGTCACAAGTGTGAGCTTAGAAAATTTTTATCATCATATTGTGTTTGGGGGATTTATGTGTTCTTTTTCTGATCGATCGAGCTCTTAGACTATATCTTACACCTCAATAATGACACTTGGCTTCCTAAATACTGCAACCTTAGACTACATCTTACACCTTAATATTGTCACTTAGCATCCTATAGAAACAAAATGACAGGCAAGTTGCAGATGACATGCAAAGAAATATAACCATCCTTCCTGATGTGAATTTAACCCATGATCAGCCTCCTATCATTAACGTATCCATCAACTAACCAAGATGCACTGACATTATAGCCTAAAACACATTTGTTGGTATTTTAGGGCACTGATTCAAAGATGGAGATGGAAAGATTTTCACACCTACTACATTTACCGTGTTTGTGTCCAGCTTATATTTCAACATATGAAGCAATGGAAATATGGGTGTTTGTATGGACATGATTAGTTTCAGCTGCACCTCACTTGGGGTCCCTTGTTCTTGCATAATTAGTGGATGCCTAGTTGTGGACAATAGACACAAAATGTGGTCTTTTTTCCTCTAGAATGGAAAATTCAGGGCCTGCTGCAAAATTGCAACGTCATATTACACCAGGAAATCCCAAACCAACTCAAGGAAAATATCCAATGGAGGGAATAATTGCTCATAAACTTTGTCTTGGGTTTTTTCTTGATCGCTTTGAGGTGAGAAGATGAATGGAAATCTTGTCAATACATTTTTGCTCGAATATATTCATGCATGATTTTGGTCCCTTATTTGGCATATTATTTTTGTGTATCATTGCAATTTCATAAGAGTGCTTATCATATTTCTGCTTGTTCATAGTTTCAAGTTGCCAATTTCTTATACTATGTTCTCAGCTCCATCCAAGTTTATTTTGTGGTTGTAATCTCATTGGACTTGGAAATTTTTATTTCCATCCTATTTATCATATACAGTTCTCAACTAGTGCCATGCTTATTTCTTTTGTAAAATCATACCTTGCACTATATATTCATAATTTCCTTCAAATAGGAACAATGGGTATTGTCTTATAATTTATTACTGATGGCCTGATAGAGTTGGTTATCATGAATATTAGTGATTTTTCCACCCGACTAACTGAATATTGGACCCCGGAACTTTGGGTGTGACAATGTTTCCAATTAAGTGGTTAGAATTGATGTCCTCAAAGGGGAGGGAGAAACACTTTCATTATAGAGCAGAGAGGAAACATACACTTTATGTGGCAGGGCACATGCAAAAGTGGAGACTATAAAAAAGACTTCCAAACATCTTCATGGGATGACTACTTTAAAATCTTGTCCTTGAAAAGTAAGGAAGGTCTGTAAAACCTCTTATTTTGGGAATATTCAAAATTATAACCTGTTGAGATATTGTAACTTCAAAGAATATTATATTTGTACTTTATTATTCCGGAGATGTTTCATTCCTCCGTGAAGATCTTATTGTATATCCGGAGATGTTTATTCCTCCGTCGGAATGTGGTAACCTGGGTTATTAGACTTCCCTAGTGGGGGTCGGCCCTGTATGTGTTATATGGGTCAAAGGGTTATTAGAACCACCATGTGGGGGTCAGCCCAGTCAGTTATAATGGGGTATTTAACCTAATGGTTAAATACGAGCCTACATGTACTTGTGTAAAATACATATAAGAGTAGTGTATAAATAGAGGAGGTGTGTTCCTCATTATACACATTCACTCACTTGAGGATAGCGCACTTGTGGAGGAGAGGTCTGCTATTGTGGAGGAGGAGATCATGTCTCAGGGTTTCATCTTTGTATATTTCTGGTCATCTATATTGAGGAAGCTTTGCTGGGTTTTCTACCCCATGAGGGTTTCCCAGGATAAATCTCTGTCTCTTGTGTTTATGCTATGCTTGTTGTTTCTTCAGTGATCCTGTATATGCTATTATTGTGAAATGGAATGTAATGCTGCTATTTTCTGTCTTAGCATATTGAATTTTAACATGGTATTAGAGCTAACCTGAAGGAAGACTAGGTATGGCACTAACGACACTTGCTTTACTTACGACAATTTGAAGGTTAGGGTTTTACATAGCAAAAACCAGTCATCGTAGCACTTTCGCTATAAATCCGTTTTGGTGAAGTTTTCGGATCTGAAATTGTTACAGGACGAATACTAAATCTCCAGGTACCTTGTGTCCAAAGGACCACCTCTAATTCGTTGTACTTTGTGATTTATGATCTGTACAATATAGGGTTTCTGCCTCTTCCAGATCTGAGTCAAAATCAGGTGACCTTGGGAAAAAGGTCATATCTTGGGCTAGGAAGCTCCAAATGAAATTTCGTAAAACGTGACAAGTAGTACACAATCTGTAATATCTCATAAAACGTTTTTAGAGGCCGAAGTTGAACCAGTGACACGTGGCACTCCGTACAAGTTCGCTCTCCTGTATTATCCCATAAACAGGTCATGTTGCGACACTTGGAATAACTCTCTCTCAGAGAGTCCAATTGAGGTCAGACCTGTCAGGATGGAAAGATAACAGGTCTAGCTATCTCAGGAAAAAATTTCAGAGGCCGAAGTTCAAATAGTTACACGTGGCATGCCGTACAAGTTCGCTCTCCTGTTTTATCCCATAAACAGGTCACGTTGCGACACTTGGCATAACTCTCTCTCAGGAAATCCAATTGAGGTCAGACCTATCAGGATGGAAAGATGACAGGTCAGGCTATTGCAGGAAAAAGGTTTCAGACCCTGTGGAGCAAAAATTTCAGAGTTATAGCAGAAACAATCAGGTGCATATTTCTGTCAAAACAGAATTATTTTTGGAGCACCTTTATTCATGGCTTCCGGAATTTAGGGTTTCGGAGAAAGTTAGAATTTTTAGAATCAGAGTCCACGGCTGAATGCTACTCAGGAGAATCGAAATTTAGAGACCAAGATCGAATTTTTTGGTTGGGTAGAAGACCGGGCTTGATCAAACCCTAGTTCGGGATTTTGATCAGAAAGATGGAAAATTAGGGCTTCAGCAAAAGTTGGAATTTTTTAAGTCTGTAACCACGGCTAGAAGCTCCTCAGAAAAATAAGAGTTTAGAGCCTTGGATCGAACCTTTTGATTGGACAGAAGGGTGGGCTTCATCATACCCTAGTTCGGGTTCCTGTCCAGAAGATCCAGAAGTTTCGAAGGCAATTTTGAGGGGTCAAATTTTAGAGATTTAAAAATTGAAGAATGCTAGTTTGATCAACTCAGCAAGACACATTCTTCCATCCATTCGGAAGTGTGAAAGTCAAAGATTGAATTTTTAGGGTTTCTCCAGCAAACTCTAATCAAGCTCCAGATCAAGTTTCAGGGGGAGTTGAGGCTAAGAAGAAGTCTCGACAGTTATGACTTAAGGAGGTTCAGATATGTCTTGAAATCTGATTCTTGATTAAGTTCATAATGTGTTTTGTCTTCATGTTATTTATTAGTACAATCCTAATTAATGTTAGAATTGTCTTATCACCCTAGTAACAGCATGAATGCATGTGAATGATCGAAGACATTCATTGATTAGGGCTATATGATTGTACTAATGCATTATGGTGTTGTGTGAGGTTGATGTTGTCTGCTAACAAGATATAGGTACACCACAAAAGACAAATCAAGTTCCATGACCATGACATCATGAAGACAAAGACTCATCCATAATCTTTGTTCTACTTACGAGGTATGTTGTACATAACTAAGCAGGTATACTAATCCAGGTATGTTCTCCTATGTCATGTTAGAATCTTACCTTGTATTGGGATCCCTTATATAAGTATACTTGGCATGATTAGATATTCTTATTCATAAATTTAGTAATCAAGGGATTATGCATATTATGTCTTTTATCTTGATTGATGATATGCATGAGTACAAGAAGTCTTCCCTGAAATCTTGAATACTAATGTTTATTATTTATGATCGTGACTATACATATTCAAGACTATTTAGATGTTTTGATAATGTTTATAATATACTAATGAATGTATGTTTGTGTATGAGATCATGAGGATGACACTAGTGCACACTTGAGCATGCACAGTGGTACAGAATGAATACAAGTTCAAAAGACATATAGAAGATCAAGCGGGAGGCAACCACACAAACATAAAAGATAAGTATTTGAGTTGTTATTTGAAATAGTAAATGATATTTCTTGTATGCATATTTGTATTCCTAGAATATATCATGCTGAGTGTAAACATTCATAGAGCATTGAACATTATACTACTAATATGCATATGATTGGTAAGTTGGACAAACATTCCGTTGTTGCTTGTCTAGAATGAAACCTCTTTGCTGACATGCTGAGAGCTGTGCACACTCTCGATAGTATGTTCTGGTAGAGATGGAAGGCATCTAGATAGCCACTGTATGCATACAGGATATGGGAAAGTGTTGTGCCAAAGTATTGGTCAAAATAGTTGCATAACTATGTAAATGATATCTGTATGCATAATAGGTTATCATGTCAATATGATTTGATGATTATGAAGTATTACTAATCATGTACTTAATTTTGATTTGTAGGAAAGATCATGATGAATGATGAACACTGAACAAGCGATGGATGTTAAACAAAAACAAATATTTTCAAATCAAACACACTATAGAAGGCTTGTGGCTAGAAGATTCTCTTAGAAAGAAGAAGAGAATCATGATGAGATGTTTGCTCCAAGTGGCTAGATAAGACCATTCTCTTAATGGTGTAATTAAAGAAGAAGTGTGAATCAGGTTCTGTATGGGTTCCCAGGATCGATAGTAATTGATGAGAATACATGCGAGGATTGCATCATCCTTGAACACAAGTTCTAAAGAAGAGCCGTAGACGTATGTCTTCGTGAATGAAATTCTTGGTGAACATGTGAGGGGATTGGATCATCCCTGGACTTCAGTCCGAAAGAAGAGCCGTAGACGTATGTCTTCGTGAATGAAGTTCTTGGTGAACATGTGAGGGGATTGGATCATCCCTGGACTTCAGTCCGAAAGAAGAGCCGTAGACGTATGTCTTCGAGAATGAAGTTCTTGGTGAACATGTGAGGGGATTGGATCATCCCTGGACTTCAGTTCGAAAGAAGAGCCGTAGACGTATGTCTTCAATAATGAAGTTCTTGGTGAACATGTGAGGGGATTGGATCATCCCTGGACTTCAGTCCGAAAGAAGAGCCGTAGACATATGTCTTCGTGCATGATGTTCTTGGTGAACATGTGAGGGGATTGGATCATCCCTGGACTTTAGTCTGAAAGAAGAGCCATAGACGTATGTCTTCGAGAATGAAGTCCTTGGTGGACGGTTGAGGATTAAGTCATCCTTGGACGTGGTCCTAAATGTACGGTGGAGGATTAAGTCATCCTTGGACGTGGTCGTAAATGTACGGTGGAGGATTACGTCATCCTTGGACGTGGTCCTAAATGTACGGTGGAGGATTAAGTCATCCTTGGACGTGGTCCTAAATGTACGGTGGAGGATTAAGTCATCCTTGGACGTGGTCCTAAATGTACGGTTGAGGATTAAGTCATCCTTGGACGTGGTCCTAAATGTACGGTGGAGGATTAAGTCATCCTTGGACATGGTCCTAAATGTACGATTGAGGATTGAGTCATCCTTGGACAGTAAATCCAGTAATTCCGAAAGGAAGGATAGTCCTAAATGAATTGAGTGGATTAAATCATCCTTGGACAGTAAATCCAGTAATTCCGAAAGGAAGGATAGTCCTAAATGAATTGAGTGGATTAAATCATCCTTGGACAGTAAATCCAGTAATTCCGAAAGGAAGGATAGTCCTAAATGAATTGAGTGGATTAAATCATCCTTGGACAGTAAATCCAGTAATTCCGAAAGGAAGGATAGTCCTAAATGAATTGAATGGATTAAATCATCCTTGGACAGTAAATCCAGTAATTCGAAAGGAAGGATAGTCCTAAATGAGATTGAGTGGACTAATCTTCCTTTAAATAGATTGGGATTGCCTTGTCCCTAGACATGGTGAGATGTCTTAAAGTGATAAGGACTAATCATCCTGTAAATAGATTGGGATTGCCTCGTCCCTAGACATGGTGAGATGTCTTAAAGTGATAAGGATTGATCATCCTGTAAATAGATTGGGATTGCCTCGTCCCTAGACATGGTGAGATGTCTTAAAGTGATAAGGACTAATCATGCTGTAAATAGATTGGGATTGCCTCGTCCCTAGACATGGTGAGATGTCTTAATGTGATAAGGACTAATCATGCTGTAAATAGATTGGGATTGCCTCGTCCCTAGACATGGTGAGATGTCTTAAAGTGATAAGGACTAATCATCCTGTAAATAGATTGGGATTGCCTCGTCCCTAGACATGGTGAGGTGTCTTAAAGTGATAAGGATTGATCATCCTGTAAGTTGACCTGGATTGCATCATCCATAGACATGAGAGTTGTCTTAAACTGAGAGGGACTGATCATCCCGTAAGCGGATCAGGATTGTATCATCCTTGGACCTATGTCCTAAAGTGAGAGGGATTGATCATCCCATAATTGGATCTTGTGTGTTGCAGGGTATGCTGCTATTGTGTATACTTGTATTGATGATATGTATACTTGTATTGATGAGGATACTTGTATTGATGATATGTATACTTGTATTGATGAGGATACTTGTATTACTGATGTGTATACTTGTATTGATGAGGATACTTGTATTGATGATGTGTATACTTGTATTGATGAGGATACTTGTATTAATGATATTTATACTTGTATTGATGATGTTGTTGATCGTGATGATCTAGATGACGATGTTGTTGATCGTGATGATCTAGATGACGATGATGTTGATCGTGATGATCTAGATGACGATGCTGCTGATCGTGATGATCTAGATGACGATGCTGCTGATCGTGATGATCTAGATGACGATGCTGCTGATCATGTGATGATGATGTTGATGATCATGTGATGACGATGCTGATGATCGTGTGATGACGATGTTGATGATCATGTGATGACGATGCTGATGATCGTGTGATGACGATGCTGATGATTGTGATGCTGATGACAATGTTGATGATCGTGTGATGATGATGCTGATGATTGTGAGATGATGATGCTGATGATCGTGAGGATCTAGATGTTGATGTTGTTGTAATTGTTCGAGTGCTACAGAAGATAAAGACTCAGTACTGAAGATGTTGATGTTCCAGTATTGAAGATGTTCCAGTAACTGCTTGAGTTACTGATGATGTTGAGAAAGCTTCCAATGATTTATAGATGTATCATGTATGATGTTGATGACTCCTTGCTCGTGCAGATGCTGTTATAATATCCTTCTCATTAAGGGGGAGTGTTGAGATATTGTAACTTCAAAGAATATTATATTTGTACTTTATTATTCCGGAGATGTTTCATTCCTTCGTGAAGATCTTATTGTATATCCGGAGATGTTTATTCCTTCGTCGGAATGTGGTAACCTGGGTTATTAGAATTCCCTAGTGGGGGTCGGCCCTGTATGTGTTATATGGGTCAAAGGGTTATTAGACCCACCATGTGGGGGTCGGCCCAGTCAGTTATAATGGGGTATTTAACCTAATGGTTAAATACGAACCTACATGTACTTGTGTAAAATACATATCAGAGTAGTGTATAAATAGAGGAGGTGTGTTCCTCATTATACACATTCACTCACTTGAGGATAGCGCACTTGTGGAGGAGAGGTCTGCTATTGTGGAGGAGGAGATCATGTCTCAGGGTTTCATCTTTGTATATTTCTGGTCATCTATATTGAGGAAGCTTTGCTGGGTTTTCTACCCCATGAGGGTTTCCCAGGATAAATCTCTGTCTCTTGTGTTTATGCTATGCGTGTTGTTTCTTCATTGATCCTGTATATGCTATTATTGTGAAATGGAATGTAATGCTGCTATTTTCTGTCTTAGCATATTGAATTTTAACATAACCTTGGTTTTGCTAGGGTTGACTCTCTTTAGAATCAATAATAAAGGGACACAAAATGTCTAACTACTTTTGGAGTCCTCAAAAATAGGATTCCATTCTCACTACTTTCTTAGACAATTCTTGTGGGATGCTTCTATTTGGATAGAGGCTCTCTAAGAACCTTAGAAGCAAAAATGATGGGGTAGTCTGAATCTTCTAGGTATTTTTGCATGGCCTAGTTCTTTTTGGCAGAGTGACCTAATTTAAAAGTCACGTTCTTCAGAGTGTGAGAGGGGGAATTATCCAAATTCCCTGGACATGGAGGGTGATTTTTTAGGGTTTCATCAACTAGATCCCATTGTTCTAGAATTGGATAGGCCATATTTATGCCTCTTTTCTCCTTTTTTGATCTCGAGGGAAAGAGTTCTCTTCTCTCTCTAGTGTGAGGAAGGAGAGGGGATTTTTTGTTTCTAGGACATCCTCTTACGGTGGAATTTCCACTATGGAAAACCCTTCACAAGGGCTCCTAACCACATTTGTTTTGAATCTTAACTACAAAGAGGCCTAGGTAAGCCTTCTTCCATTTTTCGATGGATTTGAGAACTATATTTTGGAACTCATCTTGATTCATACTTTTTTGGATAGTTTTACTAAAATTGCCATACTCATGCAATTGTTGCAATAAAGGGAGTTTCCTATTATCCAAATATTGCACACGAGTCCAGTTATCCATTTGGATTTCTAAAGCTTCAAGTAGTCTTTCTTCTACATTTATGCCTTTGAACATCTAGTAGCAACAAATTTAAGTGAAAACATTAAACCACAAATCTAACAGCCCGCACTTACATAAATTGTATTAATATTTTTAAATGACTTGGACACAATATTAACCATATATGGTGAATAAATAACTTATATGAATGACGTATTGTCATTCAACCTACTAGGCCAACACATGGTTCATTTTTCTTGTGCAAAAGTTATAACATATTCTTCATTTTCCTAATGTTGTTTTATAGTTCTAAAACCTATTTGCAGTCTATACTTTGCTATAATCCTTAAATATGCAGCATCAACAATGGAAAACAAGCACATAATCAATTTTGGTGTGCATCCAAAATGTTAATAACTAAAAATTAAGCTTAGGGATTCAAGAATACATGTCATGCTATAGCAAACATTCCCTGGAGAATATGCTCTACTATTCCCATCAAAAAAAATATTCCAAAAGTCCTCTATAAATACATGGATTCATGTTCATCTTGATCTCTCTACAATAGTCACCAGAACAAGAAGAAGAAAAAGGGTATGTGGCCACCTATAAAAGGGAGAATGTATATTCAAGCTCACCACTACAATCACTAATGGTAACCAACCTTTGTATAAAGCTATTGGACCTTCTTCACAAAAGACAATTGACATAGCATGGAACATACCACTATATTGATTTGGATAGTTTTATGTCTGCAATCAAAATCACACAATCTTATATGATGAGAATATAAATAGGATATCATTACCAACGGTTATTGACATTGTTCTGGTTAGCAAGTTTTCCTTTTCATAGATGCCAGTGCACTAAAGTTCTAGTGGCCATGAACATGACTGTCATATCATGCATAATATTATATTTTATTTGTATATAGTAATATACAGGTAGCTAAATTACCAAAAAATGGTGAAATTGAAGAGAAAATGTTTCCACTTAAAGATGTCAAAGTACATATAGTGCAAAGACACAAAAAAATACAATGAAGGTGCCAAATGTTAACATTAAATTGATAAATGGTGGGCTATATGTTCTAGGACTTTAGAAGAACCTGTACTTGAGAAGAAATTGCTCTCTATTTGTTGGATTGTAAAAAAAATAAAAGGAATTAATATAAGGTGGCTGCGGAAGGAATCAAGAATAATGATTTTATATAAGTTAATTATCTATAGAATCATGACAGGTTACAAACAGCTCTAGTGAAAACGAATTTTATAATTGGATTTTGTGTGCAACCTGTATCAATGAAAAATTAGATCCTCAATAGATTAGTTTACAAGACAAAGTACGTAAAAAATGTGAAATATAGGTGATAATAGAAACCTTTTTTTTTGGAATTTTTTTTCTCCAGAATCCATAACTCCATGAAACCTCTGTAAAATTCCAAAATCAAGCTCTCGTAGCTTACCCCATTAATTTGTATTTAGAAGCCCTCATTTTCCCCTTCTCCTTTATTACCCACCTAGAATTTGCGTGGGCCCCTTACAACCTACCCTAGCACCTATGCATGCAAACATAATGGTATTTCATTTAAAAAAAGATGAATTTAATTCTACAAGATATGGACAAAGTGCCATTTTTGGCCCCTTACAACCTGCCCTAGAACCTATGCATGCAAATAGAATGGCCTTTCATTTAAAAAAAGAAGAATCTCATTCTACAAGATATGTGTGATATATCTTAGTCTAGTTATGATTTTGAGAATTTTATGCATTTCTAAAAGGGTACTAGCCCATTCCTTAAGTAGGTCAAATTCCAAAGGAAATCTTCACCAACATACACGATAATCTTGAGAGAAAAGGAGTACTATGTCCCCTATTCAATATCCAAAGCTATATGTGCATTGAATTGGTTGATGATGGGTTGGTTGTTATCATGGTAGTTGGCCTTGTTTCCATTTGATGTATCCAACATGAAAATGCTACGTGTAACATAACCATATGTTGATGTATATGTAACTTCGGAATGTATTTCATCTATGTATTTCATATATATTTATTGTACCCTTATTAGAGATGTGTTATTCCTCTATAAGGAAGTGTCGTCATGTGGATTGACAAGTGTCGCAAGTGTGTGTACTTGCCGATGGGTTATTATACCACCATGTGTGGGGTCGGCCCTGAAATATATATATTATAATGTGGATGTACCTAGCTAGACAAGTCGGCCCCATAAGGTCACTGGGAAAACAGGTTAGTATAAATAGAGATCAGGTGATCTCTATTTAGATCATTCGGAAAAGAACATCTCTCTCACTCAGAAAGTGGCGCACTAGTGAGGAGGAGGATCATATTCTACTAGGAGACTATCTTAGTGTATTTTGGTTGTACTTTGGTTGAGCCATTGCTCTCTCTATCTCTGAGGAAGTTGTGGGGTTTTTCACCTTAGGGTTTTCCCCACAGAAACTCTGTGTCTCTTGTCTCTCATGCTTTTGATTCTTGTGATGCTTGTGATGCTTATTGTGATTGTTATGCATTGATATACTATATATGTTATTCTCTCAGTGAATATCGTAGAGTATTGTGAATTAATGCTCAAAATTTAACATGGTATCAGAGCTAACCTGAGAAGAAGACATTTTGCAGTGATGGAAACTTGAGTTTCTTGTTTATTGGGTTTCTCTCCACATATTTTGGAAAAGCAATATAGTAGATTGACTCTACTCATCAAGGCGCATCTATCTGTCCAATCAGAATTCAATTCCGAGCATTTTCAGATTTGGCCCTAAAAATTAGGGTTTCCACAAAAATAGCAATTTCTGAAATCTGAAGACATAGCTGGAAGCTCCTTGAAAAAATCGAAGTTTAGAGCTTTGGATCAAGATTTTTGGCTAGGTAAATCTCTGGGAAACTCAAACCCTAATTCAGGGCTCTCCCGAGTGAACCCGAGAGGACAAAAAGGAAAATCTGAAGGGTAAAAATTTGTTGATCTCAAATTATGAATGCACCAGGCTGATCAGCTCATCAAAGCGCATCTTTCTATCCTTTCAGAAAATTGAAATTCACATTTTGAATTTTTAGGGTTTTTTCGACAAACCCTAATCCGGGACTAGATCGAGTATTTCAAGTGGTAAGACCTAAATCTTTTCTATTTACATTTGAAGTACTCTTTAAGATGTCTCACCACACCAAGCTTGAGGATAAGCTTGAAGGGGCTGATAACTTCCGAGCTTGGAAGTATAGGATTGGGTTAATCGTGGAAGAGAATGAGTTGGACTCATATATAAAAGAAGACGTCCCTATCCCAAAGGATGAGGAGGCCAAGGTATTGCATAAGAAGAACTTGGTCAAGGCAAAGAGAATCATTCCTGATTCTATCAAAGACCATCTCATACCCCATGTGTCTTCTCTAAAGACACCCAAGGAGATATTTGACTCTTTGACCAAGCTATTTGAAGGGAATAACATAAATCGGAAGATGACTCTACGGAATCAATTGAAAGGAGTCAAGATGTTGAATGGAGAAACCATTCAATCTTACTTCTCCAAGGTCTCTCAGATCAAGGAGCAACTTGAAGCTATGGATGAAATAGTGGACAATGGTGAAGTTGTTATGACCACTCTGAATGGCCTACCTAAGTCATGGGACTCCTTTATTCAAGGAATTTGTGCAAGAAAGAAATTGATCTCTTTCAATAAACCCAAAATGTCAAAAAAATAATAAGACACTAATTTTGGTTAATTATTATTTTTTAAATAATTTTTATAAATATATAAATATAAACCTAAATCATTTGTTATAAAAATATAAATATAAATCATTTTTTATAAAATTATAAATATAAACTTAAATACTTTTTTTATAAGATTATAGAAAATATGAAACATAAAATTTTAATTTTATATTATTTATTTCGAATTAAAGTTTTAGTTTGATGTGTTTTTTATATGGTTTAAAGGTTTTAGTTTATTGTTAAATTAGATATTGGAGATTCCATCCATTCAATAAAGTATGGAGGAAAGCTAATTATTTTTTTTTCTGCATATTTTGTGGATATATAAAATTTAAAATAAATTTAAATTTAAAAAATCAAATTATTAGATAGTTTAAATTTCAATATTTTTTTTATCAAGTTAAATGTTGATTTACAATTAATATAAATTCAAATTATTAAATATGATCATTCAAATTTGAACTTATTATTTAATTTTGCTTAATTATTTATATAATGTTGGATGTGTTTTTTTAATTAACTTGTCCAAATTTTAATTTGGAAATTGAAATCATTATTCATATTTTTTATTTAAATATTTAAAGCATTATTTTTTTTAATTTAAATATTAAAATATAAATAGACTAATATTAAGATACAATTTCATAAAGTTTAAAGTTAACTGAATATTTTATAGAATTTTATTATTAAAATATTAAAATCTAATGACACAATTTTATAAAGTTTGAAGTTAAGCATGAATATTTTATAGAATTGGAAAAAATACAACTTAAAAAGAAATACTTTAAATTCAAAATAATAATAAAATAAAATTTGAAGTTAATTGAAAATTTTATAGAATTGGAAAAATAAAAAACAATACTTTAAATTTAAAGTAATAAAAAATAAAAAAATCTTCATTTTGTAGTAATTAGAGTTTGAAGTTTGAATAAAGAGTCCAAATACATGGCAAAAGGATCAACAATGAGTGGGTTTATTTAAAAATAAAAAATTTCTTATTTATAGTATAATGTTCTTTTATATATATGACGAAGAATCTATATATTAATGATAGTGTGAATCAATTAACATAGTATAGTTTGAGTAAGTTTGAATAAATACAATAGTTAATAACATGTGAAAAATAAAGTAACTTATAAAATTTATAATTTTATAATTTTTATGCTATTTGAATTTAAAGAAAATAATCATTATACATACTCATTATACATGCTTCTTTGAATAATTCTAACATTTTAATTTTAAATACATTATGTTTGGTTAGTAAATCTAAATTCTACAAAATAATTTTGGAATGATTTATAACTAAAATAGCTCATAATTAATAGATGATATTAAAATAATATTAATATATAATTTTAATATTGTTATAAATGTGAATATGGATATGATTTGGTGAAAATTTTGAAAGTTAATTTTATACACTAGAATATATTGATATATGTCACATATAATATAAATAATGATGATAATAATGTTAACAAATTTTATTTTAAAAATGTCAACCATAGCCAACAATGTTTTATCATTTATTAATTGTATTTACTAAAACATAATTAAATAATATAGTTAAATAATATTTTTTATAATATATTATTATATTATAAATAATTAAATTATTTTATTTTATTAAAAATTATTATTTTATTAAAAATTATTATTTTATTAAAAATTATTATTTTATTAAAAATTATTATTTTATTTTATTTTTTATTTAAATATTTAAATCATTATTATTTTTAATTTAAATATTAAAATATAAATAGTTCAATATTAAGATACAATTTTATAAGTTTAAAGTTAATTGAATATTTTATAGAATTTTGGTATTTAAATATTAAAATATAATTAGGCACAATTTCATAAAGTTTGAAGTTGAGTGAATATTTTATAGAATTAGAAAAATTACAACCTATAAAGAAATACTTTAAAGTCAAAATAATAAAAAACAAAATTTGAAATTAATTGAATATTTTCTAGAATTGGAAAAATAAAAAGCAATACTAAAATTCAAAGTAATAAAAAATAAAAATAAGTAATTAGAATTAAAGTTTGAATAAAGAGTACAAATACATGGCAAAGGAATCAACAATGAGTGGGTTTATTTAAAAATAAAAATTTCTTATTTTTAGTATAATATTCTTTTATATATAGAATGAAGAATATATATATTAATTACAGTATGAATTCATTAACATAGTATAATTTGAATAGATATCATAATTAATAGTTAATAACATGTAAGAAATGAGGTAACTTATAAATTTTTTTAATTTTATAATTTCTATGTTATTTGAATTTAAAGAAAATAATCATCATATATACTTATTATACATGTTTTTTTTATTAATTCTAACATTTTAATTTTAAATACATTATGTTTGGCTAGTAAATATAAATTATACAAAATAATTTTGCAATAATTTATAACTAAAATAGTTCATAATTAATAGATGATATTAAAGTAATATTAATATATAATTTTAATACTGTTATATATGCGAATATGAATATGATTTAGTGAAAGTTTTGAAAGTTAATTTTATACACTAGAATATATTGATATATGTCACATATAATATAAATAATGATGATAATAATGTTAACAAATCTTATTTTAGAAATGTTAACTATAACCAACTATGGTTCAATAAAGTCAATTATGGTTAACAATAGTAAACCAAAGTCAAACATGGCCAACCATTGGTAGATGTGACATATTCATAATGTGCCATTTGATGTTCATCAAGGTTTATGTTGCATTGTGATGTTTATCGAGGGTTACGTTGCATTGTGGCATTCAGCAAGGGTTATGTCGCATTGCGACAATGCCCAATATGTGACACATATGTCGACACAACCCAAGATGCGACATATTCACAATGTGAAATTTGACGTTCATTAAGGTTTGTGTCGCATTGTGATGTTTATCAAGGATTATGTTGCATTGTGGCGTTCATTAAGGGTTATGTCGCATTGCGACAACGCCCAAGATGTGAAATTTGACGTTCATCAAGGTTTATGTCGCATTGTGATGTTTATCAAGGGTTATGTTTCATTGTGGCATTCATCAAGGGTTAAATGCAACATATTCACAATGTAAAATTTGACATTCATCAAAGTATTAAATTTGAATATTTAATACTCTTATTTATCATCAACCTATATTAATTATTTTAATTAAATTATAATATAATACTATAATTTAGTGAAATTATTTTTTAATTAATTATTATATTATAATTGATTAATATCATATTTAATTAAATTATAATATATTTAATATCCCTATAATTGAATGAAATTATTTTTTAATTAATTATTGTATTATAATTGATTTAAATATCATATTTAATTAAATTATAATATATTTAATATCTCTATCTATCAAGTATGTATACTATACTATAATTATATTATAGTGAAATAATAATATTTTGAATTAACCAATATTATTTTTTTATTACTTTGTTTATAATTTTTTAGTTAAATACTATCTTCTTATCATATAATAATATAATATAATTAAAAGTAGTAGGATCATATTTAAAAATGATATTGCTATTTAATTAATTATTGAATTACAATTAATTAAATAATTATTATATTTTTATATTTTTTATGTTTTATTATTTATTAATTTTATTAATTTTATTTAATAAATATATTTAAATATTAGTTTTATTATTAATTAATTAATTAAAATTATCATTCACTAAATTATTTTGTTTAATTACTTTTTTTTCCAACGGAAAAATCACCTTCCTGTTATTCCGAAGAATCAAGGAAAGCTTGAAATACAATCATTGCAATAGGGCTCAACAAGAGCATCATGTTACTTACAAGAATTGAACCTGGGTGGGGAGGGCAACAATCTTTCCTCCCAACCACCCAAGCTACAACCAATGGACTTATTTTGTTTAATTACTTATTATAAAATAATAATAGTATTTAATTAATAATATTGTTTAATTAAACAATATTATTAATGAAACAATTAAAATATAGTTTTTATTAATCATTAAAACATATTAATCTATTTAAATATCATATTTAATTAAATTGTAATATATTTAATGTGAGATAAGTATGCATGCTATAATATAATTATATTATAGTGAAATAATAATATTTTGAATCAAGCAATATTATTTATTATTACTTTGATTATAATATTTTAATTAAATACTATCTTCTTATCATAGAATAATATAATTAAAAGTATTATCATTATATTTAAAAATAATATTATTATTTAATTACAATTAATTAAGTAATTATTACAGTTTTTAATTTTTTTTATGTTTTATCATTTATTTACTAAATTATAATTAAATAATATAATTAATAATAGTTTTTATAATATACTATTATATTCTAAATAATTAAATTATTTTATTTTATTAAAAATTATTAACGTGTCAAATATATCATAATACTAATAAATATCTCCAAAATTTATGAAAATATTACACATATCTCCAATATTAATAAATTGATAATATTAATTAATTCTAATATAATAATTAATTATGTAAATAACAAATAATTATTTAATATATTATTAATTATTAATTAATTAATATTGTTATTAACTAAATAACCATATTAATTAATTAATTAATATTATTATTCACTAAAGTATTTTATAATTATTTTGTTTAATTACTTACTATAAAATAATATTAATGTTTAATTAATAATATTGTCTAATTAAACAATGGATTTCATTAACATCATTAAATAATATTAATCGATTAATATTTTTAATTAAATAATCATTAATTAACTAATTAACTAATATTATTATTAATTAAATAACTATGATATGATTTAAATTATTGTATAATTATTATGTTTAATTAATTATCATAAAATAATAATATTGTTTAATTAAACAATTAAATTATGTATTTCATTAAAATGATTAAACGGTACTATTCTATTAATATTTCAAAGATATGTGTATGCGTGTTACTAGCAACAACCACATTAATAATATTAATGTGTCCAAATACGCCTAAATGAAGCACATAATTTTTATATACTTGTTTTTTTCCTATAATATGTGACCCATTTACGCCTATGAACTTATTGGGACACATTAATATTATTAATGTGGTTGTTGCTAATATCAAACTGTATAATATTTCATAAAATGTATACCCAATAATAATATCAACATGTAAGATTTATTTTACCTTTCAATTACATTAGAAATTAATTGATTCAAGAAGGAAAGTGTCTTCCTCATGAACCTAGCGCTCTACACTTTGCGTGAGCCCTGCCTGAGCTCGGCTCCTGCGGGCTTCTCCTGCCTCCTGGGGGTCTCCTGCCCCCTGCGGGCTTTCCCTGCGATGGCAGATCTGAATTTTCCGCCCTCGTTCCCTGAGGAACACCAATGATTGTTGGACGTCGCCTTTCGTTCCCTAGTTGATTCCACCCCCCCTCTCCGTGCTGCCTCAGATCCGACGGGTCTCAGTTTCATCAAACGAGTCGCCGCCCCTCACATCCAGATCCTATCGGTAGCTTCCAAGCTTAAAGCTCTTGTGCTTAATGAACGTGGATTGATGGGACAGTTCACTGGAATTTGGTCGTCATCAAAGTCCATGGATGCCTCGATCAATAAGAATTGGATGCCTCTGACCTCTGGTGGTCTACAACACTGCTTTTGTGGTAAGGGTTTCTTCACCTTTCTTTTTGAGAACAAGGTCGATAGGGATCTCATCTTTCGAAGTGGTCCTTACTCCATGGGACCTCGTGGTTTATATCTGAATCACTAGAGGTTATCCTTTGATCCGGAGAAGGATGTTCCATCTATTGTTCCTGTCTGGGTTTGTCTTCCCCACTTACCGCTCCATTGTTGGAATGACGACACCCTCCAAGCCATTGGAAACTCTATAGGTAAATACATTGACAAAGCCGAACCAAAAGGACCTCTCTTTTCTTGTGCCAGATATGTGTGGAAGTCGATCTGGAAAAAGGTTGACCAGAGGAAGTAAATCTCTTCATGGATGGATGGGAGCACCTCCAAAAGGTGGACTATGAACACCTACCATTCAAGTGCAAGAAATGCCATGAATACGGTCACTTCGTCAAAAACTACCCCAAGACTGTTGTTCGGGAAATATACCCTATAGCGAGGAGATGGACACTACCAACTTAAGGGGGTGACAGGTAAATGCATTAATCATATTACATAGGATTCTACAAAAGGAAAGAGATCAAGATTATAGAGGGTGTACCTTGTTAACGAAGTTCGATCATAGCTTTCACTTGATCCTTCGATCGATCCTCTACTTGATCTTCCGTTCAACAAACCTGCAATACAAAGATACCTTCCTCAACGTATCTTGAATGATATAACAATGATGATATTGAAATACAATTTAGACATCAAATACAATCAAGCATTAATCCAAACAAACATGCAATCCATTAGACATTTGATTGGGACAGGAAGGGCATTTCAACCTTTATTGTCAAAAGCAAATAATCAGTACAATTATACCTGATCGTTCAGAGTGCTGGTGAAACCGGATCCTGGGCTTCTGCTCTTCACACTAACTTTGGAATTCCTCCAGCATAACAACCCTATGTGCATAATTTCTAGGCTCCTCTCTCATGCATCTCCCTTGTATTTATAGGACAAGGTAGGCAGTTCAAATTGAGAGGTAGTTCGAATGGGAGGTTGGGGAAGTTGTAAAACCAACTTCAACTAATCCCATTCCATAAAATTAATATATTTTTAATCATTTTTTGAGGAAAACGCCACTTTTATGAGGAAAAGTAGGGTTTTTCTGATGAAAAATGCCCCTTTTATGAAGCAAAGTAGGGTTTTTCCAAGGAAAAAGCTACTTTTATGAAGCAGAGTAGGGTTTTTAAAGGGCAAAACTCTACTATTGGCTTATAGACTAGTATTTTTTCTCAAAATATGGGGAAAAGGTGGATTATGTCAGCTGAAAGAGGGTAAGTCTAGGCCATTCATCATCTAGGGTCAAAATGCTCTTCCATCCATTTTGTCCTTTTGTGTGATCATCAGCTAAGGAAGATCACGAACGGAGAAGTGCAGTTTTGACCTATAACAGATGCCTCCTAATGTGTGAGGCCAGAGGGAAGCGATGGCCAAAATACATTATAATTCCAAGTCAGCGGAGGAGTAAGAAACCACAGAAACAAGTCACAGAAACACCTGAAACAAAGATCAAGGTCAGCGAGCAATTACAATCTTGACATCATATAGATGTGTAGTGTGATACAACATGATCTCCGATACATAACTAGGAGATGTATATAAATCATGGCCACTAAAATAAAAGCGTGGATCCATATCAGAAAGAGAGATCTGTAATGTACCCACCTGCTGACACAATGCAAGGAAGGAAACATGGCACTAAAATCTGGGCATTTCATAAAACTCGGACCACTAATTAGAATCATAAGAATTTAAACATTGGTGTGCAGATACAAATTAGGCAATATGCACAGCAGAATTTAAATCTAATCCACACACACAATTCATGCTCATCTAGCATATCAAAATAATCATTAATTAAACATTGCAAAAGTAAATACATAGACATAAAAACACTTATCTTCATTTTGCAACTTCCCCAAGCAACTAGTTATGTCACTGCAACATTCCACTCAACCATAGGCTCTTCGACAGCTTATAATGAGTCCGTCCGAAGGCCACCCCCGAGCTGGGCATGATTCTCACAAGGAAAGGGAACATTCCAGCTCACCTCCATCCCATTAACCATTTCATTTGAGACAAGCCAATCCATAGCTGGGTTTATCAGGCTACAATTGAACCCTAGATGATTGTACTCAAGCTCAATCCCAAACCATGGATACCCATACCCATACCCAACATACTCTTCTCTCACACAGTAAGCACAACCAGGGGCAGGGGTACACATTTTAAACAGTGGGATTTACAAATAAGATGGCCATGGGTTTTCCCAAAAACGAATTGTGGGATGGGGAAAACAACCACATGGAGGAAAAATGATTTCTTCCCCAAATATCTCAGCCTTCAACATCCCAAAACGGTCTCTATTGAATCCCCCATTCGATTTCCCCTTCTTCCCCATGGATATACAACACGAAAACGCCCTTCTCTACTGGGAGAATGAAGAAAAATGCAGCAGACATGCCTGGAAAACGCCCAGGTGGCTCTAAACGCGTGAGGGAGAAAGAATGATGGTTGCATAATGGCTTGGGGGAGAAATTCGTGGCTCTTTTCTTGCCCAAGAAGAAAAATGGGAATTCCCATCCAGGGTGGTTTGCCCATACCCGAATTTGGACAACCATACCTCCCATTCCCCAAGGCATTAACTACCTCAACCAACTCTTGGGAGAAATCAATGATTGGGTACAAAAGTCAACATGGGTAGTTGAGGGTTTGATGGATTCTCTCATTGACACTTAGCTTGACTTGATTGGCTCAAGGGTTTGAATGTTTTTCCTCCCAATTCCTTGTGAAATCATGCCCCCATCTCTTTGTTGCATTCCATAGCTAGTTGTGGGTATTTTTATTAAAATGCATATTACATGATATTTGAATTTCCAATGTGCATTGCTAGCACGCAAATCATATGCATCACTAAATCGATGGTGGGGCCTTGGCCTTGAGCTCCTCACCATGATTTCATAACAATATTAAATCATTTATAATGTAAATGCCATGGGGTCAAACTGGGGACATTACAAGATCATAGCCATAACAACAAACTGGATCTATGTCTCATGGATAGCCAAAGTGAGTGAGGATCAGTCTTGCGCAACTTGGGTGATAACATAATGAGGTGATGCTATCAACAACCCAAGGTCTTCTTCCAAACAACCCAAGGTACAAACCCTAACCATGTGAATAAATGACCTGAAAGTCGAACATGGGGGGTATCGTTTGATTATCGATCATTGATGTATACCGTTAACAAACGCGAGGGATTCCACCGATAATTATAATGGGGCCCAAGGTACCTAGTACGATCCAACAAGTGTGAATAAGTGGACTTGAAGTCGAACACTTGGGGAACCCGTCGAATAAGAGACATTGATGTATCCTCATTATTCAACGATGAGGAAGATTACCACTGGTGACTGTAATCTCCAAGGTACTAACCGAAACTCTAAACTTCATTCCAAGAGCAAAATGAGTTGATGTTGATGGGAAGAAGTCCGCTGGAAGGGAGGTCTTAACGCATCCTCCATCATCCAACGCGAGAGACACTCAAATGGTATGAGATGATGCAGAGTAGGACATGTAACAAGACTAACACTAGGATGGACGACACATGAGGTCAAGGTAAACTGCAGAATGGCCAACACAGGTTGTATCCTTGAACAGTGAGCACGACACAGAGTGACTGAGGCAGTTTTCGACATGATGGGGAAAATGATAAGCCTATAATGTAGGAGACATTAACAGACCCTCCATATAGTTGGAAGAATATTACGAACCGGGGGATTAAACAACTCGGAGATCAAGTTCACCCTGAGGTCAAAAACTAAACCCAACTGACATGATAGACTCAAGTAAGTGTCGTGTTCAAGGACTTGACTGACTGAACTACCTTTGAAATGGTAAGATGTGATATACCCTTCTTATCCCTTATTCTTTTTAGATAAAAGAATACCTTTCTTGTTGTTTTAATGAGTCCAAGAAAGAATGAAAACTCAATAGATCCAACCATGTAAAGATTTTAACGAGCCTATGGGAGGAAGACTTAGTACCTTCTTCATTATTTATCGAGTTCGAAGAAGAGATAGAAGAATACTCTATAATATTGATCTCTGGATTTTAATATCAAGCCGAGATCTGTTCTTACTAGCCGGTGTTTTCCTGTTTATAGAGTCTGAAAAAATTAAACAATCCTCTATTCATCCTCTCGTGGATTTCACATCAAGCCCGAGTAGGTGAGTGCTTGCTTGGTGTTTTCATATCCAGAGAGCTTGAAAACCCTAAAGAATGGCTCCAAAAGGTTCTTTTTCATAAAATTAGTCTCCTCCCCCGAAAAAGTATAAAACAATGGAAGAAGAACTCTTCTAGTGCATACAAGAGTATACCTAGAGTATACCTTTTCCGTAAGTTATCCACTGAGGCCCGAAAAAGGGGTAATTCTATACCTAAATGGATGTCACTTCAAATCCTTTAACGAGTCTAAAATGACAACTATACTCGGCAATCTTGTCATATTTAAGGAGTCTAACAAGAGCTTACAGAGAACTCCATAAGAATCTTTTTCATAAAATTTTAATGAGCTCGAAAAAGTAAACTCGTGACCTCCTTACTATTTTTAACGAGCTCAAAGGAGAGATGGAAGAATGCTCATGGTCTCCTTACTATTTTTAACGAGCTCAAAGGAGAGATGGAAGAATGCTCGTGGTCTCCTTATCGTTTTTAACGAGCTCAAAGGAGAGATGGAAGAATGCTCTTTGTCTTCTTACTTTTTTTAACGAGCTCGAAATGAAAGTGAAAGAATGCTTGGGTGTCTCCTTCAAGTAGGGTCGATTCCTAGATCCTCCTCATGAGATCGAGCAAAGATGTCACATAAATCACTAAAAATATTGGTATATGGAATGATCTCATCAAGATAACATCCCATTTCAATAAAAATGTTTTCTGTGACCCTAGGTGCAGTGGAAATGTTGGCCATAATGGTTCTTGATCTATTCCGTTCAGCAAAACCAACTTGTGAAGTGGAAGGGATAGAAGTGAAATCAACATTCTCACTGAGTTTCGGATAAAACTCGCCTCTCTCTATTAAGTTTAGAATGGGAATCAAGAAGGACCTGGGATCTATATGTTCATGAGGATGATCCAGGTCGATCATGGCTTCCAAAATTGCTTCCTTAGAAGGTAAAGTAGTATCCAAAATGTCAAGAGAGTGAGTCAGATCGGATGACTGTGCAGCAGCACAATCTATATCTGACTCAACATAGACCAACAGAGTCAATAAATGTTCTGTTGCAGTTTGATGTGAGTCCAAGTAGGTTACCTCTGCAACAGATGTAGACACAGAGGGTTTTGAATCAATTGGGAGAAACCTAGGATCGGTTGTTAAACTGGCCATGGAAATTTGAGACGATGAACATTCCTCATAACCAACAAATAAGGTAGGAGCAGGAAGGTCAAAAGTGCCTATTAATGACCCGTAAATCCCTACTCCTAAACTATCTCTTACTGGGGCAGATTGATCAAGTAAAGGAACTGTGGATTTTGATGAAGTTTGGTTGTTTTGCCGAGAGAACGAAAGTTGATCAACCGTGACGATCTTTCCTTCGTGGGGGAACATAACAACTCGGAAAACTACTGATGCAATGGCTCGCATGGCATATGCCAACTCGTGCCTAATAACATGTTGTAATCAAGCGGAGCGTCCAGAACTTCAATCTCTACAGCAACTATCTTACCGACCAGCATGACATCAAATGATAACAAGACTCCGTGTGGACAGAAAGTTCTGTCGTCAAATGCGGTAAGTAGTGTGTTAGAGGGGGCTAGCTCAGGAGAGCCTAAAGCTTTCCAGCAAGAAATGGACATCATGCACGTCGATGCGCCCTCATCTACGATAGCCCATCCAATGGTCATATGACCATGAACCACTTCTATCTATAGGGAAACGTGGTACGGAAACCGATATTTGATATCAGACATATCAAAGCGTGCAGACATGTTGGATGATTCCATACTTCCAATCACTGCCAGAAGTGCATTTCGTTGTAACGGACAACTTTGCAAAACTTCTAAGGTGGACATGGCACAAGGGGTCTGGGCTAAATCTTCAACCACATTGTAGTGGGCGGCAGCCCGTGCATTGGGATTGTGCAATGCCCATTTCAAGACACCTTTCGGGATCTTGGGCAGTGGATCCACAGGTATGTGGAGAGGAGTGGAAGATTCTGGAATTTCTTTCTCCTTATTCTGCGCATCCGGGGTATCATTTCTTGCTCGCATTTGCAAAAGTGCATATGCGCTAACCATGTTAATGAAAGTTTGATCAATTGAAGCATGAGTAGTGCCCCCAACATTGGAGGTGCCAAAAGCTGAACCCTTCCATTTAGGAAATGGATCTTTAAGTACGACAGGTTTCGTTTCTTGAAGCAACTTCTGGGCTTCTTCAATCAGAGGGCATTGGTGAGTGAGGCGATCCTGCTTTCAAAGTTTACAAGGGAACTTAACCTTCTTCTTTTCTTTGTTACCCTCCTCGGCATTCTCTTTGTTTTTGGGATTTTGCTGGTTCCCCTCTCCTTTCTTGCCCTTCTTTTTGTTGTTGGGCTGCCGAGGGCCCTTTTGATTGTTCTGAACCTAGTTTACAGATTCAGTAGTAGAAGGAGAGGTTGTGACGGAGGTCATTTCCGTAGTCGATTGTTTGACGGATAAGGCATGAACCTACTTAGTCAATGCTTCAAAAGTTGTAGAATCAATTGAACCCACTATGCCGTCAGCATGTGGTCTAGGTTTAGGTCTGCCAAGATCAGTATTTGATCGCGGTGTGTCCGGTATAATCTCATAAAGTAACCCAAAATGTACATAAACTAGGTCTAGCTGCTGGGTCTGTAAGATGGCTTCTTCCTCTGAGGACACTCTAGAAGTAGCTACTTCCTTAGAAATGTAAGGAAGGAGTGATTTCAGATACCACTCTATAAGGAATTCTAGAGATATATTGGATTTAATGAGCCTCTTCCATCTTCGCCATTCCTGAATGTGATCAGATAAGTGAGTGGCCTTATTTTGTCTAAATGTAGACAAAAGATCTGTCTCGGCATCGTACTAAACAGGAAGCTGGAAGTGGTTCAGAAAAACTGTCGCGAGATCCCGAAAATTAAAAAAGGTGGTTGCAGGTAACTCAATGTACCATTTGGCTGCAGCGTTGGTTAAGGTTCTTTGAAAAAGTCTCAACCTGACGGAATCTGCGTTCAACGAGTTCAAAGAACACCATAAATGGAAAGTGGTAACATGATCCCCAGGATCTTCACCAGTTTTTCCTTTGAATTTTGGAATGTCCGAAGGTAGTTTGGTGGGGATTGGTGGCCACGTAGCGTTATGATACACCGGATCGTTTGTTAACTTGGAAATATATAGCAAATTTAGAGTTGCCATAAATGGTAAACGAGGTCTACAAGATGGCATTTGATAAGCTGGGGTCATAAAGGGGGAACCTCCCAAAGTCTAACCCATGAACTGTTGTTTGGGGTTGCCCCTGGCCATTTACTGGTAGGGGTTTCCCCCAGCCATCTGTTTTTGTGTGAAGGTGTTGTTGAAATTCCCCCACCCATATGAAAGTGGGTTGGTACCTTGCGTATTGGTCCACTGTGGCTGGCGTTAGCCCCTCCATATTATTGGTTGAAAATATTACCTCCTCCTCCAGAAAACAAGGAAAAGGGGATGTTTCCTGCAGGTACATTATGTCGATTCATATTGTAACCTACAAAGGTATTAAAACTAGTGGTAGTCGAGGTGGACGGCGCAGTCATGGTGCTCATGACAGGCATAGTTGCAGAGGCATTAAACCCTACATTGGATGTGGAAATCCAAGTACTAGGTATGTGGTATGATGGTTGAGGCACAGGAGGTGGAATGAGGTTCGCTGTACTACTGGGTCCAAAAGTAGGGGTAGAGGAGGATGTCAAAGCTGTTGAGCTTGGCATGCCTAACGTACCAGCATTAAAGCTGAAGGAAGGAGTTGACGCAGAATCCGTCTGCAATGAACTCAGTGTAGCAGTGGGAGGAGGATTTACAGTATTTGTATTCATACCTATTGTGGGAATCTGTGGAACTCCCTGTTCGCCTCCCGGGTTAGTCATAATATGCCCAGGTGTGAAAAGATATGCACTATAATCAAGTTGCTGGAAACCAACAAGTACCAGAAGCGGATTGTTAATTCTGGTCAGAGGAGGATTAAAAGGAGTATTAAACTCACCAGAAGTGAGATCCTCAATCTAGACTGTATTCAAAGCTTATTGATCCGGGGTCCTAGGTTGTGGTTCACCAGGAGCCTCTATTTCACCAGTAGTTTCAAAAAGACCACTAGAATCTATCCTCTGTCGTGGTGGTGGTGGTAGTGGTTCCACTCTAAGTGGGAGAAAGTTTTGCAACCTTCTAGACCTATGAAGCTGTTGGTATTCCATAATTATATATAAAAATAAAACTAAGTAAAAACCTAGTGGCCACTAAGACTAAGGAGCAAACAACATACCACTAAAAAATCCTAAGTATACAAACCAGGCAAACAAGATGCCTTCTGGAGAAGAGTATGGGATGATGAGGGCCCAGAACAGATCAACCAAGGATGAAGAACAGTTACTCAGGGTCCACAATACAATGACTAAGGGTGCAAGCAATGGAATCACCCAACCACCCTCCCAAAGACCTGCAAGGGATTTCCTCCCACGTCTGTCCTAGGTACAATAGATATAGCCTCCGCTGTCACCTGTGTATGATCCTATGGTCAGATACTAAAGCTACCATACATACGAAATATCCTTGGGGGATAGTCGTCAGCCTAGTTAAAACGCATGGGCATGGTAGCAAAGCCTGAAGTCCGAAAGGACCCTCGTATGCGAATCGACTATGGTTTATGGTCAAAAGGAATGTGAGGGATGTATCCTCAATGATTCTGATCTTCCACGGCCTCGTGCTTAGCTCTGGTTTTAGTAGATTTTTCCAGGAATATTTGATATATATGGCTTTACCTATATGAAAATCTTACTACAATTGTTGGGTAATGAAACTAGTTCTGAGCAATTTAAGGTGTTTTAAGCTCGAAACTCTAGCCTAAGCTAGTTGGTGTTGTGTATCCCTAGAAAGAAAAATCGTTTCTAATTGATTTTATTAAAGTTCTTTTTAAGATTACTTTTTACTCAACAAGGTAGTTCATTGTGTGGTGTGGTTGCAACAAAAAGTAAAGTGCATGAAATGAAACAACTTTCAACAACAAAAAGGACTCTTTTTCTTTTTTGCTTATGCTCTTTCCAAAATGAAAACTAAGCAAACCTAAGCAAAGTTCTCTTTTTTCATTTTCTTTTCAATTTCACAACAAAGTAAACTATGCTACTCTGAAATGATTATAACCCTTACTATTCTAATCTACCAAACTCATTTTTTTCTTTTTCTGTTAGATGTAAAAGAAAAAGTGCTCAAAACTGGAAGCAAGTAAGACCTATACAAAAGATACTAGTAAGGAAGAATGACTTTAAATCTCAAAACAATCAAATCGATGACTTCATAAAGACTTGTCCTACAAATTTTTTATGACAAAAACTTCAAACTTGGAGACAAAGTGGAAAGAAAATGGGGATGGGAGACACTTATAACTGGAAAGCCAACTTAGAAAGCCGTTTCAAAGCATCAAACCCTAAACAAAATCACTAGGCCAAGTAGATGGTAGGAAAGCGAACTAAAGACAACCTTACTAACACCAATGGAAGCAAACTAAGTACTTCTACTTACTTGAAACTGAAACTAACAAAGAAATTAGGAAATGTATGGACTCAAAGAGCTTTTGAAAACACCTTAAAGACTCGACTTGGGATCAAAACCTTAAAACAAAGGATAAGATACCATTGGAGTGTACTAGTATTGCAACAAACAACAAAATTCAGTAAACAAATATTTGCAGACCTGCAACAAGTAGTTGAGGTATGACCAAGCAGCTTTGTTCAACAAAGAATAAGAAACGGTTTCCAAAAGAGACACAAGCAAACAAGACACTTCAAAAGTACTCAAGTAAGCAAAAATGACCTAAAAGGGTTAGGGAGAGGAAAACAAGACTCAATAAAGGTACAAAGACCTCAAAGATCAGTTAAGAAGCCAAGGCAAGAGGCCAAAAATCAAACCAAATAAGCGAAAATTCAATCCCAAAAGCAAACAGAGACTTACAAGAAAAAAATTTACTGTACAGTAGAGAACCAGCGTTTTTCTAGGGGAAAACCCTACTGTGCAGAGATAGACCAGCATTTTTTTGGTGAAAAACTCTATTGTGCAGAGCAAAACTAGCATTTTGCAGGGGAAAACACTACTCTGTTAAGCCAGACCAGCGTTTTTTAGGAGAAAAAAGCTACTGTGTTAAGGTAAACCAGCGTTTTGGCCAAGGAAGGTTTAAAACAAGCTTCAAAACTTCAAACTAGGATGAGTCAAGTGAATACAATAGGCTACTGTACCCTACAAAGCCTCTCAAAGGATCAAAAGATCAAAAAGTACTGGAAGCAATGTTAAAAACAAGTCTCCTAGAACAGAAAACAACCGATCCCCAATGGAGTCACCAGTCTGTTGTTCAGGAAATCTACCCTATAGTGAGGAGATGGACACTATAAACTTAAAGGGGTGACAGGTAAATGCATTAATCATATTACATAGGCTTCTACAAAAGGAAAGAGATAAAGATCATAGAGGGTGTACCTTGTTAATGAAGTTCGATCCTAGCTTTCACTTGCTCCTTCGATTGATCCTCTACTTGATCTTCCATTCGACAAACCTGCAATACAAAGATAACTTCCTCAGTGTATCTCGACTGATATAATAATGATGAAATTGAAATACAATTTAGACATCAAATCCAATAAAGCATTAATCCAAACAAACATGCAATCCATTAGACATTTGATTGGGACAGGAAGGGCATTTCAACCTTTATTGTCAAAATCAAATAATCAATACAATTATACCTGATCGTTCAGAGTGCTGGTGCAACCAGATCCTGGGCTCCTGCTCTTCACACTAACTTTGGAATTCCTCCAGCATAACAAACCTATGTGCTTAATTTCTAGGCTCCTTTCTCATGCATCTCCCTTGTATTTATAGGACAAGGTAGGCAGTTCAAATTGAGAGGTAGTTCGAATGGGAGGTTGGGGAAGTTGTAAAACCAACTTCAACTAATCCCATTCCGTAAAATTAATATATTTTTAATCATTTTTTGAGGAAAACGCTGCTTTTATGAGGCAAAGTAGGGTTTTTCTGATGAAAAATGCCCCTTTTATGAAGCAAAGTAGGGTTTTTCCAAGGAAAAAACTACTTTTATGAAGCAGAGTAGGGTTTTTAATGGGAAAAACACTACTATTGGCTTATAGACTAGCGTTTTTGCTCAAAAGATGGGAAAAAGGTGGATTATGTCAGCTGAAAGAGGTTAAGTCTAGGCCATTCATCATCTAGGGTCAAAATGCTCTTCCATCCCTTTTGTCTTTTTGTGTGATCATCAGCTAAGGAAGATCACGGATGGAGAAGTGCAGTTTTGACCTACAACAAAGACAGTGCAATAAATCCCTAAGAAAGTTCTTGAAGAGGGGTGGCAACAAGTTAAGAAAGGGGAAAAAAGCAACCTAAATCAGCCTCCCATGAATGGATCTCAGACAAAAGTTTCATTAGGAACCACGACTGAGACTCGGCAGATTGCTACAGTCAATAAATTTCAAGACTTGCCCACATAAGAAGGAGAAATAGACATTCCGTAGGAGACAGTGGAACCTGAAAGGGAAGAATCTAGCACCCCCATCCCTCCCCTCACTGATGAATGATCATCTCAAATGCTGGGATCTCCACCACCCCCGACGGATCTTGGGCAGACAAGGTCAAAAGTAAATTTATCCCATCATCCTCGTATATGGATATTTCATCGGAATCTCTAGATGAAACAGAAGAGGTGTAGCCCCCCAACACTAGAGGAAGGAAGTCACACAGGTATAATAGAGAACTCGAAGTTGAAACAAAATTAGAGTTGGGCAGGCAAAAACGTTTGGAAGATATGAAGCTATTACAAAACACAAAAAATCAATCTAGTGCTAAAGAAGGAAGGTCCTGAACAGGACCTCAGAACACAAAGAAGTAATGCTAATAGTCTCTTGGAACTACAGAGGCATGGGTAGATTAAATAAAATGGAATCCCTAAAAAACATGATAAAATCTGATAAACCAGACCTTATGCTACTCCAAGAGACCAAGATGCAAGATGTGGAGATCTTGGCTCTCACACGCTCTTTATGGAAAGAATGCCAAGGTTTTTCTCTCAATGCCCGAGGGACCTCCGGTGGTATTGCCACCCTATTCTCTCAGAAATTCTCACTTATTTCAACCTCTGCGAATCCCCACTGGCTTCTAAGAGAATTAAAAGACAATGACAAAAAAGATTCCCTTTTCATCTGCAACGTCTATGGACCGAATCACTACAGGGACAAGATCAACTTATGGAATTATCTTAGCAATCTCAAAGACAATATGAAGGGGAAAAATCTCATTATTGCTGGCGATTTCAATGTCACCAACTCTCGACAAGAAAAGAGAGGAGGCAGCATAGTCCATGATCCCTTTGGTGAAAAGCTCGAGGACCTCCTTGTTGATCTGGATCTAATTGATATCCCACTCAAAAATGCGAAATTTACCTGGAACAATAGAAGATGCGGAGTTGGTCACATAGCTACAAGATTAGATCGCTTTTTGGTAAGTTCCTCTTAATTTAGCTCTTATTTTTTTTATTTCTTCTTTCTCCATCCCCTATGCTTCCTCTGGTCACGAGCCCATTTTCGTCTCTATCTCCACCCCAGAGAATCTTGGACCCATTTTCTTCCGCCTTAACCCTCTCTGGATCCGACACCCTGACTTCCTTGATATTGTCTCCCAAGCTTGGTCCTCAAAGTTCTCTGGCTCCCCCAGCTTCATCTGGGAGTCTAAGCTCCGTGCTGTTAAGTTTTCCCTCAAGCGTTGGGCCAAGTCCTCATTTCAAAATCCCAGCCACTCCAAGTTACGTTGTCAAGCCGAGCTCGCCACTCTTAAACAAAGATTGGAGACCAAAGAAATCTCCCCCTCCCTCTTATGTCATGAAAGTGCTCTTGAACAAAAACTCCTCACCGCAGCAAAACACAAAGAGGAAACTTGGAGAATTAAATCAAGAGAAATCTGGCTCAAAGGGGGGGACAGCAACATGAAATACTTCCACAACCAAGCCAAATCTCTCCGCAGTCACAATGCAATGCGGGAACTGAAGAATAGTAATGGTGATAAAATTAGCTATCAAGAGAATCTTCAAATTCATGCCTTCAATCACTTGAAAGAGCTCTTTACGAATAGTGGAGAAACAGATCCCGAAGCCCAGGCTGATCTTCTTGAAGGAATTCCCAATTTGATTTCGGTCAATACCAACAAAGAGCTATCTAAACCAATCCTAGATAATGAAATTGCCAACGCCATTTGGTCCCTGTATCTTGACAAAGCTCCGGGACTTGATGGATTCACCATTAATTTTTATAGAGCTGTGTGGGAAATCATAAAAGAAGATCTCAAAAGAATGCTCAATTGGACCAGGAAAAAAAGATAAAATTGGTGGGGCAACCAACTCATCCTTTCTCACTCTCATCCCTAAAATAAAATCACCCTGCTCCCTTGTCCGTTTTAGACCGATCTCTCTCTCCAATTCTTCTTATAAAATCCTCTAAAAAATCCTTGCTACTAGTCTAAGAAAAATCATGTGGAAACTTATCGCTGAATCCCAAGGGGGCTTCCTCGCAAGACATCAAATCCTAGACAATATTATCATGGTCCAAGAAGCCATCCATTCCAGCACGGAGAAGAAGCATCAAGGTATGGCCATCAAATTGGACATGGCCAATGCTTTTGACAGAGTGAATCACAAATTTCTCTTTGACATCATGCTCAAGTTTGGCTTCTCCAACAGTTTTGTAAGATGGGTCAAATCCTGCATTCATAACCCATGGATTGCACCTCTCATCAATGGTAGACCAACTTAATTTTTCATGGCATCTAGAGGCTTGCGTAAAGGTTTCCCCTTATCGCCCTTCCTCTACCTTCTGGTCGCTGAATCTATGAGCAGGAAGCTTCATGCTCTTCAAGTTTCGGGAGATCTCAAAGGAATTCAGGTTGTCTAAGGTGTCAAACCAGTCAATCACTCTTAGTTTGCGGATGATACTATATTGCTCGTAGGTGCCTCCACTATTATTGCTGAGCGTTTTAACCTCGTCCTCTCCTCCTTTCTCAGGGCCTCTGATGGCAAGGTAAATTCTGACAAGTCAAAAATGTATGGTTGGAACTGCTCCCCGGGAACCTTGGCGAGAATATCTCGGATTCTAGGTTTTGATGGAATGGAGGACTGGAGCTCCTTCATCTACCTTGGAATCCCTATATTCAAAGGGAAAAAGAAAGTGGCAGATTGGCATGGGTTAATAGAAAAACTTAAAACCAAAATCAATGCCTGGGGTTCCAGATGGCTCAACCTAGCTAGAAACCTTGTCCTCATCAAGTCCATACTCTCCGCTTACCCTCTTTATGCTTTCTCCATCTTGCTCGCCCCAAATATAGTGATGAAGGGAATCACTAAAGAACTCAAAAAAATTTGTGGCAAGGAGGAAAAAGAAACAATGCCAAAAAATTTCACCTAATCAACTGGGAGACTGTCTGTAGACCTACAATGTATGGAGGAACTGGAATCAAATATCCCTCTCAGATGAATCTAGCACTAGGTGCCAAAATCCTATGGAGACTCATCTCTGGTAAGAAGGCCTGGTGGAAAGAAATATTCTACAAAAAGTACATGTCGGGAACTAGAAAAAGATGTGTGGAAAACATCGATCTAGAAAAAAAGGGTACTCCCATATGGAATCTTTGTAAGCGTGTATCTTTCATAATTCAAAACAACCTCTCATGGTCACCCGGCAATGGAAAACAGATCAGAATTTGGAAGGATAAATTTTTCTCAAGTCCTCCATTGAACTATCCTCGTGCCTTTAGTGAACTAAAACATTGGATGGAGCAAGAAGAGATCCGCACTCTTCATGACCTGTCCACATGGTATGCTCATGGAAGGTGGTTGGGCTTCTCCCGGATCACCTTACTCAGGACTACAACATTCTCCTTTCCCTCTTCCATGGGGCTCTCCCTATACATCTGTCCATGAAAGACCATCGCAACTGGGGGAAAATTGGTTCTTACTCAGCAAAGGAAGGTTACAACTATTTGGATTCAATAATTAATCAGTGCAGAAAGGATAAGAAATGGGAAAGAGTTTGGAATAGGGATGGGTTATCAAAAGTAAATCTTTTCAATTGGTTACTGGCACACAGAAAGATTCTCACATCCGACAACTTAAGGAAGAGAGGTATTGCTGGTCCAGCTAGATGTATCCTTTGTAAAAACGTTGAGGAGACTAGTGAGCATCTCTTTCTGGATTGTAATTTTTCCAAAGAAGCCTGGCATAAGGCATTTCACATCGTTCAGCCGGATCTTATCCTCCCCACTAATTGGCATGATCTTTTTTCCAACTGGCATCTTTTCTATTCCAACTCGCTATCCAGGAAACCTGAATTCAAAAGAGCTTGGGTGGCATTCCCCAAGTTTCTCTGCTGGAAGATATGGAATGCTAGGAACAAAGAAATCTTTGAGGAAAGCAGGACCTCCCCCGACTTGGTGCTTGTATCAACCAAATCCCTTTGGGAAGACTCTCTCAAGATGCAAGGGATGAAGAATCTGGCCAAAGAACCTCTAAGTGTAGAAGAGAAAATTTGGCTCGCTGATCTCCTGGATCCCCACATCTCTCCCTCGAACAACCTTACCAAAAGACAAAAGACTCAAAGTTGGCAAATCAGACTAGAGCCTTCTGAATTTCAGAATTGGAAGAGAAACTGTTCAAGTCATACTCTCTTCTTTGATGGCACCTCAAAGGGAAATCCTGGGTTGGCAGATGCAGGGAGAGTTCTAATGGACTCCGATGGAAACAAGATGACTAACTACGCTTGGGGGATTGGAAGACAGACAAACAATGCTACGGAATGGCTGGCCTTACTCAAAGGCATTGATATTGCTAAGGAAAATCATATTCAGGACCTTGTAGCCATTGGAGACTCCCTTCTTGTGATTCAAGAAGCTAGGGCCTTAGCTAATAAGGTTTGTAAACCTTCCTCCAAGTATCACTATCACTTCTTCCACAAGATCAAGGATTTAAACTCTATATCCCTCTACCACATTATAAGGAACAATAACAATCAAGCAGACGCCATGGAAAATGTTGGAGCAGGGTTAAATAGCGGTATAATGGTTAGAAATGGACACACTACCGAAAATAATTGGGTCCCTTAAGGTTTTGGGTCATCTTAGCTATACTAGTAGCCTTACCTTACTGCTAACTTGCCATACTCTCATTGGAACAACAATGGCCTCCACAAATGTTTGGGTGAATTTATTAAGGGTCATGATCAATATCACCCCTCAATCATGTCCTCTGTTCCCAAGACTCAAACGACGATGCCTTCTAGCTGGCCCCTACTGTCTCGCATGCGAGAATTTATGGTGCGCAGGTGGCAAGGTTTCCTACGCCTATTTCAAGGCCAGAGGAGACAACATTTCTCACACAACCATTCTCTACATTCTTAGAATTTCTAAGTATTTCTGGTTCCCGCAATTCGAATTTAGGTGCAGCATGGACTGTGGAAGTAATGGTGGAAATTCTGGGCTCTTCCTTCTGGCTCTGCAATGCCATCAGTGTAAGACCCACATTCAAGTTAATTTCGATGGTTTTGGTCTTAAGCGTTACCTCTTTGCCCTTGAGGTGGCGCAGGGGAACGGGCTCAACGAGAAAGATGCGCAGGGTTCCCTTGCCAATAAGATGAAGCATGTCTGCCATGGACAAATAAACTCTGAGTTCGATAAAGGGTGGTTGCATCGGGACGCGGGACAGGGGATTGGGAACCCCGTCATCGGTGTGCAGCACGGTCTTGATCTCGGTTTTGGGAAGAACTTCCGCTCCTATGAATTTGGTATCAATTCAAACTTTGGTGCTCCCCTGCAACATGGTTCTCTGCAGCAACATGGATTTAGGCTCTAGCAAACTCTGGAATTTGGTTGATGATACAGCGGGTATTGTGAATCTGGAGGCCTCTAGGACTGGAAAGTCCTCCCCCTGGCGTGTTGTCTCATCTGCAGGACATTGAAGCTCAGGTATGTTGGTTGAGAGGCGAAAATAAAGATCTGAAAAAGGTTCTCTCTCACCTTGCCACCCTTGTTGAAATTTCTATCTCTGATGCTACAATCTCCAATAGAAATACGAAGGAACAGTTTGATAGTTTGGTTGGCAAAGTGGAGTCCATGCACACATGTCTTAGGATCGTCGAAGCCAAGGTAGATTGTATTAGAACCAGTAAGAGCAACAACCCTTCTCCGATCCTGGGTAGGGAAGATAATGATAATCTGGTTGTTGGTAGCAAGAAAAAAACTCGACACTCAGCAGACAAATGAGCACTGGAATTTCCATGTTTTCGTTTATCTTTAATATATAATCAGCAGATATAGCAGAATGTCTTCTTTTCTTGTTTGGTTGGCTACTTCTATGAAATGTAAAGACTGGTTATGAGGTGTCATCTTCCCTCATTTTGTTGGGTATAGTCTTCTCAAGTTTTGTATCAGTCCTCCCTTTTTTAATATAATGCTTCTTACCCGTTTCTATAAAAATATAATAATATCAACATGTAAATTTTAGATGAATATGACAAATTTGTCCTGGAAAAATTCATTTACAAGCCCAAATCTTTTCAGAATAAAAAATGTGTTCAACCATAAGACAAACCAATTCATGGACTCTATTGAATTTTAAATTGTTTGCAGGGTAAATGACAATTTTCCAAGCTTTTCATTCAATGGTAACAAACACCATCTTGACTTCCATCTCACTTTTTATTCTTTCTTACGTTAATTATGGAGATCCTGCAAGTGTTACCATACAACGAAAGCTAAACATTGAGCTTCAGAGCATTAAAAGCCGTAGCTGAGTGCTTAGGGTCCGTTGGATCTGGAGACGTAAGCATCTCAGAGAGTCGTATGAGCGGATTTATGTGGCCGTGGGTTGGGTATGGCAGATAACAAATAGCTCTTTGCTTGTTGCACTGAGTGAAACAAGGTGCTCTACAACCGAGAATGGGGGAGATGTTGTAACGTGTATGATTTAACGTTACATGTAGCGTTACATCTAATAAAACGTAAAAAGTGATAAAAATAATTAAATAATAATTAAAAAAATTAATGTCCGCTCATAAAATAAAAAATTATGAAAAGTGTTTTAAAAAAAAATCCATGTTGATTCATAAAATAAAATATTATGAAAAGTAATAAAAAAATAGATGTTAGTTTATAAAATTAAAACTTACGTTATTGCAATCCAATGGTACCATGGAGCTATGTGGTGACACTTTAAATAAGTCATTATTTAAAGAATGCTTGACCTAGAGGGTTTATGATGTCATAGCTCACGCAAGTGATCATTATTGTCTTGTCACATAGGGTTTATGATGTCATAGCTCACGTAAGTGATCATTATTGTTTTGTCTGCGTTCGCTCGTCATAGCTCTGCTAATGCATTTAGTTGTTCTTTGTCATATTGAGCAGAGCCGTGCAAAAATCGGGCTTTTGCTCTTCATCAATCAAATGAAGAGCAAAAGCCCGATTTTTGCACGGCTCTGCTAAACTGCATTTAGTTGTTACTGTCATATTGAAGAGCAAATATTGACCAGAGCCGTGCAAAAATCGGGCTTTTGCTCAATATTTGCTCTTCAATATGACAGGAACAACTAAATGCAGTTTAGCAGAGCCGTGCAAAAATCGGGCTTTTGTCTTCATTTGATTGAGCTATGACATCATAAACCCTCTCTGACAAGAGAATGCCTGCACTTAGACAATGCCTGCACTTAGTATTAGGTCAAACATTCTATTGCACTAACGTTTCATTTATTTAAGACTTCGTCAGAGAGACCAGCGAACGCAGACAAGACAACAATGATCACTTACGTGAGCTATGACATCATAAACCCTATGTGACAAGACAATAATGATCACTTGCATGAGCTATGACATCATAAACCCTCTAGGTCAAGCATTCTTTAAATAATGATTTATTTAAAGTGTCAGCAGAGATAGCTCCAACGTACCATTCGATTGCAATAACGTTTCATTTCAGAGAGACGAGCGAATGCAGCCTCCCCTATTGTGCTAATTTACAAGCAAAGAGCTATTTGATATCTGCTGCAAACCATGGCTCCCCATGTTCTGGTTATACCATACCCTGTTCAGGGCCACATAAATCCGCTCATACGACTCTCTGAGATGCTTTCTTCCCATGGCATTCTTGTCACCTTTGTCAACACGGAATCCAATCATTCCAAAATCATAAAAGCCCGCAGTTCTCAAGACAGAATTTCAGTTAATCCGAATCCAAACATTCGTTTCGCACAGGTTTCAGATGGTCTACCCCTGGATTTTGACCGAGGCGCCAATCTTTCGGAATTTTTCCGATGTATACGGAACGAAATGAGAGATTCTGCCGAAGATCTGATACGAAGTCATCTCGATACAGAAGCTGGCAAGTCCCCGTTCTCGTGTATTATCGGCAGCTCCTTTCTTACTTGGACGTTTCTTCTCGCCAAAAATTTTGAGGTTCCATTCGTCGCATTCTGGTCGATGTCTGTGAGTGTTTATACCATCTATAGACATCTCTCCAAGATTATTTCCAATGGTCACCTTCCGCCTAAAAACCAAGGTACCCTCTTTCTCCTCTCTTTTAAATTGAAAGCAGATTTAGGTATCTTGGAATAACGAGGAACGTCTTTCTGTTTACAGATTTAGGTATATTGAAATAACGAGGAACGACTAATTTCTTTTTACAGATCCGAGGGACATAATTGACTACATTCCGGGTCTTCCTCCATTGCAGCCCGAAGATCTTCCATCAGATATCCAGACAGGAGACACGAATGGTTCACTCCATCAAGCTGTTGTGCGACAGCTCCCTTTACTCGAGGAGACAGAGTGGATTATCGGAAACACAGTCTACGAGCTCGAAAGCGAAGCAAGCGACGCAGTTCGAAAAACAGCAACTCCCATCTACTCACTCGGGCCGTTTCTTCCATCAGTTTATCTTGAAGCCGAGTGCAAGCATGACCAGATGTCAATGAATCCCACGTCATTAAGTCTGTTGGGGGAAACAGATTGTTCGCAGTGGCTAGATTCGAAGGCCAGATCGTCTGTTCTCTACGTTTCCTTCGGAAGCATGGCTCGTATGTCCAAGGCTCAAATGGAAGAGATAGCTATGGGTTTATTGGAAAGTGAGCAGACTTTCCTGTGGGTAGTCCGTCCAGGTATCTTAAATTCTGATAACGACGCAAATGATCATGGAGGCGTTCTACCAGAGGGGTTTTTGGAGAAAACGAAAAATCAAGCTCTGGTGGTTCCATGGGCTACTCAATTATCCGTTTTATCTCATCCTTCCGTTGGGGGTTTCTTCACCCATGGGGGCTGGAATTCAACATTGGAGAGCCTGACTTTGGGTGTTCCCATGTTGGTTTTTCCACAGTGGGCTGATCAATACACCCATAGAATGCTTGTGGTTAACCAGTGGAAGATCGGATTGAAGTTAGAGACGTGTAGGGACGATGGAGTGATAGAGCGAGGAGAGATCGCAAGAGCTGCCAAATGTCTGGTGGGAAGCAAAGAAGGGGAAGGGATGAGGAGGAGAAGTAAAGAAGTGAGGGAAACGATAAGGCAAGCAGCGAGTCCAGGAGGGTCCTCTTGGTTAAACATGCAACGTCTCGTCGATTACATTGCGGTCACAGAGACCCAACGAGTTGCATCAGACGTACGACTAGCGTCAGGTCCAAAAGAAGCTGACAAACATTGACAGCGTTAGCGGCTTAGTACTTGCTTCTGGTTTTTTTTTTGTATTTTTTTTTAACAATGGGGGAATCGGCAACGATGTGCCCGGATACGCCAGCGGTTGGGAGAACGAATCCAGTAACCGCCACCACTATAACCCCATCCCTGCCTCGGTTAGAATTGGCACCATGAGGAGGACTAATGCAGCTCCCGTGAGCTAATACTTGCTTTTGATAATAACTTTATGATATTATCAAACTTAAATGTTATTAGTTTTTAATTATTACATACAGAGTAGGAGGTGCTTACAACTGGTTTTTAATTATTGCACTAAGAGTAGGAGGTGCTTACAACTTAGTGTGGGGAGATGTTATCATGTTTGTCATTAAAGTTTTCATGCAGGTTAATTTATAAAAAAAAAAGAGTAATTAAAAAATTCATATTCATTTAAAAACCTAAGATCAAAAAAAATAAAAAATTACACCTTAAGAAATTGGATTCCATTGTTAACAAAATTATGTTTTTAAAAATAGACTAGGAAAAGTTATTTTCAACTTTTTCATCTATTGTTGTCAAACAATTTCTTAAATCTTTGGACTATAATGTAACATGGTTGTCATTCGCTGAATGACATAGAGAGGGATATGAACTAATTACGAGTTCTAAATTAAGCTTGAATGCCACATACAAATTCATAACAAGAAATAAAACATTGTGGAGATGCACAATAAACATAAATCATACACAGTAAAATTAAGCTTCAAGTGGGAAGTAAACCATCAAAATGCATCCTCATATCATCCACATGCACATATATATCATATAGGCATACATCATCATAAAAACAAAAAGAGGACCATCATAATAATAAATTGCATCCAAGTGCATATATATATCATAATCAAAGTGTCATAGTGTTTACAACATAACATAAACATCAATGCAGTGAGGAGCCCCAACAACTTCCTCGACATAAACATAACCTCCGAGTACAAAAATTCCCCATGCTCCTTGCATTGGGGGTAGTTCCATGAACTTCCTAGTCATCTGAGTCATCCCAATAATCATTGTCATCGTCGTCGTCGTCGTCCTCTTCCTCCTCTTCCTCCTCCTCCTCCTCCTCTTCATCATTTGACTCAATCTCCTCCTCCTCCTCATCATATGGGGCATCACCCCGTGCCATGGCCTTTACTGCCTCGACCTCCATCGAAATCTGCCACATCACTGGTCTCCACTCACATGGAGCATCATAGCGAATTTCGATCAAATCCTGATCCAGATGCTGCCGGCCATCATAGATAACTCCATCTAGTAGGTGGCCAATACCTTCCGATAGCGTCTCCAATGTCGTCGAAGCACTCCGTTTTCGACGGTGCCCACACCCAAGAGAATACACTCCTTCCACTCGGCCCCTACACGCTCGGTACCTTGCAGGCGGCCGTGGCCCCACATCTGCACACAAAAACACATCATCATTCTCAGTATCATAACAATACTCTAGCTATCACCTATGCTATAGAGTAGAAACAAAATGATACTATAAAGTGAGTAGATACATACCATCTGGTCTCCATTCCTCGCCAGGAGGTCGTGGTAGCTCCGCATCCCCCTTGTAGTCCATACCTACATAAGGGAATTGCTCGATCACCACTGAAAAATGAAGCCAATGTGTGAACAGATCTCGAGTGAATAAGCGACCCACCAGCCCCCCACCATTGCGAATCATCATCTCATCCCATTGTCGCATCCTCGTCTCGGTGGTCCCACTGTCACATACTGCTCTATGCGGTCGCAGTGTTAGAACTCGCTCAAAGAAGAATGAGCATAGTAATGAAGGGAGACAGAAATCCCCTCCTGTGCGACTCACCTTGTTCAGGTCTCGCCGAAAAAATCGTCAAGTACATATGTCCACACTCGAAGTATGTACCCGATAAATCCTGCTCAATCAACATCATTTACCCGGCAGAAACCCTGTGGGGCGCCTTGGACCCTGGGATCCACACTACTAGTTCCGATATAGCTTGAGTCTCAAGACTCTCTATGTCACATATCAATATCACATTGTCATGCACATAAGCTGTGGCATAACAATGGTGCTCCAGTAGGTCCTCCATAGACACATCTCTGGGATTCCTTGGCTGGGTGTCTGCAATCATACCCAACCGCGAGAGCCCTGTCAGAAAGTACACATATGTGAGCACTTGATATCTCTATCCGCTCATCCTGTATAATGAATGCCCCCACATTGGTGTTGGAATATTTAAACCCATCCATGTCATTTAATACCTTAGGATAACGTTATTGATAATTTTTTATTAATTCCTAGGTGTTAGACTATGTAGTTGGCTAAATTAGACATTGTGTGGACCACAAGTCTTCATTGTGTGGACCATAAGATTCATAGACTCATCTAGGTGCATTTCTGAATATTCTAGATAAGATTTCCCAGGATTCTGGTTGATCTTATCCAATCCTAGAATAGAAAGGCGCCTTAACTGCTTTTACTGATTTTTACCACTTTTTGGTGAAAGGTGAAAGCTAGTTGACTAGTCATAACTGTTTTTTGGCCAACTCATCCTCCATGATGTTTCTTCCTTCCAAATTCTGGATTTAGCATGATTTTCCATCATACATCACTATCTGATCACTAAATCATAAATTCGTGAGCCTTTAAGGTGACTTGGAAAGCACACTTGCCACTTAGGGGGGTTTTGCATATTTTTAGTAAGTCTTCTTTTGTGAGGGTTCGAATGGAATTCTTATGCATTCAAATCTCTGATGTAATTCTATATATTTACAGCCTATTACTTTCTCAAGGTTGGCCGATGTATTATTATTCATGAGAGTAATTTTGTTTGCATCATATGTGACTGTTTTTCAAAGTTCTTGACTAGTTGTGTGAGAATTACTTGTGAGTGTTGTAATTTCTTGATCAGATATTGGTGTGAACTAAATTTCACATGGTGTTATCGATCAAATTAGCACTTCTCCGTCTGTGGCCATATTTCCCTGTGAATCACCCAAAAGGACACTATGGATGGAAGAGCTTAATTGGCCTTAGATGACTTAGGAGATGAATCCTACTTCTTCAGCTCACAAACTTATTTTTTATGACAATTTTACTATAAAAACGCGACCCATATACTTGACATATCGTGGGCCACCCACGGGTCTCTATATTGACAACCCACATGTATATCCTAGAAGTTGTAACCGCGAGCTGTTAAGCTAGTATGTCGCGAGTTGCTAGATGTCACTGTCATGGGTATCTTAAGAAAAGTTGAAAAAATATATTAAGAATACGAATTGGGATTAGTTGAGCCAGGTATTCCAACTTCCCCAACTTCCCAATTCAACTACCTTTCGAACCAATCTTGCTTGCCAGCCATAAATACAAGGGGAGGGCATGAGAAAGGGACACCAATTGGAGAGCTATTGTTATGATGAAGAAATTCCAAGTCAAGAGAGAGGAGCAGGAACCTAGGGCCTCGTTGCGAAGGTGCTTGATGCAGATTCAAGTATAACATTTGTACTTGTTGCATTCTTTGACAATAAAATATTGAGATGCTCTTCTTTTATCAATAAAGTGTTAATGTTGATTATGTTTTGATTATAATTTGATGTTAAGTTATTCATCAATATCAATATTTATTTATATTCAAACTGGTTCGAGGAAGGTCCGTGTGTGTTTTGCAGGTTTGTTGCAGTAGAGATCGTGGAAGAAAAGCTTGGACCAACCATCATAAACAAGGTACATTTTCTTTGAACTTTGATCCTATTTATTTGTAGCAATGTATGTGAAGCCTTATGTGTCTATCTGTCAACCCCTAGTAAGTTCCTAGTCTTCCCATACTATAAGGACTTTCCCCTAACAACATAACTGGAGACTCAGCTGGGGACTACCTTTTTTGTTTTCTGCTTTAGGGATATTTGTTAGATTTTCTTCAGTTTCATAGATTTTTTAGTCTCTTTTGAGGTTTTTTGGGTTTTTCTTAGATCCTTTGTGTTTGAATCAACCTTGTTTGATCTACAAAGGCTTTTTTTTCCTTTCTATCAGGACCTACCCACGTGTTTCCTGTAGTTACATGTGCGTACTTTCTGTTGTACCCGCGAGTTGCACACAGTGCTACCCGCATGTTTTCAGTTGCACCCGCGAGTTGTCAGTATATACAGTCGCGAGTATCTTGAAAGATCTGAACTTTGTTTTAGAGTTTGATCTAGGGGTATTTGTTCTGATTTTTGGGTTTGCTTTTTTCTTCTCACAAATGTTAAGCACTCTTGTGCTTCTTTTGAGTTCATTTCACAACCTTGTTGGAGACCTTTTGTTGTTTATGGTTTTGATTCAATATTTTTTATTTTTCATTTCTTCTTTTCAAGGTTTTTTGAAGCCCACTCGTGACCTGTTAGTGCATACAGTCGCGTACTTTGAGCCCTAGCCGCGATTTGTTAGTATATATACCTGTGAGTACACCGCAAGTTGTTTCATATCACAATCCTGATTTTTTCCTAAGTTTTCTCTTTTTATTTATTTATTTAGGGTTTGATCTTAGGGGGGTTTGTTTGTGGTTTTGGAAGCCCTTGTCTGATTTGATACCTTTCTAGACTCTGTTCCAGGTACTCTGAATATGCTTTGACCCTTTTGAAGAGTTTTCTCTTCGAGTTGTTGCATTTGTAAAGTTTCCCTAACTTGCTAGCTCATTGTTTGTTTGGAAAGTGCTTGTTCTCTTTTTTATTTCCAATATTCGGGGACAGTTTGATCTCTGCTTAGAGGTCCTTATTTTTCGTTTTACACGTCAGTTTTCTTTTGGCACTTTGTTCCAAAAGTCTAGTTACTTGTTAGAAGCAACTAGTTTGAGTTAGTCTTTGTCGATCTTGTTGTAGGTCTGTTTGATTTAAGTATTGGGTCATTTTTCTTTATCCGCGCAACTTGATAAGTATTGTTAGTTCATTATTTTCATTTGCATTTATTTCATAGCTAGAGAAAAGATCAAGTTTGAAAAACAAAAGAACCCCTTTTATTACAAAATTTGTCATTTAGTTTTCAAAGTAGTGGTAGTTTTAAGTTTCTATTATCATTGAAAATAATAAAAAGAAGAACTTTTGCTTAGGCTTACTTTGATTTTCAATTTTGAAAGAGAAACAGAAAGCGCAATTGTGAATATTTTTCATTTCATATGCACTTTATTTTCAGTTATAACCATTCCACACACTAAACTATCCTTTTGAGTAAACAACAACCTTTAGAAAAGAACTTAATTTAAAATTTACTAGTAACACATCCTTTTTAGGGTTACACAACATCAACTAGCTTAGGCTAGGATTTCGGAATAGATCACATTTAAATTTCCGAAATCGTTTAAATTCCCAAATCGTAGTGCATACTATCTTCTAGTAAATCCATTCTTATAGAGATTTTCTAGGAAGTTCCACTCAAACCGGAGTTAAGCACGAGGTCGTGTGAGATTGGAACTGTTGGGGATACGCCACTCTACTTTCCCTTCAAGCATACACCAGGGTTGATTCACGTACGGGGGTCCATTAGTTCCTTTGTGCATTCTTGGATTTTGGACTTTGATACCCTGCCATGCATTTTGGCTAGACTAATGATTGTCCCTCCAAGATCTTTTTGTATTTATGGTAGCCTTAGTATCATGAATTTAGGGCTCTACAGAGTTATAGTGGAAGGCTATTTCCATTGCACCTAGGATAGACACGAGAGGTAACCCTCTACAACAATTCAGGGAGGGCGGTTTGGTAATTCAAACGCTTGCACCCATAGAATCTGTATGTGAACACTGTGTAACTGACCTTCGATATTCTACCAGTTTGTTCTGGGCCCTCATCATCCCAGACTTACTTTTGAGAGTATTATCTTTTGTTTTCCTGGTCTAGATCACTTAGGATATTTTTTTAGTGATATGTTGTTTGCTCTTAGTTGTTAGTGGACCCTAGGATAATCACTTAGCATAATTTGCACACAACTGTGGAGAACCAACCTCTTAGAAGGTCACGAAGGTTGCAGAACCTTCCTCCATTTACAGTGGATCCTCCACCGCAACCACAACGACGGAGAACAGATTCTCGTGGTTCTTACGAACTTACGGGAACAACTGAATTACCCATAGAACCTCATCTAATCTATCAATATCAACCCGTTCAGGAACCCTTAGATATTGAAGGTTTGACAACTCAACAGTTTGCCACACCTTTCAATCCTCCTTCAACTGGACCTAACGATCCCTTGTTAGTAAGTGTAGCTTCTCTTGGTCTTCTGGAATTAAGTGTATATAGGTTTACACATGGTTCATTCATGGAAAACATAGGAGATCTCTCAGGAGTTCCACATACTCCTACTGTTGCTATCATGTCAGGAGGTTTATCTCCTCCATTTACACACACATCGATACCCAGCTTATTGCAGACTACTTCTACTCCGAGCACTTTGTTTAATTTCCATACTACACCCTTAGGATCGTCTGGCTCTCAAGCCATGACTACATCCACTCCTTTTGGTTCTACTGTTGGACCTTCTAGTGGCCCTTTTTCAAGGGTACCATCGGTATCGTTTACTTCATCTCCTTTTGTACAACAATTGCAGGCTAACCCACAGTTTGCTCTTGTCAGTCACGGATTTCCTTGGTTCGAAGGACACATTACTCCTTCGGTATCCTTTGTAGGCTCAATGCCTACTTCATCCATGCCATCTACATCAGGGTTCAACCCCTTTATAGGTTTTAATGTGCATCCATTTAATGTACAAACGTCCAATGTACTTGTAGGGAGTACTTCCTTTTCACTGTTCGGTGGAGGGGGTAGTAATAATTTTTTCAACCCACATTTCGGGGGGGGATAACACCCAACCGCAATGGATTAACACCCAAGGAAGAAACCCCTTGTGTAATACTCCATTATGAACCTTAGGATTTATTAGCTTTTAATGTAAATATTGTATACATGTGATGTATGTTTTCCTAGCATGGAGCTCAAGGCCAAGGCCCCGCTAGTGGAAGCTTGAATTTTATCTAAAAGGAAAGTATTAGACATTATGTTATCCATGTGCTATTTAGCCATGGAACATTGTAAAAATGATATAAATAAACATTATGCAATAAAATACCAAAACTGGCTATAGAGGCAACGAATGAGAAGGGGCCATGTGTATCCACTAGGGAGTGGTGAGGGGATTGTGGGATTGAGCCATAAGTTGCCAAATGTAACCTTGATAACCCATTTGACTTTCCTTGATGAGATTTATTTCTGTTGTAAGGAAGTAATTGAAGATTTTAGTCCATGGATTCAATGGAGCATGGGCAACCCATAAATTCGTATTTGCAGGTATGGGCTTTGTTTTCTTGTACCACAAGCCAATCTACCTCATGGGGGTTGCTTCTTATTCATCCCCATTCCATTGTGGAAGTAACCAACATCAATTTTCATCCAAAAATGAATTCCCAGTAGGGAGAAAAACCAGAAATCGAAAAGGTGAAAGAACCCATGTTTTGAAGAGCCATAAATGCCCAAAATTGGTATTTGATAGTGAAATCCAATGGGAAATCCATAGGTATGAACCTTGGGGTGAATTTGGGAGCATTAGCTACCCTGAAATCCATTGGAAAACCCAGTTTTGATAGTCTCGAAACCTAGTGACGGGATTGAGTTATTTGTTGCCAAAATGGTGAGAAATCCAAGTGTGGATGTTTGAACAGAGGATGGGATTGCTTGAGTTTAGCTTGAGATGTTTGTACCTCTGTGGTTGAGCTCACTGGCTTAGCATCCTCACCATTTCCTTATTGCATGCTTTATAAACCCAGTTGTGTGCTGGCTTAGCATGACCGTTTGAGTGAATCCATGGCTGTGAGTGAGCTTGTCTAGTTCCTCCTTAGTGGATACACAGCCCATCTCAGGGGTGATCTCTTAGCTGAAATAATATAGGATGGACATAGATCTATGGTTGGGTGGAACGTTGCTCTCACATAGCCAGTCGTTTGGATAGCTTCATCTCCCATATAAGTGATCTCTGTGATTTAAATTATATGCATTATGTTTCTTGCAATGTGTTAATTCAGAATGATAATTGTTCATGTTAATGGAATTGATATGAAGTATGTGCATAGCATGAGAATGGGATGGATTCTCTGCTTTTTGATTTATCATTTTCTTGAGATAAATATGCTGATGCATTTCAGTTTGTGTGTGCAATTATGTTTATTTTCGCTGTGTATATATTGATTATGTATTTGCACACATAAATTTTTTTTAATTGTTATGAATTTCTTAGTAATGAATGGGGCTGAGATTGCCAATAAGCCTGGTAGATTGGTCATGTTTACTTCCTTGCACTGGAATGATGGAAGGGGATGTGACAGAGTGGTATCAGAGCCCAGCTTGCAGCACTGGGGCTGCTTGGGCCAAACTCTGAGTTACAAGCAAGCAACATAATGGTTTTAACGTAGTATTGGTGAAGTTGGGGCGGCATTTTTTATTTGAAAATGACAGGGTTAGACTTCTCAGGTGTGGAAGAGGATCACACCATTGCATAGAACTCTCCAACAACTTTCCAACGGTATCAAACTCGCCTCATTTGGCCAAGGGACGAGGGAGTTATGAACCCCGAAAGTTACAGGAAACACAGGTGTTTTTCGCAGTTTTGGGCTATCGGGTTTCAGGTTTCGGGAACGCGAATTTTTAAAAATTTGCGTTTGGATTTCTGAAATTCTGAACCTGTGAATTTCGGCTTTCGGGCTGTCGGGTTTCAGGAACGTGAATTTTCAAAATTTGCGTTTGGATTTCCGAAATTCTGAACCCGCAAATTTCGGCTTTCAGGCTATCACGTTTCAGGTTTCAGGAACACGAATTTTCAAAATTTGCGTTTGGATTTTCGAAATTCCAAACCCGCAATTTTTCGGCTTTCGGGATGTCGGGTTTCGGGTTTCGGGAACGCGAATTTTCAAAATTTGCGTTTGGATTTCCGAAATTCTGAACCCACAATTTTCGGCTTTCGGGATGTCGGGTTTCGGGTTTCGGGAATGCGAATTTTCAAAATTTGCGTTTGAATTTCCGAAATTCCGAACCCACAATTTTTAACTTTCGGGATGTTGGGTTTCGGGTTTCAGGAACGTGAATTTTCAAAATTTGCGTTTGGATTTCCGAAATTCCGAACCCACAAATTTCGGCTTTCGGGTTTTGGGAACGCGAATTTTCAGAATTTGCGTTTGGATTTTTGGTCCAAAAATTGGAATTTTGGAAAAATGTGAAAAGTGGAAAGTAGTCAAACCCAGAATTTTATAGAAGATGAATGGCGAATTGGAACAAAGATCTGCGAGTTGTTGAGTGTTCCTTATTATATGGAATAACTTCCCGTGGTAGAAAAGTTTTCGTGATTCTTCATAGATTTTCTTCCATAGGTGGTTGAAGTTGGCATTCCGGACCAAAATACAACCGTGTAAAAATGTGCAGAATTTTGGTTAAAGTTGTCATTTTTTAAGTAATGCAATTTCCACACCCAATGTCGGAATGAAGCATGTGGATAGGAATTGGAAAGCTTGTCCAACAAGGAGCAATGTTGGATAGTCAGAATTTGAATGGGGTTATCATACACCATAGATAATTGGAGTAGAAAAGTGCCAATGGTTGTTTTGACAAAATTATTGTCAATATGGGCAATTTCTGGAATTGCACGCCTAGAAGTAGTAGAGACCATGAAATCGAACCAGCTATGATGTGGAAGAGGAAGTTCATGCAAAGATGAGGGATTGGAAAGGGAGAATTCCTTAACCCCTATCTTGCTAACTGCATTTATATTTTATAACCTTTATGTGCATAAAATTATGGCATGAGAATGCTAAAAATGCAAGAGATTAGATGAGTGGTATGAATCTGCATTGATTGGCATATTAATAAACATTGCACAGTGCATGAGTATATGTTTTGCATGCATATGACATTACATATTGGTAAAAGTAGTGAGATTTTACATATGCAGTGAACCACTAATGCTAAATATTGTGGTTGATAATCACTATTGGTGATTGGTTTTGGTTGTAGGACCAAAGACAACAGAAGCATGGCTAAATATGTTGAGGATGTTGTTTCATGAAGCCAACAACATTATGAAGAAATGATGGTGCAACAAATCTATGATCATGAGGTTGGCAAAAGGACTGTGTAGCCTTGGTAAGAGACCAACCAATCAGGTAACATCAAGTGATGTTAATGACAACCATGCAGGTAATGGTTATTGATGCATAATTGCATGAATGTTGAAAGAGGATTTGGTAAGATCCCTTCGACTATGTTTGAACTATGTTGATTTGGTTTGCATGTGGTATTGAGTGCTCTAACGGGAATGTTAACCTACCAAGTATGGTGAGGTGTGGGTAAGTGAAGGCAATTATCCTTACACCCTATACTTGCTTAGAATCTCAATGCATTCATATGAAATTACATCATGCCATTTGAATATGTCGATTGTGAGTTTAACAACCAAAGCAAGTGAGGACCAGTGGTCCTGATTATGGTGATGCATGTTATATGAGATAGTCATGATTAAGTCATAATATGCTTGAATGCATAGTACTCATGAAACAATGCAAGGTGGCATTGAGTGGATGTGCATTAAGAGATTTTATAAATCTTGTCGTTAAGCATTGAGTGAATGCATATGAAAAACTTGAGTAAATGTTGTGAATATGCATGCATGTGGGTAGCTACGCCTGAGGAAATGTATTGTGTGCATTCATGATTGTGATATATGTATATGTCTCATTATAATTGTGCAATTGATGAAATGATGAATTAATGATAATTTTGAGATCATTTCATGAGCTGCTATGAATGCAGGGGAATAATTGCATGAAGGTAGTCATGATTGACAGGCTTCCAGAGTGCTCTATTAGAAGGACAGAGTTGTATAAATGATATGGCTATGAATTAATGAGCATTTAAAAGCTTCAAGTTGATTGCATAAATGATGTGACTGTACCTTGCAATTTTAGTATGATAATGATGCACGTGAAGTAAATGAGTTTTGGTGATATTGATATGTTAACAGCTGGAAGTGTTTGAATTATGGAATGTTATAATTCTGAAAAATGCTTCAGTGACTGTTGCAGCAATGAAATATTATATGCATGGAGACTTACAAAGTGTTTGGCTGATTGAAGTTTCATATTTCAGGTAGATTGTTCTAGGCATGGCAATGTGGGTAATTCCATGATGAAGGCTGGAGTCTACCATGTGCAAAAGCCAAAGGTTATGAGAAGATTATCATGGGTGTGAAATTCAACTTATGCATTAAACAAATCTGAAAATATTCTCATTTGAGTTTATGAGAATAATATCATGGTTACAAATCTAATTTCTGTAGGAAACAGATTTGGAAATTTGATTTAGAGCTTATGAGAAGGAATCTCATGGTCGAGAAATCTAAGTTCTGTTAGAAAGAAGAATTGTAAATCTCAGATTTGTAAATTTTCAGATTTGAAATTTTGCTAATAATTGCTAATGACTGTTTGGCTTATGTAAAATTGTGTCAGGAGGACATGTTGTAGGTGGATGTTCATGTATGCTAGGAAACATAAACCCATAATGGACAGAATGGTGCCACTTACAAGAGCCAAGCAATATGAGGATAGCCTCATGGCTAAGAAAATCAATTTCTGTAGTAAACAGAGTTGCAAATTCATATTGAATTTAATTATTAATGCCATTAATTGGTTATGGAACAGTCACATTTGAATTTTATTATTAAATGTTGCTGACTGTTTCGCTGTTTGGGGAATGTGTCAGGAAGACACGTTGCAAGAAGACCATGTGTGATGGCCTATAGAAGCCAAACTTCATGGGAAGGGATTCCATGATTTGGAAATGGGTTTCGGGTGAAACGCCATTAGACATTATTAATGTCTCATCCGCACTGCATGATTGGTGAACAATATGAGTGAGATGGTAAAGATTATGTCAGTAAGACGTATGAGAGTTATGTAACATCAAAAGGAGTTGGGATGGCAAACCGAGGGACTGTCAACTCAGAGAAGGAGCCCCCATTCCTCATTAATGAAGAGAAAGACTACATCTACAAATGGATAAGTGTTCTGTAAACCCTGACTGATATTAATATATATATATATATATGGGCATCTCTAATTGTTAGAATTACTACACAGAGCATATTCCATTTGCTTATATTATTCAGACTGCTTGAAGTATGATTAGGACCTACATAGTTCACATCAGTGGGGAGTGCACACCTTTCTAGTGCTGAGTTATGTTAGGGATGCCAATATTGACTACACCCTAAGGGAATGGATGCATTCCTAGTGTTTCAATGTTGGATAGTGAATGTTATGAAATATGTTTACAGTTTTGGAGCAGCAATACTGATGAGCTTGCTTATCCATTTTATGTTGACAGTTTATACATATGAAATTTGGAGCTGCACATTAAAGGAAAAAGTGAAGAAAATGGTACTCAGGAGGATTGTATGAACAGAGGTAACCTTTGTGAAGTGTGAGTGGGTATCATGGGCCATGATAGCCTGCAATTAAGAAATTCACCTAAAGAGTTCCTAAAGGGGACCGCTGGTTTGCACAAGAGAAGGAGTGCCACCCTTGTGTGGGTGAATAATTGTTATGCGCATTGAGGGATTGTGATACATTTGAAAGGCTGATGCAAGCCTAAGGCAAAGTAGTAGAGCCTTGACCTATAATGGTCGGTGGCGCAGTTACCTTCCATTGGCCGATGACCTAGACGGATGTGTTGGCTTTGTAATGGAGAGGGCCAACTAGGTATGGGACTGGTTGGGCACCACCAAATGCTTGGTAAATCCAGTCGACGTGAAGGTGTACTGGTAGGGCATTAATTATTTGATGTTTTGGAGCAGCCTATGTGCTAGCCAAACATCCCAGTTTGTAGGAGGATCCCAAGGCTTATAAAGTAAAAGCAGGACCCTGTGGACTAGAGAGGAAATGTCCAATACAGATAAGTATTCAATTTCATTCATGTCTTATTTGGAATAATGAAATTTTCAAGTATAATCCCTCTAATAGTTAAGTTGATGCACTATTATTTCTTTGTTGGAAATCTTGGTCAATGTAGGAAGCAAGGACCCTGAAAGAATTAAAATTGCTTGGTAAATCCAGAGAGTGACTGGTTGGGTATTGACTATTTGATGTTGTGGAGCAGCCTGCGTGGTGGCCAAACATACAAGACTATTTGATGTTGTGGAGCAGCCTGCGTGCTGGCCAAAAATACAAGATTATTTGATGTTGAGAGGCAGCCTGCGCACTGGCCAAATATCCAAGTCCATAGGCGATTCCAAGGCTTGTAAAGCAAGAAAGGACCCTATGGAATAAAGTGAAGACATCCAATGCAGATAAGTATTTGGTTATCTTCTAATTTCTTGATTATGAATATACATGTGTATATGATTTGGTTATGATTCTCTATGAGAATAAACTAAACATGTGAATTAATTCAATGTTTGAGTGTAGGTATTGCAGGAAGCAATGACTATGAAAGCATCTTAAGGATGCATGTGGACATGTGACTGCCTAAAAAGTTCAGCTTGAGCAACAATGAAAGATGGTGCTAGTGGGACTATGTGGGTCCTAGCAGCCAAGAGTTGTAGACAAACCATGTGGAGGGACTCCATGGTTGAGAGATCTGAAATAGACCATAAACACTAAGTGTCATAACCAAGAAGGGCAGGTCAAGCATTCACATTGAAGTGAAAGAGGCTAGGAGCATGAAAACCACAGTGGTGGTGTGGGTTCCAGAATGGAACAAGGCTAAGAGGAGAAAACTCTTACTACTCTTTCTTTCCTTTTTATTGATGCATTTATAAAAACAGAAAATTGTTGAATGCATGCATGGCTGAAAGTAGAGTGTGTTTATTTGCTTGAAATAAATTGTGAATGCTGAATTAATGAATTTCCCGTGAATGGATGAACATGAAGGAATTCATGTGTATGTTGGGAAAGCATGAAAAGTGTGGAGGTTTCATGAATAGAGCATGGGCTCTCCATGTCAATTGGGGAAAACAATTGACTGATTTTTAATATTTAGGTTATGCTTTGCCTAACAAGATTTGTAATGATGAATTTCATAGGTGGAAATTGAATCAATTGGTTGCAGCAGTTACAAGCAAGTGTTGCTTGTGAGAAAAGTGAGAACCATCTGTGCACAGGGACCATGGAAGCAAACCATAGGCTGTTAGAGTTGGCTGAGAGTCTTCTTCAAACAATTTACAAGACCCAAGAAAATCTTGGAGAGATGCTCAAGATACAGAAGAGGCAGAATGAGATGAACCACAAGGTTTTGCAGAACTCTATACGTCTGCAAAGAGAGGTAAAAAGCATTATGGGAGCAATCAGTAAGGGAAAGGACAATGGATCAATGATGAGGCATTCATCAAATCGGTCCATTAAGAAATGTTCCAGGCATGAAGACTCAAAGGATATTGAGCAGGTAAAGATGAAGCAACCAGTGAAATGTTGGAAATGTGGAGGACATCATTGCCTCTGCAACTGCCCAACAAGGGAACCTCAAGAGGGTAGCAGCCATAAATTTTCTAGACTTGTGGATGAGATGAAAGGTTAGAACCAGCAGGAGAAGCTTGTGGAATCCAAGGGGCTTGGTCCTGAAAGTTCAAAGTAAAGGATAGAATGCAGGGCAGACCTGCAAAGTTTTTGAAATTTTGGACATGTGTAAATTGTATATTTATTCCTAAGTCTTGGAACACCAAGGACGGTGTTATTCTAAGGGGGAGGGTATTGTAATACCCCATTATGACCCTTAGGATATATTAGCTTTTAATGTAAATATTGTATACATGTGATGTATGTTTTCCTAGCGTGGAGCTCAAGGCCAAGGCCCCGCTAGTGGAAGCTTGAATTTTATCTAAAAGGCAAGTATTAGACATTATGTTACCCATGTGCTATTTAGCCATGGAACATTGTAAAAATGATGTAAATAAACATCATGCAATAAAATACCAAAACTGGCTATGGAGGCAACGAATGAGAAGGGGCCATGTGTATCCACTAGGGAGTGGTGAGGGGGTTGTGGGATTGAGCCATAAGCTTTCAAATGTCACCTTGAGAACCCATTTGACTTTCCTTGATGACATTTATTTTTGTTGTGAGGAAGTAGTTGAAGATTTTAGTCCATGGCTTCAATGGAGCATGGGCAGCCCAAAAATTTGTATTTGCAGGTATGGGCTCTGTTTTCTTTTACCACAAGCCACTCTACCTCATGTGGGTTGCTTCTTCCTCATCCCCATTCCATTTTGGAAGTAACCAGCATCAATTTTCATCCAAAAACGAATTCCCAGCAGGGAGAAAAACCAGAAATCGCAACTGTGAAAGAACCCACGTGTTGAAGAGCGATAAACGCCCATAATTGGTATTTTATAGTGAAATCCAATGGGGATCCATTGCTATGGACCTTGGGGTGAATTTGGGAGCATTAGCTACCCTGAAATCCATTGGAAAACCCATTTTTGATAGCCCAGAAACCTAGTGATGGGATTGAGTTATTTGTTTCCAAAATGGTGAGAAATCCAAGAATAGATGTTTGAACAGAGGATGGGATTGCTTGAGTTTAGCTTGAGGTGTCTCTAGCTCTGTGGTTGAGCTCACTGGCTTAGCATCCTCATCATTTACTTATTGCATGCTTGATAAACCCAGCTGTGTGCTGGCTTAGCATGACCGTTTGAGTGAATCCATGGCTGTGAGTGATCCTGTCTAGTTCCTCTTTAGTGGATACACAGCCAGCTCGGGGGTGATCTCTCAACTGAAAGAATATAAGCTGGACAAAGATCTATGGTTGGGTGGAATGTTTCTCTCAGATAGCCAGTTGTTTGGAGAGCTTCATCTCCCAGATAAGTGTTGTCTGTGAGTTAAATTATATGCATTATGTTTCTTGCAATGTGTTAATTCAGAATGATAATTGTTCATGTTAATGGAATTGATATGAAGTCTGTGCATAGCATGAGAATGGGATGGATTCTCTGCCTGTTGATTTATCATTTGCTTGAGATAAATATGCTGATGCATTTCAGTTTGTGTGTGCAATTGTGTTTATTTCTGTTGTATATATATTGATTATGTATTTGCACACAGAAGTTTTTTTTTAATTATTATGAATTTCTTAGTAATGAATGGGGCTGCGATTGCCAATAAGCCCGGTAGATTGGTCATGTTTACTTCCTTGCACTGGAATGATGGAAGGGGATGTGACACCTTGTCTTACGGCTGGAGAAACTTCAATAATTCTTTCACTTCACAACCGGTGGCTGGGGGAAACCTCAACCAACAGTATAGGAGCCAGCTTTCGGGTGGTTCTCCCTACTAAAATCCTATTTATCAAATTCCATCTGCAAGACCTTGTTTTCCCTTTCCGGCAACCCTAAAATTTCCAGATATTTTGAAACTGACAAATGATCCGGTACGAAACCATCCTGCATGGCATCCTGCATGGCCACTAGTTCCAACCAAGTTTCCTTCTGGCATTCCAAAGTTTGAAGGAAACACTGGTGAAGACCATGTTGACCTTGTAACTACCTTTCATTTTTGGTGCTTTTCAAACTCCTTGAATGACGATTCCATTAGGCTGAGACTCTTTCAAAGGACCTTAACCAGTGTCATGGCTAAGTGGTACATAGAACTACCTGCCGCATTTTATGACAACTTTTGGGATTTGGCCACAATTTTTTGAACCACTTTCAACTTCCTTTCCGGTATGATGCCGGTACAGATCTTCTATTGACTTTCAGAAAGAATAAAGCCACTCATCTCTCTGATCACATTTAGGAGTGGCGAAGGAGAAATAGGCTATTAACATTGAAATCCCCCAGAGTTTCTGTTAGAGTGATACTTGAAATCACTCCTTCCTTATATCTCTAAGGATGTAGCAACTTCTGGGTGTCTTTTGAGGAGGAAGCCATCCTTAGGACCCAACAAATTGATTTAGTATATGCTCAATCTGAGATCCTGTATGAGATTATCCCTGACGTGCTGAGATCTAATATAGATTTGGGTAAACCTAAGCCTAAACCACATGGCGATGGCATTGTTGGTTCAGTAGACACAACAACACTCGAAGCTTTGACCAAGCACGTTCATCCTTTATTTGTAAAGCAATCTGCTCTAGAAGCAACTAGGGTTGAGACCTCCCCTTCAACAACTGAATCTATACAACAAGTGCAGACAAACCAAAAGGGTCCTCGGCAACCCAACAACAACAAAAATAAGGGTAAGAAAGGGGAGGGGAACCATAAGAAACCCCAAAACACTGAGAATGACGAGGAGGGAAAGAAGGATAAAAGAAAGTCAAGTTTCCTTGCAAGTTATGCAAGGATGAACACCTTACCCACTAGTTTCCTCTTATGGAAGAATCCTAAAAGCTCCTCCATAAGAAGAAACCAACTGTCTTGAAGGACCCATTCCGTCATGTACAAGGATCAACTTCTGGAAACTCTAGTGCTGGGGGAAACCCTCGTGTCTTGTCAGATGATCAGTCATTTATAAACATGGTTAAATTAGGTATGCTTCTGCAAAACTGATCCACAAATTATAACCCGGACTTGCAGCAGAAAGATAAGGAAGTTCCTAAATCATTTACTCCTATCCATATTGAGAGACCAGTAGATTCGTTGTCGAAGATCCCTAAGGGTGTCTTCAAGAGGGCTATGTACAACCCTAATGCACGGGTTGATCCCAACTATTCTATGGTTGAGGATTTGTCCCAAACACCTTGTGCAATGTCCACATAGGAAGTTTTGCAGAGTTGTCCTTTACAGCATAATGCACTTCTAGAAGCAATCGAGAGCGCTGACTCATCTAGTATGTTTTCTCGGTTTGATATGTCTATATTAAACCTAGGTTACCATATCACGCAGCCCTCTGGAGTCCATAGTCCTAAAATCATTGGACAAACTGTGGTGGATGAGGGTGCATCTATGTGTGTAATGTAAACATCGTGCTGGAAATCCCTGGGCTTGCTTGAGTTAGCTCCTTCCAACACATTGCTTACCGCTTTTGATGGAATATCTTTCCGCCCACACGAATTCTTACCGTCGTTCGATGTCAAACTTGCCGTTAAAGTAGTTTATGTGGAGGTTGAAGTATTGGACGCTTTCCTTGACTAAAATTTGTTGTTAGGAAGGAGCTGGATGTATGCGATGCAAGCTATCCCATCATCCGTTTTTCAAGTAATAATGTCCCCCCATGAAGGAAATATCATTATGGTTGATCAAATTTCATTTACTCAGAAAAACAACCATACTTCATCGAATTCAACAATCCCTTTGATTGATCAGACTCACCCTCCCAGTGAGAGTTTGGGAGTAGGCATGTATTCATCGTTGATGAGAACATTCGACCTACCTGCTCCCATTAACTTCATTGGTTCTATGACTAATACTGATTGTTCATCTTCGGATATCTTCAGGGTTAGTCAAACAACTGATCCATGGGTTCTCCTTACTCACCAAGAACCAATAGTGCCCCTATCTGTTGCAGAAGTGGTGTACCAAGCATCACAAAATGATGCAACAGATCATATCTCGACTTCGTCCGTTTGCACATAGTCAGATATAGACTATGCACTAGCATGGTCAGTCAACTCTATCCATTATTTTGATTGTCTAGATACCATTTTACCTTCTGATGAGGCTATTCTGGAAGCCATGATAGGTTTGGATCATCCATGGGAACACTTGCATCACAGATCTTGTTTCCTTCCATATCTATACAAGATATAAAATGGTGAGTTTTCAGTGAGACCTGGTGGGGATAACAATTTGTCCATCACTCCTTCTACTATGAAAACAATTTATGTTGAAGGAAGCATGGCAAACATATCGAGAACTATACCGATTGATATCTCTATCAAACCTGGCGTTGTGGAAAACCTTTTTATTGGAGCAAACTGTTATCCTGATGAGATAAGTTTGTATACCAACTTGATTAAGGAGTTTCACGATCCTTTTTCCTGGTCTTACCAAAATATTCCTGCCATCGACCCCTTTTACCTAAACCCAGAAATGGGCCCTACTTGAAGACGTAGTGTACTTTTTCTTGTATTATAACTATACATGTTTGTAGAGTTACTTTTTCTTTTGATTTCTTTTTGTGCATCTTATGTGTCTTGTGGATTGTGGTTTCATATGAAAACTAAGTTCTTTATAGGATTCACCGATGGCGTTAGTCGCCACACCCATTAGTTGGCCTCAACAACTTGGGTTATTTACTCATCGTATGGTCAACTTGTGTCTTCGGGGGGGGCTTGTTTGGGCTCCACAACAAACAATGTAGCTGAGTACAGTGCAGTCATTGAGTTACTCCGAGATGCTATTCATCAAGACATTTCATGTTTGGAGGTAAGACTCGACTTGTAGTTAGTAGTACTTCAGTTGATGAGTGAATATAGGGTTATATATCCTTCTTTGGTTCGTCAGTTCTTGCGTGTTAGATTACTTGAAAGACATTTTTTTATTATTACATATCAACACATTTCAATAATTTAAATTCATTAGCTGATTCATATGCAAACTATGTACTAGATTGGCATTTGTACCACACACAATCACATTAAAGAGTCACACACATAAGACCACACACAAGTATATATAAGCTGATACTGTATATAACAGATAGAAAAACATGAGTTTTAGTCATAGTATGTTACAATGTCATCAATATACAAAAAGTGGGCTCAAAGGACTCAAAAATATCACATGTCTTTCTCGCTATGGAGAAGGAGGTGCCTCTTCTAATTCTTCTATAGACTCCCTATAGCATATCACTAGTCTGGCTACTTTCCTAAGCAGCCTAATCCATGCTGGAGGCATGCCCACGACATGCTCCTACATGTCGAGCGACATCCACTCGATTTTTTATGTTGGGATGTCATGATTCAGTCGCCTCATATTGCAATCTATGCTCACCAACATGGCAGCAGCAGCACCAGGCGCAGTTGGACGCACAAATATGCGAGGATGTCCCGCAAGTCGAACAGGTCCCACATCTTCACATATCACACGATTAGCACTCTTACTTATTCATAAAAATTATATATACATAAAAGCATAAAAATGAAATATTTTTTCAAAAGCATAAAATTTTCTTACCCATCTCTCCCCAGGCTGATCCTGGAGGTAGAGCGAGCTTTGGATCTTCACGGAAATCCACAACGGCATAGGGAAACTGCTCTAGAGCTGGCACCTGTCAGATTTACCATCCAAGATAGTCTTCATCAGCATAAGATAGTGTAGCCTCGCCACCACCCTGGTGCAAGAAGATATCTCCCCATCAAGTCATCAAAGGCTCACGGGGGCTTAGGACAGGTAGGTCCATCCCAGGGCTTAGAGAAGGAACCCTCTCAAAGAAGAAAGAGCACAAGATGCTCCCGTAGCCAAATTTCATTTTCTTCCCCGTATTGCATTCGATCAATTGGTGCTTCATGTTCACCAAAAGACTCGAACAACAGTCAAATATTACACCCCGCAAGCAGTCAACACCAATATGCATGTAGTTAATTTAAGCCAAGTGTTGTGCATCGCTCCCTCCAATCTTGTTTAGAGTAATCAGGATGAATTTCAATGGGAAGCTCGTAATGGAGCCAATAGGGACTTGGCTACCACTTCTTTCAGTTCCTGGAAAACAGTAATTGTTGACATAGTATTGTACGGATAACGCACCAACACCTCAAAATGTTCCTTTAGGTTTACCATTTTCCCTCTATGGGATAAACCTGTTATGAAATAGATGTTATCAATTGTGAGCTCAAGTATCTCTCCCTGGAGATCAAACACTCCTTGGTCGACATCCCAATAGTTAACAAGCGTTTGTAGGAGATATGTTTGTGCCCTCATGCTGGTAGTTCGATTTTTTTTTCACAAACTACATCTTCGTAAGGAGGCTAATGTCAATGTATCGCCCATAGCTTGTCTATCCATATCTGCATGATCCCTTTCCCTCCACATTAGCACCATACCTACATTCACCCAACCATTTTTGCTTTAGTTTTTTAGTTTTTTCATTTTTTAAACTGCGGTACCTGCAACTATATTCACTAGACAGACGCGGTTACCCGCGGGTATCCTTATAGCAAAGTCACGCATTTTTCTCGTACTCGCAAGTTTATTGTAGGGAAACCCGTGGGTATGAGGCCCTATTTTTAAAACCTTAATAAAAAACAAAAATAATCATCAAAATTTAAAAAATTGGATTGAATGGAAAGTAGAAGGAGAGACTACTTACTTGCAAATGACGGAATCCGATTCGGTGGCCCCGGTGTAAGTGCTATAAGCGTTTGAAGGAAGAGGTTATTTTCACCTTTTTTCTCCAACAAATGGTTTGGTGAGTTTTGTTGTCAATTTGAAACTATTTATAAAAATTATTTGTAATTTTTATCCATTTTTTCAATTCTATATAGTTTCAAAATTGTTTTTAACTTTATTTAACCACTAATGCCCTTTTTAAGTTCTTTTTGGTTAGGTAATTATTGAAGTGACAATTCTCATTTCCGGTTGCGACATTGGTCTTTAAAGGTTTGATTTTCTTCATGACACGTCAGTTTAGTCAAGAAACTTCCTGTCATTTTACGTCATTTTGAAATTTATTTGATCATGTTATATATCATTTGTTACTTATCTAGTCATCAACAACATTTTCTCATTTGACAAGATCAAGGAACTTAGTTTCCTTGATACCTATAGAGTATTTTTAAGCCCTTGTTAGACTCTTTCAAATCAAACAAGATCGCCGAGTATGCTTGTTTTGTTTAAACTCGTTAAAGGAAGTGAACAAGATATCCACTTAGGTATAAGTTTACCCCTTTTCCGGACCTTCGTGGATTAGTTACGAAAAAGGTATACTCTAGTCATACATGGCTAGAAGAGTTATTCTCTCATTGTTTTACACTTTTTCGGGTGAGGAGACTAAATTTACGAAAAAGGACCTTTAGGAGTCTTCTTTAGGGTTTTCAGACTCTCGAAATATGAAAACACCAACGATCATTCACCTACTCAGGCTCAATGTGAAATCCACGAGAGGGTATATAGAGTTATTGTTTAAGTTTTTTAGACTCTTTAAACAAGAAAACACCAGAGAGCACATACCAACTCGGGCTCGATACTAAAATCCATGAGTAGGTGTATGGAGTTATTGTTTAAGTTTTTCAAACTCCTCAAAAAAGAAAACACTGGTGAGCACGAACCGATACAGGATCGATATTAAAATCCATGGATCAGTGTTATAGAGTATTTGTCTATCTCTTCTTCAAAACTCTTTAAAAAATGAAGAAGGCCTTGATTTTTCCTCCCATGGACTCGTTAAACTTACACATGGTTAGACTTGTATCAAGCAGTCTTCTCCTTATTTTTTCGAGCTTGCTTTAAAAATGAAGAAGGACTATTGAGTTTTCTTTCTTGGAATCATTAAAACCAATAAGAAGGATATTATTTAATAAAAATAGAAAAGGGAAGGGAAGTATGTCAAACATATTTTTTAGTTTCAAGGTAACAATTCATTCATATCCTTGAAAAAAGCACCTTTTGAGCCTATCAAATAGTCGGGTTTAGTTTTTGGTGTTAGGATAAAACCTGATCTCAGAGTTTTTAGTCCTCTGGTTGGTTACTCTTCCAATCATATGGAGAATCTACTAATGTATCCTACATTACACATTTATATCATCGTCCCTTGGAGTTTCAAAAGCTGCCTAAGTCACTCTTGTGTCGTACTCACTGTTCATTGATACAACCAGTGTCAGCTATTCTACAGTTACCTTGACCTCATGTGTCGGCCATTCCCTGGTGTCAGTTTGTTTCATCATGTACTCAGTCCTATTCCAGATCAAATCAACCTTTGGTTAGTCCTCGTGTTAGATGATGGAGGATGCCTTAATGCCTCCCTTCTAATAGACTTCTTCCCAACGACATCAACTCATCTTGCTCTAGGAATGAAGTTTAGAGTTATTGGTAGTACCTTGGGGATTGCAGTCATCAGTGGAAATTTCCTTCGCTGTTGAGTAATGGGAATACATCAATGTCTCCTACTTGATGGATTCTTCAAGTGTTCGACCTCAAAACCCCTTATTCACACTTGTTAGAATGTACTAGGTACCTTGGGCCCCATTTTCATTATCGGTGGTTACCCTCGTGTTTGTTAATGGTATACATCAATGACCGGTAATAAAACGTATCCCCCATGTTCGACTACAACTCATTTATTCCCATGGTAAGGATTCGTACCTTGAGACGGTTTGGATGAAGACCTTGGGCCTATGATAGCACCATCTCAATTTTGTATTTCCCAAGTTGCACAAGATTGAGCCAGACCCATATTTGGATCTTGATGAGACATAGATCCAACTTGTTTTTATGGCTATGATCTCCTGTTTGACATGGATCCATGCTTGATTTTCAGTGGCCATGCTATATACATATTTCATTTATGTATTGGAGATTATGTTCTATGATTCCGAACATTTCCTGCTATCAAGATTGTAATTGTCCGCTGAACTAGTTTTTGTTTCAGGTACTTTTGTGACTTCGTCTTGTGGTTTCCTCGCTTCTCCTTTGACTTGGATTGTAATGTATTTCATCCATCGTTTTCCTCTAACCTCACACATTAGGGGGCATCTGTTATCGTGCAAATTAGCACTTCTTCGTTTGTGACTACATTTCCGTGTCGGTCACACAAAAGGAAACTATGGATGGAAGAGCTTACTTGGCCTTAGATGACTTAGGAGCTGAACCCTACTTCTTCAGCTCAAAAACCTATTTTTTCTGACAATTGCACTATAAAACCGCGACTCATATACTTGACATATCATGGGTCACCCGCGGTTCTCTATATTGAAAACCCGCGGGTATATCCTAGAAGTTGTAACCGTGAGCTTCTAAGCTAGTATGCAGTGAGTCAATCGCAAGTTGCTAGATGTCATTGTTGTGGGTATCTTAATAAAATTTGAAAATATATATTAAGAAGATGAATTCGGATTAGTTGAGTAAGGTATTCCAACTTCCCCAACTTCCCAATTCAACTACCTTTCAAACCAATCCTCCTTTCCTTTCCATAAATACAAGGGGACGGCATGAGAAAGGGACACCAATTGGAGAGCTATTGTTATGTTGAAGAAATTCTAAGTCAAGAGAGAGGATCAGGAACCTAGGGCCTAGTTGTGAAGGTGCTTGATGCAAATTCAGGTATAACATTTGTACTTGTTGGATTCTTTGACAATAAAAGATTGAGACACTCTTCCTTTCCCAATAAAGTGTTAATGTTTATTTTGTTTTGATTATAATTTGATGTTATGTTATTCATCAATATAAATATTTATTTATAGTAAAACTGGTGCGAGGAAGGTCTGTGTGTGTTTTGTAGGTTTGTTGCAGTAGAGATTGTGGGAGAAAAGCTTGGATCAACCGTCATAAACAAGGTACATTTTCTCTGAACTTTGATCCTATTTATTTGTAGCAATGTATGCGAAGCTGTATGTGTCTATCTGTCAACTCCTAGTAAGTTGGTATTCTTCCCCTACTATAAGGACTTTCCCCTAACAACACATGGTGTCAGAGCTATCAAGCTATTCTTTTCTCCATTGATTGTCTTGCAGGATCCAACCAATATCAAGGAGGGCGCATTCAATCACGTACAAGGAACATTCAATGACCCAGAGGGCGCAAATAATCATCTTGGGGCACATCCAAACCACTCTAAAATCTATTTCAGATATTCCATGGATCAGTCACATAATATTATCCTCACTCCATTCAATTATTTTGACTAGAAAGTGCAGATGGAGATCATGTTGAGGAGGAAAGGCCTCTACAGGGTGACTATGGAAATTGAAACTGATCCAACCTAATTGAGAAATCAAAGTGGCATAATCGAAGAGATGAAGTGTAACATCTCAAAAATTCACAAAAATTAAAAAAAATTCAGCGTTGCATTAATTTCTATACTAGCTGTGCGGAAATAGATATTAAATGCTTGTTTACTCATTTTAAGACATGCTGGAATAAAATGTTATCATGATCATGCATACGTTGTTGTTTCACGACGTGTGTGATATTAATTTAGTCTACATTATGATGTTGTAGTATGTTTCTTGCCACAGCTGTGCATCCTAGATTACTTATGAATCATTATCAATGCTTTATACCTTGATTTGCTATTGTTTATGTGCGCTAACTGTTTGTTCTTCTTTTGATGATGAAGGGGTCCTATGGGCATCCCGAGGCTTACTTAGATATTTGATAAATCATTTGAACGTTCTTTTCGCAGATCATAGGTAAGAGAAAGTTAGTATTTCGAAAGTGAAATGAGAAAGTCCTAAGTGTCATCAGTTAGCTTTTCAAGTTTTTAAAAGAGAAGTAGAGTAGTTTTCAGACATATCATGGTGAGATCAAATTTGAATATTCCTTCAGTTAAAAATTTGTATCGTGTTCCTGATATGAATTTACTCCCATATCTATGTTATTTATCTTACACATTGAAATGTTTAGTGTTGATGTCAATGCTAAGATCTTTTATATCCTAAACCTAGAAATTACAAGATATTTAACAATCTATAGTAATAGGATCATATCTAAGTTCAATTTGTTTTTATTATGAATTCTATGCTTATCCTATGATCCTATACAATATCTTTATAACTCATAGCGAGATGTAATAGGGATACATTGTAAAAAAATCTACAGTTACAACTATGCATTCCAAGTACTCTCTTATACTAGTTTATACGATGAATGTTTCAAGCTAGTTTATTGAAATAGTTTGTATTAATGATATAATGTCGAGAGCATAATTAGAATTGTGACTAAAAAAAAGTGTTAACGTGACTCTTATAGTTTTTATACTATATAGAAAAGGTTGGTCTTCATACTGTTTTATAAACATGAATTGGCAACATGCCAAAAATATTAGTATTAAAAGTTTTGTAACCAAATATATGATGTGGAATATGTTGCTATCAAGGATGATCGATGAAATACTACTTAACTGTTATGATGATGTTATAAAGGTTGATTGACCCTAACCTAAGTTATAATGCATTGACAAGTTACACGTAAACTTGGATAGTAGTGGTGGTTCAACTTTTGATTACTAATCCTATCCATACTATGGTATGCTAGTACCCTTCATGAAACTTGGGCCATAACCTTGTTAACATGCGATGGCAGGTACGTACATAGTAGCTAAGTGAATTAAAGCGCATTAAAGTGCTTGCGAGTGGATGGTCTAGTGGCACCTCCATGGCATCTCTTCACGTGATCTCCTTGAAATTGGTGCCAACCCTAACTACACTTGGGGCTTACCACTTCGATATCAAAACCATTTTGCATTCAGTTGTCCCGGAGTGGTTTGGTAGAGAGGCTGATAGGCCTACAGGTCTTTAAGGTTTTAATCCTTAGTTATTTTGAGAGCACTTCCTGAGTTTCAAACTGTGACCTGTGGAAAGATACTATTACTGGTTACAGAGTTTAAGGGTCGAGCCATGAGGTTTGTTGCACTTGTTTTGGTATTTTGGAAGACTCAGGTTTTACGCCAGTAGCAGGAGTGTTTGGTTTCGATCCACAATTTAAGAAGGTAATGTCTTAGCTTTTAGCATTGCTACTTTTGTCTATAGTTGGTTTTCAAAACTTTGTAATGCATCTTTTAACCATCCAGTGATTTCGATGGCAGGTGAACTCATCTATAGGGTGCTTAAGAATGAAGCTATGAAAGGGAGGCTGCTTACACAACTGGTAAGACTCATTGTTTTTACTGTAGGTTACTCTTGGTAACAGTTGACCGTTGTTTGGTGTTTAGCTGAAAACTGTGGTTTGACGTCTGGCTGAGGATTTGGCCATTGTTATAATGTTTTGTGAGCCAAAGGATGAATGTAGGGAGGATGGGATCCTCGATCTACTTCGATGTTATCTCTACAACACTTCTCTGTATATATTTATAGGTTGAAAATGTAATAGATTTTGAAGGGGTTCACCTTCAGTCGTTTTAATGGAAAAGAGATGTTTATGGATTTTTGAACTAAATGTTGTTTTGGGGTTCGACCTTGTGTGGTGACTGTAAATCTCAATGTTTTTTAGTCACTATATAAATATCAGTTTGGTTTTAACTGTGTAATGGATAGTAGTATTAGTAACTGTTAAAAGAATTTGACCTTCGACTATTTGATAAATAAAAGGATTCTGGTTTTAAAATGTTTTTAAGTTCGCCGTGTTCTGTGAGCAGTGCTCCAGGAACCTATGTAAATTCGAAGCTTGTTTTAAGCTATGATGTGTGGCTGAGAGCCAAAGGGCTAGATGCCTTGTTATTGTAAATTCAAACCCTAAAATTGTTTCGTTATAGGATAACTTTGAATGTTTTGTGAAGATAACTAAATGTTGAAACCTAATCCCATAAGTCTATTGTCTTGTCTAAAGTGTTCCTTCGTTTAGGTTTTCGATTTGTACAGATACAAGGAAATGTGACTGTAATAATTAATGTTGAGTGTATGCAATGTATTTTTGTTTGGAATGATTGAGGGTTTGTTCCAAAGACTGGTTAAGAACTCGTTTAGATATTATGATTGTTTTGGTGCTCTTAAGGTTTCGACAATAACATGTGAATATATAGAAAGAAGTCTTGTAACTTCTATTTGTTTTGATAAGTGTTAAATGAATACTAAATGTTATAATAGAGAAGCTAGGGTTTTGTCAATAATAAGAGATTCGTCCAATTCAGACTTGTTCTGAGTTTTAAAGGGTCTATGGTAATGCTATTATAAGTATTAACAGTTCTGTTTATTCTGCTTGTATTGATAGTTGTTTTCAATTGTGAATGTTGGTATTTGTTTTGATAGTAAATAAATATAATACCAAATGAATAAAGGTATTATTAGGAGATTCGAATGTTTATGTAGAATATTCTGAGACCATAATTATTATTTGTCTTTTTGCAAGGGTTTAGAAAACATGGAAAAGTTAAACCCTAATTTAATCTATTTCTGCAAAAGTAGAGATATAAGATATTGTTAAATTTGCAAAATATAACAGAGAAAAGGAAACATAACAGAGTTATTCTAAATAAAACAAAGAAAGGGAAACATAATAGAGTTAATCTATTCATTCATCATACTCACTACATTATCATTTATCTATTTTAATCTTCCTTCCCTGTACTAGAGTACGGTATATAAAACAATGCGTGGAAAAATGCAGGGAAGAAAATTAATTTTATCAACTTCATAAATACTTCTTCATCTATTTGCAAAGTTCAGAAATTTCAATCATTTAAATCTTAACTATGATTACTAACAGTATTTAGTTAATAATCCTAAACCAACAGTGATAAAAGTAGTAAGAGATAACTAGATGAAATTAAAATAGCAAGTAGAACCTGATAAGTGGATAGGGTGGACAAACACCCAAGGAGGCATGTTCCTCCCAACCTTCTCCAGAAGAAGCATCCAAACTACTTGCCTCCTTTGGACCCCCAATCCTGTTTACTGAACCACTAGGTAGAATAAATTTGTGTAGAAGCAAGGTACTCAGGTCGTATAACCAACAATCAATAGAGACTTTCCATACACCTCAATCTTTGCACTCAGTAGTGAAACTCTACATTCAGCAGTAAAACTCTGCACTCAGCAGTAAACAAGGAAGACTTACACCATGATAAAAAACCTATTTTTTCTCCTCATCAAATCTCTTGTGTGCATACAGCAAAACCACAAGGTAAATTTCCTCATTAGGAAAAGTGTTGAACCTTAGTCCAAATTTGATGGCTCTTACAAAGATGCCTAGGTCTTCAGTGGTCAGTTTCCAAAATAAATGAGCCTCAAGCTCCAATCCCATCTTTCAGGGCACTATGACCACAATTCAAGGGAGTTGTCCCATACCAACAACTAGTTACTTGATTCATGATGCTTCCACTTGTCCATTGCCTTCTACCCCAGATTCCATTCCACCTAGTGGGTCAGTAAACACTCTTTCAACAGTTCTCCTTGGGTGAGTGTATCCTCTTTTATCTATTTAAATAATAATATTGTGCAATTACAGTCATCCTTGGACACTTGTCCAAATATAAAACTTCACAATAAAAGTTAAGATAATGTTTTCTTCAAACATAAAATGTTTTCAACAAAGGGGTATGTTACATGAAGCCTATGGTGTCGTGTGTCTCGCCACATCCAATGATAGTTTATTCCATCTAGATGGTATTACCACACCCAATGAAGTATGGGAGAATCTCCAAGACTTGTTTGGAAAGACAAAGGAATTAAGAGGCCACCAACTAGATAATGAACTTGTTTCATTGAGTCCACAAAATTTCGAGAACCTATAGTACTTTTTCTCAAAGTTCAAGTCACTTCTTCTACAGTTGAATCAATGTAGAATTGATAAAAAGGATGAGAAACTAATCTTTTCCATTCTCTCCAAGATTGGCCCTGATTACTCGGTCTTTGTTTCGACTTTCCATGACACAAGGAACGCAGTTCAAAATTGGAAGAGTCCTATAGTCTCAGAATTCATGGAATCTCTTACACAAGAACAAGACAAGTTGGTATTGATGGGAGCCATCAAAAGATCATTGTTTAACTGTTGGATATTCAAGGAGTTCAAAAGGCAAGAAGAAGGGAGATTTCAAGAAACCCACTGATCAGAAGAAGGACAAACATAAATTCCATGAAGACTCCTCAAACTTCAAGAGGAATCCAAATAAGAAGAATCAGAAGTCGGAGTGTAAATATTGCAACAGGGGATTTCGCATCCTGAAAACTCCTGCATGAAGAAGACCATTGATCAAATGGATCAACTCCTGGAGAAAGCCAATATTCCCCTTCCTGAGAGCACAAGGAGGAAGGATGGAGGACAAAATTTTGAAGATAAGGAGCGAGTGCATGCACTGGTGGAAAGCACATCAAATCCTACCTCATTCATCATTGATTCTAGAGCTTCAAGGTACATGGTGTCCACAAGAGACAGCTTCTCATCTCTTTATTCTTCTAGTGGTCCAACCATTGTGTTGGGTTATGATTCTGAAATTTCAAGAAAAGGTAAAGGGAGAATTGATATATATTTTGGCTCATTCAATAATTTGTTGAATGTTCCAAGACTTGTTGCTAACCTTTTGTCAGTATACCAAATGAATCACTCTGGATCACCCAAAAAGGTGATCTTCACACCTAATGATGTTGAAATATGTGAAATGTCAACAGGACTAATTGTTTCCTTAGTTTCTATTGACCATAGTTACCAAATCTATAGATTATCTCATTTTGTGCCATTCCCCTCACCTTCTGCTCTACTTACCCATGCCAATGAGTCAAGCAAATTATGGCATGAAATATTTGTTCATTGCACTGAGTGAAATGAGGTGCTCTACAACCCAGTATGGGGTAGATCTTCTAACGTGTGTGATGTAGCGTTACATATAATCAAACATAAAAATGTAGTGTTACATCTTGTCATGTCCCCAAATTTTGCTATGGCCCATGGGGTAATTTTGGCCTAAGTCACCTAGGCAATAATTATTTAAATTAATGAGCAAGTATGGAAACTACCATATGGAAGATGTCTAAGGTTATATTTGGGAATTAAATGAACAAGGTGAGCCCCCATGTAGTTATTAACCCATTACTAAGTCTAAGTGATTAATTAATTGGGGAAATTTTGAGGCATTACACCATATTAATTAATTAATTACTGGGTAATTAATTAATGGCTAAGTTAAATTATTTCCGAGTTGTATTATTCACATTTAAATGGTTATTGCTAATAAATGTGCCAAGTGGTTGTTGACTTGGCTAGGAAATTCGAATTGGACAAGTAGGATAAACTTGCCTAAGTGGTAAAATCTCAGAATAGCAAGAGAATCTAATGGAGACAAGTTGGCAAGGTGAACCAAGAAGGAAACTGACAAAAGCTGGCAAAAGCAAGCAAGAGTAGAAAAGTGGAAAAAACAAGAAAAGTTGTAAGTAAAGATTTACCAACATCCAGAAAGCTAACTAAGGCGCAGTTGCTAATATGGGTGAAGAGAGACAAAAGTTGGCAAGTTTTTCTAAGACAAAACTTGCTAATTATTCCAAGAAGGTGCCTACATGACTTGGATTAGGATGGGCAAGTGGGTAACCTACTCTCACAAGTCACCAAAGCTAAGTAACTTACTCAGCAGGTCATCATGAAGTTTATAAAAGAATCCAACCAACTCCAATGAAGAACTTTTGATCATTTAGAATTTGTGAATGAGAGCTCTGAGCTTCTCAGTTGTTGAGTGTTGTGCCTCATTCTTTTCTCTTGGGTGATGTGCCCCAAGAATATGTGAGTTATCTAAGAGTGTTATGCAGGTCCAACAAGTTATATTACAGCCATTAATATTCAGTAGAGTTCAGCCATGAAGTCTTAATATCATATTGAGGAGGAGGCTACCTTTGGAGAAAAATTGCAGCTAGTTTTAGTGGAGGTTCTTTAGCAGAAGAAGATATTCATGGAGGAGTATGCCAAATACCTTCAGTGAGATCCAGGATTTTTTATCAACATATATTAGTGGCTTACATGTCCATAGGTTGAGTTCATATCTAATCTCCTATTCATCTCTCACTTCTCTAGCTCGTACAACCAAATCTAGAGGTGTTTTCACTGGTGGAGTTAACCAGTCGAAGGAGGGTGCATCAATAGAGTTTTGCAGTAGTTCCTACATCCAAATTAGACCACTAATATGCATAGATCATGATCAGTACTTCAGAACAGATCCCCTGTAACAAATCTCTTCTCTTTTCATATTCTCTATCAAATGTACTGCAATTTCTAGCTTGTAAGGCAATTTGTTTGAAGAGAAAGACACTGGAATAAAAATGAGGGTTCTGTTATGATAAATGTTCTATATTACTATTGATAGGAGTATATCAGAGCTTCAAAATATTTATGAACAGATATTTTAATTAAGGAATCCCATTTATTCAATAAAAATCCAAGACTAGCTCATTGCAAGGTTTTTCTAGACTAGTTTCATTGATTTCGTTGTAAAATGCACTATGTGCATCCATTTGACCTCCCGTCTTTTGAAGTAGATTAATAAAATTATATATTAACCACTTCACTCCACAAAAACAGAATTTAAATGCTTTTAGCCTTGTTTTCTAAAGATAAGAAAATTACTAGCTCAGCAATCCCGGGAGAGCCCGGAAACCCCAAATCTTCCCATATTTTCACAATTCTGCAAAATCACCTTACGGAACTTAACCAGCATATATGTGACTAATATAAAATCTTTTATTAACTCCCAGTGACCCCTCCCTGTCTTGTATGCATATGCCAGACACCCAGGGAGCCTCGAAGTAGGCATATACTTGTTCTATGCTGAAACGTGAATGGTGCTAGTACCTTGTGCATAAGGAAATCTGATATGACCTCCATGACCTACTGCTACACCTAACCTCATACAATTTCCATAATTAAATATTCCTCCCACCATCCTCAATCCTTACATAATCACCCCTCACTTACCTCCTGCACGGTTCGAAGGAATTGACAGAAACTTTTACTAGTAAAAACATTTATAAATTTTGTTGATGTATATGTAACTTCGGAATGTATTTCACATATATGTATATTGTATTCCTATAGAGATGGTATTATTCCTCTATAAGGAAGTGTCGTCATTTATATTGTAAGTGTCGTAACTTATACTTGATGGGTTATTAGACCACCTTGTTGGGGTCGGCCCTGTATAAGTCATGTGGGTCGAAGGGTTATTAGACCACCCTATTGGGGGTCGGCCATGTGGGTCAAAGGGTTATTAGACCACCCTATTGGGGGTCGGCCCACTCAGCATTATGTTATGTGGTAAAGTTCGAGCCTACATGAGTTAGGTAAAAAGGCAAGTCAAGTCAAGTATAAATAGAGTGCAGGAGGCACTCTATTTACTCACTCACTTCACACACATGCTCTCAAGGAGGAGAGGCGCACTTATGGAGGAGGAGGATTGCTGCTAGGTTATGGCTATCTTTATTGGTTGGTTGTATCATTTCTCTATCTATCTCTGAGGAAGTTATTGGGGTTTTTCACCTTTATGGTTTTCCCCAAGTAAATCTTTGTGTCTCTTGTGTGTGCTTGCATTATTGTCTCCATGATTGATATGCTGTAGATATGCTGTACATGTTGTTCTCTCAGTTAAGATCCTAGATCAGATTGAAGTAAATTCAGAAAATTCAACATGGTATCAGAGCTAGCCTGAAAGAAGGCATGATATGGCATGTATGACACTTGTTGCACTTACGATGCTAGGGCTTGATATAGCAAAAACCAGTCATCGTAGCACTTTCGCTATAAATCCGTTTTGGTGAATTTTTCGGATCTGAAATTGTTACAGGCCAAATCTAAGATCTCCAGGTATCTTGTGTCCAAAGGACAACCTCTAATTCGTTGTACTTTGTGATTTATGATCTGTACAATATAGGGTTTCTGCCTCTTCCAGATCTGAGTCAAAATCAGGTGACCTTGGGAAAAAGGTCATAACTTGGGCTAGGAAGCTCCAAATGAAATTTCGTGAAACGTGACAGGTAGTACACAGGACGAGCTATCTCAGAAAACTTTTTCAGAGTCCGAAGGTCAAACAGTGACACGTGGCACGCCGTACAAGTTCGCTCTCCTGTATTATCCCATAAACAGGTCACGTTGCGACACTTGGCATATCTCTCACTCAGAGAATCCAATTGAGGTCAGACCTGTCAGGATGAAAAGATAACAGGCCGATCTATCTCAAAAAACGTTTTCAAAGGCCGAAGGTCAAACAGTGACACGTGGCACGCCGTACAAGTTCGCTCTCCTGTATTTTTCCAAAACAGGTCACGTTGCGACATTTGGCATAACTCTCTCGCAAAACATCCAATTGAGGTCGGACCTATCAGGATGGAAAGCTAACAGGTCAGGCTATCTCAGGAAACTTTTTCAGACCCTGTGGATCAAAAATTTTGGAGTTACACCAGAAACAATGAGGTACATATTTCTGTCAAAACAGAATTATTTTTTGGTACCTTCATTCATGGCTTCCGGAATTTAGGGCTTTGGAGAAAGTTGGAATTTTTGTAATCGGAGACCACGGCTGGATGCTACTCATCAAAATAGAAATTTAGAGACCAAGATCAGAATTTTTGGTTGGGCAGAAGGCCGGGCTTGATTAGACCCTAGTTCGGGACTTTGATCAGAAAAGTGGAAAATTAGGGCTTCTGTAAAAATGGGAATTTTTGAAATCTGTGACCACGGCTGGAAGCTCCTCAGAAAAATAGAAGCTTAGAGCTTTGGATCAAACATTTTGATGGGGCAAAAGAGTGGGCTTCATCAAACCCCAGTTCATGGTCATGTACAGTGATTCCGGAAGTTTCAAAGGCAAAATTGAGGAGTGAAACTTTGCAGTTTTCAAATTCTGAATATACCAGTTTGATCAGCTCATCAAGACGCATATTCCTATCCTTTCGGAAGTTTGAAATTCAAAGTTTGAATTTTTGGGGTTTCTCTGACAAACCCATATCCAGCTCCAGGTCCAGTTCTTGCAAATCAAGTGGATTGGGTTAATCCTAGAAGAAGATGGATTGGTCACCTGCATAAGTGAAGAAGTTCCTGTTTCAGAGGGAGATGAGGCTAAGGCCTTATATAAGAAGATTACAAGTGATCTCGACAGGTATGACTCATCGAGGTATGTTTCGATATTTATTCATAATTAAGTTTATGGTATGCTTGTCTTCATATTATCACGATTAGTACAATCTTGATTTTAGACTTGTCATATCACCTTAATAAAATTATGAATGCATGATAGAAGTCATTCATTTATTAGGAGTATGAAACTTATGTTTGTACTAACACATTGTGATGTTGTATGAGTTTTATGTTGTCTACTAACATGAAAGGTACACCAAGAAGACAAATCATGTTCTAGTTCAAGAACATATGATCATGAGGACAAAGATTCATCCATTGCCATGGATCTCATAGAAGATCCATTCTCGAGGTATGTATAACTTAGTTTTATAATGGTTAACTTATGAGACATGCAGGTTACTAGCACAAGTCACTAAAGAGAACCAGAAGACATTATGCGGGTATGTTAGACATAAATAGCTAGCATGCTAATCCAGGTATGTTTTTCCTATATCAAGCTAAAATCCTACCTTGTGTTAGGATCTTATACTGTTGTTGATAATAATTATTCATGAAGTCATAGGTTTGAATAATCATGGTTGGATGTATATTATTATAATTGATGATATGACTAACCAGAAGAATCATGAAAGTATAGGCTTGAATAATCACAGGTTTTATGCATTTTATATCTTATCTTGATTGATGATTCAACTAACCTGAAGAGTCATAGTCTTGAGTAATTACAGGTTTAGACATGTTATGTTTCTTATGATTTGACTAACCATAAGAATCCTTGAATGCTCATGCTTATTATTTATGTTTGAAATGATCATGACTATACATGCTTGAGATTATTGTGTTTTAATAGTATACTAATGAATGTATGATTTTATATGAGATCACAAGGATAACACATTCATGATACTAATAAGCATGCATAGGGACCAAGGATGAATATGAGTTCAAGAACAGGTAATTCAGGAAGCAAAGATCAAGAGGGAGCACACTCCAGTTGCTCCTGCCAGAAAGCAAAGGAGCACACTCTAGTTGTTCCTGCAAGAAAGCAAAGGAGCACACTTCAGTAGTTTCTGCAAGGATGCAGATATTCAGAGGGAGTTGATCATCTCTCTACATTTCACAACAGAAAGGTGTAGAAGAAGCTACCTCAGATTAGGACTCCAGCAGCTCCTGCAAGGAAGCAAAGACTCAGAGGGAGTCCACCCAACGAACAAACAAAGATAAGTATTTGAATTGTCATTTCTTAAATAATACTGTTCAATAATGTATATACTGATGTTCCTAGAATTAGGTTGTGTATTATGCATATTAGAATAATTGCATTGATGAACAGTATACTACTAATATGCATGGGTAAGTAGCCTATGGCACTGTACAACATTCCATTGCTACTTATCTAGAATGAAACCTCTTTGCTGACATGTTGGGAGTTGTGCATGTTAAAATTCAATATGCTAAGACAGAAAATAGCAGCATTACATTCCATTTCACAATAATAGCATATACAGGATCACTGAAGAAACAACAAGCATAGCATAAACACAAGAGACACAGATTTATCCTGGGAAACCCTCATGGGGTAGAAAACCCAGTAAAGCTTCCTCAATATAGATGATCAGCAATATACAAAGATGCAAACCAAAGACATGATCTCCTTCTCCACTGTAGCAGACCTCTCCTCCAATAGGTGCGCCTCCCTTGAATGAGTGAGTGTATATAATGAGGAACACACCTCCTCTATTTATACACTACTTTGATATGTATTTTACACAAGTACACGTAGGCTCGTATTTAACCAATAGGTTAAATAACCCACTACAACTAACTGGGCCGACCCCTCTAGGGTGGTCTAATAACCCTTTGACCCACATAACACATTTAGGGCCGACCCCCACTAGGGAAGTCTAATAACCCGAGTTACCACATTCCGACGGAGGAATAAACATCTCCGGATATACAATAAGATCTTCACGGAGGAATGAATCATCTCCGGAATAATAAAGTACAAATATAATATTCTTTGAAGTTACAATATTTAACACTCCCCCTTAACGAGAAGGATATTATAACAGTATCTGCACGAGCAAGGAGTCATCAACATCATACATGATACATCTATAAATCATTGGAAGCTTTCTCAACATCATCAGTAACTCAAGCAGTTACTGGAACATCTTCAATACTGGAACATCAACATCTTCAGTACTGAGTCTTTATCTTCTGCAGCACTCGAACAACTACAACAACATCAACATCTGGATCCTCACGATCATCAGTATCGTCACACACGATCATTAGCATCGTCATCACACGATCATCAATATCGTCATCACACGATCATTAGCATCATCATCACATGATCATCAACATCGTCATCACACGATCAGCAGCATCGTCATCACATGATCATCAACATCGTTATCACACGATCAGCAGCATCGTCATCACACGATCATCAGCATCGTCATCACACGATCATCAGCATCGTCATCACACGATCATCAGCATCGTCATCAATACAGGTATCCATAACAATACAAGTATCCATATCATTAGTACACGTATTCATGCCAATACAAGTGTACATATCATCAATACAAGTATCCACACTGATACAAGTAACCACATCATCAATACAAGTATCCTACCGATACAAGTAACCACATCATCAGTACAAGTATCCTACCGATACAAGTAACCACATCATCAATACAAGTATCCTACCGATACAAGTAACCACATCATCAGTACAAGTATCCTACCGATACAAGTAACCACATCATCAGTACAAGTATCCTACCGATACAAGTAACCACATCATCAATACAAGTATCCTACCGATACAAGTAACCACATCATCAATACAAGTATCCTACCGATACGAGTAACCACATCATCAATACAAGTATCCTACCGATACAAGTAACCACATCATCAATACAAGTATCCTACCGATACAAGTAACCACATCATTAATACCATCACTTTCTCGGAGACCATTCGTCTACGGATCAATTCAGGGACCGAAGTCCGAGGATGATACAATCCCCATCACGTACATTTTGAACTAGCAGTTCCGGGATGATGCAATCCCCATCACGTACATTTTGAACTATCAGTTCCGAGATGATGCAATCCCCATCACGTACATTTTGAACTATCAGTTCCGGGATGATGCAATCCCCATCACGTACATTTTGAACTATCAGTTCCGGGATGATGCAATCCCCATCACGTACATTTTGAACTATCAGTTCCGGGATGATGCAATCCCCATCACGTACATTTTGAACTATCAGTTCCGGGATGATGCAATCCCCATCACGTACATTTTGAACTATCAGTTCCGGGATGATGCAATCCCCATCACGTACATTTTGAACTATCAGTTCCGGGATGATGCAATCCCCATCACGTACATTTTGAACTATCAGTTCCGGGATGATGCAATCCCCATCACGTACATTTTGAACTAAGGTCCAGGGACGATGCAGTCCTATCCTCTATTCTCGGAGACCTCACGTCTACGGCTCTCTTTAGGACTGGAAGTCCAGGGATGATCCAATCCCCTCAAGTCCACCAAGGACTTCATTCTCGGAGACCTCTCGTCTACGGCTCTCTTTAGGACTGAAAGTCCAGGGATGATCCAATCCCCTCAACTGTCCACTAAGGACTTCATTCTCGGAGACCTCACGTCTACGGCTCTCTTTAGGACTGAAAGTCCAGGGATGATCCAATCCCCTCAAGTCCACCAAGGACTTCATTCTCGGAGACCTCTCGTCTACGGCTCTCTTTAGGACTGAAAGTCCAGGGATGATCCAATCCCCTCAACTGTCCACTAAGGACTTCATTCTCGGAGATCTCACGTCTACGGATCTCTTTAGGACTGAAAGTCCAGGGATGATCCAATCCCCTCAACTGTCCACTAAGGACTTCATTCTCGGAGACCTCACGTCTACGGCTCTCTTTAGGACTGAAAGTCCAGGGATGATCCAATCCCCTCAACTGTCCACTAAGGACTTCATTCTCGGAGACCTCACGTCTACGGCTCTCTTTAGGACTGAAAGTCCAGGGATGATCCAATCCCCTCAACTGTCCACTAAGGACTTCATTCTCGGAGACCTTACGTCTACGGCTCTCTTTAGGACTGAAAGTCCAGGGATGATCCAATCCCCTCAACTCTATTCTCATCCATACAGGTACAATCATATATCACATCAAAACATGTGTACAACAAAACATGTATACATCACTAATCAAAACATGTACACATCACATCAGAACATGTATACATCACAACTAGCATGTATTCTTACTAATACATCTAAACATGTATACATCACACCAAAACATGTATACATCTAGCATGTATTCTCACCAATACATCTATCATCAAAAGCATGTATAAGTAAAGCTAAGTATTCTAAGTATAAGAGTCCTAAATCTAAATATTTCTAAGTAACTGGGTGTAGAGAACAGGTTACCTCATCAACGACCTTGTTGTTTGATGAGACAATCTCATCAGTAGTGACTATACTACTCCCCCTTTCGAGGACGGTCCTTTTGAACTACACCAAGCTTGTCTCGGAAGTATTCAAACTTCACTCGAGACAGAGGTTTGGTTGGTAACTTCTTCACTTGACGTAGGGGCTTGGTTAGTACAATGGTAACCTGTTACAAATTCAAACTTTTAGAGTTCATTTCTGTGACATATCTTGTTAGTTCCCTATGTTCTTTGACTTATCATGGAACACTAGATTCTATGTCATCTTGATACAACTCTAAATATCACATAGGATCTCAGTTGGTTCTAACTCTAAGTCAAACAATCCTAAAGCCAAACTTCTTCACAACTAGCAGAGCAAGCAGCCATATATTCCGCTTGTGCTGAGAGTCACACTAGACTGCTTCCAGCTAAACCACGAGATCATGGCTAATCCCAGACAATAACATCCTCTCGAGGTGTTCTTCTTGTCTGATACACTTCCTGCCCAAACAGAATCTGAATAGCCATCTGAAGTCATGATCTTCAAGATAGCATAGATCAAATTCTATCGTGTCCTTTATGTGCCTCATCACATACTTTGCAACTATCAGGTAAACACATCTAGTTTCCACTAGATACTAACTCAAGGTGTTCATAACAGAGCATATATCTAACCTAGTATATGTTAGATATATCAAAGACCCAATAATTTGACTGTACAGAGTTATATCCACTAACTCTGATGAGTTATCCCCTAACGGCTTCAAGCTGGAATCCATAAGAGTGGCCATTCCAACACCTCAAGTCATATTTCTCATCATACTTTCCCTGAATGATAAATATTCCTTCTGAGCCTTGCCATACTTCCAGACCTAGGAAGTAAAGCATCAAATTGAGATCTTTCATTTTTCATTTCTGCATTGAATGATCTTCTGCATATCTATCTGTGCCATCTCTCGTTAGATGGGTCTACTGATATGAGCCTCAATATCATTCGAACTCTGTGGTGAGTTCCTTCTTGCATCCATGTCATATGTGTATCATATTCAACCTTGTAGCAAAGGTTGAGATCCACATCACCCATGGTGATCATTAAGCTTAAATTATTATCGATCCTAGGTACCTATACAGAACCTGATTCATACCTCTTCTTTAATTACACCATACTTGGAGCAAACATCTTGTCATGATTCTCTTCCCCTTTCTAAGAGAATCTTCTAGCCATGAGCCTTCTATATTTTGTTTGATTTGTAAATCTTCTTGTTTGAACATCCACCACTTGTACGGTGTCCATCATTCTTCATGACCTTTCCTACAAATCAAAATTAAGTACATGATTAGTAATACTTCATAATCATCAAAAGATAACCCATTATGCATACAGATATCATTTACATAGTGATGCAACTATTTTGACCATTACTTTGGCACAACACTTTCCCATATCCTGTATGCATACAGTGGCTATCTAGATGCCTTCCATCTCTACCAGAACATACTATCGAGAGTGTGCACAACTCTCAGCATGTCAGCAAAGAGGTTTCATTCTAGACAAGCAACAATGGAATGTTTGTCCAAGCATATGCACATTAGTTGTATACTGTTCAATGCTCTATGAATGTTTACACTCAGCATTATATATTCTAGGAATACAAATATGCATGCAGGCAATATCATTACTATTTCAAATAGCAACTCAAATACTTATCTTTTATGTTTGTGTGGCTGCCTCCCGCTTGATCTTCTGTATGTCTTTTGAACTTCTATTCATTCTGTACCACTGTGCATGCTCAAGAGTCATCCTCATGATCTCATATACAAACATACACTCATTAGTATATTCTAAATGCTATCAAAACATTATAGTACTAAATAATCTTGAAAACATATAGTCATGATTATAGTTAATAAACATTAGTATTCAAGATTTCAGGGAAGTCTTCTTTTACTCATGCGTATCATTGATAAGAGATATAATATGCATAATCCCTTGGTTACTAACTTTATGAAAGAGCATAACCAATCATTCCAAGTATACTTATATAAGGGATCCTAACACAAGGTAAGATTCATGGGAAACATACCTGGATTATTATACCTACTTGGTTATGTACAACATACCTAAACAACCTCTTCAATGATTTAGAGATCCTGAGCTAGAACCTGCATGTCTCATAGGTTAAGCATAATATAACAAAGTCATACATACCTCGTAAGTAGAACAAAGATTATGGATGAGTCTTTGTCTTCATGTTTTCATGGTCATGAAGCCTGATTTGTCTTTTGTGATGTACCTGTATCTTGTTAGCAGACAACCTCAACCTCACACAATACCATAATGCATTAGTACAATCATAAGTGTCAACACCCTAACCAATGAATATCTTCTATCATGCATTCATAATTTTGTTAAGGTGATACAACAAATCTAAAATCAAGATTGTACTAACTGTAATAATCATGAAGACAAACATACCATAAACTTAATCATGAACAAATCTCAAAACATACCTCGATGAGTCATACCTATCGAGATCGCTTGTAATCTCCTTATGTAAAGCCTTAGCCTCATCTCCCTCTGAAACATGAACTCCTTCACTTATGTAGGTGACCAATCTATCTTCTTCTAGGATTAACCCTATCCACTTGATTTGCAAGAACTGGACCTGGAGCTGGATATGGGTTTGTCAGAGAAACCCCAAAAATTCAAACTTTGAATTTCAGACTTCCGAAAGGATAGAAATATGCGCCTTGATGAGCTGATCAAACTGATATATTTAGAATTTGAAAACTGCAAAGTTTTACTCCTCAATTTTGCCTTTGAAACTTTCGGATTCACTGGACGTGACCCTGAACTGGGGTTTGATGAAGCCCACTCTTTTGCCCCATCAAAAAGTTTGAACCAAAGCTCTAAGCTTCTATTTTTTTGAGGAGCTTCCAGCCGTGGTCACAGATTTCAAAAATTCCTATTTTTACAGAAGCCCTAATTTTCCACTTTTCTGATCAAAGTCCCGAACTAGGGTCTAATCAAGCCCGGCCTTCTGCCCAACCAAAAATTCTGATCTTGGTCTCTAAATTTCTATTTTGATGAGTAGCATCCAGCCGTGGTCTCCGATTACAAAAATTCCAACTTTCTTCAAAGCCCTAAATTTCGGAAGCCATGAATGAAGGTACCAAAAAATAATTCTGTTTTGACAGAAATATGTACCTGATTGTTTCTGGTGTAACTCCGAAATTTTTGATCCACGGGGTCTGAAAAAGTTTTTTGAGATAGCCTGACCTGTTAGCTTTCCATCCTGACAGGTCTGACCTCAATTGGATGTTCTGAGAGAGATTTATGCCAAATGTCGCAACGTGACCTGTTTTGGGAAAGTACAGGAGAGCGAACTTGTACGGCGTGCCACGTGTCACTGTTTGACCTTCGGCCTCTGAAAAAGTTTTCTGACATAGCTCGGCCTGTTATCTTTCCATCCTGACAGGTCTGACCTCAATTGGATTCTCTGAGAGAGAGTTATGGCAAGTGTCGCAACGTGACCTGTTTATGGGATAATACAGGAGATCGAACTTGTACGGTGTGCCACGTGTCACTGGTTCAACTTCGGCCTCTGAAAAAGTTTTCTGAGATAGTAAAGTCTGTGTACTACCTGTCACTTTTCACGAAATTTCATTTGGATCTTCCTATCCCAAGTTATGACCTTTTTCCCAAGGTCACCTGATTTTGACTCAGATCTGGAAGAGGCAGAAACCCTATATTGTACAGATCATAAATCACAAAGTACAACGAATTAGAGGTTGTCCTTTGGACACAAGGTACCTGGAGATCTTAGCTTCGTCCTGTAACAATTTCAGATCCGAAAACTTCGCCAAAACGGATTTATAGCGAAAGTTCTACGATGACTGGTTTTTGCTATGTAAAACCCTAACCTTCAAATTGTCGTAAGTAAAGCAAGTGTCTTTAGTGCCATACCTTGTCTTCCTTCAGGTTAGCTCTGATACCATGTTAAAATTCAATATGCTAAGACAGAAAATAGCAGCATTACATTCCATTTCACAATAATAGCATATACAGGATCACTGAAGAAACAACAAGCATAGCATAAACACAAGAGACACAGATTTATCCTGGGAAACCCTCATGGGGTAGAAAACCCAGTAAAGCTTCCTCAATATAGATGATCAGCAATATACAAAGATGCAAACCAAAGACATGATCTCCTTCTCCACTGTAGCAGACCTCTCCTCCAATAGGTGCGCCTCCCTTGAATGAGTGAGTGTATATAATGAGGAACACACCTCCTCTATTTATACACTACTTTGATATGTATTTTACACAAGTACACGTAGGCTCGTATTTAACCAATAGGTTAAATAACCCACTACAACTAACTGGGCCGACCCCTCTAGGGTGGTCTAATAACCCTTTGACCCACATAACACATTTAGGGCCGACCCCCACTAGGGAAGTCTAATAACCCGAGTTACCACATTCCGACGGAGGAATAAACATCTCCGGATATACAATAAGATCTTCACGGAGGAATGAATCATCTCCGGAATAATAAAGTACAAATATAATATTCTTTGAAGTTACAATATTTAACAGTGCACACTCTTAACAATGTTCTGGTAGAGATTGGAAGGCATCTAGAAAGTTACGGGATATGGATAAATGTTGTATTGAAGCATTGGCTAAGATAATTGCATGACTGTATGGCATATTTCTTTATGTGTAAGAATTTGTTCTGAAAACTATAAGATGTTTTCTAATCATGCAATTTAACTTGTTGTGTAGGAAACATCATATGCCATCTCCTACAAAAGGACTACAACATTTGTTCCAGCAAGAAAGATATCTATTGAAGATATTGAAGTTCCCAGGATCTGGGATGAAGAAATGGAATGCCATGATCCATAGATCATGAAGAAGATGTTTGGGATGCAGTCCCAAGACCTGACAGGGAGTCATATGTATGCAGATTGAAGAAAGCCTTGTATGGCTTGAAGCAAGCTCCCAGAACTTGGTATGGTGAAGATAGATTGATTGCCGACACGCAGCGGAAGCTTACTACCGAGTTCGAGATGAAGAACTTGGGGATGATGCACTATTTGTTTTTGGCATGGAGGTGTGGCAAAGTGCAGATAGAATCTTCCTTGGACAAGGGAAGTATGCAGTAGAGATCCCAAAGAGGTTCGGGATGATGGATTGCAAGGCCATGGCCACACCTATGGCATCGAATCTGAAGCTTCTATGTGATGCTTCATCTGAGTCAGTTGATGTCTCTATGTATCGTCAGATGATTGGGTCCTTGATGTACCTGACGAACATGAGACCAGACATTTGCTTTGCTGTGAACACATTGAGCCAGTTCCTGACGGATCCGAGAAGTGTTCACCTGGTTACTGTAAAGCATGTTTTGAGGTACCTGAAGGGTACAGTGGATTATGGGCTCAGGTATGAGGCGAATCAAAAGTTTAACCTGGAAGGTTATGTTGATTCAGATTGGGCTGGCAGTGCTGCAGACAGGAAGAGCACATCTGGGTGCTGCTTCAGTATGGGATCAGGTGTGATCTCTTGGTTTAGCAGGAAGCAGTCCTGCGTAGCACTGAGTACAGCTGAGGCAGAGTATGTTGCAGCCTGTTCAGCTAGTTGTGAGGCAGTATGGCTACGGAAGCTACTGTCTGAGTTATTTGATCTCCCGTTGGAGGCTACTGGTATCTTCTGTGATAACCAGAGTTGTGTGAAGCTGTCCGAGAACCCAGTGTTTCATGACAGGTCGAAACACATAGAGATCAAATATCACTATATCAGGGATATGGTGCAGAGAGGAGCTGTGAAGCTCCTGTATGTTACGACGGACGAGCAGATTGCAGATGTGCTGATGAAGCCACTAGCCAGGGTGAAGTTCGAGTACTTCAGAGAGAGGCTTGGCGTGCTTCAGATCAAGGATACTTCAAGGAAGAAGTGATGGACACATTTGCTGAAGCCATTCCAAGCATGTTGGAAGGAGGATCCTTCACATGGCTGTGGATGTAAGCGCTGGATGATGAGCATCAGGATGATGTTCTGGTTTCTGCTTGGATATGATCAGTTGGATCATTTTATGTATGTATGTATGCATCATGTTGGATGCTTGGACCATGTATCTGTATATGTATCAGGTGGATACATTGATGATCAGGAGGATCATGTATGATACCTGGTATGCATCAGGTAGATGCATTGATGATTAGGAGGATCATGTATGATGATATGTATCATGTATTTGTATCAGGTGGATACATTGATGATCAGGAGGATCATGTATGATACTTGGTATGCATCAGGTAGATGCATTGATGATCAGGAGGATCATGTATGATGATATGTATCATGTGGATACATTGATGATCAGGAGGATCATGTATGATACTTGGTATGCATCAGGTAGATGCATTGATGATCAGGAGGATCATGTATGATGATATGTATCATGTATTTGTATCAGGTGGATACATTGATGATCAGGAGGATCATGTATGATACTTGGTATGCATCAGGTAGATGCATTGATGATCAGGTGGATCATGCAGCAGGATGTTGCAGTGATGATCAGGATGATCATAGATGATGAGCTTCAGGATGTTGCTCCAGATGACATGCAGCAGGACGTTGCAGTGATGATGATCAGGATGATCATGGATACATCAGGATGATGTATGGTGAGTATCAGGTTGATACTCTATGGCCGTGGATCAGGTTGTGCAGATGAGCATGTAATTCGTTGCCCTGGGAGATTTGCAGATGGTCTTTCGAGGTTTTGCCTATGGCATGTAATTCGGTGCCCTGGGACATCTGGCAAATGCTCTTTCGAGGTTTTGCTCTGGGAGGACATGTAATTCGTTTCCCTGGGAGATCTGCAGATAGTCTTTCGAGGTTTTGCCTATGGCATATAATAGCGCCCTGGGATATCTGGCAGATGCTCTTGCGAGGTTTTTTCCTATGGCATGTAATTCGTTTCCCTGGGAGATCCGATAGGTTGGGCTGTGTGCCCGTAATCAGTCCTGGGATGCTCTTGCGAGGTTTTGCCATGACCACATGTAATTCGTTGCCCTGGGAGATTTCAGGTCGGAGTTGTGTACCCGTAACATCCTGAGATGCTCTTGCGAGGTTTTGTGGTGGACCACATGTAATTTGTGCCCTGGGAGATTTCAGGTCAGAGTTGTGTACCCGTAACATCCTGAGATGCTCTTGCGAGGTTTTGTGGTGGGGTCACATGTAATAGCGCCCTGGGAGATCCTACAGGTCGGAGTTGTGTACCCGTAACATCCTGGGATGCTCTTTCGAGGTTTTGTGACGCACGTAATAAGTCCTGAGGATTCCACAGTATGGCCAGTGATGACGAAGACCTGCAGGTGGTGGGCCTACATCCAGTATGAAAAAGGACTGGCTCTGTAGAACTTCCTATGACGAGTAGATTCAGAGATTGATTGAGATAGCAGCAGCAGTGACGATGATGATGACTCGATGACGATTATCCAGTGACGATGATCCAGAGAAGATGACTTGTGCTAGAAGAACTGTGCTGAGAAATACCTTCCTAGTTAAGAGGGAGTGTTGATGTATATGTAACTTCGGAATGTATTTCACATATATGTATATTGTATTCCTATAGAGATGGTATTATTCCTCTATAAGGAAGTGTCGTCATTTATATTGTAAGTGTCGTAACTTATACTTGATGGGTTATTAGACCACCTTGTTGGGGTCGGCCCTGTATAAGTCATGTGGGTCGAAGGGTTATTAGACCACCCTATTGGGGGTCGGCCATGTGGGTCAAAGGGTTATTAGACCACCCTATTGGGGGTCGGCCCACTCAGCATTATGTTATGTGGTAAAGTTCGAGCCTACATGAGTTAGGTAAAAAGGCAAGTCAAGTCAAGTATAAATAGAGTGCAGGAGGCACTCTATTTACTCACTCACTTCACACACATGCTCTCAAGGAGGAGAGGTGCACTTATGGAGGAGGAGGATTGCTGCTAGGTTATGGCTATCTCTATTGGTTGGTTGTATCATTTCTCTATCTATCTCTGAGGAAGTTATTGGGGTTTTTCACCTTTATGGTTTTCCCCAAGTAAATCTTTGTGTCTCTTGTGTGTGCTTGCATTATTGTCTCCATGATTGATATGCTGTAGATATGCTGTACATGTTGTTCTCTCAGTTAAGATCCTAGATCAGATTGAAGTAAATTCAGAAAATTCAACAAATTTTTTGAAGTTGAGTTAATATCTTGGCCAAATATTACCAACGATATTACAGTGGTATCAGAGCTCTTTCCTCTACTCCTGTGTAAATAAGACTCTTAATTTAATGAACTTCCAGTCATGTCAATATTCAGTGACGAAGACTCTTACTCTGATGATTTTTTTTATGAGCAATATGATGATGAATATGTTGAACCATATGAAGAGGAATCGATCCCTATCGGAAATTTCTATTTGCAGAAATTTGAATGTGATTCCCTTGTTGAACATATGTTTGAAGAGGATATATATAATGATCTACCTATGACTAATTGGGATTATGGAGGAATACACAATAGAGGGAACCCAAAGAAATCCTATGAGTACTTCATGGAGTACTCTGCCTTGAAGAAGGAGCTTTAGAAGTCCCTAACCTTTAGAGACTATTGTGATTTAGAGATTCAGAGTTTATTCAAAGACCCCTACAATAGTGATAGCAGAAGAAGGATTGCACATATGGTTGATGGTGTGTGCAAGGAAGTCGAGCCAAGATTTTTACCCTTAGGAGCTAAGATGGATAGGAGGGATAAAGATGTGTCCTCACAGCCAGGAAAAATCAAGGGAGGAAACCAAGAGCCACCTAGTTCTTCGGGTGGAGAAGAAGTAGGAAAAAATAAAAATGAATTTGCAGCCCTACATATGGATCCATCCCAATCTCAAGGAAAAGGAATCAAGAAGGAAGTTTCATCAAGGCCATTGGCAGGGCCAAGCATTGTGAGACTGTTATGTTTTCCTTCAAGAAGGAAGTGCAAAGGTTGTGATCTGAGCACAAAACAATGTGGAGAGACATTAAGTTTCTTGGAAACAAATGACCAATAAGACCTTGCTAGTGCCCCATTACTCCAAGAAGTGGATGAAGAAGGTCAATGTACAGTGGAAGATCCAGTAGTCAAACATTTGATTGTTGGAGATGAGGGAGGTACAATCACTCTCAATCTTTTGATGGTTGATTTAAAAATAAGTGCAGAAGAAATGGGACAAATTGATGAAGGTGATACATCTTTTGGATCTGATCCAAAGGAGGAACATAATTCAGATTTACAATCACCCCTTGAACCTCACTCACAAGGACGTAGAAATTGAGAACATCTCAGTAGGGTGTGAAGCAGTGAAATGGGTGGGTGAAAAAGCCATCATAACTCCACTACATGAGGATAGCATGACACCTGGTGAGTTATTAAATGATGATTTTTATGTGTATGTGGCAGCCATTTCCATTGAAAATTTTAGAATGGTTGACCCCCATAGTGATGAGGTTCAAAATTTTGGTTTTAAAAATGAGAGCAGTGTGAAGGCTGAAACTTGGAGAGAAGATCTTTTTGTTGCACCAAGGATGAATGAGCACTTATGTTGCAGCTCAAATTATGTTTCTGAGGACCTGCAAGATGAATATATTGCAGCAGCAACACATAGATCAGATTTCAAAACCTCAAGTGCACTGAATGAAATTGATCTGGTGATGGAAAATGAAAAGGAGGAACATCTGCAAGAACCTCATCTTCTTGTGGCATCTTTAAAGATGGATGAACAGAATATCCAAGAGGCCCTGAAACTTCTCCATGAAACTCATGCTTCAATATCAAAGTTGTGTTGGGAAGCTGCATTAATGGAAGACCAATCTTCCTTTGAATCCATGGAGGACATACAGAAAGCAATGTCCACAATCAAACGTAATTTCTCACAGTTGCTTTCAGATAAAAATTACATGTTTGATCTTATTGAGTTATTGCGGGAAGCAACATTGCATGATGAAGAGAGTATTAGAATATATTAAAAAGTGAACTGCAAGCTCAAAGGTGAGTTGTTGGCCACCCAAGATTCTTTGAGATACACTAAAAGTGCCCTCTTAGAATCACAAAGGAAGATAGAATAATTTCAACAAGAGTGGCAAGAATTGATCGAATCCTCAATTTTTCCTGAGAGTCATCCCTTTTGGGTAAATGACATAAAAATATCTATGGAGGAACCTCATGAGTGGGTGGACCATGAGGAGCAATCTGTTCAATATGTGCTGGAAGAAGTTGCAGAAAAAGTGGATGGAATGTTCAGAAGCATGGCTCACCACCCTTCATTCCCCACTCCACATTCAACCACAAATTGTGGGAATGAAAATTGGGTAAAAGTATTCTTCCTCTTGGTGTCACATGATGAGCAGGAGGATCCTAAAATCGAGGTTGATGACATGTTCCTTAACCCGTAGCAGTGGAGGCATTCCATGCATGTGTGTGCAGCCATTTTTGACAAGGAAGTATCAGATGCACACTTACTTTAAGTATGTGGGTCATTTGATGGAGTTATGCACCCTTGGATCAATGGCAGAGAGCCGAGCCAATGGATGAAGAGGGGAACACCTGTGGAGTTCCATAGAGATCATGAATTCTCTTTATGTGAGTAGGACATACACATGGCTGATCGAATTCCATATGACTCAGCAATTAAAAGTGCTTGTCCATCTATGGGTTGGATGGATATGGGCATCATTGCAGTGAAGACCTTGGAAGGTAAAATGTTCACTTGTTTCTGCAATAAATTTGTTGTTATAACTGACATTGTTTTAAATTGTGAGCAGCAACAAAAATGTATTTTGCAGCCATTAGATGTCTCCAGTGCCCATGCACAAGAGATGCATTCTAATTTGCATGCTTTCAAGAACTTCTGTGTTTGGTGGAGAAATCACACAGTTATTCAATTTTGCACTAGGAGAGGCACACTTACAACATGATGGATGGATCCGAGCATACCTTGGAGTGATAAGTTTTCACAAGTAACATATATAATGGATGGTATTCATCAGGGACCATGGGATCCAGGAATTCTACTCAAGTTATCCTAATTGAGTTGGAAATTTTGTTCATTGCTGGTTAAATTGCAGATATAAATTACAGTGCAATTTTTCTTCATTTTTTTTAAGACCCAAGTTAATTCTAGACTGTACAGTGGATGGGGACAATTATAATTAGAGTGGTGCAGCAAAAGTTTGGTGGAATCCTGACATTGCTTGAGGACAAGCAATCTTAGGAAGGGAGGACTGTCATGTCCCCAAATTTTGCTATGGCCCATGGGGTAATTTTTGCCTAAGTCACCTAGGCAATAATTATTTAAATTAATGAGCAAGTATGGAAACTACCTTATGGAATATGTCTAAGGTTATATTTGGGAATTAAATGAACAAGGTGGGACCCCCATGTAGTTATTAACCCCATGACTAAGTCTAAGTGATTAATTAATTGATAAATTAATTATCTGGGGAAATTTTGAGGCATTACACCATATTAATTAATTAATTACTGGGTAATTAATTAATGGCTAAGTTAAATTATTTTTGAGTTGTATTATTCACATTTAAATGGTTATTGCTAATAAATGTGCCAAGTGGTTGTTGACTTGGCTAGGAAATTCGAATTGGTGAAGTAGGCTAAACTTGCTTAAGTGGTAAAATCTCAGAATAGGAAGAGAATCTAATGGAGACAAGTTGGCAAGGTGAACCAAGAAGGAAACTGACAAAAGCCGGCAAAAGCAGGAAAGAGCAGAAAAGTGGAAAGTAAATAAAGTGGAAAAAACAAGAAAAGCTATAAGTAAAGATTTAGCAACATCCAGAAAGATAACTAAGGTGCAGTTGCTAATCTGGGTGAAGAGAGACACAAGTTGGCAAGTTTTTCTAATACAAAACTTGCTAATTATTCCAAGAAGGTGCCTACATGACTTGGAGTAGGATGGCCAAGTGGGTAACCTACTCTCACAAGTCACTAAAGCTAAGTAACTTACTCAACAGGTCATCATGAAGTTTATAAAAGAAGCCAACCAACTCCAATGAAGAACTTTTGATCATTTAGAATTTGTGAATGAGAGCTCTGAGCTTCTCAGTTGTTGAGTGTTGTGCCTCAACCTTTTCTCTTGGGTGATGTGTCCCAAGACTCTGTGAGTTATCTTAGAGTGTTATGCAGGTCGAGAAAGTTATTTTACAGCCATTAATCTTCAGTACAGTTCAGCCATGAAGTCTTAATATCATATTGAGGAGGAGGCTACCTTTGGAGAAAAATTGCAGCTAGTTTTAGGGGAGGTTTTTTAGAAAAAGAAGATATTCATGGAGGAGTATGCCCAATACCTTCAGTGAGCTCTGGAAGTTGTTATCAATAGATATTAGTGGCTTCCATGTCCAGAGGTCGAGTTCAGATCTAATCTCCTATTCATCTCTCACTTCTCTAGCTCGTACAACCAAATCTAGAGGTGTTTTCACTGGTGGAGTTAACCAGTTGAAGGAGGGTGCATTAATAGAGTTTTGAAGCAATGGATACAGCCAAATCAGACCACTGATATGCAGAGATCATGATCAATACTTCAGAACAGACCCCTATAACAAATCTCTTCTCTTTTCATATTCTCTATCAAATGTATTGCAATTTCTAGCATGTAAGGCAATTTGTTTGAAGAGAAAGACACTGGAATAAAAATGAGGGTTTTGTTATGATAAATGTTCTATATTATTGTTAATAGGAGTATATTAGAGCTGAAAAATATTTATGAACAGAGATTTTAATTAAGTAAATCCATTTATTCAATCAAAATCCAAGACTAGCTCATTGCAAGGTTTTTCTAGAATAGTTTCACTGATTTCTTTGTAAAATGCAATCTGTGCATCCATTTGACCTCCCATATTTTGAAGTAGGTTAATAACATGATATATTAACCACATCAGTCCACAAAACCAGAATTTAAATTCTTTTAGCCTTGTCTTGTAAAGATAAGAAAATTACTAGCTCAACAATCCCGGGAGAACCCAGAAACCCCCATTCTTCCCATATTTTCACAAGTCTTCAAAATTAACTTACTAAACTTAACCAGCATATATGTTACTGATATAAAATCTTTTATTAACTCCCTGTGACCCCTCCCTGTCCTGTATGCATATGTCAGACACCCAGGCAGCCTCGAAGTAGGCATAGACTTGTTCTATGCTGAAAAGTGAATGGTGCTTGTACCTTGTGCATAAGGCAATCTGATCTAACTTCCGTAACCTGCTGCTGCACCTAACCTCATACAATTTCCATAATTAAATATTTTTTCCACCATCCTCAATCCTTACATCATCACCCCTCACTTACCTCCTGCCCGGTTCGAAGGAATTGACATAAAAGTTTACTAGTAAAAAAATTTATAAAAATTTTGAAGTTGAGTTAATATCTTGGTCAAATATTACCAAGGATATTACACATCTAATAAAACATAAAAAGTGATTGCGTGTAAAAAGAAGTAAGTAAAGTAAAGTAAAGTAAAATGAAAAGAAGTAAAGTAAAGTAAAGTAAGTATGGGGGAGATGTTGTAAGGTTTGTGATATAATGTTTGTTACTAACAAAATAATTAAAACAATTCATGTCCGCTCATAAAAAAAATTTATGGAAAGTATTTAAAAAAAATCCATGTTGGTTCATAAAATAAAATATTATGAAAAGTAATTAAAAAATAGATGTTCGTTTATAAAATAAAAACTTAAAACTTAAACCCGGATCTATCAATCAAGAGAGATCAAATTTCTTGAGTTTAAATTTAAAAAAAGAAATACACCTCAAGAAATTGGATCGCTCTCGGTGCTTAATAGATACGGCTTTAAGATGGATCTATGCTGGTCTAAATTACAAATATCTCTCCCGACTCCATGAGAAAGAGATCGTCATAGGAACTCCCAATATCAAGTTTTCTAAAGGTGTCTATCAAGGTTGCATCCTAGGAAAGCACCTAGAGCATAAGTTTGAAAGAGACAAAACTGAGTGAATCTCAGCACCCTTGGAGCTTATTCGCAATGACATATCAGGTCCATTCCCCCATGAGTACTATTTGAACCATGCCAAATGCATCCTCACCTTAATAGATGAATTTATCAGGTACTATTGGATCTATTTCATCAAGTTAAAGTCAGAAGTGTTTGGTCTGTTCAAGATTTTCAAAGTCTTAGTTGAAAACCAGTCTGGTATACATATCAATATCCTTAGATCTGATAACGATGGGGAGTACATCAAATCTATGTTTCATCAATTTTGTGCCTCTTCAGGAATACATATTCAACACACTGTTCCCTAGATACCTTAGCCACATGCATGCTTGAGGAAAAGTATTGCTGAGAGGAAGAACAAATCTTTGAAGGAGATGGCCACATGCATGCTTGAGGAAAATTATTTATATCCAAGGCTTTATGATGAGCAAATAAATTGTGCCACATACGTACAAAATAGATTCCCTCACAAATCACTAAAAGGAATCATTCCTTTCGAGACTTGGACTGGGCACAAACCTGATATTTCTCATTTCAGGATTTTTTGCTCCAAGGCTTGGGCTAGAATTCCACTTGAGAAGAGGAGGGTTATGCAACCCCAAATACAACCATACATTTTTGTTGGATATTCAGAAGAATCCAATGGCTACAAGTTTTTTAACATGAATTCTCTCAAAAAACCTTCATTGAAAGAAGTTTTCAATTCGAAGAAGAGCCCTCACAGAGTGTTGAAATTGGAGAACCATCCACACCACCACCTGAAGATGTAAGTGAAGTTCCTTTTTAATTTTCTGATTATTATATTTATGGCGATGAAGACCATTTTATTACATATCATAATTCACCAACAAGGCCAAAGTAGTATGCTAATACTCTTCAAGCTACTAGTGAACTAGTGGGAAATCCTTAGGATACTAGGAGGACTAGATCACAATTTGAGAATGCTCTCAATGTGAATGATCCTTAATTATTTGAGAGATGTTATTTGATGGTGTATTTTGATCCTCAGAAATATGAGGAAGCCTCAAATGACCCAATATGGTAGGCTTCTATAGATGAGGAGTTTCATTCACTGCAAAAGAATGAGACATGGGAGCTAGTCAAGCTCCCCCCACGCAAAAAATTAGTAAGGTGTAAGTGGATATTCAAAACCAAGTTTGTAGTTGATGGTACAGTAGTGAAATATAAGGATATTTTGGTGGAAAAGGGCTTCTCCCAAGTCCATGGAATTGACTACAATGATACTTTTGCACCAGTTGCACAGAAGGATTCGATAAGACTAGTTCTGGAAATTTCTGCTGCCAATCGCTGGGAATTACATCACATGGATGTCAAAAGTTCCTTCCTCCATGGATATCTTGAGGAAGAGATTTATATGAAGTATCTAGAAGGCTATACATCTAATCCTAACTATGTGTACAGGTTGAATAAGTCCTTATATGGCTTAAGCAAGCCCCTAGTGCTTGGTATGCCAAAATGGACAACATTCTCTTGTCACAATATTTTGTTAGATGAAAATCTGATACAAATGTTAACATGAAGCTGGTTGATGGATCAATTCTGATTATTGTGTTATATGTTGACGACCTACTAATCACAGGTAGATCTATTGATCAAACTACTTCATTAAATACTGCTTTGCATCAATCTTTTTCCATGACGGACTTGGGAATTCTTAAGCAATTTTTGGGGCTTGATATTTCTCAAAATGAGAATGGAACTAAGGTATCTTAGTGCAAATATGCATCTGTAATGTCCCCTTTGAAGAGAATTTCCCAATTGCTCAAATTCACCAAATCTCAACTTTTAAGTATATGTATACAACTGATTGCAAACTCCTCCAAATACTTTCAAACTTGGTGAGGAAGCTTATGAGGGGTCATGGGACACATTAACACATCTATCATAAATATAATAAATTGATATACCCTACCATGGTCTGAAATTTGCAAGGGAAGTAATTTCGGGACAAGACTAGTCAATTTGGAAAGTGGAAAGCCCCCTAGGTCTTGGAACAAAGCTCTTCCAAACATTGCACACCCTTCACTAATGATGGGTTTGAGAATTGTATATGTTATTATACATTAATTAAAGTATATTTTCATCAATAGATGTGGTTTTGGGGTCGAATGGGTGTCCAAGAGAACTCAGGGAATTTACTAGTGATTTTGAGGCTCAAACCCCCAAGGGTAGATGGCTCCAAATAGCTCCAAATGATCTCAAATTGTACCATAAGGTGTATGGATGATGTTAAAACATAATAAGGTTGTTTATAGGTTCCTTACAACCTTCAAATGACTTCTGCAATTGACTTTGGTAATATGGTCAATGTAGGGAGTTTTACTAGCAAATTGTGGTTCAAATCCCCTGAGGGTAAATGACAAGTTGGATCTCCAAATGAAATAGAAATCTCTTGAAATTATGAATAGAGGATGGTGAAATATAAAGGAAATAAATTATCTCTCATATGCATAATCAGTCAGCCTATAATATCTGCTACAGCGCTCTCAAATCAGATATAGAATTGCTAGTTTCAACATAATGGGAAATGGTAGGCAATCTTCACTAAATGCTATGAAACTCAACCAAATGCCTCCAAATCCTTGTCTAATGAACATGAAACTATTTGAAAACATAAATGGCAATCCTTTAATCAGTAATCCATCATTCATTCACTAACCATTCAAAATTATCAACATATCATTGACTTGCAACAAGGTAGTGGGGAAAATGGCACTGCTTGTTCATTAATGAGCAATTTTACATAGTATTTCTTGGAATATAGACTTGTGGATATTCTAAGCATGAAATACAGAGCATATAAATCATATTAAAAAATAATGGGGCATCAGAAGCTGCCCCAAAGAGAATAGTATCTCACCAAAGTCGCAATTCCTCAAGGATCAAGAATAAGCATAGAAAACTTGAAATGGTTGAAGAAGTAGAACTAGAAGTGACCATGATATTCCCTGCATATTAAACCTACAAAAAAGGACTCCATTGAAGCTACAAATGAAAGGTCTGAATTTCCTTTCCAATTACCAAATAGGATGGGAATCTTTCACCCTCGAAATTGGTGCTAAGGCAAGTAGGGTAGCACTCCACTAGCTCTTCCCTCCAAATGCAATTGCAATTTATAAAAATGATAAAAATATGCCTTCATTATGTTTTCTTGACATTTATAAAGTTTCCAATCTCTCTATGGGTCGAATTCCTTCCCGGAGATGCATTCCAAATCAAGTTGGGAAGAGATTCCAAAGAATGCCATTTGTACAACAACTCCTAGTCTCCCACTTCCACCAAATCACATGTGGAAGCATCTTAGCTTCCCTAACTCCCTTGAGCACCCTATTGGAGGATATGTTTAGCCCTGACATGTCATATATGTCATATTTCAGCCATCATGTCTGATTTTTGTCATAGGTGTCATAGATCTTCATCATTGTTGTCATATAAGCTAGGGAATCTAGCCCAAGTGTCACAATTTCTCTAGATGCCTCTTCCTCTTCCATGGGAGTTAATCTTCCACTCCAATTCGAACTTGGATGATTCGTGACATGAAAAATACCTATTGAACTCCCACAAGTATGTTACCCTTCAACTTGAATTCGAATTGGTGAGAGAATGATTCCAAGTGTAGTGTGGAAATCTACCCACATGTGGGTCCCACAACCTCTTATGTGCCCTCATGATCCAATGCCACCTTATTTCCTTTTATTATTATTTATTTGACCCATTTAATGTGCATTTGTAAGTCTAAGGTCACTTTGGGTCTTGTAGCTCCATCAATCCAACTTTTAATGCTTCCATCCCCAACCTAGGAAACTAGTAAGCTAGTGGAAATTTTCCTCCATGACATTTTGTGTGGATGTGGACATTACAAATTTTAATTGGGAATTTTCTATAATGCGACCCACCTTGTCCATTTGGATCTAATTTTACATTATAACCAACTTGGACATCATGCTTGGAAATTATTTTGACCTTTAGTACCAATTTGACAAACTATCATGAGTATGGCCAATTGGCTTAGGCCATTGTGATCCAATGCACAATTTTGGGGCATTACAAGTCCTCCCTTCCCAATATTGCTTGTCCTCAAGCAATTTCAAATATATGTGTTCAATAACCTGCCTTCTTTTCCACTATATAACTCTTTGAAGTTGCCACTAAGTTGCCTAATTTTGAGTCCTCAAGACTCCATGAAAGTTTTCGAGAGGAACCACCATGCTTGTTGTTGCACTACTCTGATTAAAATAACTTTATTAAGTGGGAACTCAATCTCCCATGCTACTTATTTCCCCCCAAAAATTGAAACCAATGAGACATAAATTATTCCAGGGTCCCATTGCTTGTATTGCCCCCCAACAATTTAGAGTGCTCTCTAACCCATACCGTAAGATAAGAGGATTCCTGGATCCCATTTCCTTGTATGCATTCTTCCAAATATCATAAGTACAAAAGAGAGATCATCAAAGTACATAACAACATGACAAAAAAGTACATCAAGGAAGTGCCTCATCAAATAATCATGAAAGTGATTATACCTTCAAGCAAGTAGACCACCATTTTCCAAGTGCATACAAGCATCAAGTGACCAATCAAATTTGCTCCAATGACATGGGAGAGGATCCCATGTCCTACAATGCTGCTCCAAAAGGATATGATATGCATCAAAATATTCATCCATGTATTCTTTCATCCAAGAAGTGAATGAAGAATCTCCACTAAAATCTAAACCAAATAATGAGCAAAAAAAACAAGGAGACTTCAAATGACTCAAAGAAGTCTCACCCATACATCCATGAATGTGAGAATCATAAAGATATAAAAAAGTATGTGGCTGCCAACAAAAATGTTCTCCAATCATAGATCTATTCACCCAAGTGTCAGATGAAGTTCCTCCAACATCAAATGAACCAAGTGTTGAGCAAGAAAGACCATGAGTCTTCAAGTGACTCAAATGCATATCATAGGTGCATCCATGTAGATGTGAATCATCATAAAGTAACAAAGGATGCTGATGCAAATGTGAATAAGAATGTGCTCCACCCATGTCATCATAAAAAATAAATCTAGGAGTTCCATACTCCTCATGTGGCACCATAAAAAAGAACCCTTTCACCCATACTTCATTGAGACTAATGCTGCATGTTAAGTTTAAACCAAATAGACTAGCAGGATCACTGAAAGAAGAATAATCACAAGATAGACACAATATTTACCCTGGGAAACCCTCATGGGGTAGAAAACCCAGCAAAGCTTTCCTCAATAAGATGATTAACCAAAATACAAGATGTGCTCCCTCCTTCTAATCCTCCTTAGCAGATCTCCCAGACAAGTGCGCCACTTTCCACAAGTAAGTGAGTGATCTAATGAGGAGTTCACCTCCTCTATTTATACACACTCCTGACCACCAAAAATACCTAATGGGGCCGACCTCTCCTGGAGAAGTCTAATAACCCCTAAAACCCAACTTTAGGGTCGACCCCCACATAGTGGGTCTAACAACCCTAGTTACCACAATTCTTCGAAGGAATAAACATCTCCGGATACATAATAAAATCACATCGGAGGGATGGAACATCTCCGGAATAAATAATGTACAAATATAATATTCTTAGAAGTTACAATATTCAACACTCCCCCTTAACGAGAAGGATATTATAACAACATCTGCAGGATCAAGGAGTCATTTACTACATCATCTATATATCATCGGAAGCTTTCTTCAATTCATCATCATCAGTAACTTGACTAGTTACTGGAACATCAGCATCATCAGAGTTGATAGTACTCAATCATCAGCATCGTCATAATACACAATCAACAACATCGCCATCACACGATCATCAACATCGTCATCGTCATCGTACGATCATCATCATCATCATTGCACGATCATTAGCATCGTCATCGTCATCGTATGATCATCAGCATCATCATCACACGATCATCAGCATCGTCATCGTCATTGTACGATCATCAGCATCATCATCGCACGATCATCAGCATCATCATCGTCATTGTACGATCATCAGCATCATCATCGTCATCGTACGATCATCAGCATCGTCATCGCATGATCATCAGCATCGTCATCGTCATCGTACGATCATCAGCATCGTCATCGCATGATCATCAGCAGTTCTCTCAGTCATGTACCTTTTGAACCGAAGTCCAGGGACGATCCAGTCCTATCATGTTCTCGGAGACCACATGTCTACGGCTCAGTTTACAGGACCAAAGTCCAAGGATGATCCAATCCTTACCGTACATTTAGGACAGTGTCCAAGGATGACTTAATCCTCAACCGTACATTTAGGACCACGTCCAAGGATGACTTAATCCTCCACCGTGCATTTAGGACCACGTCCAAGGATGACTTAATCCTCCACCGTGCATTTAGGACCACGTCCAAGGATGACTTAATCCTCCACCGTACATTTAGGACCACGTCCAAGGATGACTTAATCCTCGACCGTACATTTAGGACCATGTCCAAGGATGACTTAATCCTCTACCGTACATTTAGGACCACGTCCAAGGATGACTTAATCCTTCAACCGTGCATTTAGTACCTACGTCCAAGGATGACTTAATCCTTCAACCGTGCATTTAGGACCTACGTCCAAGGATGACTTAATCCTTCAACCGTGCATTTAGGACCTACGTACAAGGATGACTTAATCCTTCAACCGTGCATTTAGGACCTACGTCCAAGGATGACTTAATCCTTCAACCGTGCATTTAGGACCTACGTCCAAGGATGACTTAATCCTTCAACCGTGCATTTAGGACCTACGTCCAAGGATGACTTAATCCTTCAACCGTGCATTTAGGACCTACGTCCAAGGATGACTTAATCCTTCAACCGTGCATTTAGGACCTACGTCCAAGGATGACTTAATCCTCCATCGTGCATCTAGGACTTCATTCTCGAAGACTTACGTCTACGACTCTTCTTTCGGACTGAAGTCCAGGAATGATCCAATCCCTTCACATGTTCATCAAGAACTTCATTTTCGAAGACATACGTCTACGACTCTTCTTTTGGACTGAAGTCCAGGAATGATCCAATCCCTTCACATGGTCACCAAGAACTTCATTTTCGAAGACATACGTCTACGGCTCTTCTTTTGGACTGAAGTCCAGGAATGATCCAATCCCTTCACATGTTCACCAAGAACTTCATTTTCGAAGACATACGTCTACGACTCTTCTTTCAGACTGAAGTCCAGGAATGATCCAATCCCTTCACATGTTGTATATCAAAAACATGTATCCTCATCATCAAAACATGTATAACCATGACATGTATCATCATCATCAAAACATGTATAACCACAACATGTATCATCATCATCAAAACATGTATAACCACAACATGTATCATCATCAACAAAACATGTATAACCACAACATGTATCATCATCAACAAAACATGTATAACCACAACATGTATCATCATCATCAAAACATGTATAACCACAACATGTATCATCATCAACAAAACATGTATAACCATAACATGTATCATCATCATCAAAACATGTATAACCACAACATGTATCATCATCATCAAAACATGTATAACCACAACATGTATCATCATCAACAAAACATGTATACATCTATCATCAAAACTAACATCAAAAGCATGTATACATCTATCATCAAAACTAACATCAAAAGCATGTATACATCTATCATCAAAATCATCAAAAGTATGTATACATCTATCATCAAAACTAACATCAAAAGCATGTATACATCTATCATCAAAACTAACATCAAAAGAGAGAATATAAGAGTCCTAAATCTAAATAATTCTAGGTAACTAAGTGCAATAAATAGGTAACCTCATCATTGATGAGATAGACTTGATGTCGGATACTGTGCTACTCCCCCTTTCGAGGAAGGTCCTTCTGAACTACACCAAGCTTGTCTCGGAAGTGTTCAAACTTTACTCGAGATAGAGGTTTCGTCAGGATATCAGCAATTTGATCCTCCATGCTTATATACTCGAGCTTGATAGCTCCTCTCTGCACCATATCTCGTATGTAAAAGTAACGGATCTCGATGTGTTTTGACTTATCGTGAAATACAGGATTTTCAGTCATCTTGATGCAGCTTTGATTATCACACATGATCACAGTGGGATCCATTTCTAAGTCAAACACTCCAGATAAAAGTTTCCGAAGCCATACTGCTTCACAGCTGGCAGAGCAGGCAGCTATATATTCTGCTTCAGCAGTACTGAGGGCCACACTAGATTGTTTCTTGCTGAACCATGAGATCATGGCAGATCCAAGACCATAACATCCGCCTGAAGTACTTTTTCTATTTGAGACATTACCTGCCCAATCAGAATCTGAGTAACCATGTAGTTTGAGTTCATGACCTCCAAGATAAAATAGGCCAAAATCTAATGTACCTTTTAGGTACCTCATTATATGCTTTGTAGCTATTAGGTGAACCTTTCTGGGTTCTACTAGAAATTGACTTAGGGTATTTATAGCAAAGCATATATCAGGCCTAGTATTGGTTAAGTACATTAATGATCCAATGATCTGTCTATATAGAGTTATGTCCACTAATTCTGATGAATCATTAACTAATAACTTTAAGTTGGAGTCCATGGGAGTTGCCTTGGCTTTACACTCCAACATATCAAATCTTTTGAGAATCTCCACAGTATACTTACCTTGATTTAGAAAGATTCCTTTTGGTTCTTGCCATACTTCTAAGCCTAAGAAGTAATGCATTAATCTGAGATCTTTCATCTCGAATTCTGAAGAAAGCTTCTTCTTGCTTTCAATAATTTGTTTCTCATTTCCAGTTAGAAATAGATCATCTACGTATAACAACAATATAACTGGTTCATCATCCATCACTTTGAGATAAAGATTTGGGTCAGCTTTACTTTTGGTAAAGCCCATGCTAGTTAGGAAATTGTCAATCCTTCCGTACCAAGCTCTGGGAGCTTGTTTCAACCCATATAATGCCTTCTTCAATTTACATACATGAGTTCTTCCATCATTAACCTCAAACCCTTGAGGTTGCTCTATGTATACTTCTTCTTCAATTACACCATTCAGAAAGGCTGTCTTAACATCCATTTGGTGTAATTTCCACTTCATCATGGATGCAAGTGCCATGATAGTTCTGATTGAAGTATACCTAGCAACTGGTGCAAATGTTTCTTCATAGTCAATTCCCTCTTTCTGAGAGAATCCTCTGGCTACAAATCTTGCTTTATATTTTTCGATGCTTCCATCCGCGGCATGTTTTATTTTGAAAATCCATTTGGAAGAAACCACACTCTTATCTTTCGGTTTGGGAACTATATCCCAAACATCATTTTTCATTATTGACTGATATTCTTCTGTCATTGCTTCTACCCATTCTTTCTTCTGAGCTGCCTCTTCATAGCTAGTGGGTAGTTGATCCACAAGATCACACATCAAGGCCATATAGTTGGACACTAGATTTGGTTTCTTTCTTTCTCTAGTGGAGCCTTCAGGAGCTCCATATCTTTCAGCCCCTTGAATAATATCTCTAGCCCATGCTGGCCTTCTTTTCTTGGATAAGTCTGTAATAGGAGGCTCTTGTGGTTCCAACATGTCATGATCCTCTGGAGAATCATCTTCAGGCATGGGAATAGCCTCTGTGATTCTAGGAGAAGTATCTTCTTCATAGATTTCATCAAGTTGGCACTTCTTGGATTTCTTGAGAGCTGCTTCTTCATCAAATGTTACATCTCTACTTATTTCTATGTGATGAAAGCCTGGAATGTAAATTCTGAAGGCTTTGGATGATTCACAATAGCCAACAAATATTCCCTTCTTACCAGAAGGGTCCAACTTGGTTCTCTTTTCTTTTGGAATGTGGATGTACACAGGACACCCAAATATTTTAAGATGACTTACCTCCGGCTTCTTACCTGTAAACACTTCTTCTGGAGTTTTGAACTCAAGAGCACTATGAGATAATCTATTTTGCACATATACTGTTGTCTTGGCTGCCTCAGCCCATAGATACATGGGAAGATCTTGATCATGTATCATGGTCTTCACAGCTTCCATGATTGTTCTATTTTTCCTTTCAGCCACCCCATTTTGTTGGGGATTATAAGGAGTAGTTAGTTCCCTTTTGATTCCAGCTTCTTTGCAAAAGTCCTCAAATTCCTTTGAGGTAAATTCTTCGCCATTATCTGTTCTGAGAATCTTGATTCTCTTTTCTGATAGATTTTCTATTAGAGCCTTGAACTCTTTAAATTTTCCAAAGACTTCATTCTTACCTTTCAGGAAGTATATCCAAGTTTTCCTTGAATAATCATCAATGAATGAAAGATAGTATTCAAACCCACTTAGAAAAGTGGTGGGCATTGGTCCACATACATCTGAGTGTATTAGTTCTAAAATGTTCTTAGTCTTTGTTTCACTCTTTGGAAAGGGGTTCTTGATATTTTTCCCTTTCTTACACCCTTTACATGAGCCATCATGATCAGCTTTCAAATCTGGTAATCCTATGACTACCTTGCTTACATAGGGTAAGGCTTTAAAGTTGATGTGAGCTAATCTTCTATGCCATAGCTCACTGGGACTAGAGATCTCATGTGCAAGGGCAGCTTCTGGATGACCCTTGAGTTTATAGAGACCTCCTTCTTCTTCACCAATAACAACTGCATCTTTAATTGTCTTTCCTTTGGACCACATGAGTACTTGTCCATCTATGAAGGCTACTCTAAAGCCTTTCTTATCTAGTGCTGAAATAGAGAGAAGGTTTTTCTTTAATCCTGGTACATATAAGATGTATTTCATCTTCAAGGGTGTTCCAGAATCTAGCTTATAGCTAGCTTCACCAATTCCTTTGATGGGATATTGGTAGTCATCTCCTAGAGATACTTTCTGTGAAGAAGTCTTTTCTTCAAGATTTGAGAATGTCTTCCTTTGACCTGTCATGTGGTTGGAAGCACCACTGTCAATGAGCCATGTATCTTCTCCAGGAGATACAGATCCAGAGAGTGCAGAGAATAGAACATATTCTTCTGGATCTTCTTTCTTCACCTTACTTCTTTTCCTTTTAGGCTTTACCTCTACCTCTTCTTCTTCTTCATCTTCTTCCTCTTCTTCTTCTTCACTATCATTTTCTTCCATATGTGCATGATGTCTTTTGTGGAAAGACTTCTTCTTTTGAGAAGGACAGAATCTGGAGATGTGTCCTAATTTATGACAATTGTAGCATTCTATTGTGGAAAGATCTCTTGCTGAATTGGGTCCTCTTCTCTTGTTAGATCTAGAGAAGTGTTGAGATCCTTTGTGGTCAACTCTCTTGAGATGAATCATTTTTCTTCTTTTGGTATGAGTGGCCAAAGCTTGGTCATCCTCTTTGAGAAGAGCTTCTCTGTTTGCAACCCTAGCTTCTTCTTGAACACAATCCTCCCATACTATGTCAAACTTCATGCTTTCTTTCCTGGCACACATGGTTTGTATAAATGACTCCCAAGATCTAGTGAGACCATTGAGAGCAGTCATCACAAGTTCATCCTCATCAAGGGTATCACCAATTGCATCTAGTTGTTCCTTGATTTGTGAAACCCTTGAGAAGTAGTCTTGAATGGATTCTCCTTTGTGCATCTTGGTACTCTTCAATTGAGTCCTCAGGTTCATCTTTCTATTAATGTTCTTTCCTTCATACATTCTTCCTAGGGCATCATACATTTCCTTTGGAGTCTTCTTGGAGGCCACTTGGGGAATCAAGTGGTCTTTAATGGAATCAGCTATGATTCTCTTTGCCCTAATCAAATCCTTCCTATGCTTTTCTTTGGCTTCATCTCCTTCTGGTTCTGCAACTTCTTCCTTGATATACTGAGCAAGATCATTCTCCTCAAGAATGAGACCAATTCTGTATTTCCATGCCCGAAAATTTTCTATACCTTCTAGCTTGTCTTCAAGCTTAGTGTTTGGAGCCATCTTCTCTTGGGGGAGTCCGAGAGACAGAGTAGACTTACCTGAAAAGTTACTTTTCACTTTTCCGGAATCTGGAACAGAAATTTATCGCACTTTTGGTAGAATTAGGGTTTGACTTTCCCGGAGTTATACTCAACCAAAAAGTTCGATCTATATCTCAAAAGAATGCTCTTGAGAAGGGCTATCCAGCCATGTAATCAGAATTCAAAAATTCCAACTTTTTTCTGAAACCAAAATCTGACGTTTCGCACTTTTGGTAGAATTAGGGTTTGGATTTCCTGGAGTTATACCCAACCAAAAAGTTCGATCTAGGGCTTAAAAGAAAGGTATGGAAGAGGGCTATCCAGCCATGCAACCAAAATTCAAAAATACCAACTTTGGGCTGAAACCCTAACTTCACTTGGAAAGAGAGAGAGAGGTATTCTTACCTTGTGAAAGATGTCCTATTCAGTATGGCTCTGATACCATGTTAAGTTTAAACCAAATAGACTAGCAGGATCACTGAAAGAAGAATAATCACAAGATAGACACAATATTTACCCTGGGAAACCCTCATGGGGTAGAAAACCCAGCAAAGCTTTCCTCAATAAGATGATTAACCAAAATACAAGATGTGCTCCCTCCTTCTAATCCTCCTTAGCAGATCTCCCAGACAAGTGCGCCACTTTCCACAAGTAAGTGAGTGATCTAATGAGGAGTTCACCTCCTCTATTTATACACACTCCTGACCACCAAAAATACCTAATGGGGCCGACCTCTCCTGGAGAAGTCTAATAACCCCTAAAACCCAACTTTAGGGCCGACCCCCACATAGTGGGTCTAACAACCCTAGTTACCACAATTCTTCGAAGGAATAAACATCTCCGGATACATAATAAAATCACATCGGAGGGATGGAACATCTCCGGAATAAATAATGTACAAATATAATATTCTTAGAAGTTACAATATTCAACACTCCCCCTTAACGAGAAGGATATTATAACAACATCTGCAGGATCAAGGAGTCATTTACTACATCATCTATATATCATCGGAAGCTTTCTTCAATTCATCATCATCAGTAACTTGACTAGTTACTGGAACATCAGCATCATCAGAGTTGATAGTACTCAATCATCAGCATCGTCATAATACACAATCAACAACATCGCCATCACACGATCATCAACATCGTCATCGTCATCGTACGATCATCATCATCATCATTGCACGATCATTAGCATCGTCATCGTCATCGTATGATCATCAGCATCATCATCACACGATCATCAGCATCGTCATCGTCATTGTACGATCATCAGCATCATCATCGCACGATCATCAGCATCATCATCGTCATTGTACGATCATCAGCATCATCATCGTCATCGTACGATCATCAGCATCGTCATCGCATGATCATCAGCATCGTCATCGTCATCGTACGATCATCAGCATCGTCATCGCATGATCATCAGCAGTTCTCTCAGTCATGTACCTTTTGAACCGAAGTCCAGGGACGATCCAGTCCTATCATGTTCTCGGAGACCACATGTCTACGGCTCAGTTTACAGGACCAAAGTCCAAGGATGATCCAATCCTTACCGTACATTTAGGACAGTGTCCAAGGATGACTTAATCCTCAACCGTTCATTTAGGACCATGTCCAAGGATGACTTAATCCTCCACCGTACATTTAGGACCACGTCCAAGGATGACTTAATCCTCCACCGTGCATTTAGGACCACGTCCAAGGATGACTTAATCCTCCACCGTGCATTTAGGACCACGTCCAAGGATGACTTAATCCTCCACCGTACATTTAGGACCACGTCCAAGGATGACTTAATCCTCGACCGTACATTTAGGACCATGTCCAAGGATGACTTAATCCTCTACCGTACATTTAGGACCACGTCCAAGGATGACTTAATCCTTCAACCGTGCATTTAGTACCTACGTCCAAGGATGACTTAATCCTTCAACCGTGCATTTAGGACCTACGTCCAAGGATGACTTAATCCTTCAACCGTGCATTTAGGACCTACGTACAAGGATGACTTAATCCTTCAACCGTGCATTTAGGACCTACGTCCAAGGATGACTTAATCCTTCAACCGTGCATTTAGGACCTACGTCCAAGGATGACTTAATCCTTCAACCGTGCATTTAGGACCTACGTCCAAGGATGACTTAATCCTTCAACCGTGCATTTAGGACCTACGTCCAAGGATGACTTAATCCTTCAACCGTGCATTTAGGACCTACGTCCAAGGATGACTTAATCCTCCATCGTGCATCTAGGACTTCATTCTCGAAGACTTACGTCTACGACTCTTCTTTCGGACTGAAGTCCAGGAATGATCCAATCCCTTCACATGTTCATCAAGAACTTCATTTTCGAAGACATACGTCTACGACTCTTCTTTTGGACTGAAGTCCAGGAATGATCCAATCCCTTCACATGGTCACCAAGAACTTCATTTTCGAAGACATACGTCTACGGCTCTTCTTTTGGACTGAAGTCCAGGAATGATCCAATCCCTTCACATGTTCACCAAGAACTTCATTTTCGAAGACATACGTCTACGACTCTTCTTTCAGACTGAAGTCCAGGAATGATCCAATCCCTTCACATGTTGTATATCAAAAACATGTATCCTCATCATCAAAACATGTATAACCATGACATGTATCATCATCATCAAAACATGTATAACCACAACATGTATCATCATCATCAAAACATGTATAACCACAACATGTATCATCATCAACAAAACATGTATAACCACAACATGTATCATCATCAACAAAACATGTATAACCACAACATGTATCATCATCATCAAAACATGTATAACCACAACATGTATCATCATCAACAAAACATGTATAACCATAACATGTATCATCATCATCAAAACATGTATAACCACAACATGTATCATCATCATCAAAACATGTATAACCACAACATGTATCATCATCAACAAAACATGTATACATCTATCATCAAAACTAACATCAAAAGCATGTATACATCTATCATCAAAACTAACATCAAAAGCATGTATACATCTATCATCAAAATCATCAAAAGTATGTATACATCTATCATCAAAACTAACATCAAAAGCATGTATACATCTATCATCAAAACTAACATCAAAAGAGAGAATATAAGAGTCCTAAATCTAAATAATTCTAGGTAACTAAGTGCAATAAATAGGTAACCTCATCATTGATGAGATAGACTTGATGTCGGATACTGTGCTACTCCCCCTTTCGAGGAAGGTCCTTCTGAACTACACCAAGCTTGTCTCGGAAGTGTTCAAACTTTACTCGAGATAGAGGTTTCGTCAGGATATCAGCAATTTGATCCTCCATGCTTATATACTCGAGCTTGATAGCTCCTCTCTGCACCATATCTCGTATGTAAAAGTAACGGATCTCGATGTGTTTTGACTTATCGTGAAATACAGGATTTTCAGTCATCTTGATGCAGCTTTGATTATCACACATGATCACAGTGGGATCCATTTCTAAGTCAAACACTCCAGATAAAAGTTTCCGAAGCCATACTGCTTCACAGCTGGCAGAGCAGGCAGCTATATATTCTGCTTCAGCAGTACTGAGGGCCACACTAGATTGTTTCTTGCTGAACCATGAGATCATGGCAGATCCAAGACCATAACATCCGCCTGAAGTACTTTTTCTATTTGAGACATTACCTGCCCAATCAGAATCTGAGTAACCATGTAGTTTGAGTTCATGACCTCCAAGATAAAATAGGCCAAAATCTAATGTACCTTTTAGGTACCTCATTATATGCTTTGTAGCTATTAGGTGAACCTTTCTGGGTTCTACTAGAAATTGACTTAGGGTATTTATAGCAAAGCATATATCAGGCCTAGTATTGGTTAAGTACATTAATGATCCAATGATCTGTCTATATAGAGTTATGTCCACTAATTCTGATGAATCATTAACTAATAACTTTAAGTTGGAGTCCATGGGAGTTGCCTTGGCTTTACACTCCAACATATCAAATCTTTTGAGAATCTCCACAGTATACTTACCTTGATTTAGAAAGATTCCTTTTGGTTCTTGCCATACTTCTAAGCCTAAGAAGTAATGCATTAATCTGAGATCTTTCATCTCGAATTCTGAAGAAAGCTTCTTCTTGCTTTCAATAATTTGTTTCTCATTTCCAGTTAGAAATAGATCATCTACGTATAACAACAATATAACTGGTTCATCATCCATCACTTTGAGATAAAGATTTGGGTCAGCTTTACTTTTGGTAAAGCCCATGCTAGTTAGGAAATTGTCAATCCTTCCGTACCAAGCTCTGGGAGCTTGTTTCAACCCATATAATGCCTTCTTCAATTTGCATACATGAGTTCTTCCATCATTAACCTCAAACCCTTGAGGTTGCTCTATGTATACTTCTTCTTCAATTACACCATTCAGAAAGGCTGTCTTAACATCCATTTGGTGTAATTTCCACTTCATCATGGATGCAAGTGCCATGATAGTTCTGATTGAAGTATACCTAGCAACTGGTGCAAATGTTTCTTCATAGTCAATTCCCTCTTTCTGAGAGAATCCTCTGGCTACAAATCTTGCTTTATATTTTTCGATGCTTCCATCCGCGGCATGTTTTATTTTGAAAATCCATTTGGAAGAAACCACACTCTTATCTTTCGGTTTGGGAACTATATCCCAAACATCATTTTTCATTATTGACTGATATTCTTCTGTCATTGCTTCTACCCATTCTTTCTTCTGAGCTGCCTCTTCATAGCTAGTGGGTAGTTGATCCACAAGATCACACATCAAGGCCATATAGTTGGACACTAGATTTGGTTTCTTTCTTTCTCTAGTGGAGCCTTCAGGAGCTCCATATCTTTCAGCCCCTTGAATAATATCTCTAGCCCATGCTGGCCTTCTTTTCTTGGATAAGTCTGTAATAGGAGGCTCTTGTGGTTCCAACATGTCATGATCCTCTGGAGAATCATCTTCAGGCATGGGAATAGCCTCTGTGATTCTAGGAGAAGTATCTTCTTCATAGATTTCATCAAGTTGGCACTTCTTGGATTTCTTGAGAGCTGCTTCTTCATCAAATGTTACATCTCTACTTATTTCTATGTGATGAAAGCCTAGAATGTAAATTCTGAAGGATTTGGATGATTCACAATAGCCAACAAATATTCCCTTCTTACCAGAAGGGTCCAACTTGGTTCTCTTTTCTTTTGGAATGTGGATGTACACAGGACACCCAAATATTTTAAGATGACTTACCTCCGGCTTCTTACCTGTAAACACTTCTTCTGGAGTTTTGAACTCAAGAGCACTATGAGATAATCTATTTTGCACATATACTGTTGTCTTGGCTGCCTCAGCCCATAGATACATGGGAAGATCTTGATCATGTATCATGGTCTTCACAGCTTCCATGATTGTTCTATTTTTCCTTTCAGCCACCCCATTTTGTTGGGGATTATAAGGAGTAGTTAGTTCCCTTTTGATTCCAGCTTCTTTGCAAAAGTCCTCAAATTCCTTTGAGGTAAATTCTTCGCCATTATCTGTTCTGAGAATCTTGATTCTCTTTTCTGATAGATTTTCTATTAGAGCCTTGAACTCTTTAAATTTTCCAAAGACTTCATTCTTACCTTTCAGGAAGTATATCCAAGTTTTCCTTGAATAATCATCAATGAATGAAAGATAGTATTCAAACCCACTTAGAAAAGTGGTGGGCATTGGTCCACATACATCTGAGTGTATTAGTTCTAAAATGTTCTTAGTCTTTGTTTCACTCTTTGGAAAGGGGTTCTTGATATTTTTCCCTTTCTTACACCCTTTACATGAGCCATCATGATCAGCTTTCAAATCTGGTAATCCTATGACTACCTTGCTTACATAGGGTAAGGCTTTAAAGTTGATGTGAGCTAATCTTCTATGCCATAGCTCACTGGGACTAGAGATCTCATGTGCAAGGGCAGCTTCTGGATGACCCTTGAGTTTATAGAGACCTCCTTCTTCTTCACCAATAACAACTGCATCTTTAATTGTCTTTCCTTTGGACCACATGAGTACTTGTCCATCTATGAAGGCTACTCTAAAGCCTTTCTTATCTAGTGCTGAAATAGAGAGAAGGTTTTTCTTTAATCCTGGTACATATAAGATGTATTTCATCTTCAAGGGTGTTCCAGAATCTAGCTTATAGCTAGCTTCACCAATTCCTTTGATGGGATATTGGTAGTCATCTCCTAGAGATACTTTCTGTGAAGAAGTCTTTTCTTCAAGATTTGAGAATGTCTTCCTTTGACCTGTCATGTGGTTGGAAGCACCACTGTCAATGAGCCATGTATCTTCTCCAGGAGATACAGATCCAGAGAGTGCAGAGAATAGAACATATTCTTCTGGATCTTCTTTCTTCACCTTACTTCTTTTCCTTTTAGGCTTTACCTCTACCTCTTCTTCTTCTTCATCTTCTTCCTCTTCTTCTTCTTCACTATCATTTTCTTCCATATGTGCATGATGTCTTTTGTGGAAAGACTTCTTCTTTTGAGAAGGACAGAATCTGGAGATGTGTCCTAATTTATGACAATTGTAGCATTCTATTGTGGAAAGATCTCTTGCTGAATTGGGTCCTCTTCTCTTGTTAGATCTAGAGAAGTGTTGAGATCCTTTGTGGTCAACTCTCTTGAGATGAATCATTTTTCTTCTTTTGGTATGAGTGGCCAAAGCTTGGTCATCCTCTTTGAGAAGAGCTTCTCTGTTTGCAACCCTAGCTTCTTCTTGAACACAATCCTCCCATACTATGTCAAACTTCATGCTTTCTTTCCTGGCACACATGGTTTGTATAAATGACTCCCAAGATCTAGTGAGACCATTGAGAGCAGTCATCACAAGTTCATCCTCATCAAGGGTATCACCAATTGCATCTAGTTGTTCCTTGATTTGTGAAACCCTTGAGAAGTAGTCTTGAATGGATTCTCCTTTGTGCATCTTGGTACTCTTCAATTGAGTCCTCAGGTTCATCTTTCTATTAATGTTCTTTCCTTCATACATTCTTCCTAGGGCATCATACATTTCCTTTGGAGTCTTCTTGGAGGCCACTTGGGGAATCAAGTGGTCTTTAATGGAATCAGCTATGATTCTCTTTGCCCTAATCAAATCCTTCCTATGCTTTTCTTTGGCTTCATCTCCTTCTGGTTCTGCAACTTCTTCCTTGATATACTGAGCAAGATCATTCTCCTCAAGAATGAGACCAATTCTGTATTTCCATGCCCGAAAATTTTCTATACCTTCTAGCTTGTCTTCAAGCTTAGTGTTTGGAGCCATCTTCTCTTGGGGGAGTCCGAGAGACAGAGTAGACTTACCTGAAAAGTTACTTTTCACTTTTCCGGAATCTGGAACAGAAATTTATCGCACTTTTGGTAGAATTAGGGTTTGACTTTCCCGGAGTTATACTCAACCAAAAAGTTCGATCTATATCTCAAAAGAATGCTCTTGAGAAGGGCTATCCAGCCATGTAATCAGAATTCAAAAATTCCAACTTTTTTCTGAAACCAAAATCTGACGTTTCGCACTTTTGGTAGAATTAGGGTTTGGATTTCCTGGAGTTATACCCAACCAAAAAGTTCGATCTAGGGCTTAAAAGAAAGGTATGGAAGAGGGCTATCCAGCCATGCAACCAAAATTCAAAAATACCAACTTTGGGCTGAAACCCTAACTTCACTTGGAAAGAGAGAGAGAGGTATTCTTACCTTGTGAAAGATGTCCTATTCAGTATGGCTCTGATACCATGTTAAGTTTAAACCAAATAGACTAGCAGGATCACTGAAAGAAGAATAATCACAAGATAGACACAATATTTACCCTGGGAAACCCTCATGGGGTAGAAAACCCAGCAAAGCTTTCCTCAATAAGATGATTAACCAAAATACAAGATGTGCTCCCTCCTTCTAATCCTCCTTAGCAGATCTCCCAGACAAGTGCGCCACTTTCCACAAGTAAGTGAGTGATCTAATGAGGAGTTCACCTCCTCTATTTATACACACTCCTGACCACCAAAAATACCTAATGGGGCCGACCTCTCCTGGAGAAGTCTAATAACCCCTAAAACCCAACTTTAGGGCCGACCCCCACATAGTGGGTCTAACAACCCTAGTTACCACAATTCTTCGAAGGAATAAACATCTCCGGATACATAATAAAATCACATCGGAGGGATGGAACATCTCCGGAATAAATAATGTACAAATATAATATTCTTAGAAGTTACAATATTCAACACTCCCCCTTAACGAGAAGGATATTATAACAACATCTGCAGGATCAAGGAGTCATTTACTACATCATCTATATATCATCGGAAGCTTTCTTCAATTCATCATCATCAGTAACTTGACTAGTTACTGGAACATCAGCATCATCAGAGTTGATAGTACTCAATCATCAGCATCGTCATAATACACAATCAACAACATCGCCATCACACGATCATCAACATCGTCATCGTCATCGTACGATCATCATCATCATCATTGCACGATCATTAGCATCGTCATCGTCATCGTATGATCATCAGCATCATCATCACACGATCATCAGCATCGTCATCGTCATTGTACGATCATCAGCATCATCATCGCACGATCATCAGCATCATCATCGTCATTGTACGATCATCAGCATCATCATCGTCATCGTACGATCATCAGCATCGTCATCGCATGATCATCAGCATCGTCATCGTCATCGTACGATCATCAGCATCGTCATCGCATGATCATCAGCAGTTCTCTCAGTCATGTACCTTTTGAACCGAAGTCCAGGGACGATCCAGTCCTATCATGTTCTCGGAGACCACATGTCTACGGCTCAGTTTACAGGACCAAAGTCCAAGGATGATCCAATCCTTACCGTACATTTAGGACAGTGTCCAAGGATGACTTAATCCTCAACCGTTCATTTAGGACCATGTCCAAGGATGACTTAATCCTCCACCGTACATTTAGGACCACGTCCAAGGATGACTTAATCCTCCACCGTGCATTTAGGACCACGTCCAAGGATGACTTAATCCTCCACCGTGCATTTAGGACCACGTCCAAGGATGACTTAATCCTCCACCGTACATTTAGGACCACGTCCAAGGATGACTTAATCCTCGACCGTACATTTAGGACCATGTCCAAGGATGACTTAATCCTCTACCGTACATTTAGGACCACGTCCAAGGATGACTTAATCCTTCAACCGTGCATTTAGTACCTACGTCCAAGGATGACTTAATCCTTCAACCGTGCATTTAGGACCTACGTCCAAGGATGACTTAATCCTTCAACCGTGCATTTAGGACCTACGTACAAGGATGACTTAATCCTTCAACCGTGCATTTAGGACCTACGTCCAAGGATGACTTAATCCTTCAACCGTGCATTTAGGACCTACGTCCAAGGATGACTTAATCCTTCAACCGTGCATTTAGGACCTACGTCCAAGGATGACTTAATCCTTCAACCGTGCATTTAGGACCTACGTCCAAGGATGACTTAATCCTTCAACCGTGCATTTAGGACCTACGTCCAAGGATGACTTAATCCTCCATCGTGCATCTAGGACTTCATTCTCGAAGACTTACGTCTACGACTCTTCTTTCGGACTGAAGTCCAGGAATGATCCAATCCCTTCACATGTTCATCAAGAACTTCATTTTCGAAGACATACGTCTACGACTCTTCTTTTGGACTGAAGTCCAGGAATGATCCAATCCCTTCACATGGTCACCAAGAACTTCATTTTCGAAGACATACGTCTACGGCTCTTCTTTTGGACTGAAGTCCAGGAATGATCCAATCCCTTCACATGTTCACCAAGAACTTCATTTTCGAAGACATACGTCTACGACTCTTCTTTCAGACTGAAGTCCAGGAATGATCCAATCCCTTCACATGTTGTATATCAAAAACATGTATCCTCATCATCAAAACATGTATAACCATGACATGTATCATCATCATCAAAACATGTATAACCACAACATGTATCATCATCATCAAAACATGTATAACCACAACATGTATCATCATCAACAAAACATGTATAACCATAACATGTATCATCATCAACAAAACATGTATAACCACAACATGTATCATCATCATCAAAACATGTATAACCACAACATGTATCATCATCAACAAAACATGTATAACCATAACATGTATCATCATCATCAAAACATGTATAACCACAACATGTATCATCATCATCAAAACATGTATAACCACAACATGTATCATCATCAACAAAACATGTATACATCTATCATCAAAACTAACATCAAAAGCATGTATACATCTATCATCAAAACTAACATCAAAAGCATGTATACATCTATCATCAAAATCATCAAAAGTATGTATACATCTATCATCAAAACTAACATCAAAAGCATGTATACATCTATCATCAAAACTAACATCAAAAGAGAGAATATAAGAGTCCTAAATCTAAATAATTCTAGGTAACTAAGTGCAATAAATAGGTAACCTCATCATTGATGAGATAGACTTGATGTCGGATACTGTGCTACTCCCCCTTTCGAGGAAGGTCCTTCTGAACTACACCAAGCTTGTCTCGGAAGTGTTCAAACTTTACTCGAGATAGAGGTTTCGTCAGGATATCAGCAATTTGATCCTCCATGCTTATATACTCGAGCTTGATAGCTCCTCTCTGCACCATATCTCGTATGTAAAAGTAACGGATCTCGATGTGTTTTGACTTATCGTGAAATACAGGATTTTCAGTCATCTTGATGCAGCTTTGATTATCACACATGATCACAGTGGGATCCATTTCTAAGTCAAACACTCCAGATAAAAGTTTCCGAAGCCATACTGCTTCACAGCTGGCAGAGCAGGCAGCTATATATTCTGCTTCAGCAGTACTGAGGGCCACACTAGATTGTTTCTTGCTGAACCATGAGATCATGGCAGATCCAAGACCATAACATCCGCCTGAAGTACTTTTTCTATTTGAGACATTACCTGCCCAATCAGAATCTGAGTAACCATGTAGTTTGAGTTCATGACCTCCAAGATAAAATAGGCCAAAATCTAATGTACCTTTTAGGTACCTCATTATATGCTTTGTAGCTATTAGGTGAACCTTTCTGGGTTCTACTAGAAATTGACTTAGGGTATTTATAGCAAAGCATATATCAGGCCTAGTATTGGTTAAGTACATTAATGATCCAATGATCTGTCTATATAGAGTTATGTCCACTAATTCTGATGAATCATTAACTAATAACTTTAAGTTGGAGTCCATGGGAGTTGCCTTGGCTTTACACTCCAACATATCAAATCTTTTGAGAATCTCCACAGTATACTTACCTTGATTTAGAAAGATTCCTTTTGGTTCTTGCCATACTTCTAAGCCTAAGAAGTAATGCATTAATCTGAGATCTTTCATCTCGAATTCTGAAGAAAGCTTCTTCTTGCTTTCAATAATTTGTTTCTCATTTCCAGTTAGAAATAGATCATCTACGTATAACAACAATATAACTGGTTCATCATCCATCACTTTGAGATAAAGATTTGGGTCAGCTTTACTTTTGGTAAAGCCCATGCTAGTTAGGAAATTGTCAATCCTTCCGTACCAAGCTCTGGGAGCTTGTTTCAACCCATATAATGCCTTCTTCAATTTGCATACATGAGTTCTTCCATCATTAACCTCAAACCCTTGAGGTTGCTCTATGTATACTTCTTCTTCAATTACACCATTCAGAAAGGCTGTCTTAACATCCATTTGGTGTAATTTCCACTTCATCATGGATGCAAGTGCCATGATAGTTCTGATTGAAGTATACCTAGCAACTGGTGCAAATGTTTCTTCATAGTCAATTCCCTCTTTCTGAGAGAATCCTCTGGCTACAAATCTTGCTTTATATTTTTCGATGCTTCCATCCGCGGCATGTTTTATTTTGAAAATCCATTTGGAAGAAACCACACTCTTATCTTTCGGTTTGGGAACTATATCCCAAACATCATTTTTCATTATTGACTGATATTCTTCTGTCATTGCTTCTACCCATTCTTTCTTCTGAGCTGCCTCTTCATAGCTAGTGGGTAGTTGATCCACAAGATCACACATCAAGGCCATATAGTTGGACACTAGATTTGGTTTCTTTCTTTCTCTAGTGGAGCCTTCAGGAGCTCCATATCTTTCAGCCCCTTGAATAATATCTCTAGCCCATGCTGGCCTTCTTTTCTTGGATAAGTCTGTAATAGGAGGCTCTTGTGGTTCCAACATGTCATGATCCTCTAGAGAATCATCTTCAGGCATGGGAATAGCCTCTGTGATTCTAGGAGAAGTATCTTCTTCATAGATTTCATCAAGTTGGCACTTCTTGGATTTCTTGAGAGCTGCTTCTTCATCAAATGTTACATCTCTACTTATTTCTATGTGATGAAAGCCTAGAATGTAAATTCTGAAGGATTTGGATGATTCACAATAGCCAACAAATATTCCCTTCTTACCAGAAGGGTCCAACTTGGTTCTCTTTTCTTTTGGAATGTGGATGTACACAGGACACCCAAATATTTTAAGATGACTTACCTCCGGCTTCTTACCTGTAAACACTTCTTCTGGAGTTTTGAACTCAAGAGCACTATGAGATAATCTATTTTGCACATATACTGTTGTCTTGGCTGCCTCAGCCCATAGATACATGGGAAGATCTTGATCATGTATCATGGTCTTCACAGCTTCCATGATTGTTCTATTTTTCCTTTCAGCCACCCCATTTTGTTGGGGATTATAAGGAGTAGTTAGTTCCCTTTTGATTCCAGCTTCTTTGCAAAAGTCCTCAAATTCCTTTGAGGTAAATTCTTCGCCATTATCTGTTCTGAGAATCTTGATTCTCTTTTCTGATAGATTTTCTATTAGAGCCTTGAACTCTTTAAATTTTCCAAAGACTTCATTCTTACCTTTCAGGAAGTATATCCAAGTTTTCCTTGAATAATCATCAATGAATGAAAGATAGTATTCAAACCCACTTAGAAAAGTGGTGGGCATTGGTCCACATACATCTGAGTGTATTAGTTCTAAAATGTTCTTAGTCTTTGTTTCACTCTTTGGAAAGGGGTTCTTGATATTTTTCCCTTTCTTACACCCTTTACATGAGCCATCATGATCAGCTTTCAAATCTGGTAATCCTATGACTACCTTGCTTACATAGGGTAAGGCTTTAAAGTTGATGTGAGCTAATCTTCTATGCCATAGCTCACTGGGACTAGAGATCTCATGTGCAAGGGCAGCTTCTGGATGACCCTTGAGTTTATAGAGACCTCCTTCTTCTTCACCAATAACAACTGCATCTTTAATTGTCTTTCCTTTGGACCACATGAGTACTTGTCCATCTATGAAGGCTACTCTAAAGCCTTTCTTATCTAGTGCTGAAATAGAGAGAAGGTTTTTCTTTAATCCTGGTACATATAAGATGTATTTCATCTTCAAGGGTGTTCCAGAATCTAGCTTATAGCTAGCTTCACCAATTCCTTTGATGGGATATTGGTAGTCATCTCCTAGAGATACTTTCTGTGAAGAAGTCTTTTCTTCAAGATTTGAGAATATCTTCCTTTGACCTGTCATGTGGTTGGAAGCACCACTGTCAATGAGCCATGTATCTTCTCCAGGAGATACAGATCCAGAGAGTGCAGAGAATAGAACATATTCTTCTGGATCTTCTTTCTTCACCTTACTTCTTTTCCTTTTAGGCTTTACCTCTACCTCTTCTTCTTCTTCATCTTCTTCCTCTTCTTCTTCTTCACTATCATTTTCTTCCATATGTGCATGATGTCTTTTGTGGAAAGACTTCTTCTTTTGAGAAGGACAGAATCTGGAGATGTGTCCTAATTTATGACAATTGTAGCATTCTATTGTGGAAAGATCTCTTGCTGAATTGGGTCCTCTTCTCTTGTTAGATCTAGAGAAGTGTTGAGATCCTTTGTGGTCAACTCTCTTGAGATGAATCATTTTTCTTCTTTTGGTATGAGTGGCCAAAGCTTGGTCATCCTCTTTGAGAAGAGCTTCTCTGTTTGCAACCCTAGCTTCTTCTTGAACACAATCCTCCCATACTATGTCAAACTTCATGCTTTCTTTCCTGGCACACATGGTTTGTATAAATGACTCCCAAGATCTAGTGAGACCATTGAGAGCAGTCATCACAAGTTCATCCTCATCAAGGGTATCACCAATTGCATCTAGTTGTTCCTTGATTTGTGAAACCCTTGAGAAGTAGTCTTGAATGGATTCTCCTTTGTGCATCTTGGTACTCTTCAATTGAGTCCTCAGGTTCATCTTTCTATTAATGTTCTTTCCTTCATACATTCTTCCTAGGGCATCATACATTTCCTTTGGAGTCTTCTTGGAGGCCACTTGGGGAATCAAGTGGTCTTTAATGGAATCAGCTATGATTCTCTTTGCCCTAATCAAATCCTTCCTATGCTTTTCTTTGGCTTCATCTCCTTCTGGTTCTGCAACTTCTTCCTTGATATACTGAGCAAGATCATTCTCCTCAAGAATGAGACCAATTCTGTATTTCCATGCCCGAAAATTTTCTATACCTTCTAGCTTGTCTTCAAGCTTAGTGTTTGGAGCCATCTTCTCTTGGGGGAGTCCGAGAGACAGAGTAGACTTACCTGAAAAGTTACTTTTCACTTTTCCGGAATCTGGAACAGAAATTTATCGCACTTTTGGTAGAATTAGGGTTTGACTTTCCCGGAGTTATACTCAACCAAAAAGTTCGATCTATATCTCAAAAGAATGCTCTTGAGAAGGGCTATCCAGCCATGTAATCAGAATTCAAAAATTCCAACTTTTTTCTGAAACCAAAATCTGACGTTTCGCACTTTTGGTAGAATTAGGGTTTGGATTTCCTGGAGTTATACCCAACCAAAAAGTTCGATCTAGGGCTTAAAAGAAAGGTATGGAAGAGGGCTATCCAGCCATGCAACCAAAATTCAAAAATACCAACTTTGGGCTGAAACCCTAACTTCACTTGGAAAGAGAGAGAGAGGTATTCTTACCTTGTGAAAGATGTCCTATTCAGTATGGCTCTGATACCATGTTAAGTTTAAACCAAATAGACTAGCAGGATCACTGAAAGAAGAATAATCACAAGATAGACACAATATTTACCCTGGGAAACCCTCATGGGGTAGAAAACCCAGCAAAGCTTTCCTCAATAAGATGATTAACCAAAATACAAGATGTGCTCCCTCCTTCTAATCCTCCTTAGCAGATCTCCCAGACAAGTGCGCCACTTTCCACAAGTAAGTGAGTGATCTAATGAGGAGTTCACCTCCTCTATTTATACACACTCCTGACCACCAAAAATACCTAATGGGGCCGACCTCTCCTGGAGAAGTCTAATAACCCCTAAAACCCAACTTTAGGGCCGACCCCCACATAGTGGGTCTAACAACCCTAGTTACCACAATTCTTCGAAGGAATAAACATCTCCGGATACATAATAAAATCACATCGGAGGGATGGAACATCTCCGGAATAAATAATGTACAAATATAATATTCTTAGAAGTTACAATATTCAACACTGCAAAACATGGAATTGTAGGATGTAGGAGAATGAACTAACTTGCCCAAATGATAAAAAAGTGCATAATTTTCATCATGGGAAGGATCCATATGTCTAGTATCATGCATCTCCTTCAAAAGTGTGAAACCTTTGTTGTAGATTTGATCCAATGTAGAGGAATCATGCTCTTCTTTAAAAATTGCATAACCTTCATCAAGAGACAATTCAAGTTCATCTTCCACCACATCAAGTGTTTGTATATCTTCATGTTCATCTTCAAACAAAGAAAGCACATTCAAATTTCCACATTTCTCATGATCCACCATATCTTGAGAATCCTCCAAACAATCTACCATTTGACAATCTGAAACATAGGAGGAAAAACAAGTATCTTGCAAATTTTCAAGAAGTTACTCATTTTGAATTGTGAGCTTATGATTATCCTCATTATTCTTCAAGTATGCATCATGTAACAATTCATTAATCTCAAACAAAGGGTTTCTATCAAAAATCAAAGACATGAAATTACCTTTGATGTGGCACATTGCTCTTTGAATCTTCTCCACGTCTTCAAAAAAGGATGTTTCCTCCAATGAAGTAGCTCTCCAACAACAATTTGACACCAATGCTTGAGTGTCATGGAGAATTCTAAGGGACTCATGTATCTTCTTTTCATTCATCTTTAAGGTCCCTTCAATAAAATGAGGCTCTTGCAAATGAACCTCCTCATCTCCTTCCTTCTTACTTGGACCAACTTCATGAAGCTCAAGTGGTGATGGGGAAGTTGATCTTGTTTCTTCTTCAACTGCTACAAGGTATTCATTTTCATGCTTAATGGAAGTTTGGCTTGCAGCAACAACTTCAAAAATTGTCTCTATGTCACCAACATAGAGGTGTGAGCACCCACCAGTAGGCAATCCTTCATAGTTTAAGCATCCATTAGTAGATGCTCTTTGATTCATGTCCAAGGTAGAATGTGTCTCTTCCTTTTGATCCTTCAAGCAAGCTGATGCATTTTGTACCCAAGTATGTGCAAAAATTTGAGATGATCCATCAAAGGTGGTAAGTGGCATTTTACTTATTGCATAATTCAATTCTCTATTTTGAAATGGATTCTTATTACCTTCCTTCATATTGAACTTGTTTGAGACAACGAGGTATTGATCAAATGGTAAAGTGTTTCTGCAATCTTCACTCAAATTTTTTCATTCGATTTTAATTTCTTCCACATTATTGGACTTAAGAAATTTTGGTGCAATAGGCCTTGGTGTTCCCTGAAATTCATTTTCTCTATTATGGGGTCCTATGCTTGAGAAAATATGCCCACCCATTGCCTTTTTTTTTGTGATTGTGAACTGCTGCTACCTCCCATTACTCCTTTGCTCCCAAGTTGGCTAGCCATAAATTTGAATCCTCTCATCATCTATTTGTTCATGTCTTTTATACCAGTTGGAATGTCTTCAAAAAATGGTTTTATGAGTTTCCTAAGCTTCTCACCATCATCTGAGGCTCCCTTTTCACCCCTAGTCATAGTTTCCCCAAAAAATTGCTCTTCTTTTCCTACTTTTTCCTCTTCAACAAAACACTTTTGGTTTCAATATCTAATGGTGGTCCATGAATAATTTTCCTCATGAATATCAAACCACATCAGGTGCCAAGATCATGCTCTAATACCACTGGTCCCTTTTGAATAGAATCTCCCAATTGCTCAAATTCACCAAATCCTAACTTTTAAGTATATGTATAAAACTGATTCCAAACTCCTCCAAATACTTTCCAACTTGGTGAGGAAGTTAATGAGGGTTCATGGGACACATTAACACATCTATCAGACATATAATAAACTGACATACCCATCCATGGTCTGCAATTTGCAAGGGAAGTAGTTTCTGGACAAGACTAGTCAATTTGGGAAGTGGAAAGCCCCCCTAGGTCTTCGAACAAAGCTCTTCCAAACACTATACACCCTTCACTAATGACGGGTATGAGAATTGTATATGTCATTATACATTAATTAAATTATATTTTCAACATTATATGTGGTTTTTGGGTCAAATGGGTGTCCAAGAGAACTCAGGGAATTTACTAGTGATTTTGAGGCTCAAACCCCAAGGGTAGATGGCTCCAAATAGCTCCAAATGATCTCAAATTGTACCAGAAGGTGTATGGATGATGTTGAAACATAATAAGGGTTTTTATAGGTTCCTTTCAACCTTCAAATGACTTCTTCAACTTACTTTGGTAATCTAGTCAATGTAGGGCGTTTTACTAGCAAATTGTGGTTCAAATCCCCTTAGGGTAAATGACAAGTTGGCTCTCCAAATGCAATAGAACCCTCTAGAAATTATGAACAGAGTTTGGTGACATATAAAGGACATAAATTATCTCTCATAGGAATCATCATTCAGCTTATAATATCTGCTACAACTCTCTTAAAGCATATATAGAATTGCTAGTTTCAACATAAGGGGAAATGGTAGGAAATCTTCACTAAATGTTATGAAACTCAACCAAATGCCTCCAAATTATTGTATAATGAACATGAAACTCTTTGAACACATAAATGGAATCCCTTTGATCAGTAATCCATCATTCATTCACTTAACCATTCAAATTTATCAACATATCATTGACTTGCAACAAGGTAGTGGGGAAAATGGCACTGATTGTTCATTAATGAGCAATTTTACATAGTATTTCTTGGAATATCGAATTGTGGCTCTTCTGAGCATGAAATACAGAGAATATAAATCTGACTACAAAATAATGGGGCATCATAAGCTCCCCCAAAGAGAATAGTATCTCACCAAAGGCGCAATTCCTCAAGGATCAAGGATATGCATAGAAAATTTGAAATGGTTGAAGAAGCAAGTTGAACTAGAAGTGACCATGATATTCCCTGTAGATTACACCTGAAACAAAGGACTCTATTGAAGCTCCAAATTAATGTTCTGAATGACCTTTCCAATTACCAACTAGGATGGTAATATTTCACCCTCGAAATTGGTGCTAAGGCAAGTAGAGTAGCACTCCACTAGCTCTTCTCTCCAAATGCAATTGCAATTTCTAAAAATGATCAAAATATGCCTTCATTATTTGTTCTTGAAATTTATAAAGTTTCCAATCTCTCTATGGATCGAATTCCTTCCAAGAGATGCATTCCAACTCAAGTTGGGAAGAGATTGCAAAGAATGCCACTTGTACAACAATTCCTAGTCTCCCACTTCCACCAAATCACATGTGGAAGCATCTTAGCTTCCCTAGCTCCCTTGAGCACTCTATTGGAGGCTACTTTTAGCCTTGAAATGTCATATATGTCAGATGTCATCCATCAGGTCTGATTTGTGTCATAGGTGTCATAGAATATTCATCATTGTTGTCATAGAAGCTAGGGAATCTAGCCCAAGTGTCACAATTTCTCTAAGATGCCTCTTCCTTTTCCATGGGAGTTACTCTTCCACTCCAATTAGACCTTGGATGAGTCATTCCATGAATAATACCTCTTGAAATCCCTCAATTATGTTACCCTTCACCTTGAATTCGAATTGGTGAGAGAATGATGCCAAGTGTAGTGGGGAAATCTAGCCACATGTGGGTCCCACAACCTCTTATTTTCCCTAATGATCCAATGACACCTTATTTCTTTTTATTATAATTTATTTGACCCATTTAATGTGCATTTGTAATTCTAAGGTCACTTTGGGTCTTGTAGCTCCATCACTCCAACTTTTAATGCTTCCACCCCCAACCTAGGGAACTGGTAAGCTGGTGGAAATTTTCCTCCATGATATTTTGTGTGGATGGGGACATTACAAATTTGAATCTGGAATTTTCTCTAATGTGACCCACTTTTTCCATTTGAATCTAATTTTACATTATAACCAACTTGGACATCATGCTTGGCAATTATTTTGACCTTTAGTACCAATTTGACAAACTATCATGAGTATGGCCAATTGGCTTAGGCCATTGTGATCTAATGAAAAATTTTGGGACATTACAACATCTAACCTGCTAAAGAAGTTCAAGATGACTGATTTCAAGCCTTCCAAGACTCCCTTCCTTTCAGGAGTTAGAATTGAAGAAGCAGATTCTACACCATTGGTAAACAACACCTTGTATAGGCAACTTGTTGGCAGCTTGCTATACTTGAATCATACTTGACCTGATATTGAATATGCAGTGAGTGTGACCTAAATATACATGGAGAAGCCACATGAGATTCTTTGAAGATATCCAAAAAGAATATTGCATTATGTGCAAGGCACCATGTCTGATGGGATTCACTATGTTGCATATTCTAGCCTAGATCTTCTTGGCTTTACTGACTCAAATTGTGTTGGTGATAGATGTTAACACCAAAAAAGTACTCACCAGCTCATCCCTGTGGACATACACCTCTGTGGAACAAATTTCCTACCAACCTAGCCTCCAAAACCCTAGAAAACCCAAATGGGTACCAAAATACCCAAAATTCCCTAAAAAACATACCAAAACCCCAAAAGAGGGTCAAAATCAAAATAATAGTGAATAAAACTCAAAAGAAAATAAATAAAAAAAGAGAAAACAGGGAAAAGCCCTAAAAAGCCCTAAAACCCTAATCTAAGTCTATAAAAGGGGTGGAGGCCCCTCATTTCACATATCCCTCAACTACTCTACCCTTATGTTGCTAAAAGTTTGTCAAGCCTTAGCCATCCATCTTTGAGCTTTGGCCTTCCTTGAGAAGATAGAAATCTTAGCCACCACCAAAAGCATTGACGAGGAGAGTACAGAACCAAAGGAGCTCCGGAACACACTGTTAGACCTTCACCAGCCTCATTTCTGAGGTAAATATTTTGCAAGCCCTTGCTTTCCCATATTACAAAAAAAAAATTAAAGATTCTTTATTTTACTGCTTTGAAAATCTATTGTTTATTGCTGTAAGTTGTTTTTTCAATCTCATACACATGTTAGATCCGATTGTTTGTTGTTTTTATGATTAGTTTAGTTTTGATCACTTCCCTTTAACCTGTTGCTAAGGGTCCTTTCCCGTAGTAGGTTCCCTTTTGCACAAGCAAGGGTGAAAACCCCAGCTACAGATTGGCGACTCCACTGTCTAAACCCTCCTTTGACAGTTTTTAGCTTTCATTGTTATTTGTTTAAAAGTTCTGTTTTTGGTTTTGTCTCATTAGTTACAGGCCTGGGAGTTTTTCTGTGCGAGTGCAACCAATTTACATCATTTTTCGTGCATAAAATCACTTTTTTTTCCTCATAGTTGCGGCCCGCACCACAGCTATTCACCATTTTTGTGCATTTTGCAGCTCGCCTCTTTAGCCCTTTGATGCTGTCCAAAGCACGGATTTCTTGCACCTTTGCGCAGTGCACACCGCACTTTTTCAGCACCTGCACACGGTTCTAAACCGTAGCTTACCCATTTCCCCTCACGGTTTGCACGAGCCTACCCGTGGTCTGAGCTCTGCACATGAGCGGCGCTGCTCACCACCAGGGTATTTTTTAAGGATTATAAAAGTATACTTAAGTATAGTATTCTAGGCGATTATTTTGGATTGAAAAAAACATATATATAGGTTGGTAGGCAAATATTAAATATGAAACCTACAATTTACTCCCGAAACTAGTGCATTTTGGCGAATATTATGATAAAAAAACATATTTTATGTAAATATAGGCGATATTAGAGACTAAAAATGACCAAAAAGCGAATTTATTTTTTCAAAAAATGCCCCGAAAATAGCCAATTGGTGAAATTTCGCCCCTAAAAATTTCCCTGCTCACCACCCCGCCACCTGCGTGGTTCCCACCACTCCCCACCTTCCCATTTCCACATCCCTAACCACAGAGAACCCACAACACTACATGCTACACACTGCGCCATCCACCCCGTATCTCGCGTTGCACACCACGCAATTTGTCCCAAAACTCGCGATGCACACCGCACAGCTTGACGCGCTACTGCCACGCTGCACACCGCATAGTCCGACGCGCTACTGCCGCGCTACATACCGCACTGCAGGGCGCGCTCTTGCCGTGTTGCACACCGCACACACAGGCCAAAGACGTGCGCTGCACACTGTAGTTCATGGCGTGCTACCTACGCGTTGCACACCGCAACCATCGGCCTGAAACTCGCGCTACACACCGCGCAGATCTGGCCCATAGCCACGCCCTGATGTTCAAATTTTCATTATTTTTGTTATTTAAAATATATATATATATATATATATATATATATATTTCAGTTTTTTTTAAGCATTCAGCTTCCAGCATTGTTTCCATTTTTCTAGCATTTAAATGCCATCCTTTTTACTTTCTAGTTAGCTTCCAACATCATCATTGCACATACGTTGTCACCTAACTCAAGTGAGCCCTAAAAAACTTCTTAACTCAACCAACTTTTAACCCCGCTTGGGGAACATAGAAGAATTTTGTAGCTAGGTAGAACAAGGGGGATAGATATCCAAATAACACCCCTTTGTTGCTTACACTTGAGACATAGTCATTGTCATCTAGGGTGCCAAAATCCCTTAGTATTTTTTGACACGGTTATGACCAATTTGTCGGAAAGGCCTCTCCCTTAGGAGGGTTGAAGTGGCAAGATTGGTTCCGGAGACCTATGTGGAATACCGCAATCCATTCAGTCACCGAAGGCTACCTACTTATTTTCCGCGTGTGGTGATTCCTTTTAGGCCCACACGGTGATAGGACTGGAGATGAAGATTCACCTTTCTGGATGTGTCATGAATGGGGTATCTTAGTTTCCTTTCTTCTAGGATTGTTTACTAGGTGTCCCTCCCGGTAGGGGGATATCATTGGCCTTTGGTTCTACCTTTCGTATTGTCTGACTAGGATTTCATCACCCTGCAGAGGATACATCTAGTTTGAACTAGGATACCTTTTAGTTAGGCGTTTGCATGCTCCTTTACCTCCCCTGAGTCTAGTGAGTACACCTTTTTTCACTTTTTAGGAGCCTTTTTTTGTTGGTATTCTGACCATTTTTATTACCACTCCATTTTATTGTAGCACAGCTATTGCAACAAGCATTTTGAGCATTGTTGTTGGCCTGAGCACCGTATTGTTTACACTCTCCTTATGCACACTCGGTTGCACTAGGAGTTTTTTAGCTTTTCACTCACTATACCTCACCCAGAATACCCTAATCATCATCATTAAGTCCCAAAGATAGTTCTGGTGCTAACGGGGCCAACCCCCGCAGCATGGTTTACTTGGCTCTCCTCACCATAGATGTAGAGCCTTGTCACCTGATCCGGATGCTCCTTATAGCACATCCGACTCAGAACCGGAGTACAACACATACACCGCTCCATCTACCCCTTAGCTGGTATGACGTCCAATGCCTTTTTCGGCGGGATGGTCGGCGGAGGACCCATCACTCACTCGGCTACCACATCAACATCTATCCCCGTCATGTCATCTATAGGCCCTACGCCTAACATCCCCATGACCACATCCATTCCTATAGGTAGTGGATTGGTCACCAATACAAATCCACTGGTGACTAGTAGCATACCTAGGGGCAGCAGCCCCACCATTTCCGCTACGGCCCATACTGTTTCCGCACGCATTGGGGGTAGCAGCCCCACCATTTCCTCTATAGCCCATCCTATTGCCTCACACATTGGGGGTAGCAGCCCCACCATTGCTGCTACGACCCATACTGTTTCCCCACACATTGGGGGCAACGGCCCCACCACGTCCGCTATGGCCCATACCATTGCCCCACACATTGGGGGAAGTGGCCCCACCATTGCCGCTATGGCCCATACCATTTCCCCACACATTGCAGACAATAACCCCACCATTGCTGCTACGGCCCATACCATTGCCCCACACATTGGGGGCACTAGCCACACCATCGCCGCCATGGAAAACACACCCCCCCGACACATCTTCCTACTAGTTTTCCATTCATGGCCAGTCTTAACCTCCCTGACTTGGCTAGGTTGACTAATGATCCTATAAGACATGATCCTATGTGGCCTCTTATGCCCACGAAACTCCCTTCAGGCATACCCAAGTTCGAAGGTGAGGGAGGAGAAGACCCCTAAAATCATATCATGTATTTCCACTTATGGTGTTCCTCTAACTCCATCGTGGATGACTCCATTCTCCTCCGACTACTACAAAGAACCCTCACTAGAGCTGCAGCTAAGTGGTATATTGACCAACCTCATGGAACCCACCTTACATTCGCATCCCTTGCCTCCACTTTCCTTCAATTCTTCTAGCTACCCGTTCGTTACGATGCCGGTGTAGAGATCCTCTTATCTTGTTGACAGAATACAGCCACCCACATCACGGACCACATCCATGAGTGGCCTAAACAATGCAATTTATGTAAGATCAAGTTGGACGACCATATTTTCTTGAAATGGTTCTTGAAGTCTCTCATACCAACCATTGCAAATGATGTGGCCTCTGAGTGACCTCAGTCTGAGGAGGAATCCATCCTCACAATTTGATCGTATTTATGCCCAATCTGGCTACCTATACTCTATCTTACCGTATGCCCCTCACTCTGATGCCTCCTGGAGCGATTCCCCGGGAGCATCCCATGCCACCGATGGCATCATCGGGCATGTAGCATCACACACCCAACCGTACATGGCTATGCCCACTCCTCCTGGCCCTGATCTTTCATGTGCCACGTCCCATTCTGGAGCGACTACATCATACACCCCGATCATTCGACCTCCTCATACTCATGGACCATCATGTCCACAACATTTTTATGGCCATGTACACTCACCTTATAATCCTTCTGCAGGCCAACCCACCTTTTATAGAAACCCTCCTCAGCCAACACATTCACACTCCCAAGTTCAGTCGGCTTACTACCTTTCGCAAGCCCCACTTACGAAACCACAAGCTCCTCCAGTTTATAATCCACCGTTGACCCCACCAGCATCGACTCAACCTCAAGCACATCCTGGTTACTACCCACAGCAGGCACCTGCACCACCTGCTCAGACACAAAATCCTCCCAACCCCCAAGGGAAAGATTATGCCTAGCAACACCCCCAGAAAAACCAGCTTGCTGAATGCAACCAACAAGGCCAACAGAGCAGGGGGAGAGGACAAAATTGTAGGAATAACCAACCTCCAAAACAAGGCAGTCAACAACCAAACCCCCCCAATAACAACAACGCCGCCCTGCCTGACCAAAACCCTGACAGATCTCCTCGTGAGGGCAAGAATCCCAATCTACGAATGAATCATCCTTGTTCCATATGTGGAGTCTACGGCCACTATACGCACAATTGTCCGCATTAAGATCATGCCTGTCAACTTTGGATGGACGACGCCCAATGCCAAGGAAAGGATGCTCCTCCTGCACAACCCAACCCACAACCACTTCCTTTGGTGCTGTAAAATCCCTTGCCCACGCAAGGAGTAGTAAACACCCACCCACTACCTCCTCCTCAAGGAACCGCACAACCACCTCAGCAAATCACATATGCTACACAGACAAACCAACCAACGGATTTGGGTACCCACAATCTCCTCATGATTTCATCAACAAACGTCAATCTTCAAACACGTCGAAATCAATACGGACCCAACCCCGAAACCCCCACCGTTGATACTGCTGCTAACGCTCTTCCCACAAATCATCCCTTACGCATACCCCTGCCATGCAGCGATGGGGCCCCTACATCCCCTTGCTTCCCACTATGACGGATCAACAACAATCCTAACACTCGTGCCGCATCAAATTATAATATTGTAGAAGATCTAGTGCAGTCCCCCGCTGCTATTTCTGCCTTGGAAGTCCTAAGAACTATCCTGCACTGAGGAAATTGTTGTTATCCTCCATCGGTGCGATAGACCCTAACGACTCACGATTGATGGCATTCGACTTAGACCAAGCCGAACCATGTTTGCCTTCGACATTAGCTTTCCAGGTTTCTGTATCAATTAGAAACCTTGTCATGCATCGATGCATCATCGATGAAGGTGCCTCTACTTGCGTAATTTCAACGTTTGTTTGGAAGAATCTTGGATCTCCCACTCTATAGCCATCAAAAAATACGCTAAGAGCTTACGATGGTCGTGCAAGTCAACCTCAAGACCTTTTGGCCAACGTTCCCGTTCAGCTAGGGGGAAAAACAGTCCTAATCGATATATAGGTTATCAATGCACAGCTTGATTACAACCTCTTTCTTGGTCGTAGTTACATGTAGGCTATGAAGGCCGTCACTTCATCCGTCTTCCACATAATGATGTTCCCCCATGAGGGACATGTGGTCAAAATAGACCAAATAACATACTATGATCCCAATTCCCCCACTGCTCCTGAGAATGTTCTTCCCGTGATTGAACAACCCATGCACAATGCTCCTACATTGTTATTCTCCACAATCGGACCCGGGTTATACTTGGAACAACCCATGACCTCCACGTTCCAATCCATTCCACCCCCTGTAAAGATAACAGAGACCACAACCACTGTCGGTACCAAGTTACGTTGGGGCAACACCCATCCATATGATCCCATTTTTATTCCCACCTTCTGGACTGATAAGTACCCCCGTGATGGCCACTTTGAACCTCCCCAATTTATCCCTAGTCCTACCCATTTACCCGCCCCTACTCCTCCACCAACACCACAAGTCGTCCTTCAACCAGTTCAACCTATTAACACTTCCAACCACCCACCTCCAGGAGTTGCGAACATGCCAAATTATCCTCCTTCCGGTGCAGCATCCACATCTGCTACAAACCCTCCACCACCACTACCTAAAAATGTTGGGGGTAGAGGCCCGCAAAACTATATTGCCCCACCAGCGAGGAAACCTCTGGCACCTCAACCACCCCCGCGAGCACCCCCTAAGTTCTCCCTGTGTGATGATATCAGCCACGCCACCCACAACTGTCCTTAGTTGCCCAATCTCCAAAAACACATGCAGACCTTGGATGATGACCCCAACATCCTCGTAGTCGTACTAAACCCCCCATCCCATCAACGCAACAAGGCGTTGCGTACTAACCATGCTTATGCTATCTGTGGAATATATGGTCATTAATCACACCACTGCCCCAACCTCCCGAATGACAGAGAATCCCTCTACGAAATGAATAACGGCGACCTAGAAACCTCCCCTCCTACCATTGAAGAAATTCATCCTCCAACATATTCCTCTTTGGAAGAAATCAATACCATATACATGATCTCTACAGTCGATAGGAACGACGCACCTCCAACATCTACCCTTCCCTTATATGAATTGACAACTCAATACTTCCGCAGTGACGAGGAAATCATTGAAGCCCTTACAAACCTGGCTACCCATGGGATGACATGCACCATCAATCATATGTCATCCCTGGTGAGTCCACCCCTACCACAGCCAACCAACTGGAAATTGAAACAAAAGACTTTCTCCCGGAGAAGGTCGACTGGTTTAAGAACCCTATTCCCACCCCCAACCCCTTCGAGGAAGGCAACATGGCCAATATATCACTGACCATACAATTTGATATTTCCGTCACACCTAGCGCACTCGAACTCATCACATTAAGTGTCGCTTGTACGGAATACAAAATCAGGGAATCCAAAAAGCTCTTTCAGGAGTTTCGTGATGTATTTTCTTGGTCTTATACCGAGATTCCCAGCCTGGACCCTACCATCGTTGAACATCACATTGATACATGGCTAGAATTCCCACCTATCTGCCATAAGGAAAGACCCATTCAGCCGTCCAAACTCCCTGCAGTCAAAGCCGAAATTGAGAAGTTGTGGAAAGCTAGATTTATCTATCCTATCGCTTACACCACCTAGGTGTTCAAACCTGTACCTGTCAATAAAAAATAGGTCACTCTCCGTGTTTGCACAGATTTTTAAGATCTCAATCATGCATGTCCCAAAGGCAACTTTCCCACACCTTTCACCGACTAGCTCGTTGACACTTGTGTCGGACATGAAGTCCTCTCCTTTATGTATGGCTTTTCCAGATATAACCAAATACACATTCTGAAATAAGACCAATACAAAACTGTGTTCACTACCCCATGGGGAACCTTTGCTTACCAGGTTATGCCATTTGTTCTAAAGAACGTAGGCGCCAATTTCCAACGAGCTATGACATACTGCTTCCATGACCTAACTCATATCATCCTAGTTTACCTAAATGACCTTACCACTCACTCCAAAGAATGATCTAACCACCTAAATGACCTCCGACAAGTCTTCCTGCGTTGCCGCAAATACAAAATCCACTTGAATCGTCTCAAGTGTGTCTTTTTTCGTTCCTACAGGATGGTTGTTAGGATTCATCGTTTCACAGAAAGGGATAACTATTGACCCCTTAAAATTTCAAGCCACCTTGGACCTAGCTCCCCCTCGCACCATACATCAGTTACAGAGTCTACAAGGGAGAGCCAACTTTCTCCACTGCTTTGTTCCTGAATACGCCATGAGGGTTCATAGCTTTCTCCGCTTAGTCCGCACCCGCAACCCATTTGTCTGGTATGATCAAGCTCAAGAAGCCTTTACGGCCCTTAAAAAAACCTTAACTAATGCCCCTTTGATCTCCCCCCTGGATTTCTCAAATGATTTTATCCTGTATGTTTCAGCATCAAAACATGTCGTCTTCGGGGTGCTCGTTCAAGACGATAGTGCATAGAAAGAGCATGTAATCTACTACGTGAGTCAGACCTTGTCTGGCCCACAATTGCATTACCCCTCATAAGACAATTTGGCCCTAGCTGTCATCTTCTCTGTACAAAAGATCCATCAATATATATTGTTGAGCCCAACTACTGTTGTGGCCGACTCTAATCCTATGGTTTAACTTTTGATTCATCGCCTCCTACAAGGCCGTGTGGCTAAGTGGGTCATTATTCTCCAAGAGTATGATCTCACGTTTACAACACCAAAGAGCATCAAGGCCCTTACATTGGCACAACTAATGATAGAATTTCCATCATCATCCAGTTCAACTCCCATAAATACTAGTCTCCTCGATGATCATTTATTTATCATCTCCTCAGATGACCCTTGGTACGGCGATATCTTGGTGTACCTTCACACTAAAAAATTTCGACCTGAACTTGACCGCGATGTACGTCGATGCATACGCCACCACGCTTCACATTACCTCCTCTTAGGAGATGTGTTATACCGTCGCGGTATCGACACCATTCTACGCCGCTGCCTCACCCGCGATGAGGCCGAACAAGTCCTTAATGATTTCCATAGCGGAGCTTGTGGTGGACACTTTTCAGGGATGGACACCGCCCAAAAATTTATCCATGCTGGATATTTTTGGCCCTCCCTCTTTATTGACTGCATCACAACCTATCCATGAGACCTCTGCTCCATCCATAATGCAATTATGGTAGCATTTTTCTATTATTCATCAACCCGCAAGGAGGCCCCATCAGTGTTCCCCCCCTATCACTCTGCTTGATCCCATACTTGTCCCTTGATTGAACACTTCCTCCTTCCCTCACCATTATTTTTGTTTGGTATAATTTTACCCATTTTTCGGGTCGATCAATTCCTTTACGAAAAAGGCACTTAGGGAGTTTCTATTAAGCTCTTTTCTGACTCCTAAACAATGGAGTGATCGCCAAGCAATCTTGCTTCCTTTCATGCTCGCTAAAATTATCTGAAAGGGCATCTACCTGGTATAAGTTTACCCCTTTTTTGGACCTTGTAGACTAATTACGAAAAAGGAATACTCTAGTCACACCGGCTAGAAGAGTTCTTCATTCCATCCTTTTACGCTTTTTCAGGATTTGGAGACTAACACACGAAAAAGAACCCCCTTGGAGTCCTCTTATTGCCTTTAGACTCTCTAAAAGTGAAAGCAACCATGAGCAATCAGCATCCCGGGCTCGTAAAAATCCACAAGACGGTACCTTTTCACCATTTCAAAGTCTTCTTATCACTTTCAAACTCCTTAAAAATGAAATCACTTACGAGCATTAACTGTCCTAGGCTCGCACATATCCACATGACAGTACCATTTTTTTAGCACACTTTTATCCCTTCTTCGAGCTCCTTAAACCATAAAGAAGGTCCCAACGGTGCCTCTCAGCGCCACACCAAAGCATATATAATCACACTATTATGGCAACCTCCCCAGGTTGGTCGCTTGTGTTCAGAGTATTCTGCAATATGTCACCTTGAGAGTCTCCTGATATGATCCATAAGTTTTTCCCCCTGATTCTTTCACACTGCAATACTTATCCCTGATCCCTTAAGCTATGATTCCCATACCCAAAGTTAGTTTCATATGCTTCCAAGTCATCCATGTCATCATGCTCTGAACAAAGGAGGTTTGAGTCCACCCACTCTATGACCCCAGTTATTCCCCATCTCCACAGTATGTCAGTCCCACCATCAGTGCTATCACACTTCGGTTGTACACCTCGCGCTCTTATCAAGGAAACATCATTGCCTTGGTAGTTGCAAGGTCTCCCTCTGTCGATGCCAACCAATCTATTCCAGAGGATAGACCGAGAGGTCCCCGTGCCTTGGACTCGTCATCATCAGTGGTGAGTTACTATGGACCATTTTTTTAGGAGTCCTTAGTGCCTCTCTGAATGGTTGTTTCTCATGTGCTTGACTTCACCACATTGATCGCACCGTTGAGATTCGTGTAGGGTATTGGTCCCTTCAGTTACTAGTCGAAGACCCCGGATATCCCCCGACTTTAGCATATTGATGAGTCAATTTAGAACACCCTGTTATATGTTCCTATGGATATCCAAGCTGCATTTGGCGATTATGAGGACACCCTTATGTCCATACATCAGTTCTCCAGATCAACCATGGTCATACCATGGGTATGTCCCAGATTTCCGTCCCCTATGGACCAATATGATGTACACAACAGTTTTTTTATGTATTGTTCCGGTCCCCATTTTTTGGACCTCATTATTATATTTTAACAATGAGCATGGGTATTCCCGCCTTGTCCATATGTTGAGATACTCCTCAGTGAGACATGTGTTGGCACGAGATAGAGCCGTAGGAAGTGCAGAAGCCGACAAGCACGAAAGACAAAATCCCGCGAAAGAAGGAATTATCGTGAAGTCTAAGGAAGCGCAAGAATAGCTTAGAATAATTAATTGATAAGTTGGCCAAAATGGGCCATTTTTGTAATAGGATAGAAGCATACAAATACAAAGATATTCTAAGCCTAAGAGGGGAAGTTTGGAAAAGATAAAAGCGATCTTTTGAGTTTGGTTGTACTTGCGATATCATGTTGTGAATATCTCTATGATGGGTTTTTCCGCAGATGTTAATGAATGAAGATGTTCAGTTGTGAATTCTGATGTTATGCTATGATGCGATGATGGGTTATTTAAATGTTTTCTGTTGGTTTATGTGAAAACATTTTGTTGATTAATGTTAATACATTTTGATGCGAATAACTTATTAGTGGAATCTAGTGAATGCTGTAATTTTTGGTTGAATGCACACGTATCTCCTTGTAACTATGGAAGCTTGGTTCCTGCAGCACCCTTATCCGCCTCTGGTGAGACCTCACCTTATTTGCAGGTGTTGCTAGAAAGGGTAACTCCTTTCCAGGTTGGTGAATAAGGGGTTGTTGGTGTTGTTGATGACAAGGTGAACCCCTGTCGAAAGACCCTGTGTCAACAAATGGTTCCGTTGCCGGGACCTTAAGAAGAAAGAAAAGGAGATATATTGTGCCATCTGAAAAAACCAGAGATCCAAGAGTGGTTCAGTCAGAAAGAAAAAGAGTTCGCGAAAGAAGAAAGGAGGAACCTGAAAAAGACAGTAGAAAGTTGGTTACAAAATCACATATACTCGGATATCCATGAGATCTTCTTCGTTGAATTTCCAATAGTACTATAGGAGTGGCTCCCGCAGTTGACATTCAGAGGACATACCAACTAGAATATTGGATCAGATTAATGGACTCCATAACTAATTCAACAACTGAAGCAAGTCGACAATATAGCATCAAGGGATGTTGAATTCTGGATTGACAGTATCATAGAGGGGTACATCACTGAGTTTGCGGTAGATACCAACAGTTCGTACAGCGACGCGGAGAGACAATTTTTCAGGGGACCAAGGGGTAGGTTCATCCTGTCGCTGAACCTGTGGATTAAGATGTTGGTGTGTGAAAAGGGTATGATGAAAATGACCTCCGATGAGTAGACAGATCGATGTGCAGAGGTCATAGGTATCGCATGGCTACAGATCCGCTAGAAAAGATGTTGGGTAGATGAACATGAGCGACGACGAATTTTTAAGGGAAGTTGAGAAAGACTGTGGAACCTTGAGAAGTGGAACGATATTCCGGCGCCCTGATAAGAGGAGGAGGACTGAGGAAGAGTCCCCTGAGAGGACGGGAAGGGAAGACTACGCAACAGGGCCACAGAGGATAGAGCTCCCTTATTATGAGGAGGAAGGCAGTGACCAGTCTACCCCAGAAGAAGGGTGGATCGTAAGCTATCACATACCTTTGACCCCGCACGCCACTTATCAACAAAAAGGAAACACGACAAATAATTAGTAGAGCTGTCCTAGGTGTAGTGGAAAAAGTAGCGCATCAGTAAGTAGCAATAGTAGGAACACCACAATGGCGGATGATACAAAGATGTCGTGTTTCGTAGGAAGCTGGACGGAGGATCCCGAACAGTTTTGGTTTTTATGCGAAGCAGTGTGGACCGTGAAGCAGGTCCAAAATGAGGACATCAAAAAGGGGCAGTTGGCGATGACCTTTTGGGGCCGTGCGCTGGACTGGTTCATAAAATATACTAAGGTTCTAGGGAAAACGTTGGCATAAATCAAAGCAGTGATGATTCAGGAATTTAAAAAACCCAAGTCAGAAGCACAGTACATTACTGAGCTCAAAGAGATTAGGCAATACCCAAATGAACCAGTATGGGAGTTTGATCAGAGATACAAGACACTGATAGCGAAAGTCAGTTTTCCAATAAATGACCTGCAACATAAAGAGTGGTTTATTGTTGGGATGGTACCACATATTAGAGGACCATTGATGCAGCAAAAGGTTGTGGATCAAGCCGAAGCATTAGAAATCGCGATGAAGCTAGAGGCTTCACCAATCGGAGAGACTGGGGCTGGAATGGATAAGATTCAAGCACAACTAGCTAAATTGACGCTCCAATTGGAAGACATGAAGCAAGGGAAAAATAACCGCGTAGATGTATGAAGCACCAGATGTAGGACGGAAGGCCACCATAAGGATAACTATTCAGCATTTCAGCCGTATTTGAATGTAGGGGCGCTGAACCCCCTTCGCCAGGAAGGCCTACCATGGTGTCCCATTTTCTAGGCCAGGGGGCATCGACCAAAAGACTGCATATACTTATAGAAGATAGTGTCGAAACCGATGAATCTGTATTATAAATTCTATCGGTCAGTGGGGCATGATGAAAAGGATTGTAGGGCACACGATTTGTTGCAAGAGCGGAACATGGACGCATACCCGGTAAAGGGAGAAGAGCAACAACTAGGACTACAGCAGCTGCAGTATGCCCAACAACCATTGTAGTTTATGCAGATGCCACAATTTGACCAATGACAGTATGGGAAACCACAGTATGGTGCACTGTAGTATTTGCAACCACAGTACCAGCAACTGTTGTATCAACAATACCCACAAGCGCAGTATCAACAGTCACAGTACCAGCAAGTGCAGTACAGACCACCACGTGGATGATTTGGTGGAGGATTCCGAGGAGGGTGTGGTGGTGCTACTGGAAGGGGAGGAGCCGCTGGATGGGGTCGAGGACCTCCTACATGTTATAATTGTGGGAAAAAAGGACATTTTGCAAGGGATTGCCCAAATCAAGCCTCGTAAATCACATATTGAAATGGAATGGACCATAAAATCAAAGATTGCCCACAGCTTATTTCCAGATGGCAGATGAAGAACCTACCATCTCCACCTAACCAAAACCAAAACCAGAACCAGAACCAACTGGTAGTACAAAAGATATCAGCGGAAGCTAGAAAGCAATCTGCAATGGTGGGAATAGTGACACAAGGAAAAGCAACAATAGAAACTGACCAGCCGCACCATACCATCCGACCAGTGGAATAGGTCACCTTCGATGCAGAAGTTTCAAAAGAGGTCTCCTCAAAGGCATGGAAAGGAATGTTGGGGACACAAAGGAATGCATCTCCTTCAGCGGAGATTTATGATATTCCACCAACATTCAATTGAATGAAATCGTTGCGGAAGGCCACTACCGTAAGAGGATTCATCGGAAGTTGTTTAGAATTAGCAAAAGATGAGGAGGCATTGGAGGAGATATCTAGGCTATTGCATCAGCAGGAGGGTGGATGAGAGGAACCCAAGGTTAATCACATACACAAGAAAAGGAAGGCAGATAGAGAAATGAGGATGTCGGCACAAATCAGAGCATTCGATGTCGACTCCATCATTTTGGATTTAGGATCAGACATGAACATCCTGACAAAACAAACATGGGAAACGATGGGGAAACCACAAATGACCTGGTCACCAATACAGCTATGATTAGCAAACCAGAGCAAGGTCACCCCTCTTGGTCGAGTGTGTCAACTTCCCGTCGAAATTGAAGGACTTCGAACATATGCCTATTTTGATGTGATAAAGATAGTAGATAACACATGTCCATATCCAACACTATTGGGAATCGACTGGGCGATGGAAAATCAGGCAATCATCAATTTCAAAAAGTGAATAATGTCATTTGAAGACAAGGAAATAAGGGTTGTCGCACCACTAGACCTTGCTGAAGGACAACGATACGTGGATCCCACCAAAGATGAAGATAGGGAAGGATGGGATAGCCTATATAATATTTATGAAGATTACATCAATCCAACTGATGAAGGGGAGTTGGAATAGTGCATCTCTAGCTCAACATCTTCGGACTTAGACGAGGCACTAGAAAATTAGCAAAACCGATTTCATGAAGTATCGTTTCGCAGATGTGCCAGGATTACACAGTCAGTACGTTGGGTGGCTACTGAGGAGTGCGCATTACCAACGTACGAAGGGTTACCAAATTTGAGCACCTTCTTAATAGAATTCGAGGGAAAGGTAGCGGAACCACAAAGAATCTTGACCTTGGAGGAAGCCTTGAAGGCCACTCCTTCAAGCACATAAATCGAGGATATCAAACTGGCCACTATGCCGATGCCTCTTGGAGGTACATTTCGGAGACACCGCAGCATGGAACGGACAAAGATACGATGGCCAGGGTAACCCAAACGAACATGTGAAGGCTTGTCAGCACCAATGGGCAGTGCGACTGGAACAGGAGTGGGTGCATGCCTTCGTGCATACGTTGAATGAAGTACTGCGGAGTTGGTATGTCATGATGAAGCTATGACTCGGTACACTTTCTTGGGATCAGTTAACGATTGGATTTAAGCAAACATTCTCCTTTGTAGACGAAAATCCCTTCATCCATAATGCACTGCAGGAAATTAAGAAGAAGATTTTTGAGATAGAACCGACGGTGCAGCTGTCAGAACACCGATGGACCATGACACCTGAAATGATGATGGAATGCTATAACATCTCAGGAGAACCGAATGATGATGACGATGACCCAAGAGCCACATATGTGCCGGATTCCGAAGGTAGTCGCAAAGTGAAGACACCTAAGCTGCCATTCGACAAGTACAACCAACCGCTGAAGATTACGAAGGTAAACATCGGATTGGGAGGAAGCCTGAAATTTGAGAGCATTGGAGATTATTGGGACAAATCGACTATCGTGAATATGACAGATTTGCTGCACGAGTTTCAGGACTTGTTCCCAACAAAATTCTCAGAAATGAAGGGAATCTCCGGGGACCTTAGCGAAATGAAGATTCCCTTGAAACCTGGTTCAAAGCCGGTTAAACAAAGACCATATCACTTAAACCTGCGACACAAGGAACGAGTACAGGGTGAACTTGAGAGAATGCTGGAAGATGGAATTATTGAACTAGTCGAAGAGTCGGAATGGATTAGCTTAATGGTCGTCCAAGATAAGAAAATCGGTGAAGTAAGAATTTGTGTCGACCTACGAAAGTTGAACGATGCCTGTTTACATGACCCATTCCCGACACCATTCACAGACAAAGTACTCGAAGGAGTTGGTGGTCAGGAAATTTATTTGCTTACGGATGGGTTCTCAAGATACCACCAAATTAGGATTGTGAAGGACAATAGGCATAAGACCACGTTTGTTACAGAATGGGGGTGTTACCAATATACAGTGATGCCATTCGGTCTGAAGAATGCCCCCGCAATTTTCTCACCATTGGTAGTTGTGGCATTCAAAGACTATATCCATAAATTTATCACGGTATACATGGATGATTGGATAGTATATGTGATGAGTCCAATATACAGGTATCTCATAGCCTTTCCCCATGGAAAAAACATAAGAAAGCGTGAAAAAATACACTTGTTTTGTGGGATAAATGATTTACCTTGATTATTTAATGAAGTTGTTTTAATGATTATTCTTGTATGTTTAAATGTGTGTTCAATAAACTAATTATGTGAAAATCGAGTATGATTGAGTAGGTCTAGGTACACTAAAGGACAAACACGAAGATCAAGTAGAGGACTGAAAGATCATGCAAAGCTCAGTGCCTCTTTCCTGATTTCTAGAGAGAATACCTGTTCAAACAAAATCGGAAATTAGACATAGAAGTTATGTTAAGCATTAGAGGATATATATATGGGCCTCTTGGCTAGCAAGAGGATCTTGTTTCCATTTTTGAGAATCATTGTTTACATTTTTATACTGTCGAGATACTCTGAGTTACAGACTTTTGTCAAACTATGAAGCTGCTATGTTAATTAAAGATTGATGTTGCTTTCAATTCGTCGTCTATAAGTTTCTTTCACTTATGAGTACGGGTTGGAGAGGGCCCATCCAACACATAAGTCAGGAGATCTTACTGTTAAGGTATTTTCATTATGTGTTTTACATTGACTGAAATCTATATTACATATGAACGCATTTGAATGGTGCTAACTAGTATGATTTGATTTCTGTAGTAATGCGACTAGTCTGATTCTGTAGTAGTTTATCATGCATTTTGTAGTTTGGTAACACTGTTTCAATAGTCCTGTAACAACATTCTTCCAAATCATATACTAAGCATCTATTTCCTTATATACTCACATTGCTTTTGAACAATGATCCAGATCTTAAAGCTTAGGCACTCTCCCATTATTATGGTTGCTCATAAAAATTGTTACTTTCAATACTGTGGTTAATTAATGATATTCACTTCTTGAAATTCTGATTACTTTGTAGCATTAGATAATAGTATTCTAAACTTGGTTTTGGAAATTGAATAGGTTAGACCAGACTTCCAGTTTTATGCATTTGATTTACAGTAATTATTTCTTAGATTAAAGATCTAGTTTTCATTTATAATAGATCTGCTATGTTTTCAGTATTCACTTCCATAGTCTAAATTCTCTATTCTTTTCAGCAAGTCAATTCTTAGGAACATATTTATTGTTTTCATCATTTAAATTCTTTAATATAGACTTACTATCCTCAGTACTTGAACTTCTTAGCATGGGTATCTTTCAGCCATGGATTAGGCAATCCTTTTCTAGCTTATTTGATTTCTTTTAGGCAAACCTTAAACACTGATACCAACACCCAACCATGAAAAAGACTATCCTATAAGAGCACATATAGTTCCCGCACCTCTGAATTTTTTACGTCCCCCAAGTTGATAATTAAAGTAGGATCCTAGTCTAGCTACCCTCATTAGGCATCCATTCTGAGAGCTCACCACTTTTTGGCGTCGTTGTCGGGGAGGTGTTAAATATTTTAGGAGACATCTTCACTTAAAAAAAAAGAAAAAGAAAAAATCACATAAAAAAGCAACATAAATATTTTACCAATGAATGCCTTGTCGGCAAAGGGATAGGTTTGGACGCTTTCTTCCTAAGTGTCCCATGAGCAACAATGGTAACAACAGTTCTGACCATTCTCAGTTTGAATTTCTAAACTCTGAAAACGAAAATGACTCCACATACGATCCAAACAGAGACAACTTCTCTACTAGTTACATCTCAAACACCACTATGGCAGACGAAGAAGAGGAACCTAGGGAGTTGTTCACCTTCCCCATTAGCATACCTCTTGTAGATGCTAGGATGAAGAATATCAACCCTAACAATTTGGCAAACTTCCATGGATTGACTTCACAAGATCTCGACACATTCCTGTTTGAATTTGAGGTAGTTTGCAGAACCTTTGACTACACTATGGATGCACAAAAGCTGAGAATTTTTCCCTCCACACTGAAAGATTTATCACTTAGGTGGTTCATGAGTTTAGAAGGAAATAGTATTTTCAGTTGGGACCAGATGAAACAGGAATTCCTAGAAAAATATAGGGACTACTGCAAAGCAAAGGATACAAAGGATGAAATATTTAGGATGCAGCAGGGAGACCGTGAATCCTTAGAAGACTATGCCCAGCATTTTCAACTCAGCTACAAACGAGCTAACCATTTCACCCTAGACCCTGAATCGCTGAAACTTGTCCTTCTTAGAGGGATCAAAGAAGAGAATTTTCAGATCTTAAACCTCTTAGGAGATGGAGACATATTCCAGAATACCTATGACCAGATACTACATATCTTCAAGAACCATTCTAGGTCTAGGAAAAGCAATAATGGGACAAAAGATACACATCTACCCATAGGACCCTCATCATCTTCAGGACCCAATCTTACAAAATCTGATCTAGGAAACCTGCTAGATGACATGAAGACTGACATCTTACAATCTCTGGCCATGCGACTTGATGCACTTCAGATAAAAAAGAAGCAGGATGAAATTAACCATGCCTTGACAGTATTCTATCCTTGTTTTAGAAAGAAACATGAGAAGGGGAAGTGCACTTTAAGCACCATAGAAATATGTGGTCTCTGCACCGACGACCACTCCACTGATAAATGTCCCCTCTTACCCTCATGTAAGGATGCTATCCAAGATCCCGCAACTGAAGGAGAAATAGAACAACTTTGTTTTATAAATCAAAGGAGGAGTATATTTGTTAGACCATACCAACATAGCAACTCCATGGCAAGCACAGCCAAATCCAAACCAATGGCAGCAAAATCAGCAGACTTATCAGCAAACGCATCAACCATCCTACCAATAATATTATTACCCACCATCTTACCCTCAATACCCCCCACCTTTTCCTCCATCAACCACGAATTATGCAAATCAATACCCCTATCCATCAAATTGGAGAGCCCCATTACAACATCCACTTATTATGCCGCCCCCACAAACTCAACCACCCCAGACCCCCACCAATTCCAGCCCAACCCATCCCAAACCCTAATAATAACATACCTCCACAACAACAACAGACTTATAACGTTGACATCACACAATTCCTTACCTATGTCGTAGACACCATCGAAATAAACGAAATAAACCTCAGATATGGAAAAACGTTGCAAAATACATCCACACATAATATCCAACAACATGAAGCTCAAGAACAAACAACACAACCCTATGTTCAACATCCAGATGAACCAAATCCTCAAGAAGAAGAAACTCAAACACTCCAATGAAATAGAAATCCTCCATTTCCAGAAAAACTTATACGTAGTACAAAAGAGGAGGAATAAAATGCAATCTTAAACGAATTAAAGCACTTAAACATCCAGATTCCGATTTTACAAGCAATAAGGGATGTGCCCATATGTAACAAATTTATTAGAGAATTTTGTCTGAAGAAACTAGGGAGGAGAAAACGTGATCCACCGACCATAAATGTAGTAGGACAATTGGCTGATTTGATGTTGGGTATCATTATTAACCCTAAATATCTTGATCTAGGTAGTCCTGTAGTAAATGTCACCATCAATAACAAACAAATAAATAGAAGCTTAATCGATTTTGGAGCTTCTATCAACGCGATGACTAAAGAAACCATGATACACCTAGGACTCCAATCAATGGTCCGACGAACAACTGTAGTACTCCAGCTAGCTAACACATCCACTGTGAAACCCGAAGGCATGCTCAAAGACATTATGATCAATATTGAATCATGGGAATACCCATCTGATTTCATAGTCATTGAAGTCAAAAGTAAACTTAGTGGTTATCCAATCATATTAGGTAGACCATGGTTGGCAATTGCAGACGCTTACATAGGTTTCCGATCAGGAAACAGGACTATCACCAGTGGACATGCCAGGAAGAAAATCACGATTTACCCACCAGCAAGGAAATATTCAGACTTAGAATACCAAAATTGGACTGATTATTATAACGACACACCAAATCAAAACCTACGACCTGTCCTAACAATTGATGCTGCACTATCATTAAAAGCAATAGATGAAGATGGTCATATAGATAGGTTCATACAAAATGCATATTCTAACAATGTTGGCCTTGAAATATTTTTTGACACAGAGCAGCAACAAGAAGGTGAAAGTTCAAACCAGAACTTAAATAAATTGTGTATAGAAGTGCTATCTCTACAAGAACAATAAGAGAAATCAAAGACAATGGAAATTATGCCTGGAAAGACGGTCAACATCAATTCCAATCTCAAGCTAGAGCAAGAAGCACAGTTAATGAAAGTATTATCACAACAACATAAAGCTTTTGCATGGACATATGCAGACATGAAAGGTATACATCCTGATATTTGCAAACATTACATTTACATCAAAGAAGGTTCTATCCCTATCAGGAAACCAAAAAGGAGGTTGAACCCAACATTAAAGGACATTGTCAAAGTAGAACTACAGAAGTTATTAGATGTTGGGTTCATATATCCCATCTCTGACAGTGAATGGGTCTCGCCACTAGTTATAGTCCCTAAAAAAGGAGGCAAATGGAGAATTTGTGTGGACTGCGGAGAGATAAATAAAGCAACCAAGAAATATCACTTTCCATTGCCATTTATAGATCAGGTGCTGGACACATTAGCTAGGAACAAGTATTTTTCATTTTTGGATGGTTTCAGTGGGTACAACCAGATTTTAATACACCCAACTGATCAAGATAAGACAACGTTTACATGCCCCTGGGGTACTTATGCATACAAAGTTCTACCCTTTGGGTTATGTAATGCTCCAGCAACATTCCAAAGGGCCATACTAAGTATATTCTCTGAACTCATAAATGATCAAATGGAAGTCTTCATGGATGCCTTCACACCCTATGGACAAAACTTTGACCAAGCATTGACCCATCTTGAATTGGTATTAAAAAAATGTATTGAGATGCGCCTATGTCTTAGCAATGGAAAATGCAGAATGTTAATGCAAGAAGGCATCGTTTTAGGACATCATATATCACAGAGGGGGATAGAGGTTGATCAAGCAAAAGTCTCAGTAATCAAAACGCTGCCACCACCTGTTAAACAAAGGGATGTGAGAGGATTCCTTGGGAAAATAGGGTACTACAGGAGGTTACTGAAAATTGTAGAAGAATTGTTGCTCCAATGTTTGCACTTCTCACAAAAGACACTGAGTTCATATGGACAAACCAATGCATGAAAACATTTGATAACCTTAAGGAGAAAACAATTATAGCTCCAGTACTCCAAGGACTAGACTGGGCATTTCCATTCCACATCCACTCTGATGCATTAGATAAGGCAATCGGGTCTGTCCTTGGACAAGAAAAAGAGAAGAAGCCCTATGCAATATATTATATAAGTAAAAATTTAGCAGGGGCAAAGTTAAATTATACTATCACCAAGAATGAATTTTTGGCTGTCATACATGCCATTAATAAATTAAGGCACTATATCACTGGCTACCAAGTCTTTGTTCATACAAACCATTCAGACATAAGATATCTAATGAACAAACCCAACACAAGTGCTCAAGTCATTAGATGGCTGCTACTACTCCAAGAGTTTGACATCATGATTTTAGACAAGCCAGGTAAACACAATGTAGTGGCTGACTTTCTATCTAGGCCGACACATGGACAAGACAGTGAAGTAATCAATGACAGTTTTCTAGATGAGCACCTTTTTTCCATATCCAAAAAATGTCCATGGTTTGCTGACATAGCAAACTATTTAGTGTCTGGGAAGTTTCCAGAACATTATAGTTATAAAGAGAAGATAAAAGTAATAAGGTAAAGTACCACATACATGTGGATAGAAGGCATGCTCTTCAAACAAGGACCTGATCAAATACTTAGAAGGTGCATTAGAGAAGATGAAGTGCATGACATAATGCATGCCACTCACAATGAACCATGTGGAGGAAACTATGCTGCAAAGAGGACATCCTATAAAATTTTACAAACAGGGTACTATTGGCCAACACTCCACAAAGATGCTTATGAATATGTTTCACACTGTGATGACTACCAAAGGATGGGAAAACCAACAAAAAAAGAAGAAATACCACTCAATCCACATATATCCTTGGAGGCATTCAAAAAATGGGAATTTGATTTCGTTAGTCCAATCAACCCACATTCAAATCAGAAAAGCTACATCCTCATATGCACTGACTACCTCACAAAGTGGAATGAGGTAGCAGCAATAGCTGCAGCCAACGAAATCAATGTGGAAAAATTCTTCACAGAGCAGATATTTCACAGGTTTGGAGTACCAAGAGAACTAGTTTCTGATCAAGGCCCACAATTTACATCAAATTTAATAGAAGACTTGCTTAAAAGAAACAATTTCAAGCACATATAGTCCTCCTCCTATCACCCTCAAGCAAATGGTCAAGTTGAGGTCACCAACAGAGAAATAGAGAGGATTCTGACAAAGACAGTCCAACTCCACAAAAGAGATTGGGCTAACAGACTGAGTGAGGCGGTTTGGGCCTATAATATCACATGGAAGACAACAACAGGATTCACACCTTATGAACTAGTATATGGAAAGAAAGTCATGCTTCCAATTGAATTTGAAATAAAAACATTAAGAATTGAAGCAGAGTTGAATATGGAACTATCAGAAATACAACAAGAACGCATGCTACAATTGAATCAACTGGATGAGCCATGCCGCAAGCACTTTCCCACACTGAAACCATCCAGCAGCAAAGAAAAAAGTGGCATGAAAAACACCTAAAGGATAAAAAGTTCAAGGAAGGTGACTGGGCATTACTCTATGATTCCAGGTTTCACACATTCAAGGGAAAAGTAACAACCATATGGCTAGGACCTTATATAATTCAAAAGATCTATGACAATGGAGCTGTAAGGATGATCACAATTGATGAAGAAGAGTTTCCTATGATAGTAAATGGACATAGACTCAAATTTTACAAGAAGCCATAGTCAAAGGAGGAGTTTACACAAGTACTCTATCAGCAACAACTGATGCTAATAGAGAATATCGAAAATAATTGAAATTCAATTAAAAAATAAAATAAAATAAAAATAATAATATATATATAGAAAAAGGAAAAAAAAGGAGAACAAATATTTGCTAAAAAAGGGGGGGGGAAGCATAATAGAAAAAAAAGAATAAATAAAAAAAACATGAGAAAGAGGGATGGGAAAAATGCCAAATAAACACATTACACAAATGATAAGGTAAAAACTGCAGGGCATCATACATCCCCACGAAAGCACAGCATGCAAACTGCAGACAATCAACAATCAAGCGAGCCTGCTATTATTCAAAACATGCTACTATTCAAGTGAGGCTGCCATCAAAATTCAAGTGAGGATGTCAACAAAATTCAAGCGAGGATGTCAACAAAATTCAAGCGAGCCAGAAATCTAATCAGGTGAGCCCGATTATTTTCAACCATTAACGCAATCAAGCGAGCCAGCCACGTCTACAAATGAAGACAACAAAGGTATCAACTCAACTACATAATTTATTTCCACCAAACAAAGATATCCAATCACATCTATTATTTCACACGAGCCTGCCATCTATTCAAGAGAGCCAGCATAGATTACAACAATACAATGAACAATCTAAAATCCAATGCAAAAGAATCATCACAGAGTCGAATCTGAAAAAGGCGCAAAATTCAAAAGTAGCCAATACAAAAATTTCAAATAAATGCAAGGAAAAAGCAAGAAGTGCACATAACTACTGACATGCCAAAAATTACTACAGACATTGCCAAATTTACTACAGAATCCGCCACGCATAAAAATTGGGCTAGATCATCAAATCAGGTACGTTAAAACATTACAAGGTAATATCTAAACATCTTTGTTTTATTTTTAAGGCCAAATCATTATCCCACAAGACATTTGTTTTCTACAGTTGAGGACAGCTTCAATCTTCATTCGGCGGCACGGTTCAGTTCAGAAGGGCTCAATAAATCATGATTTCTACCTAAGTCATATCAGCCTCAATGAATCATGATTACTACCTTTATCATGTCAGCAAATGATAAACCCGCATCTAGCCGCCATACTTCCAAATAATCAGAGCAAATGGGGCAAGATGAAATCATGAAACAAAAAGTAGGGCCCGATCAAGCAGAGGGTATACCAAATGTTAATGAGGACAAGTGCAGAAAGACAGTTAAGTAAGGATGCATGATATTCCGAAAGTCTAGTTTTGCATATACGAAACCTCTCAGAACTCTCAAGAAGCAAGAAATTGGAAGCTAGTGTGGTCACACAGACATCAATCCAGCCATCGAACTGGTAATCAACCTCGACCATTTGAGGGAGGATAGCCACGCTCCAAGCACTGATTTACTGTTACAGTAAATAATTTCAGGATGACAAAAGGTTTCAAGAAAAGTGAACTAGAGGAACACAGTGCTATTTATCAGAACCCGCGAATCCTGGAAATCATTCGTAGCATGGGTTGGATGCCTTTCATCTTAGGATTGAGAGGATACAATGCAGGGGTGGCTATGGAGTTTGAAAGAAATTTAAAACATATCAAGGATGAACAGTTTGTCACCCGAGTGAAGGGGTTACGTATAAAGTTGGATGATGAAGTGATTGCCAAATTCACAGGTCTACCAATGGGCCTGCATTGGAGCAGGGATGACTGGGAGGCAAACCATGAATCAAAGGCATCCTTTTTTGAGCGAGGATGGGTCTACGATGAAGACACAAATGGATTCAAAAGACTCTCCATGCCGACACCATGGGAGGAAATGGCTGCAATCGTCCAGAAGTACATTACATGCATTGGTAGGTTAAGTTATGTCCCCATTTTTCATTTTCAAATTCTAGAACTGTTGAGGCACAGGGCCCATCATCCACCGAACAACATTAGTAGTCCATACTACCTGCTCCAATCTCTAGAAAAAATGAGCAATAAAGTGATTAAAGGAAAGGAGGGTGCCTTAGCCCATCATGGGCTGATCAAATCAATTGTTTGTGAGGAATTAAAAGCGCAGATCCCAGATCTTTCTTGGGAAGAATTCATGTTGGTATCTGCTGAAGATGTTCAAAGAATGAAGGGTGCACCCACAGTTGGCGTACCCCTACCACCGGGATCAATGAACAAGACTGCCTCTACATCAGGGACAAAGAGGAAAATTGACCTAGATAGTGTGGTTGATACCCTGGTGAAGATAAAGCATTCATGAGATGACTCCCTGTTGATGCCTCGGGGGTGCAGGGTAAGTGAAAAGTGTTGGAATGGGTTCCAAGGCACACAACAGGGGATGAAAACCCAGCCAAAGGATTCAGTTAACCCTATGCAAGAGTTAGCCTATCCTCGAGCTATTTGGGATGGTAATCAACCACGGATATTTGGCCTCCGCTGGCACTCTATGAGTAAAAGATTTGATCTTGAAAGATCAATTTTCCTATAAGGGAAAAAAAAGTCTGAAAGTTGGTTAACAAAACTATCTTAACCTATCAAAAGAAGGAAAACTATGCTAAGTTAGATCTAACCTAAAAGGAGAAGTTGATGTTGTGCAGATCATATTTGAAGTGTGATGAACAAGTAGTTAAGTACCTTAAACAGAAATGTCTTCGGGTTCTTCAGTTGTTAATTAAAGTTTTATCAATTAAGAAATTAAGTGACAATTCTTCAAAGTGTTTGAGCCTATTCAATTACCTGATCTGTAATCATTGTGTCAATTGAAAAATTAACATTTGATTAAACATATTTGTTTGCATCGAATCATTTGTAGAAATATAAAGAAAGGAAAACGTTCAATTAAAGAAATTTAATAGAACAGTTTTGAGCATAATCCAAACATACAGAGAAATCAATATGAGAGATCTTATGCATTAACAAAATATCCAGCAAAATATTAAACACATGATTGATGACAAATTTGAAACATTAACTCAGCAATTCCCAAAAAAAATTGAACAATAGGAGATGAATTAAAAGATAACTTTTTTGAATAGAGAAGTCTTGTACAAAAATTACAATGACTCTGATAAACAGAGTATCTTCAGTCCGAACTCCAGCTGAATTGCAAATCCAAAATTCCCAACCACCCTTTACTAAGAGAAACATTCCTCCTTATATACTAAATTTACATCAGAGTTCCAAAAGGATAAATTCTACAAAATAGGGATTACAAAATCGGGTCTAACCATCGATCCAAGAAATATTGTTATTTTTAAGCTTAAGAGATTTTCCGCCACCTTTCACAAAAAGAAAGACTTGTTCTTCAATCTGATAAGATCTCGTGGCACCATAAGAATTTAATCACAGATTGTTCACTAGCATCAACAGGTGGTGTAGCTTGCAGAGCGTCTGCTATAGGAAATTCGGGGTCGGGGAACCCACTATCGAAAACAGAGAAATCCATTAGAGGATTTACTTCAGGAACAATAGCCGGTACATCAGGTTCTTCATTGATAATAAAGTCCTGTATAACATCAGTATCAAGATCAGTTGATCCCTCCAAAATTTCCTTTCTTTGCTTTTCGGGGTTGTGAATGTAGGCAAACAAAGTTTCAAAGTCTTCTTCACTACTACCGCTACTAAGATCAGGAACACCTGCATCAAATGGTGGTGACAACATTTCTTGATATAACATGGGATAGAGCTCTTCATTTTCAACCGGAATATTAGAAAATTCACCATCTGCATGAATGTTACTCATTTTGAAAAGGATATAAAAAGGCAATTGATGAACTGGAATTTTTCATGTTAATTGCTATTTAAAGACCAACAAGCAGGTCGATGATAATCGAGCGGGGAAATCCACAATGATTAAACTTATCCAGTGAATTCATTGTGATTACTTCAATTGTAATGAAAAGAGCCGAGGTATGTGCCAGTTAGATCAAAGCTTGTGCGAAGTACGAGTTCAATTACTACTCGCACAATTTTGAATTTCCTTCACGATCACATCGTTACAAGCAATCTCTCATCAATAAATATGACTGGTGATTAATAACAGAGACGAAGGTTAGGGTGACAAAGTTGATGTGCCAGGAGGCCTCGACCAGGAGTTCCAGTACACGGGCTATCAATTCTTTTCACGTAACAAATCCAATCATTAAGAAATGGATTAAAAATGACAAGATGTCAAAGCTCGAGTCCAGACATGGCGAACTTTAAGGTGGAAAGATGGCATCCATTCAACATGAACTAACTGCTAACCTTGTAATGGTGTCTGCTATGATGAATTACATAGAAAAAAGAACAAAATGAAAAGGCCTGACTTAACTGATTACCCAAAATCAACATGACCGTGAGATCATGATAGACGGATGACGGCAATTAATCAAAGCGGAATGCGGAATCGAGTTCAAAATTTTCCATGAAGTTCTTATTCAAAGATCCCGCAAGTCGAAATTCAAAAGTACGGATTTTCGGGCTGCGGGTATGCAAAACGGAAGTAAAAAAGGATTTCCGACAGCCAAAAACCGACTATGCGGGTGGCGGGTTTTAGAAACATTAAATAGTGACGTAAGATAACCATCCCGAAAGCCGCATCCCGAAATTACGGGATGCGGGTTTCGGGAACACACACCAGATAAACGAAAATCACAATCTCGAAATCTGGATGCCGCCATTGCGGGGTTCGGGTTTCAGAGTAATTATTCTTCAATCTTATTAAAGAATGATTCTGCAAGCCGCAGCCGTCGGGTTGTGGATTTCAGAATTAGCAACACCAAAACTTAAAAACAAAATACTCAAAATTTTGTTTTCGAGTTCTCTAAATCTCGATTTTCGAGATGACGATTAACAGTCAACAAAATACTCAAAATTTTGGCTCTTTTCAGACCGAAACACTTTTGGAAGAAATCATCAAACCCTTACACACAAGAAGACCAAAAGCATTGGTGAAGAATTTCAGAGGTAAAATAAAAAACCTAAAATTTTCAAGATGACTCACCCAAATACCTTTGCATTTATTAAAATTGGGGGGCTCCCATGATTGGCTAAGCATGGGATCTGTTGTGGCCACAACACTCCCCCAAAATGAACCCAGAGATTTCTGCCAGTAATCAAGGGCCGAAGAGACGAAGTAAAAGATTCACACAAGCATCCAAAATCCGAATTACCAAGGAAGAGAGAAGGGAACCCAGTCCCATAGTTAAAAATGTGTCTGATGAGGACAATGATCTTTGGGTAGATTAGGAGAATCCCACTACACCAGAAGAGCAGGATGAACAAGAAGAGAAGGATGCATAAGAGAAGCAGGATGAACAAGAAATGCAGGATGAGCAAGAAGAACAGGATGCATAAGAAGAACAGAATGAACAAAAAGAGAAAGACAACTTCTAGGGGAACCCTCCTAAGCACAATGAAAACCCTGGGTTCGTCAACCAAATCTCTGAGGCACAGGAAGAATTAGAAAAGCTCAGAAAGGAGCTGGCAGCATTGAGAATTGAATCAAGAAGCCAGCCCACATCACCCTCGGTTTCATCTGAAAAGACACAAATTCTGAAAATGCATCATGCAGGGGAGCTAAGACTGGCTGAACAGATAAATTCAGCACTTAAAGAGAAATTGGCTGAGGCACAAGGGGAGCTAGCTGTAATGTCCCCTCCTACCATACCAGCATGATAGAGAGGACGGGGTGCTCAATCCGGGCAATTAGCCACATAACAATTTAACCAAGCAATCACACATTATAAAAATTCATATGGGAATGTAAACTTATAAGGAAACACAGCGGAAGTAAATAAATAGTGTTGATATCTAATATAAGTTCAAGAATTCTGTGACAGCCATTAAATAAAGACCCTTGCATAATTATGAAAGATCATATGGAAATGCATGTACTTCTAAAAACACAGCGGCAGTCAATTCATTAGCACATCCATCATTCATTCCAATATTCATCAAATGAACGATTGCAAAGTTTAAAACACAAGAGAATACTTATCTTATGCGAAAGTAGTCCCACGCAACTGGCTATGCAACTGCAACGTTCCACCCAACCGTAGGCCAGTGTGCTCCTCAATCTCTCAGCACCATTGCCACCCCCGAGCTGGGCATGATCTCTACAAGGAACTAGGGAACCGTAGACTCACACATAGCCAAGCATACACCAAGATGAGCCAAGCCAATCTGCAATTGGGTTTATCAGGCTGCTAGGACATGGAAGGGAGGAATTTCTAAGCTAGTGAGCTCCAGCACGGAGCCAGGGGTAACCTTGCAAGATCTATCTAGCTTGGCACCCACAATACCTACACACCCAGCACAAGGAAGTATTATTTTCACTGCTGTGGAGTCCCTCAAGCCATACCTTCCCTATCACGTGCTCTCAGGGTATGCATAGAAGAGTAACCAAAGCCCTCTTGATCTTCTTGAGAGGTTGTCTCCCCCACTAGGTTTATCAAGCCACTTCTGTCCACTACCACTCCAAAACTTCAATTCATAGGCTCAAACCAAAAATGAGGGTGCACATAGCAGCAGAACACCATTATGGGCATACTGAAAATCGTTTGTACAGTGACAGGCATGAAGATGATCCCCTAGGCTTCAGAAAAACATGGGAAGGTTAAAAATGAGCAATGGAGGTTTGGAGAAAACCCCAGGTAGCAGAAAACGTTTTTAGGGAAAACGCTCATGGCAAATCGGGGGAAAAATGAACTCCCTACAGTCCCAAATCGCAGCCCCTCCTTCCCAGCTACTATCCAAAACCAAAAAACGGGTTTTTGGGCAGGCAGAACCCTGCGTTTTTGCTCAAAAACGTGACTGTAACTCCCAGCCTTCTCTATCTGCGTGAATGAGTGGAGACTCCCCTTCCCCATGGCTTTGGGCACCATTTCGTGGGTGTTTTCTTGCCCAACAAGCAAAAACACGAATTTCCAGGTTGATGGCTTGCCCATGCACGAAATTGGCTGCCATACTTCTTCATTTCCAAGGCAATAACTGCCCCAACCAATCTTTGGAAGAATTAAATGATTGGGTGCATGAGACAAAATGGGTAGTTGGTGGTTTATGGGTTTCCCCATTGACACATGGATTAATACCATTGGCTCAAGGGTTTGAATAATTTCCCTCCCTATTCCTTGTAGAGTCATGCCCCATCTCTTTTGTTGCATTGCATAGCTAGTTGGGGTTTTTCCATTAAAATTCGTATTTACATGATGTCTCATATACATTGTGCCCATCTCGCACAAGAACCATAGGCATCTATTTTTAATTGCCGATACATGAAACGCTAAATCAACGGTGGGGCCTTGGCTTTGAGCTCCTCACCATGATTAAATTACAATATTCACATCATTTACGATTTAATACAAAGGGGGTCAAAATGGGGACATTACACTAGCCAAAAAGGACCAGGAGATTGTTCAACTAAGGGACGTTTTGGCTACTACCACTAAAATATATGATACACTACTTGACCTCAGGCCACCATCAGCAATTTATGTAGTGTATCCCAGGAGAAGTGGGGCAAATTCCAGCTCCAAAGGTTAAAATAGGGACTCTCGATAGAGATCAACAACCCAAAGAATTTATGGATGCATCTCTAAATTCCACAGAGTTGGAGAAGGACCAGTTAAGTGAATTTTTCTTGCACAATTTTGTAGTTCCTAGCTCGCCCAACTGGTCGCCAAACCCTTACATGGGCGATTTCCAGTTGAGGGCACTATGTTCATGGATGAATCACGAAATTGAGTGAGCTCAGGACTACCATATTTATGTTGCAGTAAAATGGAAAACCCCATTAATGGTCAGGGCAGAGGCAACTCACCCTGAAAGAATAATTTACAACCATAGGATCCTCACCCAGGATGAGGAGCTGATATCCATTCTCCTTGCAAAGCAGCAGGAGGCTGTGGCTCATTTTGATGTTACTCTCCAAGGCACACACAAAGAGGTTCATGAGTCCATTAAGGAAAGTTGGAGCAGAGTAGAAAACGACCTAAAAAGAACAGAGCTCCACTCTCCTCTCATACTTGAAAATGCTCTTTTCAAAGCCAAGCTCTACAGGGAATCCTTGATAAGGAATCAACTTAGATGGATTGGAATGAGTATGAATCCACGATTCTTCCTTCCCCTAGTTATTAAGGAACAAATCAATGAAGAAGAAGAGAGGAGAGCATGGGTTAAGTAGGATTAGACCTTGGGCTATCATAGGCAGGCAGGGACCCCCAGGGTAGTAGCATGGGACATTGGAGGAGTCATCGACGAACTGCATCTTCCACCCAAGGATGGGTGAATCCTTCAAGTATGGGGGAGAATGATGAGTCCAAGATACAAGTAACTGATAGCCTTTCCCCATAGCAAAAACACAAGAAAGGGTGAAGAAATACACTTGTTTTGTGGGAGAAATGATTTACCTTGATTATTTAATGAAGTTGTTTTAAATATTATTCTTGTATGTTTAAATGCGTTTTCAATAAACGAATTATGTGAAAATTGAGTATGACTGAGCAGGTCCAGGTACACTAAAGGACAAACATGCAGATCAAGCAAAGGACTGAAAGATCATGCAAAGCTCAGCGTGTTTTTCCTAATTTGGAGAGAGAACACCTGTTCAAATAGAATCGGTAATTAGACATAGAAGTTAGGTTAAGCATTAGAGGATATATATACGGGACTCTCGGCTAGCGAGAGGATCCTGTTGCCATTTTTGAGAATCATTGTTTACGTTTTTATACTGGCAATATACTCTGCGTTACAAACGTTTGTCCAACTATGAAGCTGCTATGTTAATTAAATATTTGATGTTGCTTTCAATTCGGTGTCTATAAGTTTCTTTCACTCCTGAGTACGGGTTGGAGAGGGTCCCTCCAACATGCAAGTCAGGAGATCTTACTGTTCAGGTATTTTTCATTATGTGTTTTACATTGATTGAAATCTATATTACATATGAACGCATTTGAATGATGCTAACTAGTATGATTTGATTTCTATAGTAATGTGACTAGTATGATTTCGTAGTATTTTATCACGCATTATGTAGTTCAGTAACACTATTTCAGTAGTCCTAAACCAGCATTCTTCCAAAGCATATACTAAGCATCTATTTCCTTCTCTACTCACATTGCTTTTGAACAATGATCCAGATCTTAAAGCTTAGTCACTCTCCCATTATTATGGTTGCTCATAAAGATTGCTACTTTCAATATTGTGGTTAATTAATGATATTCACTTCTTGGAATTCCGATTTCTTCGTAGCATTAGATAATAGTATTCTAAACTTGGTTTTGGCAATTGAATAGGTTAGACCAGACTTCCAGTTTTATGCATTTGATTTACAGTAATTATTTCTTAGATTAAAGATCCAGTTTTCATTTAGAATAGATCTGCTATGTTTTCAGTATTCACTTCCATAGTCGAAATTCTCTATTCTTTTCAGCACGTCAATTCTTAGGAACATATTTATTGTTTTCAGCATTTAAATTCTTTAATAAAGGTTTACTATCCTCAGTGCTTGAACTTCTTAGCATGGGTATCTTTCAGCCATAGATTAGGAAATCCTTTTTCGGCTTATTTGATTTCTTTTAGGCAAACCTTAAACACTGATACCAACACCCAATCACAACAAAGACTATCCTATAAGAGTAGATATAGTTCCTGCATCTCTGAAGTTTGTACGTCCCCCGGGTTGATAATTAAAGTAGGCTCCTAGTCTAGCTGCCCTCTCTAGGCATCCATTCTGAGACCTCACCTATATGGGCTAGTCAAAAACCACATTGTGAACCTCATACTAATGCTAGAACGATGTCGTCACCACTAGATATCTCTTAACTTGAAGAAATGCATCTTTTGTGCCCCATTTGGGATACTACTAGGACACATTGTTTGCAAGGAGGGATGTTAGTTGATCCAGCGAAGATTTCCATCATTTTTTACCTTCCACCACCAACAACACTTAAGCAACTCAGGGAAACGTTGGGCCACATAGGCTATTACTGCAAGTTCATCAGAGGATATGCCATAATCACAACACCTATGGACAAGCTACTAAAGAAGGATGTGAAGTTCGAATGGAACGGAGAATACCAAAAGAGCTTAGACGTTTTGAAGACAAAGATGGTGGAAGCACCCATCCTTGCCTTCCTAGATTGGAAGAAAGAGTTTCATGTCCACGTTGATGCGTCGTCCATCGCACTCGGTGTTATCTTGGCCCAACCAGGTGAAGGTGACATCGACCATCCGATAGCTTTCATAAGTAGGAAGATGTCGACAACACAAAATAATTATACAACCACAGAATGAGAAGGACTAGCGATGGTCTACGCCCTACAGAATTTTCGACATTATCTTTTAGGGGGGCATTCAAAATGTTCACCAACCATTCAGCGATGAAGTACTTGGTCAATAAGTCTGTGTTGGGGGGGGGATTTTCCAATGGCTACTGCTCTTTCAGGAATTTGATTTTGAGATCATTGTGAAACTAGGACGGTTGAATGTAGGACCAGACCACCTATCAAGGATCAAATTAGGGGAGGAACCGCAAAGCATCGACGAAGGATTACCGAATGCTCAACTATTCAGAGTTGAAATAGTTGACGACTACTACGAACCAATTATTCAGTTCCTAGCAACAAGAAAGGCACTAGAGGAATTCACCACCAGTCAGAAGAGGCAGTTAGTTGTCAAGGTTGTGGACTTCCAATTAATCATTGGACAATTGTACAAGATGGGCCCCGATGAGATATTACGCCGCTACGTTCTCCCACACGAGAAAGAATGGATTTTAGCTGAGGCACATGATGGCATTTCCGGAGGACATTATGGAGGTTGGGCCACTATGAAAAATATCCTGACAACCGGGCTATGGTGGCGAAGCATGCATAGCAATGCCACTGAATATTCCAAAACCTGCGATGTCTGCCAACGCACAAGGAAACCATCGAGACGGGACAAGATGCTATTAGTACCCTAGGTTACGTTGGAAGCATTCGACAAATGGGCGGTATATTTTGTAGGGCCCATTAACCCTCCAGGAAAACGCATTGGATCACACTACATCATAACTACAACAAAATATTTAACACGTTGAGCGGAGGCTGCACCAGTCAAGGATTGTACCACATCAATGGCCGCCAGGTTCCTCTTCGACAACGTGGTCACCCAATTCGAATACCCAAAGATTTTACTAAGCGATCAAGGGGCGCACTTTGTGAACAAGACAATCGCAACACCAATGGAGGAATTCCAAGTCCAGCAGAAGAAGAGTACTCCCTACCACCCTCAAGCAAATGGGATAGTAGAAGCATTCAACAAAATCCTGGAACATGCACTCACAAAAGCATGCAACACAAATTGAGACGATTGGGAACTTAAAATTCCAGCGATATTCTGGGCCTATCGAACCAAATGCAAGCGATTAACTGGCCAAACTCCATTCAAACTAGTCTACGATAAGGAAGTGGCTATGTCGATGGAATACATCGTTCGAAGTTTGCGTATTGCACTTGCCATAGATATGAGAAATGACAGTGGGTTGGAAGAACGACGAGCACAATTAGTACACTTAGAAGGAGATCAGTTCATCACAGGATTCCACCAACAGGTTGAAAAGGATCACCAGAAAGCATGGCATGACCATCACATTAAGCAACGATACATTCAGAAAGGCGTCACGGTGTTGTTATATGACAGCAAGTTCATGAAACACTCGGGTAAATTACAAATGCACTAGTTAGGACCCTATATCATCAATTTTGTCACCAACGGTGGTGCAGTGCGGCTATAGACCTTAGATGGGGTATTGTTGCCTCGCATGGTGAACGGCAATAGGCTAAAGCTCTATCACTGTGATCCGACACAGCAGTATAAAAAAAAGAAAAGATGAGGAGCAGGAATTGAACAAACACGAAGACATGAAGGCCAGTTAGCCTCTAACCAGGTTAGTAGAATGAGAGGGGGTAGTCAGTCAGATCGCATGTCACCACTATGTGTGGAGGTACACTCTGCATGTGTGACTCCACACCTAAGCATGCGACCACAGATATGCATCACTAGAAGACGTTGAAGGAAATGATGATTGAATCGCATCCGAGCATGCGACCGCAGCAGACGATAAAGGGAAAGGATGATTGAACCTCAAAAGGAGGGCCGGGATTGTATGAATGATGATGGTAACCGACCCCACAGACACGAAGCATAAGAATAAGTACCGAGTGAGGAGGCCACTACAATAGCAAGGTATCAATGAATAGGGAGATAACATTCAGGAAACTGCATGCTACAAGTTGATCAAATAGTTAGTTGAATAGGGAGTTCCAAGGAGGTTGTGGAAATGGTTCATTTCATTTTGCATGGCAGCACACCAGGTGCGCTGAGAGCTAGAACGATGAGCATCCATATACAACCCGTGAGGGAAGCAGCACAAAGACTCTGGGAAAACAACATTGAGGTATCATCCAAGATGTCTAAGTATGTGGCGTAAGTGCAAAGTTTCATGGTCCCGAGGACCACCAGAATGCCAGGCGTAAAGGCTCCACAGCTCTGGTAGAAGGCTACACAGGGCGCGAAATAGATGTGCCAGAGCAGTCGGCCTGTCTTCCAACTTGGTGATGTAGATGAACTTTTCTGCAGGGTGGTAGCGGCCAAAGAGGTAGATGATGAAGGTTCCAAGGGACTGGCAGCTTACCGCAAGAAGTACATGACAATGAACCAGTGCCTGACGGACGACGATAGGAAAAACACAACAACAACAACAGTTTCAAAGATCGAGCACAGTCCAAGGCAGGCGCACAATAACAAATTCCACCTGAGGTGGCTCAGGATGAGCCACAAGTTTGTGTTGGGGGTCTGTTGGCATGGGATAGACCCGCAAGAAGTGCGGAAGCCGACAAGCATGAAAGTCAAAATCCCACGAAAGAAGGAATTACCGTGAAGTCCAAGGAAGCACAAGAATAGCTTAGAATAATTAATTGACAAGTCGGCCAAAATGGGCCATTTTTGTAATAGGATATAAGCATACAAATACAGAGATATTGTAATCCTAAGAGGGGAAGTTTGGAGGAGATTAATGCGATCTTTTGAGTTTGGTTGTACTTGCGATATCATGTTGTGAATATCTCTGCGACGGGTTTTTCCGCAGATGTTAACGAATGAAGATGTTCGGTTGTGAATTATGATGTTATGCTATGATGCGATGATGGGTTATTTAAATGTTCTCTGTTGGTTTATGTGAAAACATATTGTTGGTTAATGTTAATACATTTTGATGCGAATAACTGATTAGTGGAATATAGTGAATGTTGTAATTTCTGGTTGAATGCACACATATCTCCTCGTAACCGCGGAAGCTTGGTTCCTATAGCAGCCTTATCCGCCTTGGGTGAGACCTCATCTACGTTGTAGGTGTTACTGGAAAAGGTAACTCCTTTCTTGGGCCGGTGAATAAGGGGTTGTTGGTGTTGTTGACGACAGAGTGAACCCCTATCGAAAGACCTTGTGTCAACAACATGTATTTTTAGTTCTTGACAATCAGTACAGATCTTGTGTTCCGGTCTCCAACAAGTTCGTGTTGTCCTCCATTCCAATGCTTATTACCTAGGAAAACCACAGTACTTATGATGTCTATCGGCCATACGATGAGATCCTTCCCTCACACATCAGGGGGCAATTTGTTAACACCAAAAAAGTACTCACCAGCTCATCCATGTGAACATACACCTCCGTTGACCAAATTTCCTACCAACCTAGCCTCCAAAACCCTAGAAAACCCAAATGGGTACCAAAATACCCAAAATTCCCTCAAAAACATACCAAAACCCCGAAAGAGGGTCAAAATCAAAATAATAGGGAATAAAACTCAAAAGAAAATTTAAAAAAAAAGAGAAAAGAGGGAAAAAACCCTAAAAATCCTTAACACCCTAATCTAAGTCTATAAAAGGGGTGGAGGCCCCTCATTTCACATATCCCTCAACTACTCTACCCTTATGCTGCTAAATTTTTTTCAAGCCTTAGCCATCCATCTTTGAGCTTTGACCTTCCTTGAGAAGATAGAAATCTTAGCCACCACCAAAATCATTGAGGAGGAGAGTATGGAACTAAAGGAGCTCCAGAACACACTATCAGAGCTTCACTAGCCTCATTTCTGAGGTAAATCTTTTGCAAGCCCTTGCTTGCCCATAATACAAAAAAAAGTTAAAGATTCTTTATTTTATATCTTTGAAAATATATTGTTTATTGCTTTAAGTTGTTTTTTTAATCTCATACACATGTTAGATCAGATTGTTTGTTGTTTTTATGATTAGTTTAGTTTTGATCACTTCCCTTTAACCTGCTGCTAAGGGTACTTTTCCTTAGTAGGTTCCCTTTTGCATAAGCAGGGGTGAAAACCCCATCTACAATAGCCTTGGTAGAAAATCCACATATGGATTTGTTTTCATGCTTGGATGTGGTCTTGTTTGTTTGTCTAGTAAGAAACAGAGTGCGATTGCACTATCTTCAGCAGAGGTCGAGTACAGAGGAACAGTGAATGTTGCTACTTAGTGTGTGTGGTTGCAAGGTATTCTTTTAGAGTTTGAGTTTTCCTTTAGTACTCCCACTGTCATATTTTGTGACAATCAGAGTGCTATACGGGTCCCAAGTAATCCAGTACAGAGACAAAGGACCAAGCATAATGAGATCCATATGCACTACATCAGGAGTTTAGTGCATGACCAGATCATTGATCTGCAGTATTGCCCAACAGGTGAGCAAACTGCAGACATCTTCACCAAAGCTTTTACCGAGAAAATTTCAACTATCTGAGATCAATGCTAGGGATGGTTTAACATGTGGTGGAGTGGAGGATTGATCAGCAATCTTTATATTTTGATTATGTCCATTTTTTAGGGGAGGTTTTTCCCATGATTTTCTCCTTCTTTCCTTGTTTCATGGACAAGGCAGTATGTACATGGTGACCATGTCTTGTTACTGGGCCCTATTTTTATTTATGATTTTTAGCACATAAATTCATACTTATGGGGTTTGTTGGAATATTTAAACCGATCCATATCATTTAATACCTTAGGATAGCATTATTGATCATTTTTTATTAATTCCTAGGTGTTAGACTATGTAGTTGGCTAAATTAGACATTGTCTGGACCACAAGTCTTCATTGTGTGGACCACAAGATTCCTAGACTGACCTGGGAGCATTTATGAATATATTGGATAAGATTTCCTAGGATTTTTTCTTATCTTATCCAATCCTGTAATAGAAAGGTGCCTTAGATGCTTTTACTATTTTTTACCACGTTTTGGTGAAAGGTGAAAGCTAGTTGACTAGTCATAACTGTTTTTTGGCCAACTCATCCTCCATGATGTTTCTTCCTTCCAAATTATGTATTTAGCAAAATTTTTCATCATACATCACTATCTAATCACTAAATCAGAAATTCGTGAGCCTTTGAGGTGACTTGGAAAGCACACTTTCCACCTAGGGGGGTTTTGCATATTTTTAATAAGTCTGCTTTTGTGAGGATTCAAATGGAATCCTTATACATTTGAATTTCTGATGTAATTCTATATATTTACATCCTATTACTTTCCCAAGGTTGGATGATGTATTATTATTCATGAGAGTAATTATGTTTGCATCATATGTGATTTTTTTTCAGTGTTCTTGACTAGTTGTGTGAGAACTACTTTTGAGAGTTGTAATTTCTTGATTAGATCTTGGTGTGAACTAAATTTAACAATCGGCATCCTGAAAATCCACCGATTTGTTCATCAGTAACTTCGTTGAATGCATTAGAGGCACCCTATCAAAATTCAGTAACCCACACTGGGACAAAGTATCCTGGGTATCCTCATCGTCCATAATTTCATCTAATAACCTACCGATCTCTGGCTCTTTCCAACTCACCCTCGGCATATTGTATACACATGAAAATATCTCATCATTAATGTGTAAAACAACAAGCTTGTCACCCAAGGGACAAGCCACCCATACAAGGAAAACACACGCACTCCAAAGAATGCATTTTTTCCCCTCAGGTGCATCCTAGAGCGCGCTTTTCCCCTTGAAATGCGCGCTCCTCGAGTGCGCCTGTAGGGACCACAGTCGCGCTTGGAGTGCACTTTTATCAGCAAAATCCACTCTCTATAGCACGAATGTGCAACCGACAATCGCACCCCAACCACGCGACTGTACAGCCCAGAGCCATGCCCTAAGATCACTATTTCGCTCTAAAAGCACGCTTTGACATAGTGGTTGCCTAGCTAATCTTTTCGGGGCTCCCCAGAGGACCAAATCAAAATCAAAATGCATGACTCAAAGACTTACCTGCAAGTCACAGAACTCGATTCCACCGGACAGATTGAGAGAAATATTAATTTTCTCTTTTGGGCCCCTCCACACTCCTTCCAATTGGCACAGTGGAAATGACATGTGGAGGTGGGCTCCTTTTCTATTTATAGCCATTTTTGCCCATTTTGTTTTACCATTCCAAAGGCATCCAAACTTTTTTTTTCGTTCCATTTGCACTGCTGGAGTCATAATTTTGTGCCTATTATGATTCTTGAGATCATTTCTCGCTCTCACTCAATATTTTTTTGGGCATTTTTTCTATGCTCCTTACCAACTCATATTGCGTGCCACACAGGACATAGTATTGGTTTGCACCACTTTCACCATTTTGTCTATCGTTTCCTATTCACAAGCCCTCCGCTCCATCCATACTGCATTTATTGCATTATTTTTCACCTATTCATCTACCTGCAAGGAGGCCCCATCAGTGTTCCCTCCTCACCTTCTTTCTTGATTCTCATACTTGTCCCTTGATTGAAAATTTCCTCCTTGCTTGGATTTTACATATGTTCGGTATACTTTTATCCCTTTTTTTTGGACCAAGCAACTCCTTTATGAAAAAGGCATTCAGGAGTTTCTGTTAAGCTCTTTTATGACTCCTTAAAGAATGAAAAGATCGCCGAGCAATATTGCTTCCTTTCATGCTTGCTTTCGGACCTGGTAGACTAATTACGAAAAATGAATACTCTAGTCACATCGGCTAGAAGAGTTCTCCATTGCATACTTTTACGCTTTTTCGGGCCTTGGGGACTAACAAAAGAATAATAACCCCCTCGGAGTCTTCTTATATGCTTTCATACTCTCTAAAATTGAAAGCGACCATGAGCATTCACCATCCTGGGCTAGTATAAATGCACACGGAAATACCTTTCCACCATTTCAAATTCTTCTTATCGCTTCCAGACTCCTTAATATTAAAAGCACCTACAAGCATGCACCTTCTAGGGCTCATCCAAATCCACATGACAATATCTTTTAGAGCACACTTTTATCCCTTCTTAGGGCTCCTTAAACCATGAATAAGGCCCAAACGGTGCTTCTCCACGCCCTGGCAGATCACATTTAGTCCTACCGTTATGGCAGCAGCCCCAGCATGGTCACCTTTATTCAGAATATTCTGCGATGTGTCACCGTTGCAGTGTTTTGATATAACTCATCAATTTTACCCCCATGTTTCTCCCCCATTGCAGCCACAATCCTTGATCCCTTAAGCTATGATCCCATTTCGTGAGGTCAGTTTCATATGATGCCAGGTCAGCTTTGTCGTCATCCTCTAAACAAAGGAATTTTGAGTCTCGTCACTCCCCGACCCACATATTCCCCCCAAAGTGTGTTAGTTACACATCTAGTACCATCACATATTGTTTGTACACCTCATTCTCCTATCAAGCAAACATCATTTCCTTGGTAGTTGCATGTCTCTCTCTCTCGACGCCAACACATTTATTCTAGAGGATAGACCCATAGGTCCCTATATCTTGGACTCATCTTCATCAGTGGTGAGTTCCTACAGACCATCTAAGAGGAGTCCTTAATGTCTTTAGAATGGTTGTTTCTCACATGCTCAAATTCAACTCCATCATCGCATTGTTGATATTCGTATAGGGTATTGGTACATTCAATTATTGGTCGAAGACCTCGGATGTTCCCTGAATCTAGCATATTTGTGAGTCTATTTGGAACCCCCAATTGCATGTTCCCATGAATATCCGGGCTACGTTGGCGATAGTATGTGGAAGCCATTCAGCTATATTCTTCCTAGAGTATCTAGTTCATATGCATTTTAGTGTATCTATGAGATTCTGACTCTCAGTCGAGTCCATATAGTTCTTGGACACCTTTAGATCTAGTAGAGCATCATGTTAGGAATCTATGTCAACTCTTCTCTTTACTTTGTTAGTATATTGTTGTTGGACGCATATGTTTGTAAGTCGTCCCGTAGTATTTGTTGATCCATAGTTTGTATTAGCCCATGGTATTGACCCATAGTATTGGACACATATGCTTTGTAAGTCATCTCATAGCATTATATGTTCCATGGTATTGACCCATAGTATTGGGAATAGAATTAGTATATAAGTGTGTGTTCAGGCCAATCAAGGCATTGTGAAGTTATTTGTATAGAGCTTTCTCAAAGGAGGTTTCCCCCTCGAAGTGGCCCACGATCAATACAAATATTCTATGATCTGATATATCGTGTATTTCATCAATTAATTGTTGCAGGTTCCTCACATCTGGTATCAGAGCACTTTCTTGGGCTCATTGGGTGGAATTTCTATCAATTTTGTTTTCGCCTCTGTTGCAGGTTCGGATCTGGGAATAATCCCTATCCGCTTAACTGTGAGAAGTACTTGGGGATAAGCCCTAAAAATCATTGTGAGGAGTACCACAGGAACCCCAAAGTAGCTGTCCCATTGAGAGGACCTTCCAGTGAAAAGGGCCATGACCCCTACTAGATTCACTAGTTCCCACCCGTGAGGTAAACCACGACATGTTGTTTGTGGCAAAGCGGTTATCAGTTTTACCTAAGCCTTGGTGTGAGGGGTACTTCCCCAATATGCAAGCCATTAGACAGCATTGGTGGCCAAGTGAATCCCCTAAACCTTTAGGAAGCCACACATACCCTAGGTCCATATCTATTTTCATCTGATAAATCACATATTACCTCTATCCAGAACTGTTCCTGATCACTTCAGTGACGTTGCAGATCTATTCTGAAAAAGAAAAATCCATTTTTTCACCATATCTCCTTTGTTTTAACTCTGTTTCTCTTGAAAATTCACTGAAACCCCTACATTCCCATTCTTGACATTTCATTCTTGAGGACCCAATCCCAAATTCAACTTCCCAAATCCATAAATCTCCCATTTGTCCGTTTTTAGGGTTTTCCATAACTTCTTTGATTTTCACCCAATCGCCTTCCAATTTTACCACAATGTTCATTTCTTATTTATGCTTCTTTGTCCCTCTCCGACAAATTTTCTCATTCTTTCACGCCACTTTTGAAATCCCCATTTTCTTCTACCATGTCCATTAGAAAGTCTCCAAAGCCTAGTCAAACCCCAATTACCCATCAATGTTTTTCCCAAATCCAATTTTTCCCTTACTAAAGAAGCTTTTGTTTTTGTTTTTCTACCCATTAAAAATAAATCCATTTTTTCGCCATATGTCTTTTGTTTTAACTTCATTTCTCTTGAATCTTAACTGAAACCCCTCAACTCCCATTATGTATATTTCATTCCTGAGGACCCTATCCAAAATTCCACTTCCCAAAGCCAGAAATATCCCATTTGTTTATTTTTAGGGTTTTCCATAACTTCTTCGATTTTCACCCAATCGCCTTCCAATTTTGCCATAGTGTTCATTTCCTATTTCTTCTTCTTTGTTCCTCTCTGTCAAATTTTCTCATTCTTTCACCCCGCTTTTGAAATCCCCATTTTCTGCTACCCTGTCCATTAGAAAGTGTCCAAAACCTAGTCAAACCCCAATTACCCATCAACGTTTTTCCCACATCCAAATTTTCCCTTAGTAAAGAAGCTTTTGTTTTTGTTTTTCCACCCATTAAAAAAAATCTCTTGTTTATGGTTGTCACCCGCAAAGGAGCACAAATCATGGATGAAGAACTTGCAGCCCTCAAAACCAAACTCCAAGATTTGGATGAAAATTTTCTCAGCCTTCATCTTCAACATTCAGCCATGAACAATAAACGATAGCCAGAATCTTTTGCAGACATTGGGTTCTCTTCTTCCAACAATTTTTCATGGGCCGAAGCTTGCTTTTCCTCGCTTCAATGGTAATGATCCGACTGGATGGATATACCGTGTAGAACAATATTTCAGTCTGCATCAGACTTTTGATGTCCACAAAGTTACACTTGCATCATTTCATTTGGAACAAGAATCCCTTCAATGGTACCGTTGGTACATCAAGGATCATGACGAGCCAAAATGGACAGATTTTTGACAATTCCTTTTCCAACGATTTGGTCCTTGTGCTTTTGATGACTTCACAAGAGCACTCACTAAACTTCGCCAAATTGGCATTGTGTGAGAGTATCAGACAGAATTTGAGAAACTAGCCAATCACACAGAAGGATTGTCTCAGGAATTCTACATGAGTTGTTTTATCAGTGGTATTAAGGATGAAATCCACTCATAGATTAAAATGTTATGTCCCAACACGATGATGGAAGTCCTAGGGTTGGCTAAGTTGGCGGAGGACAAGATCACAGCCCAAAAACGCTCAAAATCCACTTTTGTTCTATTCAAAAATATGGTTTCCCAATGACCTCCCATCACACCAGCTCCTTGCACAACTCCTATCAAGAATTTGTCTGAAGTAGATATGCGGGCACGTAGAGAAAAAGGGCTTTGTTATAATTGTGGTGATAAATTCACTCGAGGACATAGATGTGTTGAGCAAAAACTCTATCTCTTGCATGTGGATTCTCCACCTACCTATGAACTTGGTGAAGAAGCTCTAGATACACTAGATGACTAGGTTGACATTCAGTAGCCTCCTATTGACCCTCCATCTCTGGACGACTACCCAAAGATATCTCTCCATGCTTTAGCCGGAGTCACCACCCCACAAACAATGCGGTTAGGGGTTACTTCAAGAATCTCCCTCTTACAATACTCATTGATTCTGGTAGAACTCATAACTTCATTGACCCTCAGATTTCCAAACAGGATGATTTTTTTGGCCATCCTTGCTTCAACTTTGAAGTCATGATGGCCAATGGGGACACCATACCTTGCAAGGGGAAGTGCCGCAATGTGCATATCTCTATGGAAGATTATAACCCATGCTCTGACATGTTTTCCTTGTCTTTAGGCGGTTGTGATGTGGTTTTGGGCACTCAATGGTTACGCACACTTGGACCCATCTTATGGGATTTTGCTACTTTGGATGCAGTTTTCAGTTAATGGGAAAAAACACACATTTACGGGCTTGCAACCAAGGTCTCTCTACATCATCAGCTCACATCGCCTGGAAAATATCCTTAAGAATAACTCACATGGTGTCATCGCTCAACTCCATTCCATTCAGATGCGCCCATCAACGGTCTCCACTACTCTCTTGGATAGATATGCAGGTGTCTTTTCTAAACTAGTGGGATTTCCACCTTCAAGAGACCTTTCCAGTAAGAATTTAGCTGCCTCTACATCTGAGAAGGAAATTATGGCTATTTTGCATGCAGTACAGAAGCGAAAACCATACCTGTTATACCTCAATATTACACATTACATATTAGTGTCACATCCTTGTACTAGCGACCTAAACGACAGTTTTCCTTAAAGATCATCTGAATATCCAGAGTGAAAACCATTGACTGAATACTGAAAGCGAAACCTTTTTCTACCATCTACCAGCCCAACTTAGCCCTGTTTGTGAGCACTGCCGCTCCTTGCACATCTACAAGGGCGCGGTAGTTATCACTACCGCGTGTTGATCCTTCTCTGGGGCGCGGTACTACCGCGTTATGCTCAGTTATAGGGGCGCGGTAGTCTGAATTTAGCCTTTTTGCCTTGGATTTTGGGATTTCGACCTTCGAGGAGATTTTGTTGGGATTACCATCTTTGGTTCGATCCTAACTCCTTCTTTGTTTAGCTGGCCTGATCCACTAAACCCTCCATAGATCCACACTTCTCTCTTGTTGGTTAGCCTTCCCATGTGCTATAAGAGAGAAGCTTTCCATGGGCCAAAGGGAGGACTTTTGGGGTATCAAACCTATGATCTTCATACTTCTGCAGAGATAGTTAGAGGAAGCACTTGGAGCTGGAAGTTGGCTTGGACATCAAGCAACTATTGTACATGACTTCAAGTTGGTAATAGAATAACTTGTCTTGTTTTCCCAAATCATTTGTGTTAATTTTGTTTTAATGATATGATTTGTATCTTTCATAGATTTAGATTCTAACTCATGTTTTAGGTTGCTAGAGAATAGTGCATTCTTGTGTCTTGGTTCCATTTTGACAGGTTCATTCGTGAGGGCTTGGAGATTGGAGCAACTACAAAGACAAGCGTTTGGATAGAAGGTCAGTCAAACTTCTTCTACCCTTTCTAGCATTTTAGTCTTGAGATGTTTGTTAGATCTAGGGATTCAAGGTAGCATTTGTTTCCTTTTTGTCTTAGTATAGAGTCAGTATATCCTGCTTTATCCTAAGAGAGTTTCTACCTATCCGTAGGGATAAATTTCTACAACAATACCTATTAGGGAATTATTTCTGCATCAAGACAGATCACCAGAGTCTGAAACATTTCTTGGAACAACGGGTCTCCTTCCCAGCACACCTAAAATGGGTTAGCCAACTCATGGGTTATGCCTATGAGATCATTTACAAGAAGGGTAAGGACAATATGGTGGCAGATTCTCCTTCTTGCACATTTGATGACCCAGTTTCTCTTTTAGCTATTTCTATGATTGTTCCAAATTGGTTGCAATCTGCTCAACAGGGCTATCTCTTCTGTGAACTCCATGCTTCTCCATTGGTAGGGCACTCTGGGTTCCTCAAAATGTATGATCGGGAACAGTGTAAATTCTTTTGGTAGGGACTGAAAATGAAAATTCAATAGATGGTGGCTGAATGTGATACTTTCGAGGTCAACAAGGGTGAAACGACACTCCTTTCGAGATTGCTCAAACCCTTTCCCATCCCTACACAGATTTGGACAGATATTTCTATGGATTTTTTTTTAAGGGCTCTAGTGGTACAATACTGCATCTAAAATGACTCTATATGAAGCAATCTTTGGTCAGGCACCTCCAGTTCTTCTTCCATACACCCTCAATAGTTCACTAGTTTAGGAAATTGACTCGGTTCTTCAAAAACGTGATCAACTTCTTCTCATTTTGAAGGAAAATATTCACATGGAAATAATTCGAAAGTAACAACAAGCCGATCAACACCATTCTGAGCGCACTTTTCAAGTATGTAATATGGTTCTTCTTCGTCTACATCCTTCCAAGCAATCCTCCTCGAAACTCAAAAGGCATCATCTTCTCTCTAAATCTATCCAGAGGTATTAATTCAGTGGCACAGAATGCAACCAGAGGATGCTACAGGGAAACCACTCCTTCATATTTCACATCAATTTTCACATCTAAAGCTTTGAGTACAAATATTTTTCTAATGGAGAGGGAATGTTAGGAACCCGTGTCAACCCTGCTCTTTACTTTGTTAGTATATTGTTGTTGGATGCATATTCTTTGGAAGTCATCCCGTAGTATTTGTTTATCCATAGTTTGTATTAGCCCATGGTATTGACCCATAGTATTGGAAGCATATGCTTTGTAAGTGGTCTCGTAGTATTATATGTTGCATGATATTGACCCATTGTATTGGGCATAGACTTAGTATATAAGTGCATGTTGAGTCCAATGAAAGCACTGTGAAGTTATTTGTATTGAGCTTGGTCAAAGGAGGTTGCCCTCTCGTAGTGGCCCGCGATCAATAAAATCATTATGTGATCTAATATATCGTGTATTTCATCAATTAATTGTTGCAAGTTCCTCACACATCAGTTGTTATGGTACCACATTCATGATGGATTCCATTGTTTCTATGTATCAGTTCTTCACATCAGTCATGGTTCTACCAGGATTATTTCCTAGATTTGTGTCCCCTATGGACCATTATGATGTACACAACAGTTCTATATCTATTGTTCAGGTCCCCTTTGGACCTCACCATTATTTTTATATCTTAATATAAGAATGGCTATGCCTTCCTCATCCAAATATTTGATGTTATGTTCCTCATACATTATTGAGGTGATGTATTTCCCGTTATATCCATTGCAGTTTATATGAAGCATGTGTTCCAGTATCCAACTAGTTTTTGCTCTCCGCCATCACAATGCTCACACCCCTAGAAAAATTCAGAACCTATGATGTCTATCAGCCATACGATGAGCTCCTGCCCTCACACATCAGGGGGCAATCTATTAACACTTAAAAATTGTTCATCTAGCTCGACTCCCTAGTCACATAACCCATTTACCACTTTTTTCTACATTTTTGGCCTCCAAAACCCCACAAATCCCTAAATTGTTAACCAAATGGGCATAAAATGATTATTTGCCTCATCTATTAATGAAAAACCTCCTAAAAAGGGATAAAACCCCATAAAAAAGGGTCAAAATCCCCAAAAAAGAAAAAGAAAAAGGGGAAAAAGTCAAAATAAAATAAAAAAAGAGGGTAAACTCAAAATACCACTAGACAATACTATTGGTTTCCCAAAACCATGGGTCAATACTCCACCACCCAAAATCACTATAAAAAGGTGATGGAGGCCCCCCATTTCAAATCCATGATCAACTCTTAATACCCTCATGCTACCAAAATTCATGTTGAAATTTAACCTATCACCTTGAGCTTATGTTCCCCATTCCGTTGAGTCTTGGTCACCTCTTGAGCATTTGGAGAAGAGAAAGGAACTTTGGAGACCCGATGTACTACTCTTCCTACAACTGCAAGGGCCCACATCTACTCACCTTCTAACGTAACCCTTATTGTAAACCCTTGTTTGCACCATAATACAAAAATATTTCATGAGTTCCAATCTACTTGTTGTTTTTACTGCAGTAATTAGTTAGATTTATTTTCATTGTTATTTACACTCACACATAATTATTTATCTATATTTGTATATGATACTAAGGGTTCCATAATCCTTAGTAGGTTCCCTTTTGCATAGGCTGGTGTGAAAACACTAACTACAATACTCATTGTAATAGTTACTAACTCTTATTCGTCCCAATCACGACACACCAAGTCATGAATGCATTCAAAGATTCTAGATATTCTCATACCTAAGGATTTATGTCTTTTATATATATAACAATAGAAATGGTGTTAATCACATTTATGCATTCAAATTTCACCATAAATGTATCAATGAAAATATCAAGCATGACTATAAGAATTCTTACCCAATTCCCTACTGGACTCATGCAACATAGACATGATCAACTCCTTACATGTAGGGTTGTTATCCACATCTCATATGTTATCTTATTAGTTATCATTTCATGGGAACTCGCTTGATTCCCTCAATCAACCTCTTGGAAAGCTCTTTCCTTTCTTCTTTCATTGTGAGATTGATCTCCATAAGCATCTCCATCATCAACATCTTCAACCATTTCTTAACCCTTCTTGGTTATAAGACACATCAAAAACCATACCTAGTTATCATGCCATACTCATTGCGTATAACAACATATCACACTTAGCCCATATGCAACATCACATATTATTTCTCAATATGCCTATTATTGCATATGCCACTACACGAAAAAAGGTCATTGGTGAGGGTCCTACATATGACGAACCTTCAAGGGTTGTCATGAATGTCACATATGATGACGATCCTTAAAACATTGTTGTTATAGGTGCCTTTTGAGATTGTCCTTTAAGGTTCGTCACCAAATCCCTTTCCAATGACACTTTTATTGAGGTTTGTTAAAGGCCCATGATTGATTCTCTCTTTGGTGACACTTCTGGTGACAATATTTTATTAGCCCTCAGTAATACTTGTTTATTTTACTTTTGGTGAGTGTAGAAAATGTTTGTCACCAATTATCATTATAATTGGATTTGATGACACTATGTGAGTGTTGCTATATTTTTTGACAAAAGATAATGGTTTAAGACTAGTATTGTAATGGATTCTTTGTAATTAATTTGTTTCCAAGTTCATACTAGCCACAATACCCACTCATAAGGTCTATAAGCAATATCTAGTGTTTTTTCATAATAAATCACTAGCAATTTATAAGTACCATTCAAAAATGGATCCATAAGTAATCTTATCTTTTGGGTATTCGACATCAACAAAATTGATTCATATCCTGTTAGATTGTACTTCGATGCTTTAACACCCATTAGAATTAATGGAGAGGGATGTCTACTCATCCATGTTCTATTCCAACACCTTAATTCACATGGTTTGGATTTCATCATGAATGGTTTGGTTGAAGAATTTGTAGTTCAACGTGTTTTAGCAGACAATTACAGCTTGGCTCAAGCCTGTAGAAGCTCCAGTTTATGTGTTTTTTAAATATTTCAGTAAAATCTTGAAGATGAACAGATTGTTGGTAAAATGGAATGTCTCGTGTATGGGGAAGGGAATCCTAAAAATGAACAGAACCTTGATACTATCTTGGATTCATCCCTCCCAGTACAAGCAAACTTTTAGTTCTATTTGGAATTTTTCCTTTCAAGTTGCAGATATAATGATTTCTTCCAACAAAGTTATATCTTTAAAAGCCATGGAGGATATGTATTTGGATGATTGGAAGGATTGGATCTTAGTTTTATCCCCTTCATGTGTGGTATGCTATTCAAAGTCTACTCCGAATCTGCATAAGTATTGTTTCGGCAGGGTAAAATTCGATTTTTTTTCCTAATAATGTGTAATTCTAGCATATAAGAATGATTTGTATACATTTCATTTAGCTTTTCAAGGTCATTTCATGGCTTATTATACAACGTGACCTGTCAAACCAATTATTTTTGTTCAAATAATTTCCACAAATGGAATGACCATTAACTCATTGCTTTTTGGACGAATGAGTATATCCATCCATGTTCTACTGCAACATCTTAATTCAGATGGTTTGTATTGCATCACGAATGGGTTGGTTGAAGAATTTCTTGTTCAACATGTTTTAGCAGACAATTACAGGCTTGGATCAAGCTTTTAGAATCTCCAGTTTTTGTGTTTCTTAAATATTTCAGTAAAATCCTGGAGGTGAACAAAATGTTGGTAAAATGGAATGTCTCATTTTTTGACGGAAAATCCACTCGAGTAGATGCAAGCTAGATCTCCCTAGCTCAAAGTGAGTCTAGAACAAATAGTACAGACTACAAACTACTTTCCTAGATCTGATTAAGGATCAAGTGACTAGATGTCTTACCTTAACTTCACAATCCTTTCTCCTGGATGTTGCTCCACGCCTCGCAGTCGTCAGATCTCAGCTGCAAGACTTGTCAAGACACATAGAACAATGCAAACAAGTAAAGAGCATCTATACAATAAGAGATCTAAGTAAAGAGTTAAGCAGGTAAACTACACAATATCATTACACATAAACAATATTGGCGGAAAGCATTTATATTACTGTAAATATAGGTAAAGTACATAGGTAAGAATGACTACAAACAAAGCTTAATGTAGTAGCCCTTCTCCATCCAATCCAATTGCCATATCCTCCCAAGGAAGTGTGAGTCTCTCAATGGATGAGTTAGAGATCTCTCCAAGATGATTTCACCAGCATGTAGACACTATAGACTTCCTCCGTTTGGAGAGGGGTAGAGCTTCACTTATATAGGACTATGTGGATAGGGTATGGATAGGGTAGGTTGAGATATGGTAGGAGAGAGATAGGGGATCCCCCCAAGAGGTTAGGAATCGAGTGCCAGCTCCCCCAAGAGGTCAGGGATAAGGATCCAATTCAGCAAGCCCCGAGAATGAGCTCGAAGGACCTATTTTTGTCCATTAACTAACTTCATCGCACCCTGTAGTAGAGCAAGATGCGACGTCGCATGTTGTATGAGTGCAGCCTGCGACGACCTCTCTAAACCTAGCATAAATGCAATGGTAACCCTTCCAGGTAAATGACTTAGCCAATGAAACTTCAGGGATGTATACACTGAATCTCAGGATGGTAAGATTTTAGGTGTAGCAGAATGCCCCCCAAAGCATGAAGCTGTTGAAATTTGGACAGGTGAAATGCTTTGATAGAAATAATGGCAATGGATTGTCGAACGAAGGACACTGTTGCAATACAACTGAATCTGAGTACACTATCTCATATAACGTACAACATGGCTACCGACCAATACATGGAAGATCCATGGTAGTAATGATTGACTGAACACAATCCTGGCTACTAGACACAAGCGTATATCCATGATGAGATGATAACACAGCCACGACCAATACAAATGTGGATCCGTGTGACATGACTCAATACAAACTCCATCATAACCTGGGTAAACATAATTTCCTAGGGTCCTCAAGCTGAACCCGCAATGATACAAATCTATCCATGTGATTACAAATGTCTTGATGTCAAACATGGTAGAAACCACTTGATTACCGGTCGATGATGTATATTGTTAACAAGTGTGAGGGAGATCACCATTAATGTCAATGATTTCCAAGGTATCACAGTACATATCATCAAGCGTGAATAAATGAGTTGAAGTCGAACGTGAGATGAAATCTTTCAATCAAGAGTCAATGATGTAAACTCATGTTGAAAGTGAGGTAACCTGCCACTGAGGCATGCAGGGACAAGGTACTTGATTGGTTTCTAGATTCGATCCTCCGATGATGATTTGAAGTTGACAAGGATAAATATGTCGAAGGAGGGCCATGATCAATCCCCCATCATCGACACGAAACATGACAAAGGATGTGTAGAGCAGATCTGATGGTACAGTAACATGCAAGACTGACTTAGAGTAGACCGACATGATGGAAGTGTTCGGATATCCATCATCTATTTCGGGATACATATCTATTTCAGGATCATCTATTTCAGGATACATATCTACTTCAGGATCTTGCATGATCTATTTCAGGATATGCAGTCCAGTCACCAGTTTGATGCCTCCAGCACCTTATCCACCTTCTTCTAGCACCCGGGAGCCACTTTCCACAGAGTTTTAGCCCTCCTAAGCTGAAAGGCGCCCTCTTCTCACCTACTGACTGAGAAGGGCGCACTTGTTCACCTACCACTGCAGATTCACTCCAGTTACATTCAGTTAGCTCTGATTCTGATTGATTTCACTCCGATTTCACTCCTGACTGACTGTTTCACCTCCGATTGACCTCCAGTTCGATTAGGTGACTTGCTCTGACTCCAGTTAGCCTCCCATGCGCCCCCACTGAGCCTCCAGATCCTATATCAGTGCTACACACTTCAGTTACATTTATTATGATCAGTTAGACTCAGCTTGACACCTGGATGACTGGTTGGTGTGATTGATGAGCACCACCGATGATTGATGAGGACTCCTAGATAGAGTCAAGCTACTCCATTCAGTGATTTGAATGACCTCCTTAGGCAATTCGAATTGCTCTGTTCATTGAAACAGTTTGTATTGTAATTCATTCACCCTTTCTGGGATAGAGAGCACTGCTGCATGTTTTGCACAGTTTTGCACCATATTTTCTATGTTCATCTGTTGTGATTGATTTACTTGTTCATTAGATCTGCTGTGACTAATTTTACATGGTATCAGAGCCATTGCAGGGACAAGATCTCTTTTCTACAGGTGTTTATACAAGAAGATTTGACTGAATTGCTAAAAATTGCAAAAAGTTTGGCATGAGATATCTCAAGGGCATTCGCTCCTGTGCATGCAAAGCTTGAAAAATACTCCAATACCACTCCAGAAGCTTGAGTTACCACATAATTCCTGGATCTGATACATTGGACCTATTCAACATTGCTTGAAATCCAATCCCAGGTGTGATGCAACTCTCAAAGGGTGGATTGTTCGACCTTATTGTGATTGTTCTTATGTGATTTGCAGGTTAATTATCTCCTCCAAGTGCACTCGCTACATTCTGCATGCAAGCTTCCCTACAGCATTTCCATTCGCTATAGTCTGCATGCAAGCTTCTTCTTCATCATTTGACTCGCTCCTAGCAATGGAATACTCTTCTTCAAAGCCTATCCTCACCCCATTCAATTATTTTGATTGGAAAGATGATATGGAGATCATATTACGTTCAAAAGGATACTACCGAGTCACTCTTGGTCTTGAATTGGAGCCAAACAATGTGGCAGAAAGAACCAAACACTACAATAAGCTTGATGAAGCTTACGGTCTTCTTTGTCTCTCCATCTCCAAAGATCTTCACTTCCATCTCAGCGGATTGAAGACTCCAAAGGCCATATGGGAGCAACTTGAGACACTATTCGGCAAGCAGGATGAGCTTAGGGCTTTTCAATTAGAGAATGAATTGATTGGCCTTAATCCTGAGAATTTCGAGAGCATCAATGAATTCTTCACAAAATTCAAGAACTTGAACTTGCAATTGAAGAACAGTGGTGTTATCAAAGAGGATAAACAGTTGATCCTCTCCATTCTAAGCAAGCTTGGGAAAGATTATTCGGTATTTGTCTCCACTTTCAATTCCGGTCGGCTAACTACCCCGAATTGGAAGATGCCTACCTTGAATGCTTTCATTGAGTCCGTTACGAAAGAGCATGACAAGTTGATTCAAATGGGGTCCATAAGCTCCAAAGATTCAGCCCTATTTGTTCAAGGACCTGTCAAGCACTCTAATTGCAGATAATTAAATATCAATACACAGAGCGTATGAAATTTATTGTCAACCCGAGAAAGTCTTTTTATTTCAAAGGACAAGTGCACAATATATGCTTAAACACAAAACCATTAGCAATAAATACTTCTATATTCTATCATTCATGTTCATCCCCAGAATCTTAAGCAATCCAAAGCCTTCTCACTGCTATAATTCAAACCCTCTCTATCATGCATCAACTAAAAATTAACATAAGATCTAATGAACAATAGGAAGGAATCTCCTTTCTATCCTAGAACGATCACTTGCCTGATCTAATCAACCTGGAATTCGTAAAGCAAAAACTGAGCAGTAATCTAGAAATCCAATTGTGAAATAATTGAGTTAACTGTTCTAAGAATATTAAATTGCAGAATGGAAATCAAGCAACACACAATCAGAATGATAAATCGTAAGAACTCAGGGGATCGCAACTCAGCTGTAAGATGAACACAAGTGTGTATGATCTGTAATTGAATTGTATATAAAGCAAACCTTACTCAGTCGACTGTTATTCTACATCATCTACCAAACTCACAGAAATATGATCCTTAACTATACTGAAAATTCACACGATAAATATTGCTGCTGCGTACAAAAGGAAGAACAAAGCATCACACAACAAGAAAGATGAAATCCTAATTTAACACAGCAATCTCTGTGGAAGACGGGCCCAGTCTTCACACAGAGACGCTGGTTGAACAACACTCTCTTTAACTCAGAAGCAACTCCTTATATTAACAGAAGGATAAGTATACAGTTTCAGCTTGACTGCTAATACAAGATGAATTAATTAATTGCTGTCCAACCCCTCAGTCGAGGTAATTCCCCATATTTATACATACAAATTGCAACATCTAAACCTATAATTGGGCAGCCGTGAAGATCTCTGATCTTCAGGCGCCCTAAATAATCTAGTTGTTACAACGCGTGGCAGAACTGAAATATCCAAATATGGGAGAAGTATTAATCGTCCCAAGAGTGAGGGTCCTTCCAGCTCACAGCTGGATTCGAGCAGCGACATGCTTAAGATAGTTCTTCGGTTACAGCTGCCCTGCCACGCCTATGCCTTGATTGCCGATTTGAGCCCCAAGGAACCTTCCACAAGCGATGATCGTTCCTTCATGACTTGTTCAGCTCCGATCTTCCTGCAGTCTATTGTCTTACTACCTTCATAAATCGCATCATGTTAGCACAGATTAAGAGATGAACAGCTTTAATCATCACAATCATAAGTATTAACACAATAAAACAATAATCGGCCATACCTTGGTAAATTGGGGAATATATAAGGACAATAAGTTGAATTGCCAAGGTAATTGATGTAAGACAAGGTAAGGGACAGTGATAAATGATGGTCAAAAAGGGCCAATTCTGGGCTCAACATCTCCCCCCAACTATCCTGTTGCATGTCCTCATGCAACAACCTGCATCTGAATATTGTACTGAACTTTGTCCAGGCAGAAGGAAAGAATGTAGATGAATCAGGAATCCCCTCTATCCCTTTGAAAAATTTCTGTGAGCAACCCGGCATCTTCCAACTTTACTGTTCCTCTTGCCACCGCTACTTGCTAATATATGCAGTTCTCTTATGCTATGCCTGGGGAAGTTGAAAAGACACACTCAATCTGAATCCAATTCAATAATACCTGTAGGAGGTGGAAGCACTGGTTCTTGTGGGACAGTGTCTTCCAGCGCATCTAATCTTATCAAGGGAGTTGCTGGTTCTTGTGTAACAGCAACATCCCTTAAACCTTCTTCAGCAGCTGCCTTTATTGCTTTTGGAGACACTGGTTCTTGTGTAACAGTGTCTTCTCTGTCAATTGGCTGCTGAGATTGGATATCCTTTTCAATTTGCAGCTCCTCCTCCAAGATTTCAGTGTCACCTGAGCAGGGTGTCTGTACCTGTTCATCATCACTCCATTGTGTATCAGGAATGATCTCTACTCCCGGGTTATCCTCCAACTGCAGTTCAGGGGTTCTTGCTCCAGCATCCAAGGATGTTGGTTCTTGTGTGGCAACATCCTGGCTTACATCTTCATCTTTATTTTGCTGCAGCTCCTCTTCTATGAGTTCTGTATCATGAGAGCTTTCTGGGGTCACCACCCAGAGTTCATCGTTGAATGCCAGAATATCCTCTGTCCCAGCTTCTTCTCCTGTCCGCTCAGTTGGTTGGATGGTCAAATTCAGGATTGCTGGTTCTTGTGTTGCAGCATCCTGTTTCAACTTATCACTGTCCTGCATTTCCGTTTCTTCTTCTAAAATTATTGTGTCCTGGGAACGTTTTGGGGTTACAGCACAATATTCTTCACTATCCTCCAGAGTATCCCTTGGCTCCATGATTTCCATGTCATGGGAACACTCTGGGGTCTCACTATACTCTTTTATAAGCTCCAGAGCATTCTTCATCTCCCGTTCTTCTCCCATCTGTTCCATGATTTCTGTATTGTGGGAGCAATTTGGGATTGCCATACATTCCTCATAAATTTCCAGGGCATCCTCCACTCCCTATTCTTCTCCCATCTGTTCTATAACTTCTGCATCATGGGAAGTAGCAGCTGCAGCAAGGATGTTTAAAGGTGCTGGTTCTTGTGTTGCAGCATCCTTTTTCTTCACTACTTCCCCTTCTGTGGCTACAGGCTGTTGTGCTGAATAAGTGCTAAGTAAAATTTTATGGCCTGCTTCCTCAAAGATCTCCCCACAGGTGGGGCAAAGTATTCGCTCATCCTTTTCTCCAGCTTCAGCAGAAGCTGTTTCCTCCACTTGGTCTGCAGCCTCTATTAATGTATACATCTTTCTTCCACCCTGCTTTTGGCAGATTTCCTTCCATGTTTCCAGCTCCTTTCTAAGTGCTTGGAGGTCCTCTTTCAGCATTGTATTCTCATACAAGAGTCCCTCAACCCCCGGCTCTTCCTCCACTTGCCTTTGTGGAGCATCCCTCGGTTTTGGTGTAAGGATTGGGGGTTCAACCTGTGTCTCTAAGGTTGCCCATTTTGTTCTAGCTACCTCTGCTGCTGTAATTGACCGAGTTCGCTTCCTTCTAATTGGTGCCACTAAATCAAACTCATTGGTGGTCCTCTTCTTTTTCTGCGGCGTTTTCTTTTGTGACTTCCCTTTCTGTAGTGTTTCTTCTCGTGGAGCTGGAACATAGGGAGGCAAAACTGAAGTCAAAGGAACATTTCCCTGCCCCTCATGCTGTTCTTCTTCAATCACAGCTGCTCCTCCTGCCCATTCCGGTGAAGATTCGATTGTGACCAGCTCAATATCTTCTTCCATTGCTCTGGCTCCGCCATCTTCAGGTTCCATTGTCGCAGCATTTGATGCTGCTCCAATTTCACCTTCTGCTGGCGGAGCTGCCCTGTTGTCTAGGTTTTCCACGAGGGTTTCATCTACATTGTCGCCTGACAGCTCTGTTTGTGCTTCCCCTCTCTCTCCTTCAAATGGAGTGTCATCCCCCACTGGTTCTGCTTGTGCTGAGGATTCATATACTTCAAATGGCTCTGCCTGTGCCTCGGGTTGTTCTTCCTCTGTGGTTTTGTCAACCCCTGATGTCCCTGCCTGTGCCCTCTGTTGCTCTTCTTCCGTTTCATCCCTTCCAGATGGTCCTGCCTGTGCCCTCTGTTGTTGTTCTTCCGTTTCATCCCTCCCCCCAACTTCACTGGAGGAACTCCGGTCCTCCTGTTGTGGCGGAACTGGTATTTGCTGTAATGGAATGACCCTCAAGGGAACAGGTTGCTGTGGCCGGGTAATGAATTGCTCCCATGTTATATTATGTTGGGCCAGGGTTCTTATAATAATTAACTTAATGAGGCCATGGTGGGTGAGGGAGGATAATGGGTGCTTTGCAGATTGAACGAATGTTGCCATATGGCGCAAATCATGCAATAGATAAAATGGAATATTTAACAAAATGCCATGACGGAGATGAGAAAGCAAAGGAAGTTCAGAGTTGTACACAGTTTGGTATCTACCTTCGCAAGTTATGTATTTCTTGAGGAAGATAGCGACCTGGTCCCATGGCTGCGGCAGTGACTTCAATGCAATCCCTCTCCTGGACGCTTCAACTTGCTCCCCTGGAAGTAAAAATTGTTCCCGTGCAACTGTTGCAGGAACTCGACGGTTAAACCAAGGTTTTCCCACCAACGGAATAGCTGTAACCTCGGATATAATGACCTCCGAAACATCTATACACGGCCCCCACACCGTGGAGTGTGTTTTAGTAAGATTCAATGCGAATTGCAGGGCTGCGTCCCTGTCGAATCCATCCAATCGTTCAAAGAACTCGACCCAGCCAGCGGCTTGGAAAATGGCCAGAACCTGCAAATTCCGTCTAAGTTCCCGGGTATTGAAAGGTTCATGGCGAACTGGAATGCCCATGGTCCTGGCTGCAAGATAGAACTGCTGTTTCGACAGAGTACAGGATCCAGAATGGAAGTTGCAGTGCAGAGAATGCACGAATCGTTGAGCGGAGACGTTGAGCGAATGAACTAATTCGGAAAGTTAAGCGCAGAGAGGAGTTTAAAATTTTCATGCCGAATTGGGGAAGGTGGCAGTTATTAGTATTACGTCATACGAGGGAAGGGTTCAATCGGATATAAATGGTGGTACGAGTGAAGGTACGGCCAATCTCGTTTACATGATATCAATACTTAATCACGTGATAAATGAAAGCCATACCTCATAAAACTGTGCGTCGGAAGGCTACGGAAACTGGTGGAGCTTGGAGTTGGTGACGTCATGGAGCCGAACGCGTGCACAATCAGACGTGGAATCATGATGACTCGGATAAGGCACTGATTTCCTTCGCCGGTAAAACACAAGGCGTCGCATCCTCCGGGTTGAAATGATGAGTTCGCCGGCAGGACTGGACTGAATCAGCGTCATAATTAGCAGGTTGAACAATCCTTCTGTTAACACGGGAGTTACCACTGCAAATTGCCAAAGAAATGATCACACGGCCGATGAAAAAGCTTGTTGCAGCTGACAAGAAAGAAGTTACAGCCATCGGGAAAGAATTCGTGGCAGCCGGAAAAAGATTCACAATATCCAGGAAAAATTACGGCTGTCACGGGAAAATTTTACAGCGACGGAAGAGACTTACGGCTGGCGGGAAAAGATATTACGAATATGGGAAATATGTCGCAGCCGCTGGAAAGAAATGACAGCTGTGGTGTGAAAGTGACTTGGTCAATGAGGTGGCGGCCGCCGCGAAATAAGGTGACAGCCGGGAAATGATGTGGCGGCTGCGAGAAAAAGATGTTGCAGCCGCCGAAGTTACAGCCGCCGGGATTGCAGCTGCCGGAGTTGCAGCCGCCGGGATTGCAGCTGCCGGAGTTGCAGCTGTCGGAAAAGATTTGACGGCGGACGGAAAAAAAACATTACGGCTACCGGAAAGTAAAAATGGTTGTGGCTAGTAAATGGAATGGCAGCTGCGGAAAATGAGATGGCAGCCGTGGAAGATGAGGTGGCCATAGATGGTGAATGAAATGGCAGCTGCGGAAAATGAGATGGCAGCCGTGGAAGATGAGGAGGCAACCATGGGGACGATGAGGTGGCAGCCGCGGAAACTGGAGTTGCAGCCGCCGATGTTGCAGCCGCTGATGTTGCAGCCGCAAATGTTGCAGCCGCCGATGTTGCAGCCGCAAATGTTGCAGCTGTCGAAAAAGATTGACGGCTGACGGAAAGGGCATTATGGCTACCGGGAAATGGAGAATATGGTTGGCGGAAAAGAATATACGGCTGCCGGAAAATATGTTGCAGCCGCCGGAAAATATGTTGCAGCTGCCGGAAAATATGTTGCAGCTGCCGAAATTTTTTTTTTTTTTTTTTTTTAAACACAAGGACGGCACAGAGAGATTTTCATTATGGGCCCCAAACTGATCGTTCTCCTGGCGCTTCCCTGAAAATTTTTTCTTAAAAGACAACAGCAAGCAAAGAGATCAAATGCAAAAAGAAAGAAAATGACAACTATACGCTACAGCAAGAAATTATTTATGTACAGCAAATATGATTTTCATTTTAAGATTTGGTAAAGGTAGAAAAATGTTCCTGCTCTGGTGCCAATTGGTAGTTTGGATCAGCAGCAATCTGTGAAATGAATGCATCTTTCGAAATGGGCTTCCGATACAGTCGCAGCCTATGGCCATTAACAAGTAATGGCATACGGTTTTCATCAATGGTGACCAGGCGAACAGTGCCGTTGTCAAATACCCTGTCAACCAAATATGGACCCAGCCATCTTGTGCGTAATTTCCCTTTGAAATCTTTCTTGAATCTAGAGTCGTACAATAGTGCCCAGTCTCCTTCATGGAAGATTTTCTTTTTCATGAATCGGTCATGCCAGTTAGATCTCTGTTGCTGAAGCAGCACAGTATGGTCTACCGCAGCTAACCGTTTCTCATCCAATTCATTCAATTGATTCAATCTTCTTTTCTGGGCTTCTGCTACATCCAGGTTCATTTCAATGGCTGTTTTCAGGGTCTTGATCTCAAATTCAATTGGAAAGATGGCACTCTTACCATACACCAGATCATAGGGAGAAAAGCCCGTGGTGTTGCGCCAAGTCGTGCGATATGCCCACAGTGCTTCTGGAAGTCTGTCAGCCCAATCCCTTCGATGGCTTTTAACTGTTTTAGTAAGGATTGCTTCGATAACTTTATTAGTGCTTTCCACCTGACCATTGGCCTGGGGATGATAAGGTGAAGCTATCTTGTGCTGCACATGATACTTGCGGAGCAAGGATTCAAATTGGTGTGAAATAAATTGTGGTCCGCCATCGGTAACTACTTCCTTTGGTACTCCAAAACGGGTAAAAACTTCACTGTACAGGAAATCAATCACCGCCTGGTCGTTTGCCTTAGCCAAAGCTACAGCTTCTACCCACTTAGTCATGTAGTCTGTACACACCAAGATGTAAACCTTCTGTTTGGAAGGAGGGTTGATAGGACCAACAAAGTCCAATGCCCATCTATCAAATGGTTCTAGTACCACTTGGGGCTGTAAAGGCATCTGATCTGTCTTATTAGGTTGGCCCATCCTTTGGCAGCTGTCACAGGACTGAACATATTTTTTAGCATCTCTGAACAGTGTCGGCCAATAATAGCCCATCCGCAATGCCTTATGTCCTGTTCTTTTATCTGCAAAGTGACCTCCGCAAGGTTCATCGTGACAGGCCTTTAGTATATGAAAGATCTCATCTTCCCTTACACATCTTCTAATTTCAAGATCAGGTCCTGTGTAAAAGAGATGGCCCTTGAGCCAACAATACCTGGCACTTTGCTGAATAATTTTTCTTTTCTCTCGTTTAGACATATGTGGCGGAAGCTTCCCTGCAGCCAAATAATTAGCAACGTCTGCATACCAGGGTGAATGAGCTGAGAGTGCGAATAAATGTTCATCCGGGAAAGCATCCTCAACAGGTGAACTGTCATCACTGTTAGTAAATCGTGATAAAAAATCAGCAACGACATTTTCTTTTCCAGGTTTATCTATAATAGTAATATCAAATTCCTGTAATAATAAAAGCCACCTGGTTACTCTGGCATTAGTGACAGGTTTATTCATTAAGTACTTAATGGCAGAGTGATCAGTATGCACAAATGTAGGATACCCAGTAATGTAATGCCGAAACTTATTAATAGAATAAACAATAGCAAGAAATTCTTTTTCAGTAACAGTATAATTTAGTTCAGCAGGGGCTAAGTTTTTACTAACATAATAAATAGCATAAGGTACTTGACCATCCTGCTGTCCTAGTACTGCTCCAATGGCGGTATCAGAAGCATCTGAAGAAATGTGGAAAGGTATGGTCCAATTAGGTCCCCTTAAAATAGGGGCTGTGGACAGTTTCTCTTTGAGCTTATCAAATGCTGTCTGGCATGCTGTACTCCATGCAAACTGCACATCCTTCATTAACAATGAAAACAAAGGAGAAGCAAGTTTGGAGAAGTTTTCTATGAATCTCCTGTAATACCCAGCATGTCCCAGAAAACTTCGCACCTCTTTCTGAGTTGAAGGGGTTGGTATATTCTTTATCACCTTAATTTTTGAAGGATCCACTTGAATACCGTTAGTAGAGATGAAATGTCCTAATACCACCCCCTCACTCATCATCATGTGGCATTTTTCAGTGCTCAGTGAGAGGCGAGCCTGTTCACAGCGAATTAAAACCTTCTTCAAATTTTCCAATGCTTCATCAAAATCCCTGCCATAAGGAGTGAAATCATCCATAAAAACTTCCATGCTATCATTTACCAATTCAGAAAATATGCCAATCACAGCTCTTTGGAACGTTGCAGGTGCATTGCACAACCCAAAGGGAAGCACCCTGTAGGCGAACGTTCCCCAAGGGCAGGTGAAGGTGGTCTTATCCTGATCCTCTGGAGCAATCTGGATTTGATTGTACCCACTGAATCCGTCCAGGAAGGAGAAGAACTTCTTCCCAGATAAGTTATCAAGTACCTGGTCAATAAAGGGCAGAGGAAAGTGATCCTTTTGTGTAGCCTTGTTCAGCTCCCTATAATCGACACAGACTCTCCATTTACCGTTTTTCTTGGGTACAATTACCAGTGGGGAAACCCACTCACTGTCTGAAATAGGATAGATGAATCCTGCTTCCAAGAGTTTCTGGATTTCTTCCTTCACTATATCCCTCAGATTGGGGTTCATGCATCGTTGGGGTTGACATACAGGCCGGGAGTCGTTTTTAATATAAATATGATGAGTGCACAGACTAGAAGGAATACCCTTCATGTCTTTATACTCCCAGGCGAATGCTCCCTTACGTTCCTTCAAGAGATTGGTTAGGCGCTTTTGTTCTTCTGAGGAGAGAGCAGGATTGATGTTCAAAGTTCTTCCAGGCTCTACCTCAATAGGAATACTTCTCGAGCTTTTTAATACTGGGATTATATTTGTGTCATTGGCTAGTGCTTCCTCCGTAAGCTGTTCTTGTTCTTCTTTGCCGAGGGTACTGTTCAGAAGTTGATAAACTTCCTTGTCTACAGAAGCAGGTTCGCTAATGAAGTTATTAATGGTATCGTCTTCTGTTTCGTTTTTGAAAGTTAGTGCCTTCCCTATTGTTAGTAATGGCTGAACATCTTCTTCTTCTTCTTGTTCTATCCAAAGGGAGGTTTCAGTTTCTAGACTCGGCCTTGCTGGAGGGTACAGGGTAAGATTTTTGGTTTCCATGCCATCAGATATAGTCATAGATCCTGATCGACAGCTGATGCAAGCATCAGCTGTAGCCAACCAGGGCCTTCCTAAAATCAATGGATGTCCCCCCAGCTGTGATTTTGGCTGTAATACCAGAAAATCGGCAGGGTATTCCCACGAGTCTACTGAAATAACGAGGTCGTCCAAAATCCCTTCAGGTCTGATGGTGGATCTGTCTGCCAATTCTAAGATAGTAGGGGTCGGTCTAATATTGGTGAATCCGAGCTTCTTTACAGTCTCCATCGTTATAACATTGATCGCAGCTCCTAAATCTACTAGTACGTTGGGTATCTGCGTTTGTCCTATGTGTACAGTGACAGTAGGATTGCCGGGATCCTCATACTTAGTTACAGGGGTTTTTCCAGTCATTAAAGCGGATAAATTCCCTATAACATGAACAGTAGGAGGATCTCTGGGTTTCCTTCCCGGTCTTTTAGTGCACAGGTCCCGAACAGTTCTAGCGTAGATAGGTACATCTTGAAGAGCTTGTAAAAGGGGAATCTTAACATAAAGGTTCTTCAATTCTCCTAAGAGATTGAACTGAGGTTGCCCCCCTCTTTGTGGCAGCATCAATCTCTCAGGGTAAGGTGGTTTCCTTACCAACTGGGTAGGCTGCGTGTTATCCACTTCATCGTTCAATGTTTCAGCCCTCCCATCTGAGGGATGCTCAGCATCTTCAATGATAGGAACCGGATCAAAAGGATGCTGGGAACTCTCTCCTTTGTCATACACAGTTGGTGGAATATTTTCTGAAGTTACACGTTCTACTATCTTCCCAGACCGTAAGTGAATGTCATTACAAGGTACAGGGGAGAGAGAGTAGGCTGGCATATTGAGAGTTTCCAGTTGCTGGACTGTTTTATTATTTGGGTTAGGGTTAGGTTGGGCAGGCAGCTGAGGCCGTATTGGTATGTTAGGCACAGGATTATTTTGCAGCTGCAGCTGCGACTGCTGAGGTAGGTATTGAGGATATTGCTGAAATTGAGGATATGGAGGATACGGTAACTGTTGAGGTGGAGGTGGTTGAGGAAACTGATTCCCAGGATGGAAGTTCCTCCATCCAGGAGACCATGAAGTAGGTTGATGAGGTGGCTGTGTCCAAGGACTCCATGAATTATAACCTTGCATCGCAGGTTGAGGGGAATTCCACTGAGCATAATTTGAAGGGAATTGTGTATTCACGTTTTGCATATTAGTATTCCAATTATTCAAATTATTCAAAAATGGAAATGAATCGGGAGACATACCTTGATTCCGGGGTTGCCAGGGTTTCTTCTGTGCAATGAAGTAGGCTGAATCCGCCTCTGGAGTTGATGCGTGCAGAACAGCCTTCACTTGGGGCAACGTGGGGCAGTCCTTCATATCACGATTCAGCTCGCACAGCTGACACACTTGTACTTTGTCAAGAGGGCATTCCTTCAGTGGATGAGTCTTTCTACATCGGGGACAAAACACCCCTAGTGTGAGATCCTCCACTGCCTGTCTTTGCTTGGCCTTCAAGACGTCAATCTCTGAAGAGATAGAGCTCATCATTTCTGTTTTAAAGTTTTCAAGAAGATTGCCTATCTCTGCACGTGTAGCTCCCCCATTGGATGACTTCTGAGTTCTGTCGAATACATCACGTTCCAGGTTATTTCGTTTATGCTGCTTATTATGCCTAGAAGATCCCCTGGAATATCTCTTACATAATTCCACAATTGTCTCAAAAGATTCTTTAGAGATATCCCCTTTTCCTAATAAATTTAGCATGTCTAAACAATCGTCCCTGATTCCTCGAAGCAAGATTATCTTCAGCACATCTAGTCCCATGTTCGTCTGTCCAGCTCTCTGCACATTGTACAGCAACCTCTCTACAAAATCCTCCAAACTTTCATCCTCCTTCTGTACCATCTTGAATAACTCCTCCCTTTTGTCCCTGGTGTTGCAATATTCCTGATATTTTTCCAGGAACACTTGCTTCATCTTATTCCAATTAGCAACAGTCCCTCCCCCAAGGCTCATGAACCATCGTAATGCATTGTCCTTCAGGGTGGCAGGAAAAAGCTTTAACTTTTGAGCATCTGTGATATAATCATAGCTGCGACAGAGGATATCGAATTCAAAAAGGAATTCATCTGGATCCTCTGCCGCCCTACCATGGAAGCGGGGTAACACCGACGGTGAGATGTTTTTCATAGGAGCTGTCCCCTCTAGCTGCTGTATTGGAAATTGTAATGTTGCCATGGTCTCTGGCGGGGAATTATCTTCATGATGGTACTGTACCACTGCTTCTTCCTCTTCATTCTCATGTCTATTACTCATATTTTCTTCTGTATCTTCTCCTTCGTTTGTTCCTTTATTCTTTACCTCAGTTGTAACAGCTGCGTATTCTTCGGTTGTAACAGCTGCGTATTCTTCGGTTGCAACAGCTGCGTATTCTTCGGTTGCAACAGCTGAATCAGCTGTTACTTCTTTAGCAGGAGTATATGCAGGAATCACAGCTGCTCCTGTATCTTCCACTGTAGATCCTGATGCTAACGCTCCAGGATCAGCAGGGCCTCTTTTGATAGGAGTCCCCTGTTGACGAGATCTGACAGCTGAATCAGTTTTGTCAACAAGGTCGTCAATGAATGTTCTTCTGCCCAGCGGTGGACCTCGACCACGACCCGAACCACCTGTACTGTTAGTAATTTGTGGGGTTTTGGGGGTCGGGAGGTGATCACGTTTTACCCCCCTCGTATTCATGCGAAGCAGATCATTTCAAAAACAACCAAAAGACTGACTAAAAGCAATTATCAGATACAACTAATGACTAGTGTTTAATTTTTATCCTTCCCCGGCAACGGCGCCAAAATGTCAAGCACTCTAATTGCAGATAATTAAATATCAACACACAGAGCGTATGAAATTTATTGTCAACCCGAGAAAGTCTTTTTATTTCAAAGGACAAGTGCACAATATATGCTTAAACACAAAACCATTAGCAATAAATACTTCTATATTCTATCATTCATGTTCATCCCCAGAATCTTAAGCAATCCAAAGCCTTCTCACTGCTATAATTCAAACCCTCTCTATCATGCATCAACTAAAAATTAACATAAGATCTAATGAACAATAGGAAGGAATCTCCTTTCTATCCTAGAACGATCACTTGCCTGATCTAATCAACCTGGAATTCGTAAAGCAAAAACTGAGCAGTAATCTAGAAATCCAATTGTGAAATAATTGAGTTAACTGTTCTAAGAATATTAAATTGCAGAATGGAAATCAAGCAACACACAATCAGAATGATAAATCGTAAGAACTCAGGGGATCGCAACTCAGCTGTAAGATGAACACAAGTGTGTATGATCTGTAATTGAATTGTATATAAAGCAAACCTTACTCAGTCGACTGTTATTCTACATCATCTACCAAACTCACAGAAATATGATCCTTAACTATACTGAAAATTCACACGATAAATATTGCTGCTGCGTACAAAAGGAAGAACAAAGCATCACACAACAAGAAAGATGAAATCCTAATTTAACACAGCAATCTCTGTGGAAGACGGGCCCAGTCTTCACACAGAGACGCTGGTTGAACAACACTCTCTTTAACTCAGAAGCAACTCCTTATATTAACCGAAGGATAAGTACACAGTTTCAGCTTGACTGCTAATACAAGATGAATTAATTAATTGTTGTCCAACCCCTCAGTCGAGGTAATTCCCCATATTTATACATACAAATTGCAACATCTAAACCTATAATTGGGCAGCCGTGAAGATCTCTGATCTTCAGGCGCCCTAAATAATCTAGCTGTTACAACGCGTGGCAGAACTGAAATATCCAAATATGGGAGAAGTATTAATCGTCCCAAGAGTGAGGGTCCTTCCAGCTCACAGCTGGATTCGAGCAGCGACATGCTTAAGATAGTTCTTCGGTTACAGCTGCCCTGCCACGCCTATGCCTTGATTGCCGATTTGAGCCCCAAGGAACCTTCCACAAGCGATGATCGTTCCTTCATGACTTGTTCAGCTCCGATCTTCCTGCAGTCTATTGTCTTACTACCTTCATAAATCGCATCATGTTAGCACAGATTAAGAGATGAACAGCTTTAATCATCACAATCATAAGTATTAACACAATAAAACAATAATCGGCCATACCTTGGTAAATTGGGGAATATATAAGGACAATAAGTTGAATTGCCAAGGTAATTGATGTAAGACAAGGTAAGGGACAGTGATAAATGATGGTCAAAAAGGGCCAATTCTGGGCTCAACAGGACCCAAGATCTCGAATGGTAAAGGAAAGCTAAAGAAGGAGAAGCCCAAATTCGAGCCTCACAAGCAAAAAGACAAAGGCAAGCAAACGGATGCACCATCCAGTTCGAAATCCAAGCAAAAGGGCAAAGAAGGTAACCAAAAATCTAAATGTACTTATTGTAACCGTGGCTTTCATCCCGAAAGTTCATGTATGAAGAAGACTATAGATCAAATGGCCCTCCTTTTGGAAAAGAACAACATAACCCTTCCTGACGGTGCAAGGAAGAAGGATCGGAATGACGATCATGAAAGAGGACAAGCACTCATGGCAACGGTTTCGAAGCCCACTCTCTTGATAGATTCGGGTGCATCAAATCATATGGCTGCAAATATTGATTCTTTTTCCTCATTCGATTCAAACAGCTCCATCTCCATCCATTTGGGAGATGACTCAAAAATTTCTTCAAAGGGCAAAGGTACGATTCATGTAGATCATGGATGCTTTCAGAATGTTCTCTATGTGCCTTCCTTAGCTTCGAATCTCCTTTCTGTGTATCAAATGACACATACTGGTGATCCAAAGAAAGTCACATTCAGCCCTAATACAGTTGAAATTTCTGATATCAAAAGTGGAAGACTAGTTGCGGTTGGAAAGGCAAACCACACTGCTAAATGTTATGAGTTTTCGCACTTTATTCCGCTTGCAAAGCCCACTGCTCTTCGCACACATGGTAATGAGGTTAGTAGGATTTGGCATGAAAGATTTGGACATCTAAATTATAAGTATTTGTTGCTGCTATCAAATAAATCCATGGTTGATGGGCTTCCACAACTCCGTTCCTCGAAGGGAATATGCTCCGGTTGCATTATTGGGAAGCACCCCGAGCACAGATTCGACCGCGGCAAGGCTAGCAGAGCCTCTACTATTTTGGGATTGATCCATTCTGATATCAGCGGTCCACTGCCCCATATTTCATTAAATGGTTCAAGGTATGTTTTGACATTTATTGATGATTATTCTCGCTTTACATGGGTATTCTTTCTCAAAAACAAGTCAGAAGTGCTTGGAAAATTCAAGGATTTTAAGGCTTCTGTTGAGACCACCACTGAGAGAAAGATCAAAGCTCTTAGATCTGATAATGGTGGGGAATATATCAAGTCCGAGTTGCTGCAACTTTGTGCCCAAAGCGGAATCAAGATCCAACATACAGTTCCCTACACACCCCAGCAGAACGGTGTAGCGGAAAGGAAAAACCGGTCACTGAAAGAGATGGCTACATGCATGATTGAATCAAAAGGTTTGGCTGCAAATCTTTGGGCTGAAGCAATCAATGTTGCTGCATATATACAGAACCGTGTTCCACATTCATCCGTGAAAGGTATGACTCCTTTCGAAGCATTCTTTGGTCACAAACCGGATGTGTCAAATTTGAGAGTTTTTGGCTCTACTGCATGGGCTAGAATTCCTTCTGAGAAGAGACGAGCTTTGGATCCACAAAGTATCGAGTGCATATTGATAGGATATGGGGAAGAATCAAAAGCATATAAACTCATGGATATCAGATCTAAAAAGATATTCATAGAGCGCAGTGTGCAGTTTGAAGAACCGCTTCAAGAATTGCAACTAGTTGAGGAGAAACCTGCCGATTCACCGCCTTCACCAGAAGAAGATTCGAGCAGCGATAATGAAGGTATGAGTTCTGATATTTCTGATATTGTAGCAGCATATGATGATCATGACATATCAGGTTCGGAATCCGACCATTCAGATCTCCCTCAGTTACCAAAGTGGGCCCAAAATACTCTACAATCTGCTGGTTCGAATCTTGGAAATCCTGCTGATCCGAGACGAACAAGAGGAGACTTTCAAAGGGCAGGTATGGCTCTTTCTATTGCTGATCCATTTATTCCTGAGATTTGTTATTTGATGGCTGGTTCAGATCCCCAATCATATTATTCATCCCATCGAGATCCGAGATGGAAAGATGCCATGGATGAAGAGTACAGTTCTCTTCAAAAGAACAATACATGGGAGCTAGTTTCTCTTCCACCTGGAAGAAAATTAGTGAAGTGTAAATGGGTCTACCGTACTAAAGTTGCTGCTTATGGCACTATCAGCAAATATAAAGCAAGGTTGGTGGCAAAAGGTTTTTCCCAAGTCCAAGGAGTGGACTACACAGAGACCTTTGCACCGGTTGCAAAGATGGATTCCATCCGCCTTGTTTTAGCTATTGCCGCATCCAAACACTGGGAGGTGCATCAAATGGATGTGAAGAGTGCATTTTTACATGGAGACCTTGCTGAAGAGGTCTATATGCAGCAGCCAGAGGGTTATACATCAGATCCATCATTGGTTTGTAGATTGAAGAAGTCTTTGTACGGGTTAAAACAGGCCCCAAGAGCTTGGTACGCAAAGATGGACTCCTTCCTTCTTTCTCAGAATTTCCAAAGATGCAAATCTGATCCGAATGTCTATCTTCAGCGAGTTAAAGGTAATTTGTTGGTTATTTTACTTTATGTTGATGATCTGCTTATTACTGGTAGCACACTTACTTCAATAAACAAGCTAAAAACTGCCTTAAATCTAGCTTTTGACATGAGCGATTTGGGCTTGCTGAGTCACTTTTTGGGCTTGGAGATAGCTCAAAATTTCGATGGGATCACTATATCTCAGCAAAAATATGCTTCCGACCTGTTATTGAAGTTTAATATGGCTGAATGTAAGGCAGCCCCGTTCCCATTCCTCTCAGGAATCAGTCTTGAGGAGGGAGATTCCACACCGCTTGCAGATTGCAGTATGTATCGACAGTTGATTGGTTCACTACTTTATTTGACACATTCACGGCCTGATATCTCATATGCCGTGAGTGCCGTGTCAAGATATATGCAGCAGCCACATGAGCTTCATTGGCGAGCAGCCAAGCGGATCTTGCAGTATGTGCAAGGTACGAGACAGTTTGGCATACATTATGCTGCAGATTCTGAGCTAGATTTCATTGGTTTTACTGATTCAGATTGGGCAGGTGATAGCATTGATCGGAAGTCCACTTCCGGTTATGTTTTCATGATTGGTCATGGTGCTATTTGCTGGTCTAGCAAAAAGCAAGCAGCCATTGCACTTTCTTCAGCAGAGGCAGAGTATCGAGGGGCAGTCAATGCCTGCATTCAGGCAGTTTGGTTGCAGGGTATTCTTTCCGAGTTTGGTTTTGGTGGCACTACTTCGACTGTCCTATTTTGTGACAATCAAAGTGCTATCAAGATCTCCACAGATCCATTTCAACGGCAGAGGACCAAGCACATTGATATTCATATGCATTACATTCGACAGTTGGTGCATGACCGCACCATCATTCTGCAATATTGCCCTACTGATGAGCAAATTGCAGACATCTTCACCAAGAGCTTCACTGAGAAGAAGTTCTCTTACCTCCGTTCACTGTTGGGGGTGAGTTCCATCATGGTGGAGACAGATTGATTCATTATTATGCTTTAGACTTGAGGGGGGGCTTTCTTCCCACTGGGTTTTCCCTCTTTCCTCACTTAGTTTATTTTTCAGCATTTTTGGATTATTGTATTGGGGTGACCTTTGGTCTTAGTTACCAGGGCCCCACATTATTTTAGTTGGCACATCATAGTCTAGCTTGAGGGGGGGTGTTCGGATATCCATCATCTATTTCGGGATACATATCTATTTCAGGATCATCTATTTCAGGATACATATCTACTTCAGGATCTTGCATGATCTATTTCAGGATATGCAGTCCAGTCACCAGTTTGATGCCTCCAGCACCTTATCCACCTTCTTCTAGCACCCGGGAGCCACTTTCCACAGAGTTTTAGCCCTCCTAAGCTGAAAGGCGCCCTCTTCTCACCTACTGACTGAGAAGGGCGCACTTGTTCACCTACCACTGCAGATTCACTCCAGTTACATTCAGTTAGCTCCGATTCTGATTGATTTCACTCCGATTTCACTCCTGACTGACTGTTTCACCTCCGATTGACCTCCAGTTCGATTAGGTGACTTGCTCTGACTCCAGTTAGCCTCCCATGCGCCCCCACTGAGCCTCCAGATCCTATATCAGTGCTACACACTTCAGTTACATTTATTATGATCAGTTAGACTCAGCTTGACACCTGGATGACTGGTTGGTGTGATTGATGAGCACCACCGATGATTGATGAGGACTCCTAGATAGAGTCAAGCTACTCCATTCAGTGATTTGAATGACCTCCTTAGGCAATTCGAATTGCTCTGTTCATTGAAACAGTTTGTATTGTAATTCATTCACCCTTTCTGGGATAGAGAGCACTGCTGCATGTTTTGCACAGTTTTGCACCATATTTTCTATGTTCATCTGTTGTGATTGATTTACTTGTTCATTAGATCTGCTGTGACTAATTTTACAGGAAGGTGTACTGAATGAAGATAATGAGTAGTGAGAGTATTCTTAAACTTGGGCATGGCATGCCTTGGCAGTATTGACTTGACGAGTGATGGTGGAAGCATTCTTTGGACGACCCAAAGGAGTAACAAGACTCAATCGAATGGACATGACTTGAATACAAACCGATTACCCAAGTATTGAATGCAAATGCAAATGAGTGCCATGTTCAAGAGTGACTATGTACTACCAGAAATAAAGTGCAACACAAAAGATTTCCTTTTTCCCCATCATGAAGGATGAGTGGCTCATTTGTTTTTTATGAGCTTGATGAGGGTAACCAGATGCACGGTATAGCTCATCTCATAGATGAGTCCAATCCCAAATGTTTTACAAACCTAGGAAAGGAGGGGTTCATCCCAAGGTGGGCCCTTCAATGTAAAAGTTTAACGAGTCCATAAAAGGTAAACTCGGATTTCATTTCATGTTTAGAGAGTCTGAAAAGAACTAAAGAAGACTCCAATGGTCCTTTTTCATAAAGTTAGCCTCATCGACCGAAAAAGGGTAAAACAACACGAAAGAGGACTCTTCCAGTCATGATTGGATGGAATATACTTTTTTCATAAGTAGTTCCCCCTAGTCCGAAAAAGGGGTAAACTATCACCAGGAAGATAATCATTCAAATATTTTTACAAGCATGAACGAATCAAGTTCGCTTGGCAATCTTTTCCTATTTAGGGAGTCTGAAAAGAGCTTAAAAGGACTCCATGAAAAACTTTGTCATGGTTGATGACTGAGTACAACAAAGGAAAGAGTAAACTCGGCACAGTTCCTTTTCTGTAAATAGTCTAGTGAGGCTGGATAAAGTGATAAGCCTATACTCGTTAGACACACCTTTTTAACTCAATTTTTTAATGAGCATGAGAATGGTATCAAAAGCACTCGAAATCTTTTTCATATTTGAACCAGAGCACGAAAAAGTAAAAAGTAATATCAAACCACTTTTCATGTTTCAACCAGAGCACGAAAAAAGTGAAAAGTAAGCTCAAATGCCATCTTACTGTTTTTAACGAGCTCGAAGACGGGTTGGAAGAATGCTCATGATGTCTGCTTCATTTTTTGACGAGCTTGGAATAGAAAATGAACTATGCTCGGGATAATTTTCATGGTTTAATGACCTCGAAACCTAAAAAGTAATGTATGCTCGAAAATGTTCCCAATGGTGAACTTTTTCCCAACATGGAATCAATAGGTTGGTGTGTTCCCCCAGCATGATTGCTAGAAGTAAGTGACTTAGCTCAAACATGATGTGGAGAAGCGATCAAGTTGAATTCAACGTAACTTCTAGAGGCTGAAGACATGCCCCTCAAGCTTCATTTCATTCGCCTAACACATAGGTGGATGAAAAGAAGATTCAGGTACTAATTCTACGAGAAGACTCAACTCAAAGGGAAAATAGTTGTTTCATTTTTTAACGAGCTTGACACAGGAATAGAACTCTACTCAGTGATACTGGTCTCATTTTTATGCAAGCTTCACACCAAAGGTGAACTATGTTTGGGGAGTCTATTCCATTTTTTAACGAGCTTGGAATCAAAGACTAATTTGTGCTCAAACTACTGGTTTCATTTTTTAACGAGCTTGAAGACAAAGGTAAAATCTTCTCATGGTTAAAGCCCATTGACGGGTTCCTTCCCAACATAATGCTCAGAGGTTGGTAAATGCCCCTAGCATGATTTCTAGCAGCTTAACATGGTGGTGTTCCCTCAACATGATTGTTGATAGTACAACATGTGGCATGCCCCCCAAGCTTCAATTCATCTGAAAATGTTGCTTTCTAACCCAACTACCAACCTGGATACTAATATGAAAATGTTCACCAAGGGGAGAAAATGAGAATCAGATAGAATGAAGGTTCAAGTTCTAACTCTAGTGAGATACGCGAACCGATGGGAGGGAGATCTATTTCATTTTTACACAAGCTTGAAATAGACAATAACTATGCTTAAGGGGGGCCATCTTATTTTTTAACGAGCTTGAAATGGAATAAAACTATGCTCGAGTGGATGGTTTCATTTTTATGCAAGCTTGAAACCAAAGGAAAACTATGCTAGGGTGGTCGATTTCATTTTATAACGAGCTTGGAACATAACATAAACTGTGCTCATACCCCCCACCTTCAAGGCGAAGAAACCACTAAAACATGCAGAACATTTAGGGAAGTCTAATGACTAGGATTCATATGATGAGTAGGTGTCACGAAGGAAAGTTGATCAATGGTCACAACATTCCCGTGATTGGGAAAATACATCACTCGAAAGAGTGAGGACACTACAGCCTTCATTGTGTAAACATAATCTCGTCCAAGGAGAAGATTAAAATGTAAAGGACCTTAGACCACCATAACCTCAATACAGACACTTTTCCCTCCCAAAGTGATAGGTAACTGAGGAATGATCCCTAAAGGTCGAGTAGGCCTTCGATTAAAGGCCAAAATCTGGTTAGTTACTTGCACAAGCTGAGGGGAACCTATAGCTTCCAAGCAGTCGATGATAAAATACTAACAGAAGCTCCCTCATCAACTATCCTACGAAAAATTTCTTTATCGAAAACTCCTATAGATATTTGAAAAGGAATACTCGAAGGAAAACGAGATTCTGTTAGACCATTCCAATCAGAGGAAATGACCTCAGTACTTGGAGGGGGTCCTATAGGAATGGACAGGATTTCCCCTTGCCTAGGACATTCTGAACTGACTAGGAAAACATCAACGGTTTCCAATTCACTCTCAATTGGAAGATAAGAATGAGATGAAGATTGTTTCTTGGTGATTGCTTCAGTCTGGACTTTCTCCAATGAAAGAGCAGGATCGAGTGGAGATGACATCGAATCGATCACTTCACTCTCGGAAGGAAGAGTGGGATTGATTATAGACGAAACTAAATCGATCACTTGGTCAACTAGCGGGGGGTCGAGGGACAACTTACTATTACTTGTTGGAATCACCTGTTGAGAACAAGTAATATCTTCCAACCACCGTGAAGCTTCATCCATGCTTGGACAAAGGTAAGTACGATGCAAACCCTTGCATAACTAGCAAGGGTTGGCAACTCTACCCTTCCGACCCTTCACCAATGGGTCACTGGTCGAGGGAGTATCGTCAACATGATGGTCAGAGGTTGACGATACAAGCGGTTTGGGGTTTTTAGACCACACTTCTGACACACGGGAAAGACCGGGGAAATCCTTGAGAAGGTGATCACCCTTGCAAAGTTTGCAAGGGAACTTGGGCTTACGAGGTGTTCTCATAGAATGACTGCCATCAGAGGTAGATGGTTAACGCGTGGTCTCTTTCTTATCCTTCTTCTTCTCACCCGCCTTCTTACTAACATCATATTTTTCAGTAGGAGAGGTGTTGGCTTGGTTTTGCAACCAAGCTTAGTGCTATGGGCACCTGCTAACTAGTAGCAGTAGTCTCAATATTAAACAAAAACAATAAACTAAATCTAAACTAAACTAAACTAGCATGTGCACTTTTGAATTAAAAAACAAGAACAAGAAACATAAGAAATAATTTTTGTATTGAAAATGGGGGCAAGCAAGTGCTTGCAATAACAATACCTCCAAGTGATGAAGGTTGTTGAGTAGCTCCAATGGTGAGCAGCTCCAATCTCCAATGGGTCCTTTCTCCAAGGTTGCTACAATGGCCAAAAACTCAAGGGAGATTTTGGCAGCATGAGGATAGGAATATGGATGGATGTGAAATGAGGAGCCCCTACCACCTTTTTATAGGTTTTGGTGGTGGGGAATACCATTTGTGGTTTTGTGGAAACCAATGGTATTGACCAACATGGTTTAGGTACTTTTCCCTCCTTTTTCCTTTTTTGAATGAAATTAATATTTTTATTCCCTTTTTAATACTTTTGGGAATTTTGGACCCTTTTTTAGGGCTTTTTATGCTTTTTTTAGGAAAAATAATCTTTTTGAGTGGGAAAAGGGGTGTACTAAGGTCTTTTGGTGACCTTTTGTTGGTTTGAGAGGCTCAGATGGTGGGAAAAGTGAACAAATGGGTCATGTGAATAAGGGAATGAGCTAGTGAGCACTTTTTGGGTGTTAACAGATTGCCCCCTGATGTGTGAGGGCAGGAGCTCATCGTATGGCCGATAGACATCATAGTTCTTTTGTCTTTTTTCTGGGGTTTTGGGGAGGAGAAGAGACCGATTGGAGACTGGATCCGTGGCCCTTGGAAGCTGCAAAAAATAAACAATATTACATGGCCTCAATATGAATGAGGAATAATCTCTGATAATGGACGAGGCAAGCATACCCATGCTCGTATCAAGACATGTACATAACAATTAGTCCCAAGAAGGGGGATCTAATACATAAAAAATAAACTGGTACATCATAAAGGTCCAGAGGGGACATTTTTTTGGGATATACTCATGATCATGACATGACTGATCTCAATAACTGATACACTGGAATAACTGATGAATTGCTGAAACTAAAGGTGTCCAACATCTATAGGGACGCAATGACTGTGAGCCATCTCTGGGAAGTTTATGTAACTGTATACTCGAGGGAGTATAAAACTGGTGTACATATGAATACTGTCGCCATGAGAAACTCGGATATCTATAGAAAAAATGTAACTAGTTGTTTCCATATGTAGACTCTCAAATGTGGAAGAGTCAGGAGGTATCCGGGGTCTTCGACTAATAATTGAAAGGACCAATACCCTGTGCGAGTCTCAATGATGCGATCAAGGTATTGAAGTCGAGCATGTGAGAAACAACCATTCGGAGAAGCAATGAGGATTCTTCTCGAAATGATTCGTAGGCACTCATCATAAATGGTGATGAGTCCAAGACACAGGGACCTCTAGGTCTATCCTCTGGAATAAATTTGGTTGTCGTCGACAGAGGGAGACTAGCAACTAACAAGGCAATGATGTTTCCTTGATAGGAGCATGAGGTGTAGAACTGAAGTGTGGTAGTATTGATGGTAGGACTGACATACTTGTGGGGATGGGAAGTAACTGGGGTCATGTAGTGGGTAGACTCAAACTTCCTTTGTTCAGAGCATGATGACATGGTTGACCTGGCAGCATAGGGAACTGACTTGTAGGTGTTGGTATCATTGTTGTTAGGGACTGAAGGGTATGTATTGACTCTGGGGGGGAATCAAGCTGATGGGTGCTGTCAAGGGATTCTCAAGGTGACATACTGCAGAATACTCTGAACAAAAGCGACCAAAATGGGGAAGCTGCCATATGAGTAGACGTGATCTGTCGTGGAACCGAGAAGCACCATTGGGTCCTTCTTCGTAGTTTTAATGAGCTCCAAGAAGGTATAAAAGTGTGCTCTGAAATGGTACTGTCCTATGGATTTTGTGAGCCCAGGACTGTTCGTGCTCATTGGTGCTTTCATTTTTAAGGAGTCTGAAAACAATAAGAAGACTCTATAGTGGTTATGACTACTGTCTTGTTGGTTTTATGAGCCCAGGATGGTGATTGCTTGTGGTCGCTTTCATGTTTAGAGAGTCTGAAACCGGTAAGTGGAATCCATTGGTGTTCTTTTTCGTGAGTTAGTCTCCAAGGCCCGAAAAAGCATAAAATGATGCAAATGGAGAACTCTTCTAGCCGATGTGACTAGAGTATACCTTTTTCGTAATTAGTCGAGAAGGTCCGAAAAAGGGGTAAATTTATACCAGGTAGATGCCCTTTCAGATACGTTTAACGAGCACAAAAGGAAGTAAGGTTGCTCGGCGATCTTTTCATTGTTTTAGGAGTTTGAAAAGAGCTTAACACAAACTCCCTAAGTGCCTTTTTCGTAAAAGGGATTGCTCGGCCCGAAAAAGGGATAAAATTATACTGAACAAAGAGGGATTGATGGGAGCGAGAAAAAAGTCTCAAGCGTCATCATGTGTGCGGGATACTGGATCCGGTGACATAAAGATTGTCAAAAGGGGGCTGCGACCATTGTGGCACGCAAACCGAGGCAATGAGAGGGGCATTTTGAAAAAATGGCCGAAAAGTATGGGCGTGAGAGCGAGAAATGATCTCAAGTATCATCACAAGCGTGGGAAACTAAATTCGACGATATAAAGATGGTCAACCATGGAGAACGACAGATGTGGCACACAAACCGAGGTGATGAGGGGGCATGGAAAAAATGCCCAAAAAATCTAGAGGTTAGAGCGAGAAATTATCTCAAACGTCATCACAAGCGCAGAAAATTGAATCCGACGATATAAAGATTGTCATAAATGGAGAATGATAGATGTGGCACGCAAACCGAGGTGACAAGGGGGCATGGAAAAATGCCCTAAAAATATGGGCGTGAGAGCGACAAATGATCTCAAGCATCATGACGAGCGTGGAAAACTAAATCCGGCGATATAAGACTCGCTGAAAATGGACGACGGTCGATGTGGCACACAAACCGAGGTGACAAGGGGGGGCAAAAAATGGTTAAAAAATGGACCTGGTGAAAACAGGAAAAAGAAAGAACTATCATGAATTTTTGCAATGGACAGTGGTGTCCATGCGGTTTACTATGGGTAAAATCGTTTGAGGTACAACCCGTTGCGTGGGTTGCGGAGGGGGTTGCCTTCTGAATTGGTCAGAATGTATGCCCCTTGTCCAAGGCAAGTGTGTATAACATATGGGCCTTGCCACATGGACACAAACTTTCCTTTCCCAGTTTTGTCATGAGCCTGGTCGTAGGCGAGGACAAGGTCCCCTTCAGAAAAAATTCTTGGGTGGACATTTTATCATAATTCAATTTGGATCGGTTCTTGGCTGCTTCCATGTTTTGAAGGGTTGTGCGCCGATCTTCATCGGCCTCCTCCAGGAGTAGTAAGCACTGCTCAATTAGGGCAGTGTCTGGTAGGAGTTCAACGACCATATGTATCGTTGGAATCTGGCACTCAATGGGGAGGACAGATTCGACACCGTGAACTAAGTGGAAAGGGGTAAAACCGGTGGTGGTTTTAGTTGATGTGTGGTATGCCCATAGTGCCGGGAAGAGCATGTGGTGCCAATTTGACTTGTGTTTGTCTACAGTGTGCTGAAGGATGGTTTTTAAAATTTTGTTTATCGCTTCGACTTGGCCATTTCCTTGGGGGTAGTAGGCAGAGGAGAAATGGTGTTCAAACTTCAGTAAGGTGGATAGTTCTTTCCAAACGGCGTCTTCGAAGTGAGAGCCGTGGTCTGAGACAAGTTGCTTTGGCACTCCAAAACGTGCGATAACATGGTTGAGAAGGAACCGTGCTACGGTTTCGGCTGTGCAATTGTAAGTTGGCTTGGCCTCCGCCCACTTGGTGAAATAATCTATGGCCACAATAATATGTTTGTGATCGCTGGCTGACGTGGGATTACAATCAAGGAAGTCAATGGCCCATTTGCAGAATGGTCCGGCAGTTACGACTGGATGAAGGGGGCCGGGTGGGGTTCTTGCTTTGGGGGCAAAAAGTTGACAATTTTGGCAATGTTTGACTGCGGTGATGCAATCAGTAAATAATGATGGCCAAAAGTAACCTGCACGAATGATCTTTTGGGCGGTGGCCATGCCGGAGAAATAGCCTCCGCAGGCACCGCTATGACAATCATTGAGGACTTGTTCTGCCTCACTATGGGATAGGCAACATCGTAGGATGGTATCAACACCGCGTCGGTAAAGCACATCCCCTAACAAGAGGTATCGGTGGGCGTGGTGACGTATACGATGGCGTCCGTCACGATCGATGTGGGGTCAAAATTTCTGCGTGCAGAGGTAAATTAGGATGTCACCGTACCATGGGTCGTCAGACAAAATAATGAAGATGTGATCGTCAATCAGATCCGTTTGGATAGTGGGTGATGACGAAGAGGATGGGAGGTCAGTGATGAGATGGGCAAGCGCAAGGGCTTTGGTGCTCTTGGGAGTTTTGAAAGTGAGGTCATATTCCTGGAGGATAATGACCCATTTAGCAACACGACCTTGTAGGAGCCGCCGGTTTAGGAGATATACCATAGGGTTGGAGTCGGCGACGACCGTGGTATGACCGAGCAGAATGTAGTGTCGTAATTTTTGGATGGAAAAGACTACAGCTAGGGCTAATCTTTCCTCGTATGGGTAATGTAGGGGTGGGCCAGACAAGGTCTGGCTGACGTAATAAATGACATGTTCTTGGTGAGAGGCATCTTCTTGGACCAAGACTCCGGATACGACATATTCAGATGCCGAGACATAAAGGATGAAGTCCTGAGAGAAATTTGGAGGGGAGATCAAGGGGGCTTGTGTGAGATCTTTCTTGAGGGCTTTGAATGCCGTGTCTGCTTGCTTGTCCCAAACAAAGGGTATGTGGGTGTGAAGTAGGCGTAAGAATCCGTGAACTTTGGTGGCGTAATCAGGCACGAAGTGACGAAGGAAATTGGACCGCCCCTGCAAACTCTGGAGTTGCCGAAGCGTGCGTGGAGAGGAAAGGTCTAAGATGGATTTGACTTTCAGGGGATCAACAGTAATTCCATCTTGGGAAACAATGAAACCCAACAAACGGCCTGCAGGAACGCAAAAGACACACTTGTGTGGGTTCAAGCGGATTTTATATTTGCGACAACGGAGAAAAACTTGTCGGAGGTCGTTAAGGTGGTCTGATCATTTTCGGGAACGAGCTGTAAGGTCATCAAGATAGACCAGTAGGATATGGACCAAGTCGTGAAAACAATAGGTCATGGCCTGCTGGAAGGTGGCACCAGCATTTTTTAGGCCGAAAGGCATGACATGATAGGCAAAGGTGCCCCATGGGGTAGTAAAGGCAGTCTTATATTGATTCTCCTTTCGAATCTGAATCTGGTTGTATCCGGAAAAACCGTCCATGAAAGATAGGACTTCATGTCCCGCACACGCATCAATGAGTTGATCAATGAATGGTGTGGGGAAATTGTCTTTGGGACAAGTGCGGTTTAAATCATGGAAGTCAGTACATACTCTAAGGGTGCCTTGTTTTTTGTTGACGGGAATGGGGTTTGAAACCCATGTGGTATAAGGAATAGGATAAATGAATCCTGCTTCGCGAAGTTTCTCAACCTCAGCTTTAACAGCGGGGAGCTTGGAAGGATGAATGGGTCGCTATTTCTGACGAACGGGGGGGACATCAGGCCATGTGTCAATGTGGTATTCTATAATGGCAGGGTCAAGACCAGGCATTTCAGTATAGGACCAGGCAAAGACATCACGAAATTCTTGAGAAATCTTTTTATACGCCTGAGTTTTTGCTTGAGTGCAAGATGCGGCCAACGAGATGAGCTCAGGTTTCCCAGGTGTGGTGGAAATATCAATTTGTATAATGGGGGAAATGTTTGACATGTTCCCTTCTTCGAAGGCATTCGGTGCTGCGATGGGGTCCTTGAGCCAATCGACCTTAGTGGGTATGAAATATTTCGATTCGACCGATAGCTGATTAGACGTGGTGGATGTAGGCTCCTTTGGAAGGAAGTACGAGCGATGATGCATATCGTCCCACGGGTAGTCAGGTGCAGTGAGCATTTCCAAAATTTGCTCATCTGTATGGAAGTAGTCAGACCATAAATCAAGGGGTTCTAGTTTGAAAGTGGATGTCGAAGAGATCATATAGATGGTGTTAATCTCTCCGGATGAGGATGATGCGGGAGGGTAGATCTCCTTGATAGTAGGGGGTTTCGTCTCAAGGTCCAAATTATTCATCTCGTAGAGAGCTGCTCTGTAATCTGGGATGTCAGGACAGTGATGTGAGTAGTGGCCATAAATACTGTATATCGCACATGGGTGGTTGGTACGCAGTGATTTGTCATGAGGCATGGGGTTTGGGTCAATTTTGACAACTGGGATGTTGGGGTCGTCGTCAAGCATTTGCATGTGTTCTTGTAATGCAAGTAACTGTGGACATTGATGGTTTGGATGGCCTAAATCATCACACAATGAGCATTTAGGAGGAGCATGGAACACGGGGGGAGGTTTAACTGCTTTGGGAGGAGGTACGACAGTGTATGGTTGTGGGCCTCTGCCCCCGGTGGGCCTAATGAGTGGAGGGGGATTCATCGATGACGAAGGAGTAGTGATACCGGGAGGTGGTTGAGTAGAACTAAAAATGGGTTGCACCGGTTGCAGGATGACATTTGGTGTTGGCGGGGCAACGGGGGGTGAAATATACCACACGGGTAATCCCAGGGTTGTCTCGGGGAGACTAAGGGTAGCCATAACCGGAGCGCTTACTAAACCTGAGGGAGGAAAAAGAAAGGGGATTGTGTGGATGGGTGTAACACCGATGTGACTAGGGACCAATGGTGGTTTAGGGAACAAGGGTGGCTGATTACCGGGTGTTTTTGTATTCTATGAAAGAGTACAGAGGTCAGCGACGTGGGTCTCTGGTGACGGTGGTGGAATAGATTGGAATGTAGATGTCATCGGTGCCTCAGAGTAAAGTCTGGGTCTTACTGAGGAAATGAATGAGGTAATTGCACCTAAAACAGGTTGTTCAACCATGGGGAGAACATTTTCAGGTGTGGCAGGGGCCTTGGGGTCGTAATAGGTAAGTTGGTCGACCTTAACCACGCGTCCCTCATGGGGGAACTGCATGGTATGAAAAACGGATGAGGAAACATCCCGCATGGCATACATGTAGCTATGGCCAAGTAAAAGGTTATAATCGAGTTGTGCATTGATGACCTCAATGTCAATGAGCACGGTTTTACCTGCCAGTTGGACGGGGACATTGGCTAAAAGACCTTGGGGTTGAGTCGAACGACCGTCGTAGGCTCAGAACGCAGTGGTGGACTGCTGGAGAGTGGGAGATCCCAACTTCTGCCAAATGAATGTTGACATAACGCATGTAGAGGCCCCTTCATCGATAATGCACCGATGGATGACAAGATTCCGAACGAAAACAGAAACTTGGAATGCTAAACTGGAAGGCAGTTGTGGTTCGGACTGGTCTGAATCGAATGCAATCAGTTGTGAATCATTGGGGTCAATGGCGCCAATGGCAGAGAGCAAAGTCTTGCGCTGTGAAGGACAATTTTTTATAACCTCTAAAGCAGACATGGCTGCAGGAGACTGGGCTAAGCCATCTACAATGTTGTAATTCGACGCAGCACAAGCATTGTGATTATTGTTGATACGACGAAGTGGGAAGCGAGGTGCTTTAGAAGCGCCATCAAGTGGAGCCGGAGGTATATGTAACGTCTGATCTGTGGGATGAACGTTAGTGTTCTTGTTGGCGGGAGGGGCTTCAGAGGTGGAGTGTAATGTCCCTTGTTAGGAATTTTATTAAAATTGCAATTTTCCACTTTTTTTCCCTCGTTCGACCTTTGACTAGTTTTGATCTCTAGGTCCCAAATTTGCCCCAAATGATCCCAAATCTTCTGAGAAGGTATATTAATGATATTAGAACATAAATATGTATTTCAGGGATGCCTTTGTACCTTTAAAACACTTCTGCAAATACTCTTTCAATTCTGGTCAATGTAGGTAACTTTACTAGTGATTTCCCTTTGACTAGTATTGGTCTCTACGTCTCAAATTGACTCCAAATGCCTTCAAATATTCAAGGAAGGTTTATGAATGATATTAGGAATTGAATATGATGTTCAGGGACAACATATGGCCACCAAAAGACCTCTGCAAACTCTCTTAAGATTCTGGACCAAGTATGCAATTTTACTAGTAATTTGGGGTTCAAATCCCCCTAAGGTAAGTATTGAAAATGGCTTCCCAAATGCCTCCAAACCCACTCAAATTTATGAACAGAGGTATGTAATGTGTTAATTATGTTATTAAGGTCTCATATGCACCATTAATGGTTTACTACAACTGTTCTCACCCTCTCCCATTCAACTGCAAAAATCCCCAATTCGACCCTTGGGGAAATGGCACTATTTCTTCTCCCAATGCAATTAAACTGAGTAAAAATGATTCAAATTCTCAAGTACAGTACATGAAACTTGTAGAAGACATCCATGGCAGTATATTGATCACAAATATATCAGAGAATCATCCATTCATTCGAAATCATCATCAATACATTGGCTCACAACAAGGTAGTGGGGAAATGGCATTGTTCTTCCATCAAAAATGAGATTTATACATTTCTACTTGGAATTTCGACCTGAAACTTTTATGAGATTAAGAACAGAGTATTTACTTCATATTACAAAATAAATGGGGCATTAAAAGCTTCCCCAAAGAGTACAATAGCTCACCAAAAATGCCCTCTCTCAAGGATCAAGAATATGCCATCAAAACTGGAAATGGTTGAAGGAGTGAGCTGCAATAGAAGAAACCATGAGCTGCCCTGTAGCTTACACCTGCAAATAAAGACTCCATTAAAGCTCCAAATGAAAGGTCTGAATGGCCTTTCCAATTACCAACTTGGATGGGAATCTTTCACCCTCGAAATTGGCTAAGGCAAGAAACTAGTCATCCACTAGCTCTCCCTCTTCACAAATGCAATTGCAAATTCTACAAATGATCAAAAGCTATTCTCATACTTCATTTGTACATTTTATAACCAACATTATCCTTCTAAGGGTCGAAATCCTTTCAATAGATTCAATAGATTTCCATTTAGAAAATATTCCACATTTGCCACTTGTCTCCTAGTTCCAACCTTCCATCTTCTCCCAAATTCGATTTTGAGTCTCTTTGGCTTCTCCAATTCCCAAATTCGACTTCCTTGAGCCTATTTTTGGGGCTGACATGTCATAGTGGTCATATGTCAGAGGTCAGGTCTGCAATTTGTCATAGTTGTCATAGATGCTCCATCATTGGTGTCATAGGGGCTAGGGAATCTAGTCCAAGTGTCCACAAACTTCCACTTTGACTCTTTATCTTCCATGGAGGTTACGAATCCTTCCAAATTCGACCTAAGATGCTCAATGACATGTGTTATGACTTACCAACTCACCCAAGAGTGTTCACATTCCCATTAATTCGAATTTGCAAAAGAGAGATACCATGTATTATGAAAAATCAAGCTAGTGTGGGTCCCACATCCTCCATATGTCTCCAAAACCATTTGTCACTTAGGATTTCTCTTGAATTTATTTATTCACTCTATTTATTAAATACTTGAACCCTTCTAATGTCTAAACATCATTTATTATCCCCCTTATTCCAAATCCCAAAGCTTCCACCCCAAACCTAGGAAACTAGTAATTTTCCTCCTTGGCAATTATTTGACCCTTAACATCAATTTTACAAACTCTAATGAATATGGCTAATGTGATTAGGCCATTGTGACCCAATTCCAAATTTGGGACATGACAAATCCTCCCTTCCCAATATTGCTTGTCCTCAAGCAATTTCAAACATGGGTGTGGAAGAACCTGCTTTCTATATAATTCTTTGAAGTTGCCATTGAATTGCCAAACCTTGAGTCTTTGAGTTTCCATGAATATTTTAGAGAGGAACCACCATGATTGCTGCTGCACTACTCTTATTAAAATCACTTTATTAAGTGGGGAATCCATCTCCCATACTGCTTGCTTCCCCCAAAAAAATGAAACCAATGAGACAAAAATTATTCCAGGGTCCCATTGCTTGTATTGCACCCCAACAATTAAGAGTGCTCTCCAACCTACACCATTAGATAAGAGGATTCCTGGATCCCATTTTCTTGTATGCATTCTTCCAAACATCATGAGTACCAAATATATATCATCAAAGTACATAACAACATAATGAAAATGTACATCAAGGATATGTTTCATCAAAGAGTCATGAAAGTGCTTATACCTCCAATCAAGTAGACCACCATTTTCCAAGTGCATACAAGCTTCAAGTGACCAATCAAATATGCTCCAATGACATAGGTGAGGATCCCATGTCCTATAATGCTGCTCCAAAAGGATGTGATATGCATCAAAATATTCAGCCATGTATTCTTTCATCCAAGAAGTGAATGAAGAATCTCCACTAGAATCTGAACCAAATAATGAGCAGAAAAAACAAGGAGACTTCAAATGAGTCAAAGAAGTCTCACCCATACATCCATGAATGTGAGAATCATAAAGATGTAAGAAAGTATGTGGCTGCCAACAAAAATGTTCTCCCATCATAAATCTATTCACCCAAGTGTTGGATGAAGTTCCTCTAACATCGAATGAACCCAGTGTTGAGCAAGAAAAACCATGAGTCTTCAAGTGACTCAAATCCATATCATAGGTGCATCCATGTAGATGTGAATCATCATAAAGTGACAAATTATGCTGTTGCAATTGTGAATAAGAATGTGCTCCAACCATGTCATCATGAAAGTTAAATCTAGGAGTTCCATACTCCTCATGTGGCACCATCAAAAAGAACCCTTTCACCCATACTTCATTGAGACTAATGTTGCAAAACATGGAATTGTAGGAGGTAGGAGAATGAACTAAATCACCCAAATGATCAAAAAGTGCAGAAGTTTCATCATGGGAAGGATCCATGTGGGTAGTATCATGCAGCTCCTTCAAAAGTGGGAAACCTTTGTCATAGATTGGTTCCAATGTAGAGGAATCATGCTCTTCTTTAAAAATTGCATAAGATTCATCAAGAGACAATTCAAGTTCCTCTTCCACCACATCAAGTGTTTGGATCTCTTCAAGTTCATATTCAAACACATTAAGCACATTCAAATTTTCGCATTTCTCATGATCCACGATGTCATGAGAATCCTCCAAACAATCTACCATTTGACAATCTGAAACATATGAGGAAAAACAAGTATCTTGCAACTTTTCAAGAAGTTGCTCATTTTGAATTGTGAGCTTATGATTATCCTCATTATTCTTCAAGTATGCATCATGTAACAATTCATTAAGCTCAAACAAATGGTTTCTATCAAAAAGCAAAGACATGAAATTACCTTTAATGTGGCACATTGCTCTTTGAATTTTCTCCATGTCTTCAAGGAAGGATGTTTCCTCCAATGAAGTATCTCTCCAACAAGAATTTGACACCAATGCTTGAGTGTCATGCAGAATGTTGAGGGACTCTTGGATCTTCTTTTCATTCATCTTTAAGGACCCTTCAAGAAAATGAGGTTCTTGCAAATGAACCTCCTCATATTCTTCATTTTTCTTGGACCAACTTCATGAAGCTCAAGTGGTGATGGGGAAGTTGATCTTGGTTCTTCTTCAACTGCTACAAGGTCTTCATTATCATGCTTAATGAAACTTGTACTTGTAGAAACACTTTCTAAAGTGATCTCTATGTCACCAACATAGAGGTGTGAGCACCCATCAGTAGGTACTCCTTCATAGTTTAAGCATCCATCAGTAGATGCTCTTTGGTTCATGTCTAAGCTAGAAGGTGTCTCGAAATGGTCTTCCATATTTTCAATAGAATCTTATTCATGCTCTTGTGATGTCTCTTCCTTTTGCTCTTTAAAGCAAGCTGATGCATTTTTTCCCTTGTCTTCCTTAGGATCAGTATATTTGGAATCTCTTCTTGAATAAATCTCAAAAGCTCTCCTCAAGGAGGACATCATTTCATGCACACATATATGATACTCGCTCCAAGGGTTTTTACAAGAAGGGCATAAACCTTTCTTCACTAACTCCACATCTTCATTTTTGGTCCTATTTTCAAAAACATGTTCAGCATAGTACTCAAAAGACATGGCATTTTTTGTATTTTTGCTCGAAGCAAGATATTCTTGATATTTTTTATATTGTTGGGGCAAGGTTTTATATTTTTCTCTCCATCTTTGGAACTCGCTCATAGAATTATCCTTGGTTGGTGTGACACACTCATATTCATCAGATCTAAAGTCATAAGAATAATCTTCATTTCTCTTGAAATTGTAATAAGTGTTGCATGATGGCACCTCTTCCTCATACCATTCACATTCTGCTTCATATTGCTCATAAGCATCTGCATATTCCTCATAAGAATTGTACTCATATGATTCATCATAATAGTAAGAGATGGCTGCCAATTATTCTTGAATGTATGTACCTAATACACAGGTGCAAGGACCATGCTCTGATACCACTGTAATGTCCCTTGTTAGGAATTTTATTAAAATTGCAATTTCCACTTTTTTTCCCTCGTTCGACCTTTGACTAGTTTTGATCTCTAGGTCCCAAATTTGCCCCAAATGATCCCAAATCTTCTGAGAATGTATATGAATGATATTAGAACATAAATATGTGTTTCAGGGATTCCTTTGTACCTTTAAAACACTTCTGCAAATACTCTTTCAATTCTGGTCAATGTAGGTAACTTTACTAGTGATTTCCCTTTGACTAGTATTGGTCTCTACGTCTCAAATTGACTCCAAATGCCTTCAAATCTTCAAGGAAGGTTTGAATATGATGTTTAGGGACAACATATGGCCACCAAAAGACCTATGCAAACTCTCTTAAGATTCTGGACCAAGTATGCAATTTTACTAGTAATTTGGGGTTCAAATCCCCCTAAGGTAAGTATTGAAAATGGCTTCCCAAATGCCTCCAAACCCACTCAAATTTATGAACAGAGGTATGTAATGTGTTAAGTATGTTATTAAGGTCTCATATGCACCATTAATGGTTTACTACAACTGTTCTCACCCTCTTCCATTCAACTGCAAAAATCCCCAATTCGACCCTTGGGGAAATGGCACTATTTCTTCTCCCAATGCAATTAAACTGAGTAAAAATGATTCAAATGCTCAAGTACAGTACATGAAACTTGTAGAAGACATCCATGGCAGTATATTGATCACAAATATATCATATAATCATCCATTCATTCGAAATCATCATCAATACATTAGCTCACAACAAGGTAGTGGGGAAATGGCATTGTTCTTCCATCAAAAATGAGATTTATACATTTCTACTTGGAATTTCGACCTAAAAATTTTTGGAGATGAAGAACAGAGTATTTAATTCATATTACAAAATAAATGGGGCATTAAAAGCTTCCCCAAAGAATACAATAGCTCACCAAAAATGCCCTCCCTCAAGGATCAAGAATATGCCATCAAAACTGGAAATGGTTGAAGGAGTGAGCTGCAATAGAAGAAACCATGAGCTACCCTGTAGCTTACACCTGCAAATAAAGACTCCATTAAAGCTCCAAATGAAAGGTCTGAATGGCCTTTCCAATTAACAACTTGGATGGGAATCTTTCACCCTCGAAATTGGCTAAGGCAAGAAACTAGTCATCCACTAGCTCTCCCTCTTCACAAATGCAAATGCAAATTCTACAAATGATCAAAAGATATTCTCATACTTCATTTCTACATTTTATAACCAACATTATCCTTCTAAAAGGTCGAAATCCTTTCAATAGATTCAATATATTTTCATTTAGGAAATATTCCACATTTGCCACTTGTCTCCTAGTTCCAACCTTCCATCTTCTCCCAAATTCGATTTTGAGTCTCTTTGGCTTCTCCAATTCCCAAATTCGACTTCCTTGAGCCTATTTTTGGGGCTGACATGTCATAGTGGTCAGATGTCAGATGTCAGGTCTGCAATTTGTCATAGTTGTCATAGATGCTCCATCATTGGTGTCATAGGGGCTAGGGAATCTAGCCCAAGTGTCCACAAACTTCCACTTTGACTCTTTATCTTCCATGGAGGTTACCAATCCTTCCAAATTCGACCTAAGATGCTCAATGACATGTGTTATGACTTACCAACTCACCCAAGAGTGTTCACATTCCCATTAATTCGAATTTGCAAAAGAGAGATACCATGTATTATGAAAAATCAAGCTAGTGTGGGTCCCACATCCTCCATATGTCTCCAAAACCATTTGTCACTTAGGATTTCTCTTGAATTTATTTATTCACTCTATTTATTAAATACTTGAACCCTTCTAATGTCTAAACATCATTTATTATCCCCCTTATTCCAAATCCCAAAGCTTCCACCCCAAACCTAGGAAACTAGTAATTTTCCTCCTTGGCAATTATTTGACCCTTAACATCAATTTTACAAACTCTAATGAATATGGCTAATGTGATTAGGCCATTGTGACCCAATTCCAAATTTGGGACATGACATGGAGCCATATTGGTTGCGACCGGTTTGGATGTTAGCATCGGTGGTTGACATCATCAACAAGTGGTGAGTACCTGAATCGAACATGGGTTGATCAGGGGCTACATAAGTGATCTATTTTGGTGGCACGTTGCCCTGAGGGGGAGCTAACGGCTGAGTGTTCACTACAACTTGGTTTGGAAAGGGGTTTTGCAGCACCAAAGGTTGATGTTGAGGTGGTGGAGGGTTGGGTGGCGGCTGAGGAGCCGCTTGCCCCTGACGATGGGCATCGTCGGTCCAGAGTTACCGAGCTCGCTCCAAATGTGGGCAAGAATGGGTGTAATTACCATAGACCCCGCAGATAGAGCAAGGGTGGTTTGTTCTGAGGTTATTATTTTTAGGCTGCCTGCGATTACGATCCGGATTGCGGTTGGGAGGAGCAGCATTTTTATTTTGTGGAGGATTGGGAGGTGGAGGATTTTAATGATGTTGTTGGTTATTACCGCGGTTACGACCTCTACCACGGTTCTATTGCGCACCTTGGTTGCGCTGGTTGTTCTGGTGCTGGGGCTGGTTGTGCTGTGTGTACACTTTCCCTTGAGCAGTGGGAGGATTTTGGTTCGCCACAGGTGCGGGAGCAGGTTGTGGTGAATAATAAGCCGGTGGGGCTGGAGGTGGACGAGTTGTCTGCTGGGGTTGTTCGTAACCCTGAGATATTGGAGGTGTTGGATTAGCTGTCGCAGCTTGATGCGGGTAATACATTGGTTGAGTTGCGGCTGGGGGGGCGTATGCAGGTGGTGCATGACCAAATCACTGAGGTGGACATGAAGGTCCATGTGTATGGTGGTGATGTGCCATGGGAGCATATGAACTGGTTGCTCCAGATTGAGATGTAGCCCGCGAAAGGTCGGGACCATGGCTAGGATGTGCAATAGAAAAGGGTTGGGGATGCGAGGCCATACAAACAATGATGCCATCAGCGGCATGGGATGCCCCCGACGCATCATGTTGGGATGACTCGCCCCGAGGGGCGTCTGGTATAATGGTATACAGATAACCCGACTGGGCGTAAATGAGGTCAAACTGTTGGGCTTTGAGGATGGACTCTTCTTCAAACTGGGGTCGTTTGGATGCCACATCCTTGGCGATGAGAGGGAGGAGGGATTTGAGAAACCAATCTAAGAAGATACGGTCATCTAACTTGATTTTGCAGAGGCTTTGTCGTCGACACCACTCATGAATGTGGTCAATGATGTGGGTGGCCGTGTTCTTTCTCCAAGACAGTAGGATCTCGACTCCCGCATCATAGCGGACAGGTAACAGGAAGAACTGCAGGAAGGTCGAGGCAAGGGAGGTAAAGGTGGCATGCGTCCCATGTGGCTGCTTGATATACCACTTAGCTGCAGAGCCAGTGAAGGTGCATTGTAACAGACGGAGGCGGACAGAGTCATCCACTATGGAGTTGGAGGAACACCATAGATGGAAGGACATGATATGGTTCTGGGGGTCCTCACCTGCCTTTCCCTCAAACTTAGGGATGTCGGAGGGGAGTTTGGTGGGCATGTGAGGCCACACAGGATTGTGTCTGATAGGGTCATTGGTGAGCCTGTCTAAGTCTGGTAAGTTCAGACTCGCCATGTACGGTAAGCTAGCAGATGTAGTGACTGGGACTGGGACATGACTAGTCATGGTGGTATGATGTAGGGGTCCAGTAGCGCCTAAAGGTATGGTAGGTATTGAAGGTATGTGTCCTCCAATAGCTGTGGTCTGGTATGGACCAGCGTTTCCAAGTGCAACATGGGTTACACCAGGGTTAGGAATAGTAGTGGTGATTCCTGGAATCTGGGTTGTGGAACTAAGAGGGGGTGTGACCCCTAAGTTCGGCATACCCATAACAGGTGGTGGCCCTGTGTTGGAAATTCCTATAACAGGGGGTGGCCCTGTGTTGGGCATTCCTAAGGGTGGAGTGTTTCCCATATTAGGCATACCTAGGGGGGTGGTTGTTTCCATGGATGGCACCGCAGTAGAAGGGTTTGTGGATGTCTCACCTATGGTGCTGGTAAAAAGTGGGTCAAATGGTGTTCCAGCCATAAGGTTGGTTGGGAATAACGCAGTGGGGTTTTCGGATTCTGCCTCAGAATCAGATGTGAAGTGAGGCGTGTCAGAATCGGATGAATGTCTGTTTGGCCGACGATGTGTCGATTCAAGGGATAAGGCTTGGCGTCGGTGACATGGTGAGCCAAGTAGACTGAACTCTAGGAGTTCACCCTGAAGACGACGAGAGCGTCTAAAATTCTCAATGGTGAGAAATAAGGTTTTTGTGGAAAAATCTTATATGTAAAATGGTAATGCATAAAAAACTCAAAACCCTAATGCAACCAAGGGTGCAAGAAGGGGAGTGAAAATGAAGGCTCTCAGGCCAAAAAATCAACCTCAAAAAGGCACTTATTATAGCAGCTGAGCTATAATAAGTGGAGGGATGCAAAAAATGGTCAGAGTACCAACATGCAAACAACTTCGAGAAAAAATAGGTGTAACTAGACCAAAGGTGGATTGTATCATGCAAACACCTAACTAAAAGTATTGTGCATCAACAAACTATATTCTCTACAAGGTGATGAAATCCAAGTTAGACAATATTGAGTGTTGAGTCAACGGCTAGATATCCCCCTACCGGGAGGGACATCAGGTAATCAATCCTAAAGAATGGCTACTAGGATACTCCGTTCATGACACGTCGAGAAAAGGTAAATCTGCCGTTTCGTCCTTTTACCGCAATATCCCCATACAAGGATATCTTGAGAACTACGAATGGTAGCCCTTCGGTTACTGAATGGATTTTGGTATTCCACTCAGGCTTCCGGAACCATCCTCGCGACTTCAACCCTCCTAGGGGAGAGGCCTTCCCATAAACCGGTTGTGACCATTCCAATAAATACTAGGATTTTTTGGTTCCCTAATGGACAACTTCTATGTCTCAAATGTAATAACTCAGGGGTGTTATTGGAACACCTATCCCCTCAATACTACCTAGCTACAAAGTTCTTTTAGTGTTCCCCAAGTGGGGTTAAAAGTGGGTTGAAGTTAGGGTAAGTTTTAAGGCTTAGTTTAAATTATGTGTTTGAGTGGGTGCACGTGTGGTATTTTAAACTGAAATTGAAAAAGTAAATGCTAAGTATTCAAAAAACAAAGGATCTTTTGAAATAGAAAAGCAAATAATATGACTTTTTCAATAAATGGAAATTAAATGCTTTACAAAAACTATTAAAAAAAAAAGGGATCTTTTGAAATAGGGAAGCAAATAATATAACTTCTTTAAGAAATAAATGGATTTCTTTTTCAAAAATTGCTATGGGAAAAATATTAAAGAAGTAAACAACAAATTATTTTTTTTAATCTAGATAAAATGCAAAATAAATCCTTCTTTCAATTTCTGAAATTTTTTAAAAAGACTTTCTCAAATGTGCATTCTAAATAGTAAAATTTTCCTATGGCTGTAAACAATGCTGGAATCTTAGTACTGTAAAATGTGCTATGTGGGCAGAAAAAACAGTTAAAAAATTAATTTTTTAAATGGATCGGCCGAATGAAAAAATTGGCATCGCGGGTTTTGACAGAACAGCCGCAATGGACCGCGCTGGTTTCTGTCGCACAGTCGCCATGGATAGCGCGGGTTTTGGCCGCGAAGCCGCGATGGACCGCGCGGGATTTCGTCACACAATCGCGATGTGCAGCGCGAAAAATGTCCGCAAAGCCGCGATGTGCAACGCGCTAAATGGCCGCGAAGCCGTGGTGAACCGCGCGGAAAAAGTCCGCGCAGTCGCGATGAGCCGCGCGACTGTTGGGAAAAAAGCCGCGAGGCGAAATCCGTACGTGGACGCTGAAAAACGAACCTGAAAATTGAGAATTTCGGGTTGTTAATGGCTAAAAAATGGGCCAAGATCTAAAATAGCAATGGATCTGCTATCTAGGGTGGAAGATCTATGAATTAAACTACCTAATACTATCAAAAACTAAGATCTAAAGCAAAAGTGAGATCTCAAGATTCAAAAGCAGCGGAGTCGCCAAAAACTGTTGGCTTGGTTTTGCAACCAAGCTTAGTGCTATGGGCACCTGCTAACTAGTAGCAACAGTCTCAATATCAAACAAAAACAATAAACTAAATCTAAACTAAACTAAACTAGCATGTGCATTTTTGAATTAAAAAACAAGAACAAGAAACATAAGAAATAATTTTTGTATTGAAAATGGGGGCAAGCAAGTGCTTGCAATAACAATACCTCCAAGTGATGAAGGTTGTTGAGTAGCTCCAATGGTGAGCAGCTTCAATCTCCAATGGGTCCTTTCTCCAAGGTTGCTACAATGGCCAAAAACTCAAGGGAGATTTTGGCAGCATGAGGATAGGAATATGGATGGATGTGAAATGAGGAGCCCCTACCACCTTTTTATAGGTTTTGGTGGTGGGGAATACCATTTGTGGTTTTGTGGAAACCAATGGTATTGACCAACATGGTTTAGGTACGTTTCCCTCCTTTTTCCTTTTTTGAATAAAATTAATATTTTTATTCCCTTTTTAATACTTTTGGGAATTTTGGACCCTTTTTGAGGGTTTTTTATGCTTTTTTTAGGAAAAATAATATTTTTGAGTGGGAAAAGGGGTGTACTAAGGTCTTTTGGTGACCTTTTGTTGGTTTGAGAGGCTCAGATGGTGGGAAAAGTGGACAAATGGGTCATGTGAATAAGGGAATGAGCTAGTGAGCACTTTTTGGGTGTTAACAAGAGGAAGAAGAGACGAAAGCCGATTCAACTTTTGACGAAGAAGGATAATGGTCACAATGAGATTGATGTTCATGTGATGAAGGACCTAGGTTCGACACAATTGGTGCATTTGGTGTAACTGGATTGGAGAATAACCATAATGGTAATCCTATCGTCAATCTAGGAAGACTCAACATAGCCATAAAGGGGGGACCAACAGTTCCATAAGGGGGAATAACAAATGGCATACCTTGGAAAGGGGCCTCTTGGTTAGTAGTCCCGGAAGAGTCTCCCATATCTAAACTTCCTAAGAGTCTCTAAAGTACCACACAAACCAAACACTGCTCAAGTCTAAAAGCAACAAGAAAACTGTGTGAATAGGAGTGGATTCAAATTCTGGAACCTCACGGGGTGTCCAGGCTTCTCAAATCGCTATATACCGCAGGTTCCAACAGTAAAACACGACAAGGAGGATTGGGACCGTACCCTTGCCTGAATACCCGACTACTTGGACAGTACGTGCGTAGTAATATCCCCGAGTGTTGTTCTCGGTTTATTGCTCTGCCAAGATGGACAAATGTTTAACTCAGTTGGTTTCAGGAATCCTAATGGTGTCTCCCGATATACTCAAGGTATGTGGGAGCTCAAATGTAATGTCCCTTGTTAGGAATTTTATTAAAATTGCAATTTTCCACTTTTTTCCTTGGTTCGACCTTTGACTAGTTTCGATCTCTAGGTCCCAAATTTGACCCAAATGATCCCAAATATTCTGAGAAGGTATATGAATGATATTAGAACATAAATATGTGTTTCAGGGATTCCTTTGTACCTTTAAAACACTTCTGCAAATACTCTTTCAATTCTAGTCAATGTAGGTAACTTTACTAGTGATTTCCCTTTGACTAGTATTGGTCTCTAGGTCTCAAATTGACTCCAAATGCCTTCAAATCTTCAAGGAAGGTGTATTAATGATATTAGGAATTGAATATGATGTTCAGGGATAACATATGGCCACCAAAAGACCTCTGCAAACTCTCTAAATATTTTGGACCAAGTATGCAATTTTACAAGTAATTTGAGGTTCAAATCCCCCTAAGGTAAGTACTGAAAATGGCTTCCCAAATGCCTCCAAACCCACTCAAATTTATGAAAAGAGGTATGTAATGTGTTAATTATGTTATTAAGGTCTCATATGCATCATTAATGGTTTATTACAACTGTTCTCACCCTCTCCCATTCAACTGCAAAAATCACCAATTCGACCCTTGGGGAAATGGCACTATTTCTTCTCCCAATGCAATTAAATTGAGTAAAAATACTTCAAATGCTCAAGTACAGTACATGAAACTTGTAAAATACATCCATGGCAGTCCATTAATCACAAATGCATCATATAATCATCCATTCATTCGAAATCATCATCAATACATTGATTCACAACAAGGTAGTGGGGAAATGGCATTGCTCTTCCATTAAAAATGAGATTTATACATTTGTAATTGGAATTTCGACCTGAAACTTTTTGGAGATGAAGAACAGAGTATTTAATTCATATTACAAAAGAAATGGGGCATGAAAAGCTCCCGCAAAGAGTAAAATAGCTCACCAAAAATGCCCTCCCTCAAGGATCAAGAATGTGCCATCAAAATTGGAAATGGTTGAGAGAATGTGCTGCAATAGAAGAAACCATAAGATGCCCTGTAGCTTACACTTGCAAATAATGATCCGAAAACAAGATATTTGCTACTCTATGACGTTAACATGAATTGCATAAAGAGCATGAATGAAGCTCACAAATCCATAAGAAGAGAACCAAACAGCATAGACAATACACACATAAAGACAACAAGTTGATAACGGAGTTCATCCAGGATGGACTACGTCTCCGGGCCTGCTTCTCAATAGGAGGGCTGATCTATAATCTCAGCATAAAGGAAAAATACATGGCAATGATACAATGATACCTTGGCGACAATGGCCAGGAAGAGAACCGCTGCCCAAAACACAACAAGACTGCTTCCAGCAACTCCGAAGCCTGAAGACGGTGTAAAACGAGTATAAACACTCGTTCCTTCCTCCTGCAGAGCTACACAATCTCCCTTCTCTCCTTTAGCTACAAAGCCTCTACTCCAAAGCATGAGTGGCAAATGGCATATGAGGGGGTTTATATAGGCTTGAGTTAGCCCTCATCACATTCTCCTCATGATTCTTCAGTTACAACAAATTTGCCTAATTGGGCATATGGTTGAAAACCTCCAAGTTTGGTTATCATGTGGTTGGGCTCTTTATTAACTAATAAACAAACATACTTAAAAAATACCTTTTTAAAATGGCATATGGTTAAAACCATATAAACCCACCTTTAAACTTATCCCAAAGTTTGTTATGTGGTGGCGCTCCCCTTATGATTATAAATACACATGCTTTTATATTTTTGAACCCATTTTTTTGTCTTATCCCAAAGTTTGTTAAGCAAGGGTGGCGCTCCAACCCCATGGCATGCAATTCGTTGTAAGTTGTTATAGCACATGCTCCAACCCATGTTAGATGGCACGTGGTCTCCAAGCCATTTTACAACCATAACAAAGTTCTTAAAAAGCACGTGGTGGCTCAATACAGGTTAAGGCGCAAGCTCCACGTGATTGGTTGGAGTTGGCCCCCTCTTTGTGCGCCATATAAACTTTTTAAGGTTTAAATAAAAGGTCTTAACCACACAAGCCAAGAAACATATGTAACCCAAGTGGTGGAGGCGGAGAGCTTATACAAGGGAGGTCACGAGGTCGAATCCTGTGGAGGCCATAATTTTTTCCTTAGACATATTGGCCAATTCCATGCTGCCACGTGGCAGCCTGGGATTGGTCCACCTCACTCCCTGTCAGCATCCAGTCAACCGTCGAGTCACTGCCACGTCACCGTCCGTACGCCCAGCCAGCTCAGATCATACTGCCATGTGTCACTTTGTGATTGGTCCGTACTGCCATGTGTTAGCTTGCCCATATAGTAGGGATGACACGTGTCACCCTGTCAGTGGTGCCACGTGGCACCTCCATTTTGCCAAATTTCCCTGTTTCACCAATACAACAGAACGCGATAACTTTCTCATACGAAGTCCGTTTGAGGTGAAACGAACGTCGTTGGAATCGTCTCGACGAGCCTTTCGATCTGGTGCTAATTTTGCTGAGATTGGAGGACTTCAAAAATTTTGTCTTCTTAGATCCTCCTAGATCATTCTTCCCCACTGAGAAGCTTTTGGCCTCCAAAAGCCTTTACTAATCAACAGATAGGTGAGGGAATTGCTCCCTCACTTTCTCCTTCTCGATCCACTTGGCTTTGCTTGGATGAGTGCCTCTGATGCCCACTCGAAGATAATCAACATCACCTCTGCGAGAAGTCCTTGTCCTTCTGTCCAAGATGACATCTTCCTTTAGCTCATCCATGTACTCAGGAGCGAATTCATCAACTGATGGCAATGAGACATTCTCCCTTTCATCCATGATCATGGGAGGCTCATAGAGTTTCAAGTTCTCCACATTCACCACTGAGTAGATCTGCATGTATGGCGGTAGCTCTAAGCGAAAAGCATTTGTCCCAATCTTCTCCAAGATGGTGAAGGGACCATATCTAATGGGCTTGAGCTTCTTGCCTTCTCCTTTCATCCTCTCCTTACTGATGTGAAGCCACACTTGATCTCGCACCTGAAACTGATGATCAACTCTATGCTTGTCATGGCGAGCCTTGTACTGGGCTTGAATCTTCTCCAACTGCTCTTGCACTGCTTGATGTACCTGTTGAACTCTCTGAATGAACCTGCGGGCTTTGTCTTCATCCTTGGAAGTGCTTGAATCAACCTCTCTCCCATAAGTCAAGTCCAATGGATTCTTTGGCAAGTACCCAAAGCATGTCTCAAATGGCGAGCTCTGAGTAGAAGAATGCATAGCCCTGTTGTAGGCATGCTGCACATACTGGATCCGTTCATCCCATAACTTAGGATGCTTGTTGCAATAGCCTCGAAGCAAATGGACAACTGTCATGTTGACTACCTATGTCTGTCCGTCGGTCTGTGGATGGAAAGCGGTGCTCCTCTTTAGCTTGGTGTCCATCATACATCATAATTTTGTCCAAAACACTCCAAGGAATCGGGAGTCCCGATCTGAGATAATGGACGTAGGGAGTCCAAAGTGAACCCATACATGCTGAAAGAAAAGAGAAGCAGCCTGCTCTGCAGTGACCTGCTTTTTACATGGCATAAGAATACACATCTTGCTAAACCTATCCACAACCACATACAAGTAGTCATGACCCCTCCTAGACATAGGCAAACCCCCCACAAAATCCATGGAAATGCTTTCCCAAGGATGGGAAGGAACAGGAAGTGGTGAGTACAGCCCCAATTTTCTATTAGTGGGCTTACAAGTAGAGCACATCACACACCCCTTTACATATTTTGTTACAATGTCTTTCATGTGAGGCCAATAAACAAGTCTTTGCAAATGAGCCAAAGTCTGAACTACCCCAAAATGCCCTGATACAAGAGAAGTATGAGCTTCTCGTATTACATGGACTCTTTCACTGATAGGAACACATAACTTGCCCAAATGATAGAGCAACTTTCCTTGCGAATAGTAGTCTTCCACCTGTGTGCCATTGGTTAGCTTCTCATAAACCTCCTTGAAATCATCATCAGTAGCATACTGCTCAATATAACTTTCATGGGATAAAGAAGCATTTTTCAAAACAATAGATGCAACAATAGGAGGTCTAGAAAGCATATCTGCCACTTTGTTACTAGTACCCTTTTTGTACTTGATCACTAGATGGAATTGTTGAAGAAATCCCATCCACCTGAAATGACGAGCTTGCTGGAGCTTAGTCTGGGACTGGAGATACTGCAAGGGCTGATGATCGGTATGGATGATCGTCTCCTTACCCATCAAGTAGTGCTTCCACTTCTTGACACTCTGAACCAAATCATACAACTCTTTGTCATAGGTGGGGTAGTTGATCACTACTTGAGTAAAAGTCTCTGAATGGTAGCAAATAGGCTTGCGGTGCTGCATCAATACTGCCCCCATGGCATATCCACTGGCATCTGTCTCTATCTCAAATGGCTGCTGCAAATCAGGCAAGGCTAGGACTGGGGCGGTGCTGATCTTTCCCTTCAATGTGTCGAAGGCTTTCTGCTGATTTCCTCCCCACTGGAAGGCTTTCTTCACACTTGTTAAGGCATGCAAAGGAGATGCTATGTATGAGAAGTTCTGAATGAACCTCCTCCAATATTGAACAACTCCTAAAAAGCTTCTCACTTCAGTAGCGTTAGTAGGCTTAGGCCAATTGACAATTACATCAACTTTTGAAGGATCAATTTTTAAATTTCCACCTCCTACAATATGACCCAAGTAAACTAATGAAGTTTTGCCAAATTCACACTTTGAGAATTTTACATACAATTTCTCCTTTTTCAAAGTATCTAATACTTGCTTTACATGCCCCACATGTGCTTCCCAAGTTTTGCTAAAGACCAAGATATCATCTAAGTATACAATGACAAAATCATCTAAGAATGGACGAAAAACATCATTCATTACCCGCATAAAGGTTGCAGGTGCATTGCAAATCCCAAAGGGCATCACCAACCACTCAAATAGACCTTGCTTGGTCTTGAAGGCCGTCTTCCACACATCACTTTCTGCAATTCTGATCTGGTGGTAGCCACTGCGCAAATCCAACTTGGTAAAGAACACAGCATCTTTCAACTGGTCGAGCAAGTCATCTATGCGAGGAAGCGGGTACCGATTCTTGATCGTGATCTTGTTGAGAGCCCGATAGTCAATGCACATCCTCCATGTGCCATCTTTCTTCATCACCAACACAATCGGTGAACCACATGGAGAGGAGCTGGTTCTGATTACTCCTTGGTCCAACAAGTCTTGAACCTGCTTCTTAATCTCTGCCATTTCAACTGCAGACAACCTGTACATGCCCACATTAGGAAGAGGGGCATCCTGCTGGAGATGAATCTCATGTTGAATCTCCCTTTTGGGAGGAAAACCTGTAGGTTCCTGAAATATTTCATCATAGTTAGCCACAATATCAATCATAGCCTTTTTATGAGAAGGATCACAACCTTTGAAAGCATCGGATGCCTCAGCATCTTTTGCTCTCACAACCATGAGCATGTATCTCTTATTAGTGTTGATGAGCCGCTTCATCTGTCCTGCACTAACCAGAGTGGTGTTAGCCTTCATACTGTGAGCTCTCACAATGTACTCCACCTCGTTTTTGGTGAGATGGTACTTGTTCTCATGACGGAAGAACACTGCTTTTCGATCATACAAGTATGGGCTTCCCAATACAATACCACAGATGTCAAGAGGAACAACATCTAAGTCCACCTCATCAATCAACTTTGAAGCAATAGCAAACCTTAACCTGCATTGCTTAGTCACCTGCAACTTAGCATTATCACATATCCATCCAAGAGGATAAGGCTTGGGGTGAGGTTTAGTCTGTATGCCCAACTTCTTAACAACTGATTCTGAGATCAAATTTACTTGAGAACCCGGATCAAATAATGTTTCAATCTTTGTATGCTTAGACACAACTCTGATGTGAAACAACTCCCTTCTTCTTTTATCATTTTCTTTAGAAACATGAGTAGAACTTGAACCAGTATGAGGAGTTTTGTTACCTTGCATTCCCACAGCTGTAATCATGGTTTCGTCACCTGAGTCGGAACCCAAATCTCGTTGCGCTGTTGCAACGGTCTTTTTCTTCTTTTTGCCTCCATAATGCTTTGGCCTTTGTTCAGGATGCAACTTCCAACAACTTTGTTCATCATGCCCATCAGTATCGCAATGGTTGCAATGGGGATTTCCTCCTTCCTTCTTGGCAGTAGCTGTCTTCTTGCTCTTGTCTTTTTTCTTGAACTTGTGGTGGTTGTTGGGCTTGAAAGGCTTCTTCTGATGGTCTTCTTGCAAATGCTTCCCCCTGTTCTCAAGATGAGTAGCCTGAACACTTGCTTCATCCACACTAGTAGGATTCAACAATAGCAAAGTATGGCGTAGATAATGATGAAGAGCACCAATGTACTTCAAAAGAGTGTCAGGAGAATCTAAAGCAATATTCAATTCTAAAGCTTTCTTTCTAAATTCTTCAGTAAAACTCTGAACACTCTGACCCTTGCCTTGTCTAAAACTTTGCCAATCCATCATTTCCTTCTGAACATAACCCAACGGATAAAATTGCTTACGTAAAGCAGAAATAAAAGTAGACCATGATGAGAGAAGATTACCCATTTGTTTGCTACCTTGCTGAAGCTTGCTTTCCCACCATACAAGTGCGGTGCCTGTCAGCCGAAGTGAAGCCAACTAAATCTTCACATCTTCCTCTTCGATCTGCTGGACTCGGCAATAGACCTCAATTTGCCTTATCCAATTGTTTAACTTCTCTGCATTCGCTTCCCCATTGAACATGGGCAAATCAAACTTCACATAGAGCTTCAATAAGGGCTTCTTTTGAGGCTCTTTGTGAGGAACCTTGGAATGCTGAGAATGAGATGAGGAAGAAGCACTTGAACTTGTGCTTGAAGCTGAAGGTGAAGAGGGAGGCTCAGGAGGCTCTTCGCCACCTTCCCCTTGGTTAACTGAAGCGTTGCCTTCGTCCTTCACTTCTTTGTCTTCCTTCTTTACTTCACTTCCTTTTCTTTCTTTTGCCATGCGTTCTTCATAGTCTACAAACGACTTGTCTACCTTGTCGGCCATCATATAGAAGACCTTGTGAAAGTTTGCCTCCATCTCGATGCGGGCATCATTAGCATCCATCTTCCTCCTTCGGTGTGCACGTTCGATCTTGGAATTGTAAGGCTCTAATGTACCCCCACCAGCTTGCAGTTTAGCCCTCGTGAGCATCCACACTCACAATCCAACGTCAAATAGACCTGCTCTGATACCACATGATCCGAAAACAAGATCTTTGCTACTCTATGACGTTAACATGAATTGCATAAAGAGCATGAATGAAGCTCACAAATCCATAAGAAGAGAACCAAACAGCATAGACAATACACACATAAAGAAAACAAGTTGATAACGGAGTTCATCCAGGATGGACTACGTCTCCGGGCCTGCTTCTCAATAGGAGGGCCGATCTATAATCTCAGCATAAAGGAAAAATACATGGCAATGATACAATGATACCTTGGCGATAATGGCCAGGAAGAGAACCGCTGCCCAAAACACAACAAGACTGCTTCCAGCAACTCCGAAGCCTGAAGATGGTGTAAAACGAGTATAAACACTCGTACCTTCCTCCTGCAGAGCTACACAATCTCCCTTCTCTCCTTTAGCTACAAAGTCTCTACTCCAAAGCATGAGTGGCAAATGGCATATGAGGGGGTTTATATAGGCTTGAGTTAGCCCTCATCACATTCTCCTCATGATTCTTCAGTTACAACAAATTTGCCTAATTGGGCATATGGTTGAAAACCTCCAAGTTTGGTTATCATGTGGTTGGGCTCTTTATTAACTAATAAACAAACATACTTAAAAAATACCTTTTTAAAATGGCATATGGTTAAAACCATATAAACCCACCTTTAAACTTATCCCAAAGTTTGTTATGTGGTGGCGCTCCCCTTATGATTATAAATACACATGCTTTTATATTTTTGAACCCATTTTTTTGTCTTATCCCAAAGTTTGTTAAGCAAGGGTAGCGCTCCAACCCCATGGCATGCAATTCGTTGTAAGTTGTTATAGCACATGCTCCAACCCATGTTAGATGGCACGTGGTCTCCAACCCATTTTACAACCATAACAAAGTTCTTAAAAAGCACGTGGTGACTCAATATAGGTTAAGGCGCAAGCTCCACGTGATTGGTTGGAGTTGGCCCCCTCTTTGTGCGCCATATAAACTTTTTAAGGTTTAAATAAAAGGTCTTAACCACACAAGCCAAGAAACATATGTAACCCAAGTGGTGGAGGCGGAGAGCTTATACAAGGGAGGTCACGGGGTCGAATCCTGCGGAGGCCATAATTTTTGCCTTAGACATATTGGCCAATTCCATGCTGCCACATGGCGGCCTGGGATTGGTCCACCTCATGCCCCATCAGCATCCAGTCAACTGTCCAGTCACTGCCACGTCACCGTCCGTATGCCCAGCCAGCTCAGATCATACTGCCATGTGTCACTTTGTGATTGGTCCGTACTGTCATGTGTCAGCTTGCCCATATAGTAGGGATGCCACGTGTCACCCTATCAGTGGTGCCACGTGGCACCTCCATTTTTCCAAATTTCCCTGTTTCACCAATACAACAGAACGCGATAACTTTCTCATACGAAGTCCGTTTGAGGTGAAACGAACATCGTTGGAATTGTCTCGACGAGCCCTTCGATCTGGTGCTAATTTTGCTGAGATTGGAGGACTTCAAAAATTTTGTCTTCTTAGATCCTCCTGGATCAAATAAAGACTCCATTAAAGCTCCAAATGAAAGGTCTGAATGGCCTTTCCAATTACCAACTTGGATGAGAATCTTTCACCCTCGAAATTGGCTAAGGCAAGAAACTAGTCATCCACTAGCTCTCCCTCTACACAAATGCAATTGCAAATTCTACAAATGATCAAAATCCATTCTCATACTTCATCTCTACATTTTATAACCAACATTAGCCTTCTAAGGGTCAAAATCCTCTCAATAGATTCAATAAATTTCCATTTAGGAAATATTCCACATTTGCCACTTGTCTTCTAGTTCCAACCTTCCATCTTCTCCCAAATTCGATTTTGAGTCTCTTTGGCTTCTCCAACTCCCAAATTCGCCTTATTTGAGCCTATTTTGGGGGATGACATGTCATAGTGGTCAGATGTCAGAGTTCAGGTCTGCAATTTGTCATAGTTGTCATAGATGCTCCATCCTTGGTGTCATAGGGGCTAGGGAATCTAGCCCAAGTGTCCACAAACTTCCACTTTGACTCTTTATCTTCCATGGAGATTACCAATACTTCCCAATTCGACCTAATATGTTCAATGACATGTGTTATGACTTACCAACTCACCCAAGAGTGTTCACATTCCCATTAATTCGAATTTGCAAAATAGAGATACCGTGTATTATGAAAAATCAAGCTAGTGTGGGTCCCACATCCTCCATATGTCTCCAAAATCATTTGTCACCCAGGATTTCTCTTGAATTTATTTATTCACTCTATTTATTAAATACTTGAACCCTTATAATGTCTAAACATCATTTATTATCCCCCTTATTCCAAATCCCAAAGCTTCCACCCCCAAACCTAGGAAACTAGTAATTTTCCTCCTTGGCAATTATTTGACCCTTAACATCAATTTTACAAACTCTAATGAATATGGATAATATGATTAGGCCATTGTGACAGAATTCCAAATTTGGGACATGAAAAACCCTCCCTTCCCAATATTGCTTGTCCTCAAGCGATTTCAAACATGGGTGTTGAAGAACCTGCTTTCTGTATAATTCTTTGAAGTTGCCATTGAATTGCCAAACCTTGAGTCTTTGAGCTTCCATGAATATTTTTGAGAGGAACCGCCATGCTTTCTACTGCACTACACTGATTAAAATCACTTTATTAAGTGGCGAATCCATCTCCCATACTGCTTGCTTCCCCCCAAAAAATGAAATCAATGAGACAAAAATTATCCCAGGGTTCCATTGCTTGTATTGCACCCCAACAATTAAGAGTGCTCTCCATCCTACACCATTAGATAAGAGGATTCCTGGATCCCATTTTCTTGTATGCATTCTTCTAAAAATCATGAGTACCAAATATATATCATCAAAGTACATAACTACATAATGAAAATGAACATCAAGGAGGTGCTTCATCAAAGAATCATGAAAATGCTTATACCTCCAAGCAAGTAGACCACCATTTTCCAAGTGCATACAAGCTTCAAGTGACCAATCAAATCTGCTCCAATGACATAGGTGAGGATCCCATGTCCTATAATGCTGCTCCAAAAGGATGTGATATGCATCAAAATATTCAACCATGTATTCTTTCATCCAAGAAGTGAATGAAGAATCTCCACTAAAATCTGAACCAAATAATGAGCAGAAAAAACAAGGAGACTTCAAATGACTCAAAGAAGTCTCACCCATACATCCATGAATGTGAGAATAATAAAGATGTAACAAAGTATGTGGCTGCCAACAAAAATGTTCTCCCATCATAAATCTATTCACCCAAGTGTTGGATGAAGTTCCTCTAACATCAAATAAACCCAGTGTTGAGCAAGAAAAACCATGAGTCTTCAAGTGACTCAAATCCATATCATAGGTGCATCCATGTAGATGTGAATCATCATAAAGTGACAAATGATGCTGCTGCAAATGTGAATAAGAATGGGCTCCAACCATGTCATCATAAAATTTAAATCTAGGAGTTCTATACTCCTCATGTGGCACCATCAAAAAGAACCCTTTCACCCATACTTCATTGAGACTAATGTTGCAAAACATGAAATTGTAGGATGTAGGAGAATGGGCTAACTCACCCAAATGAGAAAAACGTGCAGAAGTTTCATCATGGGAAGGATCCATAGGGGTAGTATCATGCAGCTCCTTCAAAAGTATGAACTCTTTGTCATAGTTTGGTTCCAATGTAGAGGAATCATGCTCTTCTTTAAAAATTGCATAACCTTCACCAAGAGACAATTCAAGTTCCTCTTCCACCACATCAAGTGTTTGGATCTCTTCAAGTTCATATTCAAACACATCAAGAACAGTCAAATTTCCACATTTCTCATGATCCACCATGTCATGAGAATCCTCCAAACAATCTACCATTTGACAATCTGAAACATAGGAGGAAAAACAAGTATCTTGCAACTTTTCAAGAAGTTGCTCATTTTGAATTGTGAGCTTATGATTATCCTCATTATTCTTCAAGTATGCATCATGTAACAATTCATTAAGCTCAAGCAAATGGTTTCTATCAAAAAGCAAAGACATGAAATTACCTTTGATGTGGCACATTACTCTTTGAATCTTCTCCATGTCTTCAAGGAAGGATGTTTCCTCCAATGAAGTAGCTCTCCAACAAGAATTTGACACCAATGCTTGAGTGTCATGGAGAATGCTGAGGGACTCTTGGATCTTATTTTCATTCATCTTTAAGCACCCTTCAAGAAAATGAGGCTCTTGCAAATGAACCTCCTCATCTTCTTCATTTTGTTCTTGGACCAACTTCATGAAGCTCAAGTGGTGATGGGGAAGTTGATCTTGGTTCTTCTTCAACTGCTGCAAGGTCTTCATTATCATGCTTAATGGAACTTGGGCTTGCAGCAACACTTTCAAAAGTGATCTCTATGTCACCAACATAGAGGTGTGAGCACCCATTAGTAGGTACTCCTTCATAGTTTAAGCATCCATCAATAGATGCTCTTTGGTTCATGTCTAAGCTAGAAGGTGTCTCAAAATGATCTTCCATATTTTTAATAGAATTTTCTTCATGATCTTGTGATGTCTCTTCCTTTTGCTCCTTCAAGCAAGCTGATGCATTTTGCCCCTTGGTTTCCTTAAAATCGATATTTTTTTCCACAAGTTCGATAGAAAACAATTCGAATCCTTCCTTAAGTTGCTTGGTCATATCTTCAAATATTGTTTTCATAATTTTTATATGCTCCTCACCATCATATGAGGCTCCCTTTTCATCCCTAGTCATAGTTTCCTCAAAAAATTTGCTCTTCTTCTCCTACTTTTTTGTTTCTTCAACAAAAGCACTTTTGGTTTCAATATCTAATGGTGGTACCTGAATTATTGTCCTCATGAATATTATACCACATCAGGTTCCAAGATCATGATCTAATACCACTGTAATGTCCCTTGTTAGGAATTTTATTAAAATTGCAATTTTCCACTTTTTTCCTTGGTTCGACCTTTGACTAGTTTCGATCTCTAGGTCCCAAATTTGCCCCAAATGATCCCAAATCTTCTGAGAAAGTATATGAATGATATTAGAACATAAATATGTGTTTCAGGGATGAATTTGTACCTTTAAAACACTTCTACAAATACTCTTTCAATTCTGGTCAATGTAGGTAACTTTACTAGTGATTTCCCTTTGACTAGTATTGGTCTCTAGGTCTGAAATTGACACCAAATGCCTTCAAATCTTCAAGGAAGGTGTATGAATGATATTATGAATTGAATATGATTATCAGGGATAGCATATGGCCACCAAAATACCTCTGCAAACTCTCTTAAGATTCTGGACCAAGTATGCAATTTTACAAGTAATTTGGGGTTCAAATCCCCCTAAGGTAAGTACTGAAAATGGCTTCCCAAATGCATCCAAACCCACTCAAATTTATGAAAATAGGTATTTAATGTGTTAATTATGTTATTAAGGTCTCATATGAACCATTAATGGTTTATTACAACTGTTCTCACCCTCTCCCATCCAACTGCAAAAATCACCAATTCGACCCTTGGGGAAATGGCACTATTTCTTCTCCCAATGCAATTAAATTGAGTAAAAATACTTCAAATGCTCAAGTACAGTACATAAAATTTGTAAAATACATCCATGGCATTCCATTAATCACACATGCATCAGATAATCATCCATTCATTCTAAATCATCATCAATACATTGATTCACAACAAGGTAGTGGGGAAATGGCATTGTTCTTCCATTAAAAATGATATTTATACATTTCTACTTGGAATTTTGACCTGAAACTTTCTGGAGATGAAGAAAAGAGTATTTACTTCATATTACAAAAGAAATGGGGCATGAAAATTGGAAATGGTTGAGAGAATGTGCTGCAATAGAAGAAACCATGAGCTGCCCTGTAGCTTACACCTACAAATAAAGACTCCATTAAAGCTCCAAATGAAAGGTCTGAATGGCCTTTCCAATTACCAACTTGGATGGGAATCTTTCATCCTCGAAATTGGCTAAGGCAAGAAACTAGTCATCCACTAGCTCTCCCTCTACACAAATGCAATTGCAAATTCTACAAATGATCAAAAGCCATTCTCATACTTCATTTCTACATTTTATTACCAACATTAGCCTTCTAAGGGTCAAAATACTCTCAATAGATTCAATAGATTTCCATTTAGGAAATATTCCACATTTGCCACTTGTCTCCTAGTTCCAACCTTCCATCTTCTCCCAAATTCGATTTTGAGTCTCTTTGGCTTCTCCAAATCCCAAATTTGCCTTCTTTGAGCCTATTTTTGGGGCTGACATGTCATAGTGGTCAGATGTCAGAGGTCAGGTATGCAATTTGTCATAGTTGTCATAGATGCTCCATCATTGGTGTCATAGGGGCTAGGGAATCTAGCCCAAGTGTCCACAAACTTCCACTTTGACTGTTTATCTTCCATGGAGGTTACCAATACTTCCCAATTCGACCTAATATGTTCAATGACATGTGTTATGACTTACCAACTCACCCAAGAGTGTTCACATTCCCATTAATTCAAATTTGCAAAATAGAGATACCATGTATTATGAAAAATCAAGCTAGTGTGGGTCCCACATCCTCCATATGTCTCCAAAACCATTTGTCACCTAGAATTTCTCTTGAATTTCTTTATTCACTCTATTTATTAAATACTTGAACCCTTATAATGTCTAAAAATAATTTATTATCCCCCTTATTCCAAATCCCAAAGCTTCCACCCCCAAACCTAGGAAACTAGTAATTTTCCTCCTTGGCAATTATTTGACCCTTAACATCAATTTTACAAACTCTAATGAATATGGCTAATTTGATTAGGCCATTGTGACCCAATTCCAAATTTGGGACATGACATCAAATCCGTAGTGATGATGTCTAATGCACAACTGTACGGCACGAGAACTTCCTATATACTACTGAGTACGTGAAACACATTTTGATATACACCAAGTACTTAAGGGACTTGGTGGGTACATGAAAGAGCTTTGATATACCGATAATTACATGGAAGACTACAATACCCTTGGAATACAATGCTGGAAAATAACGACAGCTATCACACTTAAAGACGCTGGAACACGTCTCTAACTTACACAAAAGTTACTAAAAATTTAACCTAGTTCTACTGTTAATTTTATCTGGACGGTTAGGTGAATGCATGAGGTGAGTACATAATCATAAACATAATGCAGGCCCTAACTACATGCAAAAAATACACTTTTCTTTCAATGAACTCTATGTATGGGAAGGAGAAATTTTCTTTTTCTTTCCTACAATTTCACTAAAAGCAAGCAAAGCTCAAAGATGGATGCAAGTGAGGTCTGGAAACCGATCTAATACAATGATCATATTTGGAGAGGAGAGGAGGAAATGCAAGGGTGAGTGGATGCAGGTGGGGGAGACAAGAGTGTCCACCACTACCAAATCTCAGACTTGTCTAAGATGGAACCCAAAACAACTCCAAATAAAACCAAACAACTCAACACGTAAAGAAAAATGGGATCTCTGACTGAATATTACAGTACAGAGGGAGTCTGCACACAAGCCAAAACCCAAATCAGAACTAGAGAGGGCATGCCTGTATGGATAATTTGGCTGATCGACGCAATTTGTGCTTGTACAAAATGTGATTCCGCAGTTCACCAATACGGGGAGTGCAACGATGTCGCAGAATACCAATGGAAGAGTTGCGACGACAAGCTAATAGACAAGGAACAGAGATAAAAAATAACACAGTGTCGCTCTAGGTACACTGACCAGGTGCGGTAGGAAAGATCTAAGTTAAAAAATGAACCAATTCTCGAGATAATGAGCATAAAGAGGTCTATAGATGAGAAGTGCAAACTCAAAGGAAGACAATCAAACTCTTCAAAGTGAATATCTGGTGGTGAAACCAACTTAAGAGGTCAAATGACAAAATGATATGGCTTGTAACAAGAAATCAACTGAAACTGACATTCAAATTGACAACTAGAAAACAATGTTCAATCCCCAGCATGGTCGCTAGATTTGTTTGACGGACAATCCACTCGAGCGGACGCGAGCCGGATCTCCCTAGCTCAACGTGAGTCTAGAACAAATTGTATAGACTACAAACTACTTTCCTAGATCTGATTAAGGATCAAGTGACTAGATGTCTTACCTTAACTTCGCAATCCTTTCTCTTGGATGTTGCTCCACACCTCAGGGTCATCAAATCTCAGCTACGAGACCTGTCAAGACACATAGAACTATGCAAACGAGTAAAGAGAATCTATAAAATAAGAGATCTAAGTAAACAGTTAAGCAGGTAAACTACACAATATCATTACACACAAACAATATTGGTGGAAAGCGTTTATATTACTGTAAATATAGGGAAAGTACATAGGTAAGAATGACTACAACCAAAGCTTAACGTTGTAGCCCTTCTCCATCCAATCCAATTTCCATATCCTCCCAAGGAAGTGTGAGTCTCTCTATGGATGAGTTAGAGATCTTTCCAAGATGATTTCACCATCATGTAGACACTATAGACTTCCTCACTTTGGAGAGGGGTAGAGCTTCACTTATATAGGACTAAGTGGATAGGGTATGGATAGGGTAGGTTGATATATGGTAGGAGAGAGATAAGGGATCCCCCCAAGAGGTTAGGAACAGAGTGCCAGCTCCCCCAAGAGGTTAGGAATAAGGATCCAAGTCAGCAGGCTTCGAGAATGAGCTCGAAGGACCTATTTTTGTCCATTAACGAACTTCGTCACACCCTACAGTAGAGCAAGATAGGACGTCGCAGGTTGCATGAGTGCAGCCTACGACGACCTCTCTAAACCTAGCATAAATGAAATGGTATCCCTTCTAGGTAAATGACTTAGCCAATGAAACTTCAGGGATGTATACACTAAATCTCAGGATGGTAGGATTTTTGGTGTAACACTCATGTATGGGGAAGGGAATCCTGAAAATGAACAGAACCTTGATACTATATTGGATTCATCCCTCCCAGTACAAGCAAACTTTTAGTTCTATTTGAAAATTTTCTTTTCAAGTTGTAGATATATAATGATTTATTCCAACAAAGTTATATCTTTAAAATCTATGGAGGATCTATATGTGCATGATTGGAAGGATTGAATCTCGGTTTTATCCCCTGCCTATGTGGTATGCTATTCAAAGTATTCTCTGAATCTGCACAAGCATTGTTCCGGTAGGGTTAAATCCAATATATTTTTTGTAATAATGTGTATAAATTTCAGCGTATAAGAATGATTTGTATACATTTCAATTAGAATTTCAAGGTCATTTCATGGCTTATTATATAACGTGACCTGTCAGACCAAGTATTTTTGTTCAAATAATTTCCATAAATGGAATGACCGTTAACTCATTACTTTTTGGAAGAATGGGTATATGCTGATTTGACCCCATCAATTGTCGTTAGCTCTACCCTTTTGTCCCATGTCTGAACAATTATATTTATACCCGATTTGAAAGTTGTCCTTCTTTTTTATGCATAAGTCTGCACAAAAATAACAATTTGGGTTAAAGCATACCAGTTTGATCACCTAACTTCCTTCCTGTAGAGAAAGTTTTAGTTGGCATGGATGTTGCACGTAGGGAGGAGCCATATTCCATTGAACTATTGGATGAAGATCCATCTGGTAAGAGGATTTTTCAACAAATTGGATTGTATGCATTTTTTAGTAAATTCTGAGGGCACAATGAAGATGTGACAAAGGAATTTGCTCTCAATTTCGATGGAGCGTGTTCTAACATTCGGGGTTTTCTGCTTCCAGTTTCAGAAACGTCCATGCTCTCGCTGCAGGATTACCACAAACAGGGAAATATGGTTTAAATATGGTCGTTTGAAAAACCCTGACTCTTGGAAATAGCTTGTGGAAGTGCTTAATTCTAGTATTCATTGGAAGAAGGGAGCTGAACGCAACTATTTCACTGTTGAATGGGGTAATGTCAATTTATTTTTGCAGAAATATTTGACTTGTGAAGGATAATATAACCTTGTCTTTCTTTATCACATTCAACTTGTACTTCACATTAAAGGATAAGAATTTATTAAGATTCCATAATTTTGGTGGAAGAGCCTGTCTAAAATGGCTTCAGTTGCCCAAAAGCGTCTTGATCAACAACTCAGTAATAACTTGTATCATCATGGATTAATTAAGTTGTTGATTGTGGAGGAATTACAAAAGAGAAACCTAATGTGGGAACAATTTTTAGTGGAAAAAGGGTTTCAGTAGTAGGTTAATGATGATCCTCAAGATTCTGTATCGCCCCCTCTAGCAGTTTAGACATAATTTGATCGAGCACCAACATTTTATGAACCAATTCAAACCCAACCATCTCCAAAGAGGCATAGAGATGATGAAGAGGTTAATAAAATTTCAGGTATAGTGAGAATAAGATCTGCAAGGTTAGAAGGCATTTCTGAACAGGGTATTGAAAAAGTTAGAATATCTGAAGATATGTTATCCACAATACCCAAACATTGAAGAATTCGTTATACACAGAGACAAAATTTAGAGTCAACACCCCAGCCAGAATTGGAAGCTACTCAGTTTAAATACCAAGATCACAGGGAAGAAGACGAATCTAATCAAGTGGTAAGGCTTGATTCTCTTGGTTTAATTTCAAGTAAGTTACAGAAGAGGATTAAGAAACTTAAGAAGCAAGGTCATGCGTTTCATGTTTTGGATAGATATGTTAAAAATGAAAATGAAAATGAAAAGTTAAAACAAAGGAGTAGACAATTACAGAGAAAGAATAATGTTCTTAAGAAAAGACTGAAAATTTTGAGAAGTCAAGCTCACCGATGGAGTTTGCTAAACAAAAGGTTGAGGAAACAAAATAATTTGCTTAGAGATAAATCTGTACTAAAGGAATCAGTACCACTGGCTGAGGATAATACAAGTTTGGAAGTATTAGCTAAAACGGCTGTAGAAAACATTCTTTCTTCTTCCTCTAAAAGTTCTGAAGATAAAGAAAAAGTCACAGAAGTTCTCTATGAGTTTTTTAATCTAATTCTTTATGATGTCTGGACTAATACCCTGGCTTTAGCATCAACTAAAGTAAATACTGTTAAATGGGCCGAAAGAAATGATGAATTATATGACTTGGGCCTTATTGATCAACAACGATGAAAATTTGAAGTACAACGTATGCAAGAAAACTTATTTTTCTGCTTACTTGGTTCAAGAACAAAAGTGGAAGTCCAAAATACAGTCTTTACAACAACAATTAATGATTAAAGAAGAAGAAAAGAGGAAAATGTTTCAATTTGCTGAGCAAGCCATTTCTTGTAGAAGTCCTGCTAGAATATATTCAATGTACCTGCATGAACAATGGGTAGGGTTTCAAATGATGAGATTGAATAATAACAAAAAGTTCATGATAGGAAATGTTGATGACTTTGTGGATATTTATAATGTCTCATCTACAAGGGAAAAGGATTTGTTATGTGAACTTTATCAGTTTAAATTCTTTCTAGAACATGAATTGGAATGGAATCCCAATCCTGTAGTAGGAGATATTCAGTTACGATCCTTTTCATATTTTATTCATAATCAAATTAAGTGGGAAATAGGGATGAAATTATTTTATAGGTTGGATTTCCAGTCTGAACTTCACGTCAGAGGAGAGCATCTAGATCCTAAAGTAGCATTTTCTAGTCACAATGAATTCCTCAAGGATCATATGAGGGTGAAACAATTTAGAATGAATCAGAGATCAGCGTTACAAATTTTTGAATAACTTAGATCTTGTGGGACTTTGGCCCCTTTGCAGGCCTTAGAGACCCATTGGAATTTTCTTCCTCCAAAACTCAAACAACGGGACCCCATGGGATACCTATTTTTCCAGGTTGCCTTTTCAAGAACAAGTTTTTATGTGAATTCTCTACGAATAAATGGTACTCAATGGCTTGGATTAAGGTCCCATTTTCTTTTGCTCTGGTGCAACAAAAATGACTAGAGTACTGTTACTGGGTAGTGGTATGATTTTGTAGAGAACTCTTCATGTATGGAAGTGGATCGTCATTTAGGATTTCGGGAAAGAATTGAAGTAAGTCACCAATCTTACAGTTGGACCAAGCTACATTAGAATTTACTGTGGGGGGAATAAGTTGCATAGGGACATGAAACAACTTCCTTCTAGGGAAGATGTTTGGTGCTTGAATTTTATGTGTTTTAACCCCTATTTTGACCCTTTTCGTTTCCTCTGAATGTTAAATTTTGAGCATTAATTCACAATACTCTTGGATCTTTACTAAGAGAATAACATATACAGTATATCAATGCATCACAATCACAATAAGCATGACAAGCATCACAAGAATCAAAAGCATGAGAGACAAGAGACACAAAAGTTTCGTGGGGAAAACCCTAAGGTGAAAAACCCCACAACTTCCTCAGAGATAGAGAGAGCAATGGCTCAACCAAAGTACAACCAAAATACACTTGAGATAGTCTCCTAGAGCAGATGATCCTCTTCCTCACTAGTGTGCCACTTTCTGAGTGAGAGAAGTGTGTCTTTCCGAATGATCCAAATAGAGATATCCCGATCTCTATTTATACTTAACATGTTTGCCTAGTTACACTATGGGGCCGACTTGTCTATCTAGATACATCCACAATATAATATATATTTCAGGGCCGACCCCACACATGGTGATCTAATAACCCATCGGCAAGTACACACATTTCCGACACTTGTCAATCCACATGACGACACTTCCTTATAGAGGAATAACACATATCTTATAAGGGTACAATAATATATATGAAATACATTCTGAAGTTACATATACATCAACACTCCCTCTTAACTAGGAAGGTATTTCTCGACACAGTTCTGCTAGACAAGTCGTCTTCTCGGGATCATCGTCATCGATGCATCGTCATCATCATCGTCACTACTGCTGCTATCTCAACCAATCTTTGACTCTACTCGTCATAGGAAGTTCTACAAATACAGTCCTTTTTCATACTGGATGTAGGCCCACCACCTGTAGGTCTTCATCATCTATGCGAATGGCCTGATAAAGGTGGCCTCTCAGGACTAATTTTATGTGCGGATGCAATACCGGAAAGAGTATCCCAGGAACATTTATGTGCCTAAGAACGACCGACAAGATCTCCTAGGAATGATTACATGCATCTCCTCCACAGTACCTTTAAAGAGCATCCCAGGAACATTTATGTGCCGCAGCACGACCGACAATATCTCTAAAGAGCATCCCAGGACTTATTACGAGCATACAGCTCAACCTCTCGGATCTCCAGTGCTGATTACATGTGGATAGACAAAACCTTTATAGAGCATCCCAGGAACATTTATGTGCTGCAGCATGACTGGAAAGATCTCTAAAGAGCATCCCAGGACTAATTACGAGCACACTACTCAACCTCTCGGATCTCCAGGACTAATTACATGTCTCCATAGTAATACCTCATCCCAGGACTGATTACGAGCACACAGCTCAACCTATCAGATATGTGAGGACTGATTACATACTACATAGCAATACCGGAAAGAGTACCCCAGGAAAATTTATGTACCACAGCACGACCGGCAAGATCTCCAAGGATTGATTACATGTTATTTGCACAACCTGCCACATATCATCTCTGACCTCCAAGTATCAACCTGATACTTATGATCCAACGGATAATCATTGCACGATGCATCATCCCGATGCCCATGATCATACTGATCATCATCACTTGTACCATCCTGGTACATATCATTTGGAGCAACATCCTGAAGCTCATCATCATGATCAACCTGATCATACAATGCATCCACCTGATGCACACCAAGTATCTACCTGATACATATCATCATACATGATCCACCTGATCATACAATGTATCCACCTAATACAAATACAAATACATGATACATATCAACATACATGATCTACCTGATCATACAATGTATCCACTTAATACAAATACATGGTCCAAGCATCCAACATGATGCATATACAAATACATACAAATGATCCAACGAATCACATCCAACATCCAACATGATGCGTACATACATATAAATGATCCAACTAATCATATCCAGCATCAACATGATGCGTACATACATACAAATATAAATGATCCAACTAATCATATCCAGCATCCAACATGATGCATATACAGAGCAGTAACTAGAGCATCATCCTGATACTCATCATCCAGTGCTTACATCCATAGCCATGTGAAGGATCCTCCTTCTAACATGCTTGGAATGGCTTCAGCAAATGTGTCCATCACTTCTTCCTCGAAGTGTCGTCGATCTGAATAACACCAAGCCTCTCCCTGAAGTACTTGAACTTCACCTTGGCTAGTGGCTTCGTCAGCACATCTGCAATCTGCTTGTCTGTCGCAACATACAGGAGCTTCACGGCTCCTATCTGCACCATATCCCTGATATAGTGATATTTGATCTCTATGTGTTTCAACCTGTCATGAAACACTGGATTCTCATACAACTTCACACAACTCTGGTTATCGCAGAATATTCCAGTAGCATCCAATGGGAGATCAAATAACTCAGACACTAGCTTATGTAGCCATACTTCCTCACAACTAGCTGAATAGGATGCAACATACGCTACCTCAGCTGTACTCAGTGCTACACAGGACTACTTCCTGCTGAACCAAGAGATCACACCTGATCCCATACTAAAGCAACACCCAGATGTGCTCTTCCTATCTATAGCACCAGGGTATTTTTTAAGGATTCTAATATTATACTTAAGTATAGTATCTTAGGCGATTATTTTGGATTGAAAAAAATATGTATATAGATAGGTAGGCGAATATTAAATATGAAACATACAATTTACTACTGAAATGTGTAAATTTTGGCGAATATTATGATAAAAAAACATATTTTATGTAAATATAGGCGATATTAGAGACTAAAAATGACTAAATAGCGAATTTATTTTTTGAAAAAAACCCCAAAATATAGCCAATTGGCTAAATTTCGCCCTTAAAAATTACCCTGTGTAGCACTGCCTGCCCAATCTGAATCAACATAACCCTACAGGTTAAACTTTTGATTCGCTTCATACTTGAGCCCATAATCCACTATACCCTTCAAGTACCTCAGGACATGCTTTACATCAACCTGGTGAACACTCCTCGGATCCGTCAGGAACTGGCTCAATGTGTTCACTGCAAAGCAAATATCTGGTCTCGTGTTTGTCAGGTACATCAAGGACCCAATCATCTGACGATACATAGAGACATCAACCAGCTCAGATGAAGCATCACATAGAAGCTTTCGATTCGATGCCATGGGTGTGGCCATGGCCTTGCAATCCATCATCCCAAATCTCTTCAGGATATCTACTGTGTACTTCCCTTGACCAAGGAAGATCCCACCTGAATTCTGCCACACCTCCATACCTAGGAAATAATGCATCATTCCCAAATATTTCATATCGAACTCAGTAGCAAGCTTCCTCTTAATCTCTGCAATCAATCTATCATCTCATGTTACAAATAATTTATCCACGTACATAAGTAGAATCATAGGATTCCCTTCCTCAACCTTGTAGTAAAGGTTGGAATCCGCTTTACTCTTGGTAAAGCCCAAGCTAGATAGGAAACTGTCCATCCTACCATACCAAGTTCTGGGAGCTTGCTTCAAGCCATACAAGGCTTTCTTCAATCTGCACACATATGACTCCCTGTCATGTATTTCAAAACCAAGTGGTTGCTCCACATATACTTCCTCTTCAACTACACCATTCAAGAAAGCAGTCTTGATATCCATCTGGTGTATTTTCCATTTCATTGTTGCAGTTAGGGAAAGTACTGTTCTGATGGAAGTATACCTGGCTACAGGTGCAAAAGTTTCTTCATAATCTATTCCCTCTTTCTGAGAAAAGCCACGAGCTACGAATCTTGCCTTGTATTTCTCTATACTGCCATCTGCAGCATGCTTGATTTTGTGGATCCATTTGGAAGACACAACAGACTTCTCTTTAGGTCTTGGGACAACATCCCAAACATCATTCTTCATTATTGATTGGTATTCCTCAACCATGACATCCTTCCATTCTTTCTTTTCCGCTACTTCTTCATAACTGGAAGTTTCTTTGTTCATAATGTCACAGAGTAAAGAAACATAGCTGGTATGTGATCTGGTTCTCTTATTTTCTCTGTGTTCTTCTTCTGGAATTCCAAATATTTCTGCATCTTGAATGAGCTCTCTAGCCCATACAGGTTTCCTCTTGTGAGAGTTATCCTCACGGGGTGGATCTATAGGTTCTTGCGGATCTTCAAACACATGAACAACTTCTGGAATTGCTTCAGTCATGGTAGTGTCTTGAAATCTAGTTTCCTTAGGTTCTTCATAAACTTCGATAGGTTCCTTCCTTGATTTGATGAATGTTGAGTTTTAATCAAATGTTACATCCCTGCTGACATCAATCTTCTTGAACCCTGGAAAGTATATTCTGTAAGCCTTCGAGCTTTCACTGTAACCCACAAAGATACCCTTCTTTCCTGAAGGATCTAGTTTGGTCCTCTTTTCCTTTGCAACATGAGTGTATACTGGACATCCAAATATTCTGAGATGGTTGACTTCAGGTTTCTTAACATAAAAGACCTCTTCTGGTGTCTTGTTGTCCAATATCTTGTGGGGTGTTCTGTTCTGCACATATACAACTGTTCTAGCTGCTTCTGCCCATAGATGCATAGGTAGATCTTGGTCATGCAGCATTGCCCTTGCTGCTTCCATGATTGTTCTATTCTTCCTTTCTGCAACTCCATTCTGTTGAGGATTATAAGGAGCAGTCAACTCCCTCTTAATCCATGAATCACTGCAAAGATTCTTGAAGTCACTTGAGGTGAATTCTCCACCATTGTCGGGTCTGAATGTTTTGATCTTTTTGTCAGTCTGATTCTCAATCAAGGTTTTGAATTCCTTGAACTTATCAAACACCTCATCTTTGTTTTTGAAGAAGTATACCCAAGTCTTCCTGGAGAAGTCATCAATAAATGAGACATATTAAACATACCCACTTAAAGAACTGGATGACATAGGACCACATACATCTGAGTGGATGATTTCCAGGATATCGTTTTCCTTGCTTTCACTGCTTGGGAAAGACTTCTTAATATTCTTACCTTTTGCACATCCTTTGCAAACACCTTCATGTTTGGTCTTGATTTCAGGAAGACCCTCTATAGCCTTGCTTGCAATTGGAAGTGCCCTATAGTGCATATGAGCAAGTCTTCTATGCCAAAGTTCACTTGGCTCCATGGATTCATGCACCATGGCATGTTCAGGTTGTCCTTTTAATTTATACAAACCTCCCTCTTGCTCTCCAATCACAATTGCATCATCTATGGTCTTTCCCTTTTGCCACATTAGGACTTGGCATCATCTATGGAGAGTAAGTTCTTCTTGAGCCCAGGTACATAAAGGACTTCTTTCATCTTCAAAGATTTTCCAGAATCTAGGTTGTAGGAGGCTTCACCACTTCCTTTGATGGGATATTGATAATCATCCCCAAGCTTCACTTTATGGGGTGATTCATGTTCAAACAGATTTACAAAGGATTCTTTAAACCCAATCATGTGTTTGGAAGCCCCGCTGTCAATTAACCAATCATTACAACCATGGGAGATAGTACCTGTGAGAGCATATATTAGAACATAATCTTCTTCACTTGATGAGTCATCATTACTATCATCACTTTCTTCCCTATCCTTCTTCTTTGGAGGTTCATCATCTTCAGCAGCATGAGCATGGTACCTTCTTTTGTTACCCTTCTTCTTCTTGTTGGAGTTGTTGTTGTTGTGGTTGTCCCTTTTGTTCTTGGGACATTATGAAGCAAAGTGACCCTTCTCATTACAAGTGAAACACCTTAGATCTTTCTTGTCTTTGTGAAAATTATGAGAAGATTTGTTCTTGTGATGGGATGGCTCCCTCTTGAACTGTTGGTTGTGGAGCCAGATCTTCTAGTCTCATAGATGATATTGTAGCAGCCGTGTTTGTACCCCAGTTTTATATGATATGTAGGTGGACTATACAGTCACCCCAGCGGGGGGATGTGGGGGGGACATCGCCCTCCCATGGGGTTCTAGGGGGGACCATCCCCTTTGGATGGGGGGTCCAGGGGCAGCACACCCGAAGAAAATTTTTGGGGCTGTTTTCACCAACTGTTTTGCAGGCCCATGGTTTTGGGTATCCCGTGGTATTTTCCCATTGTATTTCCTTTATAAAATAAAGACATTGTAATATGGCTAGGGATGATGATGTATTAGGTTTTATGCATTGTAAAGATCTCTGAGATCAGGAGATAGACTATGAAACAGAGAAGAGGAAGTGCAGCGGTTGTGCTGCAGGTTGTATCCCTTCACCTTGCTGGACGGTAATAATAATAAGGACTGGCAAATTTAGTGTGGACGTATCCCAAGTTGGGTGAACCACAATATATCTGTGTCTCTCTTGTAATGTGTATGTGTGATTATATTTGCATTTCTGTTTATTGTTATTGCTCTGCAATGCTGTTTTTCTAACAATTGGTATCAGAGCCAAAGGTCTATTTGGCAATTAAACTCGCAGGAAGCTACGGTTTCTGGTTCGAGTGGGAGCAACGGCAGAAGAAGGAAATTTTAAGGTCAAGAAGTTTAACGGCCAAAACTTTGGGTTATGGAAGATGCAAATGGAGGACTATCTGTACCAGAAGAATCTATTCCTACCATTGGGAGGAAAAGCAAAGCAGCCGACGACTATAAAGGACGAAGAATGGGAGGTTCTTGACAGAAAGGCTCTGGGAACAATACAGTTGAGCCTGGCTTCGTCGATGGCTTTCAATATCTCAAAAGAAACAACAACAGAGGGTTTGATGAGCGCATTGGGTAAGCTGTGTGAAAAACCCTCGGCCTCCAACAAGGTATTTCTAATGAAGCATTTATTTAATATGAAGATGTCTGAAGGTGGATCTGTTACTGATCATTTAAATGAGTTTAATACGATTACAAATCAGCTAAGTTTTGTAAGTGTGAACTTTGATGATGAGGTTAGGGCTCTTCTAATCTTGTGTTCATTGCCAGAAAGTTGGAATAGCTTGGTCATGGCTGTAAGTAACTCTGTCTCTGGTTCAAACACCTTGAAATTTGATGATGTTATTGGTGTTATTCTTAGCGAGGAAATGCGAAGAAAAAGCACAGGTGAGACATCAGGTAATGCGTTGACCATGGAGAGCAGGGGAAGACAAAAGGAGAGAGGAAAGAGCCAAGGTAATCGTGGAAAGTCTAAAACGGGCAGGTCCAAGTCCAAACTGGGAAAGATAGAGTGATGGAACTGTGGAAAGAAAGGACATCTGAAGAAAGACTGCAAATCTCTAAAGAAGAAAGGAGATGCACAGAAGGAAACTACCCAATAAGAAAATGTAGCAAGTGATGTGTTACAAGATGCTTTGATTCTTGCATTAGATAATACTAGTGATTATTGGGTAGTAGATTCAGGAGCTTCATGTCATGCTACACCCCATAGGAAATACTTTCATGAGTATGTTACTGGCGACTTTGGACATGTTTTATTGGGTGATGATGAGCCATGTAAAATTGTTGGAATGGGTAAGGTATGGATAAATCTTAAGAATAGAACTAATTGGTTGTTGAAAGAAGTTAGGCATATTCCTGCTATGAAAAGAAATCTGATCTCAACAGGGCAGTTGGGAGATGGCGGCTGTCTATCTATGTTCAGAGAAAAGTGGTGGAAGATCACTAAAGGATCAATGGTGATATCAAAAGGAGACAGAGTAGGTACGTTGTATTTATGTCCTCATAATACTGACCATTCTATCTCTTTAGCTTCCACAGGAACAGATACAGCATTGTGGCGTCATAGGCTTAGCCACATGAGTGAGAAGGGGATGCAGTCTCCACTCAAGGAAGTTGCTGCCAGATTTGAAGCAGGTAAGTTTGGAATTCTGTGAAAACTATGTTTATGGAAAACAAAAGAGAGTCAGATTTCTCAGGGTTGGGAAACAGAAGAAGAATGATAGTTACTGTTCATACCATGGGATTCGTAGAGAGAAGAAAGTCCCAAGAACACCACAAGAAAATGGTGTGTCAGAAAGGATGAACAGAACGATCATGGAGTGTGCAAGGTGTATGAGATTGCATGCAGGGTTGCCCTTACAGTTTTGGGCGGATGTTGTAAATACTGTTGTTTATTTAATAAACAAAGGACCTTCAAGTGCTTTGGATGGTGGTATTCCAGAGGAAGCATGGATAGATAAAAATGTAAACTACTCATTTCTGAGAACGTTTGGTTGTGAAGCATTTGTCCATATTGATAAAGAAAATAGAACAAAGCTTGAAGCTAAATCCAAGAAATGTACCTTTATTGGATATGGGGTTGATGAATTTGGCTATCGTTTATGGGATTATGAAAATAACAAAATCATCAGGAATAGAGATGTGATATTCAATGAAAAGGTCATGTATAAAGATCAGTTGCATGGAAAGAAACAGGAAAAAGAAAACACAGAGTACATAGTGCTTGATGAAATTAAAGAAAATGAAGTTCCGAAGGTGCCAGAAAATCAAGAGCAGCAGCAAGTACCTGAAACTTCTGCAACTGTAAGAAGATCTACCAGGTTAAGTAGACTCCCTGAACGATACTCTCCTTCAATGTATTATTGATTGATGACTGATTCCGGTGAACCAGAATGTTATGAAGAAGCAATGCAGGTGGAAACTAGAAAGAAGTGGGAGGAAGGCATGAATGAGGAGATGGACTCATTGGTAGGAAACCAGACTTGGGATTTGGTTCAGTTGCTTGCTGGTAAAAGAGCATTGCAAAACAAATGGATTTATAGGTTGAAGGAAGAATAAGGAGGTAAGAAGCGGTACAAGGCCAGACTTGTTGTAAAGGGGTTTGCACAGAAGAAAGGTATAGATTTTGATGAAATATTTTCTCCTGTTGTTAAGATGACTTCAATTAGGACTATCTTAATTCTAGTGGCGGTAGAATATTTGCATCTTGAACAGTTAGATGTAAAAACAGCCTTCCTCCATGGGGATTTGGAGGAAGAAATATATATGCAGCATCCACAAGGGTATGTGGTTAAAGGTAAGGAGGATCTAGTATGCAAGTTGAAAAAGAGCTTGTATGGCTTGAAGCAAGCTCCAAGGCAGTGGTATCTAAATTTTGACAGGTTTATGATAGAACAAGGTTATAGTAGATGTCATTCTAACCACTGTGTTTATTTCAAGAAGCTAGACAATAGAAGATATATTATCTTGTTAATGTATGTGGATGACATACTTGTTGCAGGGTCTAACATGCAGGATATAAATGTACTCAAAAGGAAGCTAGCTAATTCATTTGCGATGAAGGATTTGGGTGCTACAAAGCAAATCCTTGGTATGAGAATAATGAGAGACAGGAAAAATCGCAAATTGACATTGTCTCAAAGTGAGTACATACAAAAGGTGTTGGAGAGGTTCAGAATGCAGAATGCAAAACCTGTAAGTACACCTTTGGCTAGCCATTTCAATCTAAGTAAGGAAATGTGTCCCAAGACACAAGAAGAGACAGATTACATGTCCATGATTCTGTATCAATCAGCAGTTGGCAGCTTGATGTATGCCATGGTGTGCACAAGACCAGATATTGCACATGCAGTGGGAGTTGTGAGTAGATATATGAACAATCCAGGTAAAGAACATTGGAAGGAGGTACAGTGGATTCTCGGGTATTTGAGAGGTACTACCACTGAGGCATTCTGTTTTGGAGGTTCAGACACTGTTCTACAGGGATATGTTGATGTAGATATGGCAGGTGACAAGGATAGTAGGAGGAGCACCACAGGGTATGTGTTTACTGTAAGTGGAACAGCAGTAAGCTGGATTTCGAAACTACAGAAGGTTGTTGCACTTTCAACAACAGAAGCAGAGTATGTTTCCACTACAGAGGCTAGTAAAGAGATGATTTGGTTGCAGAGGTTTATGGAGGAAGTGGGTAGGAAGTAGAAGGATAGAAGATTGTATAGTGACAGCCAGAGTGCCATTCACCTTGCAAAGAACTCAACATTCCATTCCAAGACTAAACATATACAGCTCAAGTACCATTTCATACGCTCTGTTCTGGAAGATGAACTGTTGAAGCTGAAAAAGATACATACTAGCCAGAATCCTGCAGACATGTTCACAAAGGTAGTGACCAGAGAGAAACTGAGTTCGTGCTCGGTTTCAGTTGGCCTTCTAGCATGAAGGTGAAGAGGAGAAATTTTCCAAGTCCAAGTCCAGCAAGTGCAGCAGTGGTGGAGTTGTTGTGATCAGTCTCCAAGTGGGAGATTGTTGGTTATGGAGCCAGATCTTCTAGTCTCATAGATGATATTGTATCAACTATGTTTGTACCCCAGTTTTATATGATATGTAGGTGGACTATACAGTCACCCACGTGGGGGGGGCATTGCCCTCCCACAGGGTTCCAAGGGGGACCATCCCCCCTGGCTGGGGGGTCCGGGGGCCAATGGTCCCCCGGCGGGGGTTCGGGGGCAACGCCCCCGAAGAAAATTTTTGGGGCTGTTTTCGCCAGTTGTTTTGCGGACCCATGGTTTTGGGTATCCCATGGTATTTTCCCATTGTATTTCCCTTATAAAATAAAGACATTGTAATATGGCTAGGGATGATGATGTATTAGGTTTTATGCATTGTAAAGATCTCTAAGATCAGGAGAGAGACTGTGAAACAGAGAAGAGGAAGTGCAGCGGTTGTGCTGCAGGTTGTATCCCTTCATCTTGCTGGATGGTAATAATAATAAGGACTGGAAAATTCAGTGTGGACGTAGCCCAAGTTGGGTGAACCACGATATATCTGTGTCTCTCTTGTAATGTGTATGTCTGATTATATTTGCATTTCTGTTTATTGTTATTGCTCTGCAATCCTGTTTTTCTAACATGAACTTTCCTTTATTAGTGTGAGCTGTGAGAGATTGATCTTCATTTCCCATCTTCTCTTCTCTTGCCACAATCCTTGCTTCTTCTTGAGAAAATTCCTCCCATAATTTGTTGAAGGAGATTAACTTCTTTCTGGCACAGATCTCCTGCATAAAAGAGTCCGATGACCTAGGTAGGCCATTCAAAGTAGTCATAACAATTTCACCATTCTCCACCATTTCATCTACAGCTTCAAGTTGTTCCTTGATCTGAGAGACCTTGGAGAAATAGGATTGAATGGTTTCTCCAATCGACACCTTGACCCCTTTCAATTGATTCCGCAGGGTCATCTTCCGATTTATGTTCTTTCCTTCAAATAGCTTGCTCAAAGAGTCAAACATAGCCTTGGGTGTCTTTAGAGAAGACACATGGGGTATGAGATGGTATTTGATAGAATTAGCAATGATTCTCTTTGCCTTGACTAAGTTCTTCTTATGCAATACCTTAGCCTCTTCATCCTCTGGGATAGGGATGTCTTCTTTTATATATGAGTCCAACTCATTCTCTTCCAGGATTAACCCAATCCTATACTTCCAAGCTTGGAAGTTATCAGTCCCTTCAAGCTTATCCTCAAGCTTGGTGTGGTGAGACATCTTAAAGAGTACTTCAAATGGAAATAGAAAAGATTTAGGTCTTACCACTTGAAATGTTGAAAACTGGATCTAGTCCCGGATTAGGGTTTGTCGGAAAAACCCTAAAAATTCAAAATGTGAATTTCAACTTTCTGAAAGGATAGAAAGATACGCCTTGATGAGCTGATTAGCCTGGTGTATTCAGAATTTGAGATCAACAAAGCTTTACCCTTAAGATTTGCCTTTTTTTCCTTTCGGGTTCACTGAGGAGAGCCCTGAATTAGAGTTTGAGTTTCCCAGAGATCTACCTAGCCAAAAATATCTATCCAAAGCTCTAAACTTTGATTTTTACAAGACGCTTCCAGCTATGTCTTCAAATTTCAGAAATTCCTATTTTTGTGGAAACCGTAATTTTTAGGGCCAAATCTGAAAATGCTCAGAATTGAATTCTGATTGGACAGATAGATTCTCTTTGATGATTAGAGTCAATCTACTATACTGCTTTTCCAAAAACTGTGGAGAGAAACCCAATAAACAAGGAACTCAAGTTTCGGTCACTGCAAAATGTCTTCTTCTCACGTTAGCTCTGATACCAGGTTAAATTTTGAGCATTGTTGGCTGCTTTTTGGACAGACCCGGGTTTTAATGAAGCGCAGCAACAAAACCCCTTGGCGCACTGGCCCTCTCGGCAACGAGCTGCGCGGCAGCTCGAGGTCTCACCCGAAGTGGCTATGGGGGGCTAAGGAATCAGGTTTCCTTAACCTAGGCGACGTGGAGATTGCTCTTTCCTCCTTGACGATTCCTCTAAGGCGACGGTCTGACCTCTCTTCAGACTTAGGAGCGCAACAGCTCTCAAGCTCCTGCTCAGCAGCCTAGCTGTGCGGTACTTTCCCTCTTGCGCTAGGGCCAATTACCCTCTGCGTGGATATCCCATGCGTCGTCTCGCTAGCGCATCCGTCACAGCAACAAGTTCTCCTATCGCTGCGGCGTCGTTATCTACCGAGTCCTTCGACCCTTAACGATTATAGTCCTCAAGGAAGCTTCAAGAATTTACTCAATACACTCCTAAAGATAATGCAATATTTCTGTATTTACCGTTAGTAAGCTAAAACAGGTAATCATCTCTATCACAACATCACAATAGCGAGAAATATAAAGTCCACCTCCACGGGGAAAACCACGTCCACGGGAGTATCTTATATTAACCAGAAAAAGGATAGATTTATACAATATGCTGCGCACACAGCTGCAGCCTTAGATCTTTCCAGGAAACTCCACACACACAGCTGGGAGCCATTCTCTCGATCTATTCTCTTCCTCTCCAGAGATTACAATAGTTCAGACGTCGCCTCGGACTATCTGCAACTCAAGGATTAGCTTCACTGCTAACCCGCTTACTGACTAGTTAGCTATCTGTCTAACCAACTGACTCTCTATCTCACTAACTAACTAACTGACTAACTTCTACCCATTACAATTATTCATATATGTAGGTGGCCATGGCGGTCGCACCTTTAAAAAATTGTGGGCCTTTCCCAGCAGTAATCCCCAAAAACCCTAACCACGCACATGGCTAGGTGTACTGTAGGCACCGCTTGCAGTCATGTCGCCGCTTCCTACAGGCTCCATGAATTTCGGCGCAGCTTACGGGTATGGATGCCTCGTCCTTCACCTTCAATGCTTTGGTCCGTTGCTCTTCCTTGATCCGAGCAACCATAACTTCTGTACTTAGCTTTAAATGAGGGTAGCTGAGCCCTCTACTCCATTGCTTCATTGATTATGGTAGCTGAGCTTTCCACTCTGCTACCTTCATTCCCTTCTGACGTGCGCGCGAGCTCCGCGATTTCTGGTCCGTGATCCGCGCTGAGCTCCTCCATCTGGCACCGTACTGCGCACCGTCTTCTTCTGTCCCCAAAATTGGCGCTTATTCAAAACTTAGCATTCTTCCATACTTGTGCTTTTTCCTCAAAATTCGCAGCTTTTACCATAGCTGCGGCCTTGGCTCCAACAAGCATTAATTCACAATACTCTTGGATCTTTACTGAGAGAATAACATATACAGTATATCAATGCATAACAATCACAATAAGCATCACAAGCATCACAAGAATCAAAAGCATGAGAGACAAGAGACACAGAGTTTCCGTGGGGAAAACCCTAAGGTGAAAAACCCCACAACTTCTTCAGAGATAGAGAGAGCAATGGCTCAACCAAAGTACAACCAAAATACACTTTAGATAGTCTCCTAGAGCATATGATCATCCTCCTCACTAGTACACCACTTTCTGAGTGAGAGAAGTGTGTCTTTCCGAATGATCCAAATAGAGATCTCCTGATCTCTATTTATACTTAACATGTTTTCCCATTTACACTATGGGGACGACTTGTCTATCTAGATACATCCACAATATAATATATATTTCAGGGCCGACCCCACACATGGTGGTCTAATAACCCATTGGCAAGTACACACACTTGCGACACTTGCCAATCCACATGATGACACTTCCTTATAGAGGAATAACACATCTCTTATAAGGGTACAATAAATATATATGAAATACATTCCGAAGTTACATATACATCAACACTGAAATGTCCTTTAACCTACTGTATCGTTATTTACCTTTCTTTTGACATCAAAGATCAAGGCTCATTGTAACTTTTTTAATCACTTTTAAATTTATTATGCTTATTATTCTATCGAAATGTTCACACACATATATGCTTATTATGCTATAGAAATGTTCATTGTAACTTTGTAATCAATTTTATAAATCTATTATGCTTATTTTGTTTATTAACATATTTGCACTAATCCAACATGATTCCTGATTGTTCACACACACATATGTGTTTTATATTCTCCTTCTAAGAAAGTAGAACCCATAAAGATTCCATCCTCCTAACCATCGTTTTTCCATCCTCACTCTCTGTAACCTCTAATGCTCACAGGAATGCAAGATATACTTGGAAACATAACTTGCAGCTAAATAGAAAACTTCCTACATTTATGGAACTAACTCCTAAAGTTCTTGTAATTGTAATTGTCATTATTATGTTAAAATTTATTTTCATACTTAAGACAATTTAATAACGTATATCCACAGGCTTGGCCTATTACTGTAAGTTGAGTTGTTGTTTATAATTACATATGCACAAATGAAAATTGGACACATGGGTCTTATTTGGAATCATGTCACCTAGCCCATCCTCCTATTGGTTGCTCCGAGTTCATTCTGATCTAGATTGTCCTTGAGCAAGCTTGAACTCAAGCAACCTATTGTCAATACTTTTGTATATCCACATGCTAATTCTTCATTGTTTATGGCATTACTAGAACATTCCCAAATAGCTTAACAGTTTTCAAATGCATTCACAAATTATTGTGCCCAAAAACTTTCTTTAGATAATTCTTCAATTCTGCTCTTAGGTTTGTAGAGTTCCTATAGAGATCATCCTCTTGTTCTCATAACTCTCTAGACTGCTTACTTTCATCGGTTGTAGTTTATTCTTTCCTTTTCCTTAGTTTTGAGCTAGATGTTCTCCTCGAGACATTTAAAAGTTGTATTCTCAATCATTGATACAAAAAACTAAGTCATACAATCAGGTACCAACAACAGGTGAAGATATTTTTGTCAATCATATCCAAGGCTGGAGGAAGTCATTTACAACAAACATCTAGTAAATTCATAAAAGGTAAGCCTGTGTCAATTTTCCAAACATCAACTTGTTGATTCACTTAATTTTCTATGCATACCCCCCTATAAATCATATCATCATCATCAAACTCCTTTTAAAATCAGGTTGAGTAATATTCTCTTCAAAGTATACTTATGCAACTGTTTTAAGAATTTCAAGCTCCCCTTATCAACATGCATCTTCCTTGAGTCACATAGGGCCAAATTGTATTACTTCATTCTTTACAAACTTCATCCCTTCATGTTTTCCTTCTGTTAATGTTAGCAATCCGATCCTAGGACCTGTTTCTTAGATACCACCATATACCTTTCAATCCATCCTCCAACAATGAACTCAAGGTGTACCTAATGTCTTTGAGATACCTTAAGCTTGGCTTGCCATATGGCTTCCATCTTCTTTGCAAAAATCAACTTCATTCTTGTGATGCCTACAATGGCCTATCGTCATGTCCTCATATGCCTGCAGTTGGTCCTTTTCCAGATGCCCGCAAGGTCTCCTCATATCTCCCATAAAATGCCCACAAGAGGCTCCACAAAATGCCCGCAGAGGCCTTAAACAATGCCCACAGAGGCCTTAGACAATGTCTGTAGAGGCTTTATACAATTCCCGCAAGGCGATTCAAATGCCCATAGAAGCCTTATACAATGCCCGCAAGGGGCTTCAAATGCCCGCAGAGGCCTTATACAATGCACGCAAGGGGCTTCAAATGCCTGCAAAGTCACCAATATAAATGCCCACATCTTGCTTTCATAAATTCCCGTAGAGTCTTACTTCAAACATGCCCGCAGCTCTATGATATGCCTGCACAACCCTTAAAATATGCCCGCATGGGAATTTTGAAATGCACGCATGGGGGCTTCAAGAATTCCCGCAAGGGATCTTGAATGACCTTAAATTATGCCTTCATGTTGCTCTTAAATATGCCCATAGGGGTACTTTGAAATGCCAATAGGGCCCTTAGAGAATGCTCACTGTGATCCCCGCAAAGTGTCCTTAGTCATGATTTTTGGTCATCATCAACTTCATGCTTTCCAAGTCCTCAATATTTTTCATGTGCCAAGTCATCAACTTCATGCTTGTTTGACCTTTTCCATGTCATGTTCTTTGATGTCTTTGTCTTTTCCTTCATTGTCTAGCCAAGTCGTTGTCATCAATCCTCCATGTCACCTTTTCCATGTCTATGTCCTCCAGCTTGTTTTCCATGCTTGTCCATGCTTGTCATACTTTGTCCTTTACCATGCTATGTCCTTGTTCTTTGTCCTTTGCCATGTATTGTCCTTTTCCATTGCAATTCACCTTTGTCATTAATGTGGTGTCAGCAATGCCAACCTTGCTTATCACGGATTTATTGCATACTAGTCGCAGAACAAAGGAATCACTTTTTCTGCCTAAATTAGATGATCTGTCGATTCTTTGAATCTTGACAGATCCTCCCTGATTTGTTATGATGTAATTGCTCTTTTAATTAATTTGCATAAGATCGAAGAATCTTGATTATATTCTCATCTTCGGTTGGATGAGGACCATTTTACTCTATTTTCTGCATTTCAATGTATTCACCATCAAGCATTTCTTCATTCATAGGTCTACTGATGAATTTATTAAAATTCTAGTAGAGTTACATCAAAATTAATCTTGACAACCGCTCAATAAGACCAATCACATGAAAGGTGAGAAACTGCCTTACTAACAATGAAAACTTCTCTCAAAAGCACCATGGAATGAAAACAACATAGTTGGCAAGTAATTAGTAGGAAATTTGTCTATGGAAGAAGGGGTTATGCCCGCAAGAGTTTGGTTATTCCCACAGGGGGATTAAGGGATAAAAGCTCACAAAGAGCTTTGTTATGCCCACAAGGGGATTAAGGGACAAAATCTCACAAAGAGTTTTGTTATGCCCACAAGGGGCTTAGGAAGATGCCCGTATAGGCTTAGAATTTATGCCTGCAGGGAAATTGTAAATGCCCCCAAAAAGGGCTTAATATGCCCGCAAGAGGGCTAAGTAGAATTCTCGCAAGAGGGCTAAGGAGAATGCCTGGAAGGACTAAGGATGCCCACAAGGGATAAGGAGTATGCCCGTAGGATCATATGCTCGCAGGAAAGTGTAAATGCCCACAAAAGGGTCTTAATATGCCCACAAAGGGGGCTAAGGATACCCGCAAGGGATAAAGATTCCCACAAGGTATTTTGAAAATACCGCAGAGGCTTAAATGCCCACAAGGGTTTAAGCTATGCCCCAAAAGGATCTCAAGGCTAGCCCGCAAGTGAAGATGCCTGGAAGGGATTAGGGTTAAGCCTGCAAAGGCATAAGTCTATGCCCACACGTAAAGGAGATAAGCCCGCAAAGGCTTAAGCCATGCTTGCAAGGTGCTTAAGGCATAAGCCCGCAATAGCTAGGCCATGCCCGCAAAGAAAAGAATCATAATCCCACAGAGTGTTAACACCCAAAAAGTGCTCGCTACCTCATCTCCCTCATTACATGACTCATTCGTCCATATTTCCTAGCATATTTTCCTCGAAAACCTTTAAAAACCATTAAAAAGCCTTCAAAAGGCCAAAAAACCCCCTTTTTTCCCCAAAATGATTTAAATTCCTCCAAAAATAGCAAAAACCCTCTAAAAGGGCCCTAAATTCCCAAAAATCAAATAAAAGGGAATAAAAAATACAAAAAAGAGGAAAAAGAGGGAAAAAAGGAAGCAAAAACCCTATACAATTGACCTAAACCATATGGTGCCAAAAACCATGGGTCAACACTCCACCACTAAAAACCTATAAATAGGTGATGGAGGCTCCCCATTTCATATCCCCAATTTCTCCCATCCTTATGCTGCCAAAAATTCTCTTGAAACCCTAGCTCTCCACTTGGAGCTAATTTCCCACTCGAGAACCCCTTTGGCCCATATCCAAAACACCTTGGAAGAAGGAGAAGGAACATCACTGAAGCATTGGAGCAGCCCCTGGACTATTGCAAAGGCTCCACCAACCTCACATTTGAGGTAAACTTAATACAAAACAAATTTTCATTATCTTGTCATTTCTTTTTTATGCACATGCTTAGAATAGTTTACTGTGTTTATTTACTGTCTCATGTTTTATTGTTTATTGAACTACTACTAAGGAGTCCCTTCTCCTTAGTAGGTGCTCATTTGCACAAGCTGGAGTGAAAACCCTAGCTATAGTTTTGGAGACTCCCCTAGTGTTCCTTTGAATTTCTAGTTATAATTTTTAGAAGTTTTTAGTTTTCTGCAATAATTTTTCTGTTTTCCCTTTTGGTAGTTGGGTTTGCTGCCGAAAATCGCATTTTTTTCCCCACAGCTATGATCCGACCGTAGCTTTCAGTCTGTTTCCTGCGATCCGACCACAGCTCTCAGCCTATTTCCTGTGATCCGACCGTGGCCCTCAGGTTGTTTCCTGCGATCTCCCCATAGCTTTCAATCTGTTTCCTGCGATCCGACCACGGCTCTCAGCCTGTTTCTTGCGATCCAACCGTGGCCCTCAGACTATTTCCTGCAATCCGACCGCGGCCCTCAGACTATTTCCTGCGATCTCCCCACGGCTCTCAGCATGTTTCCTATGATCTCCCCGTGGATTTTAGTCTGTTTCCTGCGATCTCCCCATGACTTTCATCCTGTTTCCTGCGATCTACCCACGGCTTTCAGCCTATTTCCTGCGATCGCCCCGCGGCTTTCAGCCTATTTCCCGCGATCTTCCCATGCAGTTTTGCCACAGACCCGCGATCTATTTTCTGCACTTTTTTACTCTATTTTGAACCCAGAACTTTGCTGCAATATTTTCTGCCCCTGCACAGCCACCTATTCTATCTACAGCCATACTTACCTACAGCCGTTTTCTACATTTTACTTTCTATTCCATTTACAGAGTTTTTTAAGTTTAAGCATTTCAATTGAAAAGGGAAACTTTTGCAATACAACTTTTAATTTCTGCATTATTATTAGTTAGAAAGTTGCCCACCCCGTGGCACTTTTGATTGGGTTCATTACCTCACATGCACACACTCTGTCACCTAATTCAAGTGAGCCTTAAAATACTACTTAACACTACCAACATTCTAACCCCACTTTGGGAACACATAAGAATATTTTAGTTAGGTAGGACAGGGGGGATAGGAATCCAAATAACACCCCTCGATCGCTTACACTTGAGACATAGTTGTTGTCCATTAGGGAACCAAAATACCCTAGTATGTTTTGGCACGGTCACAACCATTTTATCAGAGGGCCTCTCCTTTAGGAGGGTTGAAGTATCTAGACTGGTTCCGGAGGCCTGAGTGGAATACCGCAATCCATTCAGTAATCGAAGGCTACCTACTCGTTGGTCTGCGTGTGGTGATTCCTTTTAGGCCCACACGGTGATAGGACCGGAGCTGCAGATTCACCTTTTCTGGACGTGTCATGAACGGGGTATCTTAGTTTCCTTTCTTCTAGGATTGTCTTACCCGGTGTCCCTCCCAGTAGGGGGATATCTATAGCCACTTGGCTCTTCTATCCATATTGTCTGACTTGGATTTCATCACCTTGCAAAGGATATGTCTGGTTGAGTCAAAATACTATTTAGCTAGGTGTTTGCATGCTCCCTTACCTCCCTTTGGTCTAGTGAGTCCACTATTTTTATTTTTTAGGAAACCCGCTGCTTGTTGGTATTCTGACGCTCCACTTATTGTAGCACAGTTCTTACAGTGAGTGTTTTGAGCTGGTTGTTGGCCTAAGTGCCACATTTTTTGTGCTCTCCTTCTGCACACTCGACTGCATTAGGGTTTTTGAGTTTTTTTTCACTCGACACAACCCCCAGATACTTGACACCATCTGTCACCATTGAGTCCCCGAGACATTCTCGGTGCCTCCGGTGTGAGCCCCCGCAGCACGGTTCACTTGAAATCACCCGTCATAGACATAGATCTTCATCACTTGATACCACTCATCATAGATCTTGAGCTTTGTCACTTGATTCTACTCGTCGACGACATAGAGCTCCGTCACCCAACCTGGACGCCCCTTATTTCACATGTAATTCTGAGGCAGAGTCAAAGAACCCCACTTATATTGCACCAACTAGCCTCATGGCTGGCATGACTTCCAACCCTTTCTTTGTAGGAACCACTGTTGGAGCATCCACCACCACCCCAGCTACCACACCCGCTTTGGGTATGCCCTCGATGGGGCCCACATCCACCATTTCGATCAGTGTGCCCATTCTAGTGGCTAGCATACCCAACCCAACTCCACTAGTGACTCACACTACCATTGACAGTGCAGGACCATCCCATACCACCTTCGTTCCTCCCCGTGGGGGAAACGTCCCCAACCTAAACCCAGCCCCTCCACTTGGGGGAATTGGCCCCAACGTGGTCATGACCACCAGTATGTCACATCCTTCTACTAGTTTTCCATTCATGGCTAGTCTCAACCTTCCTGATCTGGCCAGACTGACCAACGATCCCATCAGACATGACCCTGCGTCGCCTCACATGCCCACCAAGCTCCCATCAGACATCCCTAAGTTTGAGGGAAAGGCAGGTGAAGACCCCCAGAACCACATTATGTACTTCCATCTATGGTGTTGCTCTAACTCCATAGTGGACGACTCTGTTCGACTCCGTTTGTTACAACTCACCCTCACTGGCTCTGCAGCCAAGTGGTACATCGAGCAGCCCCATGGGACCCATGCCACCTTTACTTCCCTCGCCTCGACCTTCCTGCAGTTCTTTTAGTTACCTATCCACTATGACGCGGGAGTTGAAATCCTACTATCTTGCAGACAGAATACGACCACCCACATCACTGACCACATTCATGAGTGGCGTCGATGCCGAAGCCTGTGCAAAATCAATTTAGATGACTGTATCTTCTTAGATTAGTTTCTAAAATCTCTCCTTCGTGTCATTGCCAAGGATGTGGCATCCGAGCGACCCTAGTTCGAGGAAGAGGCCATCATCAAAGCCCAGCAATTTGACCTTATTTACGCCCAGTCTGGTTACCTCTATACCATCATACCTGATGCCCCCCACGGCGATTCCTCCTGACACGATGCGTCAGGGGAATCCCATGCCGCAGATGGAATCATTGGCCGTACTGCCTCACATAACCAACCATTTTCCATAGCACGTCCTAGCCATGGCCCTGACCTTTCGCGGGCTACATCCCACTCTGGAGAAACCAATTCGTATGCTCCCATGGCACATCACCACCATTCCCACGAACCCTCATGTCCACCTCAGTGCTTTGGTCATGCAAACCCCGCTTACGCCCCCGCGGTCACACCTCAGCCATATTACCACCCTTTGGCCGCGCAAGCTCCTGTATCCTCTCAAGCCCCCCTGCTTATTATCTGCCACAGGCAGCCCCTGCGAAAAACCCACAACCAGTCACACAAACATATCGGAAACCCCCACAAGGTCCAGCACCTGCACCGCCTCCACCCACTTATTATCCACCACAGCCTGCTCCCGCACTAGCACAACCCCAGAGCCCACCTGCTGCCCAAGGGCAAGTGTATGTGCAACAAAATCCGTAGCCCAACCAAAATAAACAACGCCAGTAAGGCCAACAAAACCATGTCAAAGGAGGTAACCACATGAACAACCCCCCTCCAGACTAAGGCGGTCAACCCCCTAATCCTCCGAACAATAATAATGCGGCACCTGCCAACCAAAACCCCGACAAGCTTCCCAAGCAACCCAAAAACCCTAATTTCCAAATGAACCATCCTTGTTCTATTTGCAGGGTCTATGGCCATTACACACATTCTTTCCCACATCTGGAGCGGGCTCGACAACTCTGGACCGATGATGCCCACCGCCAAGGACACGCGGCACCTCAGGTGCCACCTAACCCCCCACCACCTCAGGCTCAAACCTTGGTGTTACAAAACCCTTTACCAACCCAAGGTGTGGTGAGCACTCAACCGTTAGATCCCCCTAAAGGAAATGCGCCACCACAACAGCAGATCACTTATGCCGCTCCTGATCAACCCATGGTAGAATTAGGTACCCATCACTTGTTAATGATGTCATCCACCGATGTCAACCTTCAAACCTGTCGGAACCAATATGGCTCCACCCCTGAAGCCCATCCCGCTGACAAAAACACCAATGCTCTTCCCACCAATCAGTCATTACGAATACCTCCAGCTCCACTAGATGGAGCCTCAAAAGCCCCTCGCTTCCCACTTCGTCGCATCAACAATAACCCCAATGCTCGCGGTGTGTCTAATTGCAATATTGTGGATGACTTAGCTCAGTCCCATGCAGCCATGTCTGCGTTAGAGGTCTTAAAAAACTGCCCTACACAACGCAAGACTTTGCTCTTAGCCATTGGTGCTATTGACCCAACCGATTCACGAATGATGGCCTTTGATTTAGACCAATCCGAACCACGCCTGCCTTCCACATTAGCATTCCAAATTTCTGTATCCATTCGGAATCTTGTCATCCATCGATGCAGCATCGATGCAGCATCGATGAAGGTGCCTCTACATGCGTTATGTCCACATTCGTTTGGCAGAAGTTGGGATCCCCTACTCTCTAGCAGTCCACCGCCGCATTGAGAGCCTATGATGGCCGTTCGGCTCAACCCCAAGGTCTCTTAGCTAATGTCCCCATCCAGTTGGTTGGTAAAACAGTGCTCATTGACATAGAGGTCATCAACACCCAACTTGATTATAACCTCTTACTTGGCCGCAGTTACATGTACGCCATGCGGGTGGTTGCCTCATCCGTTTTTCGTACCATGATGTTCCCCCATGACGGACGCATGGTCAAGGTTGATCAACTCACCTATTATGATCCCAATGCCCCCGCTGCACTCGAAAATGTTCTCCCCATGGTTGAACAACCTGTTTGTGGTGCATCTACCTCGTTGGTTTACTCGGTGGGACCCAGAGTTTACTCAGATACGCCGATGACCGCAACATTCCAATCCATTCCACCCCCATCACCAGCGTTCGACATATATGACTTATGTACCCTTTCCCACAATACACCAACACCCAACCATCAAATTCCCTTGCTACCCCAACCGCCATTGGTACCTAGTCATGTTGGTGTTACACCCATCCACACAATCCCCTTCCTATTTCCCCCTTCAGGAGTAGTAAGCGCCCCTGTTATGGCTAGTCTCATCCTCCCCGGGTTAGCTTTAGGATTACCTGTATGGTACATCACGCCTCCTGTTTCCCCTCCGACACCAAATGTCATCCTACAACTGGTGCAACCCATCACCACTACTAGTCAACCACCTCCCAATGTCACTACTCCTTCCTCCTCCACCAATTCATCCCCTCTTATCAAGCACACTGGGGGCAGAGGCCCACAGCCATACACTGCTTTACCCCCGCCCAAAACGGTTAAAAATACCCCCACGTTTCGCGCTCCTCCCAAATGCTCATTGTGTGATGAGTTGGGCCATGCTATCCATCAATTTCCATAATTACCTGCATTACAAGAGCACATGCAAATGCTTGACGATGACCCCAACATCCTGGTTGTCCAACTCGACCCTACCCCTAAGCCTCGTGATAAATCCCTGCGTACCAATCACCCTTGTGCAATATGCTGTATTTACGGCCATTACATACATCACTTCCCTGATCTCCCAAATTACAGAGCCTCCCTCTATGAGATGAATAACTTAAACCTCGAAACGGATCCCCCCACCATTCAAGAGATCCACCCCCCAGCATCCCCGCCAACCAGAGAGATTAATAACATTTATATGATCTCTTCTACTAGTACTCCCTCGTCAACCGATTTGACAACCCAAAGTTTTCAGAATGATGAGGAGATTCTCGAGGCTCTTACTGCACCTGATTACCCCTGGGAAGATATGCACCAACATTCCTATTTCCTCCCGGAAGAGTCCTCCCCCACCATAGCCACCCAATTTTCGGTTGAGTCCAAAGATTTCCTCCCCACCAAAGTTGATTGGTTTAAAGAGCCCATTCCCACTCCTCATGCCTTCAAGGAAGGTAACATGGCCAATATATCACCCACAATCCACATTGATATCTCTGCCCCAGCTGGTGCTCCTAAACTCATTACGTTAGGAGCCTCCTACACTAAGTACGAGATCAGAGAGTACAAATTTTTTTTTCAAGAGTTTCGCGATGTCTTTTCCTGGTCCTATACCGAAATGCCTGGTCTTGACCCCGCTATCATAGAGCACCACATTGACACATGGCCAGATGTACCTCCCATTTGCCAGAAACAGTGCCCCATTCACCCATCAAAGCTCCCCATCATTAAAGCAGAGATTGAGAAACTTTGCACAACATGATTCATTTATCCTATTGCATACACCACTTGGGTTTCTAACCATGTCCCTGTTAACAAGAAACAAGGCACCATCAGAGTATGTACTGACTTCCGCGATTTAAACCGAGCATGTCCCAAAGACAACTTCGCCACACCATTTATTGACCAACTCATCGATGCGTGTGCGGAGCATGAAGTCCTATCTGTCATGGACGGTTTCTCTGGATACAACCAGATTCAGATCTGCAAGGAAGATCAATACAAGACTGGCTTCACCACCCCATGGGGCACCTTTTCCTATTGTGTCATGCCTTTCGGCCTTAAAATTGATGGTGCCACCTTCCAGCGGGCCATGACCTATTGTTTTCACGACTTGGTCCATATCCTATTAGTCTATCTTGATGACCTCACAACACGTTCCAGGAAACGATCAGACCACCTTAATGACCTCCGGCAAGTCTTTCTACATTGTCACAAGTATCATATCCGCTTGAACCCACTCAAGTGTGTCTTTTGCATTCTGGCAGGCCGGTTGTTGGGTTTCATTGTTTCCCATAAAGGAATTGTTTTTGATCCCCTCAAATTCCAAGCCATCATAGACCTTCCCACACCACACACGCTCTGGCAGCTCCAGAGTTTACAGGGGAAATCTAATTTCCTCTGTCGCTGCGTTCCTGATTATGCCACCACAGTTCATGGTTTCTTACGCCTGCTTCGTACTCACATACCCTTTGTTTGGGATGACCAGGCACAAGCTACATTCAAAGCCCTTAAAAAAGCTCTCATGCAAGCCCCTTTGATTTCCCCTCCAGATTTCTCTCAGGACTTCATCCTTTACGTCTCGGCATCCGACCACGCCGTATCAAGCGTCCTGGTTCAAGAAGACACTGCTCGCCAAGAGCATGTCATTTATTATGTTAGCCAAACCTTGTCTAGACCACCCCTACGTTACACATATGAAGAGCCACTGGCCCTTGCTGTCGTCTTTTTTGTACAAAAATTGTGACATTACATTTTACTCAGTCATACCACAGTTGTCGCCGACTCCAACCCCATGGTCTATCTCTTGAATCGGCGACTTTTGCAAGGTCACATTGCTAAATGGGTAATTATCCTCCAAGAATATGACCTAACTTTCACAACCCCTAAAAGCAATAAATCCCTCGCGCTTGCCCAGCTCATAACTGATCTCCCGTCTCTTTTTTCATCCCCACAAATCTACGATGAGTTACCCGACAATCACTTGTTTATCATCTCATCCGATGACCCATGGTACGGTGATATTTTCCTATACCTTCGCACGCAGAAGTTTCGACCTGACATAAATCGTGATGGACGCCGCTGTATCCGTCACTAGGCATCTCGGTATGTCCTCTTCGGTGATGTCCTTTACCGGCGAGGGGTGGATACTATGCTCTGTCGTTGTCTTACACACGAGGAAGCCGAACAAGTCCTCAATGACTGTCATAGCAGCGCCTGCGGTGGACATTTCTCTGGAATGGCCACCACCCAAAAGGTCATCCGCGCTGGATACTTATGACCTACATTCTTTATCGACTACATCACAGCGGTCAAACATTGCCATAACTGCCAACTTTTTGCCCCTAAGGCTCGGACACCACCTGCCCCGCTACACCCAGTTGTCACCGTTGGTCCCTTCTGCAAATGGCCCATCGACTTCATGGAATGTAAACCCTCATCCGCAAACGGCCATAAGTACATCATTATCGCCATTTACTACTTCACCAAATGGGTTGAAGCCATGCCCACCTTCAATTGTAAATCCGACACTGCTGCCCGTTTCTTTTTTAACCATGTTATCACACAATTCGGTGTCCCCAAACAGCTGGTCTCAGACCATGGTTCACATTTTGAAGATGCCATTTGGCGCGAGTTGTCCACTCTTCTGAAATTCGAACATCAGTATTCCTCTGCTTACTACCCCCAAGGGAACGGCCAAGTTGAGGCCATTAACAAAATTTTAAAAACCATCCTCCAACGCACTGTTGACCATCATAAGTCCAATTGGCATCACATGCTTTTCCCTACATTATGGGCTTACCGTACATCAACGAAGACCGCCACCGATTTTACCCCATTTTATTTAGTTCACGGTGTAGAGTCTGTCCTCCCCATTGAGTGTCAGATACCTACGTTACACATCGCCATCGAGCTTCTCCCAAACACCTCCCCACTCGAGCAACGTTTGCTATCATTGGAACAAGCTGAGGAAGACCGTCGCACCACCCTCCAAACCATTGAAGCTGCCAAGAACCGCTCCAAAGATGGTTAAGACAAACATGTCCACCCACGAACTTTTCGTGAAGGAGACCTAGTCCTCGCCTATAACCAAGCCCGTGACAAGACCTGTAAAGGAAAGTTTGAATCCATGTGGCAAGGCCCCTACATCGTGCATACCTACCTTGGACATGGGGCATATATTTTAACTAACTCGGAAGGCCACCCCTTTCGCAACCACCGTAATGGGTTATATATTAAACGTTTTTATCCTTGATCTAGGTGGATATCGGTGGCGGCCCACCTCTTCCAATTGGCTCAAAACAGTCTTCTGGCAATTTTGGTAAATTACTATTTTTAGCAGTTTTTCGGGTCCTGAACTTCCGGAGCCATTTGAGGCCCTAAACGACATTTTTTGGCGATTTGGGGGACCAAATGGTTGCCTCTGGCATGCATTTGGGCCCATTTAAAAGTTGTAAATCTCGGATAGACCTTCCCAACGGGCTACCGAGCGCCCCAAACGGAGATCGTATGCAAATGTTATGACCCCGGGAAGTTGACTGTTCAACTAACCACCTTGGGGCCGCAAACTTTATGACGGTTCATCTTCTAGGGTTAGGTTTTTGGATGTTCGGGATTCTTTCCCTCATGCTTAGGATAAAAAGGCCCTTTCGGCCTCTCTTTGTATTCATCTTGGCACGAATGAGCATAGAGGCCACATCTCTTCTCAGATATAGCTACCACCATTCTAGCTATTGTATTTTACAGTCTGTTCTATTTCCTCTATTTAATAGAATATGGGTTTACTGTATCACTGTGTTATTTGCAATATATCTTTGTATATGATTTTGTATATGCTATCTTTTGTTTCATTCCCACATAAATCCGGATCAGTGGTATCAGAGCGGTCTGCTCTTTGATTGTTTCTCGGTGCATGTCCCCGACGAGGTCAGGATACAGAGAGTTGGGTCTCGAACTAGTTTCACTTGGGGAAGACCACTCTCGCCGCCGCAAACGGCCTCCCATGGCGGAAGAAAAGAGAGACGACGGAGCAGTAGATCCTATCAAGTTGTTGCTCGAGGAATCCCTCGCGCGACAGAGGAATGAGATGATGGATAATTTCGCCCAGATCCTTCAACGCATGCCAACAGCGGCAAATGCACCCTCAATGAGCAGCCATTTCGGAGATACGACTCCCTTCAAGGTACAAGTTAATTTTGACATCCCTTTATTTTAAGGCCAAATCGATGCCGATGCCCTAGATAAATGGTTGAATCTACTAGAAGGGTACTTCTCTGTCCACCAATTTTCCGACAGGGAAAAGATCATCTTTGCGCTCCTTAAGGCCGTCCCCCATGTCAAACATTGGTGGGAAACTTATTGTGAGCAAAACTCATCAGACGAGTCTGGATTGTTTGAATATTCCAATCCCACTTGGGCCTCTTTTATAGATGCCACCAAGGAACAATATTACCCTGTTGGAAACTATGATGACCAGTACACAAAATGGACCATTCTGCATCAAGAGAGGGACCAAATCGTGTCGGAGTACACCAACAAATTTCATACCTTGCGCAAAAAGCTAGGTATCAAGGACTCCGAGCTTCACCTAGTACTGAAATATCGCAGTGGCCTACACCAGTATATCCGAACAGAGATGGATTTCCTGGAAATATCTTCACTCGGATCCTCCTATCGATATGCTGTCAAAATTGAGCAGAAATTTCAGCAAAAGAACAAGCGTGACTTCGGACCTGCGCAGAAGTAGGGCAAGGGAAACTCTGGCTCAAAGAGCACGGGGCAGGAAAAGGACAACCAGTCCCAACCACAAGCAACGAAGGGCAAAGAAAAGACAAAGAAGGACACCAGGAAGTGGTACGAGTTCCACAAAAGCGCCTGGCACAACACTGATGATTGTCGCTCAAAATAGTCATTAATGGCTGAGATCAAAGCTTCAGAATCAGATACCAGTTCCGATTCTGACTCGGAACCTAATTTCACAGCCGCGCGAAAAGGGAAGCAGATCATTGATGCAGAACCCAGTGCCATTGTTTCCACCACACAGATTCAGCCGGAGGAGCCTGAAGAGTCAGAGGCAGAGGAGCGCCTTTTACACTCACAGATGTGGGTGAAGGGAATTCCCCTACACTTTGTTGTGGACAGCGGCAGCCAAAAGAACCTGATCTCAGAAGAAGTCATCAAGAGATTGGAGCTACCAATAACGCCACACCCACAACCATACACCATTGGATGGCTAAGCCAAGGATGAACGATCCGTGTCAGTCACCAATGTCGCCTACCATATGGCATCAAGCCCTTCAAAGATGAGGTATTGTGTGCTGTGGTCCCACTTGAAGCATGTGATGTTCTTTTAGGACAACCATATATGTGGAAGCGTCATGCTGTATATGAATCACGACCTCGCAGTGTCATTGTCACTTTGGAAGGACAACTCTATCGGATACGAGAGATAGTTGCACCTACCCCAAACGAGCAGGGAAGAAAGATAATCTCCCACACTGGGGAATTTTCCCTATTCGCAATTGCCACTAAAGGTGAACATCAGATCGCGGAGACATCCACAACCTCTGCAAATTATCCTTCTACTCAGCAGAAAAAAGAAAAACACAAAGTTAGTGCAGCATCGCCTATTCGGGTACCTCTACAGTGCAAGGCCACGCATTCAAGGGGCCCCTCCAAAAAGAAACCATCCACACTAGTGCATACCAAGGATACCACAACAACCAAAACTGTTGAACAGCTCCAGCGCATCCATCAAGAACAATTACAACCCTCTGAAGATGTCAAAGTAAGGCAATCTTTCCACTTCAGCAAATGTCGCACCAAGAGCTCAACTCGACACACAGCTCGACATATGATAAGGGATTTAACGCAATGGAGACCATTGCTTCCTAAGGAGGGAGGATTGATCTAGGTGGATATCGGTGGCGGCCCACCTCTTCCAATTGGCTCAAAACAGTCTTCTGGTAATTTTGGTAAATTACTATTTTTAGCAGTTTTTTGGGTCCTGAACTTCCGGAGCCATTTTGAGGCCCTAAACGACATTTTTTGGCGATTTGGGGGACCAAGTGAACTCCCCCGGCATGCATTTTTTCCTTTTCAAAAGTTGTAAATCTCGGATAGACCTTCCCAACGGGCTACCGAGGGCCCCAAACGAAGATCGTATGCAAAATTTATGACCCCGGGAAGTTGACTGTTCAACTAACTACCTTGGGGCCGCAAACTTTATGACGGTTCATCTTCTAGGGTTAGGTTTTTGGATGTTTGGGATTCTTTCCCTCATGCTTATGATAAATAGGCCCTTTCGGCCTCTCTTTGTATTCATCTTGGCACGGATGAGCATAGCAGCCACATCTCTTCTCAGAGATAGCTACCACCATTCTAGCTATTGTATTTTACAGTCTGTTCTATTTCCGCTATTTAATAGAATAAGGGTTTACTGTATCACTGTGTTATTTGCAATATATCTTTGTATATGATTATGTATATGCTATCTTTTGTTTCGCTCCCACATAAATCTAGATCAGTGGTATCAGAGGGGTCTGCTCTTTGATTGTTTCTCGGTGCATGTCCCCGACGAGGTCAAGATACAGAGAGTTGGGTCTCGAACTAGTTTCACTTGGGGAAGACCACTCTCGCCGCCCCAAACGGCCTCCCATGGCGGAAGAAAAGAGAGATGACGGAGCAGTAGATCCTATCAAGTTGTTTGTCGAGGAATCCCTCACACGAAAAAGGAACGAGATGATGGATAATTTCACCCAGATCCTTCAACGCATGCCAACAGCGGCAAATGCACCCTCAACGAGTAGCCATTTCGGAGATACGAATCCCTTCAACGTACAAGTTAATTTTGATATCCCTTTATTTGATGGCCAAATCGATGTCGATGCCCTAGATAAATGGTTGAATCTACTAGAAGGGTATTTCTCTATCCACCAATTTTCCGACAGGAAAAAGATCATCTTTGCGCTCCTTAAGGTCGTCCCCCATGTAAAAAATTGGTGCGAAACTTATTGTGAGAAAAACTCATCAGACGAGTCTGGATTGTTTGAATATTCCAATCCCACTTGGGCCTCTTTTATAAATGCGGTCAAGGAACAATATTACCCTGTTGGCAACTATGATGACCAGTACACAAAATGGACCATTCTGCATCAAGAGAGGGACCAAAGCTAGGTATCAAGGACTCCAACAAATTTAATACTTTGCGCACAAAGCTAGGTATCAAGGACTCTGAGCGGCACCTAGTACTGAAATAGCGCAGTGTCCTACACCGGTACATCCGAACAGAGATGGATTTCCTGGAAATATCTTCACTCGGATCCGCCTATCGATATGCTATCAAAATTGAGCAGAAATTTCAGCAAAAGAACAAGCGTGACTTTGGACCTGCGCAGAAGCAGGGCAAGGGACACTCTGGCTCGCAGAGCACGGGGCAGGAAAAGGACAACCAGTCCCAACCACAGGCGAAGAAGGGCAAAGAAAAGACAAAGAAGGACAACGGGAAGTGGTGCGACCTCCACAAAAGCCCCTGGCACAGCACTGATGATTGTCGCTCAAAACAATCATTGGTGGCTGAGATCAAAGCTTCAGAATCAGATCCCAGTTCTGATTCTGACTCAGAACCTAATTTCACAGTTGTGCGAAAAGGGAAGCAGATCATTGATGCAGAACCCAGTGCCGTTGTTGCCACCACACAGATTCAGCCAGAGGAGCCTGAAGAGTCGGAAGCAGAGGAGCGCCTTTTCCACTCACAGATGTGGGTGAAGGGAATTCCCCTACACTTTGCTGTGGAGAGCGGCAGCCAGAAGAACCTGATCTCAGAAGAAGTCATCAAGAGATTGGAGCTACCAATAACGCCACACCCACAACCATACACCATTGGATGGCTAAGCCAAGGACGAAGGATCCGTGTCAGTCACCAATGTCGCCTACCATATGGCATCAATCCCTTCAAAGATGAGGTATTGTGTGATGTTCTTTTAGGACAACCATATATGTGGAAGCATCATGCTGTATATGAATCACGACCTCGCAGTGTCATTGTCACTTTGGAAGGACAACTCTATCGGATACGAGAGCTAGTTGCACCTACCCCAAGCGAGTAGGGAAGAAAGATAATCTCCCACACTGGGAAATTTTCCCTATTCGCAATTGCCACTAAATATGACCATCAGATCGTGGAGACATCCATAACCTCTGCAGATTATCCTTCTACTCAGCAAAAACAAGAAAAACACAAAGTTAGTGCAGCATCCCCTATTCGGGTACCTCTATAGTGTAAGGCCACGCATTCAAGGGGCCCCTCCAAAAAGTAACCATCCACACTGGTGCATACCAAGGATACCACAACAACCAAAACTGTTGAACAGCTCCAGCGCATCCATCAACAACAATTACAACCCTCTGAAGATGTCAAAGTAAGGCAATCTTTCCACTTCAGCAAATGTCGCACCAAGAGCTCAACTCGACACACAGCTCGACATATGATAAGGGATTTGATGCAATGGAGACCATTGCTTCCTAAGGAGGGAGGAATTATCTAGGTGGATATCGGTGGCGGCCCACCTCTTCCAATTGGCTCAAAACAGTCTTCTGGCAATTTTGGTAAATTACTATTTTTAGCAGTTTTCGGGTCCTAAACTTCCGGAGCCATTTTGAGGCCCTAAACGACATTTTTTGGCGATTTGGGAGACCAAGTGGCCGCCTCCTGCACATATTTGAGCCTGAACGAAAGTTGTAAATATCAGATAGACCTTCCCAACGGGCTATCGAGCGCCACAAACGGAGATCGTATGGAAAAGTTATGATCCCGGGAAGTTGACTATTCAACTAACCACCTTGGGGCCCCAAACTTTATGACGGTTCATCTTCTAGGGTTAGGTTTCTGGATGTGTGGGATTCTTTCCTTCATGCTTATGATAAATAGGCCCTTTCGGCCTCTCTTTGTATTCATCTTGGCACGAATGAGCATAGCGGCCACATCTCTTCTCAGAGATAGCTATCACCATTCTAGCTATTGTATTTTACAGTCTGTTCTATTTTCGCTATTTAATAGAATATGGATTTACTGTATCACTGTGTTATTTGCAATATATCTTTGTATATGATTCTATATATGCTATCTTTTGTTTCGTTCCCACATAAATCCGGATCAGTGGTATCAGAGCGGTCTGCTCTTTGATTGTTTCTTAGGGCATCTCCCCGACGAGGTCAGGATACAGAGAGTTGGGTCTCGAACTAGTTTCACATGGGGAAGACCACTCTCGCCGCCCCAAACGGCCTACCATGGCGGAAGAAAAGAGAGACGACGGAGTAGTAGATCCTACCAAGTTGTTGCTCGAGGAAGCCCTCGCGCGACAGAGGAACGAGATGATGGATAACTTCGCCTAGATCCTTAAAAGCATGCCAACAACGGCGAATGCACCCTCAACGAGCAGCCATTTCGGAGATACGACTCCCTTCAAGGTACAAGTTAATTTTGATATCCCGTTATTTGAAGGCCAAATCGATGCCGATGCCCTAGATAAATGGTCGAATCTATTAGAAGGGTATTTCTCTGTCCACCAATTTTCTGACAGGGAAAAGATCATCTTTGCGCTCCTTAAGGCCGTCCCCCATGTCAAAAATTGGTGGGAAACTTATTGTGAGCAAAACTCATCAGACGAGTCTGGATTGTTTGAATATTCCAATCCCACTTGGGCCTCTTTTATAGATGCCGTCAAAGAACAATATTACCCTGTTGGCAACTATGATGACCAGTACACAAAATATACCATTCTGCATCAAGAGAGGGACCAAACGGTGTCGGAGTACACAAACAAATTTCATACCTTGCGCACAAAGCTAGGTATCAAGGACTCCGAGCGGCACCTAGTACTGAAATATCACAGTGGCCTACACCGGTACATCCGAACAGATATGGCTGTCCTGGAAATATCTTCACTCAGATCCGCATATCGATATGCTGTCAAAATTGAGCAGAAATTTCAGCAAAAGAACAAGCGTGACTTCGGACCTGCGCAGAAGCAGGGAAAGGGAAACTCTGGCTCGCAGAGCACGGGGCAGGAAAAGGACAACCAGTCCCAACCACAGGCAAAGAAGGGAAAAGAAAAGACAAAGAAGGACACTGGGAAGTGGTGCGAGTTCCACAAAAGCCCCTGGCACAACACTGATGATTGTCGCTCAAAACAGTCATTGGTGGCTGAGATCAAAGCTTCAGAATCATATCCCAGTTCTGATTCTGACTCGGAACCTAATTTCACAACCGTGCGAAAAGGGAAGCAGATCATTGATGCAGAACCCAGTGCCATTGTTGCCACCACACAGATTCAGCAAGAGGAGCCTAAAGAGTCGGAGGCAGAGGAGCGCCTTTTCCACTCACATATGTGGGTGAAGGGAATTCCCCTACACTTTGTTGTGGAGAGCGGCGGCCAGAAGAACCTGAGCTCAGAAGAAGTCATCAAGAGATTGGAGCTACCAATAACGCCACACCCACAACCATACACCATTGGATGGCTAAGCCAAGGATGAAGGATCCGTGTCAGTCACCAATGTCACCTACCATATGGCATCAAGCCCTTCAAAGATGAGGTATTGTGTGATGTGGTCCCACTTGAAGTATGTGATGTTCTTTTAGGACAAACATATATGTGGAAGCGTCATGCTGTATATGAATCACGACCTCGCAGCGTCATTGTCACTTTGGAAGGACAACTCTATCGGATACCAGAGATAGTTGCACCTATCCCAAACGAGCAGGGAAGAAAGATAATCTCCCACACTGGGAAATTTTCCCTATTCGCAATTGCCACTAAAGGTGAACATCATATCATGGAGACATCCACAACCTCTGCAGATTATCCTTCTACTCAGCAGAAACAAGAAAAACACAAAGTTAGTGCAGCATCGCCTATTCGGGTACCTCTATAGTGCAAGGCCACGCATTTAAGGAGCCCCTCCAAAAAGAAACCATCCACACTGGTGCATACCAAGGATACCACAACAACCAAAACTGTTGAACAGCTCCAGCGCATCCATCAACAACAATTACAACCCTCTAAAGATGTCAAAGTAAGGCAATCTTTCCACTTCAGCAAATGTCGCACCAAGACCTCAACTCGACACATAGCTTGACATATGATAAGGGATTTAACACAATGGAGACCATTGCTTCCTAAGGAGGGAGGAATTATCCAGGTGGATATCGGTGGCTGCCCACCTCTTCCAATTGGCTCAAAACAGTCTTCTGGCAATTTTGGTAAATTACTATTTTTAGCAGTTTTTCGGGTCCTGAACTTCCGGAGCCATTTTGAGGCCCTAAACGACATTTGTTGGCGATTTGGGGATCAAATGGCTGCCACCGGCACACATTTTGGCCCGATCGAAAGTTGTAAATCTCGGATAAACCTTCCCAACGGGCTACCGAGCGCCCCAAACGGAGATCGTATGCAAAAGTTATGACCCCGGGAAGTTGACTGTTCAACTAACCACCTTGGGGCCGCAAACATTATGACGGTTCATCTTCTAGGGTTAGGTTTTTGGATGTTTGGGATTATTTCACTCATACTTATTATAAATAGGCCCTTTCGGCCTCTCTTTGTATTCATCTTGGCACGAATGAACATATCGGCCACATCTCTTCTCAGAGATAGCTACCACCATTCTAGCTATTGTATTTTACAGTCTCTTCTATTTCCGCTATTTAATAGAATATGGGTTTACTGTATCACGGGGTAGGAAAAGGACAACCAGTCCCAACCACAGGCGAAGAAGAGCAAAGAAAAGACAAAGAAGGACACCGGGAAGTGGTGCGAGTTCCACAAAAGCCCCTGGCACAACACTGATGATTGTCGCTCAAAACAGTCATTGGTGGCTGAGATCAAAGCTTCAGAATCAGATCCCAGTTCCGATTCTGACTCGGAACCTAATTTCACAGCCGCGCGAAAAGCGAAGCAGATCATTGATGCAGAACCCAGTGCCATTGTTTCCACCACACAAATTCAGCCAGAGGAACCTGAAGAGTCGGAGGAAGAGGAGCGCCTTTTCCACTCACAGATGTGGGTGAAGGGAATTCCACTACACTTTGTTGTGGACAGCGGCAGCCAGAAGAACCTGATCTCAGAAGAAGTCATAAAGAGATTGGAGCTACCAATAACGCCACACCAACAACCATACACCATTGGATGGCTAAGCCAAGGACGAAGGATCCGTGTCAGTCACCAATGTCGCCTACCATATGGGATCAAGCCCTTCAAAGATGAGGTATTGTGTGATGTGGTCCCACTTGAAGTATGTGATGTTCTTTTAGGAAAACCATATATGTGGAAGCGTCATGCTGTATATGAATCACGACCTCGCAGTGTCATTGTCACTTTGGAAGGACAACTCTATCGGATACCAGAGATAGTTGCACCTAACCCAAACGAGCAGGGAAGAAAGATAATCTCCCACACTGGGAAATATTCCCTATTCGCAATTGCCACTAAAGGTGAACATCAGATCGTGGAGACATCCACAACCTCTGCAGATTATCCTTCTACTCAGCAGAAACAAGAAAAGCACAAAGTTAGTGCAGCATCGCCTATTCGGGTACCTCTAGAGTGCAAGGCCAGGCATTCAAGGGGCCCCTCCAAAAAGAAACCATCCACACTGCTGCATACCAAGGATACCACAATTACCAAAATTGTTGAACAGCTCCAGCGCATCCATCAACAACATTTACAACCCTCTGAAGATGTCAAATAAGGCAATCTTTCCACTTCAGCAAATGTCACACCAAGAGCTCAACTCGACACACAGCTCGACATATGATAAGGGATTTAACGTAATGGAGACCATTGCTTCCTAAGGAGGGAGGATTGATCCAGGTGGATATCGGTGGCGGCCCACCTCTTCCAATTGGCTCAAAACAGTCTTCTCCCAATTTTGGTAAATTACTATTTTTAGCAGTTTTTCAGGTCCTGAACTTCCGGAGCCATTTTGAGGCCCTAAACGACATTTTTTGGTGATTTGGGGGACCAAATGGCTGCCCTTGGCATGCATATTGGCCCATTCAAAAGTTGTAAATCTTGGATAGACCTTCCCAACGGGCTACCGAGCGCCCCAAACGGAGATCGTATGCAAAAGTTATGACCCCGTGAAGTTGACTGTTCAACTAACCACCTTGGGGCCACAAACTTTATGATGGTTCATCTTCTAGGGTTAGGTTTGTGGATGTTTGGGAATCTTTCCCTCATGCTTATGATAAATACGCCCTTTCGGACTCTCTTTGTATTCATCTTGGCACGAATGAGCATAGTAGCCACATCTCTTCTCAAAGATAGCTACCACCATTCTAGCTATTGTATTTTACAGTCTGTTCTATTTCCGCTATTTAATAGAATATGGGTTTACTGAACTGTGTTATTTGCAATATATCTTTGTATATGATTCTGTATATGCTATCTTTTGTTTCGTTCCCACATAAATCCCGATCAATGGTATCAGAGCGGTCTGCTCTTTCAATGTTTCTCGGTGCATGTCCCCGACGAGGTCAGGATACAGAGAGTTGGGTCTCGAACTATTTTCACTTGTGGAAGACCACTCTTGCCGCCCCAAACGGCCTCCGATGGCGGAAGAAAAGAGTGCCGAAGGAGCAGTAGATCCTATCAAGTTGTTGCTCGAGGAAGCCCTCGCGCGACAGAGGAACGAGATGATGGATAATTTCGCCCAGATCCTTCAACGCATGCCAACAACGGAAAATGCACCCTCAATGAGCAGTCATTTCGGAGATACGAATCCCTTCAAGGTACAAGTTAATTTTGATATCCCTCTATTTGAAGGCCAAATCGATGCCGATGCCCTAGAAAAATGGTTGAATCTACTAGAAGGGTATTTCTCTGTCCACCAATTTTCCGACAGGGAAAAGATCATCTTTGCGCTCCTTAAGGCTGTCCCCCATGTCAAAAATTGGTGGGAAACTTATTGGGAGCAAAACTCATCAGATGAGTCTGGATTGTTTGAATCTTCCAATCCCACTTGGCCCTCTTTTATAGATGTCGTCTAGGAACAATATTACCCTCTTGGAAACTATGATGACCAGTACACAAAATGGACCATTCTGCTTCAAGAGAGGGACCAAACGGTGTCATAGTACACCAACAAATTTCATACCTTGCGCACAAAGCTAGGTATCAAGGACTCCGAGCGGCACCTCGTACTGAAATATCGTAGTGGCCTACACCGGTACATCTGAACAGAGATGGATTTCCTGGAAATATCTTCACTCGGATCGGCCTATCGATATGCTGTCAAAATTGAGCAGAAATTTCAGCAAAAGAACAAGCATGACTTCAGACCTGTGCAGAAGCAGGGCAAGGGAAACTCTGGCTCGTAGAGCATGGGGCAGGAAAAGGACAACCAGTCCCAACCACAGGCGAAGAAGGTCAAAGAAAAGACAAAGAAGGACACTGGGAAGTGGTGCGAGTTCCACAAAAGCCCCTGGCACAACACTGATGATTGTCGCTCAAAACAGTCATTGGTGGCTGAGATCAAAGCTTCAGAATCAGATCCCAGTTCTGATTCTGACTCGGAACCTAATTTCACAGCCATGAGAAAAGGGAAGAAGATGATTGATGCATAACACAGTGCCATTGTTGCCACCACACAGATTCAGCCAAAGGAGCCTGAAGAGTCGGAGGCAGAGGAGCGCCTTTTCCACTCACAGATGTGGGTGAAGGGAATTCCCCCACACTTTGTTGTGGACAGCGGCAGCCAGAAGAACCTGATCTTAGAAGAAGTCATCAAGAGATTGGAGCAACCAATAACTCCACACCCACAACCATACACCATTGGATGGCTAAGCCAAGGACGAAGGATCGGTGTCAGTCACCAATGTCGCCTACCATATGGCATCAAGCCCTTCAAAAATGAGGTATTGTGTGATGTGGTCCCACTTGAAGTATGTGATGTTCTTTTAGGACAACCATATATGTGGAAGCATCATGCTGTATATGAATCACGACCTCGCTGTGTCATTGTCACTTTGGAAGGAAAACTCTATCGGATACCTGTTATAGGTCAAAATTGCACCTCTCCGTCCGTGATCACCCTAAGCTGTTGATCACACAAAAGGACAACTTGGATGGAGGAGCATGTTGACCTTGGTCCATATGACAACTCATCCTATTTCCTGAAAATACTGGAAAACATACAAAATATCATTTTGAGGTATGAGCGCTACTCCACTTAAATAGACTAGCCCCCATACGCGACTTTAGTGTATAATAGTAGCGCCCATATCAATATATACGCTACTCCTTCTTATCAAAGTAGCGCTCGACATTTAAAACTGAATGAGCGCTAGTTGTTAAACAATAAGGTAGCGCCCTATACGCTACTCCACTGAGTAATAGTCGCGTATATCTTAAAAGATGATTAAAAAATATATTAAATCGAGGAGGATTAGTTGATGGTAGTTTCTTAACTTCCTTAACCTCCTCCATCGACCTGAATTGCTTCTTTGAACCTATAAATAGCAAGAAGGTTAAAGGAGCAAGGTTACAACAAATGATTGCTAGAGAAGCTAGAGGATGAGTTAATGGAGAAACTTTAGGATATTGGAGAAGTTGTTACAGAAGACATTCAAACCAGAGCAGAGCCAAAGCCCAGAATCTAGTTGCAGGAGCCTGCTTCATTATCAGGTATATTTGTACTGCATTCTAATTTTGACAAATAAAGATTGAAGTGTTTCCTTGTTCCAATCTGAATGTATTATGAAATGGCATTTTGAGTTGGATTTATTTTGGTCAATGCTGAACATTAAACATAGTTTTTGTTTATTTCATACTTTATATGTTGCCCAAAATGTTTGAGGAAGGTATTGTTGTTGCAGGTTTGCTGAAGGAAAAGTAGATTTGGAAGCTGGACACAGGATCGAGTCAAGGCTAGGATCAAACTCCGGTTAAAAGGTGTGTTCACTAAATCTACAATCTTTTTCTTTTGTAAATGCCTCTGTAATAACATTAATGCACTTACCTGTCACCCCAACCAAGTTGATAGTTTAGTTTCCTGACTATAGGGTAGAAATATCCGCCAACAGACTAGAGACTCCGCTGGGGATATAGAGTTTTTGGCTTTAGGAAACCTTGTTTTTGGGTGTCTTCTCAGTATATTTTGATTTCTTCGATGTGTTAAGAACCTTTTTAGATATCCCTTGTCTTTATCTTGCCTGCTTCCATCAGTTTTTATACCTTGCAAAGTCAGTTTCCAAGCTTTTGAAATATGAGCGCTACTCTGGTATATGTACAGTAGCGCCCATACGCTACTGTTCAGTATATACAGTAGCGCCCGTTTTGGCACGGGCGCGAGTTGCTCTACTACACAGTAGAGTACATTTCCTGAAGCAGTCAATTTTTGGTTTGCTTGTGTTTTAGCCCTGTGGTGATTTGCTGACTGTGTTGTAGGATCCCTTTGATGATTGCATAAGGTTTTTAATTATTGATTTAAGTCATAGAACCTCTCCTTAAAGTTTTTTCCATCTTTTAAACCATTTGTTGACCTTTGGAATTGTTGAGACCTTTTATTGACTTTTTTGGAAGACTTAGTGGTGTTTGGTGACGAACACTTTCACTTTTTTCAGACCCTGACTGCTTTTTTCCCGTTTACAAACCTGTACACTCCTGTGTCTGTTGTTTGTGGTGAAGTTGTCTGCTCTCTACTACCCCCGTCCTTTGTTTAGGGTTTGGTCTTTGGTAGAGCTGCTAGGGTGTCTTCTTTTAGGTCAAGTTTCTTTTCTTCTAGGACTTCTTGTCTTCTGCTGGTCACAAGTTCTTTTTAAACAGCTATAGGTTAGTTTCACCTCTTAGTTTCTTCGTGTTAGTAGGGCAGCCTGCTTGTCTACTTGTACTTGGCTTTGTGGTCTTGCTAGGGTTAAACACTTTAGGTCTGTCCTTGGGTGTTCTCTCCTTTGTTTTCTCCCACTTGGTGTCCAAGTTTATAGGCTTTTTCTTAGTAAAAAACCTGTAGATCAAGTCTTTCTCGAGCTAGGTTTCGATAGCTATAGGCCTAAGAACGTTTGCCATACTTCCACAATTTGCATAAAAAGTTTTTATTTGGCTTTCCATTTTTTGCATAGTTCTTTTTCGGTTATTGAAAAAGCAAAAAAAAAAATTTGGTACTTTAAGTTAAATAGAACTTGTCTTTTGCCAATGCAAAATAGCTTAGTATATTTTGTATAATTTAAAAAGAAAACAAAAAATTTGTAAGAAAGTTTGCTTAGATTTTCAGTTTTGGAAAAGAAGTAGATAAAAATAATAATAAAAGTTTTGTTGTAAGAAGATTTGAATTATATTTGAATTTTTGTTTTCTTGTTATAACCACGCTCACACACTCACTATCCTTTTTGCGTAATAAAAGCCCTTAAAATTTGTTAATAAAATGAACTAGAAATCTTTTCTTTTTTAGGGTACACTACACCAACTAGTTTTGGTTAGGGTCTTGGGTTTAAATCACCTTAAACCACCCAAGATCACACATTGCGCAACAATCGTAGTGAGACTATCATAGGCAAACCCACCTCACTCAAAATTTGCCTGGGAGCATATGCAGTAGGTCATTGCGAGATCAGTTTGTGGGAATACTCCTCCTACTTGCTGTTCGAGCATACGCCAGGATCGGATTGCGTATTGGGGACTCTTTCGAGTTTCGGGCTTAGTTACCCTGCCCACGCTTTCTGATTCGACCGGTGACTGTTCCCCCAGGAATTTTCGGTGTTGTGGTATCCATAGTATCAGACTTCTAGGTTCTTACACAGGTGACAGCGGAGGGTATATCTGCTGTACCTAAGACAGACGTGGGAGGAAACCCCGTGCAGGTCTTTGGGAGGGCGATTGGGTGATTCCAGCGCTTGCACCCTTAGTTATTGTATTGTGGACCCCGGGTAACTGTCTTTCTTCCTTCGTTGATATGTTCTGGGCCCTAATCATCCCAGACTCTTCTCCGGAAGGCACCTTTGTTTGACTGGTTTGTATACTTAGGAATTTTTAGTTGGTGTGCTGTTTTCCCCCTAGTCATAGTGGCTACTAGGTTCTAGTTTGTTTGTTATATTTATAATCACGGAAAATCAACAACTCCGTAGATCGAGAAGGATTCAAAACCTTCCACCTGTTAGAACAGAACCTATACAACCAGCTAGAAGACAGCGGGTAAACCCCGATATTTCTTCTGAAATTACCTCTGAAATAGAATTGCTTGAAGAAATACTTATAACAGAAAACCTTGAAATTAAGGTTCCTGAGGAACCACCACCAGGTACCACAGATCAACAACATTTTAGTACTGTTGAGGTGGAAGGTCTTACTTCCGCGGAGTATAGCACTCCTTTCAATCCTCCCTTAACTAATACTAGAATTCCGCTTCTGTCACCTGTTGGTTTCCAGCAGCCCCTTTTCAGTGCAGATCTTTTGTTTCCCGATCATCTGATGTCTAACACAGGAGGTGAACCAGGGGGCCCCCAAACTCCCACTTTAGGTATGAATACCAGCACAGTTAACCCTTCTTTTACTGCTACATCCAGTCAGGCACAAACCACATCTGTGCCTACTCCATCTTTCAGTTTCAACACTAGTACATTAGGAATGCCTAGTTTTACAACAATGGCATCTATTCCCACGTCTACTATTGGACCTAGCAGTATGGCCAACTGTGCAACACCTTCTACTTCGCAACTGTTATATCAGATCCCTAGTACTTGGGTTTCCACACCTATGGTAGGACCAAGTGTTTCTACAAATATGCCAGTCATGGGTACCATGACTGCACCGTCCACATCAGCTTCTACTGGTTTCAACACCTTTGCAGGACCTAACTTGACTCAAGGTAACATACCTGCAAGTAACATCCCTTTTTCCTTATTTTTAGGAGGAGGGGGTATTATTTTCAACCAGCAATATGGCGGGGCTAACACCCAGCCACAGTGGACCAACCAGCAAAACACTAATCTGCTCTCGTATGGGTGGGGAAATTTTAATAATTCTTTCTCACAACAACAACAACTGGTAGGGGGCAACCCCTACCAACAAATACCTGGGGGTAACCCCTACCAATAGTTAACTGGGGGTAACCCCTATCAATAGTTGGTAGGTGGCAACTCCTATCAACACATGGCCGGGGGAAACCCTTATCACCAAATGGCTGGGGGCAACCCCTACCAACAATTCATGGGACAAATGATGGGTGGTTTCCCTTATCAAGATTCATCTTACCGGCCTCGTCTACCTTTTCTGGCAACTTTGAATTTTCCAGATCTTTCGAAACTGACAAATGATCCTGTGTTTCATAACGCCACATGGCCATCAGTTCCCACCAAATTACCTTCGGATATTCCCAAATTTGAAGGCAAAGCTGGTGAAGATCCTGGTGATCATGTCACTACCTTTCACTTGTGGTGTTCTTCAAATTCGTTGAACGAAGATTCCATCAGATTGAGATTGTTTCAAAGGACCTTAACTGGTCCCGCGGCCAAATGGTACATCGAGTTACCTGCGGCTACTTTCTCTAGTTTTGGGGATCTAGCAACCGTATTTTTGAACCATTTCTAGATTCATGTTTGGTATGATGCCGGAACAGAACTTTTGTCTACTTTTAGACAAAACAAATCCACTCACCTATCTGGCCACATTCAGGAGTGGCGAAGACGGAAGAGGCTCATAAAGGCCAATATCCCTCCAGAGTTCCTGCTTGAGTGGTACTTGAAATCACTCCTTCCTTATATTTCTAAGGAAGTAGCGACATCTAGAGTTTCCAATGAAGAAGAAGCCATCTTAAGGACTCAACAGTTAGACCTTGTATACGCACAATCTGGTTTACTGTACGAGATTATACCGGACGCACCGAGATCAAACACTGATCTAAGTAGACCCAAACCTGGACCACATGCTGACGGCATAGTGGGTTCAGTTAACTCTGCAGCCTTCGAAGCACTGACCAAACAGGTCCAAGCCTTAACTGTCAAACATTCGAATGCAGACATTGCTTCCGTCACAACCTCTCCTTCTACTTCTGAATCTGTTAATCAGGTTCAGAACAATCAAAAGGGCCCTCGGCAGCCCAACAACAAAAAGAAGGGCAAGAAAGGAGAGGGGAACCAACAAAAGCCCAAAAAAGACAATGCCGAACAGGGTAACAAAGAAGAGAAGAAGTTTAGGTTTCCTTGTAAACTTTGCAAACAAAACCACCTTACTCATCAATTCCCTCTACTAGAAGAAGCCCAGAAGCTCTTAAGAGAGAAGAAGCCTGCCGTCTTGAAAGATCCATTTCCTAAAGGGCAAGGCTCAACTTCTGGCACCTCCAAAACTGGGGGCACTTCGCACGTTTCGGTTGATCAAACATTCATAAATATGGTCAACTCAGATGCACTTTTGCAAACCAGAGCTACGAACTATACCCCAGAAACGCAGAGAAAGGATAAGGAGATTGCTGAATCCTCCACTCCACTCCACATACCTGTGGACCCAACGCCCAAGATTCTGAAAGGTGTCTTGAAGAGGGCATCGCACAATCCCAACACACGGGTTGCTTCCAACTACAATGTGGTTGAAGATCTAGCCCAAACCCCTTGTGCCATGTCTACTCTAGAAGTCTTGCAGAGTTGTCCATTGCAACGAAATGCACTTCTGGCAGCTATTGGGAGTATGGATTCCTCCAACATGTCTGCGCGATTTGACATGACTGATGTCAAATACCGGTTGCCATATCATGTTTCCCTCCAGATTGAGGTCGTTCATGGTCCAATGACCATCAGACGAGCTGTGGTAGATGAGGGAGCGTCGACTTGCGTAATGTCGATTTCCTGTTCTAAAGCTCTAGGTTCTCCTGAGTTAGTCCCTTCCAACACAATGCTTACTACATTTGATGGTAGAACTTTCCGTCCACATGGAGTTTTGCCATCATTTAATGTCACTTTGGCCGGTAAGACAGTTGCTGTTGAGATTGAAGTTCTGGACGCTCCGCTCGATTACAACATGTTATTGGGCAGGAGTTGGACTTATGCCATGCAAGCTATAGCATCGGCAGTTTTTCGAGTGGTCATGTTCCCATTTGAAGGTAAGATCGTTACAGTCGATCAACTTTCTTTCACTCAAGGAAAACACCAGACTTCTACGGAAACTACGGTTCCTATGATTGATCAAACCACCCCTGTTAGCAAGAGTTTAGGAGCAGGACTCTTTGGATCACTAATTGGCACTTTTGACCTACCCGCTCCTACTTTATTTGTTGGTACTGAGGGATGTTCATCGTCTGAAACATCCATGACCAGTTTAACAACTGATTCTGAGTTTCCCTCAACCAATACAAACCCTTTAGTGCCTACCCCTGTTGTCGAAGTCATTCACTTAGATTCTTATCAAACTACGACAGAATATATTTTGACTCCGCCAGTGTCTGTAGAGTCAAACATGGATTGTGCCACTACTCAGACACCTGACCCAATTCATTCTCTCGACAGTTCAGGAATTACATTACCATCTGATGACTCGGACCATCCTCGTGAACATATAAATCGCGTGTCCTTCTCGTTTCCTTTTCTTCACTTATTAGAGAGAGGTGAATTTTGTTCACCACCCGATGAGAATACTGGTCTCACTCCTTCGCAAGTTGCCATTGTTGAAGCAAATAGAGTACATACCTCGTTGGTGAACATTTTCACTGGGGTCAACGGAAACATTTTCTTTGAAATGGGATGTTATCTCGATGAAATCATTCCGTATACTAATATTTTCCGTGAATTCCGTAACACCTTTTCCCGGCCTCCAGATGAGGATCCAGGCATTGACCCTACTTGAAGAAGTACTACGCCTAGGTTGAGGTACTTTTTCTTGTAACATAGCTGTATATTTTTGTATAGTTAGTTTTGTTATGCTCGTTAGGTGATCTTATGTGTGTTTTTCTCCTTTCATGTACCAGATGTCAACCGCACATTTCCTAGGATTTGCTGATGGCGCCAGTCGCCACACCTGTCAGTTGGCTGCGACAGCTTGGGTCATTTATTCACCCGCTGACCAACTTGTCTCGTCGGGGGGGGTTTGTTTGGGACCTACCACGAACAATGTGGCTGAATACAGTGCAGTTATAGAACTTCTCCGAGATGCCCTCAGTCATGGCATTTCATACCTGGAGGTAAGGCTTGACTCACAACTAATTGTATTTCAGTTAACAGGTGTCTATCGGATCAGAGATCCAGGATTGCTACGTCAGTTTCTACGAGTTAGATTATTGGAAAGACATTTTCATTCTATCAGATATGAACACATTCCAAGAAATTTAAACAATTTAGCTGATTCATTAGCGAACTATCTGTTAGACTGGCATTTGCATCATACATTTTAACCAACATTCCACACATAAAATTTAAAACGCATACACATGTAAATAACCGATACTGTATATATAACTGGTACCGTATCAAAAAATATGAGTTTTGAGTCATGAGTCTCTCAAGTCAAGTCATAAAAGTACAAAATCTGGGCATGGTAGCCTCAAAAATATATACATATAATGTTTTTCTTCTCCTATGGAGAAGGAGGAACCTCCTCATCATCTACCGCATTGTGGTAGCATATCACTAGTCTAGAAATCCTCCGCAGCAATCTAAGCCATGCTGGGGGCACCCCAACAACATCTTCCTGCATGTCAACTGGTATCTGGTCCATGCGGCATGCAGGAATCTCATGAGTCAACCGACTCATTTTTCTCTCCAGGGTTCCCAGCATAGCTTCGGCTGCGGTGATATCAGCTGGCCTCACATAGATGGTAGGATGGCCCTCGGGACGAACAGGTCCAACATCTGCATTTTGACACTTGATTAGAACTCCAAACTCATTCATAAAAATCAAATATTTGAAAAGTTTGAAAAAATTAAATAAATTCTCAAAAGTAAACATACCAATATCTCCCCAGGCTCCACCTGGCAGAAGCACCAGCTCTGGATCATGACGGAAATCCAATCCAGCATAGGGAAACTGCTCAAAAGTGGGAACCTGCCTCTCCCACCACCCCCAGAAGTCATCAGTGTGGTAACAATAGTGACTCTCCCCACCACCCTGGCGGAGAAAAATGTCACCCCAACGGCCTAGTCTGGGCTCACGGGGGTTAACCTGTGGTAGAGGCATCGCCAAGCTAATAGCAGGCATCCTCTCGAAGAAGAAAGTACACAAGATACTCCCGTACCCAAAATTTTTCATTGTGCCGGATTTGCAACTTGTCAATTGATACTTCATGTTTGCCAACAAGCTAGTACTCCAATCATAAACATGGCCATGCAAGCACTGTACACCGACATGCATTGAATGCCTAGAAGCTAAGTGTTGTGATGCACTACCAGATACCCGGTTGATCATGCTCACTATCACTTTCAGCGGGAGCCCATCAATAGTTGAAATCAGGATTTGGCTTCCCGATTTTTCTGCTCCGGCAACACAGTATGTATTTACATATTCTTGCACTGATCGTGCACCCAAACGAGATGTCCCTTTTAGATTGATTACGTCTCCTCTCCTTGAGAGACCGGTAATAAAGTATATATCCTCAACGGTAAGCTCAAGAGTTTGCCCCCAGATGATGAAGGTATTAGTATCGACATCCCAATACTGAATCAATCTCCGAAACAGCTTGTTTAGTGCCCGCATGTTTACGGTTCGATAAAATTTCAACAAACCGCATCTACGGAGCGCATGGAGGGTAGCCGGGTCTTGCATGGCTAGTCTATCCATGTCTTCATGCTCCCTTTCCCTCCATTGTAAGACCATCCTGCACAAAAACCCCAAAAATTTTGAGTCTCGGCGCTTTAAAGTACCTTTGCAAGTATGTACGCTACTGTGTATACTACACAGTAGCGTGTAGGTGCTACTTTGTTTGAGCAAAGTAGAGCCCATTGCCTTCGTACGCTACTGTTGTGTATACACAGTAGCGCCCGCGCGTGAAACCTTATGAGCATGCGTTACAAGCCATTTTTTGCTCAAAATTTTAAAAATAAACCATTAAATTGCAATATAGGGAGATTTCTACTTACTTGGCGGAGGAAGTTTGGTGGCTAGATGCCCGATTTGATCGCAATGGAGATTGGAAATTTGCAAAAGTTGCCCCAATTTTTGCCCTACAACACAAAATGAAAATTGATTTTTTAACAATGAAATTATATATAAAATTGGATTTTGATTTTTACCCATAATTTTTAATTTTCCATAGTTTCAAATTTTTTCAAAAACCCTAATTAATCAATTGAAACACAAAATAAGGTATAACACTGATCCAAGTTCAATTTTCACTCAATTGTTGTTGGATTCATCTCCTAAGCTCAAATTTCTTGATGATAGACCTTCTCAGTTAGTTAAACATTCCAAATTCATATATCATTTAAGATTTTTACGGCATCGACTAATATTTTGTTGAAGACCTTGTTTTGGCAGGACATGAAGCTACGATCCCAGAAGCTGATCCTTAAGTCATTTTAAGCTCTTGTTTGGACTATTTAAACCTAAACAAGATTGCCGAGCAGACTTGTCCTCTTCAAGCTCGTTAAAGTATTCGAAGGCTCATCCACTCAGGTATAGAATTATCCCTTTTCCGGGCCTCAGTGGATTAACTACGGAAAAGGTATACTCTAGGTATACTCCTGTATGCGCTAGAAGAGTTCTCCTTTCATTGTTTTATACTTTTCGGGGGAGGAGACTAACTATACGAAAAAGGACCTTCTGGAGTCTCTCTTTAGGGTTTTCAGACTCTCTAAATATGAAAATACCAAGCGAGCATTCACCTACTCGGGCTCGATGTGAAATCCACGAGAGGGTAAATAGAGGACTGTTTAAGTTTTTCAACTCTATAAACAAGAAAACACCGCCGAGCACAGACCAATCCGGGCTCGATATAAAATCCACGGATAGGTGAAAAGAGGATTGCTTAAGTTTTTCAGACTCTATAAACAGGAAAACACCGGCGAGCATTAATCTGCTTGGGCTCGATACTAAAATCCACGAGCAGATTTTTGGAGTTATTGTTTAAGTTTTTCAGACTCCTTAAAATTGAAAACACCGGCGAGCAAGAACAGATCTCGGCTCGATACTAAAATCCAGAGATCAGTACATATAGAGTAATCTTCTATCTCTTCTTTGAACTCTTTAAATTATGAAGAAGGTACTGAGTCTTCCTCCCATGGGCTCGTTAAACTATGTACATGGTTGGACCTATTGAGTTTTCATTCTTTCTTGGACTCATTAAATCCACAAGAAGGGTATTCTTTTATCTAAAAAGAATAAGGAACGGGAAAACATATCATATCTTCATTGTCGAAGGCAGTTTCAGTCAAGTCCTATCCTTGAACACAGCACCTACTTGAGTCTATCTTGTCAGTTGGGTTTAGTTTTTGGCCTCAGGGTGAACCTTTCCTCCGAGTTATTTACTCCCCCGGTTGGTTTATTCTTCCAACCATATGGAGGGTCTGTTAATGTCTCTTACATTTCAGACTTATTTACCCCATTTTGTCAGACACTGCCTAAGTCACTTTGTGTCGTGCTCACTTTTCAAGGATATACCCTGTGTCGGCCATTCTGCAGTTTACCTTGACCTCATGTGTCGGCCTTCCTAGTGTCAGTATTGTCGCATATTATTTCATATCAGCTCTTACCAGTTGAGTGTTCTTCGAGTTGGATGATGGAGGATGCCTTAAGGCCTCCCTTCCAATGGACTTCTTCCCATCGACATCAAATCATTATTCTGGGATTGAAGTTTAGAGTTTCGGTTAGTACCTTGGAGATTGCAGTCACCAGTGGCAATTTTCCTCGCTGTTGAATGATGAGAATACATCAATGTCTCTTCTTCGACAGGATTCCCAAGTGTTCGACTCCAAGTCCATCTATTCACATTTGGCGAATCGTACTTGGTACCTTGGACCCCATCATCATTATCGGTGGAAGTCCTCGCGTTTGTTAATGGTATACGTCAATGACCGATAATCAGACGATGCCCTCCATGTTCGACTGTCAGCTCATCTATTCACATGGTTCGGGTTTGTACCTAGGGTTGTTGTGGGATGAAGACCTTGGTATTTTTTTATGACATTACCTCATTTTGTTATCACCTGAGTTGCGCAAGACTGAGCCTCACTTATATACGGCTCTCCATGAGACATAGATCCAGTGTGTTGTTATGGCAATGATCTCTCAGTTTGACATGGATCCACGCTTGTACTTCAAGTGGCCATGCTTTTATATACATATCCTTGTTATGTATCGGAGATCATGTTGTATCACATTACACATCTATATGATGTCAACAATGTAATTGCTCGCTGACCTTGATCTTTGTTGCAGGTTTCTTGCGACTTGTTCTGCGGTTCTGTGCTCCTCCTCTGGTTTTGGATTATAATGTATTTCGGCCATCGTTTCCCTCTGACCTCACACATTAGGGGGCATCTATTATAGGTCAAAATTGCACCTCTCCGTCTGTGATCACCCTGAGCTGCTGATCACACAAAAGGACAACTTGGATGGAGGAGCATGTTGACCTTGGTCCATATGACAACTCATCCTATTTCCTGAAAATACTGGAAAACATACAAAATATCATTTTGAGGTATGAGCGCTACTCCACTTAAATAGACTAGCGCCCATACATGACTCTAGTGTATAATAGTAGCGCCCATATCAATATATACGCTACTCCTTCTTATCAAAGTAGCGCTCGACATTTAAAACTGAATGAGCGCTAGTTGTTAAACAATAAGGTAGCGCCCTATATGCTACTCCACTGAGTAATAGTCACGTATATCTTAAAATATGATTAAAAAATATATTAAATCGAGGAGGATTAGTTGATGGTAGCTTCTTAACTTCCCTAACCTCCTCCATCGACCTGAACTGCTTCTTTGAACCTATAAATACCAAGAAGGTTAAAGGAGCAAGGTTACAACAAATGATTGCTAGAGAAGCTAGAGGATGAGTTAATGGAGAAACTTTAGGACATTGGAGAAGTTGTTACAGAAGACATTCAAACCAGAGCAGAGCCAGAGCCCAGAATCTAGTTGCAGGAGCCTGCTTCATTATCAGGTATATTTGTACTGCATTCTAATTTTGACAAATAAAGGTTGAAGTGTTTCCTTGTTCCAATCTGAATGTATTATGAAATGGCATTTTGAGTTGGATTTATTTTGGTCAATGCTGAACATTAAACATAGTTTTTGTTTATTTCATACTTTATATGTTGCCCAAAATGTTTGAGGAAGGTATTGTTGTTGCAGGTTTGCTGAAGGAAAAGTAGATTTGGAAGCTGGACAGAGGATCGAGTCAAGGCTAGGATCAGACTCCGGTTAAAAGGTGTGTTCCCTAAATCTACAATCTTTTTCTTTTGTAAATGCCTCTGTAATAACATTAATGCACTTACGTGTCACCCCAACCAAGTTGATAGTTTAGTTTCCTGACTATAGGGTAGAAATATCCGCCAACAATACCAAAGAGAGTTGCACCTACCCGAAACGAGCAGGGCAGAAAGAGAATCTCCCACACTGGGAAATTTTCCCTATTCGCAATTGCCACTAAAGGTGAACATCAGATCGCGGAGACATCCACAACCTCTGCAGATTATCCTTCTACTCAGCAGAAACAAGAAAAACGCAAAGTTAGTGCAGCATCACCTATTCGGGTACCTCTATAGTGCAAGGCCACGCATTCAAGGGGCCCCTCCAAAAAGAAACCATCCACACTGGTGCATACCAAGGATACCACAACAACCAAAACTGTTGAACAGCTGCAGCGCATCCATCAACAACAATTACAACCCTCTGAAGATGTCAAAGTAAGGCAATCTTTCCACTTCAGCAAATGTCGCACCAAGAGCTCAACTCGACACACAGCTCGACATATGATAAGGGATTTAACGCAATGGAGACCATTTCTTCCTAAGGAGGGAGGATTGATCCAGGTAGATATCGTTGGCGGCCCACCTCTTCCAATTGGCTCAAAACAGTCTTCTGGAAATTTTGGTAAATTACTATTTTTAGCAGTTTTTCGGGTCCTGAACTTCCGAAGCCATTTTGAGGCCCTAAACGACATTTTTTGGCGATTTGGGGGACCAAAATTCAACTCGCAACACACATTTGGACTCAATCAAAAGTTGTAAATCTCAAATAGACCTTCCCAACGGGCTACCGAGCGCCCCAAACGGAGATCGTATGCAAAAGTTATGACCCCGAGAAGTTGACTGTTCAACTAACCACCTTGGGGCCACAAACTTTATGATGGTTCATCTTCTAGGGTTAGGTATTTGGATGTTTGGGATTCTTTTCCTCATGCTTATGATAAATAATCCCTTTCTGCCTCTCTTTGTATTCATCTTGGCACGAATGAGCATAGCGCCCACATCTCTTCTCAGATATAGCTACCACCATTCTAGCTATTGTATTTTACAGTCTGTTCTATTTCCGCTATTTAATAGAATATGGGTTTACTGTATCATTGTGTTATTTGAAATATATCTTTGTATATGATTCTGTATATGCTATCTTTTGTTTCGTCCCCACATAAATCCGGATCAGTGGTATCAAAGCGGTCTGCTCTTTGATTGTTTCTCGGTGCATGTCCCTGACGAGGTCAGGATACAGAGAGTTGGGTATCGAACTAGTTTCACTTGGGGAAGACCACTCTCACCGCCCCAAACGGCCTCCCATGGCGGAAGAAAAGAGAGACGACGGAGCAGTAGATCCTATCAAGTTGTTTCTCGAGGAAGCCCTCGTGCGACAGAGGAATGAGATGATGGATAATTTCACCCAGATACTTCAACGCATGACAACATCGGCAAATGCACCCTCAACGAGCAGCCATTTTGGAGATACGAATCCCTTCAAGGTACAAGTTAATTTTGATATCCCTTTATTTGATGGCCAAATCAATGCCGATGCCCTAGATAAGTAGTTGAATCTACTAGAAGGGTATTTCTCTGTTCACCAATTTGCCGACAGGGAAAAGATCATCTTTGCGCTCCTTAAGGGCGTCCCCCATGTCAAAAATTGGTGGGAAACTTATTGTGAGCAAAACTCATTAGACGAGTCTGGATTGTTTGAATATTCCAATCCCACTCGGGCCTCTTTTATAGATGTCGTCAAGGAACAATATTACCCTGTTGGCAACTATGATGACCAGTACACAAAATGGACAATTCTGCATCAAGAGAGGGACCAAACAGTGTCGGAGTACACCAACAAATTTCATAGCTTGCGCACAAATATAGGTATCAAGGACTCCGAGGGGCACCTAGTACTGAAATATCGCAGTGGCCTACACCGGTACATCCGAACAGAGATGGATTTCCTGGAAATATCTTCACTCGGATCCGCCTATTGATATGCTGTCAAAATTGAGCAGAAATTTCAGCAAAAGAACAACCGTGACCTCGGACCTGCGCAGAAGCATTGCAAGGGAAACTCTGGCTCGCAGAGCATGTGGCAGGAAAAGGACAACCAGTCCCAACAACAAGCGAAGAAGGGCAAAGAAAATACAAAGAAGGACACGGGGAAGTGGTGCGAGTTCAAAAAAAGCCCCTGGGACAACACTAATGATTGTCGCTCAAAACAGTCATTGGTGGCTGAGTTCAAAGCTTCAGAATCAGATCCCAGTTCCGATTTTGACACAGAACCTAATTTCACAGTCGTGCAAAAAGGGAAGCAGATCATTGATGCAGAACCCAGTGCCGTTGTTGCCACCACACAGATTCATCCAGAGGAGCCTGAAGAGTCGGAGGCAGAGGAGCCCCTTTTCCATTCACAGATGTGAGTGAAGGGAATTCCCCCACACTTTGTTGTGGACAGTGGCAGCCAGAAGAACCTGATCTCAGAAGAAGTCATCAAGAGATTGGAGCTACCAATAACGCCACACCCACAACCATACACCATTGGATGGCTAAGCCAAGGACGAAGGATCCGTGTCAGTCACCAATGTCGCCTACCATATGGCATCAAGCCCTTCAAAGATGAGGTATTGTGTGATGTGGTCCCACTTGAAGTATGTGATGTTCTTTTAGGACAACCATATATGTGGAAGCGTCATGCTGTATATGAATCACGACCTCGCAGTGTCATTGTCACTTTGGAAGGACAACTCTATCGGATACCAGAGATAGTTGCACCTACCCCAAACGAGCAGGGAAGAAAGATAATCTCCCACACGAAATTTTCCCTATTCGCAATTGACACTAACGGTGAACATCAGATCGTGGAGACATCCACAACCTCTGCAGATTATCCTTCTACTCAGCAGAAACAAGAAAAACACAAAGTTAGTGCAGCATTGCCTATTCGGGTACCTCTAGAGTGCAAGGCCACGCATTCAAGGGGCCCCTCCAAAAAGAAACCATCCACACTGGTGCATACCAAGGATACCACAACAACCAAAACTGTTGAACAGCTCCAGCGCATCCATCAACAACAATTACAACCCTCTGAAGATGTCAAAGTAAGGCAATCTTTCCACTTCAGAAAATGTCGCACCAAGAGCTCAAGTCGACACACAGCTCGACATATGATAAGGGATTTAACGCAATGGAGACCATTGCTTCCTAAGGAGGGAGGATTGATCCAGGTGGATATCGGTGGCGGCCCACCTCTTCCAATTGGCTCAAAAGAGTCTTCTGGCAATTTTGGTAAATTACTATTTTTAGTAGTTTTTCGGGTCCTGATCTTCCGGAGCCATTTTGAGGCCCTAAAAGACACATTTTGGCGATTTGGCGGCCCAAATGGGCGCCCCCGGGACACATTTGGGCCCTCTCAAAAGTTGTAAATCTCGGATAGACCTTCCCAACGGGCTACCGAGCACCCGAAACGGAGATCGTATGCAAAAGTTATGACCCCGGGAAGTTGACTGTTCAACTAACCACCTTCGGACCGCAAACTTTATGATGGTTCACCTTCTAGGGTTAAGGTTTTGGATGTTTGGGATTCTTTCCCTCATGCTTATGATAAATAGGCCCTTTTGGCCTCTCTTTGTATTCATCTTCGCACTAATGAGCATAGCGGCCAGATCTCTTCAAAGAGATAGCTACCACCATTCTAGCTATTGTATTTTATAGTCTGTTCTATTTCTGCTATTTAATAGAATATCGGTTTACTGTATCACTGTGTTATTTGCAATATATCTTTGTATATGATTCTGTATATGCTATCTTTTGTTTCGTTCCCACATAAATCCGGATCAGTGGTATCAGAGCGGTCTGCTCTTTGATTGTTTCTCGGTGCATGTCCCTAATGGGGTCAGGATACAGAGATTTGGGTCTTGAACTAGTTTCACTTGGGGAAGACCACTCTCGCCGCCCCAAATGGCCTCCCATGGCGGAAGAAAAGAGAGACAACGAAGCAATAGATCCTATCAATTTGTTGCTCGAGGAAGCCCTCGAGCGACAGAGGAACGAGATGATGGATAATTTCGCCCAGACCCTTCAACGCATGCCAACAGCGGCAAATGCACCCTCAACGAGCAGCGATTTCGGAGATACGACTCCCTTCAAAGTACAAGTTAATTTTTATATCCCTTTATTTGAAGGCCAAATCGATGCCGATGCCCTAGATAAATGGTTGAATCTACTAGAAGGGTATTTCTCTGTCCACCAATTTTTCGACAGGGAAAAGATCATCTTTGCGCTCCTTAAGGCCGTCCCCCATGTCAAAAATTGGTGGGAAACTTATTGTGAGCAAAACTCATCAGAAGAGTATTGATTGTTTGAATATTCCAATCCCACTTGGGCCTCTTTTATAGATTCCATCAAGGAACAATATTACCCTGTTGGCAACTATGATAACCAGTACACAAAATGGACCATTCTGCATCAAGAGAGGGACCAAACGGTGTCGAAGTACACCAACAAATTTCATACCTTGCGCACAAAGCTAGGTATCAAGGACTCCAAGAGACACCTAGTACTGAAATATCGCAGTGGCCTACACCAGTGCATTCGAACATAGATGGATTTCCTGGAAATATCTTCACTTGGATCCGCCTATCGATATGTTGTCAAAATTGAGCAGAAATTTCAGCAAAAGAACAAGCGTGACTTCAGAACTGCGCAGAAGCAGGGCAAGGGAAACTCTGGCTCGCAGAGGATGTGGCAGGAAAAGGACAACCAGTCCCAACCACAGGCGAAGAAGGGCAAAGAAAAGACAAAGAAGGACACCGGGAAGTGGTGCGAGTTCCACAAAAGCCCTTGGCACAACACTGATGATTGTCGCTCAAAACAGTCATTGGTGGCTCAGATCAAAGCTTCAGAATCAAATCCCAGTTCCGATTCTGACTCAGAACCTAATTTCACAGCCGCGCGAAAAGGGAAGCAGATCATTGATGCAGAACCCAGTGCCGTTGTTGCCACCACATAGATTCATCCAGAGGAGCCTGAAGAGTCGGAGGCAGAGGAGCGCCTTTTCCACTCACAGATGTGGGTGAAGGGAATTCCCCTACACTTTGTTGTGGACAGCGGCAACCAGAAGAACCTGATCTCAGAAGAAGTCATCAAGAGATTGGAGCTACCAATAACGCCACACCCACAACCATACACCATTGGATGGCTAAGCCAAGGACGAAGGATCCGTGTCAGTCACCAATGTTTCCTGCCATATGGCATCAAGCCCTTCAAAGATGAGGTATTGTGTGATGTGGTCCCACTTGAAGTATGTGATGTTCTTTTGGGACAACCATATATGTGGAAGAGTCATGTTGTATATGAATCATGACCTCACAGTGTCATTGTCACTTTGGAAGGACAACTCTATCGGATACCAGAGATAGTTGCACCTACCCCAAACGAGCAGGGAAGAAAGATAATCTCCCACACTGGGAAATTTTCCCTATTCGCAATTTTCACTAAAGGTGAACATCAGATCCTGGAGACATCCACAACCTCTGCAGATTATCCTTCTACTCAGCAGAAACAAGAAAAACACAAAGTTAGTGCAGCATCGCCTATTCGGGTACCTCTACAGTACAAGGCCACGCATTCAAGGGGCCCCTCCAAAAAGAAACCATCCACACTGGTGCATACCAGGGATACCACAACAACCAAAACTGTGAGTCTGAAGAAGTCAAAGTAAGGCAATCTTTCCACTTCAGCAAATGTCGCACTAAGAGGTCAACTCGACACACAGCTCGACATATGATAAGGGATTTAACGCAATGGATACCATTGCTTCCTAAGGAGGGAGGATTGATCCAGGTGGATATCGGTGGCGGCCCACCTCTTCCAATTGGCTCGAAACAGTCTTCTGGCAATTTTAGTAAATTACTATTTTTAGCAGTTTTTCGGGTCCTGAACTTCTGGAGCCATTTTGAGGCCCTAAAAGACATTTTTTGGTGATTTGGTGGACCAAATGGCTGCGCCGGCATGCATTTGGGCCCTTTTGAAAGTTTTAAATCTCGGATAGACCTTCCCAACGGGCTACCGAGCGCCCCAAACGGAGATCGTATGCAAACGTTATGACCCCGGGAAATTGACTGTTCAACTAACCACCTTGGGGCCAAAAACTTTATGACGGTTCATCTTCTAGGGTTAGGTTTTTGGATGTTTGGGATTCTTTCCCTCATGCTTATGATAAATAGGTCCTTTCGGCCTCTCTTTTTATTCATCTTGGCACGAATGAGCATAGCGGTGACATCTCTTCTCAGAGATAGCTACCACCATTCTAGCTATCGTATTTTACATTCTGTTCTATTTCCGCTATTTAATAGAATATGGGTTTACTGTATCACTATGTTATTTGCAATATATCTTTGTATATGATTCTGTATATGCTATCTTTTTTTTCGTTCCCACATAACTCCGGAACAGTCGTATCAGAGCGGTTTTCTCTTTGATTGTTTCTTGGTGCATGTCCCCGACGAGGTCAGGATACAGAGAGTTGGGTCTCGAACTACTTTCACTTGGGGAACACCACTCTCGCCGCCCCAAACGGCCTCCCATGGCGGAAGAAAAGAGAGACGACAGAGTAGTAGATCCTATCAATTTGTTGCTCGAGGAAGCCCTCACGCGACAAAGGAACGAGATGATGGATAATTTCTCCCAAATCCCTCAACGCATGCCAACAGCGGCAAATGCACCCTCAACGAGCAGCCATTTCGGAGATACGACTCCCTTCAAGGTACGAGTTAATTTTGATATTCCTTTATTTGAAGGCCAAATCGATGTCGATGCCCTAGATAAATGGTTGAATTTACTAGAAGGGTATTTCTCTGTCCACCAATTTTCCGACAGGGAAAAGATCATCTTTGCGCTCCTTAAGGCCGTCCCCCGTGTCAAAAATTGGTGGGAAACTTATTGTGAGCAAAACTCATCAGACGAGTCTGGATTGTTTGAATATTCCAATCCCACTTGGGCCTCTTTTATAGATGCCGTCAAGGAACAATATTACCCTATTGGAAAATATGATGACCAGTACACAAAATGGACCATTCTGCATCAAGAGAGGGACCAAACGGTGTTGGAGTACACCAACAAATTTCATACCTTGCGCACAGAGCTAGGTATCAAGGACTCCGAGCGGCACCGAGTACTTAAATATCGCAGTGGCCTACACTGGTACATCTGAACAGAGATGGATTTCCTGGAAATATATTCACTCAGATCCACCTATCGATATGCTGTCAAAATTGAGCAGAAATTTCAGCAAAAGAACAAGCGTGACTTCAGACCTACGCAGAAGCAGGGCAAGGGAAACCCTGCCTCGCAGAGCACGGGGCAGGAAAAGGACAACCAGTCCCAACCACAGGCGAAGAAGGGAAAAGAAAAGACAAAGAAGGACACGGGGAAGTGGTGCGAGTTCCACAAAAGCCCCTGGCACAACACTGATGATTGTCGCTCAAAACAGTCATTGGTGGCTGAGATCAAAGCTTCAGAATCAGATCCCAGTTCCGATTAAGACTCGCAACCTAATTTCACAGCCGCACAAAAAGGGAAGCATATCATTGATGCAGAACCCAGTGTCATTGTTTCCACCACACAGATTCATCCAGAGGAGCCTGAAGAGTCGGAGGTAGGGGAGCTCCTTTTCCACTCACAGATGTGGGTGAAGGGAATCCCCCTACACTTTGTTGTGGATAGCAGCAGCCAGAAGAACCTGATCTCAGAAGAAGTCATCAAGAGATTGGAGCTACCAATAACGCCACACCCACAACCATACACCATTGGATGGCTAAGCCAAGGACGAAAGATCCGTGTCAGTCACCAATGTCTCCTACCATATGGCATCAATCCCTTCAAAGATGAGGTATTGTGTGATGTGGTCCCACTTGAAGTATGTGATGTTCTTTTAGGAAAACCATATATGTGGAAGCGTCATGCTGTATATGAATCACGACCTCGCAGTGTCATTGTCACTTTGGAAGGACAACTCTATCGGATACCAAAGATAGTTGCACCTACCCCAAACGAGCAGGGAAGAAAGATAATATCCCACACTGGGAAATTTTCCCTATTCGCAATTGCCACTAAAGGTGAACATCAGATCGCGGAGACATCCACAACCTCTGCAGATTATCCTTCTACTCAGCAGAAACAAGAAAAACACAAAGTTAGTGCAACATCGCCTATTCGGGTACCTCTACAGTGCAAGGCCACGCATTCAAGGGGCCCCTCCAAAAAGAAACCATCCACACTGGTGCATACCAAGGATACCACAACAACTCCAGCGCATCCATCAACAACAATTACAACCCTCTGAAGATGTCAAAGTAAGGCAATATTTCCACTTCAGCAAATGTCGCACCAAGAGCTCAACTCGACACACAGCTCGACATATGATAAGGGATTTAACGTAATGGAGATCATTTCTTCCTAAGGATGGAGGATTGATCCAGGTGGATATCGGTGGCGGCCCACCTCTTCCAATTGGCTCAAAACAGTCTTCTGGCAATTTTGGTAAATTACTATTTTTAGCAGTTTTTCGGGTCCTGAACTTCCGGAGCCATTTTGAGGCCCTAAATAACATTTTTTGGCGATTTTGGGGACCAAATGGATGCTCTTGATATACAATTGAGCCCATTTGAAAGTTGTAAATCTCGGATAGACCTTCCCAACGGGCTATCGAGCGCCCCAAACGGAGATCGTATGCAAAAGTTATGACCCCGGGAAGTTCACTATTCAACTAACCACCTTGGGGCCGCAAACTTTATGACGGTTCATCTTCTAGGGTTATGTTTTTGGATGTTTGGGATTCTTTCCCTCATGCTTATGATAAATAGGCCCTTTCGGCCTCTCTTTGTATTCATCTTGGCATGAATGAGCATAGCGGCCACATCTCTTCTCAGAGATAGCTACCACCATTCTAGCTATTGTATTTTACAGTCTGTTCTATTTCCTCTATTTAATAGAATATGGGTTTACTGTATCACTGTGTTATTTGCAATATATCTTTGTGTATGATTCTATATATGCTATCGTTTGTTTCGTTCCCACATAAATCCAGATCAATCCTTAAACAAACCTGCGGCCCCATTGGTCTGTATTGTACAGTTTGCTTTCTTTTTGTTTTTCATTTTTTTACCGCAACCTTACATTCATCTTTTTTTGCATGATCACAAATGGACCATCTTCCACCTCATTACATTGGCTTCGCCGATGGAGCAAGCCGCTGGTCTCCAAACCTAACCTTTGTAGCATGGGTATTATATTCCCCTTCACATGAGTTGATCCACTTTGACGGAATGTGCATAGGCGCTGCTACCAATAACCAGGTAGATTATGATGCTGTGACTGGTCTCCTGACTGCTGCCCTTCAGATGGGCATATGTCACCTTCATGTGTTCCTTGACTCCCAGCTACTTGTCTCCCAGCTCAACAACTGCTACCAGGTGTGTGATCTTTGCCTCTTTAGAAATTTCCTGCTCATAAAACAGCTAAGCCGACAGTTTGAATCCATAACATCCACCCATGTCCCAAGAGCTCAGAATAGTGACGCAGATCAAATGGCTAACAACATCCTAGATTGGCATATAAATCACACCATGTAAACCCTCCATCATGCATCATCATACCATATCATCACATCAAAAAACATATAAAACTACCAAAAAGACTACATTTACAACAAGGGGCATCCACGTTCCTATCATCAAATAATATTTGCATCCATGTGCAATAACATAAACACACAACTATACAGAGGCATCCACGTGCCTATCCTAACACATACTGTTGCATCCATGTGCAATACATAATACAAAATAAACAAGAGGCATCCACATGCCTATCATCATACCCCACTTGCATCCATATGCAATACACACATACAAGAGACCACAAGCGCATCCACGTGCTTACAATAATCATAACTGCAAAAGATGCATCCATGTGCATATCTATATCAAAAACCATTGATGTTATACACATGTCCTAAGTACCTCAACACTCAGCTATACAAAAAATATATATACATAGAAAATCCTCATAAAATACATGCCGTAGCTACAAAAAACCCCGAGTGTCCATACACATCGAGGGGGAGTCCTCTGTACTCCCTAATGAGAGTCGTACCCTCCATTGTTGCCTGTATCGGCCGCCTCCGAATCCTCACCCCACTCCTCCTCTGGCAACTCCTCATCCCCTGAGGGATCCTACGTCTTAGTCCTCTCCACCAATACGGCCACCCGAATCACAATCAATCGGAAGTCCCGTGGAGCCCTGAGGTAGTCCTCAATCACCTACCAATCCAGGTCCCGCCACCCCTCATTAGTCACCCCAACTAGTAGATGATTTAGGAGAACCCGTAGGGACTCCAAATTCCCCTCAGCATACCGTTGACACACCTACCATCGGTCTGGCAGGGATGGTACAGCCACATGTCCCCTGTGGTCTACGTGTCCCTGTGGCGGCCTCGGTCCAACATCTGCATCACATCCAAGAACGTACATAGTGAGTACCAGCATATACATCTATCAACCCCAAACATACACAAAATCTAACATAAAACAATCAAACATGTAGATACATACCATCTGGCCCCCATGCCTGCCCTGGAGGTCATGGCGCCTCCGGATCTCCTGTGTAATCCATATCCATGTATGGATAGTTGTCCAAAGTCAGCGGTATCTATAACCACTGAAGGTAGAGCTCCCCTATGAAGTATCTCCCGACCTCTCCACCACCCTGTCGGCGCATCATCTATCCCCACCGCACCATGCATGGCTCCCTTAGCCATCCTGCTCTAATCGGCACCCGCGACCGTAGTGTAGGTACCCGCTCCATAAAGAAGGCATAGAGGAAGGATCCATAGCAGAATCCCTTTCCAGATCCCTTCACCGAGGTCAGCTGCCACTGAATGCAGGTGAGGAACATCTGGCCCTAGGAAAAGTATGTGCCATGCAACACTCGCTCCACTAACTGCATCTAACCCACTGACACCCGTTCAGGCGCCTGAGACCCCAACACCCAAACCACACACGACGCAATTGCTTGCACTGCTGGCTCCTGCAGGTCCACAATACAAAATGCATTTTTATGCACTTCAGCCTCTGGAACGCAGTAGTGCTCCAGCATCTCCTCTATGTCTACGTCCGCAGACAAACGTGGTTGTGTATTTGCCACCCTACCCAGACAAGGCAGTCCCGTCAAGAAGTAGACATCCGCTAGGGTGAGATCCACCCTCTCACCCTGTACCATGAACGCCTATATGTCCGGGTCCCAAAACCCTACCAACCTATTCAGCAATAGCTTTGTTGAACACATCATAGGTACCTGTGTGAACTTCAGAAGCCCGCACAACCCCAAGGTCGACTGAACATGTCGATCCTCCTGGATGCACTCTATCATGTCATCAGGGATCTCCCGCTCCCACAATAGCACGATCGGCATCCTGTGAATCAAATAATGAAAACTCATTAGACCCACGTCAAATAAATAACCATTTCCCCCCCCCCGGGATAACCCTAAAGCACGATCCAGATCGCGGCTTTAGGGCCCCTTGCCGTGTTCTCCGATCGCGGCTCTCGGGATCCGATTCGCGATCGCAGATTGTTGGAACCTAGGCCGCAGCTATGGTAAAGCTGCGAATTTTGAGGAAAAAGCACAAGTGTTGAAGGGAAAGTGCTAATTTTGAATAAGCACCAATTGTTGGGGAGAAGTAAACGGTGCGCAGTATGGTGCCATATGGACGATCTCAGCGCAAATTACGGACCGGAAATCACGGAGCTCATGCGCACATGTCAAAGGAGAATGAATGTGGCCGAGTAGAGAGCTCAGCTACCACAATAAATGAAGCAACGGAATAGAGGGCTCAGCTACCCTCATTAAGGCTAAGTACAGAAGTTATGATTGCTCTGATCAAGGAAGAGCAACGGACCAAAGTATTGAAGGAGAACGACAAGGAACAGTGAATGATGAAGCGGCGCCCATACCCGCAATCTGAGCCGAAAGTCACGGAACCTGCAGGAAACGGCGACGTGACTACAAGTGGCGCCTACAGTACACCTAGCCATGTCCGTGGTTAGGGTTTTTGGGGAATACTACTGGGAAAGGCCCACAGTTTTGTAAAGGTGCGACCATTATGGCCACCTATATATATGTGTAATTGTAAAGGAAGAGGGTTAGACATAAGTTAGCTGTTTGAGATAAGCTAGCTAGCTAGTTAGTCTTCTATTGTGTTGTTAGAAGACAAGAGTTAGAACTGAATAGCTGTGAATCTAATCCCTGAGTTGCAGACAGTCTGAGTCGACGTCTGAACCATTGTAATATCTGTAGAGAAGAGACTAGATCTAGAGAAGGGCTCCCAGCTGTGTGCGTGGAGTTTCCAAGAAATTTCTAAGGCTGCAGTTGTGTGCACAGCAGGACTGTAATTTCTATCTCTGAGAATAATATAAGATACACTTCCCGTGGATGAGGTTTCCCCATGGAGGTGAACTACATAATTCTCGTTGTTATGATGCTGTGTTGCGTGAATGCATGTTTTAGTTTACTATCTGTGTTTACATGAATGCTTCATTGTCTTTATGATTAAGTATAAAAAGCAAGTCCTTGAAGCTCCCGTAGAAGTTATTCTCGCGCACTATCGAAGGATTCAATAAGAGAACTACCGCCGCAGTGCTTAGGGAATGCGTCACTGTGCTGGGTGCGCAAGCAGAAACGATACATAGAGTATCGATGCAGAGGGTAATTGCCTCTTGCGCAGGAGTGGAGATACCGCGCAGCTAGGCTTTCAAGCGAGAGTTTCAGTGCTGTTGCATTGAGAGGTCTGCGAAAGAGTAAGACGTCCGCTTTGGAGAAATCCTCCCAGGAGAGAGGGAGAGGATTGCAGTCTCCGCGTTGCCTAGGTTAAGGAAGCCTGATTCCTTAGCCCCCCCATAGCCACTTCGGGTGAGACCTCGAGCTGCTGCGTAGCTCCTTGCCGAGAGGGCCAGTGTGCCAAGGGGTTTTGTTGCTGCGCCTCATTAAAACCCGGGTCTGTCCAAAAAGTAGCCAACAAATGGTTCCGTTGCCTTGAGACTTGTTATTCCGACGACGTGTGAAATACTGTTGAAGCCAACAAATGGTTCCGTTTCCTTGCGACTCGTTGCCTTGAGACTTATTATTCTGGCGACGTGCGAGATTGATGCGCAACCTAGAGAAAGAGAGAGCCAACAAATGGCTATGTTGCCTTGAGACGTGCTCAGCCAACAAATGTGCTACTGGAATCCTACAGCTAAAGAAATTCAAGACTGGTTTGATTTAAAGGCTAGAGAGTTCATTGAACGAGAAAATAGAAGCTCTAGGCTTCAGACAGAAGACTGGTTGTAGAAGCATATTTATACTGACCTTCACGAAATTTTCTTTGTCACATTTTCACTTGAGTTGCATGCGTGGGTAGCCAAGTTAGAGGATACTAGACCCACCGTGCATGTTGATCGACCCGTCACTTGGATGCATGAGCTATTCAGTATTTTGAAGCAGGTAGATAATTCTGTGTCCCGCGCAATAGACTTTTGGTTGAACAGTCTGCTAGAAGGCTTCATCACCGAGTTTGCAGTAGATACGAGAAAGAGTTTCAGCGAAGCCGAGAGGAGCTTCTTCCAAGCACACAGAGGTAAGTTCTTAAATTCTCTGAACTTATGGATTAAAATGCTTTTGTATGAAAAAGCAAAACTATGCATAGCTTCCGATGAATAGCATAGACAAGTAATGTCCACAGATTCTGATAGTGATCCTGAACTTATTGGTTGCACTCGTAGTGGAAAACGGTATAAAGTAGGCCTTGACCAACATTCTTTTGAGTCTAGCCCATAAGATAGTCAAGTTCCTAGAGCGAGCCATATAGAGAGACAAGGGAGTGCTCATATCCCTTATCACCCTTTTACACTGCGAAAGCCAGATGGGGCTCAGTATAACCCCGCAGTAACACCTTCTAGTAGCCCGCACGGTACTTCTAGTACCTCAGCACCACCTTTGTTTAACCATCCCGGAGGCTCTGCAACAGCACCTCCACCTCAACCTAGCGCAAGAAGGATGGGTGATGACATGAAGCTACCAACTTTTAGAGGAACAGGGCTAGAAGACCCTGAGCAGCACTGTTTCCTATGTGAAGCCATTTGGACAATTAAGCAAATTAATGATGATGCTGTTAAACTGGTTCAGTTAGCAACCACACTAAGAGAAAGAGCCTTAACCTGGTTCATGAAATACTCAACAGCACTGTTGGCCCGATTTTTCTTCGAGCGGGTGCCGACCTTGCGGCCACGGGTACCCATTCGTGCTGGTCTCGTGAGTGAGCCTCGTATGATGAGATGGGGGCAGATGATGCCTCATGGCGGCGGTGGTGTCCGCGGCTTCTTCACGGAGGATTTTTATCAGCAATGGGAGAAGATGCCTCTGGTTATTGAGGACTACCCTTATGCCGGCATGGACTACCGAGGTGACCCAGAGATGCCTCGTGCCCCAGGACAGGCCTGGAGTTTAGACGGTATGTTTTGATATTATATCATATGTTGTTTGATTTATCATTGAGGATTATTGTTGTATAGTATGTGATGGCTTACTTGCTTTGTGCAGATGTGGGTCCAGTGCCACCGCCTGACTACGTGGCTCGTCAGGGGCAGGCGATGGTGGTCGCCCATCCACCTGCAGCGGTACCCCCTCCGCGTGGTGGAGGCTTTGCGGTTCGTGGGCGAGGGGTTGGCCCTCGCAATGACGCCATAGAGGGTGTCAGACAGACCTTTGCCAGGATCTTAGCTGGACTCCCCGAGGATGGTTGGAGAGACTTGGATCGGGATATTTTGGAGGGTTGCTTCGGTGCGCCGCCTGAGTGGCGGTCGCTCTTGTTGAGGACGGCGGTGTTTGTGGAAGGGCACAGGGGTGGTGCTCGGGATGTCCCTGCAGAGGCGGCTCAGATGAGGATCCGTCTACGGGATGACACAGCGGGGCCGGCAGAGCGGAGAGTTCGGGCTCGTCCTGACCCGGCGGAGCGAGTAGAGGAGGATCCGGAGGAGCGTAGGGATCCTGCTGAGTAGATGTTATTGTATCTGCCCCCAAATGCTGATGAGCATATGGGGAAGCATTTGTTGTATGACAGATGTATTTTTGTATATCGGGTGCTGAGGGCACCTATGACATGTTGATTATTATGATTTATATATATATGTGGATATATATTTGGATATATTGTCGTGTATGCACGTGGATGCACCTTTGTCTTTTGTATATGCCCGTGGAGGCACATGTTATGCACTTGGATGCAGTATGTTGTTTAGTTATGTATGCCCATGGAGGCAGATGTTATGCACGTGGATGCATTATTTGGTTATTTGTTTTATTCCCGTGGAGGCACCTGTTATGCACGTGGATGCATTTTGTTTATGGATATGCCCGTGGAGGCACATGTTATGCACGTGGATGCATTTTGTTTATGGATATGCCCGTGGAGGCACATGTTATGCACGTGGATGCATTTTGTTTATGGATATGACATGATGTGATTGGTGTGCCAGTCGAGGACATTGTTGGCCATATTATCTGCTACACTATTGAGGTGTCTTGGGACATGTGTGAATGAAATGGATTCAAACTGTCTAACCATTTGTTTAGTGCACAGGAATTTTCTGAAAAGACAAGGATCGCGTACCTGGTAATCATTGTTGAGCTGGGAAACTAGGAGTTGTGAGTCCAAGAAAACGTTGAGGTGACGGATGCTCATTTGGAGAGCAGCGGCCAGGAGACCGGTCACGGCATCGTATTCAGCTTGATTATTGGTAGCGACACCTAAACATACTCCGTCAATGTGAATTAACTCATGTGAAGGGGAGTATATTACCCAAGCTGCGGAGGCGAGATTGGGAGACCAACGGCTTGCACCATCAGCGAAACCGACATGGCAGAGTGGAAGAGGCTCCATCTGTGGTCATGCAGAGAAAAACAGATATTTAGGTTTTTTGAATTTTTTGTAAATAAATAAAGTATGCCTATACTAAAATGGACGATGGTGTCCATCAGATTTTCTATGGGTAAAATCATTTAAGGTACAACCCGTTGCGTGGGTTGCGTAGGGGATTGCCTTCTGAATCGGTCAGAATGTATGCCCCTTGCCTGAGGCAGGTGTGTATGATGTAGGGGCCTTGCCACATAGACACGAACTTTCCCTTTCCGATTTTATCATGAGCTTGATCGTAAGCAAGGACAAGGTCTCCCTCAGAAAAGGTTCTTGGGTGGACGTGTTTGTCGTAACTTAGTTTCGATCGTTGTTTAGCTACTTCCATGTTTTGAATGGCTGTGCGCCGATCTTCATCGGCCTGCTCTAGGAGAAGTAAACGTTGCTCGATCGGGGAAGTGTCCGGTAGGAATTCAACGGCGATATGTAAGGCTGGTATCTGGCACTCAATAGGGAGTACGGATTCGACACCGTAAACTAAATGGAAAGGGGTAAAACCGGTGGCGGCATTGGTTGAGGTGCGGTAGGCCCATAGTGCCGGGAAAAGCATGTGATGCCAATTGGATTTGTGCTTGTCTACAGTACGTTGGAGAATGGTCTTTAAAATTTTATTGATTGCTTCGACTTGGCCATTTCCTTGGGGATAGTAAGCGGAAGAGAAATGGTGTTCAAATTTCAACATGGTTGATAATTCTTTCCAGACGGCATCTTCGAAGTGAGAGTCGTGGTCAGAGACTAGTTGCTTTGGCACTCCGAAACGAGCGATAACATGGTTGAAGAAAAACCGTGCTGCAGTGTCGGCTTTGCAATTATAGGTCGGCATGGCTTCTGCCCACTTGGTGAAATAATCTACAGCCACAACGATGTGTTTGTGACCGCCGGCTGACGTGGGGTTGCAGTCGAGGAAGTCGATGGCCCATTTGCAGAATGGTCCAACAGTGATGACTGGATGAAGGGGGGCAGGGGGGGTTCTTGCTTTGGGGGCAAATAGTTGGCAGTTCTGGCAATGCTTGACTGCGGTGATGTAATCGGTAAACAATGATGGCCAAAAGTAACCTGCCCGAATGATCGTCTGGGCGGTGGCCATGCCGGAGAAATGGCCTCCGCAAGCACCACTATGACAATCATTGAGGACTTGTTCTGCCTCACTATGGGATAGGCATCGGCGTAGGATGGTATCAATGCCGCGTCGGTAAAGTACGTCCCCTAACAAGAGGTATCGGGGGGCGTGATGTCGTATGCGACGGCGTCCGTCACGATCGATGTGTGGTTGAAATTTTTGTGTACGAAGGTAATTCAAAATGTCTCCGTACCAAGGGTCGTCAGATGAAATGATGAAGATCTGCTCGTCAATCAAGTCCGTTTGGATAACGAGTGATGTGGAAGAGGATGGGAGGTCAGTGATGAGGTGAGCAAGCGCGAGGGCTTTAGTGCTTTTGGGAGTTCTGAAAGTGAGGTCATATTCCTGGAGGATAATGACCCATTTAGCAACACGACCTTGTAGGAGTCGCCGGGTTAGGAGATAGACCATAGGGTTGGAGTTGGCCACGACCGTGGTATGACTGAGTAGAATGTAGTGTCGCAATTTTTGTACGGAAAAGACTACAGCTAGGGCTAATCTTTCCTCGTATGGGTAACGCAGAGGCGGGCCAGACAAGGTCTGGCTGACGTAATAAATCACATGCTCTTGGTGGGAGGCATCTTCTTGGACCAAAACTCCGGACACAGCATATTCAGATGCCGAGACATAAAGGGTGAAGTCCTGAGAGAAATCCGATGGGGATATCAAGGGGGCTTGTGTGAGAGCTTTCTTGAGGGCTTCGAATGCCGTGTCTGCTTGCTCATCCCAAATAAAGGGTATGTGGGTACGAAGTAAGCGTAAGAACCCGTGGACTTTGGTGGCATAATCAGGAACGAAGTGCCTAAGGAAATTGGACCGCCCTTGTAGACTCTGGAGTTGCCGAAGTGTGCGAGGAGGAGGAAGTTCTAAGATGGCTTTGACTTTCAGGGGATCGACAGTGATTCCGACTTGGGAAACAATGAAACCCAACAACCGGCCTGCCGGGACGCAAAAGACACACTTGTGTGGGTTCAGGCGGATTTTATATTTGCGACAACGCAGAAAAACTTGCCGGAGGTCGTTAAGGTGGTCTGATCATTTTCGGGAACGAGCTGTGAGGTCATCAAGGTAGACTCGGAGGATATGAACCAAGTCGTGAAAGCAATAGGTCATGGCCCGCTGGAAAGTGGCACCAGTGTTTTTAAGGCCAAATGGCATGACGCGGTAGGCAAAGGTGCCCCATGGGGTGGTGAAGGCAGTATTGTACTGATCCTCTTTGCGGATGTGAATCTGGTTATATCCGGAAAACCCGTCCATGAAGGATAGGACTTCATGGCCCGCACACTCATCAATGAGTTGGTCAATGAATGGCGTGGGGAAATTGTCTTTTGGACAAGCGTGGTTTAAGTCACGGAAATCAGTGCATACTCTAAGGGTGCCTTGCTTTTTATTGATGGGAACAGGGTTTGACACCCAGGTGGTGTACGGAATAGGATAAATGAATCCTGCTTTGCGAAGTTTCTCGACCTCAGTTTTAACAGCGGGGAGTTTGGAAGGATGAATGGGTCACTGTTTCTGGCGAACAGGGGGTACCTCAGGCCATGTATCGATGTGGTGTTCTATGATGGCGGGGTCGAGACCAGGCATCTCGGTATAGGACCAGGAAAAGACATCGCGGAACTCTTGAAAGAGCTTTTTGTACGCCTGAGTTTCTGCTTGAGTGCAAGATGCGCCCAGCGAGATGAGCTCAGGTTTCCCAGGTGTTGCGGAAATGTCTATCTGTATAGTGGGGGAAATGTTCGACATGTTCCCTTCTTCAAAGGCATCTGGTGCTGGGATGGGGTCCTTTAACAAATCGACCTTAGTGGGTATGAAATCTTTCGATTCGACCGATAACTGGTTGGATGCGGTGGATGTAGATGCTTCCGGGAGGAAGTACGAGCGATGATGCATATCATCCCAAGGGTAGTCGGGTGCAGTGAGTGTCTCCAAAATTTGCTCATCAGTATTGAGTAATCAGACCATAAATCAAGGGGTTCTAGTTTGAAAGTTGTTGAAATCATATATATCGTATTGACTTCTTCCGACGAGGATGATGGCCGGGGGTAGATCTCCTCGATGAGGGGAGGAGATATCTCCAAATCGACATTATTTAACTCGTACAATGCTGCTCTATAGTCAGGGAGATCGGGACAATGGTGAGAGTAGTGGCCGTAAACACTGCGTATGGCACAAGGATGGTTGGTGCGCAGTGATCTGTCGCGAGGCTGAGGAGGTGGCTCAAGTCTAATGAATGGGATGTCGGCGTCATTGTCCAACATATTCATATGCTCTTGGAGTGCCGGTAACTGTGGGCATTGATGAGTTGGATGGCCTATCTCATCGCACAACGAGCATTTAGGGGGAGCTCGAAACACCGGTGGGGGTTTAACTGCCTTAGGAGGTGGTATAGCAGTGTATGGTTGTGGACCTCTGCCCCCTGTGGGCTTGATAAGAGGGGGAGGATTCGTTGACGACGAAGGGATATTGAGACTAGGAGGATATTTCGTTGACGACGAAGGGATTACGACACCAGGAGGAGGTTGATTTGTGGTAACAATAGGTTGTACCGGTTGGAGGATGACGTTTGGTGTCGGCGGTGGAACGGGAGGTGAAATATACCACACGGGTAATCCCAATGTTAACCCGGGTAGACTAAGGGTAGCCATAACAGGGGTGCTTACTACACCCGAAGGAGGAAATAGAAAGGGGATGGTGTGGATGGGTGTAACACCGATGTGACTCGGTACCAATGGTGGTTGCCTACCGGGTGTTTGTGTATTCTGTGAAAGAGTACAGAGGTTTGCGACATGGGTCTCTGTTGACGGTGGTGGAATGGCCTGGAATGTAGAGGTCATTGGTGTATCTGAGTAAAGTCTGGGTCCCACAGAAGACACAAAGGAGGTAGTTGCACTAGAAGCGGGTTGTTCAATCATGGGAAGAACATTTTCGGGTGCTGCAGGGGCATTGGGATCATAGTAGGTGAGTTGGTCGATTTTGACCACGCGTCCCTCATGGGGGAACATCATGGTACGAAAAACGGATGAGGCCACCGCTTTCATGGCGTACATGTAACTGCGGCCAAGTAAAAGGTTATAATCGAGTTGAGCATTAATAACCTCAATGTTGATGAGCACAGTTTTCCTAGCCAACTGGATGGGGACCTTGGGTAGTAGACCTTGAGGTTGAGCTGACCGACCGTCGTAGGCCCGCAATGCAGTGGTGGATTGCTGGAGAGTAGGGGATCCCAACGTCTGCCAAACAAATGTGGACATGACGCATGTGGACGCACCCTCATCAATGATACATCGATGGATGACAAGATTCCGAATAGAAACAGAAACTTGGACTGCTATGGTGGAAGGCAGACGTGATTCGGACTGGTCCAAATCAAAGGTCATTAATTTCGAATCATTTGGGTCAATCGCCCCAATGGCGGAAAGTAAAGTCTTGCGCTGCGTAGGACAGTTTTTCAAGACTTCTAACGCAGACATGGCTGCGGGAGATTGAGCTAGGTCATCTACGATGTTGTAATTTGACGCAGCCCGTGCATTGGGGTTGTTGTTGATACGGCGGAGTGGGAAACGAGGCGCTTTAGATGCACCATCGAGTGGAAGAGGTGGTATCCGTAACGTCTGATTGGTGGGATGAGTGTTAGTATCCTTATCGGTGGGTGGGGTTTCGGAGGTAGGGCCATACTGGTTCCGACGGGTTTGGATATTGACGTCGGCAGTGGACATCATCAATAAGTGGTGAGTGCCTGAATCAAACATGGGTTGATCAGGAGCAGTGTAAGTGATTTGTTGTGGTTGCACGTTGCCCTGTGGGGGGGCTAACGGCTGAGTGTTCACCACTCCTTGTGTTGGAAAAGGGTTTTGTAGCACCAAAGGTTGTTGTTGAGGTGGTGGAGGGTTGGGTGGCGGCTGAGGAGCCGCCTGCCCTTGACGATGGGCGTCATCTGTCCATAGTTGCCGAGCTCGCTCCAGATGTGGGCAAGCGTGTGTGTTGGCTGCTTTCTTGGGCATACCCGGGTTTTAATGAAGCGCAGCAACAAAACCCCTTGGCGCACTGGCCCTCTCGGCAACGAGCTGCGCAGCAGCTCGAGGTCTCACCCGAAGTGGCTATGGGGGGGTTAAGGAATCAGGTTTCCTTAACCTGGGTGACGTGGAGATTGCTCTTCCTTGAATGGTTCCTCAGATATCGGCGGTCGGACTTTCCCGCAGGCCGCTCGGCGCAGCTGCGCGGATTCCTTCCTCGGCAGGCCTACTGCGCAGTTTCTCCTCTCTAGCGCAGAAGGCAACTATTCCTTGCGTCGACGCGCTAAATACTTCCTCGCCCTTCACATCCAGCGCAGTAATGCAGTCTTCTCTCGCAACAGCGACCGCGCGTTACTACTTCTTCGGTACTTAACACTTATAGCTATCAAGGGACCTTTCCAACTCGCTCAAACAGTCACAAAGATAATACAGGAGTCTTGCATACACAGATAATGAACTCTAAATAGTTATCATTCACGCAAACATTATAACAAGAAGATATATGTGAAACTCATCTCCTCAAGGAAAACCACGTCCACGGGAGTTTATATTAACCAGAAAACCATAGAGTTATACAATATGCTGCGCACACAGCTGCAGCCTTAGATATTTACAGGAAACTCCACGCACACAGCTGGGAGCCCTTCTCTTCACTAGTCTCTTCTCTATAGAGATTACAAAGGCACAGACGTCACACAGACTGTCTGGCAACTCAGGGATTAGCTCCTCGGCTATCCGATTCTACTCTAGTTCTACACACAGTAGAAACATACCAAAGGACAATCAACACATGATCTATCCTCAAGAGTGTCTAACTCTTACTTGCTAGCTTTCTCTCTATCTCACATCGAACTTACTCTAGCTCTCGTTTATCCATTACAATTGTTCATATATATAGGTGGCCATGGCGGTCGCACCTTTACAAAACTGTGGGCCTTTCCCAACAGTGATTCCCAAAAACCCTAACCACGCACATGGCTAGGTGTACTGTAGGCGCCGCTTGCAGTCATGTCGCCGCTTCCTGCAGGCTCCATGAATTCCGGCGCAGATTGTGGGTATGGGCGATCGTCCTTCGCCTTCAATGCTCTGGTCCGTTGCTCCTCCTTGATCCGAGCAACCATAACTTCTGTACTTAGCCTTTAAATGAGGGTAGCTGAGCCCTCTACTCCATCGCCTTATTTATTATGGTAGCTGAGCCACCTTCTTTCTTCGATGACGTGCGCGCGAGCTCCGCGATTTCCGGTCCATAATCTTTACTGAGCTTGTCCATCTGGCACCGTACTGCGCACCGTCTCCTTCTTGCCCAAAATTTAGTGCTTCTTCCAAAATTAGCACTTTCCTTTCATACTTGTGTCTTTTCCCCAAAATTCACAGCTTTACCGCAGCTACGACCTAGGCTCCAACAGGCCCCTAACACTCACTTGTGGATCGCCCTCGAGCCACTCGCACTAGCGCGTGGTCGTTTGATTTGCGCATCTGCTTTTGCTTGAATCTCCGCGAATGTTTTCTGCCACTTCGCAATAGCGGAGTCCAATTCCTCAATACACTCATCAGCTGTTTGCACCGTTTCTGCGGTCGCTTCGTCTTTAGTGAGGGTATCAATGATCTCCTGAGACTCAGCAATCTCTTTGATTTTTGTCTCAACCTGGCCAACGATTTCAGCATACTCATCCATGAATGGCTGAATGCTGTTGGTGAGCCTCTCATCTTCAGTTCTGAGCTTGTGCAATTGCTGCTGCATTTTGCGCACTTCGCCCATTTTCTTCATTTTTGGTAGGCCTGTTAGGGCCTTAGCTTCTTCATTGAGAACAATGAGAGATTGTTCTGCAGCTTGCACCTGTTCTGACAGTCCCACTTTAAAAGGGAGGTTCACAAGCTCTGTCCAAGCTTCCATAGCCTGGTTCATCAGGTTCTTGGCTTCCTGTACTCGATCTTTCATCTGAGTGGAAGCTCTGCTCAGTGCTTCAAATTGTACCTGTGCATCATCCGTAAGATGTGCAGCAACGCGAGCTTCTAGCTCAGCGATCTGGGTTCTATGGCCTTCTGCCATAGCAACTATTTCTTGCTCCAGGGTTTTCGCCCTTTCGCCAATAATTTGAACTTTTGTAACCAGAGGGAGGTCTGGTTGAATCTCGCAAGTCGGCAATAACTGGGCAATCTCATCCACTGCGTTTCTGATACCGATGTCTTGCGCCTCATAAAGTGCAAGCTTCTCAGAGGTATTCTGATGGATTGCCTTCAACTCTAACTCCTGCGATTGCAGTCTTTGATTTTCCTGGAATGTAGAGAGCTCTCTAGCTCTCAACTCAAGAGAAACTTTCTCATGCACTAGCTGTAGAGTCTCTATAGGAATTAGAGACAAATTAATTTCAACGGGCCCAACGGCGCTTACCTGTAGTGCAGCTAGCGGATCTGGAAGTGTCATGCTGGTAGGCGGAATATGCACGACAGTATGCCTTTCAATGAGTTCTTCAACTCGCTCGGCACTTGGAATTTCTTGTGGCGCCTGCGAAGTAGATGCTGGCGCATGGGTCTGCGCAACTCTTCCTGCGAGACCTTTTATTTCCACAAACTGTAGGTCTAGAGCACTTCTGATGTGAGCGTGCGCATTGCGCAGCTCGCGAAATTGCTCATGTATGTACTGGTCGATCCCTGAGGGAATAACCTCAGCGGGATGCGACACTTTTTGCTTCTTGGTGGCTGGTTCTGTGGATCCTTCGTCACTTCTCTGCTGACGAGCTTCCTTGCCCTTATCCTTCTCTTTCGTAGCGGCGGTTGGCAGCGCAGATGCGAGATCGGCGGCCTCCCTCCACTCATCCGACCAAGACTTGATGGTTTCTTCAACATCCTCGGTGGTCATTCTGTAAAGGCCTAGCGCCCATTCATCTGAAATGCCGCAAGGGCGGAGGTAAAGTTGATGTAAGTCGGCTGTAAAAGCCAACTTCCCGTCATATAACGTGGTTGTCTCCTCGCTCAGCCTTGGCATTTCTTGAATAGTATCTCGGAGGAGATAGTAGTACTCACAAAAGACAGCGCGATTCATCTTGCGCTTCGCGGGATTAGGGGAATCCCAGAGGTTGATGTAGCGCATGCCGGCAACCTCTCCTGCGCGGCGCGGAAGGAACTGAGTATTCGGGGGCTCCTTCCACCCAACGAGAGCGCATAAAACTAGAAGCCATGAAAAATGGAATGATTGGGCTGCATTGTCCTGCACATTCAGGCAATCAGCCAAAAAAGAATTCAGCAGAAAGAGAGACCAGTTGTACTGCTCTCCCTCCGCAGCTGCGATGGCGAGCTCCACGACAGCTCCAGTAACTTCCTTCGGTCGGCACTTTGTGAGAAGTCTGCCTGCAAGTAGACTTCCTGTAAATCGGAGTGCCTCATCTTCTACTGCAGTGAGGTCATAAGCCCGACCTCCTCTTGTTAAGTTGTACTTCTGCACCACCTGTGCAGTCAATTTTCTGTCCTTGTCCTTTCCCGCAAGATGAATATTGGGATCCTTACCAGCCTTAGATAGACCAGTAATGCGGTGAATTAAATCAACATTTAGATCAATTGGCCTCCCGATCCAAAGGTAACCTCCATGAACGCATGATAGCAGTGTTTTAACAACTGCGTTCGCTTCATTGCTACGCCCAAAGTGCGGTAGCTTCAACAAATTCAAGAGTCCAGGGCGCTCAAGATTTGCTGCAAATCCCTTCGGGATGAACTCGTCAACCTTCCTGGTGGGATTATGCACTATATCCAGATATCGGTCTGGCTGGAACTGAGGGTATGTCTTATAGTCTCCGAGGTTGAAGTCAGAGAACTTGACCAGTGGAATGTTTCCCAACAGTTGCCCTTCTACCCGCACACTAGCCGGTAGTGGCGGTAGCGGAATAGGATACTTTGCATTCTTCGGGATCTGTACTTCTGGTGCATCATCTGGACGCGGCGGAATATAGTTTGCCATGGTCGCCAACGGCTCTGGAACAGGTTCTTCTGGCTGTGATGGCGACGCTCTTGTAGCCGGAGATTGTCTGGGATCCTGATAACCAGGATGTACATAAGTCGAAGCTGTGACTGGAGTAGTCATGCCGAAATCTAATCCTCGGCGCAAGAATTGACGAACAACTTCTTCAGTTGACAGGTTCTCCATCATGAATCTATGTAGGGAACAAAAACTTTGGACAGCAAATGGCGGACCTTCGTAGGATATGGACGCTGAAAACAAGGGAAAATACTCTGCACAACTCGGCTCTGAAAACAATAACTTGGATTCGTAAACAAGATAGCAACTCGAGGAAAGTAACCCAAAAATTATAGAAGTGTGAGGTATTTATAGCCAGAGGTGAGTAAATGCGACCAAGTGGGATAACGTAGCTATAGGCGGCTATAGATGAGTTGACAACACGCTATCCTCCTTGCCGTAGCGGTGCATTTAGTGTGATTGACGGGTTCTGACAGCCTTCCGGGAGAAGCTAATGATTTCGGCGCCAGAGTTAAATGCAAATCTTTCGGAGATTAAGCCGAATCCGTCAGAACGGCTAGACTTAATTAGCGGACTTATCCTTCATTTATTCAGACGCGGCTTCATAACTGCTGTAATTCAAATTTTCGGCGGGTCATTTCAACTTAGGAAACTGTGCCTTTAGGGGTCCACAACAAAACTTTTTCAAGTGGCAAATTATCAAAGGGAACTCCGCAAGAGCGATAGTTCAATGGTCCGGGGAGAAGCTTCACAAGAGCGCAACTATGTTCGCTCCAACCAAACTTTAGGCATGCGCGGATGTTTCTAGGAACTGCGCAGGAAGCCGGAGACTAGGTGTCTCGCAACTTCCGTGTAGACTGAATGCGGTGCCTCTTTCAACTACACTGGGCATCTGCATCTCTTTCAGCAAAATATTAGGTCGACAGAGCGGAGTGGCCGTCGCAATAAAGCTTGAGCCAACTCCCGTTGATCATTGTAGGTAGTAATTCTCCATCCAGCTTTGCAAGCTGAACTGCGCCTCCATCTGTTATTTTTATCACCTGAAAAGGGCCTAACCAGTGTACACGAAACTTGCCTGGGAACTTGGTAAATTTACTGTCATAGAGGAGTACCAAGTCTCGTTCCTGAAAGACTTTATTCTTAATATGCCTATCATGCCAAGCTTTCTGTCTTGCCTTCTGTACCTGTTGATGGAATCCGGCTAAGAGTCTGTCTTCTTCTAAGGCAAGCAGTTGCGAAAGTCTTTCATTCATAGTATCAGGATCTGCCATTTCTGTAATTTGCGCAATTCTAAGGCTAGGAATAATGTATTCCATGGGCATAACTGCTTCTTGTCCATACACCAAGCTGAAAGGTGTGTGACCTGTTAGTTTCTTGCAAGTGGTTCTGTAAGCCCATAATACAGCTGTGACTCTAAGGTCCCAATCATCTCTTTGTTGATTACAGATCTTCGTCAGGGCATTCTCAAGAATTTTATTGAATGCTTCCACCGTACCATTAGCTTGAGGATGGTAGGGGGTACTCTTATGGTGATTAATTTGAAATTCTTCAGTAAGGGCCTCTATAGTCTCATTGAGGAAATGTGTACCCTGATCGCTCATGAGAATCACTGGACATCCAAATCTAGTGATAACATTCTCGAAAATGAACTGTGCGGCCGTAGCAGCGTCGCAGTTCTTAACTGGCTTCGCCTCAGCCCATCTGGTGAGGTATTCAGTAGCTGTAATGATGTATCTTGCGCCAGTTCTTTTTCCTGGTGGGTTAATAGGTCCTACAAAGTCAATGGCCCATTTATCAAAAGCGCGCAGTGTGATCTGGGGTCTTAGCGGCATTTCATCTCTCCTTGAAGGTTTTCCTGTGCGCTGGCACACATCGCAACATTTACAGAATTCCTTAGTATCCTTGTGCAATGTCGGCCACCACAGACCTGCGGCTAATATCTTTTGCGCAGTCGGCTTTCCTGCGAAATGGCCTCCTGCGGTACCTGAATGCGCTTCTGCGATGATAGAGTTCTTTTCATGTGGTAAGATACATCTGCGCAAAACTTCGTCAGGGCCTAACTTATACAGCTGGCCTGCTATCAAAGTGAAGTCTGCGGCTCTAACAACAAGTTGCTTTTTCTGCTGGATTGTAAGCTCAGCCGGTGCTTGCCCGGTAGTGAGAAACTCAAGGATATCAGAATAATATTCGTCTGCTGCTTGAATAGAAAACAACTGTGCGTCAGGCAGATTGTCCTCCAGACTCGTAGGTTCCTCTCCTGAATCTATCCTGGATAGATGGTCAGGCCCTGCATTCAATCTGCCTGGCTTTACAATAACCTCGAAATCATACTCTTGAAAGAGCAGTAGCCATCTGCAAATTCTTCCTCCTAACACTGGTTTATTGACCAAATATTTCAGAGCAGAATGGTCAGTATACATTTTAAAGGGAACTCCTAACAGGTAGTGTCTGAATTTCTGTAGGGCATACACCATAGCTAATCCTTCCCTTTCTGTAGTGGTGTAGTTCTTCTCAGCTGTAGATAGCTTTCTGCTGGAGTAAGCAATCGGGTGATCAATACTTCCTTCTCCAGACTGTGTAAGCACAACCCCCAATGCTATAGAAGAAGCATCAACATGAACATGAAAAGGTTTTCTCCAGTCCGGGAAAACTAGAATAGGCGCTGTGATCATCTTTTCTTTAAGTGTGTCCAAGCTTTGTTGGCATTCCTCTGTCCATTGGAACTTCGAATCCTTTTTCAGCAATCTCTCCATAGGTGCTGTGATCTTTGCATAACCCTTGATGAATTTTCTGTAGTAACCTGTATGTCCCAATGTAGTGCGCAATTGTTTAACTGAGTTGGGCGCAGGTAAGTTAGCAATGATGGCAACCTTCGCAGGATCCATCAGGAGTCCTTGTCTGCATACAATATGTCCCAACAAAATACCAAAGGGCGCACAGAATATACATTTTTCAAGTTAAGGGAAATCTGATGCTGTCTACATTTTTCTAACATCATGCGCAGATTTGCAATATGGTTCTTTAATAGGCCAAATACAGTCCAGTCATCAAAATAGACTTCTAGAAACTTGTGAATGAATTCTTTGAAAACAGCAACAACAACTCTAGAAAAGATAGCAGGTGCGTTTTTAAGACCAAAGGGCATTACCGTATACTGAAATGAGCCCCATTCAGTTGCAAAAGTAGTCTTGTGGCGGTCGTCCGGATGGATTCTGATCTGATGATATCCCGAGAAACCATCAGTGAAGGAGTAAGCCTCTTGTCCTCCAACATTATCAAGTACTTCATCTGTGAAAGGAGTGGGAAATGGATCGTGCGCTGATGCATCATTGAGTTTGCGCAAGTCGACACAGATTCTTATTTCACCTTTCGTTTTCTTTTCTTGGACCACCATAGGACTAATCCAATCGCTTTCCTCTACTGGCTCAATAATACCTGCTGCAAGCATCTTATCAATTTCTTCTTTGACTTTTTCTTTATAACGCGGGTTCAACCTGTATGGACGCTGCTTTACTGGCTTGGCGTCTGCTTTCAGAGGTATGCGCATCACTCCTAAGTCTCCTAGGATGCCTTTCATTTCTGTGAACTTGGTGGGAAAGATATCCTGGTAGTCACGTAATAATTCTGAAACATGTCCAACAGTTTCATCATCCCAATAATCTCCTATAGAAGCAAACTTTGGTTTAGCTTCTGTACCAATGTTAATCTTCTTGAGCTTGATGTGTTCTGTGATGGCAGGGATGTCAAGCTCAGGACCTTTAATATTGCGCGTCCCTTCTGATTCTGGGATGTTGATGTTGCGAGGATCGTCCTCCTCCTCTTCAACGGTGAAGTTATAGCATTCCAGGGCATGTTCTATCTGGACAGCCCAATCTGGTTGGGAATATTCTGATAAAGGGCATTCTTCAAATATCTTCTTTTTAATACACTTCAGAGCCTGATCAATACTTGGATGCTCTGATTCAAAGCTGAAGGTAAGTTGAAAACTTTCTATCATAAGAGGCCACGTGAAAGTGCCTTTCCGCAATTCTGTTTCAGTATACCAGTTCCTTGGAACTGTATCCAATGTGTGGATGAATAGGTGAACCCATTCATCTGGCGGAATATCTGACCATTGCTGAATGCATGCTTCAATGTGTGACCTAGGGTCACTCTGTCCCTCATATTTGCGTGACACTTCTGCTATAGTGTCCTGGAATCTGCGCAGTATCAATCTGCGACAGTCTTGCCATGTGTGAATATTCTCCTTATGCGCAGCCCACCATCTTGCGGGTGTAGCGCGCAATGCTATATCTAGTGCCTGTATGCGCTGCGGTTCTGGAAGCTTTTGTTCATATTCCTGTAGGAATTTAGTTACTTCGGTTAGACCATCAAAAATTGGAGTGTCAGTTAATTCTGTGCCAATCCATCGAATGGATTTAGTCATCATTGCGCAACGTCTTGCAGAAACCTCATGTAAACGATTCTGCCAGTTTTCCAATCCTGTATCTGAGTCTGATGTGCACGAGCTATCGCATCGCCAGCTGAGATGGCCGTCTGCTGTGGGGTTGACATAGTCACTGTGATTAGTAGTCATTTGGTACAAACTTTCCATGTGGCGCGCTTCCTCTTCTGCGCAAATGGGTTCTATATACCTTGGTCCTTGAATAGGATCAAGTGGTGCGATGACCCTAATCTGGTCATCCTCAAAGGTCATCTGTCTTTTCTTCAAATTAATGACAGCCAAATTGTCTAATGCCCAGTCTATTCCTAAAAGTGCTGGGTATGGTCTACTATCGTCCATGATTTTGATTACCTCAAAATCTGCAGAACTTCTAACTCCTTCAATATCAATAGGTACATTGGGTAATCTTCCCAATGGAGAGACTCGTTGCTGATTTGCGAGTCTTAGCTGGATAGGGGATCTCGTAAGCTGAGGGCTTCCCATCTGTTCCCATGTCTGCATAGTGAGAACATTGGCTTCGGAGCCCAAATCTAACATGACTTCATTCATTTCAAATGCTCCAATCTGCGCTGTAAGCCTCATCTCTTTTCCAGTTCTAATGTGACTCCTAATCTGGTGAACAACACACTGCGGTGTGTTCATCGAAGCAGACTGTTGGCACTGATCCAACAGGTGTTGGAGTTCTAGAGTTGCCTTTTCATTGCGCAACAATTTTAAACATTGTCGCAGGAACGCATGAACACTGCCTAGTGCATGCTCGTCGTCAGGCCTTCCAGCTGTAGTGGCCTGTTCTTGTACCAGGTTGTCTTGTCTTAGCACTTGCGATCTAATATTGTTCTGTGGGATTGCGGCAGAACTTGAAGTTCTCGGATCTGAGAAATACTCTTGAGCTTGCTTGAATGCTTCTTTTTGCTTCTGCAGGTTAAGTGGGGCTGGTTTAATATTAGCGCGGTGCACCCATTGCGTCGCTTGCTTTCCCGTTCCCATCTCTTGCGCACCAGTGGTTGCTCCACTGCGTGTCACTATATTAACTGTAGGGTCTGGTTCTCTTTTTTCTGCTGCAATCAACTGAATATTTTGATTGACCTGTGGGGTCTTTGGTTGCATCTTAGCCTGTAACTGAGGGCATTCTTCAATGATATGGTCAGAAGATTTACAATACCTGTAGAGGGTTGTAGGATTTTGGCAATCCCTGGCAAAATGACCTTGTGTTCCGCAATTATAACAAGTGATCTGTCCTCTTCCACGACCAAAATTTGTTGTGCGTCCGCGTCCCCTGTAATTTCCTGCTCGGGCGTCCCGAGTTTGGTCATAAGGTGGACCTACTGTGGGTCCTGGTGTCTCTGCTTGTACCCTATAAACATCATGCTTCCTTTCTATCATAAGATCATATGCTCTACAATTGTTCTCATCATGACCTACTGATTTACAGAAATTACAATATAGATTCTTTGGAGTTTGTACATATTTCTGAAGTAAGTGGCATTCTTGTGGTCTATGACCTCTAGTTCTACAGATTTCACACCAAGGCCCTTGTGCCTGTAGTAAAGGGTTAGGTGCTCCAGTTGCAATATAGTCTATAAAAACGGGACAATGATCCTTTGAATGACCTTGGGCTTTACATTTTGTACACCAAATTTCTTCCTTAATCTCCTTGCCTTTCTTAATATCATGCACTTGCAAGGTTAAGTTTGCTAATTGGTTCTGTAAATGCGCAACATCGTTGCTTGTTCCCACAATAGGCGAAGCTTCTAGTTTCATAGCCATCTCTAGAGCTTGTTCCTGAGTATTGAGATTCTGTTGCATAAGAGGAAGTCTAATGTGTGGAAGCAGCGCAGCAATGAACCATTCTTTATGCTGCTGTGGTGCAAACTCGAAGCTTACTTGATCTATCAAGGCTTTGAACTTCTGGTCAAAGTCCCATACTGATTCTGTAGGTAACTGTTTGATGTCTTTGAGCTCTGTTATACACTGTGATTCTGATTTAGGTTTCTTAAATTCTCTAATCATAGCATTTCTCACCTCAGCAAGCGTTCTATTCTGTGCTGCTGAGTATTTCATGAACCAAGTCAAGGCTCTTTCTCTTAGTGTGGTTGCTAACTGAACCAGTTTAACAGCATCATCATTAATTTGCTTAATTGTCCAAATAGCTTCACATAAGAACCAGTGCTGCTCAGGGTCTTCTATCCCTGTTCCTCTAAAAGTTGGTAGCTTCATGTCATCACCCATCCTTCTTGTGTTAGGTTGAGGTGAGGCTGCTGTAGCAGTGCTTCTAGGCTGGTTAAATAAAGGTGGTACAGAGGTACTGGAAGTACCGTGTGGGCTACTAGAAGGTGTTACTGCGGGGTTATACTGAGCTTTGTCTGGCTTTTGCGGTGTAAAAGGGTAATAAGGGATATGAGCACTCTCTTGTCCTTCTATATGGCTTGGTCCAGGGACTTGACTATTGTCTGGGCTAGACTCAGAAGAATGTTGGTCAAGGCCTACTTTATACCGTTTTCCACTACGAGTGCAACCAATAAGTTCAGGATCGCTATCAGAATCTACGGACATTACTTGTCTATGCTATTCATCAGAAGTAATACATAGCTTTCCTTTTTCATACAGAAGCATTTTAATCCATAAGTTCAAAGAATTTAAGAACTTACCTCTGTGTACTTGGAAGAAATTCCTCTCAGCTTCACTGAAACTTTTTCTTGTATCTACTGCAAACTCAGTGATGAAACCTTTCAATAGACTATTCAACCAAAAGTCTACTGCGCGGGACACAGGATTGTCTATCCGCTTCACAATACTGACTAGCTCAGGCGTCCAAGCGACGGGTCGATCAATATGCACAGTAGGCCTAGAATCTGCTAACTTGGCTATCCAAGCGTGTAACTCCAGTGCAAAGGTAACAAAGAAAATTTCGTGAAGGTCAGTGTAAATATACTTCTGTAACCAGTCTTCTGTTTGGAGCGTAGAACTTCTATTTTCTTGTTCAGCGAACTCTTTAGCCTTTAAATCAAACCAGTCTCCAATTTCTTTAGCTGTAGGATTCCAGTAACACATTTGTCAACTGAGAAAGTCTCAGTGTAACAGAACCTTTTGCTGGCTTCAGCAACAATCTCAGATGTCTTGGAAATAATAAGTCTCACAACAGTAAGTCGCAAGACAACGGAATCATTTGTTGGCTCAACAACAGGGTTCAAAGCAACAGAACCATTTGTTCTCCTTGATCTCGCGCGTCGGCTAAATAACAAGTCTCACAATAACAAGGTCACTAGGCAACGGAACCATTTGTTGGCTCCTTTCTTTCTCTAGGTTGCGCGTCAATCTCGCACATCACTGAAATAAGAAGTCTCGCTCACGTGGCAACGGAACCATTTGTTGGCTCCTACAGTATCTCACACGTCGCCGAAATAACAACTCACAGTAATAAGTCACAAGGCAACGGAACCATTTGTTGGCTCCTATCTCGCGCGTCTCTGAAATAAGTCACAAGGCAACGGAACCATTTGTTGGCTCCTATCTCACGCGTCTCTGAAATAAGTCACAAGGCAACGGAACCATTTGTTGGATCCTATCTCGCGCGTCTCTGAAATAAGTCACAAGGCAACGGAACCATTTGTTGGCTGCTTTCTTGGGCAGACCCGGGTTTTAATGAAGCGCAGCAACAAAACCCCTTGGCGCACTGGCCCTCTCGGCAACGAGCTGCGCAGCAGCTCGAGGTCTCACCCGAAGTGGCTATGGGAGGGTTAAGGAATCAGGTTTCCTTAACCTGGGTGACGCGGAGATTGCTCTTCCTTGAATGGTTCCTCAGATATCGGCGGTCGGACTTTCCCGCAGGCCGCTCGGCGCAGCTGCGTGGATTCCTTCCTCGGCAGGCCTACTGCGCAGTTTCTCCTCTCTAGCGCAGAAGGCAACTATTCCTTGCGTCGACGCGCTAAATACTTCCTCGCCCTTCACATCCAGCGCAGTCACGCAGTCTTCTCTCGCAGCAGTGACCGCGCGTTACTACTTCTTCGGTACTTAACACTTATAGCTATCAAGGGACCTTTCCAACTCGCTCAAACAGTCACAAACATAATACAGGAGTCTTGCATACACAGATAATGAACTCTAAATAGTTATCATTCACGCAAACATTATAACAAGAAGATATATGTGAAACTCATCTCCTCAAGGAAAACCACGTCCACGGGAGTTTATATTAACCAGAAAACCATAGAGTTATACAATATGCTGCGCACACAGCTGCAGCCTTAGATCTTTACAGGAAACTCCACGCACACAGCTGGGAGCCCTTCTCTTCACTAGTCTCTTCTCTATAGAGATTACAAAGGCACAGACGTCACACAGACTGTCTGGCAACTCAGGGATTAGCTCCTCGGCTATCCGATTCTACTCTAGTTCTACACACAGTAGAAACATACCAAAGGACAATCAACACATGATCTATCCTCAAGAGTGTCTAACTCTTACTTGCTAGCTTTCTCTCTATCTAACATCCAACTTACTCTAGCTCTCGTTTATCCATTACAATTGTTCATATATATAGGTGGCCATGGCGGTCGCACCTTTACAAAACTGTGGGCCTTTCCCAACAGTGATTCCCAAAAACCCTAACCACGCACATGGCTAGGTGTACTGTAGGCGCCGCTTGCAGTCATGTCGCCGCTTCCTGCAGGCTCCATGAATTCCGGCGCAGATTGTGGGTATGGGCGATCGTCCTTCGCCTTCAATGCTCTGGTCCGTTGCTCCTCCTTGATTCGAGCAACCATAACTTCTGTACTTAGCCTTTAAATGAGGGTAGCTGAGCCCTCTACTCCATCGCCTTATTTATTATGGTAGCTGAGCCACCTTCTTTCTTCGATGACGTGCGCGCGAGCTCCGCGATTTCCGGTCCATAATCTTTACTGAGCTTGTCCATCTGGCACCGTACTGCGCACCGTCTCCTTCTTGCCCAAAACTTAGTGCTTGTTCCAAAATTAGCACTTTCCTTTCATACTTGTGTCTTTTCCCCAAAATTCGCAGCTTTACCGCAGCTACGACCTAGGCTCCAACAGTGTGTATAGTGTCCATAGACACCACAAATAGAACAAGGATAGTTTGTTCATAAATTAGCATTTTTGGCTTGCTTAGGTGGCCGATCAGGATTCTGATGAGCAGGCGTCGCGTTATTGTTTTGCGGAGGATGGGTAGGTTGTGGAGCTTGGTTATGGTTTTGGTTGTTTCCACGGTTACGTCCTCTTCCGCGGTTTGGTTTCCCACCCTGGTTGCGTTGGTTATTTTGGTATTGGGGCTGATGTTGTTGTGCGTACACATGCCCTTGAGCATTTGGGGGATTCTGAGGAGCCGCAGGTGCAGGAGGAGGTTGCGGTGGGTAGTATGCAGGTGGAGCTGGAGGTGGTCCAGCTGCCTGTTGGGGTTGTTGGTACCCTTGAGCTGTTGGAGGTGTGAGATTAGCTGGTGTAGCTGGTTGTGGGTAATGCATCTGCTGTTGTGGGAATTGCATGGGGGTCTGTGTGGTAGGTTGAGTATAGTATGTAGGAGGTACATATGGTGATGGCGCTTGCCCATAGCCATGTTGTGGACAAGAGGGTCCATGAATGTGATGGGTTTGGTTTGTTGGAGCATAAGAAGTTGTTGCTCCGGAACTGGACGTAGCCCTAGAGAGGTCTGGGGCGGGCATGGTGCTCACCATGCTGAAAGGTTTAGGTTGCGGGGTGATTTGGCCAATGATGCCATCAACGGCATGTGATACCCCCGGTGCGTCACCACGTGAAGAGTCACCTCGTGGGGAATCAGGTATGATTGTGTATAGATAACCCGATTGGGCGTAAATGAGATCAAACTGTTGGGATTTGAGGATGGCCTCTTCTTCAGACTGGGGTCTTTCAGATGCCACATCCTTCGCAATAAGAGGGAGGAGGGATTTTAGAAACCAATCTAAGAAGATACGGTCATCTAACTTAATTTTGCAGAGGCTTCGGCGTCGACGCCACTCATGAATGTGGTCAGTGATGTGGGTGGCCGTGGTTTGTCTGCAAGACAGTAGGATCTCGACTCCCGCATCATAGCGGACAAGTAACTGGAAGAATTGCAGGAAAGTTGAGGCAAGGGAGGTAAAGGTGGCATGCGTCCCATGAGGCTGCTCGATATACCACTTAGCTGCAGAGCCAGTGAAGGTGCATTGTAAAAGTCGGAGCCGGATTGAGTCGTCTACTATGGAGTTGGAGGAACACCATAAATGGAAGGACATGATATGGTTCTGGGGGTATTCACCTGCCTTTCCCTCAAACTTAGGGATGTCGGAGGGGAGTTTGGTGGGCATGTGAGGCCACGCAGGATCGTGTCTGATAGGGTCATTTGTGAGCCTAGCTAAGTCTGGAAGGTTCAGACTCGCCATGTATGGTAAGCTAGCAGATGTGGTGACTGGAACTGGGACTTGCCTAGTCATTGTAGTATGATATAGGGGTCCAGTCGCACCTAAAGGTATGCTAGGTATGGAGGGTATGTGCCCTCCAATAGGTGTAGTCTGGTATGGGCCAGTGGCTCCAAGTGCAACATGGGTTACACTTGGGTTAGGAATAGCAGTAGGGATTCCTGGGATAGGGTTTGTGGAAACCAGAGGGGGTGTGACCCCTATGTTGGGTATACCCATAACAGGTGGTGGCCCTGTGTTGGGCATTCCTAAATGTGGAGTGTTACCCATGTTGGGCATACCCAGGGGGGTGGTTGTTGCCATGGATGGCACCGCCGTACAAGGGTCTGTGGATGTCTCACCTATGGTGCTGGTAAACAGTGGATCAAATGGTGTTCCAGCCATAATGGTGGTTGGTGGTAACTCTGTGGGGTTTTCGGATTCTACCTTCAAATCAAATGTGAAGTGAGGTGTGTCAGAATCGGATGACTGTCTAGTTGACTGACGCTGTGTCAAATCAAGGCATAAGGCTCTGCGTCCGTGACGTGGAGAGCCAAGTGGACGAAACTCTGGGAGTTCGCCCTGTAGACGACGAGAGCGTCTAAAATTCTCAATGGTGAGAATTAAGTTTTTGTGTAAAAAATCTGTTTAAATATCAGGTGGTGATATATATATAAAAGACTCAAAACCCTAATGCAACCAAGGTGCAAGAAGGGGAGTGAAAAAGAAGGCTCTCAAGCCAAAAAATCAACCTCAAAAAAGGGCACTTATTCTAGCAGCTGTGCTACAATAAGTGGAGGAGTGCAACAAATGGTCAGAGTACCAACATGCAAACGGCTTCTAGAAAAAATAGGTGTAACTAGACCAAAGGTGGGTTGAATCATGCAAACACCTAACTAAAAGTATTGTGACTCAAACAAACGATATCCTCTGCAAGGTGATGAAATCCAAGTCAGACAATATGAGTGTTGAGACAACGGCTAGATATCCCCCTACCGGGAGGGACACTGGGTAATCAATCCTAAAGAAAGGCTACTAGGATACTCCGTTCATGACGCGTCGAGAAAAGGTAAATCTGTCGTTTGGTCCTTTGATCGCAATATCCCAATACAGGGATATCCCGAGAACTGCTAATGGTAGCCCTTCGGTTACTGAATGGATTTCGGTAATCCACTCAGGCTTCTGGAACCATCCTCGCGACTTCAACCCTCCTAGGGGAGAGGCCTTCCCACAAACCGGTTGTGACCGCGCCAAAAAGTACTAAGAGATTTTAGCTCCCTAATTGGACAACTTCTATGTCTCAGATGTAATAACTGAGGGGTGTTATTGGAACACCTATCCCCCCAATACTACCTAGCTACAAAGTTCTTTTAGTGTTCCCCAAGTGGGGTTAAAAGTGTGTTGGAATTAGGGTACGTTTTAAGGCTTAGTTCAATTAAGTGATCGAGTGAGTGCACGTGAGGTATTGTAAACTGAACTTGAAAAAAGGTAAATGCTTTACAGGAAATTTTCAAAAAACAAAGGAGCTTTTGAAAATAAAAAAGCAAATATTTATGACTTTTTCAAATAAATGGAAATTAAATGCTTTTGCAAATATCAACTCAAAAAACAATGGATCTTTTGAATTATGAAAGCAAATAATAGACTTCTTTTAAAGAAATAATGGACTTATTCTTTTAAGGAAATTGCTAAGGGCAAGTTTTTAAAGAAGTAAACAGGAAAAAATTTTAATCTAGATAAAAATGCAAAAATAAGTCCTTCTTTCACTTTCTTGAAAATTTTTAAAAAGACTTCTAGATATGCATTTTGAAATAGTAAAAAAAATTTCGAGGCTGTAAAATATGCAAAATCTAATACTGTAAAAATGTGCTATGTGGGCAGAAAGTATAGTAAAAAATAATTTTTAAAATTGAAATGGTCGAATAAAAAATTCAGCCGCGCGGGTTTTAACAGCAAACCCGCGATGGACCGCGTGTTTTTCGGTCGCACAGTCGTGATGGACCGCGTGGAAAATGTCCACGAAGCCGCGGTGTGCAGCGCGCAAATAGTCCGAGAAGTCACGGTGAACCGCGCGGAAAACGGCCGCGCAGTCGCGATGTGCAGTGCGGTAAATGACCGCGATGCCGCGATGTGCAGCGCGGAAACCGGAAGAAAAGCCGCGGTGAGCCGCGCGGAAAAAAGGCCAAAATCCGCGATGGACCGCGCGACTGTCAGGCTAAAAACCGCGAGGCGAAAGCTGTGCACGGAAGCCGAAAAACGAACCTGAAAATTGAGAATTCCGGGCTGTTATTGGCAATAGATGGGGCCAAATCTTAGAGCAGCAATGGATCTGCTGTCTAAGATGGCAGATCTATGGATCAAAAGGTTAAAAACTAATAAAAACTAAGATTAAAAGCAAAACTAGAGATCTATTGTTCAAACCCAGCGGAGTCGCCAAAAACTGTTGGCCCGGTTTTTCAACAAGGCTTAGTGCTATGGGCACCTGCTAACTAGTAGCAGCAGTTTCAATGTAAAGCAAATAACAACAAATTAAATCTAAACTAAACTAATCATGGATCTATGCAAAAATATAAGCAAATAGTGTAAACATTTAAAAAACAAGAACAAGAAAATATTAAAGAATGAATTTGTATTGAAAAGTGGGGGGGGGGGCAAGCAAGTGCTTGCGATAATACCTTCAATGGTGAAGGTTGATGTCGAGTAACTCCCAAGATGAGTAGCTCCAAGCTCCAAGAGGTCTCCTTCTCCAAGGTTGCTTACAATGGCCAAAAATGCTCAAGGGAGATTTCGGCAGCATGAGGATGAGATAATGGATGGATGGATATAAAATGAGGAGCCCCTACCACCTTTTTATAGGTTTTGGTGGTGGGGAATACCATTTGTGGTTTTGTGGAAACCAAATGGTATTGACCAACATGGTTTAGGTACTTTTCCCTCCTTTTTCCTTTTTTGAATAAAAATAATATTTTAATTCCCTTTTTAATATTTTTTGGGAATTTGGACCCTTTTTGAGGGTTTTTTATGCTTTTCAGGAAAAATAATCTTTTTTAATGGAAAAAGGGATGTACTTAGGTCTTTTGGTGACCTTTTGTTGTTTTTAGAGGCTCAGATGGTGAAAAAGTGGACAAATGGGTCATGTGAATAGGGAAATGAGCTAGTGAGCACTTTTTAGGCGTTAACAAGCACATAATAGGACGCTTGCTGATGTAAGAAATGCTATGATTAGAGAATTCAAGAAACCTAAATTAGAATCACAGTGTATAACAGAGCTCAAAGACATAAAACAGTTACCTACAGAGTCAGTATGGGACTTTGACCAGAAGTTCAAGCCTTGATAGATCAAGTAAGCTTTGAGTTTGCACCGCAGCAGCATAAGGAATGGTTCATTGTTGCGCTCCTTCCACACATTAGACTTCCTCTTATGCAACAGAATCTCACTACTCAGGAACAAGCTCTAGAGATGGCTATGAAACTAGAAGCTTCACCAATTGCTGGAACAAGCAACGATGTTGCGCAGTTGCAGAACCAATTAGCAAACCTAACCTTGCAAGTGCATGATATTAAGAAAGGAAAGGATGTTAAAGAAGAAATTTGGTGTACAAAATGTAAAGCGCAAGGTCATTCAAAGGACCATTGTCCCGTTTTCATAGAATATTTTGCAACTGGAGCACCTAACCCTTTACCACAGGCTCAGGGGCCTTGGTGTGAAATCTGTAGAACTAGAGGTCACAAACCACAAGAATGTCACTTGTTACAGAAATACGTACAAACTCCAAAGAATCTATATTGCAATTTCTGTAAATCAGTAGGCCATGATGAGAACAATTGCAGAGCATATGATATTATGATGGAAAGGAAACATGATGTTTATAGAGTATAGTCAGAGGCACAAGGACCCACAGCAGGTCCACAGTACGACCAAGCTCACGAAGGCCGAGGAGGAAATTATAGGGGCCGCGGACGCGCAGCAAATTTTGGTCGTGGAAGAGGACAGATCACTTGTTACAATTGCGGAGCGCAAGGCCATTATGCAAGGGATTGCCAAAATCCTACCACCATCTGTAGATACTGTAAATCTTATGATCATGTGATTGAAGAATGCCCTCAGTTGATGGCTAAGATGCAAGCAAAGACACCAAAGGTCAATCAGAATATTCAGTTGATTGGAGTAGAAAAAAGAGAACCAGATCCTACAGTTAATATAGTAACGCGCAGTGGAGCAACCACTGGTGCGCTAGAGTTGGGAACTGGAAAGCAAGCGACGCAATGGGTGCGCTGCGCTAATATTAAACCATCCTCGCTTGACCTGCAGAAGCAAAAAGAAGCATTCAAGCAAGCTCAAGAGTATTTCTCAGATCCGAGAGCTTCAAGTTCTGTTGCAATTCCGCATAATGATATCAGATCGCAAGTGCTAAGACAAGACAACCTGGCGCAAGAACAGGCCACTACATCTGGAAGACCTGATGATGAAGAGGATGCACTAGGCACTGTCCATGTTTTCCTGAGAAACTGCTTAAAGTTGTTGCGCAGTGAAAAAGCAACTATGGAACTTCAACACCTATTGGATAAGTGTCAACAATCTGCTTCGATAAATACACCGCAGCATGCTGTTCACCAGATTGGGAGTCATACTAGAACTGGAAAAGAGATGAGGCTCACAGCGCAGATTGGAGCATTTGAAATGGATGAAGTAATTTTAGATTTGGGCTCAGAAGTTAATGCTCTCACCATGCGGACATGGGAATAGATGGGTATCCCTCAGCTTACAAGATCTCCTATCCAGCTAAGACTTGTGAATCAGCAACGAGTTTCTCCATTGGGTAGATTACCCAATGTACCTACTGATATTGAGGGAGTAAGAAGTTCTGCAGATTTTGAAGTAATCAAAATTCTGGATGATAGTAGACCTTACCCAGCACTTTTAGGCATAGACTGGGCATTCGATAATTTGGCTGTCATTAATTTGAAAAAAAGACAGATGACCTTTGAGGATGACCAGATTAGGGTCATTGCACCGCTTGATCCTATTCAAGGACCAAGATATATTGAACCCATTCGAGCAAAAGAAGAAGTGCGCCACATGGAAAGTTTGTATCAGATGACTGCTAGTCATAGTGACTATGTCAATCCTACAGTAGATGGCCATATCAGTTGGCGATGCGATAGCTCGTGCACATCAGATTCAGACGCAGGATTGGAAAACTGGCAGAATCGCTTACATGAGGTTTCTGCAAGGCGTTGTGCCATGATGACTAAATCCATTCAATGGATTGGCACAGAATTGAATGACACTCCAATTTTTTATGGTTTAACTGAAGTAAGTGAATTTATACATACATATGAACAACAGATTCCAGATAAGCAGCGCATACAAGCTTTGGATGTAGCACTGCGCGCTACACCCGCAATATGGTGGGGTGCGCATAAAGAGAATATTCACACATGGCAAGATTGTCGCAGATTGATACTGCGCAAATTTCAGGAAACTACAGTAGAAGTGTTGCGCAAATATGATGGACAAAGTGACCCCAGGTCACACGTTGAAGCATGTATTCAGCAATGGTCACATATTCCAGAAGATGAGTGGGTTCACCTATTCATCCACACGTTGGATACAGTTCCAAAGAACTAGTACACTGAAACAGAATTGCGCAGAGGCACTGTCACTTGGCCTCTTATGATAGAAAGTTTTCAACTTACCTTCAGCTTTGAGTCAGAACATCCGAGCATCGACTACACTTTAAAGTGTATTAAAAAGAAGGTATTTGAACCATGTCCTGAACCAGAATATTCCCAACCAGATTGGGCTGTCCAGATAGAACATGCCCTGGAATGCTATAATTTCACCGCTGGAGAAGAGGAGGATGATCCTCGCAACATCAATATTCCAGAATCAGAATGGACGCGCAATGTTGAAGGTCCTCAGCATGATATCCCTGCCATTACAGAACACATCAAGCTCAAAAAGATTAACATTGGTACAGAAGCCGAACCCAAGTTTGCTTCTATAGGAGATTATTGGGATGATGAAACTGTTAGCCATATTTCAGATTTATTACGTTACTACCAGGATATCTTTCCCACCAAGTTCACAGAAATGAAAGGCATATTAGGGGACTTAGGAGTTATGCGCATACCTCTGAAAGCAAATTCCAAGCCAGTAAAACAGCGCCCATACAGGTTGAACCCACGATATAAAGAAAAGGTTAGAGAAGAAATTGATAAAATGCTCGCAGCAGGTATTATTGAACCCGTAGAGGAAAGTGATTGGATTAGTCCTATGGTGGTACAAGAGAAGAAGATAAAAGGTGAAATAAGAATCTGCGTGGACTTGCGCAAGCTGAATGACGCATCAGGGCATGATCCATTTCCTACTCCCTTTAAAGACGAAGTGCTTGATAATGTTGGAGGACAAGAGGTTTACTCCTTCACTGATGGCTTTTCGGGATACCATCAGATCAGAATCCATCCCGAAGACCGCCATAAGACCACTTTTGCGATTGAATGGGGCTCATTCCAATATAGGGTAATGCCCTTTGGTCTTAAAAACGCTCCTGCTATATTCTCTCGAGTCGTTGTTGCTGTATTTAAAGAATTCATTCATAAGTTTCTAGAAGTCTATTTTGATGAATGGAATGTGTTTGGTTTACTAAAGAACCATATAGGGAATCTGCGCATGATGTTAGAAAAATGTAGACAGTATCAGATTTCCCTTAACTTGAAAAAATGTATCTTCTGTGCTCCTTTTGGTATTCTCTTGGGTCATATTGTATGCAGACAAGGACTCCTGATGGATCCTGCGAAGGTTGCCATCATTGCTAATTTACCTGCTCCCAACTCAGTCAAACAATTGCGCACTACATTGGGACATACAGGGTACTACAGGAAATTTATCAAAGGTTATGCAAAGATTGCTGAAAAAGGATTCGAAGTTCCAATGGACAGAAGAATGCCAACAGAGCTTGGATACACTGAAAGAAAAGATGATCACTGTGCTTATTCTAGTTTTCCCAGACTGGAGAAAACCCTTTCATGTTCATGTAGATGCTTCTTCCATAGCATTGGGGGTCGTGCTTACACAACCGGGAGAAGGAGGTATTGATCACCCCATTGCTTACTCTAGCAGAAAGCTGTCCACAGCCGAGAAGAACTACACCACTACAGAAAGAGAAGGACTAGCTATGGTGTATGCCTTACAGAAGTTCAGACACTACCTATTGGGAACACATTTTAAAATGTATACTGACCATTCTGCTTTGAAATACTTGGTCGATAAGCCAGTGTTAGGGGGAAGAATTTGCAGATGGCTACTTCTCTTCCAGGAGTATGATTTTGAGGTTATTGTGAAGCCAGGTAGATTGAATACAGGACCAGACCACTTATCTAGGATAGAGTCAGGCGAGGAACCTACAAATCTGGAGGACAATCTGCCTGATGCGCAATTGTTTTCTGTTCAAGCAGCCGATGAATATTATTCCGATATTCTCGAGTTCCTCACTACCGGGCAAGCACCAGTTGAGTTTACAATTCAGCAGAAGAAGCAACTTGTTGTCAAAGCCACAAACTTCACTTTGATAGCAAGCCAGCTCTATAAGTTAGGCCCCGATGAAGTCTTGCACAGATGTATCCTACCGCATGAGAAGAACTCCATCATCGCAGAATCGCACTCAGGAACCGCAAGAGGCCATTTCGTAGGAAAGCCGACTGCGCAGAAGATCTTAGCCGCAGGTCTTTGGTGGCCAACATTGCATAAGGATACTAAGGAATTCTGCAAATGTTGCGATGTGTGCCAGCGAACAAGAAAACCTTCCAGAAGAGTTGAAACCGCTAAGACCCCAGATAACATTGCGTGCTTTTGATAAATGGGCCATTGATTTTGTAGGACCTATCAACCCACCAGGAAAGAGAACCGGTGCAAGATACATCATTACAGCTACTTAATACCTCACCAGATGGGCTGCGGCTAAGCCAGTTAAGAACTGCGACGCTGCCACTGCTGTGCAGTTCATTTTTGAGAACATTATCACTAGATTTGGATGTCCACTAATTCTAATGAGTGATCAAGGTACACATTTCCTGAATGAAACTATAAAGGCCCTTACTGAAGAATTCCACATTAGTCACCATAAGAGTACACCCTACCACCCTCAAGCTAATGGTACGGTGGAGGCATTCAATAAGATTCTCGAGAATGCCCTGACGAAGATCTGTAATCAACAAAGAGACGATTGGGACCTTAGAGTCATAGCTATATTATGGGCTTACAGAACCACATGCAAGAAATTAATAGGTCACACACCTTTCAGTTTGGTGTATGGACAAGAAGCAGTTATGCCCATGGAATACATTGTTCCTAGATTCAGAATTGCGCAAATTACAGAAATGGTAGATACTGATACTATGAGTGAAAGACTCTCACAATTGCTTGCCTTAGAAGAAGACAGACTTTTAGCCGGATTCCATCAACAAGTACAGAAGGCAAGACAGAAATCTTGGCATGACAGGCATATCAAGAATAAACACTTTGAAGAAGGAGACTTGGTACTCCTCTATGATAGTACATTCATCAAGTTTCCAGGCAAGTTTCGTGTACATTGGTTAGGCCCTTTTCGGGTCATAAAGATAACAGAAGGAGGAGCAGTTCAGCTTGCGAAGCTTAATGGAGAATTGCTGACCACAATGATCAACGGGAGTCGGATCAAGCTTTATCGTGACGGCCACTCCGCCCTGTCGACTTAATACATTGCTAAAGAGGTGCAGATGTCCAGTGTAGTTGAAAGAGGCATCGCATTATCACAGTCTACATGGAAGTCGCGAGACACTTTCAGTCTCTGGCTTCCCGTGCAGTTCCTTGAAACATCTGCGCATGTCAATAAAGTTTGTTTTGAGCGACCCTATTTTTGCGCTCTTGTGAATTTTTTCCCCGGGTCGTCGAACCGTTGCTCTTGCGGAGTTCCCTGTGTCAAGTTGCCGCTTGAGGAGTTCTCGTTGTGGACCCCTCTATATGTACAGTTACCTATGCTGAGATGACCCGCCGAAAAATTTGAATTACAGTAGTCCTATAGCCGCTTTGAATATTAATGGAGGATAAGTTCGCCATTTAATTGTATCCGCTCTGACAGAGTCGGCTTGATCTCCCTAAGATCCGCATTTATGTCATGCGCCAAAATCTTTAGCTTCTCTCGGAAGGCTGTCAGAGCCCGTCCATCACAATTAATGTACCGCAGAGGCGCGGGGGCAGGGGTCTTGTCAACTCATGCATAGGCACCTACAGCTAGTAGCCCCACTTGCCCGCATTTACTATCGCCTTTAGCTATAAATACTTCGCACTTTTATATTTCCGGGTTACTTTTCTCGAGTTGCATAGTGTCTTGTTTGAGAATCTAAGTTATTGTTTTCAGAGCCGAGTTGTGCAGACTGCTTCCTTTGTTTTCAGCGTTCGTATCCTACACTGTTCCAACATTTGTCTGTTCAAGTCCTTGTTGTCTATACCAGTTCACGACGGAAAACCTCTCCACTGAAGAAATTGTTCGTCAATTTAAGCGCAGAGGCTTAGATTTCGGCATGACTACCCCGGGTGACGACCTCGGCTTACACACACCCTGGTTGGACTGATCCCAGACAATCTCCGGGCACGAGGGCGTCTCAGCAGCAGCAGCCAGACGAGCCCGTTCCAGAGCCGTTGGCCACTATGGTGAATTACATTCCGCCGTGTCTAGATGATGCACCAGAAGTGCATATCCTGAAGAATGCAAAGTATCCGATTCCGTTGCCTCCAATGCCGAAAGGCGTGCGACAAGAAGGGTCCATGCTTGGACATCTTCCACTAGTCAAGTTTTCTGATTTTAACTTGGGAGACTACAGAACGTATCCTCAGTTCGTGCCTGATCGCTATCTGACGGTAGTCCATAATCCCACCAGAAAGGTTGATGAATTCATCCCGAAGGAATTCGCAGCAAATTTAGAGAAGCCTGGACTGTTGAACTTGTTGAAGCTACCGCACTTCGGGCGTAGCAATGAAGTCAATGCAATTGTTAAGGCACTGCTATCTTGCGTTCATGGTGGTTACCTTTGGCTGGGGAGGCCAATCGATTTAAATGTCGACTTGATTCATCGTATTACTGGCCTATCTAAGGTTTGTAAGGACCCCAATATTCATTTTGTTGGAAAGGACAAAGACAGAAAGTTAGCTGCACAGTTGGTACAGAAATACAAATTGACAAGAGGAGGTCGGGCTTATGACCTCACTATAGTTGAGGATGAAGCACTTAGATTTACAGGCAGTCTACTTGCAGGCAGACTTCTCACAAAGTGCAGACCTAAAGAAGTTACTGGAGCTGTCGTGGAGCTCGCTATCGCAGCTGCGGAGGGAGAGCAGTACAACTGGTCTCTCTTCCTCCTCAATTCTTTCTTGGAAGACTGCCGGAACGTCCAAGACACCCCCGGTCAGTTGTTCCATTTTTCTTGGCTTTTAATTTTGTGCGCCTTGGTCGGGTGGAAGGATCCCCCGAACACTCAATTCCTTCCGCGCCGCGTAGGAGAGGTCGCCAGAATGCGATATGTCAACCTCTGGGATTCTAGTAATCCTGTGAAGCGCAAGATGAACCGCGCTGTATTTTGTGAATACTACCATATCCTCAAAGATACCATTCAGGAAATGCCGAGGCTAAGTGAGGAGACAGCAAAAATATATGAAGGGAAGTTGGTTTTTTCCGCCAACTTGCATGAAATTTACCTCTTCCCTTGCGGAATTCAGGACGAATGGGCTGTAGGCCTTTACAAAATGACTACTGAAGATGTTGAAGAAACTGTCAAGCCTTGGTCGGATGAATGGAGGGAGGTCACCAAAATCGCATCCGTGATACCACCCCCTGCTGCGCAAGAGAAGGATAAGGGAAAGGAAGCGCCTGAGCAAAGAAGTGATGAAGGTTCAACAGAACCAGCAGCCAAGAAGTAGAAGGTGTCGCATCCCTCTGAGACCATTGCCTCGGGGATTGACCAGTACTTGAAGGAGCAATTTCGCGAGCTGCGGACCGCGCACGCTCACATCAAAAGTGCTCTGGACCTGCATTTTGTGGAGTTAAAAGGTCTCGCAGGAAGAGTTGCTCAGACCCATGCGTCAGCATCTACTTCGCAGGCGACGCATGCATCTACAAGTACCGAGCAAGTGGAAGTACTTACAGAGAGGCATACTGTCATGCACATCCCGCCTACAAGCATGACACTTCCGGATCCTTTGGCCGCACTGCAGGTAAGCGCAGTTGGGCCCGTTGAAATAAATTTGTCTTTGATTCCCATAGAGACTCTGCAGCTAGTGCAAGAGAAAGTTTCTGTTGAGTTGAGAGCTAGAAAGCTCTCCACATTCCATGCAAACCAAAGACTCCAATCGCAGGAGATAGAGCTGAAGGCAGGCTATAAGAACATCTTTGAGAAGCTTGCACTTTATGAGGCACAAGACACTAGGATAAGAAACGTAGTTGATGAAATCACCCAGGAGTTGCCATCCTGCGAGATTCAACCAGACCTTCCTCTGGTTGAGAAAGTTCAAATTATTGGTGGAAGGGTGAAAGCCCTAGAGCAAGAAATAGTTGCTATGGCAGAAGACCATAGAACGCAGATCGTCGAGTTGGAAGCTCGTGTTGCAGCGCATTCTACAGATGATAGGCAGAAACAATTTGAAGCGCTGCATAGAGCTTCCACACAAATGAAGAGCAGAGCAGATGAAGCCAAGAACCTGATGACCCAAGCTATGGAGGCTTGGACTGAGCTTGAGAAGCTCCCTTTCAAAGTCGGTCTTTTGGAACAGGTACAAGCCACAGAACAGTCCCTAACTGTTCTGACTGAAGAAGCTAAGGCCTTAGAAGGCTTAGCAAAAATGAGGAAAATGAGTGAAGTGCGCAAAATACAACAACAACTCCACAAGCTCATAAATGAAGATGCTAAACTCACCAACAGCATTCAGCCATTTATGGATGAGTATGCTGAACTTGCTTCCCAAGCCGAGGAAAAGATCAAAGAAATTGCAGAATCTCAACAGATGGTTGATGGCATAACTGAAGAGGAAGCCACTGCAGAAATGATGCAGACAGCTGTGGAGTATGTCGATGAAATGGACTCCACTATTGCGCAGTGGAAGAAAACATTTGCTGAGACCCAGGCAAAGGCAGATGCGCAAGTAAAGTGACCACACGCTAGTGCGAGTGGCTCGAGGATGAGCCACAAGTAAGTGGTAGGGGCCTGTTGGAGCCTAGGCCGCAGCTATGGTAAAGCTACGCATTTTGAGGAAAAATCACAAGTGTTGAAGGGAAAGTGCTAATTTTGAATAAGCACCCAATTTTTGGGCAGAAGTAAACAGTGCGCAGTATGGTGCCAGATGGATGAGCTCAGCGCAGATTACGGACCGAAAATCACGGAGCTCGCGCGCACACGTCAAAGGAGAATGAATGTGGCCGAGTAGAGAGCTCAGCTACCACAATAAATGAAGCGACGGAATAGACGGCTCAACTACCCTCATTAAGGATAAGTACAGAAGTTATGGTTGCTCTGATCAAGGAAGAGCAACGGACCAAAGTATTGAAGGTGAAGGACAAGGAACAGTGAATGATGAAGTGGCGCCCATACCCGCAATCTGCGCCGAAAGTACACCTAGCCATGTCCGTGGTTAGGGTTTTTGGGGAATACTGCTGAGAAAGGCCCACAGTTTTGTAAAGGTGCGACCGTCATGGCCACCTATATATATGTGTAATTGTAAAGGAAGAGGGTTAGACGTAAGTTAGCTGTTTGAGATAAGCTAGCTAGCTAGTTAGTCTTCTATTGTGTTGTTAGAAGACAGGAGTTAGAACTGGATAGCTGTGAAGCTAATCCCTGAGTTGCAGACAGTCTGAGTCGACGTCTGAACCATTGTAATCTCTGTAGAGAAGAGACTAGATCTAGAGAAGGGATCCTAGCTGTGTGCGTGGAGTTTCGTGGAAAGATCTAAGGCTGCAGCTGTGTGTGCAGCAGGACTGTAATTTCTATCTCTGAGAATAATATAAGATACACTTCCCGTGGATGTGGTTTCCCCGTGGAGGTGAACTACATAATTCTCGTTGTTATGATGCTGTGTTGCGTGAATGCATGTTTTAGTTTACTATCTGCGTTTACATGAATGTTTCATTGTCTTTATGATTAAGTATATAAAGCAAGTCCTTGAAGCTCCCGTAGAAGTTATTCTCGTGCACTATCGAAGGAGTCAATAAGAGCACTACCGCCGCAGCGCTTAGGGAATGCATCACTGCGCTGGGTGCGCAAGAAGAAACGATACATAGAGTATCGACGCAGAGGGTAATTGCCTCTTGCGCAGGAGTGGAGATACCGCGCAGCTAGGCTGTCAAGCGAGAGTTTCAGCGTTGTTGCACTGAGAGGTCTGCGGAAGAGTAAGACGTCCGCTTTGGAGAAATCCTCCCAGGATAGAGGGAGAGGATTGCAGTCTCCGTGTCGCCTAGGTTAAGGAAGCCTGATTCCTTAGCCCCCCCATAGCTAGTTCGGGTGAGACCTCAAGCTGCTGCACAGCTCGTTGCCGAGAGGGCCAATGCGCCAAGGGGTTTTGTTGCTGCGCCTCATTAAAACCCAGGTCTGTCCAAAAAGTAGCCAACACAGATCGTGGATGTTAGGGCTACACTTGCGGTCGAAAATTGTGGGTTTCCCGACCCGAGTCGTGATCTTGGATCGCAACTGTAGAGGCTGAACTCGCGATCCAGGATCGCGTATTCAGCCTCAGAACGCGCGGTCCAGGACCACGATTCCACCCTGAAAACCCGTGATCCACACCCTTATGAACCGTACAAACCCCCCTGGGGACCCACCACCCCCCTAAACCCAGCAAAAAATTAAAAGTATGAGTTTAGCGAAATACTTGCAACTCACAAATCTGAAATCGGCCGATCGGATCGTCTAGAAACACCACCTATGCTCTAGTCCACTTTGATCTCTTGTCAAAGTCAATAGTCCTACTAACACTTGTCATTATTGGGTCCACTTACTATTTATAGACCGTTGACTTTTTCTTGTTTCTGCCATTCTGCATCCATACGGAGTCCATTCTCCGAACCATTTCCACCACTGGACTCAGCACGATGAGACCGTCATGATGGTCGACTCATTTTCTTATTTTTTTGAACCGTTTTTTGAGCATGTTTTCTCGACACTTCTCGTCGCCTCAGTTTGTGTGCCACATCGATCGTAGCCCTTTTTTTATATACTTTATGTCATCGGATTCATTTTTTCATGCTCGTGATGATGCTTGAGATCATTTCTTGCTCTCACCCTCATATTTTTCAGGTTATTTTTCCAAAACACCCCCCGTTGCCTCGATTCATGTGCCACCTCGACCATTACCCATTTTTGACACTCTATATCATCGAATTCAATTTTTTGCGCTCGTGATGATGCTTGATATCATTTCTCTCTCTCACCAGGAACAATTTCAACATTGTATCCCGACACCTTGCTGCCTCGGTTTGCATGCCACATCGGCCGCCATCTAATTGTTACACATTTTTACATGAGCCATTCACTCAATTCATACTGCAATTATTTCATTATTTTTCCACCATTCATCATCCCTCAAGGACGCCCACCAGTGTTCCCCCCCACCCTCGTTCTTATTTCTCATCAATGTCCCTTGCTTAAGCACTTCCTCCTTGCCTGGCCATTCCTTTTGTTCGGTATAATTTTATCCCTTTTTCGGGCCGGACAAGTCCTTTACGAAAAAGGAACTTAGGGAGTTTTTGTTAAGCTCTTTTCTGACTCTTAAAAAAATGAAAAGATGGTCGAGCAGTCTTGCTTCCTATCATGCTCATTAAAGTAACTGAAAGGGCATCTATCTGGTATAAGTTTAACCTTTTTCCGGACCTATTAGACTAATTACGAAAAAGGAATACTTTAGTCACACTGGCTAGAAGAGTTCTTCATTACATCATTTTATGCTTTTTCGGGCCTTGGATACTAACACATGAAAAAGAAACCCCCTGGAGTCTTCTTATTGCTTTCAGACTCTCTAAAATTGAAAGCAACCACGAGCACGCACCGTCCTGGGCTCGTACAAATCCATACGACGATACCATTCTATTATTTCAGAGTCTTCTTATCACTTTCAGACTCCTTAAAATTGAAAGCAATGCCAAGCACGAACTGTCCTGGGCTCTTTTAAATCCACATGATAGTACCATTTTGAGCACACTTCTTCCAGCTCCTTAAAACATAAATAAGTCCCTCACCAGTGCCTCTCGGTACCATGATCGATCATCTCGGTAGCACCCCCAATAAGGTCCCCTTTGTTCAGAGTATTCTGCAGTCTCCTGCCATCTTATACCAACCTGAGTATCACTCATCTCAGTGATCCTCCCTAATCCATTAAAGCCATGATTCTCTTCCCACTAGTCAGTTTCATATGTTGCTCGATCACCCCCGCCATCATACTCTGAACAAAGCAAGTTTGAGTCCACCCACTCTATTTGCCCAGTTATTCCCCACCCCCACATTATTGTTAAATTTTCAGAATTTACTTCAATCTGATCTAGGATCTTAACAGAGAGAACAACATGTACACATATCTACAACATATCAATCATGGAGATAATAATGCAAGCACACAAGAGACACAAGATTTACTTGGGGAAAACCATAAAGGTGAAAAACCCCAATAACTTCCTCAAAGATAGATAGAGCAATGATACAACCCAAACATAAGAGATAGACATATCCGAGTAGCAGATCCTCCTCCTCCATACGTGTGCCACTCCTCCTTGAGTGCATGAGTGAGAAGTGAGTGATAAAATAGAGTGCCTCCCGCACTCTATTTATACTTGACTTGACTTGCCTTTTACATAAATCATGTAGGCTCGAACTTAACCACATAACATAATGCTGACTGGGCCGACCCCCAATAGGGTGGTCTAATAACCCTTCGACCCACATGGATGACCCCCAATAGGATGGTCTAATAACCCTTTGACCCACATGACTTATACAGGGCTGACCCCAACAAGGTGGTCTAATAACCCATCAAGTATAAGTTACGGCATTTACAATATAAATGACGACACTTCCATATAGAGGAATAATAGCATCTCTATAGGAGTACATACAACATACATATATGAAATACATTCTGAAGTTACATATACATCAACACTCCCTCTTAACTAGGAAGGTATTTCTCAGCACAGGTCTTCTAGCACAAGTCTTCCTCTCTGGATCATCGTCACTGGATAATTGTCATCGAGTCATCATCATCGTCACTACTGTTGCTATCTCAATCAATATCTGAATCTACTCGTCATAGGAAGTTCTACAGAGCCAGTCCTTTTTCATACTGGATGTAGCCCCACCACCTGCAGGTATTCATCATCACTGGCCATACTGTGGAATTCTCAGGACTTATTACGTGCGTCACAAAACCTGGCTGCAGCATCCCAGGCTATTACGAGCGCACAGCTCTACCTGTCGGATCTCCTAGGAGCACATTACATGTGACCCATCACAAAACCTGGCTGAAGCATCCCAGGTTGTTATGAGCACACGGCTCTACCTGTTGGATCTCACAGGATCACATTACATGTGATCTCACCACAAAACCTGGCTGAAGCATCCCAGGCTATTACAAGCACACAGCTCTACCTGTTGGATCTCCCAGGAGCACATTACATGTGGTCCACCACAAAACCTGGTTGAAGCATCTGAGGCCTTTTTCATCCTGTCCAGATCTCCTAGGAGAAAATTACATGTGGTCATGGAAAAACTTGGCTGAAGCAACTGAGGCCTTTTTCATCCTGTCCAGATCTCCCAGGAGCAAATTACATGCCATAGGACAAAACCTCGAAAGAGCATTTGCCAGATATCCCAGGGAAACGAATTACTTGCCATAGGAAAAACCTCGAAAGACTATATGCAGATCTCCCAAGGCCAAATTATATGTCCTCCCAGAGCAAAACCTCGAAAGAGCATTTTCCAGATATCCCAGGGCACCGAATTACATACCATAGGCAAAACCTCGAAAGACTATCTGCAAATATCCCAGGGAAACGAATTATATGCTCATCTGCACAACCTGTTCCATGGCCACAGAGTATCATCTGATACTCATCATACATCATGCTGATGTACACATGATCACCCTGATCATCATCACTGCAACATCCTGCTGCATGTCATCTGGAGAAGCTCGTCGTCCATGATCACCCTGATCATACAATGCATCCATCTGATGCACACCAAGTATCTACCTGATACATATCATCATACATAGTGTATCCACCTGATACATAGATACACGATCCACACAATGTATCCATCAACATACATGATCTACCTGATCATATCTGATACATATCAATATACATGATCAACCTGATCATACAATGTATCCACCTAATACATATATAGATACATGGTCCAAGCATCCAACATGATGCATATACAAAATACATACACATGATCCATCCAATCATATCCATCATCCAACATGATGCGTACATATATATAAATGATCCAACTGATCATATCCAGCATCCAACATGATGCGTACATACATATAAATGATCCAACTGATCATATCCAGCAAAAACCAGAACATCATCCTGATGCTCATGCTGATCCTCCTTCCAACATGCTTGGAATGGATTCAACAGATGTGTCCATCACTTCTTCCTCGAAGTGTCCTCAATCTGAATAACACCAAGCCTCTCTCTGAAGTACTCGAACTTCACCCTGGCTAGTGGCTTCGTCAACACATCTGCAATCTGCTCGTCCGTCACAACATACAGGAGCTTCACAACTCCTCTCTGCACCATATCCCTGATATAGTGATATTTGATCTCTATGTGTTTCAACTTGTCATGAAACACTAGAATCTCAGATAGCTTCACACAACTCTGGTTATCACAAAAGATACCAGTAGCATCCAACGGGAAATGAAATAACTCAGACAGTAGCTTCCGTAGCCATACTACCTCACAACTAGCTGAACAGGCTGCAACATACTCTGCCTCAGCTATACTTAGTGCTACGCAGGACTGCTTCCTGCTGAACCAAGAGATCACACCTGATCCCATAATGAAGCAGCACCCATATGTGCTCTTCCTATCTGTAGCACTGCCTACCCAATCTGAATCAACATAACCCTGCAGGTTAAACTTTTGATTCACTTCATACTTGAGCCCATAATCCACTGTACCCTTCAGGTACCTCAGAACATGCTTTACAGCAACCAAGTGAACACTCCTCAGATCCGTCAGGAACTGGCTCAATGTGTTCACTGCAAAGCAAATATCTAGTCTCGTGTTCATCAGGTACATCAAGGACCCAATCATCTGACGATACATAGAGACATCAATCGGCTCAGATGAAGCATCACAAAGAAGCTTCAGATTCAATGCCATAGCTGTGGCCATGGCCTTGCAATCCATCATCCCAAACCTCTTCAGGATCTCTACTGCATACTTCCCTTGTCTAAGGAAGATTCCATCTGCACTCTGCCACACCTCCATGCCAAAAACAAATAGTGCATCATCCCCAAGTTCCTCAACTCGAACTCGGCAGCAAGCTTCCACTGTGTGTCGGCAATCATTCTATCCTCACCTGATACAAACAGGTCATCCACATAGTAGTATCACTGGATTGCCTTCCTCAACCTTGTAGTAAAGGTTGGAACCCGCTTTACTCTTGGTAAAAAACAAACTGGATAGAAAGATGTCTATCCTACCATACCAAGTTCTGCACACATATATGACTACACCATGCTGTCTTGAAATCCATCTGGTGCATCTTCTATTTCATCACTTTTATATTTCTTAATGCTGCCATCTGCAATATGCTTGATCTGATAGTTTCATTTGGAAGTCATAACAAACTTCCCTTCAGGTCTTGGGACTACATCCCAAACATCATTCTTCATGATCGATGGATCATGGCATTCCATTTCTTCATCCAAGATCCTAGGAACTTCAATAGATATCTCTGTTGCTGGAACAAATGTTGTAGTCCTTTTGTAGGTGAAGATATACGATCTTTCCTACAAAACAGGTTAAATTGCATGATTAGAAACATCTCATAATTTTCAGAACAAATTCTTACACATAAAGAAATATGTCATACAGTCATGCAATTATCTTAGCCAATGCTTCAATACAACATTTATCCATATCCCGTAACTTTCTAGATGCCTTCCAATCTCTACCAGAACATTGTTAAGAGTGTGCATGTGATGCACCTGCAACAATTAATTAACAAGAATACGCGAAATAGCAGAAATGACAGAACTCAGAATCACTTTTATATTGATCACATGCCACTTTGAGGGGGAAACCTCCTTTGAGCAAGCTCAATACAAATAACTTCACGGTGCCTTCATAGGTCTCAACACACACTTATATACTAATTCTAGGTGCCAATACTATGGGTCGAAACCATGGGCCGTTACAAACTATGGATCAACAATACTACGGGCGACTTGCAAAGCATATGCGCCAACAACAATAACACAAACTATTGATCAACAAATACTACGGGACGACTTACAAAGCATACGCGTCCAACAACAACATACTAACAAAGTAAAGACATGGGTTCCTAACATCCCCTCCCCCTTAAAAAAAGCTTTGTCCTCAAAGCTTTAGATGTGGAAATTGTTGTTGAATCTGAAGGAGTGGTTCCCATGTAGCATCCTCTGGTTGCATGCCATGCCACTGAATTAAGACCTTTGTGATAGAGCGAGAGCGAAGCTGACGCGTGCGTCGATTGAGGATGGCCTCTGGCTCCAAAAGGATGGATCCTTCATTATCTAGTTCGGGTAAAATCGTTTGGCCGCTGATGTTGGTACCAAGAAATTTCTTCAGACAAGAGACATGAAAGACTGGATGAATGCGGGAAGAAGGAGGAAGTTCCAATTTATAAGCAATGGATCCAATCTTCTGAAGAATCTGATATGGCCCATAGAACTTTGGAGCAAGCTTATGATGCCCTTTGAGTTTCAAGGAGGATTGTTTGTACGGCTGGAGACGAAGAAAAACCATATCGCCGACTTGAAAAGTGCGCTCCGAATGGTGCTGATCAGCTTGTTGCTTTATGCGATTTCTTGCCATGTGAAGATTGTCCCGCAAAATGCGAAGAATCTGATCGCGGTTGCGAAGGACCGTGTCAACTTCCTGAACTGGTGGACTGGTGAACTGGTGGGGGTGTATGGAAGAAGAGCTGGAGGTGCCTAACCATAGACTGCTTCATATGGGGTCATTTTAGAGGCAGTGTGGTAAGAGGTATTATACCACCATTCAGCGAGAGGGAGCCACTTTGCCCACTGATGTTGTTGTTCCGAGGTGAAGCAACGAAGATAAGTTTCCAAGCATTTATTGACAATTTCAGTCTGACCATTTGTTTGTGGGTGATACCTCGAACTCATCTTCAGTTTGGTGCCAGTGTGGCGAAATAGTTCTGTCCAAAAATGACTGGTGAAAGTCGCATCACGATCCGAAACAATGGAAGAAGGGATGCCATGAAGACGAAAGATCTGGTCCATAAAAATTTGAGCGACGAAGGAGGCTATATAGGGATGGCTGAGAGCACAAAAATGACTATATTTGGAGAGGCAATCAACCACAACGAGAATCACTGTCTTCCCGCCAGATTTTTGGAGCCCTTCAATGAAATCCATAGAAATATCTGTCCAAATCCGTGTAGGTATGGGCAAGGGTTCAAGCAATCCTGGAAGGAGTGTTGTTTCACCCTTATTGTGCTGGCAGGTATCACATTCAGCCACCATCTGTTGAATTGTCCTTTTCATGCCCTGCCAAAAGAAGTTACGCCGTGCTCGTTCATATGTTTTGAGGAATCCAGAGTGCCCGGCTGATGGAGAAGCATGGAGTTCATAGAAGACAGCCTGTTGAAGATCTGTGCTTTGGGGAAGCACCAGATGACCCTTGTATCGCAGAGAAGCACCATCCCAAGAGTAATGTGGTATAGCAGAAGGGTTGTTGGTCAATCGTTGGATGATCTATGATAAGGAAGAGTAATTGACATAACCCTATTGAACAGATTGCAACCAATTTGGAACAGGCATAGAAATAGCTGAAAGAGAACCTTGGGCATCAAATGTGCAAGAAAGAGCATCTGCCACAATATTGTCTTTACCCTTCTTGTAAGTGATCTCATAGTCATAACCCATGAGTTTGCTAACCCATTTCTGTTGTGCTGGGGAGGAGACACGCTGGTCCAAGAAATATTTCAAACTCTGGTGATCAGTCTTGATGCAGAAATGATTCCCTAATAGGTATGGACGCCACTTTTGTACTGCATGCAAAATAGCCATCATTTCCTTCTCATAGGTAGAGGCATCTAAATTCTTACCGGAAAGGGATTTGCTGGTGAATGCAATGGGGTGTTCATCTTGAAGGAGAACAGCACCAAGTCTATTGCCACAAGCATCACTCTCAATAGTGAAGGGCTTGGAAAAATCGGGCATAGCTAGCACAGGTGTAGTACACATAGCTTGTTTTAGTTTGTCAAATGCACACTGAGCAGCAGGTGTCCATGTAAAAGCATCCTTTTTTAATAGAGCAGTCAATGGAGCTGCAATCTTCCCATAATCCGTGACAAACTTGCGGTAGTAGCCAGTCAACCCCAAAAAACCACGAAGGCTCTTGAGTGTCTGAGGATGTGGCCAATTGTTCATGGCATCGATTTTGGCAGGATCCACGCGAACCCCTTGTACTGAGATAATGTGCCCGAGATACTCAGCTTCCTTTTGTCCAAAAACACATTTAGACTGCTTGGCATGGAGATGATGGTCAGAGAAAAGTTGCATGACAAGATCCAGATGCTGGAGATGTTCATCCCATGTTTTACTGTAGATGAGGATATCATCAAAGAATACCAGAATGAATTTCCGCAAGTAGGGTCGAAATATTTTATTCATTAAGGCCTGGAATGTGGAAGGAGCATTAGTGAGGCCAAAGGGCATGACCAAAAACTCATAATGGCCATCATGTGTGCGGAAAGCTGTTTTAGGAATATCATCCTCATGAACCCGAATTTGATGATACCCAGAACGAAGATCCAACTTGGAGAAAAAGTGAGCCCCATGAAGCTCATCAAGAAGCTCATCAACAACAGGAATTGGAAACTTATCCTTGATGGTGAGGTGATTAAGTGCTCAGAATTCAATGCAAAGGCGCCATGACCCATATTTTTTGCGGACAAGAATAACTGGAGAAGAAAAGGAACTAGTGCTTGGGCGAATAATACCTTGCTTCAATAAGTCCCGAACGAGCATTTCAATCTCCGTTTTTTGGTGAAATGGGTAGCGATAGGGCCTGATGTTGGGAGGAACGCTTCCAGGAAGGAGCTGAATACGATGGTATTCTGGCCTGGAAGGTGGTAATCCCACTAGTTCAACAAAGACACCTGTATATCGATCTAGAATTTGTTGTAGATCCAAAGGAGTAGTGGAGACCGCTGACGGTTGCATCTGGATGGAATGGATCTGAGCGATGTCACCATGTGAATTCTTCTTGAGGAGTTTTTCCATGCGATGTGAACTGATGATGCTGAGAGAACCTAGTTGTAATCCTGTCAATGTGTGTTTGTGTCCATTGAGGGAAAACTGCATCCAAAGTTCGGCAAAATCCCATAAGATCAGGCCGAGTGTGCATAGCCATTGGGCGCCCAAAACCACATCACATCCGCCTAAGGGCAAGGCAAACATGTCAGAGCGCAAGGTATAATCTCCCATATAGATACGCACATTTCAACACTTCCCTTTGCAAGGTAAGGTGCCCCCATTGGCAACCATGACTTCAAAGTTGGAGCAAGGATGGATAAAACAATCAGCTTGTTTGGCGATCCGAGGGTCAATGAAATTATGAGTGCTACCAGAATCAATGAGGATTGTAAGAGGAAGCTTCTTGAAGTAACCCCTGACCCGCATTGTTTGGGGGGTGGTGATTCCAGCTAAAGCATGGAGATATATCTCTGGCTGGTCATCCTAAGACGGAGAGTCAATAGGCGGTTCCTGAATGTCGACCGGAGCATCCAGTGTGTTATCCTCTAGGTCTCATTCATTAGTATAATCTTAATATTATCAAAACACAATAATCTCAAGCATGTATAGTTAGGATCATTTCAAACACAGATAATAAACATTAGTATTTAAGGTTTCAAGGAAGTCTTCTTTTATTCATACATATTCTTATTTAATCATAGGACTCTTTTGGTTAGTTAAATCATCAATCAAGATAAGAGATATAATATGCATAAAACCCGTGATTACTCAAACCTATACCTTCATGATTCTTCTGGTTAGTCATATCATCAATTATGGTAAGAAACACAATATGCATACAACCATGACTATTCAAACCTATGACTTCATGAATAATCATTATCAACAACACAATAGTATAAGATCCTAACACAAGGTAGGATTCTATCTTGATATAGGAAAAACATACCTGGATTAGCATGCTAGCTAGTTATGTCTAACATTCTCACATGATGTCTTCTTTTTCTTCTTCAATGACTTGTGCTAGTAACCTGCATATCTCATAGGTTAACCATTATAAAACCAAGTTATATGTACCTCGTAAATAGATCTTCTATGTGATCCATCACAATCGATGAATCTTTGTCTTCATGTCACCATGAGCATATGTTCTTGAAGTAGAACATGATTTGACTTTCTTGGTGTACCTTTTGTGTTAACAAACAACATAAACCTCATACAACATCACAATGCATTAGTACAACCATAAATGTCAACACCCTAACCAATGAATATCTTCTATCATGCAATCATAATTTTGTTAAGGTGATACGACAAATCTAAAATCAAGATTGTACTAACCGTAATAACATGAAGACAAACATACCATAAACTTAATCATGAACAAATCTCAAAACATACCTCGACGAGTCATACCTGTCGAGATCGCTTGTAATATTCTTATGTAAGGCCTTAGCCTCATCTCCCTCTGAGACAGGAACTTCTTCACTTATGCAGGTGAGCAATCCATCTTCTTCTAGGATTAACCCAATCCACTTGATTTGCAAGAACTGGATCTGGAGGTATATTAGGGTTTGTCAGAGAAAACCCCAAAATTCAAACTTTGAATTTCAAACTTCCGAAAGGATAAAAATATGCGCCTTGATGAGCTGATCAAACTGGTATATTCAGAATTTGAAAACTGCAAAGTTTCACTCCTCAATTTTGCCTTTGAAACTTTAAGATTTGCTAGACGTGACCTCGAACTAGGGTTTAATGAATCCCACTCTTCTGCCCAATCAAAAGGTTTGATCCAAATCTCTAAGCTTCTACTTTTATGAGGAGCTTCCAGCCGTGGTCACAGATTTCAAAAATTCCCATTTTTGCAGAAGCCCTAATTTTCCACTTTTCTGATCAAAGTCTCGAACTAGGGTTTGATGAAGCCCACTCTTCTGCCCAATCAAAAGGTTTGATCCAAATCTCTAAGCTTCTATTTTTATGAGGAGCTTCCAGCCGTGGTCACAGATTTAAAAAATTTCCATTTTTACAGAAGCCCTAATTTTCCACTTTTCTGATCAAAGTCCCGAACTAGGGTCTAATCAAGCCTGGCCTTCTGCCCAACCAAAAATTCTGATCTTGGTCTCTAAATTTCGATTTTGATGAGTAGCATCCAGTCGTGGTCTCCGATTACAAAAATTCCAACTTTCTCCGAAGCCCTAAATTCTGGAAGCCATGAATGAAAGTACTCAAAAATAATTCTGTTTTGACAGAAATATGTACCTGATTGTTTCTGGTGTAACTACGAAATTTTCGATCCATAGGGTCTGAAAAAGCTTCCTGAGGTAGCCCGACCTGTTATCTTTCCATCCTGAAAGGTCTGACCTCAATTGGATTCTCTGAGAGAGAGTTATGTCAAGTGTTGCAACGTGACCTGTTTATGGGATAATACAGGAGAGCGAACTTGTATGGAGTTCCACATGTCACTGTTTCAACTTTGGCCTCTGAAACATTTTCCTGAGATAGCTCGCCCTGTTATCTTTCCATCCTGATAGGTCTGGCCTCAATTGGACTCTCTGAGAGAGATTTATTCCAAGTGTCGCAACGTGACTTGTTTATGGGATAATACAGGAGAGCGAATGTGTACGGCGTGCCACGTGTCACTGGTTCAACTTCGGCCTCTGAAATTTCTTTTTGAGATAGTACCATCTGTGTTCTACCTGTCACTTTTTACGAAATTTTATTTGAATCTTCCTAGCCCAAGTTATGACCTTTTTCCCAAGGTTACCTGATTTTGACTCAGATTTGGAAGAGGTCGAAACCCTATATTGTACAGATCATAAATCACAAAGTACAACGAATAAGAGGTTGTCCTTTGGACACAAGGTACATGGAGTTTTAATCTTCGACTTGTAAATATTTCAGATCCGAAAAATTCGCCAAAACGGATTTATAGCAAAAGTGCTACGATGACTGGTGTTTGCTATATCAATCCCTAGCATCGTAAGTGCAACAAGTGTCATACATGCCATATCATGCCTTCTTTCAGGCTAGCTCTGATACCATGTTAAATTTTCAGAATTTACTTCAATCTGAACTAGCATCTTAACTGAGAGAACAACATGTACAACATATCTACAGCATATCAATCATGGAGACAATAATGCAAGCACACAAGAGACACAAGATTTACTTGGGGAAAACCATAAAGGTGAAAAACCCCAATAACTTCCTCAGAGATAGATAGAGCAATGATACAAGCCAAACAGAAGAGATAGACATATCCGAGCAGCAGATAAAGAATTCTTCCCCTTTAATTCTTCGACTCTTGTTGAACCTGCCAATAAACAAATTCCCGTGAGATTCCTTGGAATAAGAAGGGAATATCAAACATAAAAATAAACATGCTTAGAACTTACCCTTTGTATTGATTTTCCAATTGGGTCACGATTATGTTCTCCCGAAGTCAATGGAGTTTGTTTTGGAAAATCATGACTAGGACTCAGAGAAGCCTGTTAGTAAATAAATACTTGTAAGATATAGTGAATAGATGATTATAAGATTACACTAAATATTAAATAGTTTCAAAACTCACCGTCGACTTTGGAGTATGAAATGTATTAGACTTTGGAGTTTGAAATGTATTAGATGGTCTAGGATCCATAGAAATTTTTTCCAATGAACCTTGAATAGGATGATTATGGAGACTCCTAAAAAACAAATACTTGTGAGCGATTTTCAAAGAATGGAAAATAAAAATGGAAAAAATAAGAGTTGGTTTAAAAAACTACATGGATTGGGGTGACTGAATTAAGAGGCGACAGTTGCGAAGGTCCTCGATTTGATGCAACATCTGACATGGAAATATTACTCTGCCAATATAATAGTTTGCATGGGATATCATGAAATCAGAAGATACAGGGTTAGGATGCAAAACCAATAATTCATATATTACACACCCTACAACAATACGATCATGTTCATGTTCGCATTATGATTTTGAAATCCTAAACTTCAAAGATGGCCTACATAAAAAATTAAAGTCTACACATGCAATCCTTACATTGTTGGATTTTGGAACAACTCTGCCACTTTCATTCCCCACCTCCATGGCATCTTTCCATTCCATTAATTATTCAACAACTTATTTCAATCTTCCGAGCTCCTTTTCTTTTGTCTTAATTTATCTTCAGTATTATGCAATTCCTTCTTGTAGGAACGCTCTTTTCCAAACAATACAGTTGGAGTGACTCTGAATCCAATCCCACGTACACGACCCCTCCTCTCATGACCCAAAACTATATCAAGGGCATCTTTCTTTGTAGCATATTTAGAAGACACTGACTCATTTTGTGCCGATTCAATTTGATTCTAGCAATGTCAACATTTCAACAAACTCATATAAGAAACATCGTTAACTCCAAAAAAAAGCATAAACGATACAAGAACAAGTTCGGAACTTACTATTTTATCCGCAATGAATGATGGCATTGGAGTACCATCCTTCTTTTTATGGCATTTCATCCACACATCAACCCTAATTATAGGCTTATCATTTGGACCATGGACTGATTCTAGTATAAACAAATACAACAATCTAGTTAACTATATTTAAAGTTGTTAATTGTGAAAAAATAATAGAATTGGTTACAACTTATGAGGTCATATTCAACCCTAGAGTAACCTCTATGACCAGATGTAGTGTCCCCTCTATCATACCAGCGTGATAGAGAGGATCACAGTGCTCAGTCCGGGCAATTAGCCCCAAAACGTTTGAATTAAAATCATTGATGCGAAGAACTGTATCCATGCATGCTATGGAAAAACGATGGTAATCAAATAAATGTTGTTGATCTCTAACACACATTCAAGAGTTTGTGACAGCCATGAAATAAAGATCTGTGCAGAATTTTACAAGATCATATGGAAATGCATAATCATTTTTAATACACAGCGGAAGCAAATTCGTTTAATACATCCACATACATTCATAACATTCATCAAATGATAATTGCCAATTTACACAAGAGAATACTTATCTCAATAAGGCAGTCCCAAGCAACTGGCTATGCAACTGCAACGTTCCACCCAACCATAGGCCAGTGTGCTCCTCAATCTCTCAGCACCACTGCCACCCCCGAGCTGGGCATGATCTCTACAAGGAACCAAGGAACAGCAGACTCACGCATGGCCAAGCATACACCAAGATGAGCCAAGCCAATCTACAATTGGGTTTATCAGGCTACTAGGAGATGGAAAGGAAGAGTTGCTAAGCTAGTGAGCTCCAGCACAGAGCCAGGGATAACCTTGCAAGATCTATCTAGCTTGGCACCCACAATACCTACACACCCAGCACAAGGAAGTATTCTTTTCACTGCTGTGCAGTCCCTCAAGCCATACCTTCCCTATCCAGTGCTCTCAGGGTATGCATAGAAGAGTAACCAAAGCCCTCTTGATCTTTTTGAGAGGTTGTCTCCCCCACTAGGTTTATCAAGCCACTTCTATCCACTACCACTCCAACACTTCAGCTCACAGGCTCAAACCAAGAACAAGGATGCACATAATAGCAGAACCCCACAAAAACAAAATGGGAAGTTGGTGAACAACCCAGGAAGCCAAATCCGTTTTTAGAAAAACGTCCTTGGACATTCAGGGGCAAAAACGACCTCCCTACAGTCCTCAAAACGTGGCCCTCCCTCTCCCAACTGTTATATACTGCAAAAACGACTCCCAGGCATGGAAAAATGCAGTATTTAGATGAAAAACGTAAATGGAAAGACCCCAGCTAACTCCCCCTGCGTGAATGATCAAAGGCTGCCTGTACAGAATGGCTTTGGGCACCATTTCGTGGGTGGTTTCTTGCCCAAGGAGACAAAACACGTTTTTCCAAGTTGATGGCTTGCCCATGCACGAAAATGGCTTGCCCATACTCTTTCATTCCCAAGGCATTAACTGCCTTAACCAATTTCTTGAAAAAGAAATTAAATGATTGGGTACATGAGACAAAATGGGTAGTTGGTGGTTTATGGGTTTCCCCATTGACACATGGATTACCATTGGCTCAAGGTTTGAATAATTTCCCTCCCTTCTCCTTGTAGAGTCATGCCCCATCTCTTTTGTTGCATTGCATAGCCGGTTGTGGGTTTTTCCATTAAAATTCGTATTTACATGGTGTCTTATTTACATTGTGCCCATCTCGCACAAGAACCATGGGCATCTATTTTTAATTGCCGATTCATGAAACGCTGGATCAATGGTGGGGCCTTGGCCTTGAGCTCCTCACCATGATTAAATTACAATATTTACATCATTTACGGTTTAATACAAAGGGGGTCAAAATGGGGACATTACACCAGAAGTGTGGGTCTCTTGTTCTAATTCCCTATTTTCCTTATTTGAATTTGACTTCTCCTGCAACTCAATAAAAAAATAGATGCTAATATTATAGTTGATTGTATGAGAGGATTCAAAATCAATGATGATAACATTCAAATTTGTCTTTCATTTTTACCTTGAATTTAGGGTCAGATCGTAATCTAACAAATTCAATCCAATTAGTTTCATTTACTCCAATAGGAAGGTTTGCAATCCTCTCCTCATCTGTTTCGTATTTCAAATAGTATTTCTTATACAAATTATATCTTTAGGTTCTCAAGCATTGAGATATGGCTTTATGACACCATTGCTCTGCTGACGGATCTATTCGATAGGTACACTACAATAGATCAACAATCCATTATTAGATATAAGAGTTATTTGAAGCTAAACCTATCACACATGCTCAATATGCATCAATAAAGTTTAGAATAAGTTGATGCTCACATTGATTGCACTCCACGGGTCTTTCTTTTGCACTTCAGACACTTTTTTCCATTCCAAGTGCTTGATGCCTAGAATTTCCCTTGCAAGAACACCTAAAAATGAGGAGAATTTCTCGGAATGTGGACCAACAGGCTGGTCCCTCTCATTAAATTGAATTTCAGGCAATGTAATGCTCTCTACAGTCATTCCAAAGAGACATTTTGTTGGTCCTCTACCCCTTCTTTTCACATTTGTTGCAATACTAGGTAGATGCATTTGCATTTTCTAAACCATGCTCTTGTTGTGGTGGATCCTGCTCCAAAACATGCTCTTGTTGTGGTGGATCCTACTCCAAAACATGATCTTGTTGTGATGGTTCCTATTGAAATTTTTTTGGAGAAACAAACCAGTACCCCTCTTGAGACAATGACAATATGAAATTGTTAATAAGAAATCTTGAATACTTGTATAGGACAAAAAATGTTTAGAAATGATCATACCTTCCAGTGGTTCTTTCACATCTTTCTCAAGAATATGTGCATTAGAATTGTTGTCGACACTATAGCAAGTAGATTCACTTTGTAATGGTACAATGGATCCTGATGCTATATTTTGTGGGAATTTGTTTCCCATCTTAGAGCCTATGGTCAAGTATATTATGAATTTTATTAATGCATTTTTTTATTGATTAAAAAATAAATAATAAGTTACCATCATGTTTAAAATATTTACCTGAAGTTGTGTCACATATAACATTGTCATTTCTTTTGGTAATGCGACCTAACTTTGTTAAAAGTGATGTATTGCAACGTCTTAATTTAATCATATTAGCTCCCTACAAATATGGATTGCAACTCTTGCTCAAAGAAAGTTAGACAATTTTTAAAGTATAAAAGAAAGGACAATAGTTGTTAAAAAAATATTGAAGTCCCAAACAAAAAAAATAATGTCTTACGTTGATATGGACATCTACAAATAAACTACATGACAAAAAAATTCATTTTTATTAACACATTGTTGAAACAAACCAACACAATCCCGAAAATTAAATAATATTTATGAACATTATACAAGTATCTTTAACTCATTCCTAATAAAATTTCTAACATTGTATACATAATACAAAATTTCTAAAATTTCTAGAATACATAATACAAAAAAGTGTTGTTTAGTAGTATACATAAAATGTTGTTATGTCCTTAGAGAGTTAGTGAGAGACATATCGGAAAGCAATGGCGGTTGGGTATTAAATATCTAAACACCTTCAATATAGCGTCGAGGCTAAAAAATTTCTAGAGGGGGATTTTTGCGAATACTTCGTGGTCAAAAGTTTTACAGAAAAAAAAAAAATATATATATATATATATATATATATATGAAATCTAATGTTATTAACTGGTTGAGGAATCCAAGAAAAAATTCCAGAAATGTCTCTCCGATCTGGAGGGGTTTTCTTAAGATTTATAATTGGATGGCCAAGGATATTTTATGGCAAGTTGGATTGGGAAAGGAAATCCTAATTGGTGTTGATCCAATTTTAGGATTAGAGGAGACTTACCAGCTTTCAGATGGGTTGATTGAAATTTTAAAAGGGTTTGATTATACTACCCTAAACAACATTAAGAAAAGAGTAATTTTTTATCATAGGAATTACTATTAGCTGAACTCCAAGGACTTAAGGATTTCTGGTAATATTTCATAGGAATGGGATTTGTATATCCGGCCTTTGAATTCTACCGGATGTAGAATTTATTGAGAAAAAGACAAGATTATTTGGACTGGAAATTCAAGCACTAGTATTGTGACTCAAAAGGATTATTCAGGATAAATGCATCTACCTGAATCATTGGTGGTATAAGAGACTATGGAATTGGAATATTCCTTTAAAATTAAAATGTTTGGTTTGTTTTGTACTACAGGTGCGTCTCAAGACATGGGAAAATATTTTAAAAAAAGGATGGATTGGTCCTAACAGATGTTGTATGTGTATGCAGAATGTTGAAACCACAAAACATCTTCTTGTGGACTACGAATTCATGAAAGGTGTTTGGAAATTATGCTGCACAACTCTAAATACTGAGCAGATGTGGGGTTCTGAGAATTTTGATATAAATTTGCTTAACTGGTTTAGAATCTGTAAATCTCACCATTTACTCTCGTTTTAGATTCCAATAATTTTCCTTGAAGAAATTCTGCGATTTTTTGCTGACTAGATGTTGGAGAGACTGACTCAGGTGTTTAGAAGACGTCTGTAAATTTTGCAAAGAACGAATCTGCATTTTTTGTTTGGATTTGTGAGTAAGTGGATTTCTAGTAATGGTACTTCTGGAAAATTCCGGTGACCCTATTCTAAGCTAACCCATGGACAAAACTACTGGAATTTCTCCAACTACCAAATTCCTGTACTAGCATGTATCTTTCCAGGCCTGTGAAATTTTACACATGAAATATTGCAAGACAGTTATGGTGAGATTTTATTTTCTTCCATTTTGAATGAATATTAAGAGGCATTGATGGAAAGCATGTACCCAGGATTGGTTTTGAACATTGTCTAATATTACGAGATTAGGGATGGAGCAGGTATGCTCATCTCCTGCATTAACAAGGGTGGAAACGGGTGGAAACAAGGGCGACACCACATGTGTTTTCAAAATTGACTTGGGAGAAAAATGCATGTTGGCCTAATTATTCCAAATCCCCAATTTGAAGATGTAATGTATTTGAATATCTAGTTCATGAATTGACAAAAACAAGTGACAAGATAAAAAAAAATGTCTTTGCAAAAAGCCAATTATCCACGGTAAATATCATTTGCAAATATGGATTTTAAAATACTATTAAATTTTGAAATACTTGTTGGTAAAAATATATGATAGTAGTTACAACATTAAATTATCGACTAAGATCCGTAGACTTAGACGTGTCGGCACTATAAGTGCAGATGGAGATCTAATCTATAAACAAGTACATAACAGTGCAAAATCCACAAAAAGTTCCAAACCAGTACCAAGTTGTAAAATAACTCAAATCTTTTTTTTTTCAAAATGAACCACACAGTTAAAACCAAATTTGAATTACTTTCTAGAACCCATATTTCCATGATCAAATTCTAACTTAAGAAAGGAATCAATTTTAATCTACAATCTATAAAACTAGAAGATTTACTAAAGGAATTTCAAGTTTTAACTATTCTAAGTTCTCGAGTGCATTCATCAAAAATCTATTCTAAGCCTATTGTTCCCAATAATTTGTCAAATTCAGATCAAATTCGATACCCTGTATTATACTTGTATTTTAATTAAAATCAAGTCCATGATGTCCTCGTTCCTTCATTTATCAATGTTACATGATTCTATAAACTATAAAAGAACATTGTCAAATTTGGAATAACTCCTATCGAATTTAGTAAAACTTTAAAAAACAAAACAAAACATCTATTCTATCTATGGTCTCAATAAATTCTACAGAATTAGTTTCATCTATCTAAGTTATGTGAACATCTAATTCAATCTACCTGTATGTAAATGAATTCTACAAAATTTTAATATATACTACTTGATTCCCGATGATGTTCTAAGGAGAGAAAAAAAAATGTTCTATCTACTAAAAACTTCCTCTAAAATAAATCTGAATTCTTCAAAACAGAAACAAAATTCCTACGCAATCTAGTGAATTCTGTGCACATATCTAACTACTGCCCAATCATTCTTAAGCTTTCATTTCTTTAAACACTTATCTATGAACTGTTTATGCAAGCTTATGAATCATTAACTGAAATTAAACTCACTGTTAAGCAATCTGGAAATAACGAAAAAATTGTAATCTACAAAATTTTAGAAAATGGAAAGACTAAACTACCTCTTGTGGTGGGCCGTTGCCACTTGAGATAGCTCATCCTAAGAACGCTTTAGAAAGGTATGCAGGTCTTCAATATATCAAGCTATGTTCAGAGCTGTCCATTGAATTCACCTACGTACTCAAATTATTTCACCGACAACAAAATTTCAAGAAAATAATTTCATTATTTCGAACTCCATAATACATTTTCAATCCTCTTTCCCCTTCCCTAAGCCTTCTTAGGCTTTATTTATACATGAATTCATGGATAGATGGATAAGATCCATCCCCAAAAATCAGAAATTCGTTCAACAACCCAGAAAACGAACAACACCAAATATGGGAAAATCACGTCTATTTTGGAAAGGATTTCTCCAAATTCGTTCACAAATTCTGAAAATTGACCGCAATTAGGGATAAATGGAGCCATTTATGAAGTGGGTTTCGAACGGTTTCACCAGATTCATCATAGATTGCTCATAAATGAAGCCTGAAATCAAGTTCCTGAATTAATGACGGGAGTGCCATTGCCAGATTGCTTGAGATTGTGTCCGCAGCTTCTAGAAAGAACAGAACAGTTGAATGATGACTAATAGCTCACAATCCATATTGAAACAACCAAACACAAAACCCATGTGTGGATTTGGGCAAAAGAATCCCCAAAATATCTTAACCAATGATACTCTGCACTAAGGGTGCCGAAACAGGTGCGAGATCGAGCCAGCAGAAAATGAATGTAGCTGTGTGGAAAAAAAATGTATTTGGCAAATAAAGAGATTCGAAAATAAGTTGAAATCCAAAAAAAATAATGAATAAAATAACTAAAATAATAAGGATTTACCTTGTTTAAGAACTTTGTGATATATTCCTTGAAAGCATATAGTTGAACACAAAATATAGAGTAAAATGAGATCAAAATGCCTGGTTCCCTTGTAGATTTGAACTGGAATTTGAACAACAAATGGACAAAATGAGAGGCCATCATCTCCCTGACACCGAAGATCTTGCATGTCCCAATGCAATAAAACTTTGAACTTGATAGGAAAAAGTGATGAACAAAATTGATAATGAAAATTAAGTCAGATCCCCGAAGCTGAAGTATTAAATAACACTTGTACTTGAGGAGGAGATGAAATTAGTCTCTGCTGAGCTTTTATGAGTTCCTCAAGCTGTTTTTCCTTATTTTTTTCAATTGTTTCCTGAGACTTCGATTGGACCTAGTCATGTTATCTACCAAGGTTTGCAAAGATGCAACCTTAGTTTTCATGTTTTAAGATGTCGACCCAATCGAACATGTTCTTGCAACTGTTCATTCAACTCAGCATTCCTTTGTTTAAAATATTCAAAGCCTGGATCTAAATAAATAGCTGATTGATGATGTTTGACAGACCGAAGATTAGATTTTGGTATTTGAGATGATGAGCAATGAAATGGCAATGAAGAATCCTCAATAGGATTTGGCATTGGAGGACTAAAATGAGAATCAATCGATTGGAAATCTTTCTGTGCGGATGAGGAAGTGGATGAAGAGATCTGAACATGAGTAGGAATTTTAACAACAGCTTCTATCTTCTTCTCCCAGGCAACCATACTACGGGTAAACCCACGAGTCGACTGAACGTTATCAATTGGAGACTTCCCCAATTATTGTTGTCTCTGTCCGCCAGCAGAGTGATAATTTTCTTGTTTCCCTTCTAACCCTTGATGCTTCTTAGCATTGAACCTACCTCCTCTCTTACGACTATTTGACTATTGTTTCTTACCATGACTAGGGGAACCACAGTCTTGTATTCTAACAGAGTTCTGATCCGTGTTAACATTTACAGATGATACTTTATCAGAAGGGTCAGGAGATACTTCTGCCTCATTAACCAGAGATGGATTTATATGGGAATTGGACAATTCATGTAAAAACAGCTCCCAAGTTTGATTCCTTTTCTTCAAATCAGCTGAAACAATCATTTTAATGATACCATGGTGGAGACACGGATGGAGGATGACGAGCAGAGGAAATGCTTAAGTGAAAGCACACAACAACCTGAATGGTCATGAAAAATCTTTATGAGAATCCCCCTAAATGGAAATAACGAGAACTAGAACCGGCCCATCGAAGGTTTGATGGCAAGGAATGGCGAAACTAAGTAGTTGATGATAATCATAGATATAAAAGGTGAGTCATAACAGATTCAAGAACAAAAGGCACGTATAACCCATACCTCATCGACTTTCATAATTACAATTACACATCTCCAGGACAAGACATATCGAGTTATGCCATATAGAAGATTATGTTTGTCATGGAATATGCAATTTCATCTTGGGGAAGATTAGGATTTCGAAAAGATAGATAGGATTAGTAATAACAATTTTCACCCGTTAGAATATTAATGACATAAATGAGTAATCAGGATGGCAAATGAATTTTAAACATAAACCATTGTATTAAATAATGATATAAAATAAAGTTTACTATTATACATTTTCCTCCCAACATATGTCACTGCACAAATTATGATAGATATAGGTGACTTGGATTATGGAATAAAAAGATTGGATGATATAAATTTCAGGAACCGACATCCAGAGTTAAAATTAATGCTTATAAGATATAATAATTCACGGTAAATCTCACATTATTTAGTCATTTTTTTCAAATTAAAAACATATCTGGATTCCAACTACCAAAACTTACTTTGATGTTCTAAAAGTTACCTCAGAAATTTTAATTTACATAGTTCCCAGATTTTCTGGTATCTAATCCAGTACTCCATCGGGCACCTCATTCAGCACTTAGTTCATTATCCTCATGTTCGGATGCAAAAATATTTTCAAGCTTGAAAAGGTGGAAAGTTGCTTCCATCAGGATTGGAAAAATACTGTAGCAAAGATAAACAATCTTCTGTTTAAATTTGAAACTTTTGTGCATTGGAGAAGAAAACTGGGATTGACTGAAAACTTTTATGCCTTATCCAACAGGTTCCTTACACAATTTTTTATTATTATAAATAATGATGTCTAACTTGTGATCATTCCTCTGGCCACATACAGAGAGAAAATGGGTCAAAAATTAGCATCAACAATAAAAACAGAAAAGGAACAAAAGACCTATTAATATTCACTCTTGCTTCTTGACTATTAAATACCCAAAATTCTGATTTACAAATATAGGCTCACTTCCCTTTATTCATACAGAAATTGAGAATAAAATATTGTTCCTTTTTCAATTAGAAGTAACAAAACAAGAGTCTTACTAAATGAGATCCCTAGTGTACGAGTCATCCTACGAGTCATCCTGATTCAGCCTCACACAAGAATGTTCAATTGGTAAAAATAAGGTTCACTGTTAAGTCCATCGAATTATTAAACATAGGTACACTCTGGAGGTATAAAACCTCTTATATAGTAAAGATCATGCAGTAGAAACTTAAAGTATCTTAAAATGATTACACTAAATAAAGTTCATTCAATTTTAATTTAACTAAACATGTTTTATCTTCAATTCTTACAAAAGTACATTGTTCATACAAGCAAGTATAGATAAAGCATTGTAATAGATATCAAATCCAGAACCCATTGCAAGCAATCCTGTTGAGTAATTCGATGGGGTAACTGTAATATCCAAGAAATATTTTCCCTAGGAAGAATGCCCCATTGCCAATAGGTCTATTCAGTACCCTGATGGGTTTGCCTAGTCATACCATAGGCCGGTACCTACGGTCAACATACCTATTCAGTATCCCGACGGGTTAACCTCTTACACCCTTTTTCTATCAGAGGCTCTTGTCCCAATTTCACCTTAAATATAGGATTTATAAATCTTATGCATAGATGAATGGGGGAGCAGCCCTGAAAACCTTTTAGGAGTGGGATGGCATTGGGTTCTTATGCATAGATGAATGGGGGAGCAACCCTAAAAACCTTTTAGGAGTGGGATGGCATTGGGTTGGAATATTTTTCTTCAAAAGTGCTTGTAAAGATTTGTCTGCATGAACAATTAACTCTTGTAACTATACTAATTCGAAAACATGAGATGGATACAGTCATTTATATGTAACATTAAAGCCAATGGATAATAACCAATATATTCTTCAGTCTCAACAACCATTCTCTTATAAGCTTATTGTGGTGTCTATTTGAATAATAATTCAATGTATCCAACTGTTACTACTTATAAAAATGCTTGTTCAATCAACTGTGAAGCCAAGTCAAAGTGTACTAGTACACTGTGGTTTCTATAAGTTAGACCTCTTGAATTTTAAAGTGACTAACAGAGGTAAAGCTAAATGGTAGAAAATCTATATGAACAAAGAAAATAATCCTATATAAAGGAACTTAACTGAAAATGATAGGTCCCTTTATATGTAATAGAAGTATTTTCTTTTCAGACTTTGCTTAATAAAGATATGCATTTATATCAACAATTCGGCAAAATCGGTAAACATGTTTCGAGTAGCTTTCGGAAAGATAATCATACTAAGAAAATTCGAGAAAATTACTTTATAGAAAAATCAGCCTTCTATACAATAACAGAGGAAAATAACTTCCCTTTTCTTAGATATCCTAAGTTTTCACGAAGAGAAAATAGCTGCAGAATTTAAAAGGAATGTAATGAGTAAAATAAAAACACACTAATTGCATTAATTTCTAAACCAACCATGCAACTTTTTATTTTTATACATGTTTTCCTATTCTACCTAAGAAGAAATAAAACATTTCTATTCAAGTATATGAACTCTTTTAATGTAATCAAGTGTGAAGCAAGATTAAAAATATACCTTTATCCACATATGAAAAAGTTGTTGCAATGATTACCTGGATATGGAGAATGAACCGACTTACTTGTTTCTCTATCAGAAGGTGTTGAAGGAAGGAGTGGTATTGTGGTCAGGTTACCTTTTGGAACCATCTTTCGAGGTAGTCTTGATACTCACATTCCTTCATCATGTTATGCGAACCCCCTTCTCCTGATTGATTGATTTCAAAAGTACATAGAGGATCTGCTGAGAACTCCTCAATTTCAGATTGGTCTCCATCGAATGTACTCCCCAATTTATCAATTTCCTCTGTAATTTGGCAAGGAATATCGTTTGTATCTCTTGGAACTTTGGTTCGTTTGTTGTATCACGAGAGGTAGATAAACTCTTAACTGCTATCAGGATATGTTCTACCTGATAAGAAGAATTCCCAACCGTTGCTAGGATTTGAGAAAGTTTTCCCAAATTGATGGTCACCTCTGAATCCATTTTGTCAGTTGTTTGTTCCTGTCTTGCACAAGGATCAGTGTCTGGGGCTCTTACAACACCCAAGTTTATTTTATTTTATTTTATTTTTTATTTGGTTTATATTTGTTTTAAATGATTCTAATTAAGACTATCTACCACTAAAAACATATTTGCGCAAATTAAACACACTGCTCTTGCATGAAATAAAACACTCTTGAAATTAAATTGCAGAAAGTAAACACACCCAAACTTGCAGAAAGAAAAACACACTTGCATGAAATTAAATTGCAAGAAGGTAAACACGCCTTACGGGAAAGATAAACACACTTTTACAGCAAAATAAATCAAACATGCGAAAAAGAAAACACATTCACGAGAAAGGAACAACAAGGATTTGGGGCAACCCACGAAAGTGGATGCGTCAGGCTGTTAAACCACTGAAATCCCGTAGTGAATTCGTCTTTGCATATTATCGTTTTCCCCTCCCCCGTGCTATGTAATGTAAAGGAAACCTATCTACCCCTATCTACCTAGACTTTACCCCTTCAGCACCTCCCCAGCAACGATGCCAAAAATGTTGGTAAAAATATATGATAGTATTTACAACATTAAATTATCGATTGGGATCCGTAGACTTAGCCCGGTGTCGGCACTGTAGGTACAGGATGGAGATCTAATCTATAAACAAGTACAAAACAATTCAAAATCAACAAGAAGTTCCAAACCGGTACCAAGTTGTAAAATAACTCAAAACCTTTTTTTCCAAAATGAACCACACAATTAAAACCAAATTTGAATTACTTTCTAGAACCTATATTGCCAAGATCAAATTCTAACTTAAAAAAGGAATCAATGTTAATCTAAAATCTATAAAACTAAAAGATTTACTACATGAATTTCAAGTTTTAACTATTCTAAGTTCTCGAGTGCATTCATCCAAATTCTATTCTAAGTCTATTCTTCCCAATAATTTGTCAAATTCAGATCAAATTCGATACCCTGTATTATACTTGTATTTTAATTAAAATCAAATCCATTATGTCCTCGTTCCTTGATTTATCAATGTTACTGAAGTGGTTTAGATTGATTTAGTTTGTGTAGGGTATTTTAATCATTTATATATATTGATCTATTCCATTCGTGAACATGAAATATCTAATCTTTAGTTCTCAAGACATCTATTGTTTCTTTCATTCACTACCCACTCTCCAGCTATCAATTAATCCAAGTATTATTCCTTAAGAAAAGAATTTAAATCTATCCTCTGTTTACAAGGGTTGTACTCTAAATTGTGTTAATTTTAAAATTAACTTAAAGCAGAAATCTGAATAATCCTTAAAATAAATTATTTCTACAATTGAAACTTCTATCAAATCTAAATGAATTCTTCAACATGATTCTATAAACTATAAAAGAACATTGTCAAATTTGGAATAACTCCTATTGAATTTAGTAAAACTTTAAAAAACAAAACAAAACATCTATTCTATCTATGGTCTCAATAAATTCTACAGAATTAGTTTCATCTATCTAAGTTATGTGTGTTAAATTTTGAGCATTAATTCACAATACTCTTGGATCTTTACTGAGAGAATAACATATACAGTATATCAATGCATAACAATCACAATAAGCATCACAAGCATCACAAGAATCAAAAGCATGAGAGACAAGAGACACAGAGTTTCCATGGGGAAAACCCTAAGGTGAAAAACCCCACAACTTCCTCATAGATAGAGAGAGCAATGGCTCAACCAAAGTACAATCAAAATACACTTGAGATAGTCTCCTAGAGCAGATGATCCTCCTCCTCACTAGTGCGCCACATTCTGAGTGAGAGAAGTGTGTCTTTCCGAATAATCCAAATAGAGATATCCTGATCTCTATTTATACTTAACCTATTTGCCCAGTTACACTATGGGGCCGACTTGTCTATCTAGATACATCCACAATATAATATATATTTCAGGGCCAACACCACACATGGTGGTCTAATAACCCATCGGCAAGTACACACACTTGCGACACTTGTCAATCCACATGACGACACTTCCTTATAGAGGAATAACACATCTCTTATAAGGGTACAATAAATATATATGAAATACATTCCGAAGTTACATATACATCAACACTCCCTCTTAACTAGGAAGGTATTTCTCAACACAGTTCTGCTAGACAAGTCTTGTTCTTGGGATCATCGTCATCATCATCGTCACTTCTGCTGCTATCTCAACCAATCTCTCACTCTCCTCATCATAGGAAGTTCTACAGAGCCAGTCCTATTTCATACTGGATGTAGGCCCACCACCTGTAGGTCTTCATCATCTGTGCGAACGGTCTAATAGAGGTGGCTGCTCAGGACTAATGTTATGTGCGGATGCAATACCTGAAAGAGTATACCAAGAACATTTATGTGCCTAAGCATGAACGGAAAGATATCCCAAGACTGATTACATGCATCTCCTCCACAATACCTTTAAAGAGCATCCCAGGAACATTTATGTGCCGCAGCACGACCGACAAGATCTCTAAAGAGTATCCCAGGACTTATTACGAGCACACAGCTCAACCTCTCGGATCTCCAGGACTAATTACACGTGGATAGACAAAACCTTTAAAGAGCATCCAAGGAACATTTATGTGCCGCAGCACGACCGACAAGATCTCTAAAGCGCATCCCAGGACTAATTACGAGCACACAACTCAACCTCTCGGATCTCCAGGACTGATTACATGTCTCCATAGTAATACCTCATCCCAGGACTGATTACGAGCACACAACTCAACCTATCGGATATCTAACGACTGATTACATACTACATAGCAATACCGGAAAGAGTACCCCAGGAACATTTATGTGCCGCAGGACGACCGGCAAGATCTCCTAGGACTGATTATATGCTATTTGCAAAACCTGCCACATATCATCTCTGACCTCCAAGTATCAACCTGATACTCATGATCCAACGGATCATCATCGCACGGGGCATCATCCTGATGCCCATGATCATACGGATCATCTTTACTTGTACCAACCTGGTACATATCATCTGGAGCAACATCTTGAAGCTCATCATCATGATCAACCTGATCATACAATGCATCCACCTAATGCACACCAAGTATCTACCTGATACATATCATCATACATGATCCATCTGATCATACAGTGTATCCACCTGATACAAATACAAATACATGATACATATCCACATACATGATCTACCTGATCATACAATGTATCCACCTGATACATATACAGATACATGGTCCAAGCATCCAACATGATGCATATACAAATACATACAAATGATCCAACCGATCATATCCAGCATCCAACATGATGCATATACAAATACATACAAATACATACAAATGATCAAACCGATCATATCCAGAATCCAACATGATGCGTACATACACGTAAATATAAATGATCCAACTGATCATATCCAACATCAACACGATGAGTACATACAGACAAATATAAATGATCCAACTGATCATATCCAGCATTCAACATGATGCATATATAGAACAGTAACTGGAGCATCGTCCTGATGCTCATCACCCAGCGCTTACATCCACAGCCATGTGAAGGATCCTCCTTCCAACATACTTGGAATGGCTTCAGCAAATGTGTCCATCATGTTGATGTATATGTAACTTCAGAAAGTATTTCATCTCTATATTTTATATATAATTATTGTACCCTTATAAGAGATGTGTTATTCCTCTCTAAGGAAGTGTCGTCATGTGGATTGACAAGTGTCGCAAGTGTGTGTACTTGCTGATGGGTTATTAGACCACCATTTGGGGTCAGCCCAGAATTATATATAATATAATGTGGATGTATCTAAGTAGACAAGTCGGCCCCAGTAGGTCACTGGGAAAAAAGGTGAGTATAAATAGAGATAGGAGATCTCTATTTCACTCACTCGGAAAAGTAACTATCTCTCTCTCTCTGAAAAGTGGCGCACTAGTGAGGAGGAGGAGGATCATCTGCTAGGAGACTATCTCAGTGTTATTTGGTTGTATTTTGGTTGAGCCATTGCTCTCTCTATCTCTGAGGAAGTTGTGGGGTTTTTCACCTTAGGGTTTTCCCCACGGAAACTCTGTGTCTCTTGTCTCTATGCTTTTGATTCTTGTGATGCTTGTGATGCTTGTCATATTATGATTGTCATGCATTGATATACTGTAAATGTTATTCTCTCAGCAAAGATCCTATAGTATTGTGAATTAATACTCAAAATTTAACATGGTATCAAAGCTAACCTGAGAAGAAGACATTTTGCAGTGACGGAAGCTTGTATTCCTTGTTTATTGGGTTTCTCTCCATAGATTTTTGAAATTCAGTATAGTAGATTGGATCTACTCATCAAGGCGCATCTATCTGTCCAATCAGAATTCAGTTCCAAGCATTTTTAGATTTGGCCCTAAAACTTAGGGTTTCCACAAAAATAGGAATTTCTGGAATTTGAAGACATAGCTAGAAGCTCCTTGCAAAAATCGAAGTTTAGAGCTTTGGATCGAGATTTTTGGCTAGGTAGATCTCCGGGAAACTCAAACCCTAATTCAGGGCTGTCCCTAGTGAACCTGGGAGGACAAAAAGGAAATTTTGAAGGGCAAGACTTTGCTGATCTCAAATTCTGAATGTACCAGGCTGATCAGCTCTCCAAGGCGCATCTTTCTATCCTTTCAAAATTTTGAAATTCACATTTTGAATTTTTAGGGTTTCTCTGACAAACCCTAATCCGGGACCACATCCAGTTTTCAGCACTTCAAGTGGTAAGTTCTAAATCTTTTCTATTTCCATTTGAAGTACTCTTTAAGATGTCTCTCCACACCAAGCTTGAGGATAAGCTTGAAGGGGCTGATAACTTCCGAGCCTGGATGTATAGGATTGGGTTAATCCTAGAAGAGAATGAGTTGGACTCATATGTGAAAGAAGACATCCCTATCCCAGAGGATGAAGAAGCCAAGGCATTGCACAAGAAGAACTTGGTCAAGGCAAAGAGAATCATTGCTGATTCTATCAAAGACCATCTCATACCTCATGTGTCTTCTCTTAAGACACCCAAAGAGATGTTTGAATCTTTGACCAAGCTATTTGAAGGAAAGAACATAAATCGGAAGATGACCCTGTGAAACCAATTGAAAGCAGTGAAGTTTCAAAATGGAGAAACCATTCAATCTTACTTTTCAAGGGTCTCCCAGATCAAGGAACAATTAGAAGCAGTAGATGAAATGGTGGAGAATGGTGAAGTGGTGATGACCACTCTAAATGGCCTACCCAGGTCATGGGATTCCTTTATTCAAGGAATTTGTGCAAGGAAGAAGTTGATCTCCTTCAGTAAACTTCGGGAAGAATGCTCTCAAGAAGAAGCTAGACTTATAGCTCGTGAAGAAAAGATGGGAGGTGAAGATCAAGCTCTTGCAGCTCACACCAAAAGAAGCAAAACCAAGAAGGATCACTCTCGCCACAATAGATCCTATCAAAAGAACAAGAAAGACCTAAGATGCTTCACATGCAATGAGAAGGGTCACTTTGCTTCAGATTGTCCCAAGAACAAAAGGGATAATAACAACAACTCCATTAAGAAGAAGAAGGGCAGCAAAAGAAGATTTCATGCGCATGCTGCCGAAGATGATGAACCTCCAAAGAAGAAGGCTAGGGTAGAAAGTGATAGTGATGATGACTCATCACATGAAGAAGAGTATGTTCTGATCTCTGCTCTCGCAGGTACTATTTCTCATGGTTGTAATGATTGGTTAATTGATAGTGGGGCTTCCAAACACATGATTGGGTACAAGTAATCTTTTGTGAACCTATCTGAACATGAATCACCCCATAAGGCGAAACTTGGGGATGATTATCAATACCCAATCAAAGGAAGTGGTGAAGCCTCCTACAACCTAGATTCTGGAAAATCATTGAAGATGAAATAAGTACTTTATGTACCTGGGCTCAAGAAGAACTTACTCTCCATCTCTGCATTGGATGCAAAAGGTATGAGGGTTGCATTTGTGGATGGCCAAGTCCTAATGTGGCCAAAGGGAAAGACCATAGATGATGCAGTAGTAATTGGAGAGCAAGAGGGAGGCTTGTATAAATTGAAGGGACAACCTGAACATGCCATGGTGCATGAATCCATGGAGCCAAGTGAACTTTGGCATAGAAGACTTGCTCACATGCACTATAGAGCACTTCCAATTGCAAGCAAGGCAGTAGAGGGTCTTCCTGAAATCAAGACCAAACATGAAGGTGTTTGCAAAGGATGTGAAAAAGGTAAGAACATTAAGAAGGCTTTCCCAAGCAGTGAAAGCAAAGCAAAAGACATCCTGGAAATCATCCACTCAGATGTATGTGGCCCTATGTCATCCAGTTCCCTGAGTGGGTATGTTTACTATGTATCATTTATTGATGACTTCTCCAGGAAGACTTGGGTATACTTCTTGAAGGGAAAAGATGAGGTGCTTGATAAATTCAAGGAATTCAAAACCTTGATGGAGAATCAAACTAACAAGAAGATCAAAACATTCAGATCTGACAATGGTGGAGAATTCACCTCAAATGACTTCAAGAAGCTTTGCAGTGATTCAGGGATTAAGAGGGAGTTGACTGCTCCTTATAATCCTCAACAAAATGGAGTTGCAGAAAGGAAGAACAGAACTATCATGGAAGCAGCAAGGGAAATGTTGCATGACCAAGATCTTCCTATGCATCTATGGGCAAAAGCAGCTAGAACAGCTGTATATGTGCAGAACAGAACACCCCACAAGATATTGGACAACAAGACACCAGAAGAGGTCTTTTCTGGTAAGAAACCTGAAGTCAGTCATCTCAGAATATTTGGTTGTCCAGTATACACTCATGTCCCAAAGGAAAAGAGGACTAAACTAGATCCTTCAGGAAAGAAGGGTATCTTTGTGGGTTACAGTGAAAGCTCAAAGGCCTACAGAATATACTTTCCAGGGTTCAAGAAGATTGATGTCAGCAGGGATGTAACATTTGATGAAAACTCAGCATTCATCAAATCAAGGAAGGCACCTACCGAAGTTTATGAAGAACCTAAGGAAACAAGATTTCAGGATACTACCATGACTGAAGTAGTTCCAGAAACTGTTCGTGAGTTTGAATATCCACAAGAACCTGTAGATCCACCCCGTGAGAATAACTCTCACAAAAGGAAACCTGTATGGGCTAGAGAGCTCATTCATGATGCAGAAAGATTTGGCATTCCAGAAGAAGAACACAGAGCAAAGAAGAGAACCAGATCACACACCAGTTATGTTGCTTTACTCTGTGACATTATGAACAAAGAGCCTTCCAGTTATGAAGAGGCAGCAGAAAAGAAAGAATGGAAGGATGCTATGGTTGAGGAATACCAATCAATAATGAAGAATGATGTTTGGTATGTTGTCCCAAGACCTAAAGAGAAGTCTGTTGTGACTTCCAAGTGGATCTACAAAATCAAGCATGCTGCAGATGGCAGTGTGGAAAAATACAAAGCAAGATTCGTAGCTCATGGTTTCTCTCAAAAAGAAGGAATAGATTATGAAGAAACCTTTGCACCTGTAGCCAGGTATACTTCCATCAGAACAGTACTTGCCCTGGCTGCAGCAATGAAATGGAAAATACACCAGATGGATGTCAAGACTGCTTTCCTGAATGGTGTAGTAGAAGAGGAAGTATATGTGGAATAGCCACTCGGCTTTGAAATACATGACAAGGAATCATATGTATGCAGATTGAAGAAAGCCTTGTATGGCTTGAAGCAAGCTCCCAGAACCTGGTATGGTAGGATGGACAGTTTCCTATCTAGCTTGGGATTTACCAAGAGTAAAGCAGATTCCAATCTTTACTACAAGGTTGAGGAAGGGAATCCAGTGATTCTACTCCTGTATGTGGATGACCTATTTGTGACAGGAGATGACAGACTGATTGCAGATACTAAGAGGAAGCTTGCATCTGAATTCGATATGAAAGATTTGGGAATGATGCACTATTTCCTAGGTATGGAGGTGTAGCAGAATACAGGTGGCATCTTCCTTGGTCAAGGGAAGCACACAGTAGATATCCTAAAGAGATTCGGGATGATGGATTGCAAGGCCATGGCCACACCTATGGCATCGAATCTGAAGCTTCTATGTGAGGCTTCATCTGAGCCAGTTGATGTCTCTATGTATCGTTAGATGATTGGGTCCTTGATGTACCTGACGAACATAAGACCAGACATTTGCTTTGCTGTGAACACATTGAGCCAGTTCCTGATGGATCCGAGGAGTGTTCACCTAGTTGCTGTAAAGCATGTTCTGAGGTACCTGAAGGGTACAGTGGATTATGGGCTCAAGTATGAAGCGAATCAAAAGTTTAACCTACAGGTTTATTGTGATTCAGATTGGGCTGGCAGTGCTGTAGATAGGAAGAGCACATCTGGGTGCTGCTTCAATATGGGATCAGGTGTGATCTCTTGGTTTAGCAGGAAGCAGTCCTGCGTAGCACTGAGTACAGTTGAGGCAGAGTATGTTGCAGCCTGTTCAGCTAGTTGTGAGGAAGTATGGCTACGGAAGCTACTGTCTGAGTTATTTGATCTCCCGTTGGAGGCTACTGGTATCTTCTATGATAACCAGAGTTGTGTGAAGCTGTCCGAGAACCCAGTGTTTGATGACAGGTCAAAACACATAGAGATCAAATATCACTATATCAGGGATATGGTGCAGAGAGGAGCTATGAAGCTCCTGTATGTTGCGACGGACGAGCAGATTGCAGATGTGCTGACGAAGCCACTAGCCAGGGTGAAGTTCGAGTACTTCAGAGAGAGGCTTGGCATTCTTCAGATCGAGGACACTTCGAGGAAGAAGTGATGGACACATTTGCTGAAGCCATTCCAAGCATGTTGGAAGGAGGATCCTTCACATGGCTATGGATGTAAGCGTTGGATGATGAGCATCAGGATGATGTTCTGGTTTCTACTTGATATGATCAGTTGGATCATTTTTATGTATGTATGTACGCATCATGTTGGATGCTGGATATGATCAGTTGGATCATTTATGTATGTATGCATCATGTTGGATGTTGGATATGATCAGTTGGATCATTTATGTATGTATGCATCATGTTGGATGCTGGATATGATCAGTTGGATCATGTGTATGTATTTTGTATATGCATCATGTTGGATGCTTGGACCATGTATCTGTATATGTATCAGGTGGAGACATTGTATGATCAGGTGGATCATGTATGGTGATATGTATCATGTATCAGGTGGATACATTGTATGATCAGGAGGATCATGTATGATGATATGTATCAGGTAGATACTTGGTATGCATCAGGTAGATGCAGTGATGATCAGGATGATCATGGATGATGAACTTCAGGATGTTGCTCCAAATGACATGCTGTAGGACATTGCAGTGATGATGATCAGGATGATCATGAGTACATCAGGATGATGTATGGTGAGTATCAAGTTGATACTCTGTGGCCGTGGATCAGGTTGTGCAGATGAGCATGTCTGGGAGATCTTATAGGTAGGAGTTGTGTACCCGTAACAGCTTGGGATGCTCTTTCGAGACATTGCTCTGGGAGGACATGTAATTTGTGCCCTGTGAGATTTCAGGTCGGAGTTGTGTGCCCGTAACATCCTGAGATGCTCTTGCGAGGTTTTGTCCTATGGCATGTAATTTGTGCCTTGGGAGATTTCAGGTCGGAGTTGTGCACCCGTAACATCCTGAGATGCTCTTTCGAGGTTTTTCCATGACCACATGTAATTTGTGCCCTGGGAGATTTCAGGTCGGAGTTGTGTACCCGTAACATCCTGAGATGCTCTTGCTAGTTTTTGTGGTGGACCACATGTAATTTGTGCCCTGGGAGATCCTACAAGTCGGATTTGTGTACCCGTAACATCTTGGGATGCTCTTTCAAGGTTTTGTGGTGGGGTCACATGTAATAGCGCCCTGGGAGATCCTACAGGTCGGAGTTGTGTACCCGTAACATCCTGGGATGCTCTTTTGAGGTTTTGTGACGCACGTAATAAGTCCTGAGGATTCCACAGTATGGATAGTGATGACGAAGACTTGCAGGTGGTGGGCCTACATCCAGTATGAAAAAGGACTGGCTCTGTGGAACTTCCTATGACGAGTAGAGACAGAGATTGGTTGAGATAGTAGCAGCAGTGACGATGATGATGGCGATGCATCGATGACGATGATCCAGAGAAGAAGACTTGTCTAGTAGATCTGTGTCGAGAAATACCTTCCTAGTTAAGAGGGAGTGTTGATGTATATGTAACTTCGGAATGTATTTCATCTGTATATTTTATATATAATTATTGTACCCTTATAAGAGATGTGTTATTCCTCTATAAGGAAGTGTCGTCATGTGGATTGACAAGTGTCGCAAGTGTGTGTACTTGCCGATGGGTTATTAGACCACCATTTGGGGTCGGCCCGGAATTATATATAATATAATGTGGATGTATCTAAGTAGACAAGTCGGCCCCAGTAGGTCACTGGGCAAAAAGGTGAGTATAAATAGAGATAGGAGATCTCTATTTTACTCACTCGGAAAAGTAACTATCTCTCTCTCTCTGAAAAGTGGCGCACTAGTGAGGAGGAGGAGGATCATCTGCTAGGAGACTATCTCAATGTTATTTGGTTGTATTTTAGTTGAGCCATTGCTCTCTCTATCTTTGAGGAAGTTGTGGGGTTTTTCACCTTAGGGTTTTCCCCACGGAAACTCTGTGTCTCTTGTCTCTATGCTTTTGATTCTTGTGATGCTTGTGATGCTTGTCATATTATGATTGTCATGCATTGATATACTGTATATGTTATTCTCTCAGCAAAGATCCTATAGTATTGTGAATTAATACTCAAAATTTAACACATCACTTCTTCCTCGAAGTGTCGTCGATATGAAGAACACCAAGCCTCTCCCTGAAGTACTCGAACTTCACCCTGGCTAGTGGCTTCGTCAGCACATCTGCAATCTACTCGTCCGTCGCAACATACAGGAGCTTCACGACTCCTCTCTGCACCATATCCCTGATATAGTGATATTTGATCTCTATGTGTTTCGACCTATCATGAAACACTGGGTTCTCAGACATCTTCACACAACTCTGGTTATTGCAGAATATTCTAGTAGCATCCAATGGGAGATCAAATAACTCAGACAGTAGCTTCCATAGCCATACTGCCTCACAACTAGTTGAACAGGCTGCAACATACTTTGCCTCAGTTGTACTCAGTGCTACGTAGGACTACTTCTTGCTAAACCAAGAGATCACACCTGATCCCATACTGAAGCAGCACCTAGATGCGCTCTTCCTATCTGCAGCACTGCCAGCCCAATCTGAATCAACATAACCTTGTAGGTTAAAATTTTGATTCACTTCATACTTGAGCCCATAATCCATTGTACCCTTCAGGTACCTCAGAACATGCTTTACAGCAACCAGGTGAACACTCTTTGGATCCGTCAGGAACTGGCTCAATGTGTTCATAGCAAAGCAAATATCTGGTCTCATGTTCGTTAGGTACATCAAGGCCTAATCATCTGACGATACATAGAGACATCAACCGACTTAGATAAAGCATCACATAGAAGCTTTAGATTCGATGCCATGGGTGTGGCCATGGCCTTGCAATCCATCATCCCAAATCTGTTCAGGATATCTACTGTGTACTTCCCTTGACCAAGGAAGATCCCACCTGAATTCTGCCACACCTCCATTTCTAGGAAATAATGCATCATTCCCAAATATTTCATATCGACCTCAACAGCAAGCTTCCTCTTAGTATCTGCAATCAGTCTGTCATCTCCTGTTACAAATAAGTCATCCACATACAGGAGTAGAATCACAGGATTCCCTTCCTCAACCTTGTAGTAGAGGTTGGAATCCGCTCTACTCTTGGTAAAGCCCAAAATAGATAGGAAACTGTCCATCCTACCATACCAGGTTCTGGGAGCTTGTTTCAAGCCATACAAGGCTTTCTTCAATCTACACACATATGACTCCCTTCCATGTATTCCAAAACCGAGTGGCTTCTCCACATATACTTCCTCTTCAACTACACCATTCAAGAAAGTAGTCTTGACATCCATCTGGTGTATTTTCCATTTCATTGCTGCAGCCAGGGCAAGTACTATTTTGATGGACGTATACCTGGATACAGGTGCGAAAGTTTCTTCATAATCTATTCCCTCTTTCTGAGAGAAGCCACGAGCTACGAATCTTGCTTTGTATTTCTCTACACTGCCATCTGTAACATGTTTGATTTTGTAGATCCATTTAGAAGTCACAAAAGACTTCTCTTTAGGTCTTGGGACAACATCCCAAACATCATTCTTCATTATTGATTGGTATTTCTCAACCATGGCATCCTTCCATTCTTTCTTTTCCACTGCTTCTTCATAACTGGAAGGTTCTTTGTTCATAATGTCACAGAGTAAAGCAACATAGCTGGTATGTGATTTGGTTCTCTTCTTTGCTCTGTGTTCTTCTTCTGGAATGCCAAATCTTTCTGCATCTTGAATGAGCTCTCTAGCCCATGCAGGTTTCCTCTTTTGAGAGTTATCTTCATGGGGTGGATCTACAGGTTCTTGTGGATCTTCAAACTCACGGACAACTTTTGTAATTGCTTCTGTCATGGTAGTGTCTTGAAATCTAGTTTCCTTAGGTTCTTCATAAACTTCGATAGGTGCCTTCCTTGATTTGATGAATGCTAAGTTTTCATCAACTGTTACATCCCTGCAGACATCAATCTTCTTGAACCCTGGAAAGTATATTCTGTAAGCCTTAGAGCTTTCACTGTAACCCACAAAGATACCCTTCTTTCTTGAAGGATCTAGTTTGGTCCTCTTTTCCTTTGGGACATTAGTGTATACTGGACAACCAAATATTCTGAGATGGCTGACTTCAAGTTTCTTACTAGAAAAGACTTCTTCTGGTGTCTTGTTGTCCAATATCTTGTGGGGTGTTCTGTTCTGCACATATACAGCTGTTCTAGCTGATTCTGCCCATAGATGCATAGGTAGATCTTGGTCATGCAACATTGCCCTTGCTGCTTCCATGATTGTTCTGTTCTTCCTTTTTGCAACTCCATTCTGTTGAGGATTGTAAGGAGCAGTCAACTCCCTCTTAATCCCTGAATCACTGCAAAGCTTCTTGAAGTCAACTGAGGTGAATTCTCCACCATTGTCGGATATGAATGTTTTGATCTTTTTGTCAGTTTGATTCTCCATCAAGGTTTTTAATTCCTTGAACTTATCAAACAACTCATCTTTGTTCTTCAAGAAGTATACCCAAGACTTCTTGGAGAAGTCATCAATAAATGAGACATAGTAAACATACCCACTTAGAGAACTGGATGACATAGGACCACATACATCTGAGTGGATGATTTCCAGGATATCTTTTTGCCTTGCTTTCACTGCTTGGGAAAGCCTTCTTAATATTCTTACATTTTGCACATCCTTTGCAAACACCTTCATGTTTGGTCTTGATTTCAGGAAGACCCTCTATAGCCTTGCTTGCAATTGGAAGTGCCCTATAGTGCATATGAGCAAGTCTTCTATGCCTTAGTTCACTTGGCTCCATGGATTCATGCACCATGGCATGTTCAGGTTGTCCTTTTAATTTATACAAACCTCCCTCTTGCTCTCCAATCACTACTGCATCATCCATGGTCTTTCCCTTTGGCCACATTAGGACTTGGCCATCCACAAATGCAACCCTCATAACTTTTGCATCCAATGCAAAGATGGAGAGTAAGTTCTTCTTGAGCCCAGGTACATAAAGGACTTCTTTCATCTTCAAATATTTTCTAGCATCTAGGTTGTAGGAGGCTTCACCACTTCCTTTGATTGGGTATTGATACTCATCCCCAAGTTTCACCTTATGAGGTGATTCATGTTCAGATAGGTTTACAAAAGATTCCTTAAACCCAGTCATGTGTTTGGAAGCCCCACTGTCAATCAACCAATCATTACAACCATGGGAGATAGTACCTGTGAGAGCAGAGATTAGAACATACTCTTCTTCACTTGATGAATCATCATTACTATCATCACTTTCTACCCTAGCCTTTTTCTTTGGAGGTTCATCATCTTCATCAGCATGAGCATGGTACCTTCTTTTGTTACCCTTCTTCTTCTTGCCAGAGTTGTTGTGGTTGTCCCTTTTGTTCTTGGGACATTCTGAAGCAAAGTGACCCTTCTCATTACAAGTGAAACACCTTAGATCTTTCTTGTCTTTGTGAAAATGATGAGAAGATTTCTTCTTGTGATGGGATGGCTCCCTCTTGAACTTGCCCTTCTTAGTGTGAGATATGAGAGCTTGATCTTCATTTCCCATCTTCTCTTCTCTTGCCACAAGCCTTGCTTCTTCTTGAGAACATTCCTCCCATAATCTGCTGAAGGAGATTAACTTCTTTCTGGCACAGATCCCCTGGATAAAAGAGTCCCATGACCTAGGTAGGCCTTTCAAAGTAGTCATAACAATTTCACCATTCTCCACCATTTCATCTACAGCTTCAAGTTGTTCCTTGATCTGAGAGACCTTGGAGAAATAGGATTGAATGGTTTCTCCATTCGACATCTTGACCATTTTCAATTAATTCCGCAAGGTCATCTTCCAATTTATGTTCTTTCCTTCAAATAGCTTGGTCAAAGAGTCAAACATAGCCTTGGGTGTCTTTAGAGAAGACACATGGGGTATGAGATGGTCTTTGATAGAATCAACAATGATTCTCTTTTCCTTGACCAAGTTCTTCTTATGCAAAACCTTATCCTCTTCATCCTCTGGGATAGGGATGTCTTCTTTAATATATGAGTCCAACTCATTCTCTTCCAGGATTAACCCAATCCTATACTTCCAAGCTCGGAAGTTATTAGCCCCTTCAAGCTTATCCTCAAGCTTGGTGTGGTGAGACATCTTAAAAAGTACTTTAAATGGAAATAGAAAAGATTTAGGTCTTACCACTTGAAATGTTGAAAACTGGATCTGGTCCCGGATTAGGGTTTGTCGAAAAAACCCTAAAAATTCAAAATGTGAATTTCAACTTTCTGAAAGGATAGAAAGATGCGACTTGATGAGTTGATCATCCTGGTGTATTCATAATTTGAGATCAACAAAGTTTTACCCTTCAGATTTGTCTTTTTGTCCTCCCGGGTTCAGTAGGGAGAGCCCTGAATTAAGGTTTGGGTTTCCCGGAGATCTACCCAGCCAAATATCTCGATCCAAAGCTCTAAACTTCTATTTTTGCAAGGAGTTGCCAGCTATGTCTTCAGATTTCAGAAATTCTTATTTTTGTGGAAACCCTAATATTTAGGGCCAAATCTGAAAATGCTCAGAATTTAATTCTGATTGGACAGATAGATTCTCCTTGATGAGTAGAGTCAATCTACTATACTGCTTTTCCAAAAACTGTGGAGAGAAACCCAATACACAAGAAACTCAAGTTTCCGTCACTGCAAAATGTCTTCTTCTCAAGTTAGCTATGATACCATGTTAAATTTTGAGCATTAATTCACAATACTCTTGGATATTTACTGAGAGAATAACATATACAGTATATCAATGCATAACAATCACAATAAGCATGACAAGCATCATAAGAATCAAAAGCATGAGAGGCAAGAGACACAGAGTTTCCGTGGGGAAAACCCTAAGGTGAAAAACCCCACAACTTCCTGAGAGATAGAGAGAGCAATGGCTCAACCAAAGTACAATCAAAATACACTTGAGATAGTCTCCTAGAGCAGATGATCCTCCTCCTCACTAGTGTGCCACTTTCTGAGTGAGAGAAGTGTGTCTTTCCGAATAATCCAAATAGAGATCTCCTGATCTCTATTTATACTTAACCTGTTTGCCCAGTTACACTATGGGGTTGACTTGTCTATCTAGATACATCCACAATATAATATATATTTCAGGGCCGACCCCATACATGGTGGTCTAATAATCCATCGGCAAGTACACACAATTGCGACACTTGTCAATCCACATGATGACACTTCCTTATAGAGGAATAACACATCTCTTATAAGGGTAGAATAAATATATATGAAATACATTCCGTAGTTACATATACATCAACAATGTGAACATCTGATTCAATCTACCTATATGTAAATGAATTCTAAATTTTTTTAGTATATACTACTTGAATCCCAATGAGGTTCTAAGGAAAAAAATAAAAATAAAAATAACTCTGTTCTATCTACTCGAAACTTTCTATAAAATAAATCTGAATTCTTCAAAACAGAAACAAACTTCCTACACAATCTAGTGAATTCTGTGCACATATCTAACTACTGCTCAATCATTCTTAAGCTTTCATTTCTTTAAACACTTATCTATGAACTGTTTATGCAAGCTTCTGAATCATTAACTGAAATTAAACTCACTGTTCAAGCAATCTGGAAATAATGAAAAATTGTAATCTACAAAATTGTAGAAAATGGAAAGACTAAACTACCTCTTGTGGTGGGCCCTTGCCACTTGAGATAGCTCATCCTAAGAATGCTTCAGAAAGGTATGAATATCTTCAATACATCAAGCTATGTTTAGAACTGTCCATTGAATTCACTTATGCACTCAAATTATTTCACCGACAATAAAATTTTAAGAACATAATTTCATTATTTCGAACTCCATAATACATTTTCAATCCTCTTCCCCCGTCCCTAAGCCTTATGAGGATTTTTTTAATACATGAATTCATGGATATATGGATAATATCCATCCCCAAAAATTAGAAATTCGTTCAACAACCTAGAAAACGACCAACACCAAATCTGGGAAAATCACGTCTGTTCTGGAAAGGATTTCTCCAGATTCGTTCCGAAATTCTGAAAATTTCCCACGATAGGGGTAAATGGGTTTCGAACGGTTTCACCAGATTCATCATATATTGCTCAGAAATGAAGCCTGAAATCAGATTCTTGAATTAATGACGGGAGTGCCATTGCCAGATTGCTTGAGATTGTGGACGTGGCTTCTGGAAAGAATAGAGCAGTTGACTGATAGCTCACAATCCATATTGAAACAACCAAACACAAAACCCATGTGTGGGTTTGGGCAAAAAATAATGAATAAAATAACTAAAATAATAAGGATTTACCTTGTTTAAGAACTTTGTGGTATATTCCATGAAAGCATATAATTGAACACAAAATATAGAGTAAAATGAGACCAAAATGGTTGGTTCCCTTGTAGATTTGAACTGGAATTTGAACAACAAATGGACCAAATGAGAGGCCATCAATACTCATCATAATTCATCTAGGGGAAAGGGACAGTAAGCACAAAACAATAGTATTAGCAATCTTATACAAGCAACAATACAAGGCAATGGTACCTCTTTTTGTTTCCACGGGTTAAGATTTCCTGTTGTTTTCCTCTAGTCTTCATAGCTTTCGAACTCTAACGCCAAGCAATAAATGTTTTCAACTAAAATATTGTTGAATAGAGATGAGATTTGTTCCTATTTATATAACAAAATGAATAGAATTTGGAGGGAAATCTAAACACTAAAAACAATGGAGGGAAATATAAATCCAAACATTCTTTTTTTGACAATAGATGTTCCTATTTCCATTTACAGATGTTGCTATTTTTGCCAAATTATTATATAAAGTACATAAAATACTTAGAAATTAGAAAAAAATTAGAAAAGTATCACCAAATATTTTATAGTTAGAATTTAAGAATTGGTTAGATTTGCCAAGACTTATACATTTTTAAGTATGAATCGTTAAAATTTTACCAGGTAGTCATGATTATAGAAGATACACAAGCCACTAAAAAAATGCACAACTAGAAGGAAAGTATATGGATTTGAAAAAACATAAAGTTAACATCTTCACTTGTACAAGATTAAAATCATTAGTCAAACAATATAATTTCTCAATCAAACTAATGGTGTGAAAAAAAGTCTGTAATGGTGAGTGTAATGCACTGGTTTTCTATTAATGTTAACCCTTCTCCTACAAAAGCTAATGCAACAATCAAATGAAGTTGAAATGGATCTATTTAAACTCCATTGCCTACAACACATTCTCACACCATAAAATAGGTGCCAAGACCTAGTATACCATCTAGGAAAAGACATTTAAAAACATATATATGAACCTCAATGGTGAGGTATGCCTTCAAATATGAAAAGTTCCTCTAAATATGTGGAAATTCTCATTTAGTAGTGCGAAGGGTCTCTTGAGTAAATTCTCACCCTCATCCATGCTAGTGATTTGCTTTCTTGATCAAACCTAAATGATGCCTAAGATAAGATCAAACCGAAATGTGTGATCCAAGGTTCTTCTCATGGATTGCAATTATCACTATTCTAAAAATACCCTATCCATTAATATGATTATATGTTGAGGAATTAACACCTATACAAATGCAAAAAAACACCATGCATTTTAACCTTGGTGTTTTCACCTACTATTAGACTATTGTAACCACGTAGATGGCTTGAATCAAATGAACCATAAGATGGATCCATTACTCAAACTCTTTATTTTTTATGTTTGCAGGATCTGTGATACATTCTCCATGGGTTGGTAGAATGGTGCGTCTCTTGCTGCACTGGAAGAGTGGGTGGACATTATAACAGTTTTGTTGTTGTGTGATGATCAGTCCCACTCCCTGTCGATGTCGACATAGTGGTTAGAGCCCCTAACGCGTCCCACTCCTTTTCGATGAGGACACATTAATGGGTATTAGCCATTCACTGTCTTATGACACACCCATGATGAGTTCCACTCTCTGTCGGTGAGGACATAGTGGGTAGAGGCCTTGCGATGTCTAGAGACACCTTAACAATGTTGAGGGTTGGCCCTCACCTATTTTATCCCTTGATGGTGGTAGCACTTAATGATGGTGGATTGAGTTGTTTTTCTTGAGAGGTGTTCCATGTGGCATAAGCATAGAGAAGTCCTTATGTGGTTGAGAGCCCCTCACCTAACGTTGGAATATTGGCCATGATGTGTGACCTCTAACTTAACTTGGTTAAGTCAGTCTTGTGTGGAATCATATACTTATTGGAGGTCTACCCCTAGACCTCTATATATATGAGAAAGTGTTCTCATCATGAACTATCAACTTGGTCTTCCTCTTGTGCTTATGATTGGGGTTCCTTATTCTCTAGATCACTATCCTTCTGTACTAGAGAAGTTATACTCTTGTATTCTTTGATGTATAATGCATGGTCTCCCACTAGTTATGCCTTCACCTAGGGTTTATGGCAAGAGACATTCTAAACTCATGCATGACTCTTGATTTTGTGGATTCTATCACAGTGAAAGGTTGTAACTGGGTTTTCTCCCGCATGTGGGCTTCCCATGACATGAGTTGTGTAGTTGTGCATTTTCTATATACACGTGATCCTATTTTCTTATTGTTGCTATAGCTACCCTCATATCTAGGGATGAAGTTGGAATGAAAGCATGTTGTTTTGCAAGATAGCTTTAAAAGAACCACCTATATAATGTTGTTTTGCATTATAGCCGAAGACACTTTCACTGGAGGGTGTGTCACACCCATTGTAGGGTTGTCATGAAATGGAGAGTGCATCTCCATTTTAATGCTAGAAACAAACGCAAGAGGACTATTCAGAGAGACGATAGCATTTTCCAATGCCACTGAGCCATGAGATGGATCCCTCAGCAAATAGTTTTCCCTCACCTATTTTAGGCCTTGATGGCGGTACTAGCACTTGATGGTGGACTGAGTTGGTTTCCTTGATTAGTGTTCCATGTGTCATAAGTATGGAGAAGTCCTTATGTGGTTGCGATCCCTTCACCTAACATTGGAATATTTGTTATGATGCGTGAACCCTAAATTAACTTGTTGGTTAAGTCGGTGTTGTGTGGGCTCATATACTTATTGGAGGTTTACCCCTAGACCTCTATATATATGAGAGAATGTTCTTATCATGTTCTATCAACTTGGTCTTTCTCTTGTGCTTATGATTGGGGTTCGATATTCTCTAGCTCACTATCCTTCTGTAGTAGAGCAGTTATACTCGTGTATTGTTTGATGTATAACGCATGGTCTCCCACCAGGTATTCATTCGCCTAGGGTTTATGGAAAGAGACATTGTGAAGCATGCATGACTCTTGATTTTGCGGAGTCTATCACAGTTAAAGGTTGTAATTGGGTTTTCTCCCCCATGAGGGCTTCCCATGATACATGTTGTGTAGTTGTTCATTTTCTATATACATGTGATCCTATTTGCTTACTGTTTCTATAGCTACCCTCATATATAGGGATGAAGTTGGAATGGAAGCATGTTATTTTGCATTATAGATTTGAAAGAACCACCTATATAATGTTGTTTGGAATTATAGCTGAAGACACTTTCATAAGAGGGTGTGGACCACCCATCACAGGGTTGTCATGAAACAAAGAGTGCATCTCCATTTTAATGCTAGAAACAAAAGTGAAAGGACTAGTTAGAGAGACGGTAGCATTTTCCAACGTCACTGAGCCAGGGGATGGATCCCTCAGCAAATAGTTGTCCCTCACCTATTTTATCGCTTGATGGTGGTAGCAATTAATGATGGTCGATTGAGTTGGTTTCCTTGATTGGTGTTCCATGTGTCATAAGCATAGAGAAGTCCTTATGTTGTTGCGAGCCTCTCACCTAATGTTGGAATATTGGTCACGATGTGTGACCCCTAACTTAACTTGTTGGTTAAGTCGATCTTGTGTGGGATCATATACTTATTGGAGGTTTTCCCCTAAACCTTTATATATATGAGAGAGTCATGTTCTCATCATGTTTTATCAACTTGGTCTTCCTCTTGTTCTTATGATTGGGGTTTGTTATTCTCTAGCTCACTATACTTCCGTAGTAGAGCCGTTATACTCGTGTATTCTTTAAAGTATAACGCATGGTCTCCCACCAAGTATGCGTTTTCCTAGGGTTTATGGAAAGAGACATTGTGAAGTCATGCATGACTCTAGATTTTGTGGATTCTATCATAGTGAAAGGTTGTAATTGGGTTTTCTCCCCCACGAGGGCTTCCCATGATACATGTTGTGTAGTTGTACATTTTCTATATACATGTGATCCCATTTTCTTATTGTTGCTATATATACCCTCATATCTAGGGATGAAGTTGGAATGAAAGCATGTTGTTTTGCATTATAGCTTTGAAAGAGCCACCTATATAATGTTGTTTGGCATTATAGCCGAAGACACTTTCACAGGAGGGTGTGGACCACCCATCGCAGGGTTGTCATGAAACAGAGAGTGCATCTCCATTTTAATGTTAGAAAAAAAAGTAAGAGGACTAGAAAGAGAGACGGTATCATTTTCCAACGCCACTGAGACATGGGATGGATCCCTCAGCAAATAGTTGGCCCAAAACTATTTTATCCCTTGATGGCAGTACTATCACTTGATGGTGGATTGAGTTGGTTTTCTTGATGGGTGTTCCATGTGTGATAAGTCTAGAGAATTCCTTATGTGGTTTCCATCCCCTCACCTAACGTTGGAATATTGGTTATGATGTGTGAACCCTAAATTAACTTGTTGGTTAAGTCTGTCTTGTGCGGGATCATATAATTATTGGAGGTTTACCCCTAGACATATATATATATGAGAGAGTGTTCTCATCATGTTCTATCAACTTGGTCTTCCTCTTGTGCTTATGATTGGGGTTCGTTATTCTATAGCTCACTATCCTTCTGTAGTAGAAAAGTTATACTCGTGTATTCTTTGATGTATAATGCATGGTCTCCCACCAGGTATGCCTTCGCCTAGGGCTTATGGAAAGAGACATTGTGAAGTCATGCATGACTCTTGATTTTGTGGATTCTATCACAGTGAAAGGTTGTAATTGGGTTTTCTCCCCCATGAGGGCTTCCCGTGATACATGTCGTGTAGTTGTGCATTTTCTATATACATGTGATCCTATTTGCTTACTGTTGCTATAGCTATCCTCATATCTAGGGATGAAGTTGGAACAAAAGCATGTTGTTTTGCATTATAGCTTTGAAAGAACCACCTATATAATGTTGTTTGGCATTATATCCGAAGAGACTTTCACAGGAGGTTGTGGCCCAATCATCACATGGTTGTCATGAAACGGAGAGTGCATCTCCATTTTAATGCTAGAAACAAAAGTGAGAGGACTAGTCAGAGAGACAGTAGAATTTTCCAACGCCACTGATCCAGGGGATGGATCCCTCAACAAATAGTTGGCCCTCACCTATTTTATCCCCTGATGGTGGTAGCACTTAATGATGGTGGATTGAGTTGGTTTCCTAGATGGGTTTTCCATGTGTCATAATGATAGAGAATTCCTTATGTGGTTGTGATCCCCTCACCTAACGTTGAAATATTGGTCATGATGTGTGACCCCTAACTTAACTTGTTGGTTAAGTCGGTCTTGTGTGGGATCATGTACTTATTGGAGGTTTACCCCTAGACCTCTATATATATGAGAGAGTCATGTCCTCATCATGTTCTATAACATTGGTATTCCTCTTGTGCTTATGATTGGGGTTCGTTATTCTCTAGCTCACTATCCTTCTGTAGTAGAGCAGTTATACTCTTGTATTCTTTGATGTATAATGCCCGGTATCCCACCACGTATGCCTTCACCTAGGGTTTATGGATAGAGACATTGTGAATTCATGCATGACTCTTGATTTTGTGGATTCTATCATAGTGAAAGGTTGTTTGGTTTTCTCCTCCGTGAGGGCTTCTCATGATACATGTTGTGTAGTTGTGCATTTTCTATAAACATGTGATCTTATTTGCTTATTGTTGCTATAGCTACCGTCATATCTACCCATCACAGGGTTGCCATGAAACGGAGAGGGCATCTCCATTTTAATGCTAGAAAGAAAAGTGAGAGGAGTTAGAGAGATGATAGCATTTTCTAACGCCATTAATCGAGGGGATGGATCCCTCCGCAAATAGTTTCGCATAGGCCTCCACCTCCAGAGTAGTAGTTACATTCAGGGTACTCGCAATGTCTTCCAAGATCTTGGACAAGCTTTGAACCTGCACCTCCAACTCGCAAATTCGAATGTGAATATCCTCTCCCATGCTCTGAACTACAACATGCACATCATAGAGCACAATATTAACCAAACTGTTCACCGTGTCGATGAACGCCCCATTTCTGTTCTCAAACCATATCAGTCACCACCTTCCCATGCCATAAAACCTTTCCACATCGAGAATTCACAAACACAGTTTCAACCAAGCCCAAATTGATTTATAGAAACTTTAAAATGGTGATTAGACCCATAAACGACAAAACCCATCGAATCTAAAATGGAGTTCAATTCCGAAACAGAGTATACTTGGGTATTCAAATTTGTGCACAATGATAATTTGCCATGATTTTTCCTCCAGGTCAGCGTTCATTTCTTCAGGGTTTGTTTCAACATTTGAGAAACTTAGTTTTTCATGAACAAGTGAAAAAAATAACTACTACCCTTCAACACACTTCCAAATACTCAAACCCTAACCCTCAAATATGGAACTTGGATATCAATTCCATAACTCAATCTGTATATAAAAATGTTAAACAAATGCTAAAATCTCCAATGCTTTACCTTCACCGTAGATTCTCACCCAACACATTTATTTATTGTGTTAAATTTTTGTTAGGGTTAGGGCATAATGCATAATGTACTTTAAACAATATAATTAAAGTAACTTGACGTTCCAACTTCAATCACTTCACTTCCTTCCGATTTGCATAATCGAGATATCATAACATAAGGACACTTGAGTCATAAACAATCACATTGAGTCAGTTTTCAGAAGGGTCTTCCAATTCAAAATCCTTCACATAAATGACATATTCCTGTAGTTGCTTACTGTCAGGAAGTCATCCAATTAACAAAGCCTATGTACTCATATTTCACTGCAGGAATTACATACAAATTGCAGAGTAAATGACTTTATGTTTTCAGCCAGACGCCATTCATATTCAATAGAGAAAATGAACTTCATAAAAAATACATAGAAAGAGATATTCACAAGTCCATATGCATATAAAATGCTTTCATTAACCAAATTCAATTACTCAGAATTTCATGACCCGATTACACAATATGGGAGTATTCTACCCTCATCCTCTCCTCTCTATTTTCCTATCCTCTCTTCCTCTGCCTCACCTCTATTCTACCTCTGGCATGGCCCGTAGGCTTACAATTGTATATATGAAGAATCAGTTTAACGGTTTAACCCTAATGACCTTTCTATATTTCTGTAACTTCCTCCCTAAATAGGAGTTCGACTCTATCCTAATGGATGACTCATCATTGACACCTAATCACACTTGGAGACTTCTAGATTAACCTTGCAAACTATTGAACATTTACAAGATTTTTACATTTTACCCCTCCTTGTTTTAAGGACAAGACCTCATCGTCTGTAAAAAAATTTAAAACTTTGAATCTGAGTTTGTTTGAAGCCTGATCTACTGAGTTGTGGACTAAGGAGGGACTGTTTAGGTCTGATTTGCTCACCTTCTAGGGTTACTCTATGCCCCGATTGATGAGGCCGTAGCTGCTGGTGGCTTGGTTTGATTGTGCCTAGGACTTCTGTTGTATGCAGCAATGTATGTAAGGGTTTGTTTTAGAGGCCACAAGAATTGTGAAATGATATTTTTCCATTTCTCTTGCAAGTTAAAAAAAGTAAAAAAGAGTAACAAGAATGGAGCACTAATATATGGAAATGGAGGAGAGAACTAATATGATAAGTAGACCTCTTGCTTTTAGGCTCAACCAGGAGTTCCACCCTTTAAGGAAACAAAAATTCAAGAAAAGGGAATATGTGAATATAATCGAGATTCTTCGATCTTATGCAACTTAATTAAAAGAGCGATTACATCATAACAAATCAGGGATGATCTGTCAAGATTCAAAGAATCGACAAATCCTCTAATCTAGTTAGAAAAAGTGATTCATTTGTTTTGCGACCAATATGCAATAAATCCGCTCCTCGGGTAACATCAGAATGAACTCAAAGGAACCAATAAGAGGATGGGCTAGGTGACATGATTCTAAATAAGACCCATGTGTCTGATTTCCATTTGTGCATATGTAAGTATAAACAACAACTCAACTTACAGGCTTAGGCCAAGCTTGCAGATATACGTTATTAAACTGTCTTAAGGATGAAAATCAATTTATTTTAACATAATAATGACAATTACAATTACAAGAACTTTACAAGAACTTTAGGAGTTAGTTCCATAAATGTAGGAAGTTTGTTATTTAGCTATAAGTTATGTTTCCAAGTATAACTTGTATGCCTGCGATCATTAGAGGTTAGAGAGAGAGGCTTGAAAAATGATGGTTAGGAGGGTTAGCTATACAATGTAAGAATCAAGGCAAGAAAAACAGAGGATAGGTCAGAGTTTATTTATGAGCCTGCAAATTTCCAAGTAATAAATGGAAAAGGATTATTTGTCATGATGTTGTGTGCTGAGTTCATAGATGTCTGTGATTGATGAAATCTGGTGAATATACAAGCTAACCAGGAAATGAATTAGTTAGCGTGTGCTCTAAATATAGTAGGAAGAACAGTCAAGCTGTGTGAATGACCGTAGATGATGGTTCAATTGAATTTGTACATGATTTAGCTATGAGCTGTAGATTGAAATTGTCTAGATTTGTGTGAAGATGTTTAAGGATTGCAACGAATTCAAATATTGGAAATAATGTTTGGGCATAATGTTAGATTATGTACACTTCTTGTTTTATGTGAACAACCTTGTGCATATATATCCAATACTCTCGTGTATTAATCATGAGATTAAATATTATACGTGGACAAGAGTTTAAAGTTGTAGTGCCCCTAGACTACTATAGACATTGAGGGCACCTGCTGAGTCACCCAACTGTTTGAAACGTTAATAAAATAACCCTATGATTTTATTTTGAGTATATTTATGATTACGATTGATTGATATATGTGCATTTGGGTAGTTATTGTGAATGGACGATTTCATGTTATTTAACGATTAACTTTGATATAAAAATTGTACATATGGATAATGCTTAACGACTAGCTATACGGTGATTATGTATTTGTTGATGAAATGTATATTTGATTAGAAGTTTGATTAAATCATAAATGTTTAACAATACTTGATTTAGAAATCAGATGATGATTATTGAGGACAGTGCTACTAATAAATTATTGTGAGAAGTGTGTGTAGAAACAAGTGAGACGGTTCACCAACGGACACACAAAGGAACATGAAGGGTCATAGAGTACGGGTAAATCACACACAGGGGGAGCGACGACGATGTCGACTTCGGACAAGAATACCACGCATGAGCAGATAAGCACTGATCCGCTTGCTCAAGAGGAATGCGTGAGAGCGTACGAGGTGGGCCACAACGGAGTTGGTCACGTACGAGTTGAGGGGTGCGCAGTGAGAACGAACTCACTCCTCAGCGCCATTAGTCCCTAGATAGCATGTAGACGGAAAGATGGTGGCAGAAGGGCCCGACGATGCGGTACCCTGTCGAGAACGGAAAGAATGGACGCAAGGACCCAACGATGCGGTATCATGCCAAGGAATGGAAACCATGGATGACTGGACCCGATGGAGTGGTGCCATGTCAGGGAATTAAAATTAAGGAACTAGGAGCCCAACGGCGCGGCACCGTGATCCTAGTGAGTTTGATTGTTAAATTTAACTGCATAAAAACTTATGAGAATAACTCTAGATTATTACTTAGCAAATGCATAAAAATAATTTAGGCATTTGCACATGAATAGTTATTTTTGTTGAGCATTTAAAATAATAGAAATCATTATTTAGGAGCAAAATAGAATCCTAAGATTAGACACCTAGTCAACTAAAAGCTAGGAGTTAATTAAAATATCTGGGGGGACAAACTGGAGCAAACTTAGGGGTGTTGGTGCACTTCCTAGAGAAACTGACACTTGGATGGGTGAGTGTTTTAGTTAAATAATTAATTAAAAATATTTAATTATGCATGAAGCGACATGTGTCACATGAGATTTTCCTTTATAAGGAAGACTTGGGGAATGGGTAAAGGGCCCATAATTTGGACGATGGTCGTAATTTTCGAATGCCTCAAAGACTTGCTGCTATCTAAGGGTTTGGCTTAGAAATCGTGGTGGGAAGGGAAGCCCAAGCTGAATTTCTGAAATACTTGTGTGAGCTCTACGACCCAAAGCTCGGGGGAGGCCATGCGACTGAAAGCATGAGCCTATGGTTGGGTGGCGGAGCTAACGGTTGCTTCGCCTATGGTTTAAACGAGCTTTGCTGGAGGGATCCTATGGAAGACGAAGGCGACAATGGACCAGCCGGATCGGGTTGACAGGTTAAGGTTTTGCTTATTTTTGTTAAATTATTCACGCTTTTTATTTTATTTTTCCAATAACTATGATGACTAATTTGTTTGTATGAAGTTGTTAAAGTTTCAGGTTCATTTCGAGGGGACCCTAAAGGAGGGGTCCTACAAAAGTCGAATGCCTTCTTTCTTTGATGTATATGTAACTTCGGAATGTATTTCATTTATATATTTATTGTACTCCTATAGAGATGTATTATTCCTCTATATGGAAGTGTCGTCATTTGTATTGACAAGTGTCGCAAGTATGTTAACTTGACGATGGGTTATTAGACCACCTTGTAAGGGGTCGGCCCAATATAATGTAATATGAAGTTATTGTACCTAGCTAGACAAGTTGGCCCCATAAGGTTATTGGGCAAACATGACAAGTATAAATAGAGATCGGGAGATCTCTATTTGGATCACTCAGAACTCACACTTCCTTCACTCAGAAAGTGGTGCACATGTGAGGACGAGGATCAGCTGCTAAGAGGAGTCTATCTCTTGTACTTTGGTTGAGCTATTTTTCTATCTATCTGTTGAGATATTGTAACTTCAAAGAATATTATATTTGTACTTTATTATTCCGGAGATGATTCATTCCTCCGTGAAGATCTTATTGTATATCCGGAGATGTTTATTCCTCCGTCGGAATGTGGTAACTTGGGTTATTAGACTTCCCTAGTGGGGGTCGGCCCTGTATGTGTTATGTGGGTCAAAGGGTTATTAGACCACCCTAGAGGGGTCGGCCCAGTCAGTTATAATGGGGTATTTAACCTAATGGTTAAATACGAGCCTACATGTACTTGTGTAAAATACATATCAGAGTAGTGTATAAATAGAGGAGGTGTGTTCCTCATTATACACATTCACTCACTTGAGGATAACGCACTTGTGGAGGAGAGGTCTGCTATTGTGGAGGAGGAGATCATGTCTCAGGGTTTCATCTTTGTATATTGCTGGTCATCTATATTGAGGAAGCTTTGCTGGGTTTTCTACCCCATGAGGGTTTCCCAGGATAAATCTCTGTCTCTTGTGTTTATGCTGTGCTTGTTGTTTCTTCAGTGATCCTGTATATGCTATTATTGTGAAATGGAATGTAATGCTGCTATTTTCTGTCTTAGCATCTTGAATTTTAACATGGTATCAGAGCTAACCTGAAGGAAGACAAGGTATGGCACTAAAGACACTTGCTTTACTTACGACAATTTGAAGGTTAGGGTTTTACATAGAAAAAACCAGTCATCGTAGCACTTTCGCTATAAATCCGTTTTGGCGAATTTTTCAGATATGAAATTGTTACAGGACGAAGCTAAAATCTCCAGCTACCTTGTGTCCAAAGGACAACCTCTAATTCGTTGTACTTTGTGATTTATGATCTGTACAATATAGGGTTTCTGCCTCTTCCAGATCTGAGTCAAAATCAGGTGACCTTGGGAAAAAGGTCATAACTTGGGCTAGGAAGCTCCAAATGCAATTTAGTGAAAAGTGACAGGTAGTACACAGACTGTACTATCTCAGAAAACTTTTTCAGGGGCCGAAGTTGAATCAGTGACACGTGGCACACCGTACAAGTTCACTCTCCTGTATTATCCCATAAACAGGTCATGTTGCGACACTTGGCATAACTCTCTCTCAGAGAATCCAATTGAGGTCATACCTGTCAGGATGGAAATATAACAGGCTGAGATATCTCAGAAAACTTTTTCAGAGGCCGAAGGTCAAACAGTGACACGTGGCATGCCGTACAAGTTCGCTCTCCTGTATTTTCCCAAAACAGGTCACGTTGCGACATTTGGCATAACTCTCTCTCAGAACATCCAATTGAGGTCAGACCTATCAAGATGGAAAGCTAACAGGTCAGTCTATCTCAGAAAACTTTTTCAGACCCTGTGGATCAAAAATTTCGGAGTTACACCAGAAACAATCAGGTACATATTTCTGTCAAAACAGAATTATTTTTTGGTACCTTCATTCATGGCTTCCGGAATTTAGGGCTTTGAAGAAAGTTGGAATTTTTGTAATCGGAGACCACGGCTGGATGCTACTCATCAAAATAGAAATTTAGAGACCAAGATCAGAATTTTTGGTTGGGAAGAAGGCCGGGCTTGATTAGACCCTAGTTCGGGACTTTGATCAGAAAAGTGGAAAATTAGGGCTTCTGTAAAAATGGGAATTTTTGAAATCTGTGACCACGACTGGAAGCTCCTCAGAAAAATAGAAGCTTAGAGCTTTGGATCAAACCTTTTGATGGGGCAAAAGAGTGGGCTTCATCAAACCCCAGTTCAGGGTCACGTCCAGTGAATCCGAAAGTTTCAAAGGCAAAATTAAGGAGTAAAACTTTGCAGTTTTCAAATTCTGAATATACCAGTTTGATTAGCTCATCAAGGTCCAGTTCTTGCAAATCAAGTGGATCGGGTTAATCCTAGAAGAAGATGGATTGGTCACCTGCATAAGTGAAGAAGTTCCTGTCTCAGAGGGAGATGAGGATAAGGGCTTACATAAGAAGAATACAAGCAATCTCGACAGGTATGACTCATTGAGGTATGTTTCGATATTTGTCCATGATTAAGTTTATGGTATGTTTGTCTTCAGGTTATTACAGTTAGTACAATTTTGATTTTAGATTTGTCGTATAACCTTAACAAAATTATGAATGCATGATAGAATATATTGATTGGTTAGGGTGTTGACACTTATGATTGTACTAATGCATTATGATGTTGTGTGAGGTTGATGTTGTCTGCTAACAAGATATAGGTACATCACAAAAGACAAATCAGGTTCCATGACCATGAAAACATGAAGACAAAGACTCATCCATAATCTTTGTTCTACTTACGAGGTATGTATGACTTTGTTATATTATGCTTAACCTATGAGACATGCAGGTTCTAGCTCAGGATCTCTAAATCATTGAAGAGATTGTTTAGGTATGTTGTACATAACCAAGTAGGTATACTAATCCAGGCATGTTTCCCATGAATCTTACCTTGTGTTAGGATCCCTTATATAAGTATACTTGATATGATTGGTTATGCTTATTCATAAAGTTAATAATCAAGGGTTTATGCATGATTTAATTAACCAGAAGAGTACTATGATCAAACAAGAATATGCATGAGTAAAAGAAGACTTACTTGAAACCCTGAATACTAATGATCATGACTATACATATTCAAGATTATTTAGAATTAGAATGTTTTGAGAATATACTAATGAATGAATGTTTGTGTAAGAGATCATGAGGATGACACTAGTGCACACTTGAGCATGCACAGTGGTACAGAATGAATAGAAGTTCAAAGGACATATAGAAGATCAAGCGGGAGGCAACCACACAAACATAAAAGATAAGTATTTGAGTTGTTATTTGAAATAGTAAATGATATTTCTTGTATGCATATTTGTATTCCTAGAACATATCATGCTGAGTGCAAACATTCATAGAGCATTGAACATTATACTACTAATATGCATATGATTGGTAAGTTGGACAAACATTCCATTGTTGCTTGTCTAGAATGAAACCTCTTTGCTGACATGCTAAGAGCTGTGCACACTCTCGATAGTATGTTCTGGTAGAGATGGAAGGCATCTAGATAGCCACTGTATGCATACAGGATATGGGAAAGTGTTGTGCCAAAGTATTGGTCAAGATAGTTGCATAACTATATAAATGATATCTGTATGCATAATAGGTTATCATGATTTCATGATTATGAAGGATTACTAATCATGTACTTAATTTTGTTTTGTAGGAAAGATCATGAAGAATAATGAACACCGAACAAGTGATGGATGTTCAACAAGAAGATTTACAAATCAAACAAAATATAGAAGGCTTGTGGCTAGAAGATTCTCTTAGAAAGAGGAAGAGAATCATGATGAGATGTTTGCTCCAAGTGGCTAGATAAGACCATTCTCTTAATGGTGCAATTAAAGAAGAAGTGTGAATCAGGTTCTGTATGGGTTCCCAGGATCGATAGTATATTGATGAGAATACATGTGGGGATTGTATCATCCTTGAACACTTGTTCTAAAGTGAGCCGTAGACAGGTGTCTCCGAGAAAGAAAAGGGATTGGATCATCCCTGGACTTTCAGTCCTAAAGAGAGCCGTAGACGTAAGGTCTCCGAGAATGAAGTCCTTAGTGGACAGTTAAGGGGATTTGATCATCCCTGGACTTTCAGTCCTAAAGAGAGCCGTAGACGTAAGGTCTCCGAGAATGAAGTCCTTAGTGGATAGTTAAGGGGATTGGATCATCCCTGGACTTTCAGTCCTAAAGAGAGCCGTAGACGTGAGGTCTCCGAGAATGAAGTCCTTAGTGGACAGTTGAAGGGATTGGATCATCCCTGGACTTTCAGTCCTAAAGAGAGCCGTAGATGTGAGGTCTCCAAGAATGAAGTCCTTAGTGGACAGTTGAGGGGATTGGATCATCCCTGGACTTTCAGTCCTAAAGAGAGCCGTAGACGTAAGGTCTCCGAGAAGTGGGGATTGTATCATCCCCGGACCTTGGTCCCTGAATTGATCCGTAGACGTATGGTCTTCGAGAATAAAGTGATGGGGATTGCATCATCCCGGAACCACTAGTTCAAAATGTACGTGAGGACTGCATCATCCATGAACTGGGTTCAAAATGTACGTGAGGACTGCATCGTCCATGAACTGGGTTCAAAATGTACGTGAGGACTGCATCGTCCATGAACTAGGTTCAAAATGTACGTGAGGACTGCATCGTCCATGAACTGGGTTCAAAATGTACGTGAGGACTGCATCGTCCATGAACTGGGTTCAAAATGTACGTGAGGATTGCATCGTCCATGAACTGGGTTCAAAATGTACGTGAGGACTGCATCGTCCATGAACTGGGTTCAAAATGTACGTGATGGGATTGCATCGTCCCTAGACATGAGACTTGTCTTAAAGTGATAAGGACTAATCATCCTGTAAGTAGATTGGGATTGCATCGTCCCTAGACATGGTGAGGTGTCTTAAAGTGATAAGGACTAATCCTCCTGTAAGTAGATTGGGATTGCATCGTCCCTAGACATGGTGAAGTGTCTTAAAGTGATAAGGACTAATCATCCTGTAAGTAGATTGGGATTGCATCGTCCCTAGACATGGTGAGGTGTCTTAAAGTGATAAGGACTAATCATCCTGTAAGTAGATTGGGATTGCATCGTCCCTAGACATGGTGAGGTGTCTTAAACTGATAAGGACTAATCATCCTGTAAGTAGATTGGGATTGCATCATCCCTAGACATGGTGAGGTGTCTTAAAGTGATAAGGACTAATCATATTGTAAGTAGATTGGGATTGCATCGTCCCTAGACATGGTAAGGTGTCTTAAAGTGATAAGGACTAATCATCCTGTAAGTTGATTCGGGATTGCATCATCCTTAGACATGGTGAGGTGTCTTAAAAGGATAAGGATTGATCATCCTGTAAGTTGATCTGGATTGCATCATCCATAGACATGAGAGATGTCTTAAATTGAGAGGGATTGATCATCCCATAAGTGGATCAGGATTGTATCATCCTTGGACCTATGTCCTAAAGTGAGAGGGATTGACCATCCCGTAATTGGATCATGTGTGTTGCAGGGTATGCTGCTGTTGTGTATACTTGTATCAGTGTGGATACTTGTATTGATAGATGTATTAGTGAGAATACATGCTTTTGATGATAGATGTATTAGTGAGAATACATGCTTTTGATGATATATGTATTAGTAAGAATACATGTTTTGATGATAGATGTATTGGTGAGAATACATACTTTTGATGATACATGTATTGATTAATGTACTTGTATATACTTATGTTGTAGATCGAGATGATCCAGATGCTGTAGATCGAGATGATCCAGATGCTGTAGATCGAGATGATCCAGATGCTGTAGATCGTGATGATCCAGATGCTGTAGATCGAGATGATCCAGATGGTGTAGATCGAGATGATCCAGATGCTGTAGATCGAGATGATCCAGATGCTGTAGATCGAGATGATCCAGATGCTGTAGATGAGATGATCCAGATGCTGTAGATCGAGATGATCCAGATGTTATATATCGAGATGATCCAGATGCTGTAGATCGAGATGATCCAGATGTTGTAGATCGTGATGATCCATATGCTGTAGATCGAGATGATCCAGATGCTGTAGATCGAGATGATATGATGATGCTGATGATCGTGAGATGACGATGTTGATGATCGTATGATGACGATGCTGATGATCGTGAGATGACGATGCTGTTGATCATGTGATGACGATGCTGATGATCGTGTGATGGCGATGCTGACAATCGTGAGGATTCAGATATTGATGTTGCTGTAGCTGTTTGAGTGCTGCAGAAGATAAAGACTCAGTACTGAAGATGTTGATGTTCCAGTATTGAAGATATTCCAGTAACTGGTTGAGTTACTGATGATGTTGAGAAAGCTTCCAATGATTTATAGATGTATCATGTATGATGTTGATGACTCCTTGCTCGTGCAGATGCTGTTATAATATCCTTCTCGTTAAGGGGGAGTGTTGAGATATTGTAACTTCAAAGAATATTATATTTGTACTTTATTATTCCGGAGATGATTCATTCCTCCGTGAAGATCTTATTGTATATCCGGAGATGTTTATTCCTCCGTCGGAATGTGGTAACTTGGGTTATTAGACTTCCCTAGTGGGGGTCGGCCCTGTATGTGTTATGTGGGTCAAAGGGTTATTAGACCACCCTAGAGGGGTCGGCCCAGTCAGTTATAATGGGGTATTTAACCTAATGGTTAAATACGAGCCTACATGTACTTGTGTAAAATACATATCAGAGTAGTGTATAAATAGAGGAGGTGTGTTCCTCATTATACACATTCACTCACTTGAGGATAACGCACTTGTGGAGGAGAGGTCTGCTATTGTGGAGGAGGAGATCATGTCTCAGGGTTTCATCTTTGTATATTGCTGGTCATCTATATTGAGGAAGCTTTGCTGGGTTTTCTACCCCATGAGGGTTTCCCAGGATAAATCTCTGTCTCTTGTGTTTATGCTGTGCTTGTTGTTTCTTCAGTGATCCTGTATATGCTATTATTGTGAAATGGAATGTAATGCTGCTATTTTCTGTCTTAGCATCTTGAATTTTAACACTATCTCTGAGGAAGTTGTGGGGTTTTTCACATTAGGGTTTTCCCCACAGAAATTCTGTGTCTATTGTCTCTCATGCTTTTGCTTCTTGTGATGATTGACATGCTTGTTATGATTGATATGCATTGATATACTGTACATGTTATTCTCTCAGTAAAGATCCTAGAGTATTGTGAATTAATGCTCAAAATTTAACATGGCATCAGAGCTAACCTGAGAAGAAGATATTGTGTAGTGATGGAAACTAGGGTTTCTTGCTTATTCAGTTTCTCTCCACAGATTTTGGAAAAGCAGTATAGTAGATTGACTCTACTCATCAAGGAGAATCTATTTGTCCAATCAAAATTCAATTCTGAGCATTTTTAGATTTGGGCCCTAAAAATTTGGGTTTCCACAAAAATAGCAATTTTTGAAATCTGAAGACATAGCTGGAAGCTCCTTGGAAAAATCAAATTTTAGAGCTTTGGATCGAGATTTTTGTCTGGGTAAATTTCTAGGAAACTCAAACCCTAATTCAGGGTCCTCCCTAGTGAACCCGGGAAGACTAAAAGGCATTTCTGAAGGGTGAAGCTTTGTAGATCTCAAATTTTGAATACACCAAGCTGATTAGATCATCAAGGCGCATCTTTCTATCCTTTCAGAAAGTTGAAATTCATTTTTTGAAATTTTAGGGTTTTTCCAAGAAACCCTAATCCGAGACCAGATACAGTTTTCAGAAAAGCAAGTGGTAAGACCTAAATCTCTTCTATTTCCATTTGAAGTACTCTTTAAGATGTCTCACCACACCAAGCTTGAGGATAAGATTGAAGGGGTTGATAAATTCCAAGCCTAGAAGTATAGGATTCGGTTAATCTTGGAAGAAAATGAATTGGACTCCTACATCAGCTCTGAGGTCCCTATCCCAGAGGATGAAGAGGCTAAGGTATTGCACAAGAAGAACTTGTTCAAGGAAAAGAGAATCATTGTTGATTCTATCAAAGACCATCTCATACCACATGTGTCATCTCTAAAGACACCCAAGGAGATGTTTGAATCCCTGACCAAGTTATTTGAAGGGAAGAACATAAATCGGAAGATGACTCTGCCGAATCAATTGAAAGGGGTCAAGATGTTGACTGGAGAGACCATTCAATCTTACTTCTCCATTGTCTCTTAGATCAAGGAACAACTTGAAGCTGTGGATGAAGTAGTGGACAATGGTGAAGTTGTTATGACCACTCTGAATGGCCTACCTAGGTCACGGGACTCCTTTCTTCAAGGAATCTGTGCAACAAAGAAATTGATCTCTTTCAGTAGACTGTGGGAGGAATGCTCTCAAGAAGAAGCTAGGATTGTAGCACGAGAAGAAAAGATGGGGAATGAAGATCAAGCTCTCACAGCTCACACCAAGGGAAGCAAGGTTAAGAAGGAGAAATATCATAACAAGAAACATTCTCACCCTTATCACAAGAAGAAAGATCTATCTCATGTTCAATGTTTCGAATGTAATGAGAAGGGACACTTTGCTTTAGAATGTCCCAAGAACAAAAGGGACAACAACAAAAACAACAACTTCAACAAGAAGAAGAAGGGAAGCAAAATAAGGTATCATGCTCATGCTACTAAAGATGATGAACCTCCAAAGAAGAAGGCTAGAGCAGAAAGTGATGATGATGATTCATCAAGCGAAGAAGAGTATGTTCTAATCTCTGCTCTCACAGGTACTATTTCTCATGGTTGTAATGATTGGCTTATTGACAGTGGTGCTTCCAAACACATGATTGGGTTTAAAGAATCTTTTGTAAATCTATCTGAACATGAATCACCCCATAAAGTGAAACTTGGGGATGACTATCAATACCCCATCAAAGGAAGTGGTGAAGCCTCCTACAACCTAGATTATGTAAAGTCCTTGAAGATGAAAGAAGTTCTCTATGTACCTGGGCTCAAGAAGAATCTACTCTCCATCTCTGCATTAGATGCAAAAGGTATGAGGGTTGCATTTTTAGATGGCCAAGTCCTAATGTGTCCAAAGGGTAAAGCTATTGATGATGCAGTGGTGATTGGAGAGCAAGAGGGAGGATTATATAAATTGAAGGGACAACTTGAACATGCCATGGTACATGATTCCATGGAGCCAAGTGAACTTTGGCATAAAAGACTTGCACATATGCACTATAGAGCATTACCAATTGCAAGTAAGGATGTAGAAGGTCTTCCTGAAATCAAGACCAAGTATGAAGGTGTTTGCAAAGGCTATGCAAAAGGAAAGAACATAAAGAAGGCATTTCCAAGCAGTGAAAGCAAATAAAAAAAAATCTTGGAAATTATCCACTCTAATGTATGTGGTCTGATGTCATCCAGTTCTTTGAGTGGGTATGTTTACTATGTCTCTTTCATTGATGACTTATCCAGGAAGACTTGGGTTTATTTCTTGAAGAACAAAGATGAAGTGCTTGACAAGTTCAAGGAATTCAAAGCCTTCATGGAAAATCAAACTGATAAGAAAATAAAGACATTCAGATCAGACAATGGCAGAGAATTCACTTTAGGTGACTTCAAGAAGCTATGAAGTGATTAAGAGGGAGTTGACTGCTCCCTACAATCCACAATAGAATGGAGTTGCAAAAAGGAAGAATAGAACAATCATGGAAGTATCATGGCCAATGCTGCATGACCAGGATCTAACCATGCATCTATGGGCAGAAGCAGCTAGGACAGGTAATCCAGGAAGCAAAGATCAAGAGGGAGCACACTCCAGCAGTTCATGCAAGGAAGCAAATATTGAGAGGGAGTCCACCCAACAACAAACAAACAAAGATAAGTATTTGAATTGTCATTTCTTGTATATTTGATTGTTTAAATAATATTATTCAATGATGTATATACTTATGTTCCTAGACTTAGGTTGTGTATTTTGTATATTTGCATTAATGAACAATATACTACTAATATGCATATGATGGGTAAGTGGCCTGTGGCACTGCACAACATTCCATTTCTACTTATCTAGAATGAAACCTCTTTACTAACATGTTGGGAGTTGTGCACACTCTTAACAATGTTCTGGTAGAGATTGGAAGGCATCTAGAAAGTTACGAGATATGGATAAATGTTGTATTGAAGCATTGGCTTAAAATAATTGCATGACTGTATGACATATTTCTTTATGTGAAAGAATTTGTTCTGAAAATTATGAGATGTTTCTAATCATGCAATTTAACTTGTTTTGTAGGAAAGACCGTATACCTTCACCTACAAAAGAAGGACTACAACATTTGTTCAAGCAACAAAATTATCTATTGAAGCTATTGAAACTCCCAGGATATGGGAAGAATGCCATGATCCGTCGATCATGAAGAACGATGTTTGGGATGCAGTCCCAAGACCTGAAGTGAAGTCTATTGTGACTTCCAAATGGATCTATAAGATCAAGCATGCTGCATATGGCAGCATAGAGAAATACAAAGCGAGATTTGTAGCTCGTGGCTTCTCTCAGAAAGAGGGAATAGATTATGAAGAAATTTTTGCTCCTGTAGCCAGGTACACTTCCATCAGATTAGTACTTGCTTTGGTTGCAGTGATGAAATGGAAGATACACCAGATGGATGTCAAGACAACTTTCTTGAATGGTGTAGTCGAGGAGGAAGTGTATGTGGATAATCCACTTGGTTTTAAGACACATGACAGGGAGTCATATGTGTGCATATTGAAGAAATCCTTGTATGGCTTGAAGAAAGCTCCCAGAACTTGGTATGGTAGGATGGACAGTTTCCTATTTAGTTTGGGCTTTACCAAGAGTAAAGTGGATTCCAAACTTTACTACAAGGTTGAGGAAGGAAATCCCATGGTTTTACTCCTATATGTGGATGACCTATTTGTAACAGGAGATGATAGACTTATTGCCGATACAAAGAGGAAGCTTGCTGCCGAGTTCGATATGAAGGACTTGGGTATGATGCACTATTTTCTAGGTATGGAGGTGTGGCAGAGTGCAGATAGGATCTTCCTTGGACAAGGGAAGTATACAGCAGATATCCTGATGAGGTTCGGGATGATGGATTGCAAGGCCATGGCCACACCTATGACATCGAACCTGAAGCTTCTATGTGATTCTTCATCTGAGCTGGTTGATGTCTCTATGTATAATCAGATGATTGGGTCCTTGATGTACCTGACGAACACAAGACCATATATTTGCTTTGCAGTGAACACATTGAGCCAGTTCCTGATGGATCCAAGGAGTGTTCAACTGGTTTTTGTAAAGCATATTCTGAGGTACCTGAAGGATACAGTTGATTGTGGGCTCAAGTATGAAGCGAATCAAAAGTTTAACCTGCAGGGTTATGTTGATTCAGATTGGGTAGGAAGTGCTGCAGATAGGAAGACAACATCTGGGTGTTGCTTCAGTATGGGATCAGGTGTGATCTCTTGGTTTAGCAGGAAGCAGTCCTGCGTAGCACTAAGTACAGCCGAGGCAGAGTATGTTGTAGCTTGTTCGGCTAGTTGTGAGGTAGTATGGCTTCGAAAGCTACTATCAGAGTTATTTGATCTCCCACTGGAGACTACTGGTATCTTTTGTGACAACCAGAGTTGTGTGAAGCTGTCTGAGAACCCGGTGTTCCATGACAGGTCAAAACACATTGAGATCAAATATCACCATATTAGGGATATGGTGCAGAGAGGAGTAGTGAAGCTCCTGTATATTGCGACGGATGAGCAGATTGCAGATGTGATGATGAAGCCACTAGCCAGAGTGAAGTTCGAATACTTCAGAGAGAGGCTTGGCATTCTTCAGATCGACGAAACTTCGAGGTAGAAGTGATGGACACATTTGATAAAGCCATTCCAAGCATGGTGGAAGGAGGATCCTTCACATGGCTATGGATGTAAGCGCTGGATGATGAGCATTAGGATGATGTTCTAGTTTCTACTGGATATGATCAGTTGGATCATTTATATGTATGTATGTACGCATCATGTTGGATGCTGGATATGATCACTTGGATCATTTATATGTATGTATGTACGCATCATGTTGGATGTTGGATATGATCAGGTAGATCATGTGTTTGTATATGTATATGTTGGATGCATTATGTATATCAGATGGATGCATTTGTATGTATCAGGTAGATACTTTGTATGCATCAGATGGATATACTGTTTGATCAGGATGATCACAGATGACGAGCTTCAGGATGTTGCTCCAGATGATACGCATCAGGTTGATGGTATGATGATGATCAGGTTGATCATGTGATGATGTACATTAGGATGATGTATGGTGAGTATCGGTTTGATACTCTATGGCCGTGGACAGGTTGTGCAGGTAGCATAGAAAAGGCCTTTTAAAAATCGGACAGGTAGAGCGGTGTGCTCGTAACATCCTGGGTTGCTCTATTGAGATCCAAAAAGGTAAAGCGGTGTGCTCGTAACATCTTGGGATTCTCTGAGTAGGTTTTGATACAGGTAGCATAGAAAAGACCCTTTAAAATCTGGACAGGTAGAGCGATGTGCTCGTAACATCCTGGGATGCTCTATCGAGATCCCGACAAGTAGAGCGGTGTGCTCGTAACATCCTGGGATTCTCTGAGTAGGTTTTGCTACAGTTTCGCATAGAAAAGATCCTTTAAAATTTGGACAGGTAGAGCGATGTGCTTGTAACATCCTAGGATGCTCTATTGAGATCTAGACAGGTAAAGCGGTGTGCTCGTAACATCCTGGGATGCTCTGAGTAGGTTTTGCGAAAGTTCACATAGAAAAGATCCTTTAAAATATGAACAGGTAGAGTGGTGTGCTCGTAATAGCCTGGGATGTTCTATCGAGATATAGACAGGTAGAGCGGTTTGATCGTAACATCCTGGGGTGCTCTGAGCAGTTTTTGTGAAGTTCAACATGTAAAAGAACCTATAGTCTGCGCTAGGTTTTGTTGGCGCACGTAATCAGTCCTGGGATCCACAGTATGGCCATTGATGATGAAGACCTGCAGGTGGTGGGCCTACATCCAGCATGAAAAAGGGATGGCTCTGTAGAACTTCCTATGATGAGTAGATTCAGAGATTGGTTGAGATAGCAGCAACAGTGACGATGACGACGATGCATCAAAGATGACGATCCAGAGAAGAAGACTTGTGCTAGCAGATCTGTGTCGAGAAATACCTTCCTAGTTAAGAGGGAGTGTTGATGTATATGTAACTTTGGAATGTATTTCATTTATGTATTTATTGTACTCCTATAGAGATGTATTATTCCTCTATATGGAAGTGTCATCATTTGTATTGACAAGTGTCACAAGTATGTTAACTTGCCATTGGGTTATTAGACCACCTTGTAAGGAGTCAGACCGATATAATGTAATATGAAGTTATTGTACCTAGCTAGACAAGTCGGCCCCATAAGGTTATTGGGCAAACAAGAAAAGTATAAATAGAGATCGGGAGATCTCTATTTGGATCACTTAGAACTCACGCTTCCTTCACTCAAAAAGTGGTGCACATGTGAGGAGGAGGATCAGCTACTAAGAGGAGTCTAACTCTTGTACTTTGGTTGAGCTATTGCTCTATCTATCTCTGAGGAATTTGTGGGGTTTTTCACCTTAGGGTTTTCCCCACGAAAACTCTGTGTCTATTGTCTCTCATGCTTTTTCTTCTTGTGATGATTGACATGCTTGTTATGATTTATATGCATTGATATACTATACATGTTATTCTCTCAGTAAAGATCCTAGAGTATTGTGAATTAATGCTCATAATTTAACATTCTGTGATATGTAGCTACAGGAATACTATATTCTTATAAGGAGGATCATATTATTTTCTTGAAGAGAGAACATTGAATTTTATGGCATGAATTGAATCCTCTATATGATAATTGTGTTACTCTCTATTGGGATACATTTAAATTTTAAGGTTGAATTAAGATCTAAGGTTGAGTGTTGACTACATTGGAATTACACTCAGTATGAAGAGGAGTGATGTTGAACACTCTGCATTGAAGGGCTGACTGTAATGAATTAATTTTGAGCCTGGGTATAATCTTTATGGATTCTACTTTATTAGAAGTTAGATGCCATAATGGTTCGAATTTCAATGGTTCTACAAAATGACATGTAAAGAGACAATTACAATAATGCATTAAGCCACAAAGATTATTTCCAGAAGATCTAAGTCAAATATTTGAACAATTTAGGGAGATTTTTTATATCAGAATACCTCTTAATAATAAATGTGGGTTTATGCAGTTGTTTGACCGCAAGTTGCTAGTGAAAAGTTGTGTGTTTTCAATATATATGATGTTTAGTATCAACTAAATTCTTTAGTTCATTGTAGACATAATTTCAAAGGAGCTTGGATCATATTATCAAATGGAAAAAAGAAACTGGGTGAACTTGAAAAATAGGTATAGCTTCTATATTTGATTATTCATCGTGATATACCAAAAAAATGTGTCAGTGCTAACGTGTTCTCTATTAAATTTATGTGACTTAATGGAAATTGGTTATGTGTAGGACACTACACGAAAATAGAGATGGGGTTGAGAATTCCTAAAGTTTTCCAAGGCGCATTCAAGGAATAAGATGTCCATAAAATGTCCATGTAATAAATGTGGCGTAGTCAAAATACAAACATTTGACAAAATACGTGAGCACTTGATTTGTGATGGAATAATATAACAATATAAAATTTGGTATCTTCATGGAGAGAGCATTCACAGTTAGGTATCTTGAAAAAAATGAATTGATCTAGTTTCAAAATTACTTGTATTACAATAAAGATATCAATTATATTTATATGTGCAAAATTATGTTTTCCTCTCACCTTTAGTTTCCATCCATTATTGATGAGGCTATGAAATGCTCTGAAAATGAGCCACATGAAGTTATAGAGCATATATCATCTCAACTGGTAAGCTAATTTGCATTGGTAAAGGCCCCTATGTTCCAATTTCTATTCATTCTAATTTTCATAAAAAACATAAAATCACTGACATGAATTTTAATTTTCTTATTAATAGGGTTATGTACATGTAGAATACCATTACGATAATCAGGTTGATGAGCCTGGAACATTGTTTCAGAATGATAATGATCCCCTCGAAAAGGATGGTGATACAACCATTGTTGGTGATCAAGTGCTTCATATGGTGAATGATGCTTATCCATGTCTTGATCAAAACCTAAATGAAGGTTGTGATAATGTGGGGTTGGCATCAACAAATGTACTAAATGAATTTAATGAATATAGGAAGTTAATCGAAGATGCCAAGAGGCCATTGTACCCAGGTTATGTTGAGTTCACAAAACTATCAACAACCGTGGAATATTACAATCTCAAATTGAATAGTGGATGGTCTGATAGAAGTTTTGGCCAAATGTTAAAATTGCATAAAAATACACTTCCTAGAGATAACACACTTCATGAATCTGCATATGCTGCAGAAAATCATTGTGATTAAACTATGATATGATACATGCATGTCCCAATGATTTCATTTTACATAGAGGAAGTAACGAAAGTAAATATGAATGCCCAACATGTGGAAATATCGATGGAAGGTGGATGCTCAATATCCAAAGGTGCATCAAGGTGTTCCTACAAAGGTGTTAAGATATTTCCCCATAGCACCAAGGCTAAAGAGAATGTATAGGTATGATTTTCAACACCATAATTGTATTCAAGTTTTCACCTTCTTGTATTTTCTTTACCATTTTTCATAGTGTTATTATATGATAATATTATATATAAATGAAATATTTTCTTTGTTTTTCTACCTCTATGGACATGTCACAAAAAATGAGGTGGCATCATGAGAATGCAAGCAATGATGGTCATATGTGCCACCCTGTTGATATCCCAGCATGGAAAACTATTGATGAAAAATGGCCTGGTTTTTCAGGCGAACCCCGCAATGTACAACTTGCAATGGCAACAAATGGATTTAATTCATTTGGAGACTTGAGTAGTACATACAGTGTTTGGCCTATAGTGTTGGTTACATACAACCTCCCACCATGGTTGTGCACAAAAAGGAATTTTTGTATGTTAACATTGTTAATACTTGGTCCCAAGCAACCACATAATGACATTGATGTGTATTTGTAACCCTTGGTAGATGAACTAAAGGAATTATGGGACCAAGGAGTATGGACATATGATGCTTACAATAAGACATGCTTTAACATGAAGGTGATTCTTATGTGGGTGATTCATGACTTTCCAACTTATGGGAATATGGCTGGTTGCACAACAAACTGCTATAATGCATGCCCCATATGTGGAAATAACACAGAATCAGAGTACCTCAATCGTACCAAGAAATGCGTGTACATGGGACATAGGATACTTATTCCTCAAAATCATAAGTTTTTCTCACAGAAGGGACCATTTAATTGGAAGGAGGAGCTTTGTTATGCCCCTCCAGTTGTAAGAGTGTCAGATATTTTTAAGGAAACAAAGGGAAAAGAAACAGTTTGGGGGAAGAGTAAATCAAATGTAAAAGGAAAAGAAATAAGGAAAAGGTGAAAAAACTAATGTTGTGGTGTGGAAGAAACAATCAATCTTGTTCAATATGCCATATTGGGAGGTATGTAGAGACATCAACCATTCCTAATTATTATACATTGCATGCTTATATGATGTCATTGTGCTTAGATCTCTTCATTGAACTCATTTTTTATGATTTCCTCCATATTAAATGATTTTCCAATATTCTTAATGTGTTGGAATGCATAAACACCTACAATGTCACAACTTAGATGTAATGCATGTGGAGAATAATGCGTGTGAAAGCATTTTTGGAACTCTTTTGGATATAAAAGGGAAGATGAAAGATGGAAATAAATCACAAGATGACTTGCAAAAAATGGGTTTGAGAAAATCACTATGGCCAGAAGTTAAAGGAAAAAAATATTCCTTCCACCTGCACTGCATACTCTTTCAAAGAAAGAGAAAGAGACTCTATGTCATGTTCTTTTCACATTAAAAGTGCTAGATGGTTATAGCTCTAATCCAAAAAATCATATATCTATGGAAGAGCTTAAGTTCCATGGAATGAAAGCACATGATTGCCATGTTCTAATGCAACATCTTCTCCCAGTAGCTCTATGCCATGTGCTACTAATTGCTATTCGAAAGACACTTTGCAAGCTTTGTTACCTTTATAGGCATATTTGTGCAAAATCGGTTTCAATAGAGAGCCTTGACAAGTTGGAAAATGATATTGTGGAGACAATGTGCTCGCTTGAAAAGTACTTCCCTCCTTCATTTTTCGATATAATGATGCATTTGAATGTACATTTGGTACATGAGCTTCGATATTGTGGCCCAATTTCATATATATGGATGTACCCCTTTGAGAGGTACATGAAACTTTACTTGGTATCAAGAACAACAAGAAGAATAATTTATTCAAATATTTTGACATTACTTAAAAAACATATGCTCTTTTTTTAGGTGTATGAAAGTATACAAGAGTTATGTTAAGAACAAAAAAGAGCTGAAGGATGCATCGCTGAAAGCTACAATGTGGAGGAATCAATAAAGTTTTTTGGAGGATACTTGAAAGGTATGGAAGCTATTGAAACCACACATCGTTGAAATGAAGTGTGGGATGGCGAAGTTGAAGAAGTAATTCTTGATGGAAAGCCATTATTTGCTTCAATTCCATCAGAATTGGATAACATTAGTTGGGAACAAGCCCATAGGTGGGTTCTATTTCAAACTGATAACAGTATTTAGTGCAAGGATGTGTCTACACTAGTTTAACTATCTTGTGAAGAGGTGGTGAGTCTCTATGTCAGAAACGAAGCAATTATCACAAGTTCCTAAAGATATAAGTTCATTCATTAAACATTCATTAAGATCTAAGAACATTTCAGAATTAGAATCATGCAAGATAAGAAAACATTCAACACTAAAATGGTAGAAACTTGAATTACTTCATATTAAAGCAAGGAAGAAGTACATGATTACAAGGAATCCTGGTGTGAATGCCTCCTCCCTTGCCATAAATTCTCCTTCCTTCATCCTTGATTTTGAAGACTTGGAGCTGTTCTCCTTCCTTTAGAATCTCCTTAGCATGCCTTTGCTCCTTTTTATCCCCCTTTACCATGCCTCCCGTGCCTTTCTTATATAGCATTGGGAGATGAGCCTTAGGTTTCTCTTCTAAATGTGGGATTAGTCATTTTCCTCATTTTGATTATTTTCAAGTGAAAAACCAGTTTTGAATAGTTTTTAGGCTTTTTTCTCCACTTGGGATGTTTTAAACATAATTAATGCATTTTAATGCATTTCTCAAAGAGGATTCGTCTTTGATTGAACTTGTGTCATGACTTCCTATCGCGGGTGCATGGTAAACATATGTTGCTCCTTCACTTAGTTAAGGGTGTCAATTTGATGGTTAACACAAACAAATGAAGTTGATCCATGGATAGAGTAAGTAACATGTTTGACCTTCAAAATTTTGTTTGTTTGTGGTTTAACAAAACACAGATCCATGGATAGAATAATGTATTTGACATTTAAAATTATTTTTATTCATATTTTATCAAAACACATTAACAACCATTTTTACTATCCATAATTGTCAAATTAGGATGCACAAAATGTAGATTCTCAACTCATTTACCCAAGCCAAAAAAGATGAAGCTCTATTGCAAAGACTCCACACCCAACATTTTTCTAGTTGGCTAAAAAAACAAGTGACTTTATACTATTTATATTATAAGTACTTAAAAATCATTACATGTCGAATATTGTCATGTACAAATTTAAATATTTTATCATAGGTTGGATGTATGTGTTCTAACTACATTCGAGAAACTAAAAGCATATAGGTGGAAGGAGATGGAAAGGTGTTTGATACACTTAAATGGTTAGTGCGGGTCTCAAGGAAATTTGTGAATAAGTACAAGGGATAGGTAACCAATGGTTATAGATACCATACAAAAACAATGGATAATGAGAGAAACATCCAAAATAGTGGTGTGTGTTTGGAAACTGAAACAACGATGAGGTCAAGTTCCAAAGATCCAAACCTTGTACTTCAGAAAACAACATTTTATGGAGTAATAGAAGAAATAATTACATTGGACTATTTTTGTATGGAGTACACATTGTTCAAATGTAATTGGGTCGTTGTATACAATAAGAGAGGTATTAAAACTGATGATTTGGGTTTTACAATGGTGAATATGAAGAAATGATTAAGTCAGAATCATTAGTAAGATGATCCATTTATTTTAGCATTTCAAGCTAAACATGTATTCTATGCACAAGATCCAGTTGAGACTGACTAGTATGTAGTGTTAACATGTACTCCAAAAGGATTGCGAAATAGTACATCATATGAACCCAAGTATGCAAATTTGTTAGGGGTTACAGACTTTCAAGAATCAAAATGTCTAAATGAAGAAGATATAGTCGATGTCGATGTCGATGTTGACATGAACATGGATTATGTCCATTCAGATTGTGAAGGAATATGGTTGAATATTAAAGAATAAAACATATCGATTCTGCTATATTCACCTTTACATGGTATATACATTTGTAGACTTTGCATATCGGGTCAGTAATGGTTTGGATTTACATTGAATGAATGATGTTCTTGATAAATGCTAGTTTTGATCTTTTTTCTTGGACTGAATTAAGATGTTCTTGGACTATCTAGTGGATTATTTACAACTCGTCCTTTATGTTTGATTATGCTCTTGGAAAGTAAGTGGACTACTATGTGGTTGTAATTGCTTCATATTGACTTTCTAGATGTGTTAACTAGGGTATGGAATTATATAATTTTACAGTGGTGTATTTTTTGTTATGTTTTGCATTTGTTTATTATTTTTAAATCATTAAATTGGAGTTATTCCACAATATATTTATTTAAGAAAAAAATTAGTGTTGTGCTGTGTCGGTTTTGCTTGCTTGGAATTCTATAAACAGTCTTTAAACATATGGGCACAATATGCTAGTTGACATGTTCTCTTGATGATTGTAAGTAACAACAATCCTTGGTGGATTTATACTAATCTTGTATGGTGCTTATATATTTATAGTACTTACCTATTTCATTTTTCAGGAAATTCCCTCCAGGGAAAACAGTCACATTTTCAATGTTGGAAATCCTAATAATGAGGTTATTGTCAAGCAGCTGGTAGAAATAATGACTCAGGTATGGTTCATGTTTTTCATTGGAGTTCAAAAACGTTGTTTGAATAGATTTTTGAATAGTTTAATGTGCTTTTGTTTTTCTCAATAGTGTTTATTTATAGTGCTTGTTTAGTTTCCATTAACCTTCATTAACATTTCATCACAACAGAAGCATAAACTATGCTTCCTTTGTTCTGTGACCAGTTTGCAATAAATATGCTCCTCAGTTAACATCAGAATGAACTTGGAGGAGCAAACAGGAGGATGAGCTGGGTGACATGATTCCAAAGAAGGCCCATATGTCTGATTTCCATTTGTGCATCTATAAGTGTAAAAAAATCATCGTACGACCTTAAGCCAAGCCTGTAGATATATGTTATTATACTGTTGTTACAAAATTTTATATCATCTTTTTCTATCTTGTTTCCATATGCTTAAAAAATATTATATATCTATTTTAGTTATTGTGTAAACATGTTAGTGAATAAGTTCTATTTACTTTACTTATAACAATGTGATATTTTTGCTTTTTCAAATTATTAAAATTTTATAATAATAATAACCAAATGTTCAATTTATTCTAGCAGGCCATTGGTCATCACCATCTACTACAGTTACATTATGCTTGTGACCTACTCCACTTGACTGACATGATTTTAAAAGGGATGAGGCCGGGTACTAGTCCCAAGCAATTTTGATGGGTATAGATACACCTCATATTGGGTAGGTAAGCAAAGAAATTCTACCCTATGTAACCCATCAGAGGAAGTTTCTTGAAGCATTTCCAAAACGAAATATGTAATTTCAGTCCAATATGAATCTTAGGAATTTTGCACTTTTATAGGTGCTCTACATTTATGTTATATATGAGAGTTAAAAAATGCTTGTAAGTTGAGATAACACCGATAATTCACAGGATATGCTACTTTGTTGTTTATTGAAGCACATTTATATACCTGCTGAAACTAATGCTTGGATTCTAGAACATGACAATTATAAAGAGAAAATTCTCAAGTATTACAATGAGAAAAAAATACACATTAAAGATGGAGGCTCTATCTTTTGCATAGCCTCCTTTACTAAACCATTTAATTTATTATATATCTTGGACTCCACGGAATGTTTCTTGATTATTTGTTGGAAAATCTTAGGGTTAAAATGTGTCTCTCTGCTTTTTAGGTACCCACATATTCACTGTGGCTTAGGGGATCTGCATTGAATAGCTTGGGAGGTCCACACCATCCAGTTTGGAACATATGTACCTAATATGTCATATAAAATCCACTATGAATAAAATTATGTTCATATGGATTTGTTGCAAAGAGGTATTTAATACTGGTAGGTTATTCAACATGAAATTATATAGTAGGTACATTCATGTTTTTTAATCAATATACTGGAATGAGTTTCAACATATTGAGTCCATTCTCCAAAATTCTCTTTTGAAGGAACATGTGAAACTAAGTTTAGATAGTAAATTTTTATGTCACTAGGATTTGCTCAAATCGTAAATAATGATGGCCAAGAGAATTATGATCAAGGAATTTTAATAGGCATGATGTAATCGTAGTTAGAGAACATTTTTAACTACCATAGTTTAGTGTTTAAATATTTATAGGCCTACTGCATTATTTTTTGCAACCAAGTTTATAGGACCGATGAAATTAATCCATGCAAGGTAACACTTCCTATGATTGTAAAGTACAACCAACAAAAATAGAAATATGTCCCTGCCAAGTACAACCAACAACTCATAAAATTTCCCATGTAAACTACAACGAGGAAACTCAGAAATATGCCGTTGTAAGGTACAGTCAACACAACATAAAACTATCCCTTCAAATCTATGTAGGCTAAATTGAAAAGACGCCCAAAACAATAAGGAAGGTGCTCTATAAAAAATGATTGGACATACTTCTTTTCTAAGCAAATGTTTGTTGGGATTGGGGGTGTATGATCTATGTGGCATAAGGTATGAGGCCTACCCCTAAGCTTTGTTGAAATCCATAACTATGGATCACCTCTTGCCACCTCTTTACTAACAAGTATATTGGCAGTATATATATTGGCAATCTCATCTCATAGAATACATTATTATCCCATTGCCTCTTTGATATTTCCAAAATAGAAATAAAGAAATATAGTAATGTCCACAAGAAACCACAATAAGTCAACAGGACTAGAAGAAGGGATAATGAATCATTGTTAGTGGGAACCATTGTAGCAAGAACAAAAGGTTAAGGCTTAGACAATATGGATATAAATTTATAAATAAGGCAAGAATATTTTTTTATGATATTTTGCTTACCTCTAATACATGAATGTATTTCTACTATCCATATTCATACATACCAAAGATTGTCACCATTGTGGAAAGCAATGGTGACATTTCACCATTATCCTTTAAGGACCATTATAATTATTTTTTTTACAATTTTAATTGAAATGGAAATGGTCCTTTATGTTGCGTCATTAAAATATTTTCAAAATGAAAAGCGGTGACGATCTCATAGCGGTTGTCACCATTGATATGTTAATGCAAATATCGTCAATAGTGAGGGTCATTGCAAGGCCCTCATCATATGTCATTGGCAATGTTAAGTTTTTTTGGTGATGGAGGCCCTTAGGTCCATCTCCAAAACTTCATATAAATTGGTGAGGGTCACTATTTGTTACTAATAATCCCTATTAGTGGCGAACATTGAATGTCACCACACCACCTCTACTTTTGGGGAAACTATCGTTGGTGACATTCAAATTTTGGTGACGTCATCCCTTTTCACCATCACTGATGTGATTATGGTGGCATGTCTCAAGCCTCACCAATGATCGGTCATTGACCATCACCATATATGAATCAAATGGTGAGGGCCAAAATAGGTCCATCACCAACACTTCATAATGATTGGTGATGGTCACAACCTGGAATAATAATAATTATTAGTGGCGGACCTTGAATGTCACCACATACCCTCCACTTTTGGTGACAGTGCCTTTGCTAACGCTCAGGTTTTGGTGACGGAGCCCCTTTGACCATCACCAATGAGCTTATGGTGACATTTTTTGACCCTCACCAACGACCTTTTTTCTTGTAGTGTGCATTCCCACTATGTTACACTCCTACTTACTTAAACTTGAGAAACATTCATACGAATTTCTTCCTCTCCAGTCCACTTCATAACATGGGATTCTACAACTTACACTAGTATAAAAACAAAAATATATAACCAAAAAACCTATGAAAAATTGCATATAAATGACTAATTTTGGTCACATGACTATTAGTAGTTTATTACAAGTCACTTATGTTATATAAAAAAATATATAACATTATAATAATACTGTAACAATTAAATATTAATATTATTAATATTAATTGTTAATAATAAACAATTAATAATTAATTAAAAGTCAAGAGTCATGTTTTTACGTGAAAAGGTACAAATGGGCTTCTAAAATTCCAAACATTGTAAATCAGGGTATTTTTTAAGGATTATAAAATTATACTTAAGTATAGTATCCTAGGCGATTATTTTGGATTGAAAAAAACATATATATAGGTTGGTAGGCGAATAGTAAATATGAAACCTACAATTTACTCCTAACACTAGTGAATTTTGGCGAATATTATGATAAAAAAACATATTTTATGTAAATATAGGCGATATTAGAGACTAAAAATGACCAAAAAGCGAATTTATTTTTTGAAAAAATGCCCCGAAAATAGCCAATTGGCGAAATTTCGTCCCTAAAAATTTCTCTGTTGTAAATGTAAAATCATATCTTATATTTTATCAACTTATATATAAATTCATAATTATGGATTATTTCACATTTATGAAATGTAAATTTGAGTAAATGAGTTTTTGTCATTCCAGTGGTATGAGAGCCCCTTCTTGGGCTTGATTTTGGCCTTTGGCCACAAACTATTCTCAGAGCTTCTTTGATTAAGGATCTTTGATCCACATTGGCATTAGGCCATCATTTTTTGGGTTTCCCAAAACTCTAGGACCTTGTCCAAAAATAGGCTTTTGGCCCAAAGAAGATCCAATCACAACGTTGAAGCAAATCAAGTTAATAAAAAAAAATATTATTCCGTTGCAAAATTCAAAAACAACCGTAAATCAAGGAATCCAAGAATACGAGAAGGGATATAAAAAAGAGAAAAATAAGTAATTATTTCCATTGCAAATAAGAAGAGAACAAGAAGTAAGATAAAAAAATATTACAAAGAAGTGGGAAAAAAGAATTATCCACAATATAATGAAAAAAAAAGAAAGAGTAAAAAAAAAGTTAAAGAATATCATTCATAAAACCGCACATGGTTTTATGAAACCACATATGGTTTTCATCACTAATGCTTTGAGGACAAAGCATTATGAAAAGGAAGTCCCTGTAACAAATAAAATAATATATAAACATATCAATAAACAAATAATTAAATAATAAAAGAAAATTAATTAAACAAATATTAAATAAAATTGATATGTAATTAATTGAATAGATAGAGACGTACCTTTCAATAGAAAAGGAACACAACACCATATTTAAATGGTCCATCAAATTGTAATCTAATCACCTCTCATCAATATATATTAAATATTATTTATTATTTCCAAATGGATTTATTTTCTATTGGTTGACTATTCACTTGAATAGTATTATTGTGATTCAGACACGATCACAACATGAAAATATATGGATACGGATATTACATTTTTATTTTTTCATTTTTACAGCCCGTACCCGAATTTCGGTTCCATTCCTGCACTTTGAAGCGTGGGTTTTTCTTCGCGAATCACACTTTTCTCTCTGCAACCAAAACGTGAATTTTGGCCTAGAAGTGTGCCGTGAGCGTGTTTATTCCACTAAGAAGTGTGCCCCAAGTGCACTTTCCCCACCTAGAAGAATGCCTCGAGTGCGCATTTTCATCCCAAAAGCATGCTTATAGCGCACCTTTTGCCTCAAAACGCGCACTCCAGTTTCCTAATAAGTGAACTCACGTTTGAAACCTCCATATCTCCCTCTCCCAAAATCCATTTGGGAAGATGGTTTTTTTTTAAATTGGGTGTTTTCGAACAAGGAATCCAAGTTTGCAGTTACATTTAAGAAATATTTCATATAAGTTTCTCCATTTTTTTACTTAGCATTATTTATCATTTCAATTCATCCTCTACCCATTATAGTTGGCCCTTTGATACTTTGTTTTCTAGTCATAGAACTTTGTTTTCTTTTGGATTGTTGTAGCACTTGATAGACCCATGTCTGCGTGCATTGATATATATTGAATCACATTCAAGTGAGATGCATTCACTGCATCATTTGCATACATGTCATAGCAGTTAGTAATTTTATTTGGAAAGAAAATGAAGCAGTTTATTTCAGTTTCAGTTATTTATTTTCAGCATTTACTCTTGGCATATCTTGGTTTATTTACACCCCTTGTGCACCCACTCACTCCCTAAGTTCCAAGTGAGACTAAAATTGGTTTAATTGAACACACATTAACCCCACTTGGAGACCCAAAAAAAAAAATGTATCTAGGTAGGATATTGGGGTTAGGAATCCCAATAACACCCCCTATGTCATAGACATTTGAAACATAGTTGTTGTCATTCAGGCAATCAAAATCCTCTTTGATTAGCACGATTGAAACTGATTTACCGGGGGGCCTCTCACTTAGGAGGAAAAGTAGCAAGATTGGTTCTGGAAGTCTGGGTGGAATTCCGTTCTCCACTATGTACTGAAGGACACCAACTCGTTGTTCTTGTCGCACATGATGGCCACCATACCGGGTGGGAGACAACCAAAGAACAGAAGTTGTGGTATACATTTCCAAGTGTTCTTTGACCGAGGTATATTAGTTTCCATTCTTCTAGGAATTTTTTACCCGAGATCCCTCTCGGTAGGGGGATATCCCTTATCCATTTGGTTCTCCATTTCATATATCCTGACTATGGATTTCATCACCCTACAGGGGATACGATTTGAGCGATATTTCTTATATTTTAGATAGGTGTTTGCATGCTCCTATACCCCATATGTTAGTGACTATTTGTATTTCTAGGAGTGTTGCATGTTGGTATTCTGACCATTTTTTTGTCACTCCACCAGTTGTATCACATTGTTGCAGTAGGTTTCTTTGAGCTTATTGTTGGCCTGAGTGCCGTGTTTTGAGAGATCTCCTTTTCCACGAATGGTTTCACTAGGATATTTGAGCATTGTTTTAGACCACATCCCCTTAGCGCTTACACACCTATCACCATTGATTCCTCGAGACACTCTCTTCGTCTATGGTGGAATTCCCCATAGTTTAGTCCATTGGATACTTCTCATTGCATTCCCTTGAGATGCATGTCTTCATCATCGAATCTCTATCCTTCCACTCCTTACTTCACATCTTATTCTAATTCATATTCACCCATACAAAATGCTTCGTAGCCCCATGGCCTACTTGAATCCCAACCTGTTTTCTAGTGGGATTTTCGGCGGTGGGCCCACCACTAGCTTCACTAACACTTTAGAATCTATACCTGCTATTCCATCTACAAGACCTACCCTCAACACTACACTGACTACCCCCATAGCCATCGGTAGCAAATCCATTCTGACCATTGTCCCTTTGGTTACTAGTGGTACCCTTGGGGGCACTAGCCCTTCCTTTCATATCCCTCTACCCCTTATGGGTGGTCCCTCGATCCCCGTTATGACTCATGCCACTGCACCACCACTCAATGGAGGTGGCCCCGCAATCACCACCATGGCTACCATGCAGGCCACTTCGACCACGCCACATCCTCCTGTTAGTTTGTCATTCATGGCCAGTCTCAACCTCCCATACCTGGCCAGATTGACTAATGATCTGATACGACATGACCCCACATGGCCTCCCATGCCCACTAAAATCCCTTTGGACATCCCCAAGTTTGAGGAGAAGGGTGGTGAAGACCCCCAGAACCATATCATGTCCTTCCACTTTTGGTGTTCCTCCAACTCCATAGTAGATGACTCGATCCTCTTACTCCTCTTACAATGACCACTCACTAGCGCTACATATAAGTGGTATATTGACCAACCCCATGAGACGCACTCCACTTTTTCATCCCTCGCTTCGAATTTCCTACAGTTCTTCTAGCTACCAATCTGTTACAATGTTGGTGTTGAGATTCTGCTATCTTGCAGACATAATACAGGAACCCATATCATAGATCATATCCATGAATAGCATAGACGACGTATTTTGTTTAAGATCAAGTTAGATGATCGTATCTTTTTATATTGGTTTTTGAATTCTCTCATACCATTTCTTGGAAAGGATGTGGCATCTAAACGACCCCAAACCGAAGAAGAAGCCATACTTAAATCCCAACAGTTTGACCTTATCTATGTATGGATGGGATACCTTTACACCATTCTACGTGATGACCCTCGTGGTGATTCGTCCCGGAAGGAAGCACTAGGAGAATCCCACACTGCTGATGGCATCATTGTACATGTTGCATCTACCAGTCAGCCATATGTCCATATCCCTCCAGCCTCCACCCCTACTTATAATCCTACACCCATTTTTGCACCACACACCACGAGGGGTGGTCCGGAACTTTCATGTGCCACAACCCATTCGGGAGTAACACCTTCATATGTTCCACTATCCCAAGCCCCTCATATACATGGATCTTCTTTTTCAACACATTGCTATGGTCATACTTCGCCATCATATTCCCTCCCTTCTGCACCACCCGCTTACTACCCTCCACCGGCTACACCCGCGCCTGCACAACCTCAATCTCCTCCTTCTTATTATCCATCGCCAACAATGCTGACACTTTCCCAACATTAAAATCCTCCGCTTCCACAAGGGAAACTTTATGCCTAGCAGAACTAGTAACAAAACCAACCTACCCAATGGAACCAACAAGGCCAACATATTAGGAGACGAGGTTGCAACCAGCGTAATAACCAACAACCCAGCAGAGGTTGCAAACCAACGAACCCCCTGATAATAATGGCACCATGCGAGCTAACCAAATTCATGATCGACCACCTCAGCAAGATAAAAACCCCAACTTACATACGAACCACCCATGTTCTATTTGTGGGGTCTATGGACATTACACACACAATTGTCCCCATTTGGCACGATCTCGCCAACTCTTGAGTGAGGACGCCCAACGTCAAGGGCATGCCACACCTCCGACAACGTTAAAGCCACCGCAACCCAACACAAAAACTATGGTGTTGTAGAACCCCCTATCCATGCAAGGGGTAGTATCCACCCAACCTTTTGCACCACCTCAAGGGGCTTCTACACCACAACACCTACTTACTTACAATGATCCTATTAGTCAACCCACTGATTGAGTCACTCACCACCTTTTAATGATTTCTTCATCCAATATCAACCTTCAGACACGTCGCAACAAGTATGGTTCAACCACCAAGACCATTCTTGTGGACAAGGACACTACCACTAATCCCGTAGATCAATACTTATGTCTATCCTTGTCACTGCTAGAAGGGCCCCCCAAATCTCCCAAATTCCCTCTACACTGCATCACTAACAAACCCAAAGCTCATGCTACACCAAATTATAATATTGTAGATGACTTATCCTAGTCCCTTGCAGCTGTGTCAGCCTTAGAAGTTTTGAAAACTGTCCAGCACAACGTAAATCATTGTTGTCTTCCGTAGGTGTCATTGACCCTACTGACTCATGAGTGTGTCAGAAACAACCTCCTCCAACACTACCCCTCAGTATTCCAAAAATACTGGGGGAAAAAACACCCAAACCAACACCATGGAAAATACGACTAAAGCCATGAACTCCCCTCCTCCGGCATGAGCACCCCCAAATGTGCTTTTTGCGATGTTTTGGGCCACGCTACCCACACTTGTACGCACTTTCCCAACCTTCAAAAGCATATGAAGACGTTGCAGGATGACCCAAATATCCCGGTCGTTTAATTTCTAGCTAGTCCTCCACTGCATAAAAAATTGTTATGCACCAATCACTCCTACACCATCTGCGACGTTTACGACCATTACTTCCACCACTGTCCTGATTTATTAGAGTATCGGTTGGTGCTTCATGAGTTGCGTCAGTCGTGTTTAAAGTCCTTGATCACTATAATTGAGGATATCCACCCTCTGAAATCCTCCTCATCGGCTGAGGTTATAACCATTACATGGTTTTCACTTGTGACCCCTCTGTCCCATTTACCCCTTCCACTGATCCCTCTGACCCACCTATTCAACGTTTTTAAATAAATGAGGAAATCACATGTCCACAGCATGGAGGCAGGCCAAAAAAATTTTCTACTCATCATCATTGTCATTCTTATCATAGAAACTAGGGGCATCCAACCCATAGGGGGAATCCCCCATCATCATATCACCAATTTAGTGTTCTACGATGGCATGTAACCTCATGGTAGACCCCCCTTTGCTCAGCTGATCAATTCCCTATCGGTACCTCCCTAAGAGAACATCCACACCGCAATGACACCTCTAGGATAGGAGGCATAATAGATTACCTCAACACTGGGATATGGGGCATGCTCAATCATTTTAACCCTGCCCCATCACATATATCTTGGTATTTCAGTCATACTATCGCTCAACCCAACACATATGTGATCCATAATCTCAAACCCGATGCACATATCATGGGCACATTTCATTAACCCTACTCATTTTTTCACATTCATGATCTTGGCCATTTTCAAGGTCATGTGTCACTTCTATATTTGATTTTATTTCCATACACCTAGTCCTCCAACCTAGTGGTTCATCATCTATCCCCATTGCCGCATCCTTGGATCAGTGGGATCCCTTTCTATTTATAGCCCCTTTTTTCCTCTTTAGCTTCCTTTGAATGGGCCAGAGTCATTTGAAGTCTATTTTTTACATCATTTGCACCGCCGGATGAAGAATTTTGTTCCTGTGATGATGATTGAGATAATTTATCATGCTCCTCTCATTTTCCAACCATTTCCATTATGGACCCCTGCCTCGATTTTTGTTCCATCAAGCATGTTGGTGGCTCCTGGTATATTTTATATTTTTTCCCTCACAGTCTTATTCACGAGCCCCCCACTCCCTCCATATTGCAGCCAATTCATTATTTTTCCACCATTCATCTACTCACAACGAGGCCCCACCAATGTTACCCCTCACCTTTTTTCTTGGTCCACTCATACATGAACTTCATTTGAACACTTCATCCTTGCTTGACTTTTCGATCTGTTTGGTATATGTTTATCCCTCTGTTGGGTCGAGCAACTCCTTTTATGAAAAAAGCACTTAGGGAGTTTTTCTTAAGCTCTTTTCTGACTCCTCAAAGAATGAAAATATCACCATGCAATATTGCTTCCTTTCATTCTCGTTAACGTATCAGAAAAATGTGTATATCTAGTATAAGTTTAACCCTTTTCCAGACCTGGTAGACTACTTACGAAAAATGAATACTCTAGTCACATCGGATAAAATATTTATCCATTGCATAATTTTATGGTTTTTCAGGATTTGGGGACTAACATATGAAAAAGAACCCCCTTAGAGTCATCTTATTGCTTCCAAAATCTCTAAAATTGAAAGAGACCATGAGCATTCATTGTCCTAGGCTTGTATAAATCCACACAATGGTATCTTCTCACCATTTCAGAGTCTTCTTATCTCTTTTAGACTCCTTAAAATTGAAAGCACCCACGAGCATGAATCATCATGGGATCACACAAATCCACATGATGGTATCCTCTCAATCACACTTCTATCCCTTCTTCGATCTCCTTAAACCATGAAGAAGGCCCAAGCAGTGCATATCGACGCCCCAACAGATCAAATCTAGTCTCCCCATTATGGCAGCATCACCAGCATGGTCACCTTTGTTCAGAGTATTATGCGATGTGTCACCCTCATAGTCTCCTGATATCACTCATAAGTCCCCCCCTGAGCCCCCCCCCCCCTTCCCCATTTCCATCACAACTCCTGATCCCCTAAGCTATGATCCCATTCACTCGAATCTAGTGTCATATGCTTCCAGGTACATCCTACCATCATACTTTGAACAAAGAAAGTTTGAGTCCCATCAGTATATTTCCCTCATATTCCCTCCATAGTGTCCCAGTATCAGGTCCAATACTATTACATATTGGTTGTATACCTTGTGCTCCTATCAAGGAATCCTCATTGCATTGGTAGTTGTAGGTCTCCCTATGTCAATACCAACACATCTATTCTAGAGGATAGGCCCAGAGGTCCTTGTACCTTGGACTCATCTCCATCAGTTGTGAGTGCCTATGGACCCTCTAAGTAGGAGTCCTTAGTGCCTCTTAGCATAGTTGTTTCTCAAATGCTTGACTTCAACTCCATTATAGTACCATTGAGTTCAGATGAAATTCAGTGTACCTTTGAGATTCCAATTCTTAATTGTTGAGTCCATATAGTTTTTGTACCCCTTTAGATCCAGAAGAGCATCAATTGTTATGGTACCGCATTCAGTATGGATGCTATTGTTCCCATTTCGAGCTCTTCAGATCAGTCATGACCATGAGTATGTCCCAATTTTGTGTCCCCTCTGGACCATTATGATGTACACATCAGTTCTCTATGTATTGTTCACGTCTCCTTCGGGCCTCACAATTATTTGTATACGAGCATGGGTAATCCTGCCTCATCCATATCTTTGATATTATATGTTCCTCATCCATTATTAAGGTGATGTATTTACAGTTTTAGCCCTTGCAGTTCGTATGAAGCATTTGTTCTAGTCTCCAACCAATCTCTGCTCTCCGCCATCACAATGCTCACACCCATGGAAAAATTTAGAACCTATTATGTCTATCAGCCATATGATGAGCTCCTTCCCTCACACATCTGGGGGCAATCTGTTAACACCCAAAAATTGTTCGCCTAGCTCATCCCCCTAGTTACATAACCCATTTATCACTTTTTCCTACATTTTTGGCCTCAAGAAACCCAAAAATACATAAGTTGGTAACCAAGTGGGAAAAGAATCAATTATTTCCCTAAAAAATAATTAAATTCCTTCAAAAAGTCAAAATCCCCAAAAACGAAAATAAAAGAAAAAGGAAAAAGGAGAGAAAACTCAAAATACCACGAACCAATAGTAGTGGTTCCCCAATACCATGCGCCAATACTCTACCACCCAAAATTGCTATAAAAAGGTGATGGAGGCCCCCCATTTCATATGATTCATTCTTCCTACCATTACTCAACCAAAATCGCTACTAAACCCTAGCTTCCACATTTGAGCTTTTGTTTCCATAGTTGAGCTTGGCCACCACCTTGAGCATTTGGTAGTGTAGTTAGTGTTTTTACACTAACTAGTGTAGAAATCCACTTACTAAGTGTTGTGAGCTACATAGTAATAAGTTCGTGAATATGGGTGTGTGTGCATGCAAATGGAAATAGCATAAAGTAAAAATATGAAAAATTTACTGCAGTAAAAATGAAACTAAACTGAGCATTAAGCATCAATTTCATGAAACATTTAGTAAACAGGGGTTATGAATAAAATAATACTTTTTCATTTGTATTATGTAAAATATATTTATAGTGGTTTTTTACTTCAAAGTGGCAAGTAGATGTTGGGGGCCCTTGCAGCCATATAAATTGTGATGCTCCGGGTCTCGAGTGTCTCTGATTCTCCTCCAAATGCTCAAGGTGGTGGCCAATATCAACTATGGGGACAAAAGCTCAAATGTTGAGGCTAGGGTTCCATAGTGATTTTGGCAGAGTAACGATAGGAAGAATGAATCATGTGAAATGGGGGCCTCCATCACCTTTTTATAGGAATTTTGGGTGGTGGAGTATTGGCCCATGGTATTGGGAAACCACTAGTATTGGTTCATGGTATTTTGAGTTTTCCCTCCTTTTTCTTTTTTCTTTTTTTTTCTTTTTGTGGGATTTTGAATTTTTTGAAGGAATTTAATTATTTCTTAGGGAAATAATTGATTTTTTCCCATTTTTTTACCAACTTAGGGATTTATGGTTTTTGGGAGGCAAAAAATGTAGGAAAAAAGGGGTAAATGGGTTATTTGACTAGGGGGCTGAGGTAGCTGAATTTTTTTTGGGTGTTAACAAGGGGAAGGGGGTATGGACATATGATGCTTATAATAAGACATGCTTTAACATGAAGGAAATTATAATGTGGGTAATTCATGACTTTCCTACTTATGCAAATATGGCTGCTTGCACGAACAAAGGTTATAATGCATGTCCCATATGTGGAAAGAATGCAGAATCAAAATACCTCAGGTGTAGTAAGAAGTGTGTTTAAATGGGACATAGGATATTTCTTCCACAAAATCATAACTTTTGTTCACAAAAGGGACCATTTAATGGGAAGGAGGAGCACCTTTACGCCCCTCCAACTGTTGATGTATTTGTAACTTCGGAAGATATTCACTTGTATATTGTATGTATTACATTTGTACTTTATTGTATCCCCGAGGGAGATGTGTTATTCCTCCGATCGGAAGTGTCGTCATTTGTATTTGCAAGTGTCGCAAGTTTTATTGTAAGTGTTGTAACTTATATTTGATGGGTTATAAGACCACCTTAGTGGGATCAGCCCTGTATGAGTTAAGTGGAAGGGTTATTAGACTCCCTCAGGGATTTGAAACAGTTAGGGTAAAAGGAAGGTCAAGTTAAAGTATAAATAGAGTGGTTGCACCAATCTATTTGCTCATTCACTCACACATCCAACTCGCATAGTTGAGAGAGAGGAGTGTGCACAAGTGGAGGAGGAGTAGCTGCTGGAGACATATATCTTTTGGGGTTTTATATTTTTGATCTTTGTATTGGTGCTTATTCTATCTCCGAGGAAGTTGTGGGGTTTTTCACCTTCTTGGTTCTCCCCGGTGAAATGCTTTGTGTCTCTTGTCTCTTATGTTTGATATGCTGTAAATGTTGTTATCTTAGTTAAGATCCTAGATCATATTGAATTAAATGACGAAAAACTAACATGGTATCAGAGCTGACCTGAGAAGAAGACATTGTCCAGCTATAGAAGCTAGGGCTTCTTGATGTTTTGGTTTCTCTCCACAGATCTTCAACAAAAGGAGGCTAGTCTAAAGAAAGGTTTTGCATAGAAAAACCTAGTCATTGTGGCACTTTCTCTATAAATCCATTTTTGCGAAGGTTCAGGATCTGAAATTTTGACAGGCTGAAGATAACATGTCCCTATACCTTATGTCCAAATTTCAGCATCCGATTCGTTGTACTTTGTGATTTATGATCCGTACAAGTTAGGGTTTCTGCCTCTTCTAGAATACAGTCCTAAATAGGTGACCTAGGGAAAAAGGTCACATATTGGGCTGAGAAGCTCCAGATGGAATTCAGTAAAAAGTGGAATTTAGGGAACAGACTGTAGTTTCACACATCCTATTTTCAGAGGTCGAAGTTGAAACCGTGAAACGTGGCACTCCGTACAAGTTTGATGTACTGTTTCATCCCATAAACAGGTCATGTTGCGTCACTTGGAATATCTTTCTCATAGAGAATGCAATAAAGCTCAAATCTGTGGGGTTGGAAAGATGACAAGTCATTCTACCACAGACCGAAGTTTCAGACCCTGAGGATCCAAAATTTTAGAGTTGCACCAGAAACAATATGGAATATATTTCTTTCGAAAACAGAATTGGATTCTGAGCATTTCCATTTTTGGCTTGTCACTACTGTGGGAAATTAGTGCTTTTGACAGAAGTGGAATTTTGGAGTGCCATCAGCAAAAGATTTCTCGCCTCATAAAAATCAAAATTTAGAGATCAAGATCGAATTTTTTGGTTGGGTAGAACCCCGGGATATATCAAACCCTAGTTCAGGTTTTGGACCTGAAAACGAGAAAACTAGAAAACCAGATTTTGACAGAAGTTGCAGATCCAAAATTTGTAGGTCAATTTTGAGGGGTAAATTATTGGAGTTTTCAAAATCTGAGCACACCAACTCACTCACCTCAGCCAATTGCATCTCCCTGTCCAAACAGAAGTTTGAAATTTCAATTTTGATCTTTTAGGGTTTCTCTGACAAACCCTGTTATGTACCCCACCTGCTAACCCAATGCAAGGAAGGGAACATGGCACTAATAATCTGGGCATTTCATAAAACTCATCCCACTACTTAGAATCATAAGAATTTAAACATTAGTGTGCAGATACAAATTAGACAATATGCACAGCAGAATTTAAATCTAATCCACACACACAATTCATGCCCATCCAGCATATCAAAATAATCATTAATTAAACATTGCAGAAGTAAATACATAGACAGAAAATACTTAACTTCATTGTGTGATTGTCCCAAGCAACTAGCTATGTCGCTACAACGTTCCACCCAGCCATAGGCTCTTCGACAGCTTATACTGAGTCTGTCTGAAGGCCACCCCCGAGTTGGGCATGATTCTCACAAGGAAAGGGAACATTCCAGCTCCCACGCAGCCCATTAACCATTTCATCTCATCCAAGCTAGTCCAACTGGGTTTATCACGCTACACTTGAACCCTGGAGGCTTACACTCAAGCTCAAGCCAAAGATATCGATACCCATAACCCATACCCAACATACTCTTCTCTCACACAACATGCACAGACATGGGGCAGGGATACACAATTCAAACAATGGGATTTTACAAATAATATGGCCATAGGTTTTCCCCAAATCGTGGGCACCCCAAAACGGATTGGGAGAAGGAAATTCGACCATAGGGGAGAAAACGATTTCTTCCACAGATATGACAGCATTCCATGGGCCAACGAGCCTCTCTACACCCCCAAATCGATTTCCTCTTTCTTCCCAACTGCTATACCACAAAAAAAAACGTTGTTCTCTACTGGGAGAATGAAGGAAAACACAACCCGCATGCCTGGAAAATGCCCAGGTAGCTCTAAACTCCTAAGGGAGAAGGAATGATCATGGATTATGGCTTGGGGGAGAAACACATGGCTCTTTTCTTGCCCCAAGAAGCAAAACGCGAATTCCCATGAAGGGTGGCTTGCCCATACCTGAATTTGGACAGCCATACCTCCCTATTCCCAAGGCATTAACTACCTCAACCAACTCTTGGGAGAAATCAATGGTTGGGTACAAAAGTCAACATGGGTAGTTGAGGGTTTGATGGGTTCTCTCATTGACACTTGGATTGACCTGATTGGCTCAAGGGTTTGAATGTTTTCCCTACCAATTCCTTTTGAGATCATGCCCCCATCTCTTTGTTACATTGCATAACTAGTTGTGGGTATTTTTATTAAAATGCATATTACATGATATTTGAATTTCCAATGTGCATGGCTAGCACGCAAATCATATGCATCACTAAATCAATGGCGGGGCCTTGGCCTTGAGCTCCTCACCATGATTTCATAACAATAATACATCATTTATAATGTTAATGCCATGGGGTCAAACTGGGGACATTACATTCCCCTGCCCTTGGAATAACACCGTCCTCGGTGTTCCAACACTTCGGACTATATACCCGCTTTACACATGATTCAAAATTCACAAAATGTGACAGGTCTGTCCTACGTTTCATCCCTTTACTTTGAGCTTTCAGGACCCATTCCTTTGGCTTCCACAATCATTCCTGCTGGCTTTGGTCTTCCAGCTCTACAGGTGGGCATTGCTCCCGAGCAATCCCTTTTCTTTATTCACCTTCTAGCTGATTCACAAGTATAGAATTTCATGGATGCCATCCTTCTTGTTGTCCCGAAAACTATTTGAGGAAGACTTCTAGCCAAAACAAATAGCTTTTGGCCTGCTACCATGATCAATGTGCACAACTGGCTCTCGCTTTTCTCACTAGCAATCATTTGGCTAGTAACAGCTGCAACAATGGACTTCAATGTCTCTCCTGTGAGACTTATCATGGCAATTCCTGTCAGGACAAGCATAACACAATGTTAAAATTAGTCAATTAATTGCCTAATTGACATGGAACGTCCATGCTTTACTCATGAGACTTCCACACATTTCATGCTTTCCCAATATACACAGGAACTCTTCATGTTCATCCTTTCACCGGAAATAACTATTTCAGCATTCACAATTAATTTCAAGCAATTAAACACAATTGGTTTTCATTTATGACATGCACTCAACAGTCTTTTGTTTCTGAGATGCATCAATCAAAAAGGAAAGAGAAGAGTAAGAGTTTCCCCCTCTTAGTCTTGTTCCAATCCGGAGCCACACCATCACTGGTGGTTCTATGCTCCTTAGCCTCTTTCACTTCAATGTGAATGCTTGACGTGCCATTTCTTGGTTATGACACTTTAGTGTCTAAGGTCTGTCTAATGCCTTTCAACTAGGGAACCCTTCCCCATTTTTGCTTACAGAACCTTTGGCTGCTAGGACCCACACAGTTCCACTAGCACCATCTTTCATTACTTCCCATACTGAGCTCTCTTTAGGACGGTCACATGTCCACATGCATCTCTAGGATTCCTTCATAATCCTTGCTTCCAGTAATACCTACACTCAAACATTTAATCAATTCACATGTTTAGTTCATTTTCATATGGTTTATCTCTAGACATGAGTTTAGGAAATCATAACCAAATCATATACACATGTATATTCATAAGCAAGAAGCTGCAAGGTAACTGAATACTTATCTGTATTGGATGTCTTTACTTGATTTCACGGGATCCTTCTTTTCTTTACGAGCCTTGGATTTCCCGTGAACACAATAACGAATGTTGGGCCAGCACGTAGGCTACTCCACAATCATTCGAATAGGCAATCCCAGGCCAGTACGCTGACTGGGTTTATCAATCATTTCCTTTAGCAATATGCTAGGCCAGTGCTCTGACTGGTTTTATCAATTGTTTAAGGGGTGTTGGGCCAGCGTACATGCTGTTCTACCATATCAAGTAGTTAATGCCCAACTAGTCACTCTCTGGGCTTATCAAGGACTTTATAGTGTCCAACCAGCTACTCCTTGGATTTCTCAATAATTTATATCACCCACTCATTTACTCTCTGGATTTACCAGCAATTTATAGTCTTTCAGGGTCTTGCCTTCCTGCAATGACCAAGGTTTCTAACAAAGAAACAATAATGTATCAGCTTAGCTGTTAAAAGATTTATACCAAAAATCTTCATTATTCCAAACAAGACATAAATGAAAACAAATACTTATCTGTATTGTGCGTTTCCCCTCTGGTCCATAGGATCCCGCTTCGCTTTGCAAGCCTTGGAATTGCCTATGGACTTGGATAGGAATCTCAGGGTTTTCAGTCAGTCTTGGCACCCGCCCTCCTACTGCTGACCCAATAGGCATCACAAGGTCTTCAGTCAGTCTTGGCGCCTGCCCTCCTACTGCTGACCCAATAGGAATCTCAGGGTTTTCAGTCAGTCTTGGTGCCCACCCTCCTACCGCTGACCCAATAGGAATCTCAGGGTTTTCAGTCAGTCTTGGCGCCCGCCCTCCTACTGCTGACCCAATAGGAATCTCAGGGTTTTCAATCAGTCTTGGCGCCTGCCCTCCTACTGCTGACCCAATAGGCATCTCAGGGTTTTCAGTCAGTCTTGGTGCCCACCCTCCTACTACTGACCCAATAGGCATCTCAGGGTTTTCAGTCAGTCTTGGCGCCTACCCTCCTACTGCTGACCCAATAGGCATCTCAGTGTTTTCAGTCAGTCTTGGCGCCCGCCCTCCTACTGTTGACCCAATAGAGATTTCAGGGTTTTCACCAATGTCACCACACCTTCTTGCACCATAACCCTTCACACATACAGCTCTTCATTGATACAAGGACGCCACTCCTTCTCTTGTGCAAATCGGTGGTTCCTTTTAGGAACTTTATAGGTGACTTTCTGGACTGCAGGTTAGCATGACCCCACTCACACAAGGATGATACCTCTTCTTATTACATAGCTCTTTGGGCCTGTCCACCCCTTATGCTAATATTTTGCGTGAGCATGGAAAGGTTGCCAATTCCTATACAGTCCTTTTTGCGTACCCTTCTTTACTTTGCCTCTTAATGTGCAGCATCAATCTGCATTTGTGTAGGCTGACAACACAAGAAGTATATGCAAGATCATCATTATTGCTGTTCAATTTTTGTAACCATAATCCATATCATTCACTATCAAGTATTGAAACACCAGGAATGCATCCATTCCCTTAGGGTGTAGTCAATATTGAAAACCCTAACATAAATCAGCACCAGAAAGGCGTGCACTCCTTACTGATGTGAACTATGAAGGTCCTAATCATACTTCAAGCAGTCTGCCATAATGGAAATAAAATCAAAACATGCCCTGCATATTAACTCTAATAATTGGACATGCATGTATGTATATATATATATCATTCAGGGTTTATGGAACACTTATCCATTTTGCAGACGTTATTTCTCTTCTTTAATGAGGAATGGAGGCTCCTTCTCTGAGTTGACTGTCCCTCGGTTTGCCATCCCAATTCCTTATGATGTTATATAACCTTCATATGTCCTACTGACATAATCTTCACCATCCCACTCATATTGTTTGCCACTCATGTAGTGCAGATGAGACATTAATAATGTCTTATGGCGTTTCATCTGAAACCCATTTTCAAATCATGGAATCTCTCCCCATGAAGTTTGGCTTCTGCAGGCCCACTCTCATGGTCTTACTGCAATGTGTCTTCCTGGCACACTTATTGAACAACCAAACAGTTAGCAACATTTAACAATACAATTCAAATCTGATTGTTCCATCACCAAACAATGGCACTAATAATTAAATTCAGTATGAATTTGCAACTCTGTCTACTACAGAAATTGGTTGTCTTATCCATGAGGCGATCCTCATATTGTTTGGCTCCTATAAGTGACACCACTCTGCCCTGATGGTCTTATGCCCACTGCCATACATGAGCATCCACTTACAGCATGTCCTCCTGACACATTTTCATATAAGCCAAATAGTCATTAGCAACTATTAGCAAAATTTCAAATCCGAAACATTTACAAATCTGAGATTTACAATTGTTCTTACTAACAGAACTTAGAGCTCTCGACCATGAGATTCCTTCTCATAAGCTCTAAATCAAATTTTCAAATCTGTTTCTCACAGAAATTTGATTTGCAATTGTGATATTATTCTCATAGTCATATCATTCATACAACTTTGTCCTTCCACAGAGCATTCTAGTAGCCCATCGATCATGATTGGGCTCTTCATGCACTTACTATTTCGCATTCATAACAGCCCATGAAATGGTCCTAGAATTATCATCAATTCATTATTTATTTTGCAATAACATATGCATCATCCCTATGCATTCATACAATGCATCACAAAATTTATAAGATCTCTTAATGCACATCTACTCAATGCTACCTTGCATTGTTTCATGAGTACTATGCATTCAAGCATATTATGATCGAAACATGACTATCTCATATAACTTGCATTACCATAATCAGGACCACCAGTCCTCACTTGCTTTGGTTATTAAGCACATAACCAACATACACATGGCATGATATAAATTCATATGAATGCATTGAGATTTCTAAACAGTCATAGGGTGTAAGGATCATTTCCTTCACTTACCCACACCTTACCAAGCTTGGTAGGTTTACAATCCCAATCGGTATTCAATATCACATGCAAACTAACTCAACATAACTCAAACATAGTTGAAGAGATCTTACCAAATCCTTTTTCAACATTCATGCAATTTGGCACCAATAATCATTACTTGCATGGTTACCATTAACATCGCTTGATGTGACCTGATCAATTGGCCTCTTACCGAGGCTGCTCAGTCCTTTTGCCAACTTTATGATCATAGGTTTGTTGCACCATCCTTCCTGCATAAGGTTGTTGGCTTCATGCAACAACATCCTCAGCACATTTAGCCATGCTCTTTGTTATCTTTGGTCCTACAACCAATACCAACATCAATAGTGATTATCAACCACAATATTCTCCATTAGTGGTTCATTGCATATGCAGACTTCATTATTCTACCAATATGCAATATCCCATTTATGCACAAGCATTTCCCTATGCACTATGCAATGTTTGTTAAGATGCCATCTAGTGCATATACATCTATGTAATCCCTTACATTTTTAACATTTTTATGCCATATGACAATTTCATAATTATAAGTATGATAACAAACAGGGGTTTAAAGAATTCTTCCCTTTTCGATCTCTCATTGTAACGTGGAATTCCTCTTCCATATCATGCAATTGTAGAAATTGCCCATATTGACCACAAAATTTGTTTGTCAAAACAGCCGCTGGCACTCTTCTGCACTAAATATCTATGATATATGTAGACCTCATTCAAACTCTGCTCATGCATCATTGTTCCCTGCTAGACAAGCTTTCCAATGCCTATCTTCATGCTCCATTTTGACATCAGGTGTGGAAACTGCATCTCTTCAAAAATGACAACTTTCACTCCAATTATGCACATTTTACACAGTTGCATTTTGGTTCAGAATGCCGACTTTAGCCACCTGCGGAAGAAAATATATGAGGAATCACAAAAACTTATCTATCGGGCGAAGTTAGTCCATATAACAAGGAACACTCAGCAATTCACGAATTTCAATTCCGATGCACCATTCATCTTCTATGAATTTATGGGTTTTACTACTTCTCACTTTTCACATTTTTCCAAAATTTCAAATTTTGGGCCAAAAATGGCTATCTCCCAAACGGTGCATTTCTAAGAAATCTTCATCTAACGGAAACTGTTCATCTTAATGAGAATATGAAATGTCTAGTTTAGTAATTTTTTTGATTCCCACATCTAGGGTCACTTTTATTGTTCACCAGCTTTTCAAAATCCCGAAAAAGTGGCCCAGAATAGTGCTTTTTAGCCTTCTTGCTTACCCCGACTTCACATCCCTTGGAGTTTGGCTCCAAGATTCTAAACTTAACATCGTGTCTACTTCATGGCCGCGCCTGATCAATTTTATCTCAAACTGACCTTCCGTCAAGCCTCGGAATTTCGTCCTTTAAAAGTCACTATTATCCATTTTCTGTAAAATCGGAGTGTAATGGGCTCAGGGTCTTCAATGGTTCTTTCATGGCCTTCGTCAATGGCCTTCGATCCCCACAGGAATCATTCCATTCTGAGCCCAGATGTTCCTTCTATCCAAAAATCAAGTTTTGGTCACTTTACTCTTTTTTTTTTTTTAATCTTGCTGCCGTTGCAGGACAGTTCACTGAATGCTCTCACAATTGCGGAGCCATTCGGCAAATGCTCCCGCAGTTGCGGAGCGATTCAGCGAATGCTCCCGCATTTGCAGAGCCATTCGGCAAATGCTGCCGCAGTTGTGGAGCCATTCGGCGAATGCTCCTGCAATTGCGGAGCGATTCGGTGAAGTCTTCCGCAGTTGCGGAACGACTTGCGGAACTCTTCCACAATTTTGGAAGAGAATTCCTTCCACAAATTTCGGAAAAGAATTCCTTCCAAAAATTTTCTTTCGATGCCAAACACTTAGAAAATTTTTCCGCTGTTTCGGAACAGTTCACCGAATTCTTCCACGTTGCGGAACAACTCGCAGAATCCTTCCGCAGTTTCGGAAGAGAATTCCTTCCGCAATTTCGGGGCGGTTCGCGGAACTCTTCCAAAATTTCGGAACAATTTCCCGAACTCTTCCGCGTTGCAGAACGCTTCGCGGAATCTTTCCGCACTTTCGGGATGACTTCCCGAATTCTTCCCGAAACAGACTTAAACAAAATTTTTCAAAAACACTTGAAACAATTTCCGAGTTCCTTCTTTTCTACTTCCGGTGATGATTGCTGCCCAACAGAAGGTAACCTTACCTCTGCAACTATCCAACTGAGCCAGCTAGTCTTAATGCTAGTACCTGTGGTGATTAGGAAGGGATCTTCCCTTGTAACTGTAATTGGATTTGGCCCATAGAGGCCCAATGCTGCAACCAGCAGCTCTGATACCAAATTGTTATGTACCCACCTGTTGACCCAATGCAAGGAAGGCAACATGGCACTAATAATCTGGGCATTTCATAAAACTCATCCCACTACTTAGAATCATAAGAATTTAAACATTGGTGTGCAGATACAAATTAGGCAATATGCACAGCGGAATTTAAATCTAATCCACACACACAATTCATGCCCATCTAGCATATAAAAATAATCATTAATTAAACATTGCAGAAGTAAATACATAGACAGAAAATACTTAACTTCATTGTGCAATTGTCCCATGCAACTAGCTATGTCGTTGCAACGTTCCACCCAGCCATAGGATCTTCGACAGCTTATACTAAGTCCGTCCAAAGGCCACCCCCGAGCTGGGCATGATTCTCATAAGGAAAGGGAACATTTCAGCTCCCACGCAGCCCATTAACCATTTCATCTCAGCCAAGCCAATCCAACTGGGTTTATCAGGCTACACTTGAACCCTGGAGGCTTACACTCAAGCTCAAGCCAAAGCTATGGATACCCATAACCCATACCCAACATACTCTTCTCTCACACAGCATGCACAGACATGCGGCAGGGATACACAATTCAAACAATGGGATTTTACAAATAATATGGCCATAGGTTTTCCCCAAATCATGGGCATCCCAAAACGGATTGGGAGAAGGAAATTCGACCATAGGGGAGAAAATGATTTATTCCACAGATATCACGGCATTCCATGGGCCAACGAGCCTCTCTACACCCCCAAATCGATTTCCTCTTTCTTCCCAACTGCTATACCACAAAAAAAAACGCCCTTCTCTATTGGGAGAATGAAGGAAAACACAACCCCCATGCCTGGAAAATGCCCAGGTAGCTCTAAACTCATGAGGGAGAAGGAATGATCATGGATTATGGCTTGGGGGAGAAACACATGGCTCTTTTCTTGCCCCAAGAAGCAAAACGCGAATTCCCATGAAGGGTGGCTTGCCCATACCCGAATTTGGATAGCCATACCTCCCTATTCCCAAGGCATTAACTACCTCAACCAACTCTTGGGAGAAATCAATGGTTGTGTACAAAAGTCAACATGGGTAGTTGAGGGTTTGATGGGTTCTCTCATTGGCACTTGGCTTGACCTGATTGGCTCAAGGGTTTGAATGTTTTCCCTCCCAATTCCTTTTGAGATCATGCCCCCATCTCTTTGTTGCATTGCATAGCTAGTTGTGGGTATTTTTATTAAAATGCATATTGCATGATATTTGAATTTCCAATGTGCATGGCTAGCACGCAAATCATATGCATCACTAAATCGATGGCGGGGCCTTGGCCTTGAGCTCCTCACCATGATTTCATAACAATAATATATCATTTATAATGTTAATTCCATGGGGTCAAACTGGGGACATTACAAACCCTAACCTAGATCCAGATCTAGTTTTAGCAAATCAAGTGGTAAGACTAAATATTTTATTTCCATTTGTGTTTCTCATTAAGATGTCTCACCACACCAAGCTTGAGGATAAGCTTGAAGGGGCTGATAAATTATGAGCATGGAATAATAGGATTGGGTTAATCCTAGAAGAGAATGAATTCGACACCTACATAAGTGAAGAGGTTCCAGTTCCAGAGGGAGATGAGGCTAAGGCCTTACATAAGAAGAACTTGGTTAAGGCCAAAAGAATCATTGCAGATTCTATCAAAGACCATCTCATACCACATGTGTCTTCTCTAAAGACACCTAAGGAGATGTTTGATTCCTTGACCAAGCTGTTTGAAGGAAAGAATATAAATCAGAAGATGACATTGTGAAACCAATTGAAGAGTATGAAGATCCGGAATGGAGAGACCATCCAATCCTACTTTACTAGGGTCTCTCAAATCAAAGAACAACTTGAAGCTGTGGATGAAGTGGTGGAGAATGGATAAATTGTGATGATCACCTTGAATGGTATTTCTAGGTCATTGGATTCCTTCATTCAAGGAATTTGTGCTAGGAAGAAGCTCATCACATTCAGTAGGTTTTGGGAGGAATGATCACAGGAAGAAGCTCGAATTGTAGCTCGAGAAAAAAATATGGATAATGAAGACTAGGCTCTCACAACACACACCAGGAAGAATAACCATCAGAGAGAGCATCCTCATAACAAGGATGGTAAATACCACCACCAAAATCGGAGGAGAACTTTGGATCCATGAGAGATCTTTCTCGCATTCGATATTATACTTGTGATGAGAAGGGACACTATTCCAGAGATTGTCCCAGGAACAAAAGAAACTCGCACAAGAAGTAGAACAACAAGAGAAGACATCATGCTCACACTGTAGAGGGTGATGAACTTCCAAGGAAGAGAACCAAGGAAGACAATGAAGATTCTTTAAGTGATGAAGCATATGTATTGTAATGAAGTTGTTAACACCCATATATTTTTTACAATATGCAGTTGAATGGAAGGGATGGAGGTTCAAAATGTACTTGGTAGAGAACCCGAGATATCCCTCATGCTCCAGAGCTACGTGCTAATGGGTAAGGATAAGGGGTCTAAGAAGGACCAAATGTGCAAATTATGGGAAAATGTTGAAGTGTGGGTATTAATAGGCGAGAATCACACTTTATAACCCATAGTCTGCTGGTCCAATAATGAGAGACTAAACATCACACAAATCTACGCCGCCGATTAAGTGAGGGGATAGGATCCAGAGTCCTATATGGAATACCGCACAACCAAGTTGCGAGGAGGATAGGAAAAAGGGTGAATGCGATTAGCCTTTCCCACCAGCCAAGTGTCAGCCACAAATGATATTGCAGGAAGAATTGATAGAAGGCCATATATAATATCCGGCGCATCCATGGCTCGGACGGCGAAAGGGGTCACATTAATGGATCTCATAGCTGATTGCATGAAGAAGTAGCACGTAGGATAGAGAAATAGTGGATGTGATGAACCTTTCCCGCCTGCCAGATGTCAACCCTAGAGCCCATCACATAGAGGAATAAATCGTAGTAGGGACCACTTGGGTTCATGCGATGCCGCCTTATGGAGAAGTGTGGATAAGATGAACAACGTAGATGAAAAGTGTCAATCAGATCCGATGGTAAAGAAGAGTAGGCTATCAAATCAAAGGATAAAGAAGCAGCCGATCTGACAGTAGGGAATAGGAATGTGAGAAACCAATGGTGGATATTAAAGGACATCATGTAAAGAAGGGCGGGAGTTATGTTAGCACGATTATATATATAAGAAACAACCGTGAGGTTTAACATTTGTTCTCGAAGTTTGTCGAAGTCAGGAGGTCCCTCCGCGTGTGGCAGACGATGAAGGTGACATAACCGTCAGTAGCCTGTTCAGAGCTTCTAAACCGACAAGTAGGGCCTTGTAACCATCATTTCTCTTAAAAGTTGAATCTTTGGTCATAAGATGGGATATGAATAGGCTTCTACCAGCTATAAAGTTAGGGTGGCCCTAGAAGATAGGGACACGGATGTGTTTGACCCATGCATTCGACTCTCTGTCCCTGAAATTAAAACAAGGTTAGATGCTTTGCATGAACAGGGTCTGGACATACACAGGTTTTTTAGGTCGTCTTTTATTTTCTTTTGCTTATACCAAGTACCCTCTTTCCCTGATTTTGTAACATGGTGATCCGTGAATTACTCTGAGTCCACAAGGGTAATCATGGATGCCCCCAGGTCTAAAGTTGTTTGCGTTTTAGATGCGTTGGTTGTAAACAATTCATTTTTTGTCCCTGAGTCACAGTACCAGGAGTCGAAAAGCTTTTCAGAAGAGTCTGTGGTTTCCCTGTTCCGTCAAATCACCCTAGAAAGCCGTCGAACTTTCCTAACCACATGTCTGAAACCTCACTTCGAATTTACAGAAAATACGTACCCCTTGGACGTCAACCATTTTGATGACGATTCCCAGTTGGTTTTCTCACTGCTAGCTCAATTCTTAGGCTTAGATACTAACCAATGGGTAACGGAGGTCCAGCTGAGTCTACTTTTTAGGATTAGTATTTTTTTAGCGAGGTCTGACACTGGACTCATCTCACCTCTTAGGTTTGATGAATTTTTAGCAAAAAGAATGCATGTATAGTTGGGAAAATTCCTGAATACTAGTTTTTTCAGATACCAGACACAGCTTATGAAGATGATTCTGTACAGTAATGCGGAAGGCCCACATTTTCACCCTTTACTTGATACGAATGCTTTGCTACACAATGTGTTTGACTATTTCAACTGTGTCTTACACCCTGTGTATAAAGTCATTTTTTTAGCGAGGTCTGACACTGGACTCATCCCACCTCTTAGGTTTGATGAATTTTTAGCAAAAAGAATGCATGTATAGTTGGGAAAATTCCTGAATACTAGTTTTTTCAGATACCAGACACAGCTTATGAAGATGATTCTGTACAGTAATGCAGAAGGCCCACATTTTCACCCTTTACTTGATACGAATGATTTGCTACACAATGTGTTTGACTATTTCAACTGTGTCTTACACCCTGTGTATAAAGTCATTTTTGCGGAGGGAATGCCTAGAGTACTGCCCGAGATGAAGTTAATGATGCAATTAAAGGATGAAGTGGCCGTTAGAGACTGGTTCCTTTTGAAAGATGCTACAGTCATTAGGATGTATGGTTTTGTGAAGGAACCTTATGTTTTTCCTTCCTTTCTGACATTAAGAATCTTTGCCCTGGAATTTATCAGGCAGAAACTTAGCTTGGAGGAGGCACTGTTCTAGCAGTTTAAAAAGGGCACTGATATAAAATACCCTTGGAAGGTAGGTCCTTTCATTGTAAAGAGCAAGGAGGCTTTACGTGAGATAGAGGAATTAATGAGACTTATAGGGTTCAAAAAGAACGTAGCTATTGAATATGACCCCCTACATGTCATTTCTAGAAGAAGGAAGGAGTGTAACCTAAAGGCTTTCAAACACAAGGATCCAGAAAGGGAACTCAGGGGACGGAACCTGCTACAATGGGAACCCGAGGTAGAAGAAGTTCTAGGTTTGCAAGAAAGAGACCCTGTGATGTCTGATGCTGTAATGAATATCAAACAGGTGCCAGACACTGGGGAAGTGGGCTGGAAGAGAGATCTGGAGGAAATTCAGGATATGGATACTGAAATGGGGGTTGTAGATAAACGACCTAGGATGGTAACACAAGCTGAGGTGTTTGATGAAAATACTCAGGTCGAGCCATTTGTTTCCCTCATGGAAGAAGAATTGGTTGGTGGGACACCCTAGGAAGATTTGACTGTCTGGATGGATAATGAAAAAGAGGATAATGAGGGGTCTCCAACCCCTGAAGTTCAAATAAGAGAATACAAGTTTCAGGATGTTAAAGAAGGTGAGAACAGTAGTAGATTCCGATTTAAATCTGATCTGTGTGAGCAATATAAACATAATTGATAGGTCTCGGCCCAGAAGCTTTTTGACTTGATGCCGAGAGCCAGTAATTTGTCCAAGACTAAGACTTCCTTATTAACCAGTAGAGATGAGAAGGATAACACTTTAAATTTAGCAGTATTGACAGAAGCCAAGGTAACAGAGATGAAGCTCAGATGGGATACGATACCAGTACCTGAAAAGATCCATTTTCACAAACAGATTGGTGATCTTATCCATGTTGATTTTGTGAAAGCGGCATTGAGAGGTGATAACTTGGAAGTTACTGTAGCGAAGTTAGAGAATCAGCTAAAGCAGGAAAAGCTTGAAAACCGAGCCCTTCAGCAACATGTAAAAAAGTTACAAATTGACATGGTTGGAGTTGACAGGGGAGGAAAAGCCACGAAGCAGCTACTAGCTGATAAAGAAAAGCTAATTTCAAACCTGTAGAAAAAGGAAAAAGTCTCTAACACCCAGCTGATCCATGCCCCCGAGGAAACACAATTTGAAATACAAAGGGAGGCTTTATCTAAGGAATTGGATGATTGTAAAGCAGAAATATTGAAGCTTGTTGAAGAGAAAGATAATTGGAAAAAGGAGAAAATAAGCCTCGAAAAGCAACTTGAATATCTAAGAAGTAACTTCTCCAGTCTGAACATGCAGCCTACAAATGTGAGTCAAGGTGGTGATGAAGATAGTACCAATAATAGGACACAGGCTATGTCACATGTCAGCCTGAGAGATAGTGAGATCAAGGAGCTAAGGGTAAGAGTGCAGAAACTAGAAGAAAAGAATAAGAAGCAGTAGGAGGAGACAAGTGCCCTCTGGGAGAAGCAGATGGAATCGATTGAGAAGAATAAAAAACTCACTCGCCAAGTTGCAGGGTAGGCTGCTATGCAAGGGTGTAGACATTTGGTGTGGGATAGGGTATTTAAAGAGGCTGAAGGTTTTTGGCCATACTTGGAGTTCATAAGAGTCAAGGAGAATACAATCAGTGATGGTTTGTCAGGATGTGTAGTCGCGAGAGAAAATTTAGCCCGAAAACCCAAAGAAACAACTTTGAGTGTTGTTTCCTTTTTAAATGATTTGTCAGAAGAAGAAAAGATCAGGTTAAACATTGGGAACCATATCGTGACAATCGCTATAGCTCAAGGAGTTTTGGGAAAGTATGATTAGGTGGAAAGCATGTAGGCCAAAGCAGAATATATGAAAAGGCAGGTGGTAGACTTTATAAGATCATTTGGTAAGCTAAATGAAATGGGACTACCATTCGTTTGGGATGATAATCTAGAGCAAATCTCTAAAAATGCTTACAAACAGAAGATCTAGGCTATAATTGTCACATCCCCATCTTGACCCTATCACATTAAAATTGTAAATGATGTAATCTTGTTATATAATCATGGTGAGGAGCTCAAGGTCAAGGCCCCACCATTGATTTATTGATACATATGGTTTATGTGCTAGCCCGACACAATGGAATTGTAAATATCATGTAAATATGCATTTAATAAAATACCCACAACTAGATATGCAATGCAACAAGAGATGGGGACATGATTTTACAAGGAATTGGGAGGGAAAACATTCAAACCCTTGAGCCAACCAAGTCAAGCCAAGTGTCAATGAGAGAACCCATCAAACCCTCAACTACCCATGTTGACTTTTGTACCCAATCATTGATTTCTCCCAAGAATTGGTTGAGGTAGTTAATGCCTTGGGGAAAGGGAGGTATGGCTGTCCAAATTGGGGTATGGGCAAGCCACCCTGTATGGGAAATCACGTTTTGCTTCTTGGGCAAGAAAAGAGCCATGAATTGCTCCCCAAGCCATCATCCATGAACAAATTGCTCTCCCTCATGAGTTTGGATCTACCTAGGCGTTTTCCAGCCATGTTTTTGGGTGTTCTCCTTGATCCTTAGCTGGGATAGGGGTGTTTTTGTATTGTATACTAGTGGGGAAGATGGAAAATCAAGTTGGGGTTCCATAGGGACCATTCTGGCTGTTAAATGCTAAGATGGTTGGGGAGAAATCATTTTCCCCCCTGTGAATGTTTTTCTCATCCCACAATTTGTTTCTGGATGGAAACATTTTGGGAAAGCCCAAACCCATGGCCATCCTGTTGGTAAATCCATTGCTTTGGCTTGAGCTTGAGTGTAAGCCTCCAAAGTTCAAATGTAGCCTGATAAACCCAGCCGTGGACTGGCTTGGCTTAGATGAAATGATTAATTGGCTATGAATGAGTGAATGTCCCCTTTTCCCTGTAAGAATCATGCCCAGCTCGGGGGTGGCCTTCAGGCAGACTCAGTATATGCCGTCGAAGAGCCTACGGTTGGGTTGAACATTGCAGTGACATAGCTAGTTGCTTGGGACAATTGCAGAAGGAAGATATTTATCTGATGTGTATTTACTTCTGCAATGTTTAATTTGATGATTATTTTGATGTGATGGATGGGCATGAATTGTGTGTGTGGATGAGTCTTAATTCCATTGTGCATACTTGCTTGATTTGCATCTGCACACTCTTGTTCTATTGATATGATTCTAATGAATTTCGCTGAGATTATGTGAAAGCCCCAGAGATTGACTTCATGTTCCCTTCCTTGCCTTGGAGAGATGGGTGCGTACATGACAATAAGAATGGATCATATGAAGTTCAAACATATGGAACAACTGCTCCTAGGCAAAAATTTAATGGAAAATATCAAAGATGACTTTGAAGTCTTGAACAGATTGATTTCCATTGGCGAAAGGCTTCTGCCAGCCTCCTATTCTGACCATATTGAAATCCGAGTGATGGTGAAAGAGATGACAGATTACGACCTCCCTTCAACTGAGCATTGGGATGCTGTAAATGGATATGCAAATATGAGATATACTCTCCGCCAGCTACAGTAGCTGTCTAATTTTTATGAGTTGTTAAACATTGTTTGAAAGGTCCGAAGACACATAAGACATTCTCAATTTTTGATATAATTTGTAATATTTTTTGAGGCGGCTAAATGGATAGCCAGCTGGAACTTTTATTTTTACTATGTTTGTTTTTATTGTAAGGTTAATCTCATTCAGTGATAATACCGGCAAATGTAAGAAATAGTTACGCCAGCTCTGCCTATTTTTATTTCAAAGCAGTTATGGCAAACAAATTTTGATGAGGTGTCATTTTGTTGTAAAAATTTTTTGGTTTAGATGAGTCGAGCAAAGGGCTCCCAGCATCTATATATACGATGTAATAGAATGATGAAAGGGTTGAAAATCTTATTTGAAAGCTTTTGGTATTTTGAGGATTAGTCTGTAAGACATTTTTTGAGTTGTTTTAATAAAGTTTGTAGAGCCGAAGCTTGCGTTTTGACAAGGATTCCTGTGTAATTGGTCTGGTAGTCTGTATTTTCCTTTTTCCCATGTGAAATTGTGTTTCTCTCTTTGTTATTCCATTCTGTGTTATTTCTTTCATGCTTGGATCAGGGTAACGGTTAAGTGGAATTCATAGAAGTTATGCTCTGCTTAGCTTTTTCCAAGTATTTCACTAACATATTCTACTAAAGTTGATGTAGGATTCACCTTCGTATGCCTTACATTGATGGACTGTTTCTTTCCTCTTCTGTTCCACAAATTAAATCTCTTTGACTACTAGCCACTTGCTACCTTGCCCTTGTAAATGCGTTTGTAGAACCTTTTGTGAATGATGTTTCAGAGTTTGTTAAATATGACTCCATTGCCCAAACGAAATTCATATCTTTTCAACCAAACAGTGCTTGAATCATTTTTGTTCCAAACATAAATATGATCTTTTGTATAATTGTTGTAATTGAATATCTTGGCCATGAATGCTGGTGTTTCTTTTTCATGATTGACAATCTTGATTATTCCAGTATTTTCATGAGATTTTAGAGAGATCCCTCTCTGTCTGTGTTGGGCCAGTAGCACAGGCCAAAGATTGGTTAGTGGTTACCCAGAATTACCCTCTTTCAGCCTTGGGGGTCAATTTCGGTGTTAACAAATTGGTGCCGTTGCTGGGGAGCATGATTGTTTTATCAATCCTTGGGAGAATGACATATACGTCCAAATTTCAAAGAACAAGAGAAATCCCTTTGGGCAAACAGAGGTTTCCGCATTTTCAAGAAGGTTGAAGAATTTTTCCTTGGCGACTCCACTTACAAAGATCAGACAATTCAAGACGACTCCACTGGAGAAAGATCAGTACGCCAAAACATACTACTGAAGAAATTCCAAAGGTATCCTGGCCTCAGAAAGATCCATACGAGAGGTAATCCTTTCCCTAAAATCCTGCTAGGAGTAGATAACCTGAAAGTTTACTCAGACGTAGAACCGTGAAAGATCGGCTAGTGCTCCTAGCATCGAGACTATTTCATTTTTAGAGGATGCATCTGTTTTTAGGAATTGGATCTAGAGATTGATATTAGCAAACCTTTTCCAAGAACAAAATCTGAATCATACCTAACCCTAGGCGAAGAAGCTTTGAATAATTTTGAATCATATCTTTTAGATCCTGTGTGGTTCGATTCTAAAAATCTTGCCAAAGTTGAAAGCAATAAACCTAGTTCTTAGGCCCCCCAAGCCCATACTACAATCCTAGCCAGTGATCTTGCTCAGAATATTTCCCCACAAGCTCTGAATCCACCTAGACCCATGACTGTCATATTTGCACCTTTGGTCCTGCTTGCTGCTTTGCATGACCTTCCTCAGAACTACGCTCAGAGAATTGTCTCTTATAAAGGAGAGGGAGACTAGTCAACCAAACAACATGTTGATAGATTTGAAGATTTTATAGACCTGGAGGAAGTGGACCATGATGACACTAAAATGAGATTGTTTGCCCAAAGCCTGTTTGGAGAACCCAAGAAATGGTTCAGACAGCTGCCCAATGCTTCCATAGCAGATTTTACAGCTTTTAAAGTATTGTTTCTAGAAAGATGGGAAACAATGGGGAGTTTTGCCATAGTCTTATCCCAGTATAATCACTTAAAGAAAGGAGGGTTCGAATCAGTCCATGAGTTTTCTGCTAGATTCATGAAGGCCTATAATAGAAAGAAAATCTGCCTCCCTACGTGTTATGCTGAAAGATGCCATGGAGGTTGAAGCCAACATGATGGTTTCTGAGAAAATAAAAGGAAATACTGAAACAAATAGGAAGAAGGAAGAAACCCAAGCCTCTTCTAGTGATGCTAAATTTGATACAATGATGAAAGCTATGGAAAGATTGATGGATAGGTTAGCCATGGAGAATAAGCCTCTTGTTAGGGAACAACCTGAAAATCAAATAAGGAACCCTAACTTTAGAAGGCTGCCTCCTCCAAGAAATCCAAGAAATCAAGAAGACCACCCGATAAGGCCTCCCTTCCCTTAGAATTTGATAGATGAAGAGGGACCTGAAAACCCTGCTGCTGACTAGATACATCTCTTCGCACCCTAGAACACGAAGTTCATTTGACTGAAAAGGAGCATGATTTTTTCACCAAGGGAAATGTTGATAAAGCTGCAGAATTCGATTATGAACAATACCAAATGGGCTACATGAATGTTGTGGATGATATCTAGAGAAAGATGAGGTTGAGAAACAGAGAAATACCAATAACTGAAGGGAAGTCTGCTCATATTCAGCCCCCTAAGACTCAACAGAATATGGATAAGCTAAAAGAAAAACAACTAGAGGATCCTGCACAGAAAATCTCAGAAGATAGGGGGCAACTTTCTAAAGAAGGTAGGCAACCAGAAGTCACTGAAGTAGGGAATCCAGCTTCAATATTCATCTTGAAGGCTGAATTGTCTAAAGTAAATATCTCTATCCCCTTGAATGAGCTGTTAAGAAATAATGAATATAGGGAAGAGATAAATAGCCTAGTAAAGGGGCAGGAAGGAAATACACAAGACATGTTGGAAGTGACAGATTATGCCCCCACTATAATATTTGGTTCCAAACTGGAGGAGCCAGATGATGAAGAAGTCCCTCCCTTTTATTTGAGTCTGAATATCCATGATAAGTTATTACACAACGCCCTGATAGATTCTGGGGCTTCACACAACTTGATGCCAAAGTCATTGGTGGACCAGTTGGGGTTAGAAATCACTAGACCCTACAAAGACCTATATTCTTTTGATTCCAGAAAGGTACCCTTTTTAGGCCTGATTAAAGATGTGGTAGTAACCCTTGCCCAGATCCCAACAAAGAGCATCATGATGGACATAGTAGTGGCTGATTTTCCTACTAAGTTTGGGATGTTGTTATCAAGATCCTGGGTAAAAATGCTAAAAGGAACCATGCAGATGGACTTATCTTATGCTACTATACCACTTTTCGGAATCAATAGGAAGTTATACAGAGAGAAAATGATGGCTTATGTGCTCAGCAGTGAGGACAAACTTGGAAATCACCCTATATTTGTTATGGATACAAACATAGGTTCCTCTATCCTTTTCAATTATGGTCCACATACTGATCCTATACCCCCATTTTTCCATGAAGTCAAGGAAGATAAGGAGTTTGCATTAAGGTATGAGGCCTCAGAGAAGCAGAGAAATGAGGGAGAGCTGTGGAAAATGTATTTTGATGGTTCACTGAGCAAAAATGGAGCTGGGGCTGGGGTTTGGATCATACCTCCAGACCAAGAATCTAGAGCCCTATCCTATAAGTTGACATTTGAATGTACAAACAATGTAGCTGAGTATGAAGCTCTACTTTTAGGACTGGGAGCTCTGAAAGATCTGGGAGCCAGAAGAGTACATGTATTTGGAGATTCAGAGATGGTGGTGAACTAGGTAAATGATAGTCATCAGGAAAAACACCCCAGGATGAGAGCTTATAGAAACAAAGTTTGGGACATATTTGGAAATTTTTTCAATGAACATAAGATCTGGGCAATTCCGAGGTGTGAAAATCAAATAGTAGACTCCTTGGCCACTACTACTGGTGGTTTTAAAACTCCCATTTTTTCCCAAGAAAAATATGAGGTCGAAGTAATAAACAGACCCTCCATCCCAGACAATTCCAAGTATTGCTAAGTGTTTGAAGATGATCTACAAATTAAAAGATTTTTAGAACTATCTCATGAGTTTGCTAATGTCTAGATTGATATAGAAAATGAGAATGTAGAAGGTCTGATGGACCAGGAATAGTCAGAAAGCAAAGAGAATGAAAATAAGGATTGGAAGAATACTTTGGGAGGCAAAGACATTGTCCAGGTAAAAAACAACTATATTCCCAAAGGATTAATACCTCTAGAAAAGCTCTTTGATCAAAATGATGTGGCAAGGAATCCAAAATTCGAACCTGCCAAGGATACTGTAGAAGATTAGAATTTGGGTTCTATTGGGGAACCTCGGATGGTGAAGCTGTCTAAAAAGTTGGAGACTAGGAGGAAAGAGCAGTATGTCGATTTGATGAAAAAATATGTTGCCGCCTTCGCCTGGAGCTATGAAGAGTTAAAGGAGTATGATACCTCAATAATCCAGCGTTCTATCCCAATCCGTCCTGGGAAAAAACCTTTCAAACAGAAGTTGAGGAGAATGATTCCGAAGTTGGTACCGGTAATAGAAAAAGAGATCAAGAGGTTGTTTGATGCAAAGATTATTGTCACTTTGAGATTCTCTCAATGGGTAGAAAACGTAGTTCCTGTAAGAAAAAAGAATGGAGAGATTAGAATCTGTATAGACTTCAGGAACTTGAACAGAGCTTCCCTAAAGGATAATTACCCTCTGCCAAAAATGGAACACATCTTGCAGAAGGTAGTAGGAGCAGAAAGGATTTCTATGATGGATGGTTTCTCTGGGTATAATCAGATCAAAGTTAGTCTAGAAGATCAAGAAAAGAATTCTTTTACCACTCCATGGGGCACTTTCATGTATGTTAAGATTCCTTTTGGATTGATGAATGCTGGAGCTACTTTCCAGAGTGCGATGGACATTGCCTTTGCTGAAGAAAAGGACAAGTTTTTAGTGGTGTACATGGATGACATAGCAGTATATTCAAAGTTTGATTACGAGCATCTAAAACACCTAGAACGGGTCTTTAAGAAATGCATAAAATATGGTATCTCCCTCAACCCAAAGAAATCTCATTTTGCTTTAGAAGAAACTAAACTCCCGGGGCATATCATATCCAAGGGAGGTATCAAGATTGACCCTGAGAGGGTTAGTTCCATCCAGAAAGTTGGAGAGCCAAGGAGCAAAAGAGAGATGCAGTCTTTCATTGGACAAGTTGGTTTTCTGAGAAGGTTCATTCCTAGTTTCGCTGAAATTATGATGAGTATCACTAATCTACTAAGAAAGGAAAGTCAAATAAAATGGATGGAGGAAGCTAGAGATTCTTTCAAGGGAATAAAGAGTGCTATCAATGAGGCCCCTGTATTAGCCAGCCCTGATTTTTCTAAATATTTTTTGATTTTTTCTTATGCTTCTAAGCATACAGTGGTAGGAGTGTTGCTACAAAAGAATGACCAGAATGCAGAACAACCAATTGCTTTTTTCAGTAGGGTGCTGAGAGATGCAGAGCTGAAATATGACATCATGGAGAAACAGGCTTATGCCTTGATCAAATCACTAAAGGATTTAAGGATTTACATACTTCACTCACATATCATTGCCCATGTACCAAATAGTGCTATGAAAGGTATCCTTACCCAAGTAGATCCTGAAGGTAGAAGGGAAAAATGGATTGTTGTATTACTAGAATATGACTTAGAAATAAGACCTACAAAACTGGTGAAAGGGTAGGGATTAGCAAAATTGATGACCAGGGCCGATTGTGATTCCTTGTAGATGAATTTTTGAGAAGAATATTCGTGGCAGCTAGACACTGAAGTACAGATAAGTCCAGAATTTCCTGCATCCCCTTGGTACGTTGACAGTGTTTATGTGTTGCAAAATTTACAAGCTCCTCCAGGATTAAGCAAGAGTAGGTCCAGGGTTGTGAAATTAAAAGCTGCGAAATATTGTATTATGAATCAGTTCTTGTATTGGAAGGACCCGAGAGGTGTGTTACTAAATTGTCTATTGGAGGAAGAAGCTAAGCATACTAAAAAATAATTTCATAAGGGAGATTGTGGCAGACATCATTCTTGGAAAGTAACAGTAAATAAGATCTTGAGGGCCGATTTCTATTGACCTACCGTGTTCATAGATGTGTATAAAGAAACTGTTGCTTGTCACCAATGTCAAATTTTTGAAGGAAAAAGGAAAGTTGTCTCACTACCCCTTCACCCAGTCATAGTAAAAGCTCCTTTTCAACAATGGGGACTAGATTTAATTGGGGAAATAAACCCTAACTCTTCTGGGAATCATAGGTGGATATTGAAAGATACTGATTACTTCACCAAATGGATAGAAGCTATACCTACCAGGAATGCAACAGAAAATGTTATTATGGACTTTCTGGAGGATAACGTCCTATCTAGGTTTGGATGCCCCAAAAGAATTGTGGCTTATAATGCTCCTGCCTTTTGTTCCAAGAAGCTGATTAATTTTTGTCACAAATACCATATCAGTCTGAACCACTCTACAACATACTACCCATAGGGAAATGGACTAGCAAAGTCCTCCAACAAAAGCTTAGTAAGAATCATAAAGAAATTGCTGGAAGAGAATAAAAGGGATTGGCATACAAAACTGAGATATGCTCTATGGGATGATAGAATAAGCATGAAAAGAGCCATTGGGATGTCCCCTTTTCAATTGGTATATGGAGTCGAAGTGGTTTTTCCAGCATCTCTAGGGTTGTCGGTTATGAAGTTGCTGCAGGGAATAGAAGAAGAGCTTAACCATATGCAGAGGAGAATAAGCCAGATAATTGAGCTAAATGAGCTAAGGACGAAAGCCTACGACAAGGTACAGGGACACCAGGCAAAGATGAAGGAAGATTTCGACAAGAAATCCAAAGAATATGAATTCCAGGTGAACGATTTGGTCCCCCAGAGACGATAAACACGAGAAATTTGACCATATGTGGATGGGGCCATATGTTATTGCAGCAAATCGAGGGTTAAATTCTTTTATCCTAGAAAATCAGGATGGATCCGCCTGGTCTGGAGGACCAGTCAATGGAAGGTTCCTAAAGCACTACTTATCCTAGAGGCGCCAGGCGACCCATGTACCATAACTTATATATATATATATATATATTATTTTTACAGTTGTTATTAAGTTTTTGTTTTAGGGCAAATCGGAAAGCCTTGAAGCCCGAAAGTGAAGGCCCTAAGGTCGAGAAAGGGAAGCCATGATTTTATTTTTGGATATTTAGCCTAGATATGCGGCAAGTACGATCCTCAGTTACTAGAAAGAAGTCTTAGTCTAGGGTTTGAAGGAGCCGCCCAATGGATCAGGCACTTAGTTTACGGAGTTCTTTGCTACCTCGTAGGGAGGATAGCATCCCCGTTGGAGCCAGTTCTTAACACCCATATATTTTTTACAATATGCAGTTGAATGGAAGGGATGGAGGGTCAAAATGTACGTGGTATAGTACCTGAGATATCCTCCATGCTCTAGAGCTAAGTGCTAATGGGAAAGGCTAAGGGTTCTAAGAAGGACCAAGTGTGCAAATGATGGGAAAATGTTGAAGTGTGGGTATTAATAGGCAAGAATAAAACTTTATAACCTATAGTCCGCCAGTCCAATAATGAGAGACTAAACATCACACTGATCTACGCCGTCGATTAAGTGCAGCGATAGGATCCACGACCCTATATGGAATACCACACAGGCAAGTTGTGAGGAGGATAGGAAAAAGGGCAAATGCGATGAGACTTTCTCACCAACCAAGTGTCAACCACAGATGATATTGCAGGAAGAATTGATAGAAGGCCATATATAAGATCGAGCGCATGCGATGGCATAAACAGGTGGAAAGATCCACGGCTTGGTCGACGAAAGGGGTCACATCAACGGCTCTCATAGCTGATCGCATGAAGAAGTATCACGCTGGATAGCAAAATAGCGGATGCAATGAACCTTTTCTTCCTGCTAGATGTCAGCCCCATAGCCCGTCGCACAGAGGAAGAAATCATAGTAGGGACCACTTAGGTTCATGCGATGCCGCCTTATGGAGAAGTGTGGATAAGACGAACGGTGTAGATGAAAAGTTACAATCAAATCTAATGGTAAAGAAGAGTAGGCTGTCAAATCAAAGGATAAAGAAGCAGTCGATCTGACGGTAGGGAATAGGCATGTGAGAAACCGATGGTGGAGATTAAAGGAAAGCACTTAAAGAAGGGTGGGAGTTATGTTAGCACGGTTATATATATAAGAACCAACCATGAGGGTTGACATTTGTTCTCGAAGTTTGTCGAAGTCAGGGGGTCCCTTGGTGTGTGGCAGACGACGAAGGTGACAGAACCTCCAGTAGCCTATTCAGAGTTTCTAAACCGACACGTAGGGCCTTGTAACCGTCCTTTCCCTTAAAAGTTGAATCTTTGGTCATAAGATGGGAGATGAACGGGCTTCTACTAGCTATAAAGTTAGGGTGGCCCTGGAAGATAGGGACGCAGATGTGTTTAACCCATGCATTCGGCTCTGTCCCTGAAATTAAAACAAAGTTAGATGCTCTACATGAACAGGGTCTGGACATACACGGGGTTTTTAGGTGGTCTTTTATTTTCTTTTTCCTAGACCAAGTACCCTATTTCCCCGATTTTGTAACATGGTTCTCCGCAAATTACTCCAATTCCACAAGGGTAATCATGGATGCCCCCAAGTCTAAAGTTGTCTATGTTTTAGATGCGTTTGTTGTATAGAATTCATTTTTTGTCCCCGAGTCACAGTACCAAGAGTCGAAAAGCTTTTCAGAAGAGTCTGTGGTTGCCCTGTTCTGTCAAATCGCCCCAAAAAGCTGTCAAACTTTCCTAGCCACATGTCTGAAACCTCACTCCGAAGTTACTGAAAAGTCGTACCCCTTGGACGTCAACCTTTTTTATGACGATTCCCAGTTGGTCTTCTCACTGCTAGCTCAATTCTTAGGTTTAGATACTGACCAATGGGTAATGGAGGTCCAGCCGAGTCTACTTTTCAGGATTAGTATTTTTTTAGCAAGGTTTGACACTGGGCTCATCCCAACTCTTAGGTTTGATGAATTTTTAGCAGAATGAATGCATGTACAGTTGGCGAAATTCACGAATACTAGATTTTTCAGATACCAGACACAGCTTATGAAGATGATCCTGTACAATAATGCGGAAAGCCCGCATTTTCTCCCTTTACTTGAGACAAATTCTTTACTAGACAATGTGTTTGATTATTTCAACTGTGTCTTACCCCCTGTGTATAAAGTCATTTTTGGGGAGGGACTTCCTAGAGTACTTCCTAAGATGAAGTTAATGATGCAATTAAAGGATGAAGTGGCCGTTGGAGACTAGTTCCTTTTGAATGATGCTATAGTCATTCGGCTGTATGGTTTTGTGAACGAACCCTATGTTTTGCCTTCCTTTCTGACATTAAGAATCTTTGCCCTGGAATTTATCAGGTAGAAACTAAGCTTGGAAGAGGCACTGTTCCAGTAGTTTAAAAAGGGCACTGATATAAAATACCTTCGGAAGGTAGGACCTTTCATTGTGAAGAGCAAGGAGGCTTTAATGGAGATAGAGGAATTGATGAGACTTCTAGGGTTAAAAAAGAATGTAGCTATTGAATATGACCCCCTGCATGTCATTTCTAGAAGAAGGAAGGAGTGTAACCTAAATGCTTTCGAACACAAGGATCCAGATAGGGAACTCAGGGGACTGAACCTGCTACAATGGGAACTCGGGGCAGAAGAAGTTCCAAGTTTGCAGGAAAGAGACACTGTGATGTCTGATGCTGTAATGAATATCAAACAGGTGCCAGACACTGGGGAAGTGGGCTGGAAGAGAGATCTGGAGGAAATTCGGGATATGGATACTGAAATGGGGGGTGAAGACAAATGACCTAGGATGGTAACACAAGCCGAGGTATTTGGTGAAAATACACAGGTCGAGTCATTTGTTTCCCTCACGGAAGAAGAATTGGTTGGTGGGACACCCCAGGAACATTTGACAGTCTAGATGGATAATGAAAAAGAGGATAATGAGGGGTCTCCAACCCTTGAATTTCAAATAAGAGAATACAAGTTTCAGGATGTTAAAGAAGGTGAGAACAGCAGTAGATTTTGGTCTAAAGTTGATCTGTGCGAGAAATATAAATGGAATAGACAGGTCTCGGCCCAGAAGCTTTTTGACTTGATGCCAAGAGCTAGTAATTTGTCCAAAACTAAGACTTCCTTATTAACTAGTAGAGATGAGAAGGATAACACTTTAAATTTAGCAGTATTGACAAAAGACGAAGTAACAAAGATGAAGCTCAGATGGGATACGATACTAGTACCTAACAAGATCCATTTTAACAAACAGATTGGTGATCTTATCCAAGTTGATTTTGTGAAAGCGGCATTGAGAGGTGATAACTTGGAAGTTACTGTAGGGAAGTTAGAGAATCAGCTAAAGCAGGAAAATCTTGAAAACCAAGCCCTTCAGCAACATGTGAAAAAGTTACAAATTGACCTGGTTGGAGTTGATGGGGGAGGAAAATCCATGAAGCAGCTACTAGCTGATAAAGAAAAGCTAATTTCAAACTTGGAGAAAAAGGAAAAAGTCTCTAACACCTAGCTGATCCAGGCCCCCGAGGAAACACAATTTGAAATACAAAGGGAGGCTTTATCTAAGGAATTCGATGATTGTAAAGCAGAAATACTGAAGCTTGCTAAAGAGAAATATAATTGGAAAAAGGAGAAAATAAGCCTAGAAAAGCAACTTGAAGATCTAAGAAGTAACTTGTCCAGTCTGGACATGCGGCCTACAAATGTGAGTCAAGGTGGTGATGAAGATAGTACCAATAATCTGGCACAGGCTATGTCACATGTCAACTTGAGAGACAGTGAGATCAAGGAGCTAATGGAAAGAGTGTGGAAACTAGAAGAAGAGAATAAGAAGAAGGAGGAGGAGACAAATTCCCTCCAGGAGAAGCAAAGGGAATCTATTGAGTAGAATAAAAAACTCACTCGCCAAATTGCAGGGCAGGTTGCTATGCAGGGGTGTAGACATTTGGTGTGGGATAGGGTATTTAAAGAGGCTAAAGTTTTTTGGCCATACTTGGGGTTCATAAGAGTCAAGGAGAAGAAAATCAGTGATGCTTTGTCAGGATGTGTAGTCGCGAGAGAAATGTTAGCCCGAAAACCCAAAGAAACAACATTGAGTGCTGTTGCCTTTTTAAATGATTTGTCAGAAGAAGAAAGGATCAGGTTAAACATTGGGAACCGGATCGTGACAATCATTTCGGCTCAGAGAGTTTTGGGAAAGTATGCTTAGGTGGAAAGCGTGGATGCTGAAGCAGAAGATATGAAAAGGAAGGTAGCAAACTTTAGAAGATCATTTGGTAAGCTAAATGAAATGGGACTACCATCCTTTTGGGATGATAAGCTAGAGCTAATCTCTAAAAACGCTTACAAAAAGAAGATCTGGGCTATAAGAATGGATCATATGAAGTTCAAACATATGGAACAACTGCTCATAGGAAAAAATTTAATGGAAATGATCGAAGACGACTTTGAAGTCTTGAACAGATTGATTGCCATTGGCGAAAGGCTTCTGCCAGCCTCCTATTCCGACCATATTGAAATCCGAGTGATGGTGAATGAGATGACAGATTACGACCTTACTTCAGTTGAGCATTGGGCTACTGTAAATGGATATGAAAATATGAGATATACTCTCTGCTAGCTACAGTAGCTGTCTAATTTTTATGAGTCGTTAAATATTGTTTGAAAGGTCTGAAGACACATAAGACATTTTCAATTTTTGATATAATTTGTAATATTTTTTTAGGCGGGTAAATGGATAGCTAGTTGGAACTTTTATTTTTACTATGTTTTTTTTTACTGTAAGGTTAATCTCATTCAGTGATAATACCGACAAATGTAAGAAATAGTTAGGCCAGCTTTGCCTGTATTTGTTTCAAAGCAGTTATGGCAAACAATTTTTGATGAGGTGTCATTCTATTGTAAAACATTTTTGGTTTAGATGAGTCGAGCAAAGAGCTCCCGACATCTATATATACAATGTAATAGAATGATGAAAGGGTTGAAAATCTTATTTGAAAGCTTTTGGTATTTTGAGGATTAGTCTGTAAGACATTTTTTGAGCTATTTTAATAAAGTTTGTAGAGCCAAAGCCTGCGTTTTTATAAGGATTCCTGTGTAATTGGTCTAGTAGTCTGTATTTTCCTTTTTCCCATGTGAAATTGTGTTTCTCTCTTTGTTATTCCATTATGTGTTATTTCGTTCATGCTTGGATCAGGGTAATGGTTAAGTGGAATTCATAGAAGTTATGCTCCGCTTAGCTTTTTCCAAGTATTTCCCCAACATATTCTACTAAAGTTGATGTAGGATTCATCTTGGTATGCCTTACATTGATGGACTATTTCTTTCCTCTTCTGTTCCACAGATTAAATCTCTTTGAATACTAGCTTCTTGCTACCTTTCCCTTGTAAATGCATTTGCAGAACCTTTTGTGAATGATGTGTCAGAGTTTGTTAAATATGATTCCATTGCCCAAATGAAATTCATATGTTTTCAACCAAACAGTGCTTGAATAATTTTTGTTCCAAATAGAAATTTGATCTTATGTATAATTGTTGTAATTGAATATCTTGGTCGTGAATGCTGGTGTTTCTTTTTCATGATTGACAATCTTGATTATTCCAGTCTTTTCATGAGATTTTAGAGAGAGCCCTCTCTGTCTGTGTTGGGTCAGTAGCATAGGCCAAAGATTGGTTAGTTGTTACCCAGAATTACCCTCTTTCATCCTTGGGGGTCAATTTCGGTGTTAACAAAAGTTTTACATGAAAGAAGTAGAAGAAGATACTCCAGAGTTGGACTCTGGAGAACAAATAATCTATGGAATAACCTCTCATCCTTTTTCAACATTGGTTAAGGTGCACACTATCAGAGACTCTAGTACTTCTTGCAAGGAAGCAAATATTGAGAGGGAGTCCACCCAACAACCAAACAAAGATAAGTATTTGAATTGTTATTTCCTATATATATGATTACTTAAATGATGTTTTTCAGTCATGTACATACTTATGTTCCTAGATTTAGAATGTATAATATGCATTTTAGAAAAGTTGCATTAATGAACAAGATACTACTAATATAGTAATGGGTAACTGGCCGATGGTGATTTACAACACTCCATTTCTACTTATCTAGATTGAAACATCTTTTCTAACATGTTGGGAGTAGTGCACACTCTTAACAATGTTCTGGTAGAGATGGAAGGCATCTAGAAAGTTACGGGATATGGATAAATGTTGTGTTGAAGCATTGGCTAAGATAATTGCATGACTGTATGACCTATGTCTTTATGCGTAAGAATTTGTTTTGAAAAATATGAGATGTTTCTAATCATGCAATTGAATTTGACTTGTAGGAAAGATCGTGTACAATAAACTACAAAAGAAGGACAATGACATATGTTCTAGCGATGAAGTTCAAGAAAACTACCTATTGAAGATATTGAAGAATTTGAAGTTCCCAAGATCAGGGATGTAGTTATGGAAGGATGCCATGATCGAGGAGTACCAGTCAATCATGAAGAATGATGTCAGGGATATGGTCCCAGGACCAGTAGTGAAGTCTGTGTTGATGTATTTGTAACTTCGGAATGTATCATATATGTATATTGTATTCCTATGGAGATGTTATTATTCCTCTATACGGAAGTATTTGTATTCCTATAGAGACGTTATTATTCCTCTATATGGAAGTGTCGTCATTTATATTGTAAGTGTTGTAACTTATACTTGATGGGTTGTTAGACCACCTTGGTGGGGTCGGCCCTGTATAAGTCATGTGGGTCAAAGGGTTATTAGACCACCCTATTGGGGGTTGGCCCTGTCAGCATTATGTTATGTGCTTAAGTTAAGGCCGACCTAGTAAAAGTCATTAGGCAAGTCAATTCAAGTATAAATAGAGTGCGGGAGGCACTCTATTTTCTCATTCACTTTCTCACTCATACTCTCATTGGAGAGTGGTGCACTTGTGGAGGAGGAGAAGCTACTACTAGGAGAAGAATATCTCTTATGCTTGGGTTGTATCATTTCTCTATCTATCTCTAAGGAAGTTGTGGGGTTTTTCACCTTTATGGTTTTCCCCAGTGAAACACTGTGTGTCTATTGTCTCTTATGTGCTTGCATTATTATGTCCATGATTGATATGCTGTAGATATGTTGTACATGTTGTTCTCTCAGTTAAGATTCTAGATAAGATTGAAGTAAATTCTGAAAAAATAACATTGTATCATAACTAGCCTTAAAGAAGGCATGGTATGGCATTTATGACACTTGTTGCACTTGCGAAGCTAGGGCCTGATATAGCAAAAACCAGTCATCGTAGAACTTTTGCTATAAATCCATTTCGGCAAGGTTTCAGGATCTGAAACTCTTACAGGTCGAATACACGATCGCCATGTACCTTTTTCTGAAGCAAAACTTCTAATTCGTTGTACTTTGTGTTTTCTGATTTGTACAATCTAGGGTTTCTACCTCTTCCAGATCTTAGTCATAAACCGGTGACCTAGGAAAAAAGGTCACAACTTGGGCTAGGAAGCTCCAAATGAAATTTCGTAAAAAGTGACAGGTAGGGAATGGACTGCAGTTTCTTAGGTAAGTTTTTCAGAGGCCGAAGTTGAACCAGTGACACATGGCATGTCGTATAAGTTTGCTCTCCGGTTTTATCCCATAAACAGGTAACATTGTGGCACTTGGCATAACTCTCTCTCAGAGAATCCAATTGAGGTAATACCTATGGGTTTAGAAATATGACAGGTTAGTCTACCAGAGGTCGACGTTTCAGACCCTATAGAGTCGTAATTTCAGAGTTACACCAGAAACAATCAGGTGCATATTTCTGTCAAAACAGAATTAGATTTTGAGCACCTTCATTCATGGCTCCGAGAATTAGGGTTTTGGAGAAAGTTGGTATTTTTGTAATCAGAGACCACGGCTGAATGCTACTCATCAAAATCAAAATTTAGAGACCAAGATATAATTTTTTGGTTGGGTAGAAGGCCGGGCTTGATCAAACCCTAGTTTAGGACTTTGATCAGAAAAGTGAAAAATTAGGGCTTCTACAAAAATGGGAAATTTTGAAATCTGTGAACATAGCTGGAAGATCCTTGGAAAAATAGAATTTTAGAGCTTTGGATCAAACTATTTGGTTGGGTGAAGCTCCGGGAAACTCAAACCCTAATTCAGGGTCCTCAGAGTGAATTCGGAAATCTAAAAGGCAATTTTGAGGGGTGAAACTTTGCAGTTTTCAAATTCTGAGTATACCAGCTTGACTAGCTCAGAAAGGAGCATCTTTCTATCCTTTCAAAAGTTTGAAATTCAAAGTTTGAAATTCAAAGTTTGAATTTTTATGGTTTCCCTAACAAACCCTAATCCAACTCGAGATCCAGTTTTTGCAAATCAAGTGGATTGGGTTAATCCTGGAAGAGAATGGATTGGTCACCTGCATAAGTGAAGAAGTTCTAGTTTCAGAGGGAGATGAGGCTAAGGCCTTACATAAGAATATTAAAAGCAATCTCGACAGGTATGACTTATCCACATATGTTTTGAGATTTGTTCATGATTAAGTTTATGGTATGTTTGTCTTCATTAAGGTTAGTACAATCTTGATTTACTTTAGACTTGTTGTATCACCTTAATAAAATTATGAATGCAGATATTCATTGATTAGGGTTTTGACACTTATGATTGTACTAATGCATTGTGGTGTTGTATGAGGTTGATGTTGTCCGCTAACATGAAAGGTACATAAAGAAGGACAAACCATGTTCTCGTTCAAGAACATATGACCATGGTGACATGAAGACAAAGATTCATCCATTGTCATGGATCACATTGAAGCTCCACTTACGAGGTATGTATAATTTGGTTCTACAATTCTTAGCCTATGAGATATGCAGGTTACTAGCACAAGTCATTGAAGAGAACAAGAAGACATTGCTAGACATAACTAGCAATATGATAACCAGGTATGTTTTTTCTATATCAAGTTAGAATCCTACCTTGTGTTAGGATCTTATACTGTTGTATGGTTGATAATGATATTCATGAAGTTAGAAATGTAAGTAATGAAGGGTTTATGCATATTATGTCTCTTACCTTGATTGATGATATGACAAACCAGAAGAGTTCTATGGTCAAATATGAATATGCATGAGTAAGAGAAGTCTTCCCTAAAACTTTGAATGCTAATGCGTATTATCTGTGTTTGAAATGATCATGACTATACATGTTTAAGATTATTGTGTTTTGATAGTATTGAGATTTGTTCGGGTACACAGGCTACTCCCAAAAGACCGAACACCTACAGAAACCACTTCACACAAACAGATCACAGATCGATACACCGATGTTTTGACGTGGTTTAAACCCTCATGAGGGGAACACTCCACGACCCCAGCTAAATAGATTCTACGAGACAATTTATTATGCAAAGAAAGAAGGTTACAAATGAGCTTCTCATAATCAATCAACTTTCCAATGACCCTCCATGCTCTTTAAATAGAGATCATGGACCAATCGAGTGTTAAGCCATGGATCAAGGGTAGGTATGATCTAAGAGAAGTTGACCCATTGGATCACTCTATGTCGGGAACATATCATGACCGTCAGATTAAGTATTTAGAAATGCATACTAATGCATACTAAAGAAACACACTTTTCCTAACGGATATATTACACAAGTTGATCTTAAGTAACTCCTAAGTGTCTAAATATCCTAACATCCCCCCTTAAAAACAACTTGGGATAGGATTGAAGGATTTACAAAAGTGACACTATTAGGAGAAGGAAGGAGGCATTAGAGCCTATCCCCCCTTAATGACAAGCTCCTGAACTCCTAACATAGATCGAAGTTTAGAAAACTTCACTTCTGTAAGAGACTTGGTGAAGATGTCTGCAACTTGATCATCTGTATGACAAAAGAGTACTTCAAGAACACAATCATGAACAAGATTTATGATGAAGTGCATATGAAGCTCAATGTGTTTGCTGCGTTGATGTAAGATTGGATTTTTGGCAAGCTTGATGGCACTTTGATTGTCGTACCAAAGTGGAGTAGGATATTGATGTTCGAATCCAAACTCTGAAAGGATCTGTCGTAGCCATAAAGCTTCCTGACTGGCATTAAATACGGCTCGATATTCTGCCTCTCCTGAAGAAAGAGCAAGAGCTTGTTGTTTTTTACAAGCCCAAGTAATAGGTCCAGATCCCAGAATGAAAACATAACCTGCAGTAGAATTTCGATCATCATGATCACTGGCACTAGTCATGGTGTTATCCATACTATACCCACTGGGGGTACTACCCTTGTTGGGGGCACTATGTTGTCCACTCACACACATAGTATGGGGACTGGTCACGTTCCTCCTAATAATGCTAATGTTGGAAGACGACCACCTCTTAGGATTTCCCAACCTAATAGGAACGTTGTTTGAAACACGACTCGCCATCCACCACCTAATACATGTGCCGCTATGCGTCATACTTTTGCGTCCACTTCTGCCACTAGTAATGCTAATGTAGGGGGTGGGAATATCTCCTATCCACATGGAAATCATGCCACTATCCCTACTACTAGTCACACCAATATTGGAGTTGGGAATACTTCTCATGCTTCTCGTCACCACACGACTGCTCAAGCTAATGCTAATGCTGGGGGTGGGAACATACCATACCATTATGGTCATTACAACACGGTTCCTGCTATGAATAGTACATACATGCTCCATACTCATGGTGGAAACCCTTACTACAACAAAATCGGTGCTGGCCACCAGTATAACCCACCACCCCAATATGGTGCCCAAAACACGCACATACCTGCTTACTCTCAAATGGGTCAGGCAGGAGGAGGTTATCAATCCTATGGCCATGGGAAAGCTTATGGTCCGTCAACTCCTTATTATCAATAGTTTAATCCTCATGGTCAAGCTTTTGGTCCATCTTATAACATGGTTCCGTTTAACCAACCTTTTATGGGGTCTTATAATCAATCTTTCTAGCCTCAGCTCCCGTTCCTTGCACACTTGAATCATCCAGATCTTTCGAAGCTCATGAATGATCCAGCATGTCACAACCCTACTTGGCCCCCGGTCCCTGCCAAGCTCCCTTTGAACATTCCTAAGTTTGAGGGGAAAGGTGGTGAGGACCCGAGAGATCATGTCACGACATTTCACCTTTGGTGGTCCTCCAACTCATTGAATCACGATTCCATTAGATTGTGACTATTTAAATGCACCCTCATGGGGCAGCCGCGAAGTGGTATGTCAAGTTGCCTGGAAACACTTATAGGGGTTTTAACGAGATCGCTTTGGTTTTCTTAGATCATTTTCAGTTGCCGGTTCGCTATGCTACTAGCACTGAACTTTTATCTACCTTCCATCAGAGCAAGGCCACACATATTTTTTAACATGTTCAAGAGTGGCGTCAGTGGAAGAGGTTAGTGAAAGCCAACATTCCTCCAGAGTTCCTGTTGGAATGGTTCCTCAAGTCTCTACTCCCATACATTGCTAAGGATGTTTCGATGTCCAGCATTGTGACTGAGGAACAAGCTATCTCGAAAGTCCAGCAGTTAGACTTATTATACTCTTAGTCTGGCATTTTGTATGACATCATCCCTGACGGACTACGCACACATCATGAGCCTACGTCAGTTCCTAGACTGCATGCTGATGGCATCATTGGATCTGCAAGCACTCGCCCCATAGATTTGGTAGCTAATCAAATGCAGAATTTGTTGCTAAACCAGTCTAGTCCCGGACAAGTTCACACCTTGTCCACTTCCACCCCATCATCCGATGTACACAGTGTGCAAACGACAAACCAGTCAGGTAACCAGCAACCTGGTGGTAAGAAAAAGGGGAGAAATAATCATAAGGGTGGAAACAATGGGAATAACAATAACAATCGCAATACCCCTGTAAGGATAATGCCAACCCTCCTCGGGAAGGCGGAAATGCTAGTGAGGACCGTAAACCTAGGCGTAAGGTGAAGTTTCCTTGCAAGCTTTGTGGGGAAGATCACCTTACTCACTTATGTACTCATATTGAAGAAGCATCGAAGCACTTGGCACAGAGCCCAGATGTGTTGAAGGATCCCCTACCTCATCACCAAAACATGGCTTCTCATGCTCCCACCACCGATTATGGACCTACTGAGATGGAAACGTCTTCTTCCAATACTAGTGGTTATGGATGTGTGAACATGGTTCAGTCAGAGGTTAGTGTTTCCACTCGTCAGCGCGATTATGATGCACCACAACCCAATTTGGGGAGTGAGCCTCCCCCTCCTCCTGAATATTCCTTGCATATCGAGAAGCCCTCTATTATGCCGCAGATACCAAAAGGTGTTCTTAAGCACTCTATGCATAATCCTAATGCTCGAGCCACCCACAACTACTCCATCATAGAAGATTTGGTCCAAACTCCATGTGCCATGTCGGCTCTTGAAGTTTTGCAAGCATGTCCTTCTCAGAAGCATGCTCTTTTGAGTGCATTAGGAGTTCAGGATGGGGGAAGTCCCACTGTTATCAAGTTCGATACTACTGATGTTCAACCTTGCTTACCCTACCACGTGGCTTTTCAAATCCAGGTGGTGTGCCTTCAGAGTTTTGTCAAACGTACTATGGTTGACGAAGGTGCCTCTTGGTCAGTAATGTTGTTATCTTGTTGGAAGCTCTTAGCTCTCCTCCCCTACTCGCATTTAGAACCACACTCACTGCATTCGACAGTCGTTCATTTAAGCTACATGGAATTATCCCTTCCCTTGTTGTCTCCTTGGGAGGTAATTCTATGCCTATTGAAGTCGAGGTGGTTGATGCGCCCATCGACTACAACCTTTTACTGGGTCGGAATTGGATGTATGACATGAAAGCTATCGTGTCCACTATATTCAGAGTTATCTGCTTTCCTCATGAAGGCAAGATTGTGACCATCAATCAACTAGATTACATTAACTCCTCTTCCACATCATCCATGGGATCCATAGTCCCCTAGGTTACTCATTCTCAGCTGGCAACTGGAAACATGGGTGTTGGCATGTACCCTTCATTGATGGGAACTTATGATTTTGCCGTACCTGTGAATTTTATTGGAACCAATACCGACAATGCGTCTCCTCCTTCACGTAATATGTCATTCCAGACTTCTTATTTTGATGATCCATGGACTTTACCATCCACGAGTTCCACATCTGGAAATATTTCACATGTTGGGATGTCTATGCCACTGTCTATAGCTGAGCTTGCTTACCAGCATATTCAACAAGCCACTGCAGAACCAGATCTCTCTTCTTCCTAGACAGTCGAGGAAGATCCCGTTACACTGCTGGTTTGGGAAGCCAACTCGTCTTGTTCCCATGATTGCCTTGATGATACTTTTCCTTCTGATGAAGCTATTATGGAGGCCATGTGTGGTAGTGAGAGACCTTGGGAAGATATGCACCATCGCTGTTATTTCCTTCCCAAACTCGAGCTCGCCGAATGAGAAGAGTTTAGGACGACTTTGGCAGAGATGGTTGGTGACCCTGTGGCTCTTTTTGAGTCTCATGATGTTTACGCAGAAGGAAATATGGCTAGCATTTCCCCAACTATGTCGATCAATATCTCTCATACTCCCAGAATAGTTAAGAATGTCTACATCGGTGACGATTTCACTCCTAAGGAGATTGCTATTTACACTGAATTGTTTATATAACTCCGGGAAGCTTTCGCCTGGTCATATGAGGAGATGCCAGGAATATACCCCCGCATTGTTGAACATGAGATTAGAACGTATCCCAACGCTAAACTGGTTCGACAACGCTTACGTGCTGTGAACCCTAAAAAAGCAGCCGCTATCAAGGCAAAAGTGGAGAAACTGCTCAAAGCTAGTTTCATCTAACCTGTTCCCCTTATCGAATGGGTGTCAAACCCCGTTCCTATGGATAAGAAGTAGGGAACGATCCGTGTATGCACTAACTTTAGGTATTTGAACCATGCATGTCCGAAAGACAACTTCCCCACACCATTCATAGATCAGATCTTGGATGCTTGCACTAGAAGTGAGATTTTTTCCTTCATGGACGGATTTTCTGGATATAACCAAATTCAAATCAAACCCAAGGGTCAACATAAGACAGCTTTTATTTGTCCTTGGGGAACATTTTCATATCAAAAAATGACCTTCGGCCTTAAAAACACTGGAGCTACATTTCAACGTGCCTTGATCTATGCCTTTCACGATCTTAAAAAGATTATGGAAGTTTTCTTGGATGATCTTGCTGGCCATTTGTTGGGCCTTGCCCAACTGGTCCAATTTTTCTAACAATTTTGAAGGTAGAAGAACCTGAGCAGAGTGTAGCTCTAAAACAGATTGAATTTTGGCTAAGTACTGAGGATGCTGCAAAGAGGCGCGCAATATCCATTTTTTGAGCGATGCTGCGAAGATCAGTACTGTGCAAAAGTAGTGCTGTGGAGATAGGAGGCCACATGGAGCCAGCAAAGTGGAATGCTAGATGAAGGACAGGTACAGGTATCGGCCAGATTGGTAGCAACCTACTTTTGGGAAAGATGCTCCAGAAGTGCCAAGCGACGGGCAGGAGTAAATCAGGAAGGCGGCCAACGTACGAGTTTGTTAAGGAAAGTGACGTCTGGCACTCTTGGTGGGTGAGACCGTTAGAGGTGAACAATTCGATGGAAACATCCTATTGGCATTTGTACGACAGGGAGGCCAATAGAGATAGAATGAAGATGTGGAGAACCGCCACGATGAAGCAGACACTACCAGGAGCCAGCAAGCCGGTTCAGGGAAACCGACGTAGTTTTATAAACCCTAAGGGTTTTGGGCTTAGGTCTTCAGCATTGTAAAGACATGACCTTCGGGCATGATCTATTTAAGAAGACAATTTTGAATGGGATGGGGTTACATTTTGGGGGTTGTCACGTTTGTATAACGTTTTGTATTGTAAAATCTCTTGAGTCGATAAGATTGTAAAGGCTCTGCAGCTATGTGCGTAGAGATCTAATTTTGAGAGGAAGGATAGTCTGCAGTTGGGTGCATAGACTAAGAATGGTTGTCCCCATCCCTTTTAAAAGAAATATATTACCAACCGTTCTTGTAGACGTAGCTTCCCACCCGGGGAAGTGAACCACGTTAAATATCGTGTTGTGCGACTGTGTTTATGAATGAGTGATTACTTGTGTTTTCTGTCGATGAATGTCTAAATGTTTCTTTGCATACTGTTATGAGAGAGCTTTTATATGCATTTTCCATTAGGAAATTATGGAAATCATATGTTAAGTTCCGTATGAATAGCTGAACGGTGAACATTTATTCTTGTGTATGAAGGTAGCAAATCAGTCATTTAGTTAAGTACTTTCTTACACACAGTAACGGAACGTACACAGTGGATTAGATCAGTCGTCTATGTTGAAATCATGACATCCTGAGTTAATGAATGAATGTTAGAAGGATAGTCAGTTAAGCGCCTGAATGAATGGATGAGTGATATTCATTTAAGTGCCTTAAGCATTTTCAAGATAATCCAAGTAAAGAATAAAGCTACATTGTTCGCAACTTTGGTAGAAGTCCCGCGGTAGAAGACATAGTGGTACGGACCGCAGCGCTGCTCATCCTTGTGCAGTCTCACCTTGCAGTACATAACATCTGTGGTGTTGCATAGTACATCCATCCAAGCAACTTATCACTTACTATGGAAACCTGATTCCGTAGTACCCCATAGATACACCTTGGGTGAGACCTCAACCTACTCGCAGGTTGTTTCTGAAAGGGCCGGTGCGAAGGGGTTTTGTTGGTCAAAGGGAAACCACAAAGAACCTAGGTCTTATAAGAAAACCTCTGGGTAAGTTATAGCCAACAAATGGTTCTATTTCCGTGCTAGAATCCATGATGAGTTGAAATCGTGATGTGCGATGAAGAATACCAGTTCCCGGAAGGCTCTGACAACTGGCACCTTGAAAAGACAGAAATCCAAGCTTGGTGGGATAAGATCATAAGAGACTTTAAAAAGAAAGAGAATAGAAATCCAATTCTAAGTGACACACAGTGGTCAGATAGATATCTGTTCAATGATATTCACAATATTTTCTGGGCATCATTTCCCAACGAGCTGCATGCATGGATCTCATGGCTCGCAGAGAAGAAAACTTGTTTTCAAGGAGGAGTTCCTACAGAGTGGACTCCCGAGCTCACAGCGCAACTCAAAGTAATAGACAGCCCATTGACATGCGTAGTTGATTTTTGGTTCGATCATATGCTAGAAGGATTTGTAACAGAATTTGCTGTAGACACACTCAAATCCTACAGCCAAGCAGAAGCATACTTTTTCGGAGGACTCCAAGGTAAGTTGCTAAACAATCTCAGTCTATACATTAAGATGTTGTTAGCTGAGAAAGGTGTTTTAAGAATGTAGTAATATTCTTAAGTTTGTCATGGTAAACAGTATATTTAGTGATTCTGACAAAGATACTCATAATATTAGAAGTGGTAAGAGATATAAATTTAATAAGAACCCTGGAGACCCATGCCTCCACATAGATACCAAGATTCCTTTTGACCTTGAAAATGAAGTCACACCACCATTTACTCTTGAGAACCCACTGAATGCAGAAACCACTCAACCCTTATCTCAGAACACACCCGCTACGTAGCCCACCCCACAGATTACTCAGCCCAGTCCGTCTCTCTCGATAATCCCATTTGTTTTCACTGCACAGATCCCTTTACAACAGCCGCGCACTAATCTGGGCGTTCCACCACCTAATATGAAAATGGAAGACACAAATATGAAGCTACCGATATTCAATGGAACTGGCCTAGAAGATCCTGACCAGCACTGGTTTCTTTGTGAAGCCGTATGGAGTGTAAGACAAATCCAGGATGATGCAGTGAAGACAGCAAATCTCATCACAACTTTCAGGGACAGAGCCTTACATTGGTTCATGAAATACTCTACTACACAGTCGAGAACACTCACAAAAATTAAATCTGCACTCGTGGCTGAGTTTAAGAAACCCAAATCTGAATCTCAGTGTATAACTGAGCTGAAAGAAATAAAGAAAAAACCGACTGAAACGATTTGGGAGTTTGATTAGAAGTTCAAGACCCTATTAGACCAAGTGAGCTTTGATATAGCTCCGAAACAACACAAGGAATGGTTCATTGCTGCGTTGTTGCCCCATATTAGATTACCATTGATGCAACAGAAGGTTAAGTCGCAGGAAGAGGCCTTGGAGATCACAATGAAGCTAGAGGCTTCGCCGATTGGTGAGACTAGTTCTGGGATGTCTCAGATCTAGAACTAGCTGACCACCCTGACACTAGAGCTGCAAAGCATGAAGAATGGCAAAGAACAAAGGTATGAACCTAGACATGAGGTCCAGTGTACAGGTTGTAAAGGAGAAGGCCATGAATGAGAGCATTGCCCGTTATTCTGTGACTATCTTAATAGTGGTGCACCCAACCCATTAAATCAGAATCAAGTCCCATGGTGTGAAATTTGTAGAATCACAGGACACAGACATAAAGACTGCTATCTTATATAGAAATATGTGAAAACACCTAAAAATTTATGCTGCAATTTCTGTAAATCAGTTGGACATGATGAGTCCAACTGCCGCGCATATGAGTTAATGAATGAGAGAAAACGGGATATGGACTCAATCAGAGGTGCTGACGTATACCACGTACAAGAAGATAACCAGTTGAAACAAGAAAATGCATAATATGACCAAGGAGGATACAGAGGTCGTGGTGGTGGATACCACGATAGAGGAAGAAATACTGACCTGGCGCAGGGAAGAGGCCGTGGCCAGGTCATTTGTTATAATTGTGGCCAGCCAAGTCATGTATCCAGAGATTGTGTTAACCCATGCACTATGTGCAATTATTGTAAATCATTTGAGCGTGTTATTGAATATTGCCCAGTGCTAGAGGTGGAAATGCAGAAAAGAAGATGGACGCACGCACCAAACACGAACGTCCAGTGGATCGCAGTAGAGAAAAGACAAGTAGACCCGAGCATCAATGTGGTCACACGCAATGGTGCTCAGACAGGCCGCGATAGGGGAGCAGAAGCATCCATGTTAGAGGAGGCTCATACAAAGCAATCCCCTCTTGAGACAGTATGGATAAGGAAAGCTCCGGGAAAAATACCTACTCTTGACCTATGAAAGAACAAGGAAGTATTTTTCGATGCGCGAGATACCTTCAGAGAACCAGCAACAGAGTCACAGAGGATCCTGTTGTGCAGTGAACCACCGCATGTTGAAGACATGCCGGCGGCTTATGATGAAACAAGCACTGCGACGGATGTTAGCACCTCCGTTGCACAGTTCCTATGAAGCTGCATGAAACTACTTCAAAGTGAAAATGCCATAGTAGAGCTACAGAAACTCATAAACCAGTATGAGCCACCGACAAGAACAAAGACTTCTGATAGCGCAGTACATCAGATAAGGAAGCATAAAAGAATAGGCCGAGAAATGAGACTTATCACACAGATTGGAGATTTTGAAATGGATGAAGTCATCCTTGATCTGGGATCGGAAGCAAATGTCTTAACTAAGCAGACATGGTAGCAGATGGGTCGACCAAAGTTGTCATGGTCACCTATCCAGCTGAGAATGGCTAACCAAGAGAAAGTCATACCTTTTGGCCGGTTAGCTGACATGATAGTTGATATCGATGGAGTCCAAAGTCATGCAGACTTTGAAGTTATCGAGATTATGGATGATAGTCAACCTTTTCCTGCACTACTAGGAATTGACTGGGCTATTGATAACTTGGTTATTATCAACTTAAAAATGAAAAAGATGATATTTGAAGGGAAGCATATTAGGATCATCGCACCATTGGATCCTGTAGATGGTGACAAATATAGCGAGCTGATTCAGGAGGAATCCAAGGCTCAAGACTTGGATAGACTATACCAGCTTACAGCGAACTAGGAAGATTACATTAACCCTACTATAGATGGTACACTCAGCTAGAGATGTGACAGCTCTTGCGTCTCTGATTCAGAGGTAGGGCTATAAAATTGGCAAAGCCGGATGCATGAAGTATCAGCAATAAGGTGCGCGCAGGTTACGAAATCGCTGCACTGGATTGGGAAGGAGGTAAGTCCTATTCCCACATATGATGGTTCTGCTAATGTCTATACTTTCATCCAAGAATACACTGTAGCTCTTGCAGATGAGCACATATTACCAGCAATGGATATGGCACTGCGCGACACACCCGCCAGATGGCGGAATGCGCACAAGCAGACATTGACCACTTGGGATCAATGCCGAATTAAGATGCAGATTTGGTTTGCTGACTGGGTGACCTTACCCTTTGAGAAGTTTAATGGACAGATAGATCCTAGTCAACACATTGAAGTCTGTTCACAAGCATGGGTGGAAAGGCCACACACAGAATGGGTGCATTTATTTGTACATATGCTAGAGGATGACATTCCAAAGAAATGGTACCTAGAACTGGAGTTGCGCAAAGAAACCACTAATTGGGAAATGTTGACTGCGAACTTCCAGAAGGACTTCAGCTTCGAGGACGAGAACCCGTTGATCCATGAGGCATTGAAAATAATTAAGGAACGCATATTTAGGGAAGACTTTCCTCACAAAAATATGACGTTGGAGGAATTCTTCGGGGTAGATTGTGTCCCTACGCACCTACTGTCAGAATGGAAGGAACATGAAGAACACTTTATCGAGTGTTACAACCTAGCTGAAGACATCGATGATAGAAATGAAGAAGATGATGATGATGATCCACGCAACATAAACATCCCAGAATCGGAGGGTGCGCGCGACGTAGAAGGACCTCCGTTAGAAATCCTAGATATGAGCGGACCAGTAAAGACACAGAAGGTGAATATTGGCACAAAAGAAGAACCAAAGTTCGCAGCAATCGGAGACTATTGGGACGATCAGACTGTTGCAGAGATCGTAGACAACTTGCATGAGTATCAGGAGCTATTTCCGACAAAATTTACAGAAATGAAAGGAATTCTGGGAGACCTGGGAGTTATGAAAATACCGTTGAAACCAGGTGTGAATCCTGTGAAGCAGAGACCATACAGATTGAATCCGCACTACAAAGAAAGAGTACGCACAGAACTGTATAAGATGCTTGAAGCAAGAATTATTGAACCTATTGAGGAATCAGAATGGATTAGTCCCATGGTCATCCAAGACAAGAAAGCGAAGGGTGAGATCAGGATTTGTGTTGATCTCAGAAAATTGAATGATGCTTCCATGCACGACCCATTCCCTACTCCTTTCATACATGAAGTGCTTGATAATGTTGGAGGGAATGAGGCCTACTCTTTTACTGATGGTTTTTCGGGATATCATCAGATTAGGATTGATCTTGCAGACAGGCATAAGACAACTTTTTCTATAGAATGGGGTTCGTTCTAGTACACAGTAATGTCATTTGACCTGAAGAACGCACCTGCCATATTCTCCAAAGTGGTCGTCGTAGCATTCAAAGAGTTTATGCATAAGTTTCTCAAAGCCCATTTTGATGATTGGACTGTGTTTGGTCTATTGAAGAACCATTGTGCAAACCTCAAAATGATGCTTGAGAAGTGTCGACAGTATCATATCTCTTTAAGTATAAAGAAGTGTATTTTTTGTGTTCCTTATGGGATTCTACTTGGCCACATTGTTTGTAAGCAAGGATTGATGGTGGATCCTACGAAGATTGCCATTATTGTGAATTTTCCAACACCAACTTCCGTTAAGATGTTGCACTCTACCTTAGGCCATACTGGATACTATAGGAAATTTATAAAGGATTACGCGCAGATAACCACAGCAATGGAAAAGCTGCTAAAGAAAGAAGCACCGTTCATTTGGAATGCAGAATGTGAACAAGGTTTTGATACACTAAAGGAAAGGATGGTAACTGCACTGATTCTAGTCTTTCCAGACTGGACAAAGCCATTTCATGTCCATGTGGATGCATCATACATTGCCCTGGGAATCGTATTAGCTCAGCTAGGAGAAGGCGGTATTGACCACCCCATTGTATTTTCAAGCAGGAAGCTCTCAACAGCAGAGAAGAACTATACTACTACTGAGAGGGCAGGCCTTGCAATGGTATATGCCCTACATAAATTCAGGCATTATTTGCTTGGTGCGCACTTCCTTATGTTCACTGACCATTCTGCATTGAAATACTTGGTCAATAAGCCAGTGTTAAGGGGGCACATATGCAGATGGTTGTTGCTATTGCAAGAGTATGATTTTGAGATTGTTGTTAAGCCAGGAAGACTAAACTTGGGACCTGATCATCTGTCAAGGATTGAGTCAGGAGAAGAGCCGATGAACATTGAAGACAATCTACCTGATGCGCAGCTATTTGCTATACAGGTTGTCGATGACTATTATAAGGATATCATTAATTTTCTAACAACAGGGTTGGCACCGTAGGAATTATCTATCCAACAGAAGAAGCAGCTAGTGGTGTGCGCCACAGACTTCACCATAATTGCAGGTCATCTATACAAACTCGGACCAAATGAAGTCCTACGCAGATGTGTACTAGATCATGAGAAACCATTCATTTTAGCAGACGCACATTCAGAGATCGCGGGAGGTCACTATGCAGGACGGGCCACCACGCAGAAGTGCAGGGATATGGTGGCCCACGATCCACAAAGATTCTAAAGAACACTCCAGGAACTGTGATATCTATCAGAGGATAGGGAAACCTTCGCGAAGAGATGAGATGCCATTAAATCCACAATTGACCTTGCAAGCATTTTAGAAATGGGAAATCGATTTTGTGGATCCTATAAACCCACCAGGGAAAAGAACTAGTGCGATGTTTATTATTACTGCTACTGATTACCTCACCAGATGGGAAGAAGCAAAGCCAGTAAAGGACTACAACGCAGTTCATTTTTTATGAAAAATTGTCAAGATTTGGCTGTTCGAAGATTTTGATGAGTGACCAAGGTACTAACTTTTTGAATAAGACCATTGAGGCACTTACAGAGGAATTCCACATTCGCCATCAGCGTAGTACCCCATACCATCCATAGGAGAATGGCACTGTTGAGGCTTTCAATAAAATACTGGAGAACGCACTCACTAAGGTCTGCAACGTAAATAGAGATGATTGGGATCTATGCATCTCATCTGTGTTATGGGCATACAGGACTACATGCAAGAAATTGACAGGTCATACACCTTTTCAGTTGGCTTATGGGAAAGAGGCTATAATGCCAATGGAATATATTGTCCCTAGTTTAAGGATCGTTGCATTCACAGGGATGGAAGACCCCGCAGCACTAGAAGAAAGGTTGCTACACCTTGTTGGGTTGGAGGAATATCGCTTCATTTCCAGCTTCCACCAACAAGCTCAAAAGGACTGCGAAAAAGCTTGGCATGATCGCCATATCAAGAACAAGTGCGTTCAGGTAGGTGACCTAGTCCTCCTATATGATAGCAAATTCATGAAGTTTCCTGGCAAATTTAAGATGCATTGGCTTGGCCCATATACTGTGATACATGTTACTAACACTGGTGCAGTCCAGTTAGCCAATTTAGCTAGCGATACCTTGCCAAATTTGATAAATGGAAGCAGGCTAAAGCTATACCATGATAGCATTGCTTCGCAGAACCTTGGATAACAAGCGGAGGAAGAAATTTCTAAGTGCCGAGTACAGCTGAAATTGGGCACTAGAAGTCTAATGGAGCCTATACATATATGATAAGAGAGATGATGTATGTACCGCACAGTAGTGTTGAAGTTGCGCAGGGAAAAAAAAAGAAAAGAAAAGAAAATTTGCACTGCGAATCAACTATGCAGGAGTGTAAGTGGCCTGCCACGCAGTTCGGCGCAACACCCACATAAAAATAGCCGTTACAGTACTTTTGAGAAAATAGCCGTTAGATGACCATTGCAGCAACCACTTCAGCATTTAAAGGGAAGATCGCCATTCTGGACAGACTGACGAAGGAAAGGACTAGAAAATCCGATGGATTCGACCGCCAGAGGGCACATTTAATGCATATTTAGCCATTGAAGGGCATGGGAGAAGGTAAGCTGTGCCTATAAATAACACCGCTAGAGGACTCGCTAGCATTATTGAGAACTTAGAATTTTCTTGCGACCACCCCCTACACTAATATCCATCTGTCTTCTGGCTACCATACCCCCCCATCTAACCTGTGAATGTTTGAACCTTTCTATCGAGAAGAAGAGCTTACCATTGAAGAAACACTTCGAGTCTTTCGGCACGGAGGGATTCAAGAGTTATTGAAAACCCCTACCAAGAAGTTTGTAACAGAGCAAGGCCAAGGATCCCGTAGATCACCAAGAACCAATCCAACCATGCAAGACAAGGGAAAAGGAGACTGCGTTAGACAATCAATTGCAGCCACTACTAGAAGATGCCACCGTGGTGTTGCAGCAGATAGAAGATAAACTGAAAGAGCTGCGTGACAACCAGGAACAGGTAGAAGCCCAAATCGGAGAAGAGATAAAACCAAAGCTGGTTGATACAGTCAAGCAGGTTGAGTGGGAAACTAAAGAAACAATGGAGAAATTGACGAACACTTACAGTGAGTTCACAGCAAAGCTGACTACATAGATTGGAGAGTAGATTTCGATGGTGTATGTTGAAAGTGGCTCAGGGACGAGCCACATGTAAGTGTTACGGGCATGTTGGGCCTGTCCCAACTGGTCCAATTTTGGTAACAATTTTAAAGGTAGAAGAACCTGAGCTGAGCACAACTCTGAAACAGATTGAATTTTGGCTAAGTATTGAGGATGCTACGAAGAGGCGCACAGTAGCCATTTTTTGAGCAATGCTGCGAAGATCAGTACTGCGCAGAAGCAGTGCTGCGGAGATAGGAGGCCATGTGGAGCCAGCAAAGCGGAATGCTGGACAACGGACAGGTACAGGTACCGGCCAGATCGGTAGCAACCTACTTTTGGGAAAGCTGCTCCAGAAGTGCCGAGCGATGGGCAGGAGTAAATCAGGAAGGCGACCAACGTACGAGTTTGTTAAGGAAAGCGACGTTTGGCACGCTTGGTGGGCAAGACAATTAGAGGTGAACGGTTTGACGAAAACAGCCTATTGGCATGCATGCGATAGGGAGGTTGATAGTGATAGAATGAAGACGTGGAGAACCGCCACGATGAAGCAGACACTACCAGGAGCCAGCAAGCCGGTTTAGAGAAACCAGCGCAGTTTTGTAAACCCTAAGGGTTTTGGGTTTAGGTCTTCAGCATTGTAAAGACATGACCTTTGGGCATGATCTATTTAAGAAGACAATTTTGTATGGGATGGGGTTACATTTTGGGGATTGTCATGTTTGTATGACTTTTTGTACTATAAAATCTCTTGAGTCAATAAGATTATAAAGGCTCTACAACCATGTGCGCAGAGATCTAATTTTGAGAGGAAGGATAGTCTGCAGCTGGGTGCACAGACTTAGAACGGTTGTCCCCATCCCTTTTAAAAGAAATATATTACCAACCATTCTTGTGGATGTAGCTTCCTACCTGGGGAAGTGAACCACGTTAATTATCGTGTTGTGTGACTGTGTTTATGAATGAATGATTACTTGTGTTTTCTGTCAATGAATGTCTAAATGTTTCTTTGCATACTGTTATTAGAGAGCTTTTATATGCATTTGCCTTTAGGAAAGTATGGAAATGATATGTTAAGTTCCGTATCAATAGTTGAATGGTGAACATTTATTCTTGTGTATGAAGGCAGTGAATCAGTCATTTAGTTAAGTACTTTCTTACACATAGTAAAGGAACGTACACAGTGGATTAGATTAGTCGTCTATGTTGAAATCATGACATCCTGAGTTAATGAATGAATGTTAGAAGGATAGTCAGTTAAGCGCCTGAATGAATGGATAAGTGATATTCATTTCAGTGCCTTAAGCGTTTTCAATATAATCCAAGTAAAGAATAAAGTTGCATTGTTCACAGCTTCGGTAGAAGTCCTGCGGTAGAAGATATAGTGGTGCGGACCGCAGCGCTGCTCATCACTGCACAGTCTCACCTCGGAGTACATAACATCTGTGGTGCTACGCAGTATGTCCGTCCAAGCAACTTATAACTTACTGTGGAAACCTAATTCCGCAGTACCCCATAGATACACCTCGGTTGAGACCTCAACCTGCTCACAGGCTATTGCCGAAAGGGCTAGTGCGAAGGGGTTTTGTTGGTCAAAGGAAAACTGCAAAGAACCTGGGTCTTATAAGAAAACCTCTGGGTTAGTTATAGCCAACACCATTCCCACAAGAGGATGGACCACCCCAAGCACCTCCACATGATTCTCGAATGATGTATACAATACAAGATTCGATTGAATCCTAACAAATGCATCTTTGCTGTAAGGACGTGTCGCCTTTTGGGCTTCATAGTTTCGAAAGATGGTATTAGACTCGATCCTCTAAAAGTTGAGGCAATACTTCAGTTTCCTCCTTCGCGTAATTTGTTACAACTTCAGAGCCTCCAATGGAGAGCCACTTTTCTACGCCGTTTCATAGTCAATTTTCTAATCTTACCAAAGGTTTCGCGCGCTTATTGAAGAAGGACACACCTTTTATCTGGGATGAGTGAGCCCAGTAGTATTTCGATGCCCTTAAGAAAGCTTTGGTATCGGCCCCTGTGCTTAGTCCACCATACTTTGCATGAGATTTTATCCTTTATGTGGCCGCGTCTCAAGAGATGATTGGCATGGTCTTGGTTCAGGCGGATGATGTGCTTGTCGAGCATGTCCTCTATTATCTTGGTTGAAATCTAGTAGATGCTGAGCTAAGATATACTCATGTGGAAAAGCTGGCGCTTGCGATTGTTCATTCAGTCCAGCGGTTACAACATTACATTTTGCTTAGAACCACCATATATGTCGCGCATATCAATCCATTTCAGCTCGTGCTATCACGACGCATTATCGAGGGGTAGTATAATAAATGGATTGTTATCCTTCAGGAATTTGATCTCGATTTTGCTTAGGCAAAGTCGGTGAAATAATTGGTATTTGCTGAGCTTATGTCGGACCTTCCGAGACTTGACGAGGATGTCATTCATGAACATTCCTTTGTGTATGAGCACTTATTTCTTATCTCGTCAGAGGACCCTTGGTACGGGGATGTCATTGTATATCTCCAAACTTTGAATTTTTCTCCGCACTATTCACGAGATGGGCGACGGCATGTGAAACATCACGCTAAAGATTATACTATCGTCTGTGACACTTTGTATCATCGAGGAAAGGATTCTATCCTCTGTCATTGCTTAACTCACAAAGAAGTGGAGTGGGTGCTTAATGATTTCCATGCTGGGGCGTGTGGTGGTCACTTATCCGGGCTTGCTACAGCCCAGTGTATTATGTGAGCTGCTTATTTTTGTCCTTCCATCTTTAAGGATTGTGTTAATGCTGTGAAGAGATGTCACCCTTTCCAGGTGTTTTCTCAGAACATACACTTGCATCCAACGCCCCTTCATCCGATCGTCACCGTCAATCCTTTCACCAAGTAGGGGGTAGATTTCATGGATTGAAAACCAGCTTCGGCTGGGGGGCATCACCCTATCCTAGTGGTCGTGGACTATTTTTCCAAATGGGCTAAAGCCATGCCTGTCGTCAAAGCCGATGGTGCTACAGCAGCCCAGTTCTGCCTCTCCTGAAGAAAGAGCAAGAGCTTGTTATTTCTTACAAGCCCAAGTAATAGGTCTAGGTCCCAGACTGAAAAAATAACCTGCAGTAGAATTTCAATCATCAGGATTGCCGGCCCAATCTGAATCAGTGAAACCAACCAACAAAGGTTTCCCCCTATACTGTAATGAATCCCAAATTGAATTGTACCTCGAATATATCGAAGCATGCTCTTTTGAGTGCGTTACGAGTTCAGGATGGAGGAAGTCCCACTGTTATCAAGTTCGATACTACTGATTTCCAACCTTGCTTACCCTACCACGTGGCTTTTCAAATATAGGTGGTGTGCCTTCAGAGTTTTGTCAAACGTACTATGGTTGACGAAGGTGCTTCTGCGTTAGAATGTCGTTAGCTTGTTGGAAAGCTCTTGGCTCTCCTCCCCTACTCGCATCTAGAACCACGCTCACTGCTTCAATGGTCATTCATTTAAGCTGCATAAAATTATCCCTTCCCTTGCTGTCTCCTTGGGAGGTAAGTCTGTGCCTATTGAAGTCGAGGTGGTTGATGCGCCCATCAACTACAACCTTTTACTACGATGGAATTGGATGTATGCCATGAAAGTTGTCGCATCCACTGTATTCAGAGTTATCTGCTTTCCCCACGAAGCCAAGATTGTGACCATCAATCAACTAGATTACGTTAACTCCTCTTCCATAGCATCCACGGGATCCATAGTCCCATAGGTTACTCATTCTCAGCCTGAAACTGGGAACATGGGTGTTGGCATGTACTCTTCATTGATGGGAACTTATGATTTTTCTGCACCTGTGAATTTTATTGGAACCATTACCGACGATGCGTCTCCTCCTTCACATAATATGTTATTCCAGACTTCTTATTTTGATGATCCATGGACTTTACCGTCCACGAGTTCCACATCTAGAAACATTTCGCATGTCGGGATGTCTATGCCACTGTCTGTAGCTGAGCTTGCTTAACAGCATATTCAACAAGTCACTGCAGAACCGGATCTCTCTTCTTCCCAGACAGTTGAGGAAGATCCCGTTACACTACCAGTTTAGGAAGCCAACTCGTCTTGTTCCCATGATTGCCTCAATGATACTTTGCCTTCCAATGAAGCTATTATGGAGGCCATGTGTGGTAGTGAGAGACCTTGCGAAGATATGCGCCATCACTCTTATTTCCTTCCCAAACTTGAGCTCGCCGAACGAGAGGATATTAGGATGACTCTAGCAGAGATGGTTGGTCACCCTGTGGCTCTTTTGGAGTCACATGATGTTTTTGCGGAAGGGAATATGGCTAATATCTCCCCAACTATGTCGATCAATATCTCTCGTACTCCCGGAGTAGTTGAGAGTGTTTACATCGGTGACGATTGCACTCCTGAGGATATTGCTATTTACAGTGAATTGTTTATAGAACTCCAGGAAGCTTTCGCCTGGTCATATGAGGAGATGCTAGGAATAGACCCCTGCATTGTTGAACATGAGATTAGAACATATCCCAACGCTAAACCGGTTCGACAACGATTACGTGCTGTGAAGCCTAGAAAGGCAGTTGCTATCAAGGCAGAGGTGGAGAAACTGCTTAGAGCTGGTTTCATCTACCTCGTTCCCCTTACCAAATGGGTGTCAAACCCCGTTCCTGTGGATAAGAAGCAGGGAACAATCTGTGTATGTACCGACTCTAGGGATTTGAACCCTGCATGTCCAAAAGACAACTTCCCCACACCATTCATAGATCAAATCTTGGCTGCTTGCGCCGGGAGTGAGATTTTTTCCTTCATGGATGGATTTTTCGACTATAACCAGATTCAGATCAAACCCGAGGATCAACACAAGACAACTTTTATTTTTCCTTAGAGAACATTTGCATATCGTAAAATGCCCTTCGTCCTTAAAAACGCCGGAGCTACGTTTCAGCATGTTATGACCTACGCCTTTCACGATCTTAAAAATATTATGGAGGTTTTCTTGGATGATCTTGCCGGCCATTCTCGCAAGAGAATGGACCACCCCAAGCACCTCCGCATGATTCTCGAACGATGTATATGATACAAGATTTGATTGAATCCTAACAAATGCATCTTTGCTGTAAGGGCAGGTCGTCTTCTGGGCTTCTTACTTTCTAAAGAGGGTATTAGAGTTGATCCTCTCAAAGTTCAGGCAATACTTCAATTGCCTCCTCTGTGTAATTTGTTACAACTTCAGAGCCGCCAAGGGAGAGCCACTTTTCTATGCCGTTTCGTAGTCAATTATGCTAATCTTACCAAAGGTTTCGCATGCTTATTGAAGAAGGACACACCTTTTATCTGGGATGAGCGAGCCCAGCATTCTTTCGATGCCCTTAAGAAAGCTTTGGTATCGGCCCCTGTTCTTAGTCCACCAGATTTCGCACGAGATTTTATCCTTTATATGGTTGCGTCTCAAGAGACGATTGGCATGGTCTTGGTTCAGGTGGATGATGCGCTTGTTGAGCATGTCATCTATTACCTTAGTCGAAATCTAGTAGATGCTGAGCTAAGATATACTCATGTGGAAAAGATGGCGCTTGCGACTGTTCATTCAGTCCAACGGTTACGACATTACATTTTTCTTAGGACCACCATAGTTGTCACGCATATCAATCCATTTCAGTTCGTACTATCATGATGCCTTATAGGGGGGAAGTATAATAAATGGATTGTTATCCTTCAGGAATTTGATCTTGATTTTGCTTCGGCAAAGTCGGTGAAATCATTTGTATTTGCTGAGCTTATGTCGGACCTTCCAAGACTTGATGAGGATGTCATTCATGAAGATTACTTTGTGGATGAGCACTTATTTCTTATCTCGTCAGAGGACCCTTGGTATGGGGATGTCATTGTATATCTCCAAACTTTGAAGTTTCCTCCGCACTATTCACGAGATGAGCGACGACGTGTGAAACATCACGCTAAAGATTATACTATCGTCAGTGACACTTTGTATCACTGAGGAAAGGATTCTATCCTTCGTTGTTGCTTAACTCACAAAGAAGCAGAGCAGATGCTAATGATTGCCATGCTGGGGTGTGTGGCGGTCACTTATCCGGGCTTGCTACAGCCCAACGTATTATGGGAGCTGGTTATTTCTGGCCTTCCATCTTTAAGGATTCTGTTAATGCTGTGAAGAGATGTCACCCTTGCCAGGTCTTTTCTTGGAACATACACTCGCATCCAGCGCCCCTTCATCCGGTCGTCACCGTCGGTCCCTTCACCAAGTGGGGGGTGGATTTCATGGATTGCAAACTAGCTTCAGCTAGGGGGCACCACCATAGCATAGTGGCCGTGGACTATTTTTCCAAATGGGCTAAGGCCATGCCTACCGTTAAAGCCGATGGTGCTACAGCACCCCACTTCGTATTCAATCAAATTATAACTCGGTTCGGTATTTCGAAAGAGATTGTCACTGACCATGGCAGTCACTTTCAAAACAAGATGACAGAGGATTTTTCCCTCAAGCTTGGGTTTCATCAAGAACATTCATCTTCTTATTATCCCCAAGTGAATGGTCAAGTAGAAGAAGTCAATAAGTCTTTGAAGACCATTCTCCAATGTACCATCCAACAAAGCAAGACCAATTGGCATATCATGTTATATCCTGCTTTGTGGGCATATCGAACCGTAGTCAAGACTGCCACTAGGTTCTCACCGTTTCAGCTAGTTCACGGTGTGGAGTCACTTTTACCGATTGAATGTGAGATCCCTTCACTTAAACTGGCCATAGAGCTCCTCCCTGATACAACGGGTCTTGAGCAATGTTTAATCCACCTTGAGCAACTTGACAAGCAGCGTCGAGATGCCATTGTGGCCATAGATGCCAATAGGTGCTTGTCTTGGTCCTACATCGAACAATGTGGTTGAGTATAGTGTTGTCATTGAGCTACTTCGGGATGCCATTTCCCATCGAGTCCAGTCTTTAGAAGTCGGCCTGGATTCACAACTAGTTGTGTCTTAGTTGAATGGGCAGTACCGTGTGCAAGATCCTACGCTATTACGGAAATTCCTGAGGGTAAGATTCTTGGAACGATATACATATTAGATTAGCATTTGTCACATTCATCATGAAGCACATAAATACAAAGACATTCATACATTTTTACATACACATGTATAGTAGAACCGAGAACCAAAGTTTTTATATATATAAATATGTCAAAAAATGGTAGTGTCATACAAAACTGGAGCCCGTAGCCCTCAAAATATACATATCAATACAAAAAATGAGATCCTGGGATATCTATTCCCTTCGAGGAGGCCTAGTTGCCGCCTCGACGGGATGTGTCTCGTAGAAATACTGTACTGCATTGGCTACCCACTGCAATAGCTGCACCCACTCACTAGGAACACCCACTACTTGGCGTTGCATGGCCTCAGGTAGCGGGCCACCTCTATCTGTGGTACCCGGGAAACCATCTGTGATATGTTGCGCCGTAATGTCTATAGAGTGCGCCCTGCTGCAGCATCTCCTGCCTCATCACCTCTACCCCGATGACCATGTCTCGGGAAGCCCTCAGGTCTCACTGGGCCTTTGTCTGTGAGCAAACAGTCAAACTTTAGCACTTGATACTACCACCAAAAAGATTTTTGCATTTTCAACTATAATAAAAAATCCATAAAAATTTAATAAACACAAAACCAAAAGAGTACTCACCGATGTCTCCGAATGTTGTGCCTGGTGGGAGCGGTATGTCCTGATCCTGTCTAAAGTCTATCCTCACATAGGGATAGTCCTCTATAGTGATCACTTTCTGGTTCCACCAGCGAAAGAACTCCTCAGTATATGGTGACACCAGACAGTCACCACCCTGTCGTGTCAATATCTCAGCCCATCGGGTCAGGGCTAGATCACGAAGATTGTGAGGAGGGACATCCACCCTTAGACTAAGCTCTGGAACCCTCTCAAAGAAGAAGCCGCTTAGGATACTACCATACCTGATTTTTTTTGGCATTCCCCTCTTTGCATTCGATCAATTGTGTCTTCATAGAAACCAACAATGTAGTACACCAGTTGAATACCACAGGTTGCATGCATTTTGATGCATAGAACATCACCAGCCTAGATGCCTGGTGCAGAGCTTTGGATCCAGTGATTCGCACCAAGGTAGCCACAATGATCTTTGTGCTCAGATCTATTATGGCGTTGATGGGAACTTGACTTCCCACCGCTCGTGTGTTTGCGGGACAATACCGCGCTATGTAGTCCTGAACAGTGATCCAACCACCCACGGTCTGAGACCGAAGACTGGCCACCTCACCTCTATAGGATAAACCGGTAATGAAAAAGATATCTTCCACTTCTAGTGTCAGGGTTTTCCCATTGAGGATGAAGTTCTATGCGTCCACATCCCAGTAGTCTATCAGATGATGGAGTAATAGGTTTTGGGCCCTTAAACCCCCTATACTCCAGAACTTGTACAACCCACATGCTTGCAATGCCTGCTGTGCTTGCACATCATTGCGCATGGCTGTTAAAATTCAAGATGCTAAAATAGAAAATAGCAGCATTACATTCCATTTCACAATAATAGCATATACAGGATCACTGAAGAAACAACAAGCACAGCATAAACACAAGAGACAGAGATTTATCCTGGGAAACCCTCATGGGGTAGAAAACCCAGCAAAGCTTCCTCAATATAGATGACCAGCAATATACAAAGATGAAACCCTGAGACATGATCTCCTCCTCCACAATAGCAGACCTCTCCTCCACAAGTGCCTTATCCTCAAGTGAGTGAATGTGTATAATGAGGAACACACCTCCTCTATTTATACACTACTCTGATATGTATTTTACACAAGTACATGTAGGCTCGTATTTAACCATTAGGTTAAATACCCCATTATAACTGACTGGGCCGACCCCTCTAGGGTGGTCTAATAACCCTTTGACCCAGATAACACATACAGGGCCGACCCCCACTAGGGAAGTCTAATAAACCAAGTTACCACATTCTGACGGAGGAATAAACATCTCCGGATATACAATAAGATCTTCACGGAGGAATGAATCATCTCCGGAATAATAAAGTACAAATATAATATTCTTTGAAGTTACAATATCTCAACACTCCTCCTTAACGAGAAGGATATTATAACAGCATCTGCACGAGTAAGGAGTCATCAACATCATACATCATACATCTATAAATCATTGGAAGCTTTCTCAACATCATCAGTAACTCAACCAGTTACTGGAATATCTTCAATACTGGAACATCAACATCTTCAGTACTGAGTCTTTATCTTCTGCAGCACTCAAACAGCTACAGCAACATCAATATCTGAATCCTCACGATTGTCAGCATCGCCATCACACGATCATCAGCATCGTCATCACATGATCAACAACATCGTCATCTCAGGATCAGCAGCATCGTCATCATACGATCATCAACATCGTCATCTCACGATCATCAGCATCGTCATATCATCTCGATCTACAGCATCTGGATCATCTCGATCTACAGCATCTGGATCATCACAATCTACAACATCTGGATCATCTCGATCTACAACATCTGGATCATCTCGATCTATAACATCTGGATCATCTCGATCTACAGCATCTGGATCATCTCATCTACAGCATCTGGATCATCTCGATCTACAGCATCTGGATCATCTCGATCTACACCATCTGGATCATCTCGATCTACAGCATCTGGATCATCACGATCTACAGCATCTGGATCATCTCGATCTACAACATCTGGATCATCTCGATCTACAGCATCTGGATCATCTCGATCTACAACATCTGGATCATCTCGATCTACAACATAAGTATCCTCAACCATACAAGTACATTAATCAATACATGTATCATCAAAAGTATGTATTCTCACCAATACATCTATCATCAAAACATGTATTCTTACTAATACATATATCATCAAAAGCATGTATTCTCACTAATACATCTATCATCAAAAGCATGTATTCTCACTAATACATCTATCATCAAAAGCATGTATTCTCACTAATACATCTATCAATACAAGTATCCACACTGATACAAGTATACACTACAGCAGCATACCCTGCAACACACATGATCCAATTACGGGATGGTCAATCCCTCTCACTTTAGGACATAGGTCCAAGGATGATACAATCCTGATCCACTTATGGGATGATCAATCCCTCTCAATTTAAGACATCTCTCATGTCTATGGATGATGCAATCCAGATCAACTTACAGGATGATCAATCCTTATCCTTTTAAGACACCTCACCATGTCTAAGGATGATGCAATCCCGAATCAACTTACAGGATGATTAGTCCTTATCACTTTAAGACACCTTACCATGTCTAGGGACGATGCAATCCCAATCTACTTACAAGATGATTAGTCCTTATCACTTTAAGACACCTCACCATGTCTAGGGATGATGCAATCCCAATCTACTTACAGGATGATTAGTCCTTATCAGTTTAAGACACCTCACCATGTCTAGGGACGATGCAATCCCAATCTACTTACAGGATGATTAGTCCTTATCACTTTAAGACACCTCACCATGTCTAGGGATGATGCAATCCCGAATCAACTTACAGGATGATTAGTCCTTATCACTTTAAGACACCTTACCATGTCTAGGGACGATGCAATCCCAATCTACTTACAAGATGATTAGTCCTTATCACTTTAAGACACCTCACCATGTCTAGGGATGATGCAATCCCAATCTACTTACAGGATGATTAGTCCTTATCAGTTTAAGACACCTCACCATGTCTAGGGATGATGCAATCCCAATCTACTTACAGGATGATTAGTCCTTATCACTTTAAGACACCTCACCATGTCTAGGGATGATGCAATCCCAATCTACTTACAGGATGATTAGTCCTTATCAGTTTAAGACACCTCACCATGTCTAGGGACAATGCAATCCCAATCTACTTACAGGATGATTAGTCCTTATCACTTTAAGACACCTCACCATGTCTAGGGACGATGCAATCCCAATCTACTTACAGGATGATTAGTCCTTATCACTTTAAGACACTTCACCATGTCTAGGGACGATGCAATCCCAATCTACTTACAGGAGGATTAGTCCTTATCACTTTAAGACACCTCACCATGTCTAGGGACGATGCAATCCCAATCTACTTACAGGATGATTAGTCCTTATCACTTTAAGACACTTCACCATGTCTAGGGACGATGCAATCCCAATCTACTTACAGGAGGATTAGTCCTTATCACTTTAAGACACCTCACCATGTCTAGGGACGATGCAATCCCAATCTACTTACAGGATGATTAGTCCTTATCACTTTAAGACAAGTCTCATGTCTAGGGACGATGCAATCCCATCACGTACATTTTGAACCCAGTTCATGGACGATGCAGTCCTCACGTACATTTTGAACCCAGTTCATGGACGATGCAGTCCTCACGTACATTTTGAACCCAGTTCATGGACGATGCAGTCCTCACGTACATTTTGAACCCAGTTCATGGACGATGCAGTCCTCACGTACATTTTGAACCCAGTTCATGGACGATGCAGTCCTCACATACATTTTGAACCCAGTTCATGGACGATGCAGTCCTCACGTACATTTTGAACCCAGTTCATGGACGATGCAGTCCTCACGTACATTTTGAACCCAATTCATGGACGATGCAGTCCTCACGTACATTTTGAACCTAGTTCATGGACGATGCAGTCCTCACGTACATTAACCCAGTTCATGGACGATGCAGTCCTCACGTACATTTTGAACCAGTGGTTCCGGGATGATGCAATCCCCATCACTTTATTCTCGAAGACCATACGTCTACGGATCAATTCAGGGACCAAGGTCCGGGGATGATACAATCCCCACTTCTCGGAGACCTTACGTCTACGGCTCTCTTTAGGACTGAAAGTCCAAGGATGATCCAATCCCCTCAACTGTCCACTAAGGACTTCATTCTCGGAGACCTCACGTCTACGGCTCTCTTTAGGACTGAAAGTCTAGGGATGATCCAATCCCTTCAACTGTCCACTAAGGACTTTATTCTCGGAGACCTCACGTCTACGGCTCTCTTTAGGACTGAAAGTCCAGGGATGATCCAATCCCCTTAACTGTCCACTAAGGACTTCATTCTCGGAGACCTTACGTCTACGGCTCTCTTTAGGACTGAAAGTCCAGGGATGATCCAATCCCCTTAACTGTCCACTAAGGACTTCATTCTCGGAGACCTTACGTCTACGGCTCTCTTTAGGACTGAAAGTCCAGGGATGATCCAATCCCTTTTCTTTCTCGGAGACACCTGTCTACGGCTCACTTTAGAACAAGTGTTCAAGGATGATACAATCCCCACATGTATTCTCATCAATATACTATCGATCCTGGGAACCCATACAGAACCTGATTCACACTTATTCTTTAATTGCACCATTAAGAGAATGGTCTTATCTAGCCACTTGGAGCAAACATCTCATCATGATTCTCTTCCTCTTTCTAAGAGAATCTTCTAGCCACAAGCCTTCTATATTTTGTTTGATTTGTAAATCTTCTTGTTGAACATCCATCACTTGTTCGGTGTTCATTATTCTTCATGATATTTCCTACAAAACAAAATTAAGTACATGATTAGTAATCCTTCATAATCATGAAATCATGATAACCTATTATGCATACAGATATCATTTATATAGTTATGCAACTATCTTGACCAATACTTTGGCACAACACTTTCCCATATCCTGTATGCATACAGTGGCTATCTAGATGCCTTCCATCTCTACCAGAACATACTATCGAGAGTGTGCACAGCTCTTAGCATGTCAGCAAAGAGGTTTCATTCTAGACAAGCAACAATGGAATGTTTGTCCAACTTACCAATCATATGCATATTAGTAGTATAATGTTCAATGCTCTATGAATGTTTGCACTCAGCATGATATGTTCTAGGAATACAAATATGCATACAAGAAATATCATTTACTATTTCAAATAACAACTCAAATACTTATCTTTTATGTTTGTGTGGTTGCCTCCCGCTTGATCTTCTATATGTCCTTTGAACTTCTATTCATTCTGTACCACTGTGCATGCTCAACTGTGCACTAGTGTCATCCTCATGATCTCATACACAAACATTCATTCATTAGTATATTCTCAAAACATTCTAATTCTAAATAATCTTGAATATGTATAGTCATGATCATTAGTATTCAGGGTTTCAAGTAAGTCTTCTTTTACTCATGCATATTCTTGTTTGATCATAGTACTCTTTTGGTTAATTAAATCATGCATAAACCCTTGATTACTAACTTTATGAATAAGCATAACCAATCATATCAAGTATACTTATATAAGGGATCCTAACACAAGGTAAGATTCATGGGAAACATACCTGGATTAGTATACCTACTTGGTTATGTACAACATACCTAAACAATCTCTTCAATGATTTAGAGATCCTGAGCTAGAACCTGCATGTCTCATAGGTTAAGCATAATATAACAAAGTCATACATACCTCGTAAGTAGAACAAAGATTATGGATGAGTCTTTGTCTTCATGTTTTCATGGTCATGGAACCTGATTTGTCTTTTGTGATGTACCTGTATCTTGTTAGCAGACAACATCAACCTCACACAACATCATAATGCATTAGTACAATCATAAGTGTCAACACCCTAACCAATGAATATCTTCTATCATGCATTCATAATTTTGTTAAGGTTATACGACAAATCTAAAATCAAAATTGTACTAACTGTAATAACCTGAAGACAAACATACCATAAACTTAATCATGGACAAATATCGAAACATACCTCAATGAGTCATACCTGTCGAGATCGCTTGTATTCTTCTTATGTAAGCCCTTATCCTCATCTCCCTCTGAGACAGGAACTTCTTCACTTATGCAGGTGACCAATCCATCTTCTTCTAGGATTAACCCAATCCACTTGATTTGCAAGAACTGGACCTTGATGAGCTGATCAAACTGGTATATTCAGAATTTGAAAACTGCAAAGTTTTACTCCTTAATTTTGCCTTTGAAACTTTCGGATTCACTGGACGTGACCCTGAACTGGGGTTTGATGAAGCCCACTCTTTTGCCCCATCAAAAGGTTTGATCCAAAGCTCTAAGCTTCTATTTTTCTGAGGAGCTTCCAGCCGTGGTCACAGATTTCAAAAATTCCCATTTTTACAGAAGCCCTAATTTTCCACTTTTCTGATCAAAGTCCCGAACTAGGGTCTAATCAAGCCCGGCCTTCTGCCCAACCAAAAATTCTGATCTTGGTCTCTAAATTTCTATTTTGATGAGTAGCATCCAGCCGTGGTCTTCGATTACAAAAATTCCAACTTTCTTCAAAGCCCTAAATTCCGGAAGCCATGAATGAAGGTACCAAAAAATAATTCTGTTTTGACAGAAATATGTACCTGATTGTTTCTGGTGTAACTCCGAAATTTTTGATCCACAGGGTCTGAAAACGTTTTTTGAGATAGCCTGAACTGTTAGCTTTCCATCCTGATAGGTATGACCTCAATTGGATGTTTTGAGAGAGAGTTATGCCAAATGTTGCAACGTGACCTGTTTTGGGAAAATACAGGAGAGCGAACTTGTACGGCGTGCCACATGTCACTATTTGACCTTCGGCCGCTGAAAAAGGTTTCTGAGATAGATAGGCCTGTTATCTTTCCATCCTGACAGGTCTGACCTCAATTGGATTCTCTGAGAGAGAGTTATGACAAGTGTCGCAACATGACCTGTTTATGGGATAATACAGGAGAGCGAACTTGTACGGCGTGCCACGTGTCACTGATTCAACTTCGGCCCCTGAAAAAGTTTTCTGAGATAGTACAGTCTGTGTACTACCTGTCACATTTCACGAAATTTCATTTGGAGCTTCCTAGCCCAAGTTATGACCTTTTTCCCAAGGTCACCTGATTTTGACTCAGATCTGGAAGAGGCAGAAACCCTATATTGTACAGATCATAAATCACAAAGTACAACGAATTAGAGGTTGTCCTTTGGACACAAGGTACCTGGAGATTTTAGCTTCGTCCTGTAACAATTTCAGATCCGAAAACATCTCCAAAACGGATTTATAGCGAAAGTGCTACGATGACTGGTTTTTTCTATGTAAAACCCTAACCTTCAAATTGTCGTAAGTAAAGCAAGTGTCTTTAGTGCCATACCTTGTCTTCCTTCAGGTTAGCTCTGATACCATGTTAAAATTCAAGATGCTAAGACAGAAAATAGCAGCATTACATTCCATTTCACAATAATAGCATATACAGGATCACTGAAGAAACAACAAGCACAGCATAAACACAAGAGACAGAGATTTATCCTGGGAAACCCTCATGGGGTAGAAAATCCAGCAAAGCTTCCTCAATATAGATGACCAGCAATATACAAAGATGAAACCCTGAGACATGATCTCCTCCTCCACAATAGAAGACCTCTCCTCCACAAGTGCATTATCCTCAAGTGAGTGAATGTGTATAATGAGGAACACACCTCCTCTATTTATACACTACTCTGATATGTATTTTACACAAGTACATGTAGGCTCGTATTTAACCATTAGGTTAAATACCCCATTATAACTGACTGGGCCGACCCCTCTAGGGTGGTCTAATAACCCTTTGACCCACATAACACATACAGGGCCGACCCCCACTAGGGAATTCTAATAACCCAAGTTACCACATTCCGACGGAGGAATAAACATCTCCGGATATACAATAAGATCTTCACGGAGGAATGAATCATCTCCGGAATAATAAAGTACAAATATAATATTCTTTGAAGTTACAATATCTCAACAATGGCCTCATCAAATTGGTCATGCTCTCTCTCCGTCCACTCTAGAACCATCCAAGATTGAGAAACAAACAAGTTTTGGTCAGTTCCTTGTGTAAAAATTTCTTCACGATCGTACCCACGGGTTAATTTGTATACAGGTGTGGGTACCCGCAGCCAGTCTTTTTTTTACTGCGCTTTTGGTGCCCTACCTACGACCCGCATAGTTATAGCTCGTGGGTAGCGCTGAAGCCATCTAGGTCTTGACCAAACTAAAAATCCTACCGCTGAAAACTAAAAGGAAAGCATTGAAATGAAAGGTATGGAAGTGACTACCAACCTGCTCCGGACGGTTCAATGAACGGTCGCTTGTAGCTCCCGGAATCGACAACTGAACTTTTAGTTGAAAACCAACCAAAAAATCCAAATGTGGTGAATAGTAAAAATGAATTGAAAATTGTAAAATTTTATTACTATTTATAATTTCTGGACCCACTTGTCTATAGTTTTTACCATTTTGAGCCGTTATGAACTAATATTGTGTCATGGAGTAGTGTTTTTTAATCAGATTTCTTCAGTGAAAGTTGTTCTGAACCATTTCACACTTGGCATATAGGTTAGATGCCATTTTCGCATGCATTATGCATTTGACCTATTGACCAATTTCATAAACCCTAGGTGCGACCCCACTTCGTAACTGACATGGAACCTTCACACTTCTATAGAAGTGTCATTGTTGGTAGAATTTTTCCCTATGGATAAGTAAAAATTCTCTTAAATTAAAGCAGATTTTTAACTGACTCTAAGATAAGACAAAACTAAACAAATGCTACCTTGAATTTCCTGAACTAATTTTCACAACAAGATTACATACATTCAGAAGAGATGAAAGACATAACTCACATTTCAATTCGACGTTTGTCTCGCTTCTAACTCTTGATCCCAAAGCTCCAAGTGCTTCCTTCTCTAGCTATCTCCACAAAGATGCAAGATCATAAGTTTGATATCTCTAAGAGTCCTCCCCTTTTGCCCATGGAATGCCTCTCTCTTATAGTGTGTGGTAGGGTTAACCAACAAGAGAGAAGGGTGGATCTTGGGAGAGTTTAGTGGATCAGGCCTACTAATCACAGAAAGTGAGTTAGGATTGAATCAAGGATACCAATCCTCCACAATCTCTCGAAAATCAAAATCCCACAAGCCATGGCAAAAAGGATAAAAAAGGTGTACCATTCTAGCAAATAGCATAACGCGGTAGTACTGCGTGGCAAAGAAGGAGCAGAGCGCAGTAGTATGGACTACCGCGTGCCTAAGATGGAGCAAGGCGTGATAGTGAGGGTAAATGAAGTCTAGGTTAGGTTGATTCTTGTCAGGGTAGGTTTGCCTTCAAGAATCACTCATCATTTTTCTTTTCTGGGTGTTTTGAGCAGTAGGGGAAGTGTCGTCAACTCTTTTTGTGGTGAAGATGCGACACTGTGGAATAAGGAGGTATAACAGTCGTTATGTGGCGGTAGGGATTTTCTGAACATGGGTACCCTAGTTAGAACCCCTTTGTGCATTCTGGTGCCCATGCTGTTGTTTGTTTTTAGGTTTGGGAGTCCTTCGTAGTTACTCCATGACATTGTGATAAAGACTCATACTCTACTTTCTCTTATGCTGGCCATCTCCCTTAAGGACTCCCCTCAGTTATATCATGTTGTGATTGCATTGCATCATCCTACTTTCCGCTTGAGCCTTATGCCAGCTCCCGCTTACTCAATTGTTAGCCTGTTGCCTGAGCACTCTTTCCCTATCGAGCCCTGCAGAGCTTCTATATTTTCCCTTCCACAATTTGATCACCTTTTGACCCTGATGGAACATCCCCCCTGAGTGTCCACATCCTACACGCACTTCCTTGCATTGAGCATAGGTATGTTCCACTGCTTGGAACTAGTCTGCTCGCTATTTGACACTCGTTCCCTCGCTTGTTGTACTATAAGCAATTTTATTCTTTTTCAATATTTTCCAAATATGAAAAAGACCAAAAAATCAAATATTCCAAAAAGCCGGACGAGATTATGGTCACTATTTCGTGTTGGTAGTTGTTGTGTCACCTTTGAACAGAGCATTCATTCCACTCCATACATTATGAGTCGAGACTATAGTTGGACCTTAGGAGCTGTACTTGTTTCTTAGTTTTCTCCACCAATTGGTTAGGCTTCCAATCATTATGGAGCCCTCTATAATGCCTCCTGCATTGCACAGTTTATGCCAAGTCTATGCTGCTTGAGTCTATCCATATACTCATGCTCTTGTTCAAAGGAAGTCCTGAACCAGTGTCGGCCACTCCTTATATCTCTTGACTATTGCATGTCGGCCATCCTTATTGAGTCAGTCCGCTTTACCTGAGTTCTTCCAAATCTTTCAGCATAGCTGGTACCTCATATTGGTCGATGGGGGATGCCTTAATGCCCTCCTTCCAGTGAGTCTCATTCCATCGACTTCAACCCATTTATTCCGGGACTTGAGGCTTAGAGTTCGGTTGAGTCCCTTGAGGCTTGCAGTCATTAGTGGCAGGTTCTCTCGCCATTGAAAGTTTTGGGAATACATCAATGTCCCCTGATCGATGGATTCATCCTAGTGTTTGACTTTAGCCCATTTATTCAAACTCCGATGATTGTACTATGTGCCTTGATGCCCATTTTCATTATTGGTGGGTTATCTCGCGTATGTTAACGGTATACATCATTGACCGGTAATCAGATGATGTCTCATCAGGTTTGACCCCAGCTCCTTTTATTCACTTGATGGGACTTGCATCATCGAAGACTTGTGTACAAGATCCCAGGCGATAGTGGCATTCAATATGCTACTTATGACTTTGACTTTACATCTGAGATATCACCTCTCAGATATCAGCAGTTTGTACCTCCAGTTTGCACCAGTTGTTTCCTTTTCAGCAGGAGACCATATCTTACTGTAGAGGGATTATGGCTATGATCACTTATGACATGTATTCACTATGTACTACCTATTCATGGCCATTATATCAGATTGTTGTATTACTGACATGTATTCAGGGATACTATTGTATTATGACGAGTGAGTTGCTCTTTCCACTTGTGTCTCCATCACTCCACTTCTGAGTTTTAAAATGTATTTCGACCATCGTAGCATCAATCTTTGACCTCACACATTAGGGGGAATCTGTTACACCGTAATCTTCCACCCTGTGAGCATCAACATACTTTGGCCTGTAGGATCCATTTCACTGACTTAGATCCACTTATATCCTTCAGAGATACTATTTTTCCCTATTTTTATTCCTACCCGCATGTTGCATCATTATAGCATGCGTACCCGCGAGTTGCATCACTATAGTCTGTGGGTATCAAGTAAAATGGTAAAAATCACTAATTTTTTACTTTTTACTCCCAAAAAGTGGTCATTGGGTGACCTTTGGCTCTCCATCTGCCCGAGTAACGCCTCAATGTGTCCTTTCACCTACCTTTGAGAGGACTATATATTGAGCACATATAGATTATAAATGGGAGGAGAAAGAAGAGCAAGAGAACTCTAGTGGATTTTTTCCCTATTTTGAGTCTACACTCATTGATCCTTGTAGTTGTGAACCCTTTATGTTTACCTTCCAAACTCCTATCTAGTTTGAGTTTTCCATTCATGGAGGATTGAATTGGTGGAAGCACAAGTGGATTGATCCAGATCTTGGTTCAGATTGGTTGTCGGCAAGAGGTCGTATCACTTTGTACTTCTTCTTGTTTATTAATAGAAATACTCATATTCTCGTCCATTAATGTTGTAAATGTTGTTTATCTTACATTGGGTTGCATTTACTTGTTATATCATGGGCCATTTCTATTGATGATGTTAATGCCATTTATATATTATATGTACTTGTTGTATATTGGTTGTTAAGACTAATTTGCATATTCAAGTGCATGGATTGAAAAGCTCCAACGAGGATCTACATCAAACGTTTGGATCAAGGTTCATTATCTTCTTCCTTATCTTAGCATTGTCATTTATATAGCATAGTTCTGGGAATTGAATTGATTTCTGGTAGTCATCTGTCTATTGTGGTACACCCCAAGCCATAGTGAGTTTTCTCCAATACAACAACTAAAGGAACATGAGTAGGCGGAGGTGGATTTTCATCCTCACTGTCATCATCAGAAACTAGAGTTGGAAACCTTTCAAGGAAGTTGGAAGAAGAAGAAGAAGGCACAAACGCCGAAACAGCCTCGCAGGCCAAAGATGGCACAATCGTCGAGTTAGGCTCGCAGGCCAAGAGATTTTCATCAAATTTAACATCTCTTCTAATGATTATATCATGAGAATGTGGTTGAAGAAGTCTATAACCTTTTACATCTTCAGAATATCCTACAAATATTCACTTTTCACTTTTAGGCTGCAATGCTTTCTGTTTTTCATCCGGAATGTGAGCCCATGCTTCACTACCAAACACACAGAAGTGACTTACATCTGGTTTAATTTTACTCCATGCTTCTTCCGGTGTGATACCATGTAATGCTTTAGCGGGGGTGCGATTAACTATGTAATTTGCACAATTAATGGCTTCAACCCAAAATTGAAGACTTAGCCCCTTAGATTAGATCATACAATTAGCCATTTCTTTTAAAGTGCGGTTCTTCCGCTCAGCTACACCATTTTGTTGTGGTGTATATGGAACAGTGTGTTGTTGTTGGATTCGTTGTTCAGTGTAGAAAGTAGTGAACTTTATGTTATCATATTCTCCTCCATTATCAGATCTTAACTTAATAATTTGATGACCAGATTGTTTTTCAACAAGGGCCTTGTAGGCCAAGAACATGTTAAATACTTCACTCTTAGGTTTTAGGAAATAAACCCAAGTGCATCTGTTGTAATCATCAATTAAAGTTAAGAAATATTTGAAACCAGAAAAGGAAGCATATGGAAGAGGACCACACAAGTCACTATGCATAAGCTCCAAGGGAACCGAGGCATGCCAAGAGGCACATTTGTCAAAACTGTCCTGATGATGTTTTCCGAGTACACAATCGGAAAAAACACCATCCTTGAAAGATACCATCGGAAGACCTATCACCATATCATCTTTACATAGTTGTTGCAATGAGAGATAATTTAAGTGACCAAATCGCTGATGCCAAAGTTTGCTCAAGTTATCACTATGAGCAACAAAAACTGAAGGAAAAGGTGATGACCCAAAGTTATTAAATTTGTACAACCTGGTAATATCATCAATAATTCCGGTAGCCAGGACCTGTTGAGGATCTTTAAAATCCTTGATTACAACTTGGTGAGGTGTAAACGTCACAGTTTTACCTTCACCAGAATGAATGATATGATAGACTGATAATAAATTGCAGGAAATTCTTGGAACACATAGTACATCACTGAAATGACCATTATCTACTGGAACTGTTCCAGCTCTTACAACACTTAGAGATCTATCATCACCAACAAATATTTGTTTGGTGTTACATTCATGCATAGTAGAAAAGATGGCTTGATCGTTAGTGTCATGTACCCACCCATCTATCCAATTCCTGGAGGGGAATATGATGCCAATCTACGGGGCTTTCACAAAAACTCAGCCCATTCATTAGACTCATAGCCATAAAATTAATGTGTGCAGATGCAAATCAAACATATATGCACAACAGAATAAGAACATCACCCACACACATGTTTCATATGCATTCAACATATCAACAATAAACATTAAATTAAAACATTGCAGAATTAAAATGCACATAGAGGACACTTATCTTCATTTGTGCAATTTTTCCCAAACAACTAGCTATGTTGCAGCAACGTTCCACCCAACCATAGGCCAGTTGTGTTCATAGAGCTCTCAACACCACTGCCACCCCCGAGCTGGGCATGATTCTTACAAGGAAAGGGGAACATTCCAGCTCATTCACAGCCAAAGCAATAGAAACCCATCTCAACCCGAACCTTCTTTTACACACAGCAACTCAAACTAGGCATGGATACACTCTTTCAACAATGGGATTTACCAATAAGATGGCCCTGGACTTTCCCAAATCGTGGGAACACCAAAATCAGACTGGGGAATTTAATAACAAGATGGCTAAGGGTTTTCCCAAAACGTGGGCACACCAAAAACAGACTGGGGAATTTAATAACAAGATGGCCAAGGGTTTTCCCAAAACGTGGGCACACCAAAAACAGATTTTGGATGGGGAAATCGTCCACAGGGAACCAACCAGATTTTCCATGGTATTTTTGGGCATCTAAATTGCCAAAACGACCCCAATGAAACCCCAAACCAAGTTCCCATACTCCCAACCACTCTCCAACCCAAAAACGACCTGTTTCCAACTATAAAAATTAGGAGAAACCATAAAAACATGGAGAGAAAACGCCCAGGTAGCCCAAAAACATGAGAGAGGCAAAACTGCTTGATGGGTTATGGATTGGAAGGCAACTTCATGGCTCTTTTCTTTCTAAGGAAGCCAAACATGTTTTTCCATGAAGGGTGGTTGCCCATACTCGAATTTTGGACAGCCATACCTCTCATTCCCCAAGGCATTAACTACCTCAACCAACTTTTGGGAGAAATGAATGATTGGGTACAAAAGTCAACATGGGTAGTTGAGGGTTTGATGGGTTCTCCCATTGACACTTGGTTTGACTTGATTGGCTCAAAGGTTTGAATGTTTTCCCTCCCAATTCCTTGTAAAATCATGCCCCCATGTCTTATTGCATTGCATAGCTAGTTGTGGGTATTTTATTATAATTGCATATTTACATAATATTCGCAATTCCATTGCGCATGGCTAGCATGTGAACCATATGCATTGATAAATTGATGGCAGGTCCTTGGCCTTGAGCTCCTCACCACGACTTTATAACAATATTACATCATTTACAATTTTAATGCAATAGGGTCAAGATGGGGATGTGACACTTAGACATATGATAAGATGCTCCAGAATCAATGAGCCATTCATTTGAAGTAGTAGAAGAAGATGCATTATAAGAATAACCAGAAGTACAAAGTGCATGTCCATGAGAAGTAGATTCTGAAGGAAAATCTAGGCTGATGTGGTGCTTCTTCATTGCTGCTTCCAAGGCTGCCATCTTCTTGAAACACTTAGATTCATCATGATTATCTTTTCCGCAATAGTTGCAATGACACTCAATCTTCTTGCCTTTTGGCTTGGATCCTTTGTCATTTCTTAAAGAAGGAGATGACTGAGAGGGTTTGGGATCCTTGTTTGACTTATTATTGCGAAAATTTTGTTTCTTGGGAGGCTTGGACTTTTCTTTCTGTTGGGACAATAAGGCTTTCCTATATGTATCTGCATTGTTGATTATTCCAAGATGGATGAGCTTATCTTGCTCTCTAATCAAGGAATCACAAAAGGATTCAATACTAGGTTCTTGATAGCTAGCTGCATTCAAGGATTATTTCATGGAGTAAAATGTAGATACAAAAACAGAACATACAGGTCCAAGTTTTGAAAGAATATAATAAATGCATTGTTTGTCTTCCCTCTTAATCTTACATTCTGCACATAAGAGTTTAAGAGTTTTGTACTTAGATAAATAATCTTGAATGCATGAAAAATAACTTGGATTTAAAGAAATCAACTCATTTTCGAGTTGATGACCTCGAATTTCATTGTGTTTACCAAACACAGATTCCAACTTATCCGAAGCAGAATCAGGTTAATCAATTCTAGATAAGTGAAATCACAAATCAGTAGAGATTGACATCCCAATCAATCCACAAGCTTTGTCACATCTATTTGCCCATTTGATTTTCTTATCATCATAAGTGGGTTTTGTTTCTTTCCCTGAGGTAATTCTGAAAAGTCCCCTGCTTCATAGAACATCCTCCATATGAGATTTCCATGAGAAATAGTTGGAATTGGTTAATAGAATATCACAAGGGGCGGCCATATTTGTAAATGAATGGATGCAAAAGCAAAAACCAATATTCTAGATGCGAAGAGCTCGGAAAAATAGGTGGTTTAAAAAAAACAGCACTGAAAACTGACTTCAGATGATGAAGTTATGCTTGAACAAAGAAAATGTTGAAGATGTCCCCAATAGTGACGTGGCACATAGAGAATGATCAGCTAAAAAAAAATGACCCCCCTCTTCCCAAGATGAACCTTTGACAATCACTTTACAATAAAGTTGCTTTAAGTGAATCACTTTGATAAAATAAGTGATTTCACTTTTACAATGATGTTACTTTTAAATAGTGCAACAATAAAAAAGAACTTAAGTGACTCACTTTTTATTTATTTTTTAATTATTTAAATGAGATGCACTATTACAATAAAGTAACTTGAAAATAAAAATTGCATGCACTTTTTCGTTTAAAAGTAACTTCCTAAGACTTGAACTGAAGACCTATTAAGGAATAAATCAACTTTGAACCAAGTGAACTAGATTAAAAGGTACGTAAAATATGAGAATGAGGAAGGTTTTTTTTTTTTACTCTTCTTTCTCGGTTTCCATGCTTGCCTTTTTTTCCTGCAAATCACACCATAAACCAAAACAAAAAAACTTTTCCACACTTGTGGGGTTAGATTTCGTTAGCTTGCTTGGAAAGTCTACGTTTTCTCTCTGTTTCTAATTTGTCGAGATCGCACAAGGTGCACGGCAAAGAGCATATGCAGCCGAGAAAAACCCTTTCCCTTTCTGTTTCTAATTTGCCAAGATCGCTCAAGGTGTAAGGAAAAGAGAATACACAGACAGGGAAAGCAACAATCCGAAACCAAAAAAATCTAATAGTAAAAACTGATAAAATATGAGATATTTTTTTCTTTTAAAACAAAAAATTAAAAAAAATGCATCACTGTAACATTATACCTTCAAATCTGATGAAATACGCATATCTGAAGCAACCGGGAACCGCTTTTGACCAAACGAAAACTATTTCCCAATGGAAACAGTGCTCCGGACGCAATGGAACACCTTCCACAGCCCAACAATGCACAAAAATACCAGAACCAGAAACCCTTTCAAGTTTCAGCAACAATAGTTCAAGATCTATATTATAACCGGAAGCGGTTCTTCATAAAAGCTTTGACACCATGTTCAGTCGGGTACATATGGTACTCCCAAAAGATCGAACACCTAGAGAAACCACTTCACACAAACAGATCACAGATCGATACACCGATGTTTTGACGTTGTTTAAACCCTCGTGAGGGAAACACTCCACGGCCCCGGCCAAATAGATTCTACGGGACAATTTATTATGCAAAGCAAAAATGTTACAAATGAGCTTAACATAAACGATCAACTTTCCAATGACCCTCCATGCTCTTTAAATAGAAATCATGGACCAATCGGGTGTCAAGCCACAGATCAAGGGTAGGTATGATCTAAGATAAGTCGAGCCGTCAGATCACTCTATGTCGGGAAAATATCATGACCGTCAGATTAAGTATTTACAAATGCATACTAATCCATACTAAAGAAACACACTTTTCCTAATGGATATATTACACAAATTGATCTTAACTAACTCCTAAGTGTTTAAATATCCTAACAAGATTATACTAATGAATGTATGAGATCTCGAGGGTAACACAATGATGATACTAGTAAGTATGCATAAGTGATCGAGGATGGATATAAGTTCAAGGATAGGTAATCTAGGAAGCAAAGATCAATAGGGAGCACCCTCCATTAGTTCCTACAAGGAAGCAAATATTGAGAGGGAGTCCACCCTACAAACCAAACAAAGATAAGTATTTGAATTGTCATTTCTTGCATATTTGTTTGTTTAAATAATATTGCTCAACGATGTATATGCTTATGTTCCTAAACTTAGGATGTGTATTATGCATATTAGAATAATTAGATTAATGAACAGTATACTACTAATATGCATGTGATGGGTAAGTGGCCGATGGCACTGTACAACATTCCATTGCTACTTATCTAGAATGAAACCTCTTTGCTGACATGTTGGGAGTTGTGCACACTCTTAACAATGTTCCGGTAGAGATTGGAAGGCATCTAGAAAGTTACAGGATATGGATAAATGTTGTATTGAAGCACTGGCTAAAATAATTGCATGAATGTATGACATATTTGTTTATGTGTAAGAATTTGTTCTGAAAACTATGAGATGTTTTCTAATCAGGAAATTTAAGTTGTTTTGTAGGAAAGATCATATCATCACCTACAAAATAAGAGCTACAACATTTGTTCCAGCAATGAAGTTCAAACTATCTATTGAAGATATTGAAGAATCTGAAGTTCCCAGTATACGAGTTACAGTAAAAGGATGCCATGGTCAAGAAGTACCAATCGATCATGTTTGGGATGTGGTCTCAAGACCTGAAGGAAAGTTTGTTGTGACTTCCAAGTGGATCTATAAGATCAAGCATGCTACAGATGGTAGCATGGAGAAATACAAAGCGAGGTTGTAGCTCGTGGCTCCTCCCAGAAAGAGGAATTGACTATGAAGAGACTTTTGCACCTGTAGCCAGATTCACTTCCATTAGATCAGTACTTGCTCTGGCTGTAGTGATGAAATGAAAGGTACACCAGATGGATGTCAAGACAACTTTCTTGAATGGTGTAGTGGAAGAAGAAGTGTATGTGGAGTAGCCACTCGTGTTTGAGACACATGACCGAGAGTCACATGTGTGCAAACTGAAGAAAGCCCTGTATGGTTTGAAACAGGCACCCACGACCTGGTATGGCAGGATAGATGGCTTCCTATCCAGTTTGGGCTTTACCAAGAGTCAAGCCGATTCCAACCTTTACTACAATGTTGAGGAAGGAAATCCAATGATACTACTATTGTCTGTGGATGACCTGTTGGTAACAGGTGAGGATAGATTGATTGTCGATACCAAGAGGAAGCTTGCTGCTGAGTTCAAGATGGACTTGGGTATGATGCACTACTTTCTAGGCATGGAGGTGTGGCAGAGTGCAGATGGAATCTTCCTTGGACAAGGGAAGTATGCAGTAGAGATCCTGAAGTGGTCCGGGATGATGGACTGCAAGGTCATGGCCATACATATGGCATCGAACCTGAAGCTTCTATGTGATGCTTCATCTGATCTGGTTGATATCATGATGTATCATCAGATGATTGGGTCCTTGATGTACTTGATGAATACAAGACCAAATATTTTCTTTGTGGTGAACACAATGAGCCAGTTCCTGACAGATCCTAGAGGTGTTCACCTAGTTGCTGTAAAGCATATTCTGAGGTACCTGAAGGGTATAATTGATTATGGGCTTAAGTATGATGCGAATCAAAAATTTAACCTGCAGGGTTATGTTGATTCAAATTGGGCAGGCAGTGCTATAGATAGGAAGAGCACATTTGGGTGTTGCTTCAGTATGGGATCAAGTGTGATGTCTTGGTTTAGCAGGAAGCAGTCCTGTGTAGCACCGAGTATAGCTGAATCAAAGTATGTTGCAGCTTGTTCAGCTAGTTGTGAGGTAGTATGGCTCCGGAAGCTACTGTCTGAGCCATTTGATCTCCCGTTGGAGGCTACTGGTATCTTTTGTGACAACCAGAGTTGTTTGAAGCTATGTGAGAACCCGGTGTTCCATGACTAGTCAAAGAACATTGAGATCAAATATCACTAAATCAGGGATATGGTGCAGAGAGAAGCAGTGAAGCTCCTGTATGTTGCGACGGATGAGCAGGTTGCAGATGTGTTGATGAAATCACTAGCCAGAGTGAAGTTCGAGTACCTCAGAGAGAGGCTTGGTGTTCTTCAGATTGACGACACTTCGAGGAAGAAGTGATGGACACATTTGCAGGAGCCATTCCAAGCATGGTGAGAGGAGGATCCTTCCCATGGCTGTGGATGTAAGCGCTTGATGATGAGCATCAGAATGATGCTCCAGTTACTACTCTGTATATGCATCATGTTGGATGCTTGTTATGATTAGTTGGATCATGTATATGTATATGCATCATGTTGGATGCTTGTTATGATCAGTTGGATCATGTATATGTATATGCATCATGTTGGATGCTTGGACCATGTATCTGTATATGTATCAAGTGGATATGATTGTATGATCAAATAGATCATGTATGTTGATATATATCAGGTGGATATATTGTATGATCAGGTGGATTATGTATTTGTGTATATATCGAGTGGATACATTGTATGATCAGGTGGATCATGTATGATGATATGGATCAAGTAGATACTTGGTATGCATCAGGTGGATGCATTGTATGATCAGGATGATCATAGATTATGAGCTTCAGGATGTTGCTCCAGATGACATGCATCAGGACGATGCAGTGATGATGATCAAGATGATCATGTATATCAGGAGGATGTATGGTGAGTATCAGGTTGATACTCTATGGCTATGGACAAGTTGTGCAAGGGTAGCATGTAATACGTCCTAGAGATATGGATAGGATGAAAAAGGCCTCAGATGCTCTTTAGAGATCTTGCTTGGAAAGACACTCTTTTAAGGATTTTCTAGACCACATGCAATAAGTCCTAGAGATCTGGATAGGATGAAAAAGGCCTCAGATGCTCTTTAGAGATCTTGCTTGGAAAGACACTCTTTTAAGGTTTTGTGGGGACCACATGTAATAAGTCCTAGAGATCTGGACAGGATGAAAAGGCCTCAGACGATCTTTAGAGATATTGCTTGGCAAGACACTCTTTTAAGGTTTTATGGTAGGGGTCACATGTAATAAGTCTTGGAGATATGGACAGGATGAAAAAGGCCTCATATGCTCTTTAGAGATCTTGCTTGGCAAGAGACTCTTTTAAGGTTTTGTGATAGTCACATGTAAAAGATCCTAGGAGATCCGATAAGTTGAGCCGTGTGCTTGTAAAATGCCTGGGATGCTCTTTCGTGGTTTTGTTGATGCACATAATAAGTCCTGAAGCTTCCACAGTATGGCCAGTAATGAAGACCTACAGGTGGTGGGCCTACATCTAGTATGAAAAAGGACTGGCTCTGTAGAACTTCCTATTATGAGTAGATAGGAGATTGATTGAGATAGAAGCAACAGTGACGATGACGATGATCCAGAGAAGAAGACTTGTACTAGAAGACCCGTGTTGAGAAATACCTTCCTAGTTAAGAGGGAGTGTTGATGTATTTGTAACTTCGGAATGTATTTCATATATGTATATTGTATTCCTATGGAGATGTTATCATTTCTCTATACATAAGTATTTGTATTCTTATAGAGATGTTATTATTCCCCTATATGGAATTGTTGTCATTTATATTGTAAGTGTCGTAACTTATACTTGATGGGTTATTAGACCACCTTGGTGGGTCAGCCCTGTATAAGTCATGTGGGTCAAAGGGTTATTAAACCACCCTATTGGGGGCGGCCCTGTCAACATTATGTTATGTGGTTAAGTTAAGGCCGACCTAGTAAAGGTCATTAGGTAAGTCAAGTCAAGTATAAATAAAGTGCGGGAAGCACTCTATTTGCTCATTCACTTTCTCACTCATACTCTCATTGGAGAGTGGCGCACTTGTGGAGGAGGAGAAGCTACTGTTAGGAGAAGACTATCTCTTATGCTTGGGTTGTATCATTTCTCTATCTATCCTTGAGGGAGTTGTGGGGTTTTTCACCTTTATGGTTTTCCCCAGTGAAACTCTTTGTTTCTATTGTCTCTTGTGTGCTTGCATTATTATGTCCATGATTGATGTGTTGTAGATATGCTATACATGTTGTTCTCTCAGTTAAGATCCTAGATTAGATTGAAGTAAATTCTCAAAACTAATAATCTGTTGTGACTTCCAAGTGGATCTACAAGATCAAGCATGCTACAGATGGTAGCATAGAGAAATCCAAGGAAATATTTGTGGCTCGTGGCGTCTCCCAGAAAGAAGGGATAGATTATGAAGAAACTTTTGCACCTGTAGCCAGTTACACTTCCTAAGAACTGTACTTGCTCTGGCTGTAGTGATGAAGTGGAAAATACATTATATGGATGTCAAGATAGCTTTCTTGAATGGTGTAGTCAAAGATGAAGTGTATGTGGAGAAGCCACTCATTTTGAGACACATGATAGGGAGTCACATGTGTGCAAATTGAAGAAACCCTTGTACGATTTGAATAAGCACCCAGGACATGGTACGGTAGGATTGACAGCATCCTGACTAGTTTGGGCTTTACCAAGAGTAAAGAGGATTCCAACCTTTACTACAAGGTTGATGAAGGCAATCTAGTGATACTCCTACTGTATGTAGATGACCTATTTGTGACAAGTGAGGATGGGTTGATTGCTGATACGAAGAGGAATCTTACTGCTGAGTTCAAGATAAAGGACTTACGTATGATGCGAATCAAAAGATTAACCTAGAGTTTTATGTTGATTCAAATTGGGCAAGCAGTGCTGCAAATAGGAAGAGCACTTCGAGGTGCTACTTCTGTATGAGATCTGGGGTGATCTCTTGGTTTAGCAGGAAGCAGTCTGTTCAGGTGTATTTCATGTCTTAAGGAATCACCAAAATATTTAATTATTGACCAGAGTTGGTAATCTTAGAGTTGTGGCACAGTATATGCTAAGGTAGAATGGTAACTAAGGTTTTAGCTTGGCATACCTTAGAAATGTTTAATAAAGAAAAGATCGAAAGATCTTTCAGAATGAAAAACCGAGTCAAACTTCTAGAATACAACTACTGAACTAATTAAACATAACTAACCCAATACATCAGAATAGTATCCATTTATACTAATCTACTCTATGGACAATAACTGAAAAAGACAAAAACAACAAATATTATTCTAAGAAGCAAGACTTAATAAAAAACAAAACTACTTTGATGAATTTGAAAGCTGCTAATTAATAATTCAAACTCTAATCTAGGAATTAGAAACAACTGTAAATGAGTTTAGAAACCTATGTATGAAGTGCTTCAATTAACAATTAACTATGGAAACAAGAAACTATATAATCTTAAAGAAAAACTACAAACTACTTAATGAATTCAAAGTCAATTCATACATTCAACTCAAGATCAAACTAAACTACCTAACTCCATTCTCCTTGAGGATTATGAGGAAATGTATCAAATGTAATAGGAATAGGAGAGAAGGTATCAAAGTGACTTGCAAATGTAACAAGGAAACAAAATGAAAGCAAATCTAGTTTAACTTCTACAAATAAATTCAAACTAAAGAGTGTCCAATTACAACTAACTTTAAACATTGTAATCTATTTTCTATCCATAAGCAAATTACATGAGACTAATGAAATCTAGAAGCAAGTAGAAAACTTAATAAAGATATTTACTTGAAATTGAATTTGGTTGAGAAGCAAGTAGAAAACTCGATAAAGATATTTTATGTCGGAGCAAGTAGAAAATTTGATAAAGATATTTTATCTCTGAACCAAATCCTATTCTATGAACATCTTCATTAGCTATAAAAATGGGAAAACTAATCCTATACTTGAACTAAGAAACTATCAAAACTAATGTATTTTGGAGAATGAAATTACTAAGTCTAATCTGGAATCAGTTTTACGAAACATGAAATAACTAAAATAAGAATAGAATTGATGAATTCTAGAACAGTAAAGTATTAATGAATCAGGTATAAAAGAAACATGATCTGTAAAGAAACTAAAACAAAGTTAAGGAAAATGAAATGGAAATTAAGAATGATGATGAAACTTAATTAAAACTCTACATGGTGTGGAAAAAGACCTTAATTATGTGAAAATCCTCACAGCAGATCTAAGAGATGATGTATACCTCACAAGAAAGTAATTGATTAAGCAAGAAAACAGAAGAAGAGTGGTCAATGCAATATAATGAGCAACAGAATAATAATACAATAGAACTTGGATAGAAGCAAAAATACTTCACACACACTAATTAATTAATCACAATATGTACAAATAAATAGTACAATGCATGAGGATTCGAATGCCTAAGGTGGCAATTCAAATTAGCCTTCATGGAGTGATCAAAAGATCACTGGAGTGTCATCGGAGCACAACCAGTAGTCTATCTCATCATCGGTGGAGTCATCAATGCACAAGTAACTGTCAACCGTCAGTCAAACTGAGTCTAACTGAGTGTGGTAGGTGTAACTAAATGTAACTGGCACATGGAGACACTAACTAAATGAAGGAGTCTTAGTGGAGGGTGCATGAGGAGCTAACTGGAGTTAGAACAGGTAGTCATGTCTCATCGGAGGTCAATCAGAGTGATAACAGCACAGAGGAGTCAGTCTGGCCTCAAATCAAGGAAAGAATGGTGGCTAACTGAAGTAAATTGGACTGGTAGGTGAGAAAGGCGTTCTTCTCATGCAGTAGGTGAAAGGAGGGCCATGACAGGCTAGGAGGGATGAAACTGAGTGGAAGGAAGCTCCGGGGGCTAGCTAACTAAGGGCTAGGTGCCAGGACCGATGACTGGAATGCATGCAAACCCTAAATGATGCATACAAATCCTAAAAGTGCATGCATGACTGAAAATGTAAACGTTCAAAATACTGGTGGGACTAGGATGGAGTATAGGAATATCCTAACACCCCCCCTTAGTCCATACTGGGCCCTGGTAACTAAAACCAAAGGTTACCCAATACAATGAATAATAGCATTCAATAAACCAAGGAAGTGGGGAAACTTTCATGGAAAAAATACCCCCCCCTCAAAACAGACTGTAAGGCACACACAAAACAAAAATGCTCCAAACTCAAGCAGGTGTGATGCTTGGTCATATGTCTGGAGGTATCTTCTTCTTGGGAAGAAGTGGATCATGCTCAAAAAGCATGTGCTTGTACTTGCTCTTAAGATCGAATGTGATGAGAACAAATCCAAAAGTATGAGGATGATCCTTGAACCTGTGATTCGAATCAGTTGAGGTAAGATCAAAAACATGAATATGCAGATAGTCTTTTGTCTTCTCCTTCGAACCATCATATTTGAAATTATGCCAAAAGGAACCATCAAATAATAATGATTGCTTGGAATCCATATCAGATCCAAGACTTGAATCATGGTTGCTTAAGATCTCCTTTGAACCATTTGAGGTGAGATCTAAACGAGTAAGTGCATGAGAAATTTTCTCAAGTGAATGGAAATGGCCATTATCTTCAACAAACTTCTGAGAACATGAAAGAATGATCTTACAGTAGTAAATGAGAGGTGATTGCTTGGAATCCAAATCAGATCCAAGGCTTGAATCATGGTTTCTTGAGATCTCCTTTGAACCATAAGAGGTGATATCAAAACCAGTAGATGCATGATAAATTATCCCAAGCGGATGGCAATGGTTTGTTGAGATATCCTTTGAGCTAGCAGGGGTGAGATCAAAACCATGATGTGCATGAGAAATTATCTGAAGCAAATGGCAATGGCCATATTCTTCAATAACCTTCTGAAAGCATGGAATAATGATCATATAGTAGTAAATAAGAGGTGATTTCTTAAGGAGAGCAAATGCATTACCTCGAGTAGCTTATTTTACCTCCGAAATACTCATGTGATCATGATGCAAACCAACAGACTCTAGTGCAAGAGAGGATTTAGGACCTTCTGCAATATCTAGAGTGTGAGCTAGTACAAAAAGAGAAGAAATTTGGAGCATGAGTGTAGAATCTGCAAGTTCTTCTTCTTTGTGGACAACTTCAATATGAGATGTGTTTGATACTGGTTCATGATCAATGAGATCATCAAGGAGGGAGAATGCATCACTTTACTTTCTCTTGAAAGGGTTTGGACCAAATCCTTCATTCTGTTTGCCGAATCTTTCATCCAGGTGAGCCCATAGCTCTTTTGGAGTTTCAATATCAATAATGATTGGGTACACTATGTAATCAAGCATAGTAACCATCATTCTTCCAAGGGCCATGTCTCCTTTATTTAACCAGTCAATCTTCTCTTTAGAGGATTCGAACTCTCTTTCAAAATAACAATCAAAGAGATCATGTCTCTTCAAATATGCTATCATTTTTTGTTTCTATTCATCATAGTTGAATGGATAAAGAGGAGGGATTTCTTCTGAATTCATTGAAGCTGTAGAAGACCAGCAAAAACAATAGAGAATATCTGCAACTGCTACTGCTGTATAAATGCAGAAACTGCTGCAGTCGAAATCTTGATAATAACCTACAAAAAAATATCAGGAATGGAGATAAACAATACTCTCAACATGCTCTAATACCATGCGAAAATCCTCACAGCAGATCTAAGAGATGATGTATACCTCACAAGAAAGTAAATGATTAAGCAAGAAAATAGAAGAAGAGTGGTCAATGCAGTATAATGAGCAACGGAATAATAATACAGTAGAACTCGGATAGAAGCAAAAATACTTCACACACACTAATTAATTAATCACAATATGGACAAATAAATAGTACAATGCATGAGGATTCGAATACCTAAGGTGGCAATTCGAATTAGCCTTCATGGAGTGATCAAAAGATCACTGGAGTGTCATCAAAGCACAGCTAGTAGTCTGTCTCATCATCGGTGGAGTCATCAATGCACAAGTAACTATCAACCGTCAGTCAAAATGAGTCTAACTGAGTGTGGTAGGTGTAACTGAATGTAACTGGCACATGGAGACACTAACTAAATGAAGGAGGCTCAGTGGAGGGTGCATGAGGAGCTAGCTAGAGTCAGAACAGGTAGTCATGTCTCATCGGAGGTCAATTAGAGTGATAACAGCAGTGAGGAGTTAGTCTGGCTGAAATCAAGGAAAGACTGGTGGCTAACTGAAGTAAACTGGACTGGTAGGTGAGAAAGGCGCCCTTCTCATGCAGTAGGTGAAAGGAGGGCGAATGACAGGCTAGGAGGGCTAAAACTGAGTGGAAGGAATCTCTGGAGGATAGCTAACTAAGGGCTAGGTGTTGGGACAGATGACTGGAATGCATGCAAACCCTAAAAGTGCATGCATGACTGAAAATGTAAATGATCAAAATACTGGTGGGACTAGGATGGAGTATAGGAATATCCTAACAAATTACATCTAAGAATGCTAATTAAATGCAAGAAATATTACAGATCAAAAACCTAAGAAACTGAATTCTAAATAAGCATAAAAACAATGCAGAAAATATTAAAGTCCATATGACGATTCAGATGGCAGTCTAAAAGATGGTCTGAATGAAAGTCCGGATGGAAGAAAACGATTTAAACTAAGGAAAGAAGCAAACTGAATGATCTTAACGCCAGCTGGTTGATGCATATGAACCTATAGTGCAAGGAAAGCAGTAAATAGACGGTTTAAGGTTGGAATGGCAAGAGACAACCTACACTAATCATTATCTAGGGAAAAAAACTATTTATATGGCTTAATAAGCAAGGGTGAGATGTAAATAAAACTAACCTATAGCTACAGGAAAAACTAGCAAAACTAATTCTAAGTATGAATTAAACTTGAACTATTGAAACATTAACTAGTTGACTTTATCTAATTGCAAATGACAAGATTGAATGAAAACTAAGATGACTTATGCATGACCAGTCATTAACTTCTAGGAATATAAATTAAACTAACAAATTAAACTAGCAGCAACATATAACTACAAAAAATAAAGAAATGACATGTACAGGAAATAAAACAACATCATCTATAGGAAACAAGTTAAATACTGGAAATTAAAACTATTAACTTGCAGAAAAGAAATGCAGAATATATACAGTAAAACCTCTGGTTGTTGAGGAACACTTCTCAACAATCAGAGATTGAAGCTTAACAAAAATTCTTCACCAACAATAGGACATCAATAGCTAAGAAACTGGAACTTCCATTGACTGATAAAAATTACACAGCGTCTATAGAAAAATTACTGCTATTGTCTATGTATTACAATTGCTCTATATATGTATGTTGCGTTTCTTCACAGGAAACGTCTTTATATAAGTTTACAATAAGAGAGAAGGTCAACGTAGTCAACCTCTCTAAAAATAGGAGTTTTAATGAATAAAGAAAGGTGTTGATGTATATGTAACTTCGGAATGTATTTCACATATATGTATATTGTATTCCTATAGAGATGTTGTTATTCCTCTATACGGAAGTGTCGTCATTTATATTGTAAGTGTCGTAACTTATACTTGATGGGTTATTAGACCACCTTGTTTGGGGTCGGCCCTGTATAAGTCATGTGGGTCAAAGGGTTATTAGACCACCCTATTGGGGGTCGGCCCAGTCAGCATTATGTTATGTGGTTAAGTTCGAGCCTACATGAGTTAGGTAAAAAGGCAAGTCAAGTCAAGTATAAATAGAGTGCGGGAGGCACTCTATTTGTTCACTCACTTCTCACTCATGCACTCAAGGAGGAGAGGCGCACTTATGGAGGAGGAGGATCTGCTGCTAGGTTATGTCTATCTCTCATGGTTGGTTGTATCATTGCTATATCTATCTCTGAGGAAGTTATTGGGGTTTTTCACCTTTATGGTTTTCCCCAAGTAAATCTTTGTGTCTCTTGTGTGCTTGCATTATTGTCTCCATGATTGATATGCTGTAGATATGATGTACATGTTGTTCTCTCAGTTAATATCCTAGATTAGATTGAAGTAAATTCTGAAAATTTAACATGGTATCAGAGCTAGCTTGAAAGAAGGCATGATATGGCATGTATGACACTTGTTGCACTTACGATGCTAGGGCTTGATATAGCAAAAACTAGTCATCGTAGCACTTTCGCTATAAATACGTTTTGGCGAATGTTTCGGATCTGAAATTGTTGCAGGCCAAAGCTAAGATCCCCATGTACCTTTTGTCCAAAGGACAACCTCTAATTCGTTGTACTTTGTGATTTATGATCTGTACAATATAGGGTTTCTGCCTCTTCCAGATCTGAGTCAAAATCAGGTGACCTTGGGAAAAAGGTCATAACTTGGGCTAGGAAGCTCCAAATGAAATTTCGTAAAAAGTGACAGGTAGTACACAGACTGTACTATCTCAAGAAATTTTTTTTAGAGGCCGAAGTGGAACCAGTCACACGTGGAACGCCGTACAAGTTCGCTCTCTTGAATTATCCCATAACAGGTCATGTTGCGACACTTGGCATAACTCTCTCTCAGAGAGTCCAATTGAGGTCAGACCTGTCAGGATGGAAATATAACAGGCCGAGCTATCTCAGGAAACGTTTTTAGAGGCCGAAGTTCAAACAGTGACACGTGGAACACCGTACAAGTTCGCACTCCTGTATTATCCCAAAACAGGTCACGTTGCGACATTTGGCATAACTCTCTCTCAGATAATCCAATTGAGGTAAGACATGTCAGGATGGAAAGATAACAGGTCAGGATATCTCAGGAAACTATTTCAGACCCTATGGATCAACACGTTCGGAGTTACACCAGAAACAATCAGGTACATATTTCTGTCAAAACAGAATTATTTTTGAGTACCTTCATTCATGGCTTCCGGAATTTAGGGCTTCGGAAAAATTTGGAATTTTTGTAATCGGAGACCATGGCTGAATGCTACTCATCAAAATAAAAATTTAGAGACCAAAATCAGAATTTTTGGTTGGGCAGAAGGCCGGGCTTTATCAAACCCTAGTTTGGGACTTTGATTAGAAAAGTGGAAAATTAGGGCTTCTGTAAAAATGGGAATTTTTGAAATCTGTGAACACGGCTGGAAGCTCCTCAGAAAAATAGAATCTTAGAGCTTTGGATCAAATTTTTTGATTGGGAAGAAGGGTGGGTTTCATCAAACCCCAGTTCAGGGTCACGTCTAGTGAATCCGGAAGTTTCAAAGGCAAAATTGAGAAGTGAAACTTTGCAGTTTTCAAATTCTGAATATACCAGCTTGATCAGCTCATCAAGGCGCATGTTTCTATCCGTTCGGAAGTTTGAAATTCAAAGTTTGAATTTTTGGGGTTTCTCTGACAAACCCATATCCAGCTCCAGGTCTAGTTCTTGCAAATCAAGTGGATTGGGTTAATCCTAGAAGAAGATGGATTGGTCACCTGCATAAGTGAAGATGTTCCTGTTTCAGAGGGAGATGAAGCTAAGCCCTTACATCATTAGAGAAATTTTGAGGTCAAAAAAGGGCCTCAAAACAAAGAAAATGTACTATAAAATACAACCAATCACATTCTAGTAGATGACATCATCCCCCTTGGTGAGGTGGCATTGTATGAGTTAAGAATGCTTATTTGTCAAATTTTCTATGGTGGATGAAAACACATAGTTAACCAAGGTAGTGGTGTAATTACTTTTAAGTCATAAAGTAAAGTACTCATAATGATAGTCTTTTCATAAAATAATATTATTGTCATTTTCAAGTAAAGTACTCATAATGAATGTCTTTTCACACTTTCACATAAAATAATATTATTGTCATTTTCAAGTGAAGTACTCTTAATTCATAAAGAAAGTCCTTTCACATTTTTTTTATAAAATAATATATTATCATTTTTATGTTTTTAATTTTAAATTATATATTCACTCCATTCTATTTAATAACATAATGTCAAACTAATAAATAATAATAATAGATTTAATAAATAATAATAATAATAATAATAATAATGCAATGTGGATTATAATAATATTATTGACATTTTTCATGTAAATAAATTCTCAATTAAAGTACATTATTAAATTCATGAGAAAAGTACTAAATATAAAAAGTCAACATAAAATTAAAAAAAAAACTCTTAAAAATGTTTTTTATTATTTAATTTCATTTGCAAGTTCAAGACAAATAAATGTTAAAGGACAATACATTTTTGGGAATTTACAATGAATCTTAGTCACATCAATGTAGTCTTATTTTATTAATTTTATTTCTAGTGAATTTTGAAAAGTAACTTAACCATGGCTATTTATATTGTGCATAGAAAATAGTGTGGGAGGTGACTTGTCATATATACCTACCCCATAAAACCCCCAATTCATAATATTTTAATATATCTCATATTTTTGTAGTACATCTCTTAGGAGGCCCTTTTTTGACCTCAAAATCTCTCTAATGAAGAAGATTACAAGCGATATCGACAGGTATGACTCATCGAGGTATGTTTCGATATTTGTCCATGATTAAGTTTATAGTATGTTTGTCTTCATGTTATTACGGTTAGTACAATTTTGATTTTAGATTTGTCGTATCACCTTAACAAAATTATGAATGCATGATAGAAGATATTCATTGGTTAGGGTGTTGACACTTATGATTGTACTAATGCATTATGGTGTTGTATGAGGTTTATGTTGTCTACTAACATGAAAGGTAAACCAAGAAAGACAAATCATGTTCCAGTTCAAGAACATATGATCATGACAACATAAGGACAAAGATTCATCCATTGTCATGGATTTCATAGAAGATCCATTTACGAGGTATGTATAACTTGGTTTTGTAATGGTTAACCTATGAGATATACAGGTTACTAGCACAAGTCATTGAAGAAGAACAAGAAGACATCATGTGAATATGTTAAGACATAAATAGCTAGCATGCTAATCCAGGTATGTTTTTCCTATATCAAGCTAGAATCCTACCTTGTGTTAGGATCTTATACTCTTGTTGATAATGATTATTCATGAAGTCATAGGTTTGAATAATCATGGTTGTATGCATATTATGTTTCTTATCATAATGGATGATATGACTAACCAGAAGAATCATGAAGGTCTAGGTTTGAATAATCACAGGTTTTATGCATTTTATATCTCTTATCTTGATTGATGATTCAACTAACCCGAAGAGTCATAGGTTAGAGTAATTACAGGTTTAGACATGTTATGTTTCTTATGATTTGACTAACCATAAGAATCCTACATAAACCTTGAATGCTAATGCTTATTATTTTCTGTTTGAAATGATCATGATTATACATGCTTGAGATTATTGTGTTTTAATAGTATACTAATGAATGTATGATTTTATATGAGATCACAAGGATAACTCAATCATGATACTAATAAGCATGCATAGGGACCAAGGATGAATATGAGTTGAAGAACAGGTAATCCAGGAAGCAAAGATCAAGAGGGAGTACACTCCAGTGGTTTATGAAAGGATGCAGATATTCAGAGGGAGTTGACCATCTCTCTACATTCCACAACAGAAAGTTGTAGAAGAAGCTACTGCAGATTAGGACTCCAGCAGCTCCTGCAAGAAAGCGAAGACTCAGAGGGAGTCCACCCAACGAACAAACAAAGATAAGTATTTTAATTATCATTTCTTGCATATGTGTTTGTTTAAATAAAATTGTTCAATGATGTATATGCTCATGTTCCTAGACTTAGGATATGTATTGTGCATATTAGAATAGTTGCATCGATGAACAGTATACTACTAATATACATGGGTAAGTGGCCTATGGCACTGTACAACATTCCATTGCTACTTATCTAGTATGAAACCTCTTTGCTGACATGTTGGGAGTTGTGCACACTCTTAACAATGTTCTGGTAGAGATTGGAAGGCATCTAGAAAGTTACGGGATATGGATAAATGTTGTATTGAAGCATTGGCTAAGATAATTGCATGACTGTATGACATATTTCTTTATGTGTAAGAATTTGTTCTGAAAATTATGAGATGTTTCTAATCATGCAGTTTAACCTGTTTTGTAGGAAAGACCGTGTATCTTCACCTACAAAAGGACTACAACATTTGTTCCAGCAACAAAGATATCTATTGAAGATATTGAAGTTCCCAGGATCTGGGATGAAGAGATGGAATGCCATGATCCGTCGATCATGAAGAATGATGTTTGGGATGTAGTCCCAAGACGTGAAGGGAAGTTTGTTATGACTTCCAAATAGAACTATCAGATCAAGCATGTTGCAGATGGCAGCATTGAGAAATATAAAAGTGATGAAATAGAAGATGCACCAGATGGAGTTCAAGACAGCATGGTGCAGTCATATATGTGTGCAGAACTTGGTATGGTAGGATAGACAGCCTTCTATCCAGTTTGGGCTTTACCAAGAATAAAGAGGATTCCAACCTTTTCTAAAAGGTTGAGGAAGGCAATCCAGTGATACTACTTTTGTATGCGGATAACCTGTTTGTTACAGATGAAGATAGATTGATTTCCGACATGCAGCAGAAGCTTACTGCCGAGTTCGAGATGAAGAACTTGGGGATGATGCACTATTTGTTTTTGGCATGGAGGTGTGGCAGAGTGAAGAAGGAATCTTCCTTGGACAAGGGAAGTATGCAGTAGAGATCCTGAAGAGGTTCAGGATGATGGATTGCAAGGCCATGGCCACACCTATGGCATCGAATCTGAAGCTTCTATGTGATGCTTCATCTAAGCTGGTTGATGTCTCTATGTATCGTCAGATGATTGGGTCCTTGATGTACCTGACGAACACGAGACCGGATATTTGCTTTGCTATGAACACATTGAGCCAGTTCCTGACGGATCCGAGGAATGTTCACCTGGTTGCTGTAAAGCATGTTCTGAGGTACCTGAAGGGTACAGTGGATTATGGGCTCAAGTATGAGGTGAATCAAAAGTTTAACCTGCAGGGTTATGTTGATTCAGATTGGGCTGGCAGTGCTGCAGATAGGAAGAGCACATCTGGGTGCTGCTTCAGTATGGGATCAGGTGTGATCTCTTGGTTTAGCAGGAAGCAGTCCTGCGTAGCACTGAGTACAGCTGAGGCTGAGTATGGTGCAGCCTGTTCAGCTAGTTGTGAGGCAGTATGGCTACGGAAGCTACTGTCTGAGTTATTTGATCTCCCGTTGGAGGCTACTGGTATCTTCTGTGATAGCCAGAGTTGTGTGAAGCTGTCCAAGAACCCAGTGTTTCATGACACGTCGAAACACATAGAGATCAAATATCACTATATCAGGGATATGGTGCAGAGAGGAGCTGTGAAGCTCCTGTATGTTGCGACGGACGAGCAGATTGTAGATGTGCTGACGAAGCCACTAGCCAGGGTGAAGTTCGCGTACTTCAGAGAGAGGCTTGACATTCTTCAGATCGAGGACACTTTGAGGAAGAAGTGATGGACACATTTGCTGAAGCCATTCCAAGCATGTTGGAAGGAGGATCCTTCACATGGCTGTGGATGTAAGTGCTGGATGATGAGCATCAGGATGATGTTCTAGTTTCTGCTTGGATATGATCAGTTGGATCATTTTTATGTATGTATGTATGCATCATGTTGATGCTAGATATGATCAGCTGGATCATTTTTATGTATGTACGCATCATGTTGATGTTGGATATGATCAGTTGGATCATGTGTATGTATTTTGTACATGCATCATGTTGGATGCTTGGACCATGTATCTGTATATGTATCAGGTGGATACATTGTATGATCAGGTAGATCATGTATGGTGATATGTATCATGTATTTGTATTTGTATTAGGTGGATACATTGTATGATCAGGAGGATCATGTATGGTGATATGTATCAGGTAGATACTTGGTATGCATCAGGTAGATGCATTGATGATCAGGTGGATCATGCAGCAGGATGTTGCAGTGATGATCAGGATGATCATGGATGATGAGCTTCAGGATGTTGCTCCAGATGACATGCAGCAGGATGTTGCAGTGATGATCAGGATGATCATGGATGATGAGCTTCAGGATGTTGCTCCAGATGACATGCAGCAGGATGTTGCAGTGATGATCAGGATGATCATGGATGATGAGATTCGGGATGTTGCTCCAGATGACATGCAGCAGGACGTTGCAGTGATGATGATCAGAATGATCATGTGTACATCAGGATGATGTTTGGTGAGTATCAGGATGATACTTTGTGGCCGTGGATCAGGTTTTGAAGATGAGCATGTAATTCGGTGCCCTGGGAGATTTGCAGGTAGTCTTTCGAGGTTTTTCCTATGGCATGTAATTCGGTTCCCTGGGATATCTGGCAAATGCTCTTTCGAGGTTTTGCTCTGGGAGGACATGTAATTCGGTGCCCTGGGAGATCTGCAGATAGTCTTTCGAGGTTTTGCCTATGGCATGTAATTCGGTGCCCTGGGATATCTGGCAGATGCTCTTTCGAGGTTTTGTCCTATGGCATGTAATTTGGTTCCCTGGGAGATCCGATAGGTTGGGCTGTGTGCCCGTAATCAGTCATGGGATGCTCTTGCGAGGTTTTGCCATGACCACATGTAATTCGTTGCCCTGGGAGATCCTATAGGTAGAGCTGTGTGCTCGTAACAGCCTGTGATGCTCTTGCGAGGTTTTGTGGTGAGGTCACATGTAATTCGGTGCCCTGGGAGATCCTATAGGTAGAGCTGTGTGCTCGTAACAGCCTGGGATGCTCTTTCAAGGTTTTGTGACACACGTAATAAGTCCTGAGGATTCCACAGTATGGCCAGTGATGATGAAGACCTACAGGTGGTGGGCCTACATCCAGTATGAAAAAGGACTGGCTCTGTAGAACTTCCTATGAGGAGTAGATTCAGAGATTGATTGAGATAGCAGCAGCAGTGACGATGATGATGACTCGATGACGATTATCCAGTGACGATGATCTAGAGAAGATGACTTGTGCTAGAAGAACTGTGTTGAGAAATACCTTTCTAGTTAAGAGGGAGTGCTGATGTATATGTAACTTCGGAATGTATTTCACATATATGTATATTGTATTCCTATAGAGATGTTGTTATTCCTCTATACGGAAGTGTCGTCATTTATATTGTAAGTGTCGTAACTTATACTTGATGGGTTATTAGACCACCTTGTTTGGGGTCGGCCCTGTATAAGTCATGTGGGTCAAAGGGTTATTAGACCACCCTATTGGGGGTCGGCCCAGTCAGCATTATGTTATGTGGTTAAGTTCGAGCCTACATGAGTTAGGTAAAAAGGAAAGTCAAGTCAAGTATAAATAGAGTGCGGGAGGCACTCTATTTGTTCACTCACTTCTCACTCATGCACTCAAGGAGGAGAGGCGCACTTATGGAGGAGGAGGATCTGCTGCTAGGTTATGTCTATCTCTCATGGTTGGTTGTATCATTGCTCTATCTATCTCTGAGGAAGTTATTGGGGTTTTTCACCTTTATGGTTTTCCCCAAGTAAATCTTTGTGTCTCTTGTGTGCTTGCATTATTGTCTCCATGATTGATATGCTGTAGATATGCTGTACATGTTGTTCTCTCAGTTAAGATCCTAGATCAGATTGAAGTAAATTCTGAAAATTTAACAAAAGGACTGCGGGGTGGTTCATGACAACGCATAGGCCATCTGCCTAAGTCCATGGCGTTGATTCTCCTTGACGCGAATAGTTGGGCATTAGTTCCCTTCAATTGTGGGAAGAGGATGTGTTGGCAAGCTGCGCGTGGGAGGACGAGGAACTTCTGGAACATCGATGTGGGCAGAGAATGTGCTAGAAAGCTGAGAGAATGAGAGGATGGATCTTCTGGAATAAAGGCTCACCAACCCTGAGTGACACGTCCTTAATAGAACCCACATCATCGTTTTCGTCTTTATTGCCCCGAAATATCTCAACCAATGATTCCGCGGGTACAAATGGAGGGATGAACGATGGTTTGGATGCAGCAGGGCATCTTTGGTGTGAATGTGTGGCTAAATGACAACCACAACCTGTAGAACAAAAACTAAATGCCAAGCACATCTAGAAATATGAGATGATTGTCAATAAACCATAAAATTGATGATAATTATTCACGATTCGTATGATATTCAAATAAATGCATACCTCGGTTTGTTTGATGGTCTGATTGGAAAAAAGAATGACTTATCATATCAAAATAGTGAAAATAACGCCAATAAGAGCATGTTTACTCATCAAAATGGTGACAAAAATGGACGCCAACATTCCCCCTAACCAAAGATATGCTAGGTCCCACTGAGCAAACGAAGAGAAATTCGGGAAGAAGGTTGAGTTGCAGTAGCATCTTCCTTCGACTTGGAAGAGGAAGTGGATTTAGCTCTAATCTTGTGGAACTGGTCCTTCAAAGCATCATGCTTCAACCGGAGAGAAATGTTGGAATTTGTTTTGGCATCATTTAAATCTTCAAGACATTTCACCTGGAATTGTAAGTCCTTGTTCTCTTGACGAAGCTCAGAGATAATCTCAACATACTTCTCATTTTGGATCTTTAACTGAGCCATGTCTTGGGTTAGTCTATCCACAGTCTGATGAAGTGGAGTAGATGCTTCTGCAAAAGACTCAAGGTCTTTTTGAGCGCTCGATCCCCTTAGAGATGGTTTGGGATCAGCTGATGTAATGTGTGCCTCAGGAACCTTATCTTCAATGTGTGCAGGGGCAGGTTCCAAGACAGGGTCTTCAAGTAAACTGGTAGATAAATTGGCTAAAGCGAGGAGAGGTGATTCAAAGACAAGATCGTTCGTCTGGTCATCAAGACTCTCTGAATGCATTGGTTGGATGACAGACTAATCGATAGACTAGACGACGATCTGGTCGTCAGAATGGTCACGATTGGCCTTTCTTGACTTTGTGGGTATTTGTTAGAAGAATGGGGGTTCCATAGTTGTGACCTCATGGATAGGCTCAGGAGAGGAAGAATGAACATGATGTATTTCTCCTGAGGCACCCTCACTAAATCGTACAGACTTGGAATCCCTTTTTTCTTGGGAAGGGGTTTGAACGAGCTCATCAGCATGGTTTTGAAATCGATTACACTTACGAGAGGCAGGGGCTTTAACAAGGGGCTTCTTGACCAGATGGGGATTTAGTGTTTTAAACACAAAGCTATCCCATGTTTTCCTTGCTTCCTTCAACTGATGGGTGATCAAGATTTTTATGAGATAGTGATGGTATAAGCTGTCGGCAGGATTAAATACATTTTTCCTAACCTAGCTAGACATCTTTTCTAGGCTCTTTAGAAGATAGAATGGAAAATTTAGGGCCTGATTATTAACGAAATGTGCCAATAATCACAATTGATCAACCAGATGATTACAGTCAAGGGTTTGAGATATTCACGCTTAACCCATTCCTGGTGGAATCCTTTTGTGCCTGCAACATGTCGGTATTCGGCTTTGAGAGCGAATTCGTGATCCGTCCATGGAAGGAAAACGTGTTTGTGCCAATGGACACCTTCCCTGGGCAGTTTCGTGGCCAAAGCAATGGACTCTTCTGTTATGGGAAAGGTGAGATGGTCAACCTTAGCTGTTTTTCCATTGAACCCCTTAGCAAAAAGGAGTGAAACCTCATCATCGTGGCCGTCAAGAAGGTGAAGGAAGGGACCCCAACCTCCTCGGAGGAACACTTCACGACATTGCTTAAATTCAGGAATACGGAGGAGGTCTTGGTAGCTACCAGGACCGCAACGGATCGGCATCGTTTAAGCATAGGTTGAGGAATGCAAATGGAACAGGGGATGCAAGAGATTGCAGGAGATGCAGCTTGATTTTCTCTGGAAGGATAAGGGCAGGAAGAATGAAGTAGATTTCATGCAACGTTGGTTTAAATGGAAATTCGTTCAAACGGTGAAACGATCGTGAGTATGGATTTAGCACGCTCGAGCAATCATGTCATCATGCCAAGATCTTTGAATCGTGTGCCACCATGAAAATATGTGCATTGATGAATTCGTATGGTGATGATATATTCAACCATGTCCAAAGTAAACTTTAGATAGGTTGAATGTAATGTTCATCATGATATATTAAGCATAAGTAGCATAAAAGAACATGATGACTTGTAATTAATTCAATGACAAATCGCATGCATATAATTTCATGAGAAATTAAAACCATATGATCGCCATAAAATGATCTTGGAAATCATAATAATGCATGATTAAGTGATTCATTTGATGAAGCTAGAATGAACAAAGAAGTGAGATTGAGTGCAAGGATAACATTTGATTGATTCTTTCTATGGTTAGTTAATTGGATTTTACCAAAATAATTCAAAAATTAGATCCCTAACAAACTTAATCAAGCTGTTATAAACTATGATTTCATTCGGTACTTCATTCAGATCGTTGTTCATTTGCCTCATTCGTCATTTCATTTGGATCATCATTTGACCCTTCATTCAACCCTTCATATAGGCCTCTGATATGTATAAGATATGTTTGCTGGTCCCGATTGATGTTGTTTTTGCAGAGAATTTTTGAGGCTGACAACACACAAGGGATGTTGTAATCTTATTTTCTGAAACTTTAGCCACATTCTTCTTTATTCGTCATTGATCATAACAATGTTCCTTCTACTATTTGCATTATCCTGAAAAACACCTATCATTTTGTCAGAGATAAATGAACCTTTTTTTATAAATATTCAGAGAGTAAAAACAGTTCTGAATCTCCCCCAAACCAAAATTATGGCATGTCCTCAAGCCATCAAAGAAAAACTGATTAATATTCAAATATTTTCAATTAGTAATTTAACCGATAGCTATAAAATGTTGTGATCAAAATATTAACTAACAGATGTAGAAGATTTAGATATGTACATTCATAAAAAAGAATACAAGAGCGCTCAAGAAGACCATATGAATAATGATAGTGCAATGGATGTGAAAATTTCCATAGGAAAACTAGTCATCCATGACTTATTTTAAAGATCTCTTGTCATCCAAAGAATATAGATAAAGTTCACCCTAGAGTTTGTGAGATTTCTATAGTTATGGGTCCCATTTCTAGGATAGTCATACCCTAGGTATTGTTTGAATTAGATGACAGGTTCCCAGTCCAGCTTACAGCCATTCTCTAATGACAGTATAAATAATTGGCCTAAACATGTGTTTGTATACTTAGGGTTTTTAGATGATCCATGTGCATAGTGATGCATTAACCAAACCTCTTTTACCCGATATTTCCCTGCTACCAGCAGAACTGTTCAGTACCCAGGTGGGTTTATCTTAGTACCATGCAAGCATAGCCCCACTGCCAGTGAGCCTGTTCAGTACCCCGACAAGTTTACTTGCATTTACTGAGCTTCCTTGTTTAATATTTTACTTAGCATGGACTCACTGCCAACGAGCCTGTTCAGTACCCCAGCGGGTTTGTTTCATATAATGATTTTTAGTAAGGAAGCCATTTGGCACTAGAGTGTGTTAAGCCTGCTAAACACATAATTCAAATTTTTAGAGTGAACCTTATGAGTAACATTATTTATAATAGCCTGAATTATAGATCATGTCAAAAGATAATAACCTAAAGCTATTCTTTGACCTCTCAGTCTATCTTCTTCATAAAAGATCAGTAATGTTCCCCACAAAATAGAAGTATCACTCACTTTTGGGCTACCTTTTTAAAGAATGTTTAAGGGACAAGTTTTGATAATGAGTCTAGGATGAACTAGTAGTCCATAGGTGTAAGATAGAACTTTTGAAAATCATGATGACTAAAGTAGGTCTTAAGCAACTGTTATAATGATAAATCAGAAATGTGCAGTCTGAGTCAAATACCATATACATAACAATAGAAGAATGTGGTTAGAAATGAGATAAAGGACACTTTAACTTTTCACTATAAATTTTCAATTTTCAACAATAATCGAAAGAGAAGTTAGGATGCATTATGAGTTTTTTTTTTAGATCACTTACCTTTTCAGATAATATTGCATATGCTGATTATAGAGATAAGGTTCTTGTAATCAAACTGAAAACCACTTGTTAGATGATTCAAATTTATTCTAAACAAAAACATATGTACAAAGAAAAGTCATATGGAATTTTATTAAAATTAGGGAAAGGGAAAAGAGTCTTCCTATTTTAATTGACAAAACTCCATAAGTTGATCATAAGAGTGGATTTCCTGTATAGGTGCAATCAATTGTTAGAAATGACTCTTATTTATTATATATATATATATATATATATATATATATACAAATGAAGATAACCCAAAATAATTCAAGAACTAGGAGAAGGAGGAATGACTTCCTCTTCTACCAACTCCATCTCCTCCTGTTGTAAGGCATTCTGCACAAAATCTTGTTTAGATATTGGTTGATGATAAATTCTAAGTCTATGTCCTTTTACAACAAAGGAAATTTGCGAAGCATCAATTGTCTTAATCTTAACAGATCCATTTAAAGTTTTTGTACCTTGAATAAAAAAGTAATGCCCAATCTCCAATTTTGAATTGTTTTTGTTTAATGTATCTATCATGCCACTTTTTTCATTGGTTTTGAATTAAAATTGTGCATTGGACAACATCTTCTCTAATCTCGTCTAATTCATTTATCTGCAGGATTCGTTGTCTCTGTGCTTCTTCGAGATTCATCCCTAATTGTGCAGCCATATGAAAGGTTTTGACTTGAAATTCAATGGGTAGAAGAACTTATTTACCATAAACAAGTTCATAAGGTGTGTGGTCAGTGGTATTCCTCCAAGTTATTCTATAATCCCATAAGGCTTTTGGAATCCTATCTGCCCAGTCTTTGTGGTGTAACTAGATAGTCTTAGTCAGGATGGCTTCTAATACTTTGTTGGTAGACTATACCTGACCATTGGCTTGCGGGTTATATGGTGAAGATTTACAATGTCTAATACCATATTTGTCAGTAAGTGCTTTCATCAACTTCGAGGTGAACTGAGATCCTTGATCAGTTACAATTTCCCTAGGTACACTGAATCGGGTAAATATTTCTTCATATATAAATTCTATCACAGATTTCTCTATGGCTCGGAATAAGGATTTAGCTTCTACCCACTTGGTGACATAGTCTATGCAGACTAGGATGTACTTCTTCTTGCAAGACATAGGGGAAATTGGCCCAACAAAATCTAAAGCCCATTTTTCAAAAGGCTTAATCATAACCTGGGCTTGTAAGGGTATCTCATCAGATGGCGTAGGTCTACCCATCCTTTGGAAACTATCACAGCCCTTGACATACTTGGCATCATCTTTAAAACGCTCGGCCAATAATAATCGGAGTGCAATACTTTGTATGTTGTTCTCTTATCAGAAAAGTACCCACCAAAAGGTCCACCATGACATGCATGAAGGATCTCCACCATCTCATCCTCTCGTACACATCGTCTAATAATGAGATTAGGACCAGTACAAAAGAGGTGATTGTCCACCCAAGAGTAATTAGAACTTTGAACTGTGATCCTACGTTTCTCAGGTGGGGAGATATGGTTTGGTAGCTTTCCGATGCTAAATAATTTGTTATGTCTGCAAACCAAGGGGTTGGAACAGACGCGGCGAACAAATGTTCATTTGGGAAGCTATCATTGACAAGACTGGCACTATCGTCAATTTGAATTTGAGAGAGAAAATATGCTACCACATTATCTCGACTAGGATGATCAACAATGGTGATGTTAAATTATTGTAACAAAAGAAGCCACCGAGTCACTCTGCCATTGGTGATAGGTTTGTTCATTAAAAATATGATGGCGGAGTGGTGAGTGTGTATAAAAATTTCATAGCTTGTGATATAATGATGAAACTTGTTGATGGCATAGACTACTGCTAGAAACTCTTTTTCAGTAACGGTGTATTTTGACTCTGCTGGAGTCAAATCTTTACTAGCAAAGTAGATGGCATGTGATGTTTGTCCCTCTTTTTGACCTAAGAATTCCCCTATAGCTATGTCAGAAGCATCAGTGGATATATGGAAGGGAAGGGATCAATTGGGGGCCTTGAGTATCGGTGTCACTGATAGCTTTTCCTTCAAAGTTTCAAAGGCATGTTGACAAGGTTCAGTCTATTGTAATTCAGTTTCTTTCATGAGTAGCTTGAACATAGGTGTGGCTATCTTAGTGAAGTTTTTAATAAAACGTCTATAATAACCTGCATGGCCAAGAAAGATTCTTACTTCCTTCAGAGCTTTTGGAGGAGGAAGATTAACAATTATTTCTATCTTGGAAAGATCCACCTTAATACCTTGAAGAGAGACATGATGTCCCAGAACTATGCCCTCGGTTAGTAGCATCTTACATTTTTCATGACTAAGGGCTAAGTTCATTTCTTGGCATTGAATAAGATCTGTTTCGAGGTTATCAAGGGATTCTTGGAAGGTATTGCCATAAACTGTAAAATCATCCATATAAAATTCTACACAGTCATGTATAAGGTTAGAAAAGATTCCTAGAACGACACGCTAGAAAGGGGGAGGTGCATTACATAGGCCAAATGGAAACACTTGATAAGCATATGTCCCTCACGAATAAGTAAAGGTTGTCTTGTCTTGATCCTTAGGTGCTATTAATATTTGATTGTATCCATTATACCCATCAAGGAAAGAAAAGTATTGTTTCCCTGACAAGGTATCTAACACCTGGTCAATGAAAGGTAAAGGGAAGTAGTCCTTAAGGGTGGCCTTGTTCAATTCTCGAAAGTCAACATAGATACGCCATTTCCATGTAACTTGCTTTGGAACTACTACCAGAGGAGACACCCATTTACTGTTAGAAATTGGGTAGATGAAACCAGCATTAAGGAGTTTTTGTAATTCATCTTTGACTATATCCTTTAGGTATGGATTCATTCTTCTTTGGGGCTTCCTGATAGGAGGTATGTTCGAATCTATGTAAATGTGGTGAATACAGGTATTTGGGTGTATACCCTTCATATAGGTGTATTCCCATGCAAATGATCCAGTTTGACTCTTGAGAAATTTTAGTAATTGTTTTTGCTGACTCTTATCTAGACCTGCATTTATATGTAGAATTTTTTCGGAACTAACCTCACAAGGTATGGTATAAGATCATAGATGTTCTTCGATTGCGAAGACACGGGGTGTACTTATAAATGTTGAGAGGCTCATGTTTTCTTGGAATCCATCTCCAGGAGAAATCACTAACAAGGGAAAGTTCTTCCAAGTTCTCATCCCCAAAACGACAATCTAACCAAAATAGGTTTTTAGTTACTAGCTGTGCTGGTGGGTATAAAATGACTTTTCTTGTAGATAACCCATCAGAGATAATCATCTCTCCATCCCTGCATCCTATAAATGCGTTAGCAGTGGCCAACCAAGGTCTTCCAAAAATAATGGGGTGTCCTTTAGAAGGGTCTTTTGATTCTATGACCATAAATTCCATGGGATATTCCCATGAAGCTACTGATACAACGATGCCATTTAAGATCCTAGTAGGTTGTACCATAGTGCGATCTGCTAATTCTAGCATTGTTGGGGTAGGGCAGAGGAACTGTCCTAAATGGAGAGCTTCTAAAACTTTGGTAGTCATTAGGTTAATAGCAGCTCCTAGATCAATAAGTGTGTTTCCTATGGCAGTTCCATTAATGATAACGGTCACCACAGGATTTCATGGATTTGTATACTTTGGAATTCTAGGTTGGTTTACTATGTAATCTTTCATTTCACCTATAACATGAATCATTGGAGGATCTTTTTGTTTTTTACCTAGTATTTTAATACATAGTTCCTTGATCGCTTTACTATAGATTTGTATATCTTTAATGGATTGTAACAAAGGGATCTTAATACACATATTTTTCAACTAATTAATGATATCATACTTTGGATAAGTTATAGGTTTTTCTATTACTAGGCGCTGCGGATATGGGGGTGCTTTTTCTCCTGTAATTACTTCTTCATAAGGATGGTTGTGTGTTGAATATTTAGGGATAACCGCATCTTCAAGAATGGCATCATTCAAAACTTCACTAGGTATGTTTTCTTCTTCATTCTCTTCTTGGATAACAACTGATGACTTGGGATGATCTTGCAAAAATATTCCAGACCATAGTTGAATCTCATGTACTGGTGTAATCGAAATGGAATATGATGGAAGAGGTAGCAACCCAATGCTATTCAGGGCTTGAGTTAGCTTGTTGTTAGGATTTGGTATCGGTTATGCAGCTAATATTATGGGTCTTGGAGTATTTATATTCTGGAAGTGGTGAGGTTGATTTGTGATAGGGGTAGTGAAGGAGGTACAAATCCAGGCAAGAGTTGCTAGATATTAGGTGGGAAGGATAGTTAGGCATAGGAGGAGGTGGTTGAGCATAAGCTTTCCCTCTCCATCCATGAAGCCATTGCTGTTGTTGAGAATTCCGAGGACGGTACTGCGGTGGCCAATTTTGCCAACCTAAAGTGTTCCATTGTTGAGGAGGTTGATAAGGATAGTAATAGGGTGGAAATTGTGATGATGGATCCTGATACGATGATTGATCTCTAGGTTTCCAAGGCCTCCTAGATGTCTCACCAAAGTTTCCACTCTTATATGCATCTTGCAACCCAGGAAATGATGGAAAATTATCAGTTGGATGTTCTTTTGTACAAAGGTGACAAATTGAGACATTATTCAATGGATATTCTTGTTGGGTATGTTTAGTTCTACACCTAGGAAAGAAAACACTCATTGCTGCACGCTCTTCATCCCGTCTCTTTTTGGCTTGTAATGCATCTAATTGAGAACCCATGGCTCCTAAGATATCTGTTTTGAAATTTTCCAATAGGTTTCCCAACTCTACCCTTATAACTCCACCAGGACCGGATGAGTTTCCTTTTAGGTTCCTAGTATAAGATTCTTGAAAGTGTCTTCCACTTTTCCCTCTACTCCTAGAGTAATTCCTACATAGCTCACAAATATGTGAAAAATACTTATGAGAGATGTCTCCTGCTTCCATGAGATTAAGGTTTTCTAAGAATTCTTCTGAGATTCCCTTGAGGAAGAGTGTTCTTACTGCATCTTCCTAAAGATCACTATATTTAGATTTATGTAACACATAGTTAAATATTTCAAGATAGTCTTCTAGGCTCTTATCTTCAAGTTGTTGTATTTTAAAAATATCATTGTGAGAGTCCTTAGGTTTACAGTAATCCTGATACTTCTGTAGAAATGAATTCTTCATGTCTTCCCAAGTTCTAATACTAGATTCTCCTAACCCCATAAACCATTGAAGAGAAGAATCTCTTAATGTGGTTGGAAAGAGTTTTAGCTTTTGTCCATCTTGTAGGTACTTATAACTCCTACACAAAATGTCAAATTCAAATAAGAATGTATCTGGATCCTCACTCCTCTTCCCATAAAAGTTTGGTAGTGAGGAGGGAGGGATGTTTTTCATATTTACATCTTGTGCAGTGTCTAGGATAGGGAATCCAAAAGTACCTTCAGTTCTAACCTCTCCCTCTTCTTCATCTTGTCGGACATGATCTTCATTTTCATCCTCCATGAAGACTTGATTTCCAAAGAGAGAATACTTAGGTGGTTCCTGTTTGTGCTAGAAATTATCCCTAGACTACAGAGGGGCAAGCTAGTACAATCTCAAAGAAAATGAACAAAAGGTAGGATTTGTTTTTATGGTTTTATGGTTTGAGGGTTTCCTATTCAAAGAAGTAATCCTTCATTCAAACAAAAACAAACTAATACAGAAACTAAATCATGTAACATATGAAAGAAATGAGATATTTAAGAATTAAAAGATTAAACATAATCCAACACATTCCTAATTACATTATTGGTTCATCCACAACACATGAACACTCCATAAATAAAAACTTTAAGCAAGGAATGAAGTCACAAATTGAGTGATCAAACTAATCAGAAACAAAAATAGTAAACAAGATAAAGTGGCTTATAAGTATATATTTCAATCTCAATCTTCAAAAACACACATAAGAGTTGTATGTATCAGTATGAAAATGTATCCAAAGCTTTCAAGTATATCTTCCTTGACACAAAAATTGAACCATTTCCTCTCAAAGTTTCTTCCTTTTTTCCTTTTACAAAATATGAGTTTCATAACTAACTTTAGATCTATATTCGAATTAGTTACACCTAGAAGTTACAACTTAGCTTTCGAATCTTTAAAACAACATCATTAACAACTATTTTTATGATAACAAAAATAAAATACTCTGACAACTGTAGATGAGGTGGCTCATAATTGCTTGGCTGCCTCATCTAGCATAGCTATGCCTTCCAAGGCATGTGACTTTTTCTTATCTCGAATTTGTTGACTCTCCAATCCTCAAACCCTGTTGAGTAGTCCATTGTTCTGCTTCTTTAAGTCCTCAATTTGCTTTGCCATATCTTCAGCCTGCACTTCTACCTGTCCTTTTATCCTTAAGGCTTCTTTAGAAACTATGTAACAACCCTCATATACGAATATAGAGAATATTTAATATAAGAAATAAAATGTAATATAAAATATAATAATATAATTGGGAATACGAAAGAAAATAAGGAAAAACAAATTTCATTGAATAAGAAATTAAGAAATTCGGAGAAGGAGGAGATAAAAGGAGGAGAAGAAGTGAAGAGAGGGGAGTAATCATTTTTGGTCTTTTGGGCAGAGGAGCTCTTGAGGAGAGGAAAGCAAGATAGCTCTGGAATAGGGTTGATTGTTGGGGGCTCGGGGGCCTCAGCCTTTTTGGTTGAGGGTTGGTTGGGTGGAGAGTCGTCCCCCCACCTTCAGTTGCACATTTAGGAACCATCAACATAATCACCAAGTCATCTAACCAGGTATGTACACTTTGTTACAGATCCTTCATTGCATGCTACTTCTTGTTGTATACTAGTTTTTATAAATTTATAGGATATCAGACACACTGTATTTATCAGATCTTTTATTGAATGCTGGTCATTAGTTATGCTAGTTATTTTTATGAGTTTACAGTTCTTACATTTGGTATTAGAGCTTGGCTCAAACACTGGTCCTTAAGGGATCTTGAATTCTTTACCAATTTACCAGATGCTTATTTTATATGGGTTCTCATAGATTACATTTAGTTTGGTAAGCATAGACTTGCTTTAACATAGCAGTTGAAGAACCTACGGTGGCTCTTTCAAAGCCAAAACTGAAGGAATTTATGGCCATTTTGTTGCCTGTTAATACAGACAAATTTAGGCAAAATATGGTTAGCTTAATTCACCAGGGAATATGTTGGAGCATTGCATTGTTCACTCATCTATAGATATTTTAAGGTTAACATATCACCTTCCGGTGGTTTTCTCTCTGCCTCTCTGTGATGCCTGGTTTTGCATGATGGATGTTGGGCCGTTTTGGCTCAAGTCTGTGCAAACACTAAATTTATGGGTTGTGTCTGTTTTCTTGAGGTATAGATGTAGCCTAGACAAATCTGCATATGCTCCATTTGTAGAATAAGTGGATCGAATTAAAATTCCAAACAAATTAAATTCCTAAATATTGGAACTGGCGACCTCTCCATGACTACACTAGATTCAATAAACCTGCCTTGGACGTTTTAAGAGCAGAGGTGGAAAGCATAGCCTCTAAGGTGAGCTTACATCTTCACCTTTTTTGGACTACGGTGATGGAAAGCTCAAAACTCAGGTTCGAGAAAGAATTTTACCATTTCTCTCTCTATGTACAATTCCATTTTATTTATTTACATATATTAGTGAATTTCGCCTTTGAAATAGTGAAGCTCGGCTTCTTGCTGGGAGTTAGTGTGCCTTTGTCTAGACTTCTTGAAGATTAGAGGGATTTAGTTTTGTTATGAACCCATGGCATGGCTGAGAGAAAAGCCACACCTTTGTCCCTGCCATTAATTGGAGGAAAGCCACACCCTTGTCCTTGCATGATTAATTATGTTTTGCATGTGGAGCCATGTATTGTGTTGGAGCTGCGCCTTGTGTTTTAATTTTTCCCCATTTTTTGTTTTTAAAGAAACGAACAAAATTATTAGGAAAACAGAGGACGTTTTTTTCAAGAAAGGGGATCTAATCACTGGAAAAACGAGGTAACGGTTCCGGTAACATATAAGACTAGAAATATATTAATAATATCACATAATATTATTAGCGTTATAGGTTTATGACAGATTGTACTTGTTAAATATACACATTGTTGCATGGTTATGATGGATCAGTCGATTTAAAATACATATATGTTGTTGCATTATGTTCGAAGGATAGCTATATATTAGGATGGAGAGGTACGAGCAATAGTTAGGTATTGAGCCTCCTTAATAATTGTTTCCGAGCTACACATGTTAAAAACAATAAAAAAATTTGCTGGTGCAAGATCGTTGTTCAATTCTCCTAAAGATATCGCTGTAGATCTCCCCCTTATTTTATACTTTATATATGATTTTCGTAATAAATTTGTAGAAATATTTGAAACCATATAAATATTTTTACTATCGCTTCTGAGATTTTGAAAAGCACCCTCCATCATTCATTCCTTCATTCACATCTTCTCTGCCTTCCCATATAAATAATGTTAGTGATCTCGAGTAGGCATATACGCTAGTTTATTCATCTGCCTTCCCAAATTGTGTCCTAATTTTGACTACCAGGTATCTCATGCATTGAGATTAGTGTTGGATGGTGAATTTTAATGGTGCCTTCTACTCTATTGTACGAACTCCTCTCTCATTTTAGTACAAGATTTGCCTCAAATCTGTGAGTTCACATACAATTACTGGGTTTTCATTTTATTACAGGAGGCACATACAATAAACAACAAACAATTGTTATCTTGTTCCTTTCCAAATTCGAATTCCATTTCCAAATAGTGGTCTTAACCTACTATTCTAGGTTTTAACAATGAAGACAATGCATCAAGCCCAAGCTTCCAAGTATTATTCTCTGACTCAAGTTTGCCAAGACCAAGCCCACAGATCAAGCACTCCTACACTAATATATTCCCAGGTGAAGTCATCAAACTCAGTAATTTACATATATATTATGTGAATGTTTGTGTTCAACCAAAATTATGTGCTGATGTATTGGAACCTTGGCCTTTGCCAAGCCGCCTACTTGGGGAATTGATATAAGAAACAAATTTCAAGAGATACACTGAACCTAAATAATGGATTTGGATTTGGATTTGGATTTGGATTGAGAATCAATGCACTGTGATCCCATTTAAATGGTCAACATGAGCATCCTAATTTTTAATGCAAACATATTGTATTTATAATAAACAGACGACCTTGCAGTTCTCAAAAACTTCTACTTCAACAATTTCAACCAATGCGATTTGCTAACTATACAATACAGATATAAATTTGAATCCAAAATTTTTCTGTGCACTCCGAAATATGGCATAGTAGAAGTCTTCAATAGCTACAAGAAAGATCAGTTCTTTGACTAATGTTGTCTATTTGTTTTCGTTCTAAGGCATGGCTAAGAACACTGAAGGAGATGATCACATGATAATTTCTTCAGGAAATTCACATATATCCTCAAATCCTTGAAGGATCACTATTCCCAACCACACCGTTCATTGCCTTAGAATTTGGGCACTAACTGACTCACGGTTTTCAATATTACACAGAGTGTTTTCTCTTTGATAAAAAAAAATCTAGCAAATGTAAATATGGAGCATAGGGTAGGCACTAGCTTCTTACCCAACAAAATATACCATGAATGGCATGAAATTCTTTTAATTTGAATTAAATTATGAAAAGTCAGCACTACCTTCAGCTTAGTATCAATTGAGGATGCCATTGTTACAAACTACAATCAGTTATTGGTAATGAGCATTAATGTCATCTAAGTCCTCCCTTAGCCTTTTGTTGGTAGTTCTAAGTTTTTCATTAGACTCACTCAAAAAAGACTCCTTTGATTTATATTATTGAATATATTTCTTTAGGTTTTCAACCTCTATGTCTATTCGAACATCTAGATGTATGCTTGAATGTTCTTCTACCCCAAATGGAATATCTAATTTTCTGAAAAGTGACTCTTCTTCCTGCTTATTTCTGGCAAGTGCACCTGATAGAGGAAATGCTGAAGTAGAAGGTTGTTCAACATTTAGGATAGTTTCTTGTTCTACTACCATTTCATGTTTTGCAATTTTTTCACATTCTTTGACCAGATTAGTTATCATGTCAGTCTCCTTCTCTATATCCATTTGAATCTTCTTTGAACTAAACTTAACACTCTCACCATTACCATTTTCATCTTCTCCTCCTGAAGAATCTTCAATAATGCTGACCTTTTCTTCCTTCAGCTTAGGATCTATTAGCCTTCTCATATTTAATCTGAGTTTATTCGTGGATCTTGTTTTAGGCCACCATTTAGTCTCTCTCAATTTTGTCAAAGCTTTGACATCAACATTAAAATCTGGAGTATGGAGCACTGTCTCTTCCATACTTACTACAGGAAGACTTATGGCTGAAGTTTCTACCTCAAGAACACAGCTATGCAAACCTTCTTTTGAACTAGCAGCCTCTTCCTTGTCCATGGGAACAATGATTTTCTATGTATTATCTTCTAAAACATATTCATGCTGTCCTGCAGGCATATCTTCTTGCATTTTGTTTTCAAGGTTTTCAAATTCCTGTGCATTAACATCATGAGATTCCTATACATTAACACTCTGCAAATCATCTTGTACACTAATACTATGCAAATTCTCCTCTGCATCTCTTTTAAATTTCTTCATAAAGCTGGTGTTAGCACCAGTTTTGTGCTAAGTTAAAACCCACCACCTAGGAGGTTTACATGTCAATTGATACACCCACCACCTCAGCACCTAGGTCCCCAAATTCAAATTGCGAGAAGAAAGCCAAATTCGAAATTCAATATGATATTATATGAAGTGCGGGCTTGTTTTTTACTGAAAATGACTATTTTAGTCATCGTTTTGCAGCAACTGTTTTGACCTAACCATAATGAATTTCAGGAAACTGAGAGAGGTTTATCTCCACCATGGACCAATATTCAATAATATCTCTTGGAATTTACACAAGTGTCACAGGTTGGGAGCATCGATGAGATCTTTACAGGGTAATTTTCCAGAATTCACGTTTCCTGCGTGAGTCATCAATTTCCAGAGCAGATCTCGACCAGCTGAAGGCGAATCGGAGGAAACTGAAAGAGTTTTTTCTTCAGCATGGTCCAATATACAAAAAATTCTTTCAATTTTCATACAGCTATCACTGTTTGATATATACATCCGTGGCACCGAGAGGAAAATTTGAGCAGTCCACGGCCAGAATTGGGTAAAAGGTTGTTGTGGCTGGCTCTCTGAGTTGTTAAATATTCTGTGCAGGTGTCCCTTCTATTGTAACAACTTCCTATTACAATAATATTGACCCTAGGGCTCAGTAGATCTATAAATGCATTGTAATAGAAGAAGAATAGTTTGGAAAATCATTTTGGGTTGAGGCCTTGGGGAAACCCTGCTCTATTTCTGGAAGCATTTTCTTTAATATAATTGCAGTGTTTGAAGCTGGATTTCGACTGAGATTCTCGTGTAATTGGTCCTGTAGTATGTTCTTTCTCCTTCTCCTGTGTATTGTTTATCTTTCATTGTATTTCCAGTATGTAATTTCTTCTCATACTTGGTGCAGTGTGATAGTTAAGTAGAATTCATAGAAGTATGCTCTGCTTGACTCTCTCCAATTATTTCACCATTATTCCTTCCTAAAATTGGTGTAGGATTCATCATCGTAGGCCTTACATCAATGGATTGTTCTTTTCTCTTATGTTCACCAATTAAAATCACTTTGACTACAAGCTGATTGCTACCCTGCCTCTATTTGGATATCTCATGCAACAGCATTATTTGTTTCATGTTTCATGTTTTGACTCCATTGCCCAATATTTTCTTATGATCTTCTCTCCAAATGTTTAAACCATTTTATTCCAACAGAAATCTAATCTTCTGTGTATGATTTGATTGAATATCTTTAGTATGAATGCTGGTGTGTGTTTTCATTGTTGACAACTTTTATTATTCTAGTCTTTCATATGTTTGTAGAGAGAGCCCTCTCAGACTAAGTTGGGTCAGTAGCTTAAGTCTAAAGATTGGTTAGTGGTTACCCTGAATTACCTTCTCCACAACCTTGGGGGTTAATTTGGGTGTTAACAGCTGGTTTGTTTGCTTGGTGTACATTTCTCCTCTTCTTCATCCTGCTTAATTACGAATCCAGACCAGAACAAGAAGTGGTCCCAATTCCGACCTTCCTTCTATAAAACTGAACAAACTATCAACTTAACAAGTCCATGATGAAATAAAGACTGGTTTGAGATGTGAACCTGACCCTTAACTCTGCTAGACATTTTCTAAAGTCTTTTTAACAAGAATAAAGGTAAAATCATCTTTGATTGCTGAGTTAAGTGCATCAGAATCCTAATATGATACTTGAAAACTGAAGCAAAATGACCCTAACAGGTAATGTAACTTTGGATTATCCCTATTACTTCTTTCCACTCTGGTTTGAAATTTTTCAGATGCACACCCTTGCTCCAGTCTGACTCTCCAACTCCTGATATTAGGAACATACTAGGGTCAAATTCAAAAGCTTATTTTTTGAACCAGGATTCGCCCTCTCATGGCACGCCAATTGCTTCAGCAACTAGGGCTTCTGTCAATTCAAACTTCAAGGTAGAAAAACTCACATTATTATAAACAAGGTGTTAGTAAAAAGCATAGGTTACCTTGAAATTGAACCCTTTAATCTTCTCGAAAAACACAAACCATCCCACCGACTTGAAAATCGCAGCACACTCAGGAAATTCTGCTGCCTAGGTGATGTCGATTGGTTCAAACCAACTTAGCTTGCCACTCCTGCCACTCTTGCCCATATTTTCAACGTACTCTACAACTTAATTACCCTATTCTTCTGCAACTGATTTAAAGGAAATATTCTGCAAAACCTTCGTGTCTTCAGCTACGAACTGAAAAATCCCCAAATCGGAGATCGTGGCATCTCAATACACTGAAATTTAGGGATGGTAATCATCATATGTTTACACAAGTGTCATAATGAGGTGAAATGGTGTCTAAAAGCTCCTCTTCCATCATCAAATGCATTGGCTATGTCGTGTCATCACAAATCCACTAGTTTTCATAATTTGGGATTCCTGCAACGTGCTGGAGTATTGAATTTGGGCCTTGCACTGCGGGAATCACTCAATGTGCAATTTTGACATATAAACTCAAAAGTATAGGTTAGACTTCGGATAAAATTCTAGAAAATACTTAGGTAAGTATTTTAAAAGATTTTGAAATAAAATATAACATAAATAAGCCACTATGAGTAAAGAAATCAAAACCATAACTATAAAATAGATATTAGAAAAAAATTAAAATGATTTGAAATTCAAAATGAAATAAAATGAAAAGAGAAAATAAAATAGAGATATTAAAGAAAACACACAAAAAATACTAAGGAAAATTTTAGTTTTAACATCTGGCTCTGGCTAGGGGATGAAAGCCTCCTTGTGAGGTTTCAAGAACCTGTAGACCAGTGCCCTCTACCATCTAAAACTAAAACTATTGCTTTATTCTGTAAAATTCCATTGGGTATGGAGTTTTATTTCTCACCGGTATGTACAATGAGTGTGAATTCTTTCACCTTCAAGAACTATAAAAATGTTTGAGGAACCATCCATTAACTGGATAAGACAACTCCTCACCTTCCAAAGTTTGCAGTATGAAAGTATTATTTTCTAAATTTTTTGAAATCATGAAGGGACCTAACCACAGATTGTCAAACTTACCATGCTGACCCTTCTAGTCTCTCATCGCATCCCACCTGAGTACCATATCTCCAAGAGAGAAAGTATCTTCCTTTATTTTTTTATCAAACCTTGCTTTGATCTTACTTCTGTATGCTTCAGCCCTTTCTGCTAGAGCTTCTCATTCTTGCTGCAATTCAACCAATGAGTAAATTCTTCTTTGAAGATCATTAGGTTCTTCTTGACTATCTGGGAAAAATTTAATTGCTGGAATGCTTAGCTAAATAGGAAAAACTACATTTGTACCATACACCAATTGAAAAGGAGACAAACTTATTGCTTTCTTGGTAGTTATCCTATCTGCCCACAATGCATACTTTAGCTTTGAATCCCAAGATCTCTTATTTTGATTTAACATCTTTTTGATACTCTGAATAATTTTTTTGTTTGATGACTCTGCTAATCCATTTCCCTGAGGGTAGTAGGGTGTATAATGTCTTAGATCAATTCCATTCTGCTCACAAAAACTTACCATAGCTTTTGACTTGAAAGCTGGCACATTATGAGTCAGCAACTTCTGTGGACAACCAAATCTACTCAAAATATTCTCCAGTATAAAATTCATGATGACTTTTTCAGTTGCATTACATGTTGGAATTGCCTCCACCCATTTAGTGAAAAAATCAGTAGTTGTAAGTATCCACCTATGTTTTCCACTAGATGGAGGGTTAATCTCTCCTATAAAGTCTAATCCCCTGTTGAAATGGGGCATTCAATGCAATATGCCTTAATGGTATGGATATGAGTTTCTGCCTTCCAGCAAACTTTTGACATTGAACACATGCTCTCACCTGCTGATACACATATGAAAATAAAGAGGGCCAGTAATACCCAGACCTGAGAATTTTATAGGCTGTAGACTTCCAATACTTCTGACCCCCACAAGCACCGTCATGCATTTATAAAATGATCTCTTCTACCTGTGAATTTTCCAAACACCTAAGTAACATTCCACCTGGATCTTTCAAGTACAACTGCTAATTTACCAAACAATATTTTGTGGCCTTCAACTTTAATGACCTTAATGCTTTCTTATCAAAATGAGCAGGACATTGTAAATGCAATAAGAAGTGAACTATATCAGCATACCATTCTGATTCTGCATATTTTTCCATAGTCTGCTCTTAATTTTCCTTCATTTGCAAATTTTCTTGAGTTGATTGATTAGCCACCAAATGAATATCTAAATCCTCACAATTTGAATCAGCTAACAATTTCGCCAAACCCTACCCCTTTATTAACTTTGTAGGCCTGATTTCTACTTCATATTCCATATTTTTTGCAATCCACCTACCTCTTTTACCTTCACTGTCTAGCTGAGTTAAAATTTCTTTAATAGCAGCATTAGGCACATAGGCAATTATTTTCGAATGGAAAATGTAAATTCTGAAAAACTTCAAGGCTTTAACAAGTGCATATGCTTGTTTCTCAAGGCTTTAACAAGTGTATATGCTCTAAGCCATATGCATTTTTTTGTAGTAGAACAACAACTATAGTGTCTTTGGATGAAAAAGAAAAAGTGATAAAATATTTTGAAAAGTCTGGACTTACCAAGACTGGTGCTTCTATGAAAGGTTGTTTAATCTTCTCAAATGAAGCTCTAGCTTCTGCTGTCCATTTCACCTCCTGATCCTTCATCAACATAGATGTGATATGTTTGATAGTCATAGCAAAATTTGGGGTGAACCATCTCAGAAAAATTATTTTCCCAATAAATGATTGAACATCTTTCTTGCTTCTGGGGATTGTAATCTTCATAATTGCTTTAACTCTCTTTGGGTCTATTCTAATACCATCTGGTGAAACAAGATGCCCCAAACATTTTCCTTCCTGTACAGCAAAATGTGACTTTTTAGGGTTCAAAGACAACCCAAATTTCCTACACTTCAGAAATGTTTGTCTAAGATGCTGCAAGTGTTCATGATCAGACTTTGAAAACACAGTTATATCATCAAGGTAAATGACTTCAAATTTCTCTCTTTCTCCAACAAAGGATATATCCATAGCTCTTTGAAATGTTGTGCCAATATTCATCAATCCAAATGGAATCTTATCGTACATGAATGTACCCCAAGTATTTATAAAAGCAGTCTTTTCCCTGTCATCACGATGCACAACAATTTGATTATACCCTAAAAATCTATCAACCATTGAAATTCTCTGAGCACCCACTATTTTTTGCAAAATTTGTTCAATTTTAGGCAATGGATAATTATCCTTCAATGAAGCTCTATTAAGATTCCGAAAGTCTACACATAATCTAATCTCTCCATTCTTCTTTCGTACTGGAACCAATTTTGCAACCCATGATGAAAATTTGAGTGGAACAATTATCTTTGCATCCAATAATTTCTTGACCTCCTTCTCTATAGACTGGTAGCAAAGCTCGATTGATTCTCCTTAGCTTTTGTCTAAAAGGTTTCACATCTAGCTTTAAAGGCCCTTTATTCTGAATAATACTAGTGTCATATGTTCTCAGATCTTCATAGAACTAGGAAACAATATCAACAAACTCCCTCAACAATTTAATGTACCTGTTTCTTTGCTAAACTGAAAGAGATTTAGAAATATTCACTATCTTTGGTTGGTATTCTGTACCAATGTTATAGCTCATAATATTTTCCTATGAATATTGCATGGATGGTTTTAATAATGTGTCATCTTTGGAAAAAATTCTCTCAAGGGGAACCAAACCCTTTGGAATAAAATTTCCCTTCAACTCAATAATTTTATGATCAACAATTGTATTTTCTGTGTATGCAAAAATGTCATCTATCTCCTCATCCTGATCAATTAGAGAATTAGAAAAATATCTAGCTACTTCCAAGAATTTTTTGATTTCCACATCATCCTAAAAAACTCTCCACTTTTTTATATTGTCTGGTACCGAGGGTCTATATTTAACCACAATTGGATATTTCAGCTGAGTATGTTTTGGAATTTTGAAATGAGTGGCTGCCAAAGCCACTGAATCAGCAATATGATTCTGATCTCTGGGAATAAAAGTAATATTGAATGCTATGAAAAAGTTATCAATCATATCCCAAACCTCATTTCTATATACCTTCAACAAATCTTGCTTTACCTGATATTTTCCCTTCACCTGTTGGACAACTAGTTCGGAGTCGCCATAAACATAAAGTTGTTGAATTCCCAAATCCTTTGCAGCCCTTAAACCAAGTATTAATGCCTCATATTCTGTTGTGTTGTTGGTAGTAACAAATTCCAATTTATACATCAAGCAAATTACCTCTCCACCAAAAGAAATCAACACAATACCAACATGTGCTCCTTCTTTGGATGGAGAGCCATCAAAATACATCTGCCAAAACTCATCTTTTTGTTCAATGCTTGGCTTGACTGATGTTTCTTTTTCTACCTATAGTATGCTAGCTATGTTCTCATCACTGAAATGAAGCATACAAGATCCTAATTCTTCATCTACTGCATAAAGGGGATGATTGGTTGGGTTCTTATCATCTGTGACTATGAAAGCATACTGTAATTCCCTATACAATCTTCTGTTCTCTCCACCAAACACTCGAATGGTTGCATATTCCAAGTCCATATGTAATGTACCACCTATTTTCTTTGCCCAAGACCTTGAGAGTAGCATTCCAAACTTAGGAGAGATGTCAACAACTACCACATCCATTATAACACTCTTCATTGGTAATTGAGAAAGATTAACCACAAGATCCTTAATCACTCCTAGACATTCACAGCTCTGGAATCAAATGCAGATAAATCATGGTATGGATTTGTGACACTCAGACCAAGGGCCTCCATTACTACTTTAGGCATCAAGTTATGTGACGCTCCAGAATCTAGAAGGAAGTTGTGAATCATTTGATCATGGACAGTTAAGGTTATATAAAAAGGTGGGGGAAAACTCAAACCATTTACAGGCTTTTCAGATGAGGCAGAACCAAGGATTATTGTAGGATGTTCTTCCTGTAAATTTACAGAATCTGAAGGAGAAGGATTAGCTTGAACATTCAATAGATTACATGCAGAATCTCTAAAACAAGGAGTCTTCATTAACTCAGTTAATGGCACTGGAACCTTGATTTTACATAATTCACTCTCAAAGTTAAAAGTTTGTGCATTTTTACTAGTTTCTCCAATCTCTGTTGCTTTGACCTGATCCCCTTGATTCTATCTCTTTTCTTGTGTTTCATTAGGAAACTGTTTAGCAGGTGGAACTATCTTCTTCTTTGGAATCTGGAAAAATTGCTTTGGACCTAATCTTAAATTATAAGACTTTTTATGTTCAATTTGACACATACTAGCTGAAACTTGAGGGTCATGATCACTTCCTTCTTGATAATCGTATGAATCATAATACTCAGAATTCGGATAGTTGCACTCAGTTGTAAAACCTTCAGATGACAACTCCCCAAAATAATTTAAATTCTGATTTGAATCATCCTCATAATGCAAATCTTCCAGCTGTTCAACTTATTCTATAAAATTATTTTGGAATGGGGAGGAACTCTCTGGTCTTCATTTTCTCTTCTCTCCCTCTGAATATCATTGTTTCTTCTTTCCTGAGGAATGAATCTTGGTACAGAAGGATGTCTAAACTGATTAGGATTTTGATTAGGATTTCTTTCCCCCTCCTGAATAGGTTTATTTGAATTCTTTTCCAATTCCAGTTTGTTCACTTTTGCAGTCATTGTTTTAATTAACATATTCATGTCATCTATCTGACCTTCTTCTTTTTTTGATGTAGAGGCTGAAGGCATTATTGCATTTTAACCCTTCCGGTCATGAACCTGATAATCAGACTAATCTTTAAGCCTATTTGAAGCTAGAATATTTGATTCAACCTCCAGGAAAGCTTCTTGCATATTCAATAAAGTCACTGATCTTCTTTCTCTTAAATGCAATGAAAACTCATGGTCAAAGGCATTGGCATAGGTTAGCTTAGTTGAGGTTATAGAAGGCTTGATTTCAGCTGGGATTCTTCCATACATCTTATTAAAATGTTTGGAGAAGTCTGCTACAGTCTCATCTTTTTTCCTCTTCAATGCTACAAACTCAATAATGTAATAAGTATGATCCTTAGTATCTCCCCATTGTCTCATAAACATTTCTTGGAGTTCCTCAAACAAATTTATTGAGCTAGCTGGAAATTCCCGAAACCATTTTCTTACTTCCCCATCTAGACTTTGCATGAACATTCTCATCCACACATCTTTAGCTTCAATATTTTGGTTGTCTACATAACTCAGAAATGCATTCCAATGTTTTTCAATAGTGATTTCTCCTTGACCATTAAACCTAGGTAGGTATTTTTGATAGTCTCCTCCAGGTAAAGCATTTAGAGATTGAGGTAAAACTAGAGGAGCATACCTAGCAGCTACCATTCTATCCATCATATCAAGCTGCTGTCCATCCATTTTGGAAGTAGTTTGACTTAATGAGGACAAAGGTTTATTAATAGTTTTACTTGAACTTAGTTGATGGGTAAAAATATAAGGTTTAATTTACAGTAAGGGGAGGAGTTTAGCTTTCACATTTCTAGGAGACAATGGATTAGTGAAAAACTGAATATCAACCTCCTCTAACTTGGGCTCTATTAGGATATCTCATCATTCAGTTATGTACTTTGCATGCATTGCATGCACCCGCATGCTTCCCAGTCACCAATTTGATGCCTCCAACACCTAGTCCCTAGTATTCCAACACTTAGGATCTACTTTCCACTCATATTTATCCCTCCTAGTCATGGAGGCGCCCACTTCTCACCTTCCACTGCAGAAGGGCGCCTTGTCTCATCTACCAGTCCAGTTAACTTCAGTTAGTTAGTGTCTTTCCTTGATTTGAGCTTAGACTGACTCCTAATTGTTGTTACCACTCCAATTGACCTCCGATGAGACTTGGCTACCTATTCTGAGTGTATTTAACTCCTCATGCTCCCTCCACTAAGCCTCCATCCCTACATTACTGCCACTTACCATCAATTACACTTAGTACACTCAGTTAGACTCAGTTTGAGACCTGTCTGACAGTGACTTGTGCATTGATGACCACCACTGATTGATGATGAGGACTCCTAGTTGGAGCCAAGCTACACCATGCAGCATATTCGAATAAACTCCTTGGCTAATTCAAATTGCTCACTCATTGTGACATTATTGTATTGTAATTCTACCATTCTGGATTATAGAGCACTGATGCATCTCTCTTGCACAATTTTTACTCCAAATTTTTTTACATCTTTGTGATTGATATTCTTGTTCAATAGATCTGCTGTGACTAATTTTACATGGTATCAGAGCCATTGCAGGGACAAGATCTCTCTCCTACAGATGTTCCACATGAGAATTGAGTGAATTTGCTCAAAATTACTGAAGTTTTGGCATGCAAAATCTCATGTGCATTCACTCATGTGCATGCAAGGCTGAAAAGTACACTCCAATCCAATCCAGAAGCTTGAGTTTTCCACAGAATTCCTGGATATGATACATTGGATCTTCAAGCTTGCTTGATTGCCAATCCCAGGTGTGATGAAACTCTAGAAGGGTGGATTGTTTGACTATATTGTTCTTGTTTTGATTGTGATTTGCAGGTTAATCATCTCCATCAAGTGCATTCGCTATCTTGTGATTTGCAGGTTCTTCTCCATCATATGCACTCACCATTAGTGATGGAATACTCTTCTTCAAAGCATATGCTAACTCCTTCCAATTATTTTGATTGGAAAGGAGACATGGAGATTATATTGCACTCAAAAGGGTTCTATAGAGTCACCACGGGCCTCGAATTAGAGCGAAACACATTACTTGAGAAAACAAAACACTTCAATAAGCTTGATGGAGCTTATGGTCTTCTTTTCCTCTCTATCTTCAAGGATCTTCACTTCCATCTCAGCAGATTGAACTCTCCAAAAGTGGTATGGGAGAAACTTGAAAAACCTTTTGGTAAGTAGGACGAGCTTAGGGCTTTTCAATTGGAAAATGAATTGATTGCTCTTAGTCATAAGAATTTCGAGACCATCAATGAGTTTTTCACAAAATTCAAGCACTTGGCTTTGCAGTTGAAGAAAAATGGAGTTGTCAAAGAGAATAAGCAATTTATCCTCTCCATTATTTCAAAGCTTGGTAAATATTTCTCGATATTTGTCTCTACTTTCAATTCCGGTCAGCTAACTACCCCGAATTGGAAGACGCCCACCTTGAATTCCTTCATTGAGTCTGTTACCAAAGAGCATGATAAGCTAATTCAATTGGGGTCCATAAGCTACAATATTCATCCCTCTTTGTTCAAGGATCCAAGAATTCGAATGGCAAAGGAAAGAAAAAGAAAGAGAATCCCAAATTCAAACCTAACAAGGAAAGAGAGAAAAGCAAGCAATCGGATGCACCATCTGGTTCAAGGAACAAGCAAAAGGGTAAAGAGGGTAAAGAAAAATCTAAGTGTTCATATTGCAACTATGGATTTCATCCTAAAAGTTCATGCATGAAGAAAACAATATATCAAATGGCCCTCCTTTTGGAAAAGAACAACATATGTCTTCCCGACGGTGCACGGAAGAAGGATAGAAATGATGATCATGAAAGAGGTCAAGCACTCATGGCAACTGTTTCAAAACCCAACACTCTACTAATAGATTCTGGTGCCTTGAATCATAGGGCTGAAAATATTGACTTCTTCTCTTCATTCGATCCAAACAGCTCCATCCCCATCCATTTGGGTGATGAATAAAAAATTTCATCAAAGGGTAAAGGTATCATCCATTTAGAGCATGGAAGTTTTCAAAATGTTCTCTATGTGCCTTCCTTGGCTTCAAATCTACATTTTGTGCATCAAATGATACACACTAGTGAACCGAATCATGTTACATTCAGCCCTAACAAATTTGAAATTTTGGATATTAAAAGTGGAAGACTTATTGCAGTCGGAAAGGAAAACCACATTGCAAAATACTATGTGTTTTCTCACTTTGTGCTGCTTGAAAAGTCCACTGCTCTTCTCACTCATGGAAACGAGTTTAGTAGGCTTTGGAATGAAAGGTTTTGACACCTTAATTACAAGTATTTTCTACTGTCACAATGGAAATCCATGGTTGATGGTCTTCCACAACTCCGTTCCTCGAAGGGAATTTTCCCCGGTTGCATTGTTGGGAAGCACCCTGAGCACAAGTTCGACCACGACAAAGCTAGCAGAGCATCTACTATTTTGGGTCTCATAAATTTTGATATCAGTAGTCCACTTCCAAATATGTCCATGAATGGTTCAAGGTATGTTTTGACATTCATCGATGACTTCTGCCGCTTTTCTTGGGTATTTTTTCTCAAAAACAAGTTAGAAGTGCTTGGAAAATTTAAGGATTTTAAGGCTTCTGTTGAGACCATCATTGAGACAAATATCAAATATCTTAGATATGATAATTGTGGAGAATATATCAAGACTGATTTGCTGCAAATTTGTTCCCAAAGCGGAATTCAGATCCAACATACAGTTCCCTACACACCACAGCAAAACAATGTAGTAGAAAGGAAGAATCGGTCACTGAAAGAGATGGCTACCTGTATGCTTGAGTCAAAAGGTTTGGCTGCAAATATTTGGGATGAAGCCATGATTTTTTTTGCATACATTCAGAACTGAGTTCCACATTCATCTGTGAAATGTAAAACTTCTTTCGAAGCATTCACTGGTCGCCAACCGGATGTGTCCAATTTGAGGGTTTTTGGCTCCACTGCATGGGCTAGAATTCTTTCTGATAAGAGAAAAGATTTGGATCCAAAAAGTATTGAATGTATCCTAATAGGATATGGAGAAGAATAAAAATCATATAAAATCATGAATATCAGATCCAAAAATATATTCATAGAGCTAAGTGTGAAGTTTGAAGAATCGCTGCCAGATCTGAAACTAGTAGAGGAAAACACTGCCGATCCGCATCCTCCACAAGAAGAAGATTCGAGAGAATATGAAGAAAGAATTGGGACTGATATTTATGATATTTTATCAAAATTTGATGGCCATGAAATATCAAGTTCATAATCAAACCATAATGATCCTCCTCAACTACCAAAGTGGGCCTAAAACACTCTACAATCTGTTGCTCCAAACATTGGAAATCCTGCCGATCCAAAGAGAACAAGAGAAGACTATCAAAGAGAAGGTATGGCTCTTTCATTTTCTAATCCATTATTATCTGAGAAATTTTATTTGATGATTGGTTGAGATCCCAAATCATACTATCATGCCCACCGAGATCCGGGATGGCAAACCGCCATGGATGAAGAGTACAGTTCTCTTCAAAAGAACAATACACGGGAGCTAGTTTCTCTTCCACCTGGAAGAAAATTGGTCCAATGTAAGTGGATCTACAACATGAAAGTTGCTGCTGATGGCTATATCAGCAAATACAAAGCTAGGTTGGTGGAAAAAGGTTTCTCCCAAGTCCATGGAGTGGACTACACTGAGACTTTTGCATCGGTTGGAGAGATGGATTCCATCCGCCTAGTTTTGGCAATTACTGCATCCAAGCACTGGGAAGTGCACCATATGGATGTGAAGAGTGCTTTTTTACATGGAGACCTTGATGAAGAATTATATATGAAGAAAATAAAAGGATACATATCAGATCCATCATTAGTTTGCAGGTTGAAAAAATCTTTGTATGGATTGAAACAGGCCCCAAGAGCTTGGTACGCAAATATTGACTCCTTCCATCTTTCTCAGAATTTCAAAAGATGCAAATCTGATCCGAATGTGTACCTACAACAATTTAAAGGTAATTTTCTAATTGTTTTTTTTATATGTTGATGATCTTCTCATTACTGGTAGCACTCTCCTTACAATCAACAAGCTAAAAACCGCTTTAAATCTAGCTTTTGACATGAACGATTTGGGCTTACTTAAGCAATTTTTGGGCTTGGAGATAGCTCAAAATTTTTATGGGATCACATTATATCAGAAAAAGTATGCTAAAGAACTTATATTAAAGTTTACTATGGCAGAATGTAAGGCTACTCCGTTTCCATTCCTCTGAGAAATCAGTCTTGAGGAACGAAATTCCACACCGCTTGCAGATTGCACTATGTATCGACAGTTGATTGGTTAACTACTCTACTTGACACAATCAAGGCCTGATATTTCATATGCCATGAGTGTTGTATCAAGGTATATGCAGCAACCCCATGGGATTCATTGGCGGGAAGCCAAGCGGATCTTGCAGTATGTGCAAGGTACAAGACATTTTGGCAAACATTATGCTGCAGATTCTGAGCTAGATTTCATTGGTTTTACTGATTCAAATTGGGCGGGTGATAGCATAGATCGAAAGTCCAATTCCAGATATGTTTTCATGATTTTCCATGGCCTATTTTCTGGTCAAGCAAAAATCAAGCTGCCATTGCACTTTCTTCAGCAGAGGCAGAGTATCGAGGGGCAGTCAATGCCTGCATTCAGGCAGTTTGGTTGCAGGGTATTCTTTCTGAGTTTGATTTTGGTAGCACTACTTCGAATGTCCTATTTTGTGACAATCAAAGTGCTATTAAGATCTCCACATATCTAGTTCATGAGGACCAAGAACATTGAGATTCATATGCACTACATCCGAGAGTTGGTGCATGATCGCACCATCATTCTGCAATATTGCCCTACTGATGAGCAAATTGCAAACATCTTCACCAAGAGCTTCACTGAGAAGAAGTTATCTTACCTCCGTTCACTGTTGGGGGTGAGTTCCATTATGGTGGAGACATATTAGATCCATTTTTATGTTTAGCTTGAAAGGGGGCTTTCTTCCCACTGGGTTTTCCTTCTTTCCTCACTTATCTTAGTTTCAACATTTTTTGGATTATTGTATTGGGGTGACCTTTGGTCTTAGTAACCAGGGCCTTGCATTTTATTTTTTTACATCATAGTATAGCTTGAGGGGGGGTGTTAGGATATCTCATCATTCAGTTATGTACTTTGCATTCATGCATTGCATGCACCCACATGCTACCCAATCACTAGTTTGATGCCTCCAGCACCTAGTCCCTAGTCTTCTAGCACTCGAGAGCTACTTTCCACTCATATTTAGCCATCCTAGTCAGGGATGTTCCCACTTATCACCTTCCACTGTAGAAGGGCACCTTTTCTCACCTACTAGTCCAGTTGATTTCAGTTAGTTAGTGTCTTTCCTTGATTTGAGGCTAGACTGACTCCTAACTGTTGTTACCACTCCGATTGACCTCCGATGAGACTTGACTACCTATTATGAGTGCATTTAACTCCTCATGCACCCTCCACTGAGCCTCCATCCCTACATTAGTGCCACTTACCATCAGTTATACTTATGACACTTAGTTAGACTCAGTTAGACTAAGTTTGACACCTATCTGGAAGTGACTTGTGCATTGATGACCACCACTGATTGATGATGAGGACTCCTAGTTGGAGCCAAGATACACCATGTAGTATATTCAAATGACCTCCTTGGCCAATTCGAATTGCTCACTCATTATGATAGTATTGTATTGTAATTCTACCCTTCTAGATTATAGAGCACTGATGCATCTCTCTTGCATAGTTTTTACTCCAAATTGTTTTACATCTTTGTGATTGATATTCTTGTTCAATAGATCTACTGTGACTAAGTTTACAGGAAATGAATACAAAAATGGAGATATTGCATGTGACTAATCAGAAATAAGGAAAGATGGGGAAGACCGAGAGCTTCGAATTTGTCTAGCTTCTTTCAGAATCTGTTCTGGATCTAAAACTCCTGGATGTAAAGGTGAAGTAGGTTTCCCTCTTGTTCCAAACCTCCTGGAGGCCACTGTGAACCACTATTTTTGGTGAAGATATAGTCTAATATAACTTTTGATCTTGTTCACCTCAAAACCAGAACAATATAAATACCTAGGGAAAATATTACTTCAGTTTCATCCCCGGCAACAGTGCCAAAGATGTTTGTGCTAGAAATTGTCCCTAGACTATAGAGGGGCAAGCAAGTACAATCTCAAAGAAAATGAACAGAAAGTAGGATTTGTTTTTATGGTTTTATTGAGGGTTTCATATTCGAAGAAGTAATAAGTCATTCAAACAAAAACAGACTAATACAGAAACTAAATCATGTAACATATGAAAAAACTGAGACATTTAAGAATTAAAAGATTAAACGTAAGACACCACATTCATAATTACATTACGGGTTCATCCACAACACATGAACACTGCATGAATAAAAAATTTAAGCAAGGAATGAAGTAACAAAATGAGTGATCAAACTGATCAAAAACAAAAACAATAACCAAGATAAAGTGGCTTATAAGTATATATTTCAATCTCAATCTTCAAAAAATTACATACGAGTTGTATGTATCAGTCTGAAAATGTATCCAAAGCTTTCAAGTATATCTTCCTTGACACAAAAATTGAACCATTTCCCCTCAAAGTTTCTTCCTTTCATCCTTTTACAAAATATGAGTTTCATAACTAACTTTAGATCTATCTTTGAAGTAGTTACAACTTAGCTTTCGAATATTTAAAACAACATCATTAACAACTATTTTTATGATAACAAAAATAGAATACTCTGATAGCTGCAGATGAGGTGGCTCATAACTGCTTGGCTACCTCAACTAGCATAGCTATGCCTTCCAAGGCATGTGACTTTTTCTTATCTCGAGTTTGTTGACTCTCCAATCCTTGTACCCTGTTGAGGAGTCCATTGTTCTTCTTCTTTAAGTCCTCAATTTGCTTTTCCATATCTTCAACCTACACTTCTACTTGTCCTTTTCTCCTTAAGGATTCTTTAGCAACTACAATCAGTTCTTGGTAATGAGCATTAATGTCATCTAAGTCCTCCCTTAACCTTTTGGTGGTGGTTCTAATATTTTCATTAGACTCACTCAAAAAAGTCTCCTGTGATTTATATTGTTGAATAGATTTCTTTAGGTTTTCAACCTCTATTTCTATTCGAACATCTAGACGTATGATTGAATGTTCTTCTGCCCCAAATGGAATATCTAATTTTCTAAAAAGTGACTCTTTTTCTTGCTTATTTCTGGTGAGTGCACCCGATAGAGGAAATGCTAAAGTAGAAGGTTGTTCAACATTTAGGATGGTTTCTTGTTCTACTACCATTTCATGTTTTGCAATTTTTTCACATTCTTTGATCAGTTCAGTTATTATGTTAGTCTCCTTCTCTGTATTCATTTGAATCTTCTTTGAACTAAACTCAGCATTCTCAGCATTACTATTTTCATCTTCTCCTCTTGAAGAATCTTCAATAATTGTGACCTTTTCTTCCTTCAGCTTAGGATCTATCAGCCTTCTTATATTTAATTTGAGTTTATTGGTGGATCTTGTTTTAGGTCACCATTTAGTCTCTCTCAGTTTTGTCAAAGCTTTGACATGAACATTAAAATCTGGAATATGGAACACCCTCTCTTCAATACTTACGATAGGAAGACTTATGGTTGAAGTTTCTACCTCAAGAAAACAACTATGCAAACCTTCTTTCGAACTAGAAGCCTCTTCCTTATCCATGGGAACAATGATTTTCTGTGTATTATCTTCTAAAACATCTTCATGTTGTCCTTCAAGCATATCTTCTTGCATTGTATTTTCAAGGTTTCGAAATTCCTGTGCATTAACATCATGAGATTCCTATACATTAACACTGTGCAAATCATCTTGTACACTAGTACTCTGCAAATTATCCTTTGTGTCTCTTTTAAATTTCTTCATAAAGCTGGTTTGTTTGCTTGGTGTATGTTTCTCCTCTTGTTCATCTTGCTTAATTATGATTCTTGACCAAAATAAGAAGTGGTCCCAATTCCAACCTTCCTTCTGTAAAACTGAACAAACTATAAACTTAACAAGTCCATGATGAAATAAAGACTGGTTTGAGATGTTAACTTGACCCATAACTCTGCTAGACATTTTCTGAAGGATTTTTAATAAGAAGAAATGTAAACTCATCTTTGATTGCTGAGTTAAGTGCATCAGAATCCTAATATGATACTTGAAAACTAAATCAAAATGACCCTCACAGGTAATGTAACTTTGGATTATCCCTATTACTTCTTTCCACTCTGGTTTGAAAATTTTCAGATGCAAGCCCTTGCTCCAGTCTAACTCTCCAACTCCTGATATTAGGAACATACTAGGGTCAAAGTCGAAAGAAGATTTTTTGAACCAGGATTCACCCTCTGATGGCATGCCAATTGCTTCAACAACTAGGGCTTCTATCAATTCGAACTTCAAGGTATCAAAACTCACATTAATATTAACAAGGTGTTGGGAGAAAGCGTGGGTTACCTTGAAATTGAACCCTGTAATCTTCTCGAAAAACGAAAACCCTCCCACTGACTTGAAAATCATAGCACACTCAGGAAATTCCACTGCTTAGGTGATGTCGGTTGGTTCAAGCCGACTTAGCTCGCTAGTCCTTCCACTCTTGCCCATATTTTCAATGTACTCTACAACTTCATTACCCTATTCTTCTGCAACTGATTTAAAGGAAATATTCTGCAAAACCTTCGTGTCTTCAACTACGAACTGAAAAATCCCCAAATCGAAGATCGTGGCATATCAATACCCTGAAATTTAGGGATGGTAATCATCATATGTTTACACAAGTGTCATAATGAGGCGAACATGTGTCTAGAAGCTCCTCTCCCATCATCAAATGCATTTGCTATGGCGTGGCATCACAGATCCACTACTTTTCATAATTTGGGATTCCTGCAGTGCGCTAGAGTATTGAATTTGGGCCTTGCGCTGCGGGAATCACTCAATGTGCAATTTTGACATATAAACTCAAAAGTATGGGTTAGAATTTGGATAAAATTCCAGAAAATACTTAGGTAAGTATTTTAAAAGATTTTAAAATAAAATATAACATAAATAAGCCACTATGAGTAAAGCAATCAAAACCATAACTATAAAATAGATATTATAAAACAATGAAAAATATTTGAAATTCAAAATGAAATACAATGAAAAGAGAAAATAAAATAGAGATATTAAAGAAAACACACAAAAAGACTAAGGACAATTTTAGTGTTAATAGTTCCTTTCTTGGAGAATATGGGATATCCCAACATTATGTTTCTGGAAGAGTTTTTTTTCTTTTTAGGAGGAGAATTACCAGCTACATGGGAGTCCAGTTTTGAAGGTCCTACCTTTTTTGTTTCAATCTATGAAATAATTATGTTCACGGAATTTTCAAAAAGAGTATCTAATAGTGTAGGATCAATAAAGTCTACTAAGTTCAAACCACCTACTATTGAAAAGGTAGTGTCTTTTGGTTTTTGAACTAATGGAGGGTTGAGAGGTTCTGATGTTTTATCCTTTTGAATTTCCTCTTGTCTAAGTTCAGTCTCAATATGAGATTGAGGTTCTTCTAGTGGAATTTCTTTATGAACAGACTTTTCTGATGTCCCTATGGTTTCCCCAAATTGATTTCCAGCAAGGATTTCCTTTGCTTTCCAAGTAGGAATATCTCCTTTAGGTGTCTTCCGATACCTTTCTACTGAGTTAGTAGTTGGGGTGGCACGCCCCCTGTATAGGTTAGTAGTAATTTAAGTAGGTATTTTAGTAGGAAGGCTAGCTTTAGTAAATCTACCTTTCGAGTCTCTAGACCTATTCATGAAAAAACACTATAATTGAAATAAATTATAACTACATCACTACTATTGCTGGGTTTTGGGGATGCCTATTATAACAGATGCACAGGTTCTTACCTCTCGTCTTACCACTCACCCACCAATAGCCTATTTCTAAATTTCAAAGTAGAGAATTCAAATCTATCACTAAGTTTTAAGAGAAAATCCTAACTATCGATAACTGAATTCTACCTATCTACAACTCCCCAGCAATGGTGCCAAAATGTTGAGGTGTATTTACTATCTTAAGGAATCACAAAAATATTTAATTATTGACCAGGGTTAGTGTTAATATTTAATATGCTAAGACTGAAAATAGCAGCATTACATTCCATTTCACAATAATAGCATATACATGATCACTGAAGAAACAACAAGCATAGCATAAACACAAGAGACACAGATTTATCTTGGGAAACCCTCATGGGGTAGAAAACCCAGTAAAGCTTCCTCAATATAGATGATCAGCAATACACAAAGATGCAAACCAAAGATATGATCTCCTCCTCCACCATAGCATACCTCTCCTCCACAAGTGCGCCTTTCTCAAGTGAGTGTATATGTCAAATGAGGAACACACCTCCTCTATTTATACACTACACTGACATGTATTTTACACAGCTACACGTAGGCTCGTATTTAACCAATGGTTTAAATACCCCACTACAACTGACTGGGCCGACCCCTCTAGGGTGGTCTAATAACCCTTTGACCCGCATAACATATACAGGGCCGACCCCCACTAGGGAAGTCTAATAACCCGAGTTACCACATTCTGACGGAGGAATAAACATCTCCGGATATGCAATAAGATCTTCATGGAGGAATGAAAATTCTCCGGAATAATAAAGTACAAATATAATATTCTTTGAAGTTACAATATCTCAACACTCCCCCTTAACGAGAAGGATATTATAACAACATCTGCATGAGCAAGGAGTCATCAACATCATACATGATACATCTATAAATCATTGGAAGCTTTCTCAACATCATCAGTAACTCAAGCAGTTACTGGAACATCTTCAATACTGGAACATCGACATCTTCAGTATTGAGTCTTTATCTTCTGTAGCACTTGAACAGCTGCAACAATATCATCATCTGGATCCTCACGATTATCGTCATCACACGATCATCAGCATCATCATCTCACAATCATCAGCATCGTCATCACACGATCATCAGCATCGTCATCTCACGATCATCAGCATCGTCATCTCACGATCATCAGCATCGTCATCACACGATCATCAGCATCGTCATCACACAATCATCAGCATCGTCATCACACGATCATCAGCATCGTCATCACACGATCATCAGCATCGTCATCTCACGATCATCAGCATCGTCATCTCACGATCATCAGCATCTTCATCTCACGATCATCGGCATCGTCATCTCACGATCATCAGCATCGTCATCACACGATCATCAGCATCGTCATCACACGATCATCAGCATCGTCATCTCACGATCATCAGCATCGTCATCTCACGATCATCAGCATTGTCATCTCACAATCATCAGCATCGTCATCACACGATCATCAACATCGTCATCTAGATCATCACGATCAGCAGCATCGTCATCTAGATCATCACGATCAGCAGCATCGTCATCTAGAGCATCACGATCAATAACATCGTCATCTAGATCATCACGATCAACAATATCATCAATACAAGTATAAATATCATTAATACAAGTATCCTGATCAATACAAGTATACACATCATCAATACAAGTATCCTCATCAATACAAGTATACACATCATCAATACAAGTATCCTCATCAATACAAGTTTACACATCATCAATACAAGTATCCTCATCAATACAAGTATACACATCATCAATACAAGTATCCTCATCAATACAAGTATACACATCATCAATACAAGTATCCTCATCAATACAAGTATACATATCATCAATACAAGTATCCTCATCAATACAAGTATCCTCAATAGCAGCATACCCTGCAACACACAAGATCCAATTACGGGATGATCAATCCCTCTCACTTTAGGACATAGGTCCAAGGATGATACAATCCTGATCCGCTTACAGGATGATCAGTCCCTCTCGGTTTAAGACAACTCTCATGTCCATGGATGATGCAATCCAGATCAACTTACAGGATGATCAATCCTTATCACTTTAAGACACCTCACCATGTCTAGGGACGAGACAATCCCAATCTATTTACTGGATGATTAGTCCTTATCACTTTAAGACATCTCACCAAGTCTAGGGATGAGGCAATCCCAATCTATTTACAGGATGATTAGTCCTTATCACTTTAAGACATCTCGCCATGTCTAGGGACGAGTCAATCCCAATCTATTTACAGGATGATTAGTCCTTATCAGTTTAAGACATCTCACCATGTCTAGGGATGAGGCAATCCCAATCTATTTACAGGATGATTAGTCCTTATCACTTTAAGACATCTCACCATGTCTAGGGACGAGGCAATCCCAATCTATTTACAGGATGATTAGTCCTTATCACTTTAAGACATCTCACCATGTCTAGAGACGAGTCAATCCCAATCTATTTATAGGATGATTAGTCCACTCAATCTCATTTAGGACTATCCTTCCTTTCAAAATTACTGGATTTACTGTCCAAGGATGATTCAATCCATTCAATTCATTTAGGACTATCCTTCCTTTCGAAATTACTGGATTTACTGTCCAAGGATGATTTAATCCACTCAATTCATTTAGGACTATCCTTCCTTTCGGAATTACTGGATTTACTGTCCAAGGATGATTCAATCCACTCAATTCATTTAGGACTATCCTTCCTTTTGGAATTACTGGATTTACTGTCCAAGGATGATTTAATCCACTCAATTCATTTAGGACTATCCTTCATTTCGGAATTACTGGATTTACTGTTCAAGGATGATTTAATCCACTCAATTCATTTAGGACTATCCTTCCTTTCGGAATTATTGGATTTACTATCCAAGGATGATTTAATCCACAACCGTACATTTAGGACCAACGTCCAAGGATGATTTAATCCTCAACCGTACATTTAGGACCTACGTCCAAGGATGACTTAATCCTCAACCGTACATTTAGGACCTACGTCCAAGGATGACTTAATCCTCAACCGTACATTTAGGACCTACGTCCAAGGATGACTTAATCCTCAACCGTACATTTCGGACCTACGTCCAAGGATGACTTAATCCTCAACCGTACATTTAGGACCTACGTCCAAGGATGACTTAATCCTCAACTGTACATTTAGGACCTACGTCCAAGGATGACTTAATCCTCAACCGTACATTTAGGACTACGTCCAAGGATGACTTAATCCTCAACCGTACATTTAGGACCTACATCCAAGGATGACTTAATCCTCAACCGTACATCTAGGACCTATGTCCAAGGATGACTTAATCCTCAACCGTACATTTAGGACTACGTCCAAGGATGACTTAATCCTCAACCATCCACCAAGGACTTCATTCTCGAAGACATACGTCTACGGCTCTCTTGAGGATGATGCAATCCTATCATGTCCACCAAGGACTTCATTCTCGAAGACATACGTCTACGGCTCTCTTTAGAACATATGTTCAAGGATGATGCAATCCCCTTGTCACCTTTGACCCTATCTAAGGACCATCCACCAACCTCTTTGTCGGCATCACTAATATAGGTATCCTCATTATCGACCTCACTGTCGATGCAGGCAATCTCATCATGAGTTATCACATCACTCCCCCTTTCGAGGAGGGTCCTTCTGAACTATATTAAGTTTGTCTCAGAAAACTTTACTTGAGGTAGAGGTTTGGTTAGTACATTGGATTGGTAGAGGTTTGGTTAGTACATTGTTACAAATTCAAACTTTTGGTTCCTTTCTGCACCATATCGTCTGTGTATAGAAACAATATTCAACCTTGTAGCAAAGGTTGAGATCCTCATCACCCATGGTGATCATTAAGCTCATCAATTGATTATCGATCCTGGGTACCCATATAGAACCTGATTCACACTTCTTCTTTAATTACACCATTAAGAGAATGGTCTTATCTAGCCACTTGGAGCAAACATCTTATCATGATTCTCTTCCTCTTTCTAAGAGAATTTTCTAGACACAAGCCTTCTATAGTGTGTTTGATTTGTAAATCCTTTTGTTTGAACATCCATCGCTTGTTCAGTGTTCATCATTCATCATGATCTTTCCTACAAATAAAAATTAAGTACATGATTAGTAATACTTCATAATCATCAAATCATATTGACATGATAACCTATTATGCATACAGATATCATTTACATAGTTATGTAACTATTTTGACCAATACTTTGGCACAACACTTTCCCATATCCTGTATGCATACAATGGCTATCTAGATGCCTTCCATCTCTACCAGAACATACTATTGAGAGTGTGCACAGCTCTTAGCATGTCAGCAAAGAGGTTTCATTCTAGACAAGCAACAATGGAATGTTTGTCCAACTTACCAATCATATGCATATTAGTAGTATACTGTTCAATGCTCTATGAATGTTTACACTCAGCATGATATATTCTAGGAATACAAATATGCATACAAGCAATATCATTTACTATTTCAAATAACAACTCAAATACTTATCTTTTATGTTTGTGTGGTTTCCTCCCGCTTGATCTTCTATATGTCTTTTTAACTTCTATTCATTCTGTACCACTGTGCATGCTCAAGTGTGCACTAGTGTCATCCTCATACACAGACATACATTCATTAGTATATTCTCAATATTATCAAAACATTCTAGTTCTAAATAATCTTTGAAAATGTATAGTCATGATTATAGATAATATTCAAGGTTTCAAGGAAGTCTTCTTTTACTTCTACATATTCTTGTTTGATCATAGTACTCTTCTGGTTAATTAGATCATCAAGATAAGAGACATAATATGCATAAACCCTTGATTACTAACTTTATGAATAAGCATAACCAATCATACCAAGTATACTTATATAAGGGATCCTAAGGTAAGATTCTAACTTGTCATAGGAAAACATACCTGGATTAGTATATCTGCTTAGCTATGTACAACGTACCTAAACAATCTCTTCAATGATTTAGAGATCCTGAGCTAGAACCTGCATGTCTCATAGGTTAAGCATAATATAACAAAGTCATACATACCTCGTAAGTAGAACAAAGATTATGGATGAGTCTTTGTCTTCATGTTGTCATGTTTTAAGGAGCTTGATTTGTCTTTTGTGATGTACCTGTATCTTGTTAGCAAATGACATCAACCTCATACAACACCATAATGCATTAGTACAATCATATAGCCCTAATCAATGAATGTCTTCGATCATTCATATGCATTCATACTATTACTAGGGTGATAAGACAATTCTAACATTAATCAAGATTGTACTAATAAATAACATGAAGACAAACACATTATGAACTTAATCAAGAATCAGATTTCAAGACATACCTGAACCTCAAGTCATACCTATCGAGACTTCTTGTAGTCTTCTTATGTAAGGCCTTAGCCTCAACTCCCCCTGAAACTTGATCTAGAGCTTGATTAGGGTTTGCTAGAGAAACCCTAAAAATTCAATCTTTGACTTTCACACTTCCGAATGAATGGAAGGATGTGTCTTGCTGATCAAACTAGCATACTTCAATTTTGAAATCTCCAAAAATTGACCCCTCAAAATTGCCTTTCAAACTTCTAGATCTTCTTGACAGGATCCCGAACTAGGGTTTGATGAAGCCCACCCTTTTGCTCAATCAAAAGGTTTGATCCAAGGCTCTAAACTCTTATTTTTCTGAGGAGCTTCCAGCCGTGGATTCCGATTCCAAAAATTCTAACTTTCTCTAAAACCCTAAATTCCGGAAGCCATGAATAAAGGTGCTCCAAAAATAATTCTGTTTTGACAGAAATATGCACCTGATTGTTTCTGCTATAACTCTGAAATTTTTGCTCCACAGGGTCTAAAAACGTTTTCTGTAGTATCCTGACCTGTCATCTTTCCATCCTAATAGGTCTGACCTCAATTGGATTTTCTAAGAGAGAGTTATGCTAAGTGTCGCAACGTGACCTGTTTATGGGATAAAACAGGAGAGCGAACTTGTACGGCATACCACGTGTCACTGTTTGACCTTCGGCCTCTGAAAATTTTTTCTGAGATAGCTCTCCCTATTAGATTTCTATCCTGATAGGTCTGACCTCAATTGGATTTTCTAAGAGAGAGTTATGCCAAGTGTCGCAACGTGACCTGTTTATGGGATAAAACAGGAGATCGAACTTGTACGGAGTGCCACGTGTCACTGGTTCACCTTCGGCCTCTGAAAAAAAGTTTCCTGAGATAGTACAGTCTGTGTACTACCTGTCACTTTTTACGAAATTTCATTTGGAGCTTCCTAGCCCAATTTATGACCTTTTTCCAAGGTTACCTGATTTTGACTGAGATCTGGAAGAGGCAGAAACCCTAACTTGTACTGATCATAACTCATAAAGTACAACGAATCTGAGGGTGCCCTTTGGACACACGGTACCTGGGGATGCTATCTTCGACCTGTAAACTTTTTAGACCCTAAAACTTCGCATAAATGGATTTATAGCGAAAGTTCCACGATGACTGGTTTTTTCTATGTAAAACCCTAACCTTCAAATTGTCGTAAGTAAAGCAAGTGTCGTAAGTGCCATACCTTGCCTTCCTTCAGGTTAGCTCTGATACCATGTTCATATTTAATATGCTAAGACTGAAAATAGCAGCATTACATTCCATTTCACAATAATAGCATATACAGGATCACTGAAGAAACAACAAGCATAGCATAAACACAAGAGACACAGATTTATCTTGGGAAACCCTCATGGGGTAGAAAACCCAGTAAAGCTTCCTCAATATAGATGATCAGCAATACACAAAGATGCAAACCAAAGATATGATCTCCTCCTCCACCATAGCATACCTCTCCTCCACAAGTGCGCCTTTCTCAAGTGAGTGTATGTGTCAAATGAGGAACACACCTCCTCTATTTATACACTACACTGACATGTATTTTACACAGGTACACGTAGGCTCGTATTTAACCAATGGGTTAAATACCCCACTACAACTGACTGGGCCGACCCCTCTAGGGTGGTCTAATAACCCTTTGACCCACATAGCATATACAGGGCCGACCCCCACTAGGGAAGTCTAATAACCCGAGTTACCACATTCCGACGGAGGAATAAACATCTCCGGATATGCAATAAGATCTTCACGGAGGAATGAAAATTCTCCGAAATAATAAAGTACAAATATAATATTCTTTGAAGTTACAATATCTCAACAGTTAGTAATCTTAGATTTGTGGCACAATATATGTTGAGGTAGAATGGTACCTGAGGTTTCGGCTTGGCAGGCCTTAGAAATGTTTAATAAAGAAAAGATCGAAAGATATTTCAAAATGAAAAACCAAGTCAAACTTCTAGAATACAACTATTGAACTAATTAAACCTAACTAAACCAACCTATTAGAATAGTATCCATTTATACTAATCTACTCTATGGTAAATAACTGAAAAGACGAAAACAACAAATATTATTCTAAGAAGTAAGACTTAATAAAAAACAGAACTACTATGATGAAGTTGAAAGCTGCTGATTAATAATTCAAACTCTAATCTAGAAATTAGAAACAATTGGAAATGAGTTTAGAAACCTATGTCTGGAGTGCTTCAATTAACAATTAACTATGCAAACAAGAAACTATATCATCTTAAAGAAAAACTACAAACTACTTAATGAATTCAAAGACTATTCATACATTCAACTCAAGATCAAACTAAACTACCTAATTCCATTCTCCTTGAGGATTCTAAGGAAATGTATCAAATGTAATAGGAACAAGAGAGAAGGTATCAAAGTGGCTTTCAAATGTAACAAGGAAACAAAATGGAAGCAAATCTAGTTTAACTTTTACAAATAAATGGAAACTAAAGAGTGTCCAATTACACCTAATTTTAAACATTGTAATCTATTTTCTATCCATAAGCAAATGACATGAGACTAATGAAATCTAGAAGCAAGTAGAAAACTTAATAAAGATATTTAATTGAAACTAAATTTGATTGAGGAGCAAGTAGAAAACTTGATAAAGATATTTTATCTCTGAACCAAATCTTATTCTATGAACATCTTCATTGGCTATAAAAATGGGAAAACTAATCCTATACTTGAACTAAGAAACTATCAAAACTAATGTATTTTGGAGAATGAATATACTAAGTCTAATCTGGAATCAATTTTATGAAACATGAAATAACTAAACTAAGAATGGAACTGATGAATTCTAGAACAGTAAAGTATTAATGAATCAGGTATAAAAGAAACATAATCTGTAAAGCAAGTAAAACAAAGTTAAGGAAAATGAAATGGAAATTAAGAATGATGATGAAAATTAAAACTCTACGGGGTGTGGAATAAGACCTTAATTACATCTAAGAATGGTAATTAAATGCAAGAAATATTACAGATCAAAAACCTAAGAAACTGAATTCTAAATAAGCATAAGCAGAAAATATTAAAGTTCGTATGACAATTCGGATGGCAGTCTAAAAGATGGTCCGAATGACAGTCCCGATGGAATAAAACGATTTAAGCTAAGGAAAGAAGCAAACTGAATGATCTTAATGCTAGCTGTTTGATGCATATGAACCTACAGTGCAAGGAAAGCAGTAAATAGACTGTTTAAAGTTGGAATGGAAAGAGGCAACCTACACTAATCATTATCTAGGGAAAACAAACTATTTCTATGGAATAATAAGCAAGGCTAAGATGTAAATAAAACTAACCTATAGCTACAGGAAAAACTAGCAGAACTAATTCTAACTATGAATTAAACTTGAACTACTGAAATATTAACTAGTTGACTTTATCTAATTGCAAATGACAAGATTGAAAGGAAACTAAGATGACTTATGCATGACCAGTCATTAACTTCTAGGAATATAAATTAAACTAGCAGCAAGATATAACTACAGGAAATAAAGAACTGACATGTACAGGAAATAAAACAACATCATCTATAGGAAACAAGTTAAATACAAGACATTAAAACTATTAACTTGCATAAAAGAAATGCAAAATATATACAATAAAACCTTTGGTTGTTGAGGTTCCCTTCTCAGCAATCAAAGATTGAATCTTAACTCAAATTCTTCACCAACAACAGGACATCAATAGCTAATAAACCGGAACTTCCATTGACTGATAACAATTACTACTATCATTTATGTATTACAATTGCTCTATATATGTATGATGTGTTTCTTCACAGGAAACGTCTTTATATAAGTTTACGATAAGAGAGAAGGTTGACGTCGTCAACCTTTCTAAAAATAGGAGGTTTAATGACTAAAGAAACGGTTGCAGGGTGGTTCACGATAGCGCACAGGCCCTCTTCCTAAGTCCACGACATTGATTCTCCTTGACGTGAATAGTTGGGTGTTAGTTCCCTTCAATCGTGGGCAGAGGATGTGTAGGCAAGCTGGGCGTGGGAGGACGAGGAAATTTTGGAACGTCGACATGGGTAGAGAATGTGCTGGCAAGCTGAGCAAACAAGAGGACGGATCTTCTGGAATAAACTCTCACCAACCGTGAGTGACACGTCCTTAACAGAACCCACATCATCGTTTTCATCTTTATTGCCTTGAAATATCTCAACCAACGATTCCGCAGGTTCGAATGGAGGGTTGAACGATGGTTTGGATACAACAAGGCATCTTTGGTGTGAACACATGGCTGAATGAAGATTTGAATGATGACCAAAACCTGTAGAACAAAAAATAAATGCCAAGCATGTTTATAAATATGAGATGATTGTCAATAAACCATAAAAATGATGATAATTATTCACGATTCGTATGATATTCAAATAAATGCATACCTGGGTCTATTTGGTGGTCTGATTGGCAAAGAGAATGACTTATCATATCAAAATAGTGAAAATAATTCCAATCAGAGCATGTTTACTGATCAAAATGGTGACAAAAATGGACTCCAACACAGTCCTGCATAGCACTGAGTAGAGCCAAAGCAGAGTATGTCGCAGCTTGTTAGGCTAGTTGTGAGGCAGTATGGCTAAGGAAGCTGCAGTCTGATTTGTTTGATCTCTAGTTGGATATTACTTGTATCTTCTGTGACAACCAGAGTTGTGTGAAGTTATTCGAGAACCCAATGTTCCATGACAAGTCGAAGCATATTGAGATCAAGTATCGCCATATCAGGGATATGGTTCAGAGAGGAGTAGTGAATCTCCTGTATGTTGCGATAGAAGAGCAGATAACAAATGTGTTAAGCAAGCCACTAGCCAAGGTGAAGTTTGAGTACTTCAGAGAAAGGATTTGTGTTCTTCATATTGAAGATACTTCTAGGATGAAGTGATGAGACACAGATGCAAGAGCCTTTCCAAGCACGGTTGTAGGAGGGTCCTCCCCATGGATGTGGATGTAAGTGTTGTGTGATGAGCATCTAGACGATGCTCCGCTATGAATATCTGTATGATGTTCTGTATGATGATGATCAGTATGATCATGAGCATCCGCATGATGCTCAGTGTGAGGATGATCAGTATGATCATGAGTATCCGAATGATACTCCGTGGATGTGGATATGTTTCAGGTTGTGTAGTGGCATGTAATTGCTCCCTGGGAGATCCTATAGGTTGAGCAGGAAGCTCGTAATCAGTTTTGGGATGCTCTTTCGAGGTTTTTCTTGATAGCATGTAATCAGTCCTGGGAGATCCTATAGGTTGAGCAGGAAGCTCGTAATCAATCCCGGGATTCTCTTTCGAGGTTTTTCTTTTTTGCATGTAATCAGTCCTGGGAGATCTTATAGGTTGAGCAGGAAGCTCGTAATCAGTCCTGGGATGCTCTTTTGAGGTTTTGCTTGTTCACATGTAATCAGTCTTGGGAGATCCTATAGGTTGAGCAGGAAGCTCGTAATCAATCCTGGGATGATCTTTTGAGGTTTTTCTTGTTCGCATGTAATCAGTCCTAGGAGATCCTATAGGTTGAGCAGGAATCTTGTAATCAGTCTTGGGATGCTCTTTCGAGGTTTTTCTTGGTCGCATGTAATCAGTCTTGGGAGATATTATAGGTTGAGCAGTAAGCTCATAATCAGTCCTGGGATGCTCTTTTCAGGTTTTGTAGATGCACATAATCAGTCCCGAGATTACACCGGATGGGCTACTCGCAGAGATGATGAAGACCTACATGGAGGCTAGGCCTACATCCGGCATGAAAAAGGGTTGGCTCTGTAGAACTTCCTATGACGAGTAGAATTGAGAGATGGCACCAGTGATTGAGATGACGAGTACAACAGCAGTGACGATGATGCTCTGTGATCCAGTGATGATGATCCAGCTCCAGTATTAAAGACTTATGCCTATATGTATTGATGAAATGTGTCAATAGAATACCTTCCTAGTTAAGAGGGGGTGTTGATGTATTTGTAACTTTGGAAGATATTCACTTGTATATTGTATGTATTACATTTGTACTTTATTGTATCCCTGATAGATATGTCTTATTCCTCCAATCGGAAGTGGCGCCATTTGTATTTGCAAGTGTCGCAAGTTTTATTGTAAGTGTCGTAACTTATATTTGATGTCTTATTAGACCACCTTAGTGGGGTCGACCCTATATGAGATAAGTGGAAGGTTTATTAGACTCCCTTAGGGAGTCGACCAAGTTAGGGTAAAAGGAAGGTGAAGTTAAAGTATAAATAGAGTGGTTGGACCACTCTATTTGTTCATTCACTCACACATCCAACTCGCATAGTTGAGAGAGAGGAGTTCCCACAAGTGGAAGAGGATTAGCTATTGGAGACTTCTATCTTTTGGGGTTTCATCTTTGTGATCTTTGTACTAGTACTTATTCTATCTCTGAGGAAGTTGCGGGGTTTTTCACCTTCTTGGTTTTCCCCGGTGAAATGCTTTGTGTCTCTTGTCTCTTATGTTTGATATGTTGTACATGTTGTTTTCTCAGTTAAGATCCTAGATCATATTGATTTAAATGATGAAAAACTAACACTAACCGTAAAAGTGTCAGATATTTTTAATGGAACGAAGGGAAAGGAAGCAATTTGGGGAAAACATGAATCAAACAAAAGGAAAAGAAACAAGGAAAAAGGTGACAAAATTAATGTTGTGGTGTGGAAGAAATGGTCAATTCTATTCAATATGCCATATTGGGAGGTATGCAGATCCATCAACAATTCCTAATTATTAAACATCACATGCTTATATGATCTCGATGTGTTTATGTCTTTGTTGAATTCATTATTTATGTTTACCTCCATATTAATATTCTTAAGATATTTTGATGTGTTTGGAGGAAGAAACTCATGATACGTCACAATTTAGATGTAATGCATGTGGAGAAGAATGTATGTGAAATCATATTTGGTACTCTTCTGGACATAAATGGAAAGTGCAAAGATGGAAAAAAATCACGTCAAGAATTGGGTTTGAGGAAACCACTATGGCCAGAAGTCAAGGGATAAAAAATATTCCTTCCACCTACACCACATACTCTTTCAAAGAAAGAGAAAGAGACCCTATGTTGCGTTCTTTTCATGTTAAAAGTGCCAAATGGTTACAACTCTAATCCAAAAACCATATATCTATGGAAGAGAATAAGTTTCATGGTATGAAAGAACATGATTGCCATGTTCTAATGCAACAAATCCCCTGGTACCTCTACAACATGTGCTACCAAGTGTTGTTCGAAAGACACTTTGTAAGCTTTGCTACTTTTATAGGAAATTTGTGCAAAATTAGTTTCAACAAAGAGTCTTGACAAGTTATAAAATGATATGATGGAGTCATTGTGTTTTCTTGAAAATTACTTCCCTCCTTAATTCTTTGATCTAATGGTGCATTTGAATGTACACTTGGTACGAGAGATGTAATATTGTGGCCCAATTGCATATAGATGGATGTACCCCTTTGAGAGGTAAGTGAAATTTTATTTTGTATCAAGCACAACAAAAAATAAATATTCAAAGCTTTTGGTATTATAGAACAAATTGTGTTAATTTTGTAGGAACATGAAAGTATACAAGAGTTATGTAAGGAACAAAAATAGGCCAGAAGGATGCATTTATAAAAGCTACACTATGGAGGAATCAATAAAGTTTTGTGGAGGATACCTAAAAAGTATGGAAACTATCGGAAGCAAACAAGGACAACATGAAGTATGGGATGATGAAGTTGAAGAAGTTATGCTTGATGGAAATCTATTATCTACTTTAGTGCCTTCTGAATTGGATGACATTAGTTGGGAACAAGCCCATTGATGGGTTCTATTTCACATAGATGAAGTTGACCCATGAATACAGTAAGTAACATGTTGACTAAAGTTATTCTTCTATTCATATTTTATCAAACACATTAAGAACCATTTTCACTATCAATAATTGTCGTCAAATTAGGATGCATAATTTGGAGATTTCCAACTTAGTTACCCAAGCCCAAAAGGATGAATCTTTATTGTAGAAACTCCACACCCATAATTTAACTAGTTGGCTAAAAAAATAGGTGATGGCGTGTTCCTCGTATTATAAGTACTTCAAAATTATAAAATGATAATATTGTCATGTAAGAAACTAAATATTTGTTTAAAGGTTGAATGTATGTTCTAACAACCTTTAAAAATCTACAAGTGGAAGGAAATGAAAATGTCCCTGATACCCTTAAATGGCTTGCACGTGGACCCAAAAAAATTGTGAATAAGAACAAGGGATACCTAATCAATGGTTATAGATTCCATACCAAAATAATAGAGATTGAGAGAACCACCCAAAATAAAGGTGTGTGTATAGAATCTCAATCAATGATGAGATCAAGTTCCAAAGATGCAAATCCTATACTTCAAAAAACAATATTTTATCAAGTGATAACATATATTATTACATTGGATTATTTTTGTATGGAGTATACATTGTTCAAATGTGATTGGGTCGATGTTTACAACAAGAGAGGGATTAAAATTGATGATTGGGTTTTACAATGGTGAATCTGAAGAAATTCCTAAGTCAAAAGCATTGGCAAGATGATATATTTATTCTAGCATCGCAAGCCAAATAAGTATTCTATGCACATGATTCAATTAATACTCATTGGTATGTAGTGTCAACATGTCCTCCAAAGGGATTGATAAATGATACAACATATGAACCTGAGCATGCACATCTGTCAAGGGTTGCAGACTTTCAAGAAACAATATGCGTAGATGAAGAAATTAGAGTTGATGTCCATGTGGATGTGGATTATGTTTGTTCATGTTGTGAAGGAATATGGTTGAATGTTAATAAATAAATTCCTTAGTCATAGGAATCATTTCCCCCACAGTTAATCCCATGGCTGGTGAAGCAAATTACTCCACGGTCACAATACTGGAGAATGTCCCAAACTTGTTAAAAGGATGTGAAACTAAATGCTCCAGTTTGTCAAAAGACTCAAAACTAGTATTCCAAGCATGGTGGATGGACTCTTAAATCTGCATGAATGACCTCTGCGAATAATTATTCATTGTCCTCTGCTAAGGTATTCACAAAGTGACTGTGGTTGTGATTTATTGAGGCTATAAGACTATCTCTTTAGATATTATTCATGTTTTAAAGGTTCACAATTATCGTTTAAGTGTATTATCTACTGCATAACATAAGTTCCCTTCTAAGTGTATGAGCTACTGCATAACTTTAGCAAAAGTGCTTATTTAATGCCTGCTATGGTTGAAATGTATTTCACTAGACAATGAAAATTTGAAAAAAACATTCATTTGTACAAGGCTCAATTTGGAGCCTATCTATTTCTAGTATGCAGAATATGAATTCCTGGCATCAGATATCTAATAAATCCATCATCTAGGTTATCTATTGATTGTTTCTATTGTGTGTTATGTTATCATTATCTTTTACTTTTTTTTTTGGTGGACATGCACAACTCAGCAGACCCAATGTGTATGACTCCTCTAGCATACAGGTGGAAACAACAAATGGGTTGTGATCATTTTGGCTTGTTTTTTAGCATTGTAATGAGAAGTGGAAACAATTAGGCATAGAACAAGATGATAGAAACACATGGACCTACAGATTTTGTAAATTCAAATCATTTGAAACTTCAACTTGTGAACTACATCCTAATGGGGGTGTTACCTCTAAGTTCTGCACTTCGATTGCTAAAGGGAAAAGCTAGAGCACTTGTAGTTACACTGGAAGTAGTTTAGTATTTTAAGTTAACATGAAAGTTAGATAGGACACAAGGTCTGGTTCAAATTAATCATTCAGATGGATAAACATGAAGCAAAATCATTGAATCACAGGTGTACTTCTAACATATAGAAATAAACATTCAGAAATACAGGACATAACAGCCATACATCACTTAAAGATATTAGTTTCCAAAATAGTGTTATGGAATATAATAGTTAGATGTCAAACATAGCTCGCTTGTTACATGAAATAAATAAGAAACCTTGGTATTCAATCTACAATAAGTGAGACAAAACATTATATGTTCAATAAAAGTACTGTAAATAAGAGATATAGGAGTGCATAATCAAACCACAAAAGAATAGTTCTCTAAGCATAATTTGATACTTGATTAAAACAATATGTATTTACAAAGCTAGAGCTCGTCTCAACCAGGCCTTCTCTTTCAACCCACCAACCCCATCCTATATTGACATCATCCATTTTATAGATTGAAGCAGTTACAAATTTAGATCTCAGATCCATGATGTGAGGATTGACTTTCCTAGCCTTATCCAAATTAGATTAAATGTATTTGACAAGACATGATAAGTGGACTCATTATAACTAAAATCCAGAATCTTGGGACATGGTAACTAACCTCATATTCAATCCTCATCTATACTTGATGTTACATTGGAATACAATATCATAGGAAGAAACTTAAAACTTTACATTTGACTAGTTGACAAAATCAAAATTTAGATTAAAATAGAGGTAGCCTGCCACTTGGAATTTTGTAGCGTTTTGTGGATTCGTTGAGGCTGTTGTTTCAAAATATATGCAGCTTCCTTTGTAGTGATAGAAAATGCATCGAGCTTATTCTGCTTCGAAATTCCATCAAAATTCTATAAAGTGCGTTTTGAACTTCAAAATTTGTAGGGAAAAACATAACCTATGTTTGTTTCCTTGCCTTCTAAGTCTGGAGAGTGTCTTGTAAAATTTGAGTAGCCATTTCTGCAAGAAAATCGAACCTACTGCTACTTTCTTGATTTTTTTGATTTTCTTGAAGCCATTTAGATTTCTAGCTTTTATTTTTTTTGCTTAGTACCTTTTTTTCCTTTACTATTTTTTGAGCAAAGTCGCACAACCTCTTGTGCTTTATGATTAGCCTATTTAATTTTTTATTGATCCTGACATTCTTCTATTCTAGGATTCTAACTTTTTATTCATACTTCTTCAACTTATTGCGAAGCATTTGCTTTGTCTTGGACTTCTTGTTCTTTGAAAAATGCTCTTGGCATGGCTTACTATGTTCAATAAATCAAGTAAGGGGTTCTTCAACTTCTTTTTCTTCATCTATGCTTGGAATATTTGGTAGGGAATCCAAAGTTTTCTCAATTCCAATTAGGGATTTCACAATTTTCTTTTCCATTCCTTTTAAATGTTCATCTTCTTCATTCGATAATGATTGACCAGAGACTGGTTTTTGAAACATTACAGACTTGCTAGGCTGCTCCGAAAAAATAATTTCTAGTTGTTCTTAGTTTGACCCGGGACGCTTCCTTACCTGGAATGACCTCTGAGCTGACCTCGAGCTACTTGGATTCTTTGATTTCATCTTAGGATTTTTCTAGATCGCTAACTTCATTTATTTTTAAAGAAGGTTCAAAGATGGATTTGGCCTTCATTCTAAATTTATTGGTTGGCTAGGTATGATGCCTCCTTGGGGGATATTTTTGCAATATATCTTGTCCATCCTCTAATACCTTTCGTTGCTTCTTCTTTCTAGATGGAATTTCAACAACTTGAGGGTTTTCAATTTCGGGTAGGGATTTTTCCTTATTCTCTTCATCATTCAATGTTGGAGATGCTTGTTGAGATTTCCTCTTTTGACTATAAATCCTGGATAACCCTCCTCCACCTGCCTTTTCCTAGAGGGAAATTGTTGATTTCGATCAGGGAGATTCTTTTTTCTACTTTGAGTTGACTTAGACTGCTTGGTTCCTTTTGAAGAATATGCTACCTTTACCTCTTGGGGTCGAACAAGTTCCATTTCAAACTCAGAAAAGAACAAGAAATGGTCCCAATTTTAGTGAACCTTGGCCAAATCCTCCACAATTAATAATTTTATCAAAGCATTGTCATAAATACCATGGCATGTTTTCTGTGGACAAGAGCTGACCTTTCTTTACATATTCATGAGGCTTTACAGTAGGAAAAAGGGTAAATTGAGAGGTGCATCCCCTCTAACATGTAATAGAAATATCATTTGGTATAAGTAAAAAAAGGAGTACCTTACCTCTCTAGTAAAATAGTGTTGGATCCAATACAATAATACCTTCCATTCGCATTTCAAACAGGTTTTGGGAAGTCCCTTCCTCTAGTCGGGGTTTTAAAATTCAAGGACGAGAAAATAATTACAAGCCAAAACAACAAAGTCTTGGTGTTATAACTAGCATTCTCCACTTATGGAGAATTTCCCAGCTACAACAATTGATGTTTCAGTAACTTGAAACTTCAGATATCCAACATTAGCTTTGTTTCCATCAAATCCCTATGAGAAGGATTTGGCTATGCTCTCGTGATGTCCCCATAGCTTTTGGAAAAATTCCATCCATTCAGCTTCCCTAAACCTGTCCCTGTGCTCCAGATAGGCTTCAATTACCTCTGATCCCATAGTTTCATACTGCACTATGAAGCCACTTTTATTTTGAGGAGGCATGGGTGAGAACTGGAGATGACGGGGAAGACTATAGTTGGTAACTACTAACTTTAGAAAAAAAGTGAGAGAACGGAAGAGAAATGAAAGTAGCCACATTAGACATGATTTATAACAAGATACAAATCTTGAAATCATTGATTTTAGAAATAATCAACAGACTAATCACACACTTAAATAAAATTCAAATGACTGCAAATTACTATTACATGGAATCCCAACAACTTGTCTCATCTAATTGATGTCTTGTCATATTTTGATTGAGTTCTCTATATGTTTGGCAATTTCGGGAAATTCAAATTTGGTAGTGCTAGACTGGGAAAATAGGTGAGTTCTGTTGTAGAATGGAAAACTATTTTGTACCACTTTATGACCCAAAATAGCAGGTTCCTCTACAGAATGAGAAACTCCTCACTGCTAGCAAATATAATGTTTTCTTGATCTCATAACCCTGCAAGTGATTAGAGACTACAAAATAGACAACAATATGCTTTACTAACCTTCAAAATCTCCATAATTTATTCACAGCTCATTGAAATAGAATATCTTTAACATAGCACATAAATGAAGGGATGGAACTTGACATTCTAACTTTTTAACATTAAAAAACAATTGCTTGGAGGTTTGTATTTGTTTTGGACTTTGTGCATATTATTTTGATAAAAGTGTTGATTTCTAAGGATGTCTTTCCCTAGTTGGTCCTTGTGATTATTTTTAGGTCCTTGTGATTATTTTTAGCAATCTTTGCATTTTGATTTGCATGCAAAATTACTTGCACAATATAATCTTTCCTTTTATTCAATGTTTTGTATATGTTGTGATTCAAATTTTAGTTGCACTCTTTGAAAAAGTGTTGACTATTCCGGTCTCTAGTCCTTGTGGATGTAATTTTTGTAAACCATGCATAGAAGGTGCTTTCGCTTGCAAGCAAGTTGTGAAAGAGCATAGTGGTGTTGGTGGGAATTTTTTAGGAGTCCAAAATATTGTCAAGATATGCCCTTGTTTCCAGGGAGACATTACATATTTTCTTTTAAAACCTCAGGTACTATCATTTCCTGTGTTATCTGACTTATTTTAATGGATGATATAAATATTTTACATTTTGATTCTGAAAGGAAATGAGTGTTGTTGATTATATGAAACTCTAAACATTGTCTATATATGCTTGTGGAACATCATTATATTTGGTTTAGGTGAATAGGAAAATGGAGGATGTAATAAGATCTATTAAAGGTAGACTTGAAGATGGATCTCGGAGTAATAATGGTGATGAAGAGGATAAAGATCCAAGTGAGAGAATTAAGATTGATGAATATTTAGATGAAAAGTGTGTAAATATGCAAGAAGAAGAATATGTAATGTCCCCATTTTGGTAGATAAATATGAAGGAATTAATCCCATCCCAAGTCACATAATAGAATTTAGGGAGCCTTTAGTGCCATTCGAAACTATTTGGAAACTGCCTCCTTCACTAGTCCAAGTTTTGATTTTTGCACCTAGTCACCAATTTCACTATCTAATCTTGTTTGTGAAGTCAAGTGGAGTCCACAATAGATTGGGGTAGTTACAGACTAGCCACTTCTAGTTCTACACCATAATCCATTGGGTTTCCACATAATTCCTTGTGTTATTTCCTCGATGCCTTTGGTTTAGCCGAAGGATTCTTCCCAGGTGTGATGCACCAAGAAAATGTGAAATTGTAGTAGTTGGGTGTCTATCTAAGGATGTTGTAGTATTTTCTTAGTATGTAGCATACCCTAAGATCCCTCCTTGAATAATTTGTATATGTTTAGAGTTGTTTGGGACTTCAATTTAAAGTTCTAGCCAAAACTAGTCAAATTTGAGTTAGTGTGCCTAGATCGGAGTTAGGGAATTAATATTGATGAGTATTTAGATGAAATTTTGTAAAGCTGCAATAGGAAGAAGACCCCAAGGATCCTAAGGTTGTACCTTCCAACACATTAAAATCCCCTAAAAATACAAGGAAAGAGAATATTATTGAGGTTGAAGAAGTGAGTGATGAAAATATACAGGCACATGTGAATGAAAGGAATTTCAATGTAGATGAAAAATATTCCATTAAGGAGATTTACAACAAATATCCTTATTACTCAGAAGAAATTTTTAAAAATATGCTGGTAGGTTTATGAAGAGTTCGTATGTTTAAAGTTTGAGTGGAATGTTGGTTTTTTAATAGTATTTATCGGGTTATATTTGACATTTAGTGAGTTGATTGTTTTATATTTTTAGGATGATCATGATGGTGATTAGAAAGATCTTGAAGCACTCTTAAAAAATTACAACGCCGAGAAATCAAGGCTACTAATAAAAAAGTGTCAAGTCCGTCATCTTTAAAGGAAAGTGACAACCCAAATGTTACATCCATAGAATCATTACAATTGAAGCTACATAATGCATCTAATGTAAAAATCAAAGGAATGAGTCCCAATAAGAGAGGAAGGGACACAACTTATTCATTGGTCAAATTTTATAGAACACATCGAAAATTTCTTTTGAATAGGTGAATGCATGGATCTGTTGGAAAATAGTGTGCATGGATGTTTGGGAAAGGTATGAGGGACTTAGTGGCACCATAAACATTGAAATAATTGGTCTCTTTATCCATATACACATACCCCATTGTGTCCAAGACCTTCAAATTCTCCTTTGAAAATATAAGACATTCTCCATCAAACATTAAATTGTATAGTTGAGATAAGAATATGTCACATATCATCGGTCATATAGTATGAAAAATATTTATTATTCCAAACAACAACACTTCATGCATAAAGAAAAACAATGTTTTACAGTAAAAAATCGCAGTGGTAGTCTCGCCTCGATCCTAGGTATCCTCTAAGCAAAGACAAATCATTCATTCAAAATGAAAAAAAGCTTTTACAGTAAAAAAATCCTAGTGGTGGAAATGCCTAGGTCCTGGGTATTCTCTAAGGAAAAAACCTCTCTATTAAATATATACGACAATAACAATCAAGGGGGATTCATGCATCTCTTCCCTAGCCATATTGCCATTTACATCCACAGTAGACTTTCAGAGATCCTAGGAATGAAGAATGTAACATCACAAACCCGGGAACACACACAAAGGTTGGGTAAATGGGTTCTTCAACAAAGGGGGTGGCTGAACCTAAACCATGAAAATCGGAATAATACTCTTTAAGGTGGAGCTAACATGCCAAACTATTTAAAACTTTTTAAAAACATTCAACCATTAAGGAAGACTTCCCTTCCAATGCAACCTATTTCCTATTCTCCATGAAGTACAATGTAAATACACATGCATACATTCAACCCGGACCTCTTTGACATGTTTTATAACTATCCTCTCATCTATGGGAAGCCACCTGTGGCTATTTAACCAAATTACTAAATCAGGTTCACATACATTTGTTGACTCAATTTACAACAGTAAACCATCAACGTCTCTACATACTATGGAGGCAGGTTTAAACATCTAATTATAGCAGCTCTATAAAAAATAATTCAGAATTCGAACCCCATCTAGGATCTAATCCGGTACATCCATACATGGCCATATGGAATTCCCTAAATATCACTCTGTGTCATGAACATAATTTCACAAAAGACTAGCTTCTAAAATCACAGTAAAATCAACATTACTATATTTCATTAAGGTAGTTTTCTACATTAATGCATATCAGATTTAGTACATACAATTATCATTCTATAAACTCATGTGGGACCTGATACAGTACATCCATATACATCCATATGGACTGTCCAAATATCAGAACCATAAATATGCATAATCCATAAACAAATATCCTCTTAAAGCATCCAACAATTCAACAGTCTACTCTATCTCAAATAACATAATTATGACACTACTTTAGATCGTATTGTTCTCATTAAAAGACAACGAAAACCCCATCAAAATTCTGATACCGAACAGCCATATATGACCTTATGTATTGTCCTAGATCAGATCTCCTAATATTTATAAATTCCATAAACAAGCTAGCTAAAACCGCTAGTTTAAATACATCAACATACCTCTTCCATTAGACCCATTTGAATTTCATCGAAGAGATGAGTTGGCACGGGATAGATCCACAGGGGTGCAAAAGCCGACAGGAACGAAAGCCAAATCCCGCGAAAGAAGGAACTACTACAAAGTCTAAGGAAGTGCGAGAATAGTTTAGAATATTTAATTGTCGAGTCAGCCAACATGGGCCATTTTGTAATAGGATAGAAGCATTCAAATAGAAGTAGATTGTAAGCCTAAGGGCATCAGAAGTTAAGAGATTAATGTGATCTTTTGGATTCTATTGATGATTCCCTGCGAGGTTTGTTCCGCAGATGTTAATGAATGAAGATGTTTCGTTATAAATTATGTTGTTATGTCATGATGGGTTATTTAAATGCTTTCTGTTGATTTGCGTTGATACGTGTTTGTTAATATGCTGTTGAATATGCTTTGAGATAAATGTGCAAATGTGTGGTTAAATAAACTATTGTAAATATTGTAATTTCTGGTTAATGAGAAATATCCTCTTCGCAACTGCAGAAGCTTGGTTCCTACAGCACCCTTATCTGCCTCGGGTGAGACCTCACTTGCTTTGCAGGTGTTGCTCGGAAGGTTAACTCCTTTCCGAGCCAATGAATAAGGGGTTAATGGTGTTGTTGATGACAGAGTGAACCCCTGTCGAAAGACCCTGTGTCAACAAATGGTTCTATTGTCGAGACATTGAGAAGAAAGAAGAGGATATGCTATGGCATCCGACAAAGCCAGAGATCCAAGAGTGGTTCAGTTAGAAAGCAGAAGAGTTTGCGAAAGAAGAAAGGAGGAACGCGGTAGAGACAGTGGAAAGTTGGTTGCAAAAGAACATATACTCGGACATGTATGAGATATTCTTCTCCGAATTTCCAATAATACTACAGGAGTGGCTCGCGCAGTTGACATTCAGAGGACATACCAACCAGAGCATTGGATCAGATCAGTGGATTCCAGAACTAATTCGACAGCTGAAGCAAGTCAACAATACAGTATCAAGGGCTGTTGATTTCTGGATCAATAGTATCCTAGAGGGGTACATCACTGAGTTTGCGGTAGATACCAATAGTTCTTATAGCGATGCAGAGAGATGATTTTTTAGGGGACCAAGGGGTGGGTTCATCCTATCGCTAAACCTGTGGATTAAGATGTTGGTGTGCGAAAAGGGCATGATCAAAATGACCTCCGATGAGTAGACAAATTGGTGTGCAGGGGTTGTAGGTATTGCATAGTTATAGGTCCTCTAGGAAAGATGCAGGGTAGATGGACATGAGTGACGATGAATATCTAAGGGAAGTTTAGGAAGACTGTGGCACCTTCAGAAGTGGAACGATATTTCGGCATCCTAATAAGAGGAGGAGGACTGAGGAAGAGTCCCTTGAGAGGATTGGAAGGGAAGACTATGCCACAGGGCCACAGAGGATAGAGCTCCCTTATTAGGAGGAGGAAGGCACTGATCAGGCTACCCCAGAAGAAGGGTGAGTCATAAGCCACCACATACCTTCGACCCCGCGCACCACCTATCAATTTAAAGGAAGCACCACAAGAAATTTGCAGAGCTGCCTCACGTGTAGTGGGAAAAATAGCGCATCAGTAAGTAACAACAGTAGGAACACCACGATGGCGGACGATATGAAGATGCCGAGTTTCGTAGGAAGCGGGACCGAGGATCCCGAACAATTTTGGTTTTTAAGCGAAGCAGTATGGACCGTGAAGCAAGTCCAAAATGAAGATATTAAAAAGGGGCAGTTGGCAACGACCTTTCAAGGCCGTGCGCTGGACTTGCTCATAAAATATACTAAGGCTCCACGAAAAATGCTAGCATAAATCAAAGCAATGATGATTTAGGAATTTAGAAAACCCAAGTCGGAAGCATAGTACATTACTGAGCTCAAACAGATAAGGAAATACCCAAATGAACCAGTATGGGAGTTTGATCAGAGATACAAGACACTAATAGCGAAAGTCATTTTCCCAATAAAGGACCTACAACATAAAGAGTGGTTTATCATCGGGCTAGTACCACAGATTAGAGGACCACTGATGCAGGAGAAGGTTGCGGACCAAGCTGAAGCATTAGAAATCGCAATGAAACTAGAGGCTTCGCCGATTGGAGAGACTGGGGCTGGACTGGATAAGATTCAAGCATAGCTGGCTACGTTGACTCTCCAATTGGAGGACATGAAGCAAGGGAAAAATAAATGCGCAGATGTATGGTGCACCAAATGCAGAACGAAAGGCCATCATAAGGATAATTGTTTAGTGTTTCAACAGTATTTGAATTTAGGGGCGCCGAACCCCCTTCGCCAGGAAGGTCTACCATGGTGTCCAATTTGCCAGCCAGGGGGCATTGACCAGAGGACTACATATACTTACAGAGGATGGTGTCAAAACTGACAAATCTATATTGTAAATTCTGTCGATCAGTGGGGAATGACGAAAAGGATTGTAGAGCATACGATCTATTGCAAGAACGAAACATGGACGCATACTTGGTAAAAGGAGAAGAGCAACAAATGGGATTGTAGCAGCCGCAGTATGCCCAGAACCAACCACAGTTTATGCAGATGCCACAATTCGACCAAGCACAGTATGGGAAACTATAGTATGGCGCACTGCAGTACCCGCAACCACAGTACCAGCAGTCCTTGTATCAACAATACCCACAACTGCAGTATCGGTAGCCATAGTACCAGCAGGCGCAATACAAACCACCGCGTGGAGGATTTGGTGGAGGATTTTGGGGAGGACGTGGTGGTGGCACTGGAAGGGGAGGGGCCACTAGATGGGGCCAAGGACCTCCTACATGTTATAATTATGGGAAACAAGTACATTTCGCAAGGGATTGCCCCAACCCAGGTCCGCAATGCATGCACTGCAGTGGAGTGGACCATAGCATCGAATATTGCCCACAACTCATCGCCAGATGGAAAACAAAGAACACACCACCTTTGCCTAACAAAAACCAGAATTAGAACCAGAACCAACCGGCAGTATAGAAGATATCGATGGAATCTAGAAAGCAATCTGCGATAGTGGGAATAGTGACACAAGGAAAAGCAACAACAGGAGTTGATCGGCCGCACCATACCATTCAACCAACGAAACATGCCACCTTTGATGCAGAGGCCACAAACGATGTCTTCTCAAAGGTAAGACAAGGAATGTTGGGGTCCCAGAGGAACACACCTCCTCAAGCGAATATTTATGATATGCCACCGACATTCGATTGAATGAAATATCGGCGGAAGGCCACTGCCGTAAGAGAATTCATAAGGAGTTGTTTAGAATTAGTGAAAGACGAGGTATTGGAGGATATATCCTGGATATTGAGTCGACAAAAGGGTGGACGTTTGGAACTCAGGGTTAATTGCATACAGAAGAAAAGGAAGACAGGTAGAGAAATGAGGATGTCAACAGAAATCAGAGCGTTCGATGTTGACTCCATCATTTTGGATTTAGGGTCAGATGTGAACATTCTAACAAAACAAACATGGAAAACAATGGGGAAACCACAAATGACTTGGTCATGAGTACAGCTGCGATTGGAAAACCAAAGCAAGGTCACCTCTATTGGCCGAGTGTGTCAACTTCCCATCGAAATCGAAGGACTTCGAACATATGCCGACTTCGATGTTATAGAAATAGTAGATAACACATGTCCATATCCAACACTATTGGGAATCAACTGGGCAATCAAAAATTAGGCAATCATCAATTTCAAGAAGCGGATCATGTCATTTGAAGATCGGGAAATAAGGGTTGTCGCAACACTAGACCCTGCGGAAGGACAACGATACGTAGAGCCCCCCAATGACAAAGATAGGGAAGGATGGGATAGCCTATATAATATTTCTGAATATTACATCAATCCAAATGATGGAGGTGAGTTGGAATGGCACAAATCTAGCTCAGCATCTTCAGACTCAGACGAGGCATTGGAAAACTGGCAAAACTGACTTCACGAAGTATCGTTTCGCAGATGTGCAAGGATTACACAGTCTGTGCATTGGGTGGCTACTGAGGAGAGTGCACTACCAACGTATGAGGGGTTACCAAATTTTAGCACCTTCTTAACAGAATTCGTAGGAAAGGTGGTGGAACCACAAAGACTCTTGGCCTTGGAGGAAGCCTTGAGGGCTACTTCTGCATGCTGGTGGGTAGCACATAAATCTAGGATATCAAATTGATGACTATGCTGACGCCTCCTGGAGGTACAGTCTGGTGACACCACAGCATGGAACAGATAAAGATGTGATGGCCAGGGTAACCCAAACGAACATCTGAAGGCTTGTCAGCACTAATCACCAGCGCGACCGAAACAGGAGTGGGTGCATTCCTTTGTGCACACGTTGGCTGAAGTACCACGGAGTTGGTATGTCGTGATGGAGCTGCGACTTGGTACACTTTCTTGGTATCAGTTAACAATTGGCTTTAGCCAAACATTCTCCATCTCATACGAAAATCCCTTCATCCATAATGCACTTTAGGCAATCAAGAAGAAGATTTTTGAGGTGGAACCAATAGCATAGTTATTAGACCTCCGATGGACCATGACACCCAAAATGATGATGGACTGCTACAACATCTCAGGAGAGCCGAACGATGATGACGATGACCCAAGAGCCACATATGTGCCGAAGTTCGAAGGCAGTCGCAACATGAAGGCACCTAAGCTACCATCCGACAAGTACGACCAGCCACTGAAGATTACGAAGGTAAACATTGTGGCGGAAGAAAACCCGAAATTTGTGAGCATTGGAGATTATTGGGACGGATCGACTATTGCGAATATGACAAATCTACTGCATGAGTTTCAGGACTTGTTCCCAATGAAATTCTCAAAAATGAAGGGAATCTCCGGGGACCTCGACGAAATGAAGATTTACCTGAAACCTGGTGTGAAACCAATTAAACAAAGACCATATCACTTAAACCCGTGACACAAGGAATGAGTACAGGCTGGACTTGAGACAATGTTGGAAGCTGGAATAATTGAACCAGTCGAGGAGTCAGGATGGATTAGTCCAATGGTCATCCAAAATAAGAAAACCAAAGAAGTAAAAATTTGTGTCGACCTACGAAAGTTGAATGATGCTTGTTTACACGACCCGTTCCCGACACCATTCACAGATGAAGTACTCGAAGGAGTTGGCAGTCAGGAAATTTATTCATTTACAGATGGATTCTCAGGCTACCACCAAATTAGGACTGTGAAGGAGGATAGGCATCAGACCACGTTTGTCACGGAATGGGGGTGTTACCAATATACAGTGATGCCATTTGGTCTAAAAAACGCCCTTGCAATATTCTCCCGACTAGTAGTTACGACATTCAAAGACTATCCATAAATTTCTGGTGGTATACATGGACGATTGTACAGTCTATGGGCTAGTCAAGAACCACATCGTGAACCTTAGACTAATGTTAGAATGATGTCGTCACCACAAGATATCTCTTAACTTTAAGAAATGCATCTTTTGTGCCCCATTCGGGATATTGCTGGGACACATTGTTTGCAAGGAGGGCCTGCTAGTCGATCTAGCAAAAAAAGCCATCATTGTTGACCTTCCACCACCAACAACAGTTAAGCAACTCAGGGCGACGTTGGGCCACACAGGCTATTACTGCAAATTCATCGAAGGATACGCCACAATCATAGAACCCATGGAGAAACTACTAAAGAAGGATGCGAAATTCGAATGGAACGGAGAACGCCGCTTAGATGTTTTGAAGACAAAGATGGTGGAAGCACCCATCCTTGACTTCCTAGATTGGAAGAAAGAGTTTCATGTCCATGTCGATGTGTCATCCATCGCACTCGGTGTTATCTTGACCCAACCAGGTGAAGGTGACATCGACCATCCGATAGCTTTTGCAAGTAGGAAGCTGTCGATAGCAGAAAAGAATTATACAACCACTGAGCGAGAAGGACTAGCGATGGTCTATGCCCTACAGAAGTTCTGACATTATCTTTTAGGGGCCACTTCAAAATGTTCACTGACCATTCAGCACTGAAGTATTTGGTCAACATGCCTGTGTTGGGGAGGGGGAATTTGCTGATGGCTACTGCTCTTTCAGGAATTTGACCTTGAGATCATCATGAAGCCGGGACGATTGGATGCAGGACCATACCACCTATCAAGAATCGAGTCAGGGGAGGAACCGCGAAGCATCGACGAAGGATTACCAGAAACTCAACTATTCCGAGTTTGAATGATCGACAACTACTATGAACCAATTATTTAGTTCCTAGCAATAGAAAAGGCACCAGAGGAATTCACCACCAGTCAGAAGAAACAGTTAGTTGTCAAAGCTATGAATTTCCAACTAATTGTAGGATAGTTGTATAAGATGGGCCCCGATGAGATACTACACCGCTATGTTCTCCCACATGAGCAGGAATGGATTTTAGCCGAGGCACATGATGGCATTGCCTGAGGACATTATGCAGGCTGGGACACTGCGAAAAAGATCCTGACAGCCGGGTTATGGTGGCCAACCCTGCATAGTGATGCCACTAACTATGCCAAAACATGCGATGTATATCAATGCACAGGGAAACCATCAAGACGGGATGAGATGCCATTAGTACCATAGGTCATGCTATAGGCATTCAAAAAATGGCCGATATATTTTGTAGGACCCATTAACCCTCCAGGAAAACGCACCAGATCACGCTACATAATAACTGCAATAGAATATTTGACACATTGGGTGGAGGCCGCGCCATTCAAGGAGTGCACCACATCAATGGCTGCCAGATTCCTCTTCGGCAACGTGGTCACCTGATTCAGATGCCCAAATATTTTACTAAGTGATCAAGGGGCACACTTCGTGAACAAGACAATTAGAGCACTAACGGAGGAGTTTCAGGTTCAGCATAAGAAGAGTACTCCCTACCATCCTCAAGCAAATGGGAAAGTAGAAGCATTCAACAAAATCCTGGAACATGCCAGTCAAGGAGTGCACCACATCAACAGCTTCCAGATTCCTCTTCGGCAACATGGTCACCTGATTCAGATGCCCAAATATTTTACTAAGCGATCAAGGGGTGCACTTCGTGAACAAGACAATCGCAGCACTAACAGAGGAGTTTCAGTTTCAGCATAAGAAGAGTACTCCCTACCATCCTCAAGCAAATGGGAAAGTAGAAGCATTCAACAAAATCCTGGAACAAGCACTCACAAAGGTATGCAACACCAATCGAGACGACTGGGACCTTAAAATTCCGGCGGTCCTATGGACCTATTGAACTACATGCAAGTGATTAACTGGCCAAACTCTATTCAAACTAGTTTATGGTAAAGAAGCAGTTATGCCAATGGAATACATCATTCCAAGCTTGCGTATTGCAGTCACCACAGACATGAACAATGACAATGGGTTGGAAGAACGACTAGCACAATTAGTACACTTAGAAGAAGATCAGTTCATCACAGGATTCCACCAGCAGGTTGAAAAGGATCACTATAAATCATGGCATGACCATCACATTAAGCAGAGATACTTTCAGATAGGTGACATGGTGTTGCTATATGACAAGAAGTTTGCAAAAAACCCGGGTAAACTACAAATGCACTGGCTAGGACCCTACACCATCAATTTTTTCACTAATGGTGGTATAGTGTAGTTACAGAGCTTAGATGGGGTATTGTTGCTTCGCATGGTGAATGGAAATAGGCTAAAGCCCTATTCCTGTGATCCGCAAAAAAAAAAGAGACATTGGAATTGAACAACACGAAGACATGAAGGCCAGTTAGACTTTGACCAGGACAAGTGGAAAGAGAGGGGTTGGTCATTCAGATTACATGTTGCCACTATGTGTGGAGGTCCACTCAGCACCTGCGACTCCACACCTAAACATGCAACCACAGATAAGCATCACCAGAAGACGACGAAGGCAATAATGATTGAATCGCGTCCGAGCATGAAACCACAGTCGAAGGTAAAGGGAAAGGATGATTGAACCGCAAGAGGAGGGTTGGGATTGTATGAATGATGATGTTAACCGACCCCATAGACACAAAGAACAAGCATAAATACCGATGGAGGAGGCCACTAGAACAGCAAGGTATCAATGAATAGGGAGAGAACACTTAGGAAACTACATGCTACAAGTTTATCAGACAATTAGTTGAGTAAGGAGTTCCAAGGAGGCTGTGGAAATGGTTAATTTAATTTTGCATGGCAGCACACTAGGTGCGCTGAGAGCTAGAACGATGAGGTTCCATACACAACCAGTGAGGGAAGCAGCACAGAGACTCTGGGAAAAAACCATTGAGGTATCATCCAAGATGTCTAAGTACGTGGAAGAAGTGCAAAGTTTCGTTGTCCCGAGGACCACCAGAATTCCAAGAGTAGAGGCTCCACAGCCCTAGTAGAAGGGTGCCCACAATGCAAAACAGATGTGCCAGAGTCATCCTGCCTCCCACCTTGGTGATGTAGATGAACTTTTTCGCAGTCAAAACCAAGAACCAAGCAAGGCGGTAACAACCAAAGAGGTAGATGATGAAGGTTCCAAGGGACTGGTAGAGAAGTGCAAGAAGTACATGATAGCGAACCAGTGTTCGACTAATGGAGAGAGGAAAAACACAATAGTGAGTTCCAGATAGCAACAACATCTTCAAAGACCAGGCACAGCCAAGGCGGGCGCAAAAAAATAGAGTCCGACTAAGGTGGCTCGGGACGAGCCACAAGTTTGTGTTGCGGGCCTGTTGGCACGGGATAGATCCACAGGGGTGAGGAAGCCAAAAGGCACGAAATCGAAATCCCGCGAAAGAAGGAACTACCGTGAAGTCCAAGGAAGAGCAAGAATAGTTTAGAATATTTAATTGCTGAGTCGGCCAACATGGGAATTTTGTAATAGGATAGAAGCATACAAATAGAAGTAGATTGTAAGCCTAAGGGCATCGGAAGTCAAGAGATTAATGTGATCTTTTGGATTCTGTTAACAATTCCCTGCGAGGTTTGTTTCGCAGATGTTAATGAATGAAGATGTTCGGTTATAACTTCTGTTGTTATGCGATAATGGGTTATTTAAATTATTTTTGTTGATTTGCGTTGATACATGTTTGTTAATATGCTATTGAATATGCTTTGAGATAAATGTGCAAATGTTTGGTTAAATAAACTGTCGTAAATATTATAATCTCTAGTTAATGAGCACATATCCTCTTCGCAATTGTGGAAGCTTGTTTCCTGCAGCACCCTTATCTGCCTCGGGTGATACCTCATCTGCTTTGCAGTTGTTGCTGGGAAGGTTAACTCATTTATGGGCCAGTGAATAAGGGTTTGATGGTGTTGTTGACAGAGTAAACCCCTGTCGAAAGACCCTATGTCAACAAGATGGACTCCATACCGTTGAGGAAGGAATCCCAATCACTAGGGCTTCCAAAAACCATTGACTGACTCATTCCAGTTCTTAACTGATTAAATTAAATCCAATGAGAGTGAATTTAAACCACAGGTAAAAACACTACCAGACACTGGCTAACTCAAATTTATCAACAACGACTCAAACTCAAAATAACTGACTCTGAATTGCGCTTTCATTACTCCCCATGCATGAAGGAAACTCAAATTACACATATTGATTTGAATTTCCTTAAAAACAGCTCCATGCACCTAGGATAATTCAAATTAACCCCAAATATACTCGAATTAACTGAGGATGTATCAAATTTATCTGATTAACTCAATATTAACTGAAAATAACTTAATTTAACTCAATTTAACTGAAAATAATTCAATTTAACTCAATTTAAGTTAAATGAACTAACATTAATTGAATTTAACTAAAAATAACTCAATATTAACTAACAATAACTCAATTTAACTCAAATTAATTGACATTAACTCAATTAAACTGAAATTAACTTAATATTAACTGACAGTAACTCAATGAAACTCAATTTAACTAAAATCAATTGACATTAACTCAATTTTAACTCAATTTAAATAAAAAATACTCAAATTGACTGAAGATAACTTCAATTTAGCTAAATAGGCGCACAAGATAAGAGCGTAGTGAAAGTGGGCCTCACTATTATCTAGATAACGAATATTCTCTCCACTGAGGGAACAATTATGCATGCAAAACATTAATTGGACAAATTAGGACCACTGTGGCCCAATAACATCAAAATTAAGGAGACTAGAGTAATTTTAGGGGGATACACAACTCCTAACCCCAACCCCTTCTCACGTGGAATACAAGACCCCCTAGCAATTCTTTTTTCCATGTTGTGCCATTATTTTAGTTATATGTAAATAATAATAATAATAAAATAATTTCAACAATAATCATCATAATATCCATGGTTCGTGGTCTACGCACCTAGTGCCACCATAAAATCAAAGAACCAAAATCACAGGTATCTGAGGCTTACCTTTTGGATATTACATCCCCCCCTCCTTAAAGCATTGCATTGTGCTTGATGCATACTTACTCATACATGCCTTCACGTATGCCTTTATCATTGAAACTCTCGAAAATCCTCTTCCAAGAAACCACAGTACTTCCCACTACCACCTTTTTTTTTGTCTATCTCCACAACATATGGAATGTGTCTTCCTTTACCCTACTAGTCCCTTGGGATATCATCATCCCTTCACCCTTCCATTGTAGAAGCAAGGGTCAATCTTCAATCCCCATTATATGGTATTGAAACCTTATTACATGACCTTAAACCTTTCAACAAAATAGATCCACCTAAACAATATTTAAATCAATCAACCACATGATTATACATCATGTATAAATACATATGCTACCTAATACAAGGAACAAGATACATAAAATACATCTTCATGATACACGAAATGAATTCTAATTAATCACAGGTAATACATCGATATATACAAAGTTACATAAAATATAGATACTTCTTCGAGATAAATCACAAAGATATTCATATCACAAATATACTTTTCTTACCAAAAATCACAAATATGTTAATATCACAAAGATACTTATCTACTTGCATATTTCCTTCACGAGGTTTCCATAGGAAGAATTCATCTCTCAAGTATTCCTTCACCATCTAATTTCCATCACAGGAAACTCAAGCCATACCTCCTTAGAAGCACAACATATTTCCATCACCGGAAACTCATGCCACACATCCTGAGAAAGACCAATACATTTCCATCACAGGAAACCCATGCCACACAACTTGAGAAAGCACAATAGGAAACCCAAGTCACACAACCTGAGAAAGCACAATACTTTTCCATCACACGATTTTCACTTTCTAGTGCTCACACCCACCAATTCCCCCCCCGGGTGCTCAGTTGAATCACATTCCAATCATCATTCACATGATCATGTAGATCAAGTATATATATTTTTGAACAAGATATACATGAAACACTTCTTCAAAAAAGATACATGAATCACATTCCAAATCAATCATATGGTTAGTATCTATCATATACTTTTCAACATGAATTACATCTTCAACCAAAGATACATGAATCATATTCTAATAATTTATAGGAGCTACATCTCAACAAGACCTTTACCACACCTAAAGAATACACATCAGGGTACTTGACTTAGTTACACAAAATCATCATTATATACCAATGATCCTATTTATCCGTACTTGTCATCAAACCTGCTACCAGGAAATATAAACTAGCTATTATTATCCAGAGCATTACCAGAGGCAAGGATAATTTTAGGGGCAAAATTTAGCCCATGGGATATGTTTCCATGTTTTTTTCCAAAAAACGATTTGCCAATTTGCATATTTTGAAACCCCATTTTGGCCAATTTTGATGGGGTAAGCTTTTTTCACTGTAAAAATCGCCAAATTATTATATAAACTCTAAAAAATCCTTAGAAATTGAAATAATTTTAGAAAAATATCGCCAAAAATTTTGTAGTTGACATTTTAAGAATTGGTAAGATTCGCCAAGGTTTATACACTTTCTGTAATGTCCCTTAAAAATAACAAAAATTTAAAAAAAAATTCCGATACTAGCTTAAACTGATAAAGACATATGATGAATACTAACTTCGTAACTGACAAGTACTTATTGTACCGATATTTAATTCTCACTCTTTGGAATGTCTTAGCTTCAAATATCATGGTTTGTTGATTATATGGTTCTACACCTTTGCGAAAGTATTTCTAAATGTTTTAGATGTATAAACCATCGCATGTGTACCAATTTGTGAATGCTATAAAAATGAATTTCTTACGGCTGTAGAGGTTTGAATGCATATGTACTAAAGTTTCACTGGTAATTCAGGTGACTTGGATCCTTTATTGGTGGTGATTGATGCTCATGATGACATACTTGGTCTTTTTAAATGGCAAGGTACCCTGACAGGGATGCCGAGAGGTAGGGGTAAGAATTGGAGACTCCAAACTAACTTAGCATTATTGCTAACACATCTATTTGTCTTGGGTTTGTAGGTGTAGTTATGAGGCATCTATCTAGAATGCCTATTCCACCCTTCTAGCCTATATTTTAAGTCTCAAGTGAGATAGATTGAAGTTGATACTTTTATTCTAGTCTCATTGGGGTTTGCGATACTTGTGAAACATCACTACTTGTTTGACCTTGTAATTATTTAATGTCACTATGAAGAGTTTGGGGTCATTGTAATGTTTGATTGTTATCTACAATGTTGTGAAATCGAATAGTCCTCATACTATAGAGTATTGTGTCACTCTTGAATTAATGGTAGTTGGTAGTGGCATTGAATGCATCTCTGCGAATGCACATGGCCATGCTGCCAGCTGTGAGGGGGTTTTACCCTAGGGTTCTACACCAACGAAGAGCATTTTTGTGGTTCGCTTCTCTTGTCTATTGTAGATGCGATGAGGGTTTCTCTGCTGACCTAAGCTGTGGCTCATGGTCAGCATTCCATTAGGAAAAATAACGATGGCGACTATAATTTTGAAGGTAATTCCTCTCAGGTTCAAGTTCTACATTCCTGCTCTTGCATAGTAGATGTTTCGTGATATAAAATTTAGAGTCCTAACTTGTATGTCATGATTGGAATGCAAGTTTTGGTGGGCATTTCTCTTATGCATGATCATTACACAACAGTGATGATATTGGACAATGGTAAGTCCAGAATTTGCCAACTCTTAGCTCCTCCTTTCGCCCCTGTGGGGATTACTGTTGATGTATGATTACTGGGAACTGGCGAACTTATTTGAGTTCAATGTGACAAGTTTCGAATCCTTGGAAGTCGCCATTTTGGCTAGACTGTGGTGTGAATGTATCTATTGTTGTTTTGCAAACCCTATAGGTTATTAGTGTGGGGTTTGGCTATCCGGCCCTATGTTTAACTTGGTTGAACTCTCGTTATTTGGCAATAATTCCCAAGGATGAACTGGGGTTTGTGTTACAGTTTTATGTGTTCGAAATGTATTTGTATGGGTCCTGAGATGCCCTGTTGTGTAATGTTTATGATGGTTTGATACCCTATCCAAATCTTGGCGTTTATTTAATTCATATGGATATGGGGTTCTTGTACACACATAACACTATCTACATTTTCTATTTGGAAATGAACTTGTATTTAACCTTATGAAGGGAATGTATATATATTTCTACATTTTTATGTTATTGTTGCTCCACTCTATGGTCTGCTCGATTTGATGGCTTCGTGTTTTTAAACGTAAAAGAGTAGAGTTCTGCTTGTTGGAAAAGAATGATGGAATGGAGGGAAAACGTAACCCTATAATTGTTTTATCTATAAATCTGAAGAGCCCTGGGTTCTTACTTCTGCGTTTTTTGTTTATTTGATAGAAAGACAAAAGGATATTTAATGAGAGTAGTTGCAATCGATCCCTGTATCAATATTTTGTTGATTTCTCTGTAGTATCATGTATCGTTTGCTGTAGGATGAGATGGGATTGGGGAATCAATCCATGTACCATCATTTATTAAATTATTTCTATAATGTCATGTAGAGTTTGTCTGATGAACATGGTACAACCCTTCTATATTTTAAATAGGAATCGTGACCCTAGATATTGTTTTGATTGAACCTTGAGGGGGTAATGGATTATTGAAGAATCGCTTATTCATGTGGCATCTTGCAAGATTGCAGAGCCTCGGATGGGGTTCGATCTCCTGACCCGTGGAAATGGTGTGTCAGCGATTTAAATGTTGATCATTTGATTTCTAAAATGTAGAACGTTGAGTTTCCTTTTCATAGTTTAGGTTGTAAGAATGAAACGATTTGATACTAGGTTGATAAATCATGATGCCTGGAAGGTGCATTTAAATCCTTTGATGAGTTGACTGTATTGTTTGTTGTACATACATTCTATTGAGATATTGTAACTTCTAAGAATATTATATTTGTACTTTATTATTCTGTAGATATTTCATTCCTCCGTGAAGACCTTATTGTATATTCGGAGATGTTTAATCCTCTGTGGGAATGTGGTAACTTGGGTTATTAGACTTCCCTAGTGGGGGTCGGCCTTGTATGTGTTATGTGGGTCAAAGGGTTATTAGACCACCCTAGAGGGGCCAGCCCAGTCAATTGTAATGGGGTGTTTAACCCAGTGGTTAAGTTGGGGCCGACCTAGTTAATATAAAAGACAAGTCGGAGACACTACACCAAAATAGCCCTTTAGGGGCGGTTTTGGCTTTCAGGGGTCTTGGTAAACCCCCCCCTAAAAGTTTTTCAGACCTTTGGAGGCGGTCTTTTAAAACCTCCCCTAAAAGTGATGGAAATTGGACTTTTGGGGACAGTTGTTTTAACTCCGCCCCTAAAATTCCTGAAATTTTACTTTTGGGGGCAGTTTTTGGAAAGCCCCCCCTAAAAGCCCAATTCTCATAACTTTTGGGGGCGGTTTGTCAAAACCCCCCTAAAAGTCATGAGAATTGAACTTTTGGAGGTGGTTTTTTTGGAACCCCTCTTAAAAGTAATGACAATTGACCTTTTGGAGGCGGTTGTTTGAAAACCCCCCCTAAAAGCCCAATTCTCATAACTTTTGGGGGTGGTTTGTCAAAACCCCCCCTAAAAGTCATGAGAAATGAACTTTGGGAGGTGGTTTGTTTGGAACCCCCTTTAAAATTCATGAGAATTGAACTTTTGGAGGCGGTTGTTTGAAACCCTACCCTAAAAGCCCAATTCTCATAACTTTTGGGGGCAGTTTGTCAAAACCCCCTCTAAAAGTCATGAGAATTGAACTTTGGGAGGCAGTTTGTTTGGAACCCCCCTTAAAAGTCATGAGAATTGAACTTTTGGAGGCAATTGCTTGAAAAGCCCCCCTAAAAGCCCAATTCTCATAACTTATGGGGGTAGTTTGTCAAAACCTCCACTAAAAGTCATGAAAATTGAACTTTTAGAGGTGGTTTTTTTGGAACCCCCCTTAAAACTCATGAGAATTTAACTTTTGGACGCGGTTTTTCCCCTTTTTGTGAAGGGTGACTCAAGTCTCCGCCTCCCATTCCACATCTAACAAATACTCCATTCTTCCACATATACACAACTAAATGGAGAAAGTCTTTATGCACTTCTAAAACACCAGAAAATACCAGAAAGTTTGAATTATGAATATATCATGAGATCTTGAGATACTTGTAGACTCACCCACCATTGAATGCTAGGTAATGACAATGGGTGACGTTTTTGGCCAACTATGATTACAAGTTATTTCACATAAAAGGGGAAGAGAATCAAGTGGCATATGCCTTGAGTTGAAGAAGCCATATATATGCAATCTCCCAAGCTTAATAAAATTTAAGGACAATGATAAGAGGTGATCCAATGATGACAAATGTTACCAAGACATGTGTCACTACAACAAATGCTATTTTGTTGTAGTGACACTTGGAAACAAGTAACAAACCCTCATACCTTGAATACAAGCAGTAAAATTCAGTTTTGTGGAGTACTTGAGTATGTGTCAAATTTATAGTACCATTAGATGAATTAAATAACTTTAGAAAGTAATTTGCTCCTCATTTGGTGTTGTCTTTGGCATGTTTGATTTCTCATGTAGCTTCATACATGGAACTATACTAAATAACACTCCAATGTGCATATTCATAGCTTAATGGCGATTCCTCTTTGTTTGGGGGATTTAGTGATACATATAATTATATCAACATGAATAATTGATCTAGTACTAGCTTCACGCAATCATAGATTGAATGGTTGAGTGGTTGAGTGATACTAAATGATGCTTTTAAGGATTCAAGGTTAATAAAGATGTAGACACCTCCAAACACAATCCACGACTTCTCAAGGGGATCCTTGGCCTTAGAATAGGGATATGGGTGGAATTTGTAAGGTTTTAAGGACTAGATATTGGTCTTGGGGCCCTAGACATGGACAAGGAAGGAAAGTTGAACTTTAGATCCTAAAGGAACTATCTAGGAATCTATGGTCAAGAAAGACACTTCAAATGACTATATAAGACCATTTGAGGGTATCCTTGACATATGAGTTGAGATACCAATTCCATTAGGAGGAACTGAGCAATAGACATGGGTCTCGATGCCTTTGACATGGTAAATGGATGAAAGTTAGGACTTAGGCCCTAAAGGCACATTCTATAAACCCAAGGCCCATATCAATGGCTTGAATCACCACCAAGGGAATCTGTCACCTCCTAGTGGGGATATTAATTACATTAGAAGGATTTGAATAATATATATGGGTCTTAAGATTATGAACATGGTATACAAATAAAATATTGGTTTTACACCCTAAAAGAAACTTTTATGCATAGAGGTCCAAGAACAACACCTTAACACACCACAAATGACCTTTGAAAGATACCCTTCACCTAATGGTGGGATACCGATGACATTAAGAAGTTGTTGAACATTATGTATGGGTCTTGGAGCTAAGGGCGAGGTAGGTAGGGCCAACAACATCACAATATTGAAACATCACACATGATATCTTGAGGGTATCCATGGCCACCAAGTGGAGATATGGGCACCATTAGGATTTTTTGAGCATTAGGTTTAGGTGTTAAGGTATTAACAATGGTTGGTGTAGGAATCTCGTGCATTGGGATATATAGGAAGCTTCCAGGTATCTATAGCCAAGAAAGACATGTTGAACAACTATAATAGACATTTCCACGGTATTTTTGGAATATGAGTGGGTTTTTTTGTGGCACAAAAAGAATTTTAAGACTAATTATAGGTGTCAACACCTTGGACATTGTTGGGGAGAAAAGAGTGGGACTTAGGTCCTTATAAGGGAAATTTTAGGCTTCTTTGGCTAAGAACAATGCCTACAACCACCACACATGACCTCCCAAGAGAATATTATTCATCTAAGCGGGGATATTAGTGCCATTAGAATTTTTTGAGAACCTGGTATGGGTCTTGGGTTCCCTAAACACACTTGAGGGATAAAAATTGGGCCTTAATCCATGAAAAAACCTTTTAAGAATCCATGGCCAAGAAGAATAACTTGAAAAAACAAATATGGATTCTTGAGAGTATCTTTAGTGTTTGAGTAGGGATTTCTATGTCATTATATGGTTTTGAATAGTAGTTAGGGGTCTTGAGGCTCTATATGTAATTAAGGAAGGAATGACATTCCTTATGCCCTAAAGGAAGCTTTGAGGTATCCAGAGCCATGAACAATATTTTAAAGAACACACACATAATTTGCCTAGGATATCCTTGGCATCGGAGAGGGGATGCCATCACCTTTGGGAGGTTTTGAGCATTACAAGATATGAGTTTATGGGCCTCGACACTGTTAAAGGAGGAAACCCAAGCCTTAGCCCCTAAAGGAAGCTCCAGGCAAGCAAGGCCAATAATAATGCATGTCTCAATGTATAATACCTTTGGATGGTATGTTTTCCCTTAAATTGATATATGTGTGCCATTAGGAGTTTTTTAGCACTAGGTATGGGTACTAGGGCCTTGGACATGGTTAGTAGAGGACACTTGATTCTCAATCCCTAAAGGAATCTTCTAGCCATCGAAGGCTAAGGAGGTGGGCTCCACCAACCATACATGGTCACTTGAGTGTATTATTAACCTATGATTTACGGTGTCAGTGGCAACAAGTTGTTTTGAGTAGTATGTAGGTGTCTTGGGGCCTTGGGAATGATGTTCTAGGAAAGAATACCATGCCTTTCGCCCTAAATAAATTTTCTAGGGCTTGAAGGCCATTAAGAAGCACTCAACCACCATAGAGTAATTTTTTAGAGGATATTTGGTGTCCTAGTTATTTTATGGGGTTTATTAGGAGGTTTTTAGTAGTAGTTTAGATAGGTCGTGAGCCCTTGAAATTTTTTAAGGAGGAAACTATAGCCTTTGGCCATAAAGGAATATTTGATTCCTTGACATGCATGAATCAAGTTTTTTATTAGCACATAACATTGGACAATGGGATATTAGGCTTTGATTGGGGATATGTACACCATTATGATATTTTGAAAATTAAATATGGGTCGCAAGTCCTTGGACATGGTTGGAAAAATAAACTCAATATCCCTTCAAAATATCCACTCTTCAAACCATGCAGGGACATGTATCAAGAACCATCCTTAGTAGTTTAAAATTCAAAATACTAACAATATCACACTCAAAAGCCAAAGTTCCTTATGCAGGAAATGTATGTTAGTTTGGGGCTCTAGATGTGGACCATGAGCGCCTTACACAAATGTTCAGTGTGAGATTTTATATATGGGCCTATACCAAGGAATGGGACTTTTGAACCATCCCTAGTTTGTCAATCCTCAAAATGATGACCATATATCACATGATGCTAAAGATTCCTTACAGAAGTTTTATGTGGTGGCCTAGAAGACCGTGGATGGACCATGATCCCTATAAGGAATTTAGTAAATACTTAGACCCTCAATTTAAATCTTGGTTCATAAGAACCATCCTTAGTGTCACAAATCTTGATATGGAAACCATATTCCTCTTGCAGGTTAAAAATTTCCTATGTAGGGCTTATGTGATAGCTAATGACCATCCATAGAGGAAAATATTGGTGTAAGGCTTTTCCTTTTGGCATTGGAACACCAAATGGGAAATTAGAACCACACTTAGCATCCCAAAGCTTTAAATGAGCACCATATCCCTCTCACATGCAAAAATATAGTGGCTTGAGGCCCCACACATGTCCCATGAGCCTCAAGGACAAATGTTATGGCCAAAAAACCTATATCTTGGAAGAAAACCATGTCTTAGGCACAAAACAAACCTTTGATGTGGAAAACCTCGAAATAACCACCATAATGCACTCATGGTTGAGATGTCCTACTAATTTCCTATGTGGTAATTGTCATCCCACACATGGCCCATGAGCTCTACAAAAAACATTTATGGCTTGAGGCCTTGACTTTCAACCCTAAAACATGTTATGATCCTTGACGACCATCTATGGTCTAATAAACCTTGAAATAAGCACCACATCTCACTCATATTCCAAATATTCCCTTTGTAGGACTTGTGTGGTGGTCCAGGGTCCCATGTATGGACCACGAGATCCAAAGACAAATGTTATGGGTCAATAACTTGTATTTTTGTATCAACATTGGCTTGGACACCAAGAATCATCCCCATTATAGAATCATATCTCGTTGACAAAGGTAACAGTGATCCAATAAGTTTATTTTAGTTTGCGTTTTTGAAGGAGGTATACTAGATTTGAAGGAATTAGACTAGAGCTATTTTTTTCTATAAGAATAAAAGAGCATCAAGAGTTACAGTAATATTTACTGGGAAAGATGTATGGAAACCATACCAATAAGGTACGATAACCTTAACGAGAAAGTAGACTAGACTTTTATTTGATTTGGAAAGCTATAACCTGGTTAGCTACATGTTTGTGATATGTTTTCTTATTGATCTTCTGGGTTGGTTTCCTAGTCCTAAAGGCATTGGCTTCCATAAGTAACATGGAAGGGAATTCCATTAGCAAGAATATTTTTTCCAATGGCATCATCTGTGCCATCTTGTTGTTGAATCTTATACATCCCAATGAATGTGGCACCTATTGCACAAGAATGATATGTAGAACCCTTCTTTTTTGGATGAAGCAGTCCCAACCACTGATGGTGTAGGCGTAATTGTGGATGGGTCAGGTTGGGAGGTGACATTTCTGCTTGAAAACATCTGCTTTGCATACCTTTAGACATACATTTACTTCTTTACCCACAATCCACTAAAACTATATCTGCCAACACAAGGATGGCCACAAATATTGGATGTTCAGTCACATGAGCCATTGGACATGTTTTCTACTTGAAAATATACCTTCTGTATCTGCTATCATTTCCAGTCTTAAAAGTTCATATTTTTGAGTTGCTGTCAACTTTAATCATGCATTTACTCCTTTACTCAGAAACCCCAACAGATGTTTCTTAACCATACTATATCTGCCAATCTAGGGATGGCCACAAATATTGGATGTCCAATCATGAAAGCCACTAGAAGCCTTTGTCCTACTTCTTTTCGCTTGTTTGGTTGCATACAAGGGAAGGGATTTTGAGCATTGAATGACACCTTCACATATTGCAATAAATCTTTTAGTGGGCCATAATTGGCTTTAGAACCTGTGATCCATTCTCATGCTAATTCGCTGTCCTACTTCCCCTTGTGTTTGTTTCTCCCAATTCCTTCACATTTTCATTAATTTTTGCCTCAATATCATAGTCATTGTTGTTGGTGTGGCCATAATGACTCATTTTGATTTTGGTATATTTATTGGGTTTGTTTAGATTTAGAAAGATGTAATAAATGAAACATTTATCTAATTGTTTTTGAATTTGAAAATTTAAATTTGATTGAAATTTGAACAAAAATGAAAAAAATGGTTACCTTACATTACTACTCAATAGCTCTAGCATCCACGGTCCACTGCTTGGACTCAGACTTGACTCTCTTATAGTTTGATCGGTGACCACATAGTGCACACTTAAAGTTTGGTTTTTGAATTTTTCGAACCCTCCATAGCCTAGTGTCCGACTCCAAAGTTTTAAGCCCTCCTGAATTGTGGGTGTTGGGTGAACATGTGACAAAGCTAAATTGTGATAGGTGAATTTTGGGCAAACTCTCACACTGTTTTCTCAACTAGAGCCCTTCTCATTGTAGACGAAGACTCAACCACTCTCTCATGATATGCAGATTGTTTGAACCCTCCATAGTCTAGTGTCCAACTCCACATGACATATAATTTGAATGATGAATTCGTGGGTTGTGCGCAAATACCTAAGTTGCAACCCTCCACATGTTGCACAGTGCAAAGTGACAAAGGTGAATTGTGGGTGTTGGGTGAACAAGTGACAAAGGTAAATTGTGATAGGTGAATCATGGGTGAACCATCACACAGTTGTCTCAACCAGAGCCCTTCTGAGAGAAGATAAATACAACATAATCTCTCTCACGACAGCTAGAGAAAAATTGAAATGGAATCATGGGCTACAGGGTGTCAAGATGAACAAATGAAATGATAAATAATGGGCAGTGTTAGGGTAAACACTCACATGAAATTTTTTGCCTTTTTCATTTTTTTTTGACATTTTAGGTCAATGGAGATGTGGTAGCGTGCATTATAGGAGCGAAACATCCCCCTTTTCTTGAAAGAGGGATTGTTAGTTTTTGTCCCTGTGTTGCTTGGGAGTTGTCCTCCTTCAACACAACACACTTCAACATATCCATACCCACCACATCTATTTCTGTGCAACAATGTTGTTGCTGCATGGATGGAGGCACAGTTATGAAGCATGGATTGCTAGTTTTTGTCCCTGTGTTGCTTGGGAGTTGTCCTCCTTCAACACGACACAATTCAGCATATCCATACCCACCACGTCTATTTTTGTGCAACAGTGTTGTTGCTGCGTGTGTTATCACTCTAGGAAGCTCTCTTAGGTTGTATTCAGAGATGCCCGGTAACTTAAAACTTATCTTAAATGATAGGGTCTATTTGGATCAAATTAGATGACTGAGATCAGAACTTGCACACTCAGATCACACATAGGGACGCTCAGAGAGACAAGGTCTTGACTACCGCTTTTCAGAGGGTTGCTAAAAGGTTAATGGACGTGGATCCTTATCGTTCTAGCAGACTCATACACAACAATTTGTATATAAATGGCTAATCACAACAAAATAATTAACATGCATGTTCAGTTCTCAAATGCCAAAATAGGATAACAGCTATCTAGCATAGATAAGTGAGCATATAGGAAATAAACCATCCATAGTAAATACATAAACATAAGAAAGAGAAATATGGCGAACAGTAAAAGAAGCTTGTATTATTTGAGAAATCATTGAAGTATGAAAGTACAGATATAGATCAGTCTCTCCAAAATCAAACCTCTATTCTACTTCAGTCCTCGGCTTTATAGCCATTACAAAGTCTTTCAGATCCCAAAGCTGGATCGAATATGCTAAAAATAACAACTAAAACAGTTACTAAAAGTGTGATAGGGTATCATGATTGAAATAGTTGCATCTTGCTGATGCACTTGCACTTGACAGCTGAAACGTGCATCTGGGGGTTTGAGGGCGAGTTTGAAACTGCTTTCTGGAAAAAACCTGTAGGCGTATTTTCTAAAAATAGACAGAAATATTACACTATTTAGCTTGTTGGCACCTTCATTCTGGGACCAGAGGTGATCATGATGCAATTGAGCACATATCGATTCCCTGGAAAATGCCTTAAAGATGCTCGGCCTAACAAAAAGGGGTTTTGATGCCAACAGACGGACCTCTATGTTTTCTGTGTTTTCAGTGGTTAACAAAATTGATCCTAAAGGTGATAAGTAGCCGAAATCTTGGTATTTGGTGGTTAATGAACTTGATTCATGTTTCGCCTAAACCGCCGAATCGCTTCAGGGTGTTGGGCATCCTTTATTTCTTTTCGGTATCCGGGAGGAATCTACTTATACACAGTAAACTGCCGAATCAAGATTCAACAGCTAATGAATAGCTCCTGCGTTCACCCAAGCTGCCGAAAACAACGTATTACCCAGCCTGCAAAATTTCTCAAAACTATGTTTCTGTCCCTCTGCTACCTGGATTTCTCTTCCACCTGGGCAAAAACTTGAGGGTCGATGAATTGGATTGTAGCTGCTTCCAGAGTGTTGAGGTCTTAAAGTACCTTGGGCTGAGCCCTCTAAATTTCTTCCTTACCCCCTAGAGACTCAATCTTCCTCCTCAGCTTTATGTTTTCTCTGATCAGTCAAATGTTTCTGCCTCTCATTTTTCCATGTTTCTTGGCCAATCCCTGAAAAGATACATAAAGCTCATTATACCTCTGTGTCAGCCTTTCATTCTTCTCCTTAACGACCCTCTGGAGTATCTCGTGTTCATAAGCCTGCTAGAGGAGCCGGTTGTTTTTTTGTGAGGCGGAAGTCTTTGCATTTTGGATTGGTTCGTCAGCCACCTGCTAACTTTGTTCTTCCACAGGGGGGGGTGAAGGAAAATTGACATAATAATTCTCCTTCTCCATCAGGGGTGGGGTTGCATCCTAGGGTTCCTGTTCTGTTGCCACCTCCTCATTTTCTGCTCCTTCTTCCTGCAATTCATCCTCCTCCGAATCGGTGTATGGGAGGTTTAAAAGATTTGCACTCTTTTAAGGGGTTCCTTCAGAAACCACTCCCTCATCCTTAGCCTTGTCCTTAAATGCTAGTTTTGTTTTGGCTTTCTTCGCCTATAGGGCCGAGGAAAGGGGTTTGATTGAAATTAGGGGAATAGCCCTCCTCCTTCGTTTTCCACTTCTGGGGGTGGAAGATTTCTTCCCCTCCTCTGGCTGTAATTCTGTCTCGAGCCCACTCCAGAAAAGGAAAAAGGTCCATTTCATGCCTTTCCTCTACAATAACTCAGAGACCAAAAGTTTAATAAGACCATGGTGGTACAACCTCCCTGCAATTTTGGTAGGCTGGGATTTTACTTGATGCGCCATTTTGGTGAGGCTCTTGTGGAGGTAGAAAGGGAGATTTAAAGGGCTCTTGCCTGTGAAATGATCCAGCAATCTAAAATGATAAATTATCACCCTGTTATACCTGCCCTCACAGGTTATATAAACCAGAATTGACTTCACTAAAAGTTGCCACTTATCCTCCAGGTATGACATAGGGGTGTCCTTTTTCCAAACTTGGTTCCTATGCTCCGGTTTCACGTATGATTGAAACTCAAAATCCTTCTTGACAGTGGTCTTAAACCAACTCTCCCCGGTCGTTGGAAATTCTGTCACCTGGGATATAAGGGCCTCATCCACCTAGAATTCTTCCTTTCCTATCACTGCCTTATCTCCGTCAAACATGAGGGAAAACGCTTCGGCCACCTGTTGATGAGAACCCTGTACCTTTTTGCAGAAATTGTAACAGCCCACATTCTTGAAAAATTGACATACCTCGGGGTGAGCCTCCAGGTAGCAGATGTCGCTCAATTCCTTTCTCAAGACTGCTCCCCCTCCTTTCAGCATCGGTAACCTGCTCGCTGGCGCCTGTTGCTCAAATCTAGACTGGGGAAGAGATGGGAAACAGGGAGGAAACAAAAAAGCTCAGTCTACATGGTGAGGGCGAACACAGAAAGATGGTGTGGCTTTTCGGGAGCTGACTCCGAGGGTATGAAAAGGTGGGCAATCATGAGGGAAAAATGATGATTACTGAGACATGATTGTACCAGGGGAACGAATTTTTAGAAATGTTGTTATGTGGATAGGAAACAAGGTCCATCTGGTCAGAGTTATGGCGGTGGCATCCGGCCTTCCCTCGGGGTAAGTCAGGTTTTCGCTGAAATGACCCTTTCAGCGGCTAAGCCATGATGGGTTCCCTGAATTATGACCCCAAAACCCAATTTGACGTGTCCGTCGATCAACGTAACATCCCTTTTGGCAGCCGATGATCCACCTTTAAACCTGGTATGGCATCGGAAAATGACTTTTGCTAATGCCTTTTTGCTTTCGGTGGCTATAGATAATCCAACCCATTTGATGGCAAGCTGCAGAAAGTATGCCTAACTTTCAGTGGATAATGAACACCGTCGTGTTCTTGCAAACCCCCGAAACGACTTCGTGAACTGCGAGCATAACTTTTCCTTTCTGCAGCTATGGAAGATTTCGAACTTGCCCTGTGAATTGCGGAAAGTGCCTAACTTTCGGTGGCTAATGAACACCATCGTGTTCACCCAAGCCAACGAAAACTGTCCCCCCACTTAACGCTGTAATTTTTCCCTTTCGGTGGTTGGAGAGTTCTGTTTATCACACCGTAAACTGTCGAAAATAGGGCTTTTGGTAGCTAATGAACCAACACTTGGTCCTCCTAAGCTACCAAAACCTGAAACTTTGCCTTCGGAAGGAGAGCCGGCATAAAAGTGTTGATTCAGACTTCGTTACCTTCTTGAACTTACTGGCCTAGAACTCAGTCACATGCAGACAAAAATAATAAATTAAAGACTTCCTATCGCCTAGATGCCATGACTAGTCTATGTTTATTGAGGAGATAACATCTGGCTCCTACTTGGGGATGGAGGCCTCCCAGCGAGGCTCCAAGAACCCAGACCAAATGCCTTTCCTAAAACAACAAAATCCTAACTCTAACTTCTAGTGTTCCATTGGGCATGGAGTTATGTGCAAACAAAACAAAACAAAAAAAGAAAACTAAAAACAAAATGTGTAACGTCCCCTTCCCCATAGAACAACAAGGAAGGAAACGTTAACAACATATCGGGCTTTTGTAAATTTCCCCCCCAATAATTTTTGCACATAAATGACTAACATTTTAAAACTTCTATATGCAGATTCGTTTCAATATAAACACAGCGGAATGAACATGCTAACAAGCACTCAAACAGACAGTAATTGCAATCATATCAATCACAGCAAGGAATGATTCAACATACAGAGACCCAATCTCATTCGTATGCCATGCATGGATTCTATATTAATTCATTTCATTAAACATGGGCAATTTAACGTATTGCAGAATGCAAAAAGGATTAATTTATAATCCACAGAACACTTATCTTGAGAAGATGGTGTCCAACGACTGGCTACGTGAGAGCAACGTTCCACCCAACCATAGATCTCTGTCCAGCCTGTATTCTTTCAGCTGAGAGATCACCCCCGAGCTGGGCTGTGTATCCACTAAGGAGGAACTAGATGGCTTACTCACAGTCAGAGGGTTTCACTCAGATAGCCATGCTAAGCCAACACACGGTTGGGTTTCTCAAGCATGCAATAGGAGATGGAGGAGGATGCTAGTCCACTGAGCTTAATCCCAGAGCCACATACCCTTCAAGCTAGACTCAGCAATCCCATCCTCTATTCACACATCCACAATCGGATTTCTCACAGCTTCGTTCAGCAAATAACCCAAATCCGTCACTCGTTTTCTGAGCTGCAAAAACTGGGTTTTCCCATGGCTTTTGGGGTAGCTATTGCTCCCAAATTCGCCCCAAGGTTCCTACCAATGGATCCCCCATTGGATTTCTCTATCCAATACCAAATCAGGACGTTTTTGGCTTCCCAAAACGTGGGTTTCCTTCAAGTCGCGATTTCTGGTTTTCTCATTCATGGGAGCTCGTTTTTGGATGGAGAATGATGTCCCATACTTCCACAATGGAATGGGGATAAGGATGGAGCAACCCCCAAGATGTAGAGTGACTTGTGGGACAAGTCAAAATAGCCCATACCTTCCCATACGAATTTCAGGGCTGCCCATACTCCATCAAAGTCATGGGCTGAAATCTCAACCACTTCCTTACAATTGGCATTAATGTCACCTAAGGAAGTCAATGGGTTCACATAATGACAAATGGAAACCTATGGGTCACTCCCATAGCCCCCTCACCACTCCCTAGTGGATACACGTGGCCCCTTCTCATTTGTTGCCTCCGTAGCCAGCTTTGGACATTTTATATTGCCTGATGTTTATTTACATCCTATTACAATTTCCATGGCTTAAGAGCACATGGTATCAAAATATCAAATACTTGCCTTTTAAATAAAATTCGGCTTTCACTAGCGGGGCCTTGGCCTTGAGCTCCACGCTAGGAAAACATACATCCCAAGTACACATTACATCCTAAGGGTCGAATTGGGGGTATTACATTCCCCTCCCCCTTAGAACAACACCGTCCTCGGTGTTCCAAGACCTAGGCATATATATATACAATTTACATATATCCAAAACTTCAAAACTTTGCAGATTTGCCCTGCATTCTATCCTTTACTTTGAACTTTCAGGACCAAGTCCTTTGATTTTCACGAGCTGCTCCTGCTGATTCGGATCTTCCAGCTCGTCCACAAGTCTGAAAACTTTATGGCTGCTACCCTCTTGAGGTTCTCTTGTTGGGCAATTGCGGAGGCAATGATCCCCTCCACATTTCCAACACTTCATTGGTTGCTTCATCTTTACCTGCTCGATTTCCTTTGAGTCTTCCCACCTGGAGCGTCTCTTAATCGGACGATTGGATGAATGCTTCTTCATTGATCCACTTTTCTCTCCCTTACTGATTGCTTTCATAATGCTTTTTACCTCTTTCTGCAGACGAAGAGTGTCCTGCAAGACCTTGTGGTTCATCTCGTTCTGCTGCTTTTGCATCTTGAGTATCTCTCCAAGATTTTCTTGGGTCTTGGCAATTGTTTGAAGAAGACTTCCAGCCAATCCTGATAGCCCTTGGTCTGCTGCCATGGTCAATGGAAACAACTGACCACGCTTTGCTCACTAGCAACACTTGCCTGCACCGGCTGCAACCAATCGATTCAATTTCCACCTGTGAAATTCATCATTACAATTCTCGTTAGGCCAAGCATAACACGAACATTTAAAAATAAGTCAATGGTTTATCCCCAGTTGACATGGATAGTCCATGCTTTACTCATGAGACTTCCACACTTTTTATGCTTGCCCAACATACACATGAATTCCTTCATTTTCATCCATTCACAATTCATTACTTAGCATTCACAATTCACTAATTAAATAAACCCACTTTTACTTTCAATCATGCATGCATTCAACAATTTTCTAATTTTATAAATGCATCAATAAAAAGGAAAGAGAGGGAGCAGTAAGAGTTTCTCCTCTTGGTTTTGTTCCATTCTGGAGCCCACACCACCACTATGGTTTCCATGCTCCTGTCCTCTTTCACTTCAACGCGAATGCTTGACCTGCCCTTCTCGGCTATGACACGTAGTGTCTATGGTCTATTCCAGATCTCTCAACCATGGAGTTCCTCCACTTGGTTGGTCTAACTCTTAGCTGCTAGGACTCACACAGTTCCACTAGCCCCATCTTTCATTACTGCTCATGCTGAGCTCTTTAGGGTGGTTACATGCCCACATGCATCCTTAAGATGCTTCCATAGTCATTGCTTCCAACAATACCTACACTCAAACATTGAATTAATTCGCATGTTTAGTTTATTTTCATAGGAAATCATAACCAAATCATATACACATGTATATTCATAAGCAAGAAATTACAAGATAACCAAATACTTATCTGCACTAGATGTCTTCACTTTATTCCATAGGGTCCTTCTTTGCTTTACAAGCCTTGGAATCGCCTATGGATTTGGGTGTTTGGCCAGCGCGCAGGCTGCCCCTCAACATCTAACAGTATTGTATGTTTTTCCAGCACGCAGGCTGCTTCACAACATCAAATAACCTTGTATGTTTGGCCAGCACGCAGGCTGCTCCAAATCATCAACAATCTCGCATGTCTGGTCAGCACGCAGGCTGCTCCAAATCATCAATAATCTCGCATGTTTGGCCAGCACGCAGGCTGCTCCAAATCATCAACCATCTCGCACAACCAGCCACTTTCTGGATTTACCAAGCAACTTTTATTTCTTTTAGGGTCCTTGCTTCCTGTATTGACCAAGGTTTCCAACAAAGAAACAATAATGCATCAGCTCACTGTTACAAGCTTTATGCTTGAAACCTTCATTATTTCAATTAAGAAATGAATGAAAATGAATACTTATCTGTACTGTGCATTTCCTCTCTGGTCCACAGGGTCCTGCTTTTACTTTATAAGCCTTGGGATCCTTCTGCGGACTAAGATGTTTGGCCAGCACGCAGGCTGTTCCAAATCATCAAATAATTAATGCCCTACCAGTACACCTTCACGCCGACTGGGTTTACCAAGCATTTGGTGGTGCCCAACCAGTCCCATACCTGGTTGGCCCTCTCCATTGCCGAGCCAGCACATACGTCTGGGTCATCGACCAATGGAAGGTAACTGCGCCACCGACCATTACAGGTCAAGGCTCCACTACTCTGCCTTAGGCTTGCATCAGCCTTTCACGGTATCACAATCCCTCAATGCGCATAACAATTCTTCACCCACACAAGGGTGGCACTTCTTCTCTTATGTAAGCCGGCGGTTCCATTTAGGAATTCTTTAGGCAACTTTCTTAACTGCAGGCTATCATGGCCCCATGATACCCACTCACCCTATGCAAGGGTTACCACTGCTTATACAGTCTTCTTGAGTACTATTTTCTTCACTTTTCTCTTTCAGGTGCAACACTTAGTTTCATATGTATAATCTGTCAACACAAAATGGATAGCGAGCTCATTAGTATCGCTGCTCTAGAATTGTAAACCTATTTCATAACATCCACTATCCAACCTTGAAACACCAGGAATGCGTCCATTCCCTTAAGGCGTAGTCAATATTGGCATCCCTAACATAACTCAGCACCAGAAAGGCGTGCACTCCTTACTGATGTGAGCTATGAAGGTCCTAATCATACTTCAAGCAGTCTTTCATGATGGAAATAAAATCAAAACATGCTCTGCATATTAACTCTAGCAATTAGACACATATATATCTATCATTCAGGGTTTATGGAAAACTTATCCATTTTGCCGATGTTATTTCCCTTCTTTAATGAGGAATGGAGGCTCCTTCTCTGAGTTGACAGTCCCTCGGTTTTCCATCCCAATTCCTTTTGATGTTACATATCCTTCATATGTCTTACTGACATAACCTTTACCATCTCACTCATATTGTTTACCAATCATGCAGTGCAGATGAAACATTAATAATGTCTTATGGCATTCCACCTGGAACCCATTTTCACATCATGGAATCCCTTCCCATGAAGTTTGGCTTCTATAGGACCTCTGTCATGGTCTTACTGCAATGTGTCTCCCTGGCACACTTATTAAACAGCCAAACAGTCAACAACATTTAGCAATACAATTTCAAATCCGATTGCTCCATAACCAATCCATGGCACTAATAATTAAATTCAGTATGCATTTGCAACTCTGTTTACTACAAAAATTGGTTTTCTTATCCGTGAGGCTATCCTCATATTGTTTGGCTCTTGTAAGTGACACCACTCTACCCGTTATGGTCTTATGCCTGCTGCCATACATGAGCATCCACTTACAGCATGTCCTCCTGACACATTTTCATATAAGCCAAACAGTCATTAGCAATTATTAGTAAAATTTCAAATCCGAAACATTTACAAATCTGATATTTACAACTGTTTTTACTAACAGAACTTAGAGCTCTCAACCATGAGAACCTTCTCATAACCTTTGGCTTCTACGTGTGGTAGATTCCGGTCTCTACTATGGACTTATCCTCATTGCCATATGTAAGACCTTCCTACCGGGAACTGAAACTCCAATCAGCCAAACACGTTGTGAGTATCTACGCACATAATCATTTCATTGCCACAACAATTACTGAGGTGATCTCAGAATTATAAAACTCAATAATTCAAACACCTTCAGCTGTTAACATTTGAAATGCAATGAAATATTTACACTTCTATATATGCGTCATTATCATAATAGAATTTTCAAGAGATAGTCACACTATCCATGCAGCTTAACTAAATCGTAAATACTCATTATTTCACAGTCATATCATTTATACAACTCTGTCCTTCCACAAAGTATTCTAGCAGTTCATTGGTCATGATTGGGCTCTTCATGCACTTACTATTTTGCATTCACAACAACTCATGAAATGATCCTAGAATTATCATTAATTCGTCATTTCATTCATTAAACATATGCATCATCCCTATGCATTCATACAATGCATCACAAGATTTATAAAATCTCTTAATGCACATCTACTCAATGCTACCTTGCATTGTTTCATGAGTACTATGCATTCAAGCATATTATGATCGAGACATGACTATCTCATATAACTTGTATTACCATAATCAGGATCACTAATCCTCACTTGCCTTGGTTATTAAGCACATAACCAACATACACATGGAATTATATAAATTCATATGAATGCATTGATATTTCTAAACAGTCATAGGGTGTAAGGATCATTTCCTTCACTTACCCACACCTCACCAAGCTTGGTAGGTTAACAGTCCCAATCAGTATTCAATATCACATGCAAACTATCTCAACATAGCTCAAACATAGTTGAAGGGATCTTACCAAATCCTCTTTCAACATTCATGCAATTTGGCACCAATAATCATTACCTGCATGGTTACCATTAACATCGCCTGATGTTACCTGATCAATTGGCCTCTTACCAAGGCTGCTCGGTCCTTTTGCCAACTTTATGATCATAGATTTGTTGCGCCATCCTTTCCTCATAAGGTTTTTGGGCTTCATGCAACAACATCCCCAACATGTTTAGCCATGTTCTTTGTTGTCTTTGGTCCTACAACCAATACCAACATCAATAGTGATTATCAACCACAATATACTCCATTAGTGATTTATTGCATATCCAGACTTCATTATTCTACCAATATGCAATATCCCATTTATGCACAAGCATTTCCATATGCACTATGCAATGTTTGTTAAGGTGCCATTTAGTGCATATACATCTATATAATCCCTTACATTTTTAACATTTTTATGCCATATGACAATTTCATAATTATAAGTATGATAACAAACAGGGGTTTAAGGAATTATTCCCCTTTTCGATCCCTCCTCGTATCATGGAATTTCTCTTCCATATCATGTATTTATAGAATTTGCCCATATTGACAACAAAATTTGTTTGTCAAGACCGTCGCTGGCACTCTTCTGCACTAAATATCTATGATACATGCAGACCTCATCTGAACTCTGTTCATGTATCATGGTTCCCTGCTGGACAAGCTTTCCAATTCCTGTCTTCATGCTCCATTCCGACATCAGGTGCGGAAACTGCATCCCTTCAAAAATGACAAGTTTTCACTCCAGTTTTTGCACATTTTACACAGTTGCATTTTGGTCCCGAATGCCAACTTCAGCCACCTGTGGAAGAAAATCTATGAGGAATCACAAAAACTTATCTATCGGGCGAAGTTAGTCCATATAACAAGGAACACTCAGCAATTCACGGATCTTAATTCCGATGCACCATTCATCTTCTATGAATTTCTGGATTTCACTACTTCTCACTTTTCACATTTTCCCCAAATTCCAAATTTTGGGCCAAAAACGGCTATCTCCCAAACGGTGCATTTCTGGAAAATCTTCGTCTAACGGAAGCTGTCCGTCTTAATGAGAATATGAAATGTCTAGTTCAGTAAAATTTCTGATTCCCACATCTAGGGTCACTTTTACTGCCCACAAGCTTTTCAAAATCCCGAAAAAGTGGCCCGGAACAGTGCTTTTTGGCCTTCTTGCTCACCCCGACTCCACATCCTTTGGAGTTGGGTTCCAAGATTCGGAACTTAACATTGTGCCTGCTTCATGACTGCCTCGTATCAATTTCAGCTTAAACCGGCCTTCTGTCAAGCCTCGGGACTCTGTCCTTCAAAAGTCACTATTATCCATTTTCTGTCAAATCGGAGTGTAATGGGCTACGGGTCTTCACTGGTCTTTTCATGGCCCTCGTCAATGGCCTCCGAGCCCCACAGGAATCATCGTATTCTGAGTCCGGATGCTCCTGCTATCAAAAAATCAAGTTTTAGCCACTTTTCGCGGGCGCGCGGGCCGGTTCTCCGAACGCTTCCGCAATGCGGAGCAGTTCGGCGAACGCTTCCGCAATGGCGGAGCGATTCGCTGAACTCTCCCGCAACTGCGGAGCCATTCGGCGAATGCTCCCGCAATGGCGGAGCGATTCGCTGAATTCTCCCGCAACTGCGGAGCCATTCGGCGAAGGCTTCCGTCGCGGAGCCATTCGGCGAAGGCTTCCGCCGTTTCGGAAGACTTTCCCGAATCCTTCCGTGATTTCGGAACCATTCGCGGAATCCTTCCGCCGTTTCGGAAGACTTTCCCGAACTCTTCCGCAATTTCGGAACCGTTCGCGGAATCCTTCCGCCGAACTCTTCCGCAATTTCGGAACCGTTCGCGGAATCCTTCCGCCGTTTCGGAAGACTTTCCCGAACTCTTCCGCAATTTCGGAACCGTTCGCGGAATCCTTCCGCCGTTTCGGAAGACTTTCCCGAATTCCTCCGCGTTGCGGAAAACTTCGCGGAATGCTTCCGCAGTTTCGGGGCAATTCACCGAATGCTTCCGTAGTTTCGGAAGACATTCGGGAATTCTCCCGAAACAGTCTTAAACGAATTTTTTTCAAATAGACTTAGGAAAATTCAAAATCTTTCATTCAACAATCCAACCAATGGATTTACAATTTAATCTCTGTACACACACACAAAATTCCAAATTCAAAATGCATGTACACACAAAATGCATTTCAGTTCCAAATATAAATGCACACACACAATGACTTGTATTTCTGTGAAGGGCCCAACAGCCGTAGGGTTGAACCTAGGGCTCTGATACCACTCTGTAACGTCCCCTTCCCCATAGAACAACAAGGAAGGAAACGTTAACAACATATCGGGCTTTTGTAAATTTCCCCCCCAATAATTTTTGCACATAAATGACTAACATTTTAAAACTTCTATATGCAGATTCGTTTCAATATAAACACAGCGGAATGAACATGCTAACAAGCACTCAAACAGACAGTAATTGCAATCATATCAATCACAGCAAGGAATGATTCAACATACAGAGACCCAATCTCATTCGTATGCCATGCATGGATTCTATATTAATTCATTTCATTAAACATGGGCAATTTAACGTATTGCAGAATGCAAAAAGGATTAATTTATAATCCACAGAACACTTATCTTGAGAAGATGGTGTCCAACGACTGGCTACGTGAGAGCAACGTTCCACCCAACCATAGATCTCTGTCCAGCCTGTATTCTTTCAGCTGAGAGATCACCCCCGAGCTGGGCTGTGTATCCACTAAGGAGGAACTAGATGGCTTACTCACAGTCAGAGGGTTTCACTCAGATAGCCATGCTAAGCCAACACACGGTTGGGTTTCTCAAGCATGCAATAGGAGATGGAGGAGGATGCTAGTCCACTGAGCTTAATCCCAGAGCCACATACCCTTCAAGCTAGACTCAGCAATCCCATCCTCTATTCACACATCCACAATCGGATTTCTCACAGCTTCGTTCAGCAAATAACCCAAATCCGTCACTCGTTTTCTGAGCTGCAAAAACTGGGTTTTCCCATGGCTTTTGGGGTAGCTATTGCTCCCAAATTCGCCCCAAGGTTCCTACCAATGGATCCCCCATTGGATTTCTCTATCCAATACCAAATCAGGACGTTTTTGGCTTCCCAAAACGTGGGTTTCCTTCAAGTCGCGATTTCTGGTTTTCTCATTCATGGGAGCTCGTTTTTGGATGGAGAATGATGTCCCATACTTCCACAATGGAATGGGGATAAGGATGGAGCAACCCCCAAGATGTAGAGTGACTTGTGGGACAAGTCAAAATAGCCCATACCTTCCCATACGAATTTCAGGGCTGCCCATACTCCATCAAAGTCATGGGCTGAAATCTCAACCACTTCCTTACAATTGGCATTAATGTCACCTAAGGAAGTCAATGGGTTCACATAATGACAAATGGAAACCTATGGGTCACTCCCATAGCCCCCTCACCACTCCCTAGTGGATACACGTGGCCCCTTCTCATTTGTTGCCTCCGTAGCCAGCTTTGGACATTTTATATTGCCTGATGTTTATTTACATCCTATTACAATTTCCATGGCTTAAGAGCACATGGTATCAAAATATCAAATACTTGCCTTTTAAATAAAATTCGGCTTTCACTAGCGGGGCCTTGGCCTTGAGCTCCACGCTAGGAAAACATACATCCCAAGTACACATTACATCCTAAGGGTCGAATTGGGGGTATTACAAAATGATATTTACAGTGACCAAGATATGAAGCCTTAGACGAAATAAAGTTTCAGGAAACACCCATTTACCGAGCCACCAAACATCTCTTGACCTTCCAGGCTTTGCAGGTTGAAGGTATTGTTCTGCTTTTCCTGAGTTATCACGTAAGGACCTGTCTAGAGAGAATCAATCTTTCCATGCTTGCCTTTGTCCTGCCTGGGGGCATCCCATTTTAATACCCAGTCCCCCACCTAAAAAGTGTCCATCTTGGCCTTCTTGTCAAAAGTACCTTTAATCCTTTCCTGAAGAGCTTCTGACCTTTCCACTAGTTGTTCTCTGGTCTGCCACAATTAAACCAAATCTAGCATTCTTCTTACCATAGCATTCGGTTCATCCTGTTCCTCCTGGATGAATTTAGTCATCGGCAGGATTAACTGAACTGTGAAAATGGCATCAGTGCCATAAACCAAACTGAAGGGAGAGGTCCCTATATATTTCTTGTCCGTCACCCTATCAGCCCAAAGAATAAATTTCAGCTTTGAATCCCAACTCCTTTGATTTTTGTCCAATAGTTTTTTGATGATCCTGACTAGACTTTTATTGGAAGACTCAATGAGACCATTGCTTTGAGGATAGTAGGGAGTGGAGTGAACTAACTGAATACCCGTTGATTCACACATATGGACTAACTCTTTATCTTTGAAAGCAGGTGCATTATCAGTTACCAGCCTTTTCGGGCAGCCGAATTTGGTGATGATGTTTTCATACAAAAATTTGATGATAACCTCATGGTTAGTATTCCTGGTGGGAATTGCCTCTATCCATTTGGTGAAATAGTCAGTGGCTACCAAGATCCATCTATGCTGACTGTTGGATGAAGGATTGATCTCCCCTATGAAGTTGAGACCCCATTGCTGGAAAGGACCATTTACCACAATAGGCTTCAAGGGGAGGGATTTCAGCTGCTATTTTCCCGTGAATCTTTAGCATTTGTCACAAGTTTTCACAAAAGTGTATACGTCAAAGAACAGACAAGGCCAATAGTACCCAACCCTCAGAATCTCATGGGCAGTAGTTTTCCAGTAGTGATGCCCCCCACATATGCTTGAATGCAAATGATGCATGACTTTCCCTGATTCTTCTTTATCCAAACATCTTAACAGAACTCCAACAGGATCTTTCCAGTACAACAGTGTTGATGTATATGTAACTTCGGAATGTATTTCACATATATGTATATTGTATTCCTATAGAGATGTTATTATTCCTCTATACGAAAGTGTCGTCATTTATATTGTAAGTGTCGTAACTTATACTTGATGGGTTATTAGACCACCTTGTTGGGGTCGGCCCTGTATAAGTCATGTGGGTCAAAGGGTTATTAGACCACCCTAGTGGGGTTTGTCCCAGTCAGCATTATGTTAAGTGGTTAAGTTGAGGCTAACCTAGTTGAGTAAAGGTCAAGTCAAGTTAGTGTATAAATAGAGAGTGTGTCTCTCTCATTTTACACATTCTATTCTCTCACTCACACTGTGGAGAGTGGCGCACTTGTGGAGGAGGAGGCTCTACTGCTAGGAGAAGACTATCTCTTGTATTCTGGTTGTATCATTGCTCTATCTATCTCTGAGGAAGTTATTGGGGTTTTTCACCTTTAACGTTTTTCCCAAGTAAACTCTGTGTCTCTTGTGTGCTTGCATTATTGTGTCCATGATTGATATGCTGTATATTTGCTTTACATGTTGTTCTCTCAGTTAAGATCCTAGATCAGATTGAAGTAAATTCTAAAAATTTAACAAACAGATCACCACTTATGTAGAATTTTGTAGATTTGAGTTTGAGAGATCGTGCCTGAGTTGTGCTAAGTCTGGGTGGAACTTCTAAATTTTGCAGGAAATGAATGATACCCGAATACCACTCGCATGAGAGCAGATTTTCAGCCACATGTTGGCTGTCATGCTATCCTGCTGCAGCTGTGTTTGTTGGCAGATTTTCAGAATTTGTTCCGACGAGGTTAATGTCTAATAGTTTGCAATTCTCTTCAGCCATCAGTTTGGCCAGACCTTGACCCTTTATTAACCTGGTGGGCTTCACTTCTATGTCAAATTCGATCAGCTTGGTGATCCATTTGGCCCTCTTGCCATCAATGTTAGGTTGAGTGAGAACATCCTTCACACAAGCTATAATCTTTGCATGTAGGATATAAATTCGGAATGCTTTTAATGATTTTACTAGAGCATAGGACTGTTTCTCTATGGGATCGTACTTCAGCTTAGCATCCCTCAATGTTTTGCTAAAGAAGGCAATTGGATGATCAAGCCCTTCGTCGTCTTTCTCTAGTAAGACCGCTGCCACTGTATCATGGGAAGCAAAAGAGAAAATATAAAATACCTTGGTGTAATATGGGCTAACCAAAGTAGGAGCCTCCGTGATGGCCTGCTTGATGGCTTCGAAAGAATGTCTCTCCTGTTTAGTCCATTTGGTTTCAGCTCCCTTTTTCAGCATAGAGGTTATGTGCTTTACCAACTCAGAAAAATTCGGAATAAATCTCCTAACAAAATTTATCTTACCAAGGAAAGATTGGATATCCTTTTTCGATCTCGGTATAGACAACTTCTAAATCGCTTTGACTCGAACTAGATCAATCCTTACTCCCTGTGCTGAAACTATGTGGCCCAGGAGCTTCCCCTCCCCAAGACCAAATTGTGACTTCTTGGGATTCAAAGAAATTCCAAATTGTCTACATTTCAGGAAGACCTCTCTTAGGTGCTGCAAATGCTCCTCGTGGTTGTTTGAGTATACTGTGATATCATCGAGGTATATGAGGACAAATTTATCCTTAATCCCCACGTATGCGATATCCATGGCCCTCTGAAAAGTGGCCCCAGCATTCATCAATCCAAACGGCATCTTGCCGTACATGAAGGTACCCCAGGGAGTGGTAAAGGCTGTCTTCTCATGATCATCGGGGTGCATAGAAATTTGATTATAGCCTGAGAAGCCATCTAGAAAAGACATGACCCTAGCTCTCGACACTCTCTGCAGTAAGTGTTCCATCTTGGGTAGAGGGTAGTTATCTTTTTGGGAGCCCTTGTTTAGGTTCTTGAAATCGACACACAACTTGACTTCACCATTCTTCTTCCTTACTATGACCAGATTTGCGACCCATTTTGAATACCTCAGCGGGATTATGATCTTGGCATCAAGGAATTTTTTTATTTCCCTTTCGATCACAGGTAACAGGAGATGGTTGATAGGCCGTAGCTTCTGTTTGAAAGGGGTGATGCCCATTTCCAATGGAATTTTGTGCTTAATGGTGTCTTCATCATGGGTTTTCAGGTCACTGTATTCCCAAGCCAGGACATATGCAAATTTTTTTACTAGGCTGCAGTAATCTAACTGCTGATCAGCTGTCAATTCCATGGATAGATTTATGAATTTGGGGTGATCTTGGATGCCTATGTTTTGTTCATGGACAGTTGGGTCTTTTTCCTCATTCACGGGTTTAAAGGGGATGTCATTATGGTCAAAGAGCCTTTCGAGAGGTACCAGGCCCGTGGGTATATGATTTCTTGGCAATTGGACAATGTCATGATGGCCTATTTTTCCCTTCAATTTAGATTTCTGAGACTCTTCTATATTAAGGTTCTCTTGGTCAATGTGCATATCAGAAAATTCGTCAACAACCTGGAGGAATCTACTGAGCTCATCATCGTTCTCAAAAATGTTCCAAAATTTGACGTTATCGGGTAGGGATGGTCTGTACCTGACTTGGATATCATATTTCAACTTGGGAGTGTAATATCCTAGGAAATATTTGACCCAGATATTAACTGAAGTTCATAATTTTAAACTAAATTTACTTGTCCATTTTTTTATAAATTCACTAAACAGAGTAGGAAGTCAGTGACGGGTAAGGAGACTTGAAACTGAGTTTGGAAAGATGAACTTTCAATTCTGGAATTTATATGGCACAATGTGCAACAGCAACTTGGACAGTGGGTAATTGGATCCTTTGTACAAAGCACGGAGACCATTTATGTTTCGGACATCAGCTACCGCTGAAGCCTACCGCAATGCTTCCTGGGGAAATCCGAATATAAAAAATAGATTGGGAAGGATAACAGGGTTTATAACAGTCAATGGGTTTATTTTTATGCTCAGAATAATAAATAATCAGTCTTGGAAGAGTTTCCAAAGAATTGGGGCTTTTGGTCTCTTCCGGGATTGTGGAGCTAATATTTTTCTTAACTTTCCAAGCAAGGTCAAAAGGATTTCAAACTCTGATTTTTTTGATTGATATGGATACTGGGATGTGTCAAGGACCTTCTCCAATTTATGGATCAACAAAAGAGTGCACATAATGAATTTTATAGACAAAATGGCAAAACTAGTCAAATTTAGGCATCAAAGTAGCTAGTCTTGGATTTTGACATGGTAAACTGCTTAAAAGAAATTTAAAATCTGTTCTGATGATTGTATTAAGTCTGATATTAATTATTATGACCAATAAAAATTCAATATAGAGTTTAGAACAATTATTTTATCTTCTAGTGCTTGCTTTGCAAATAACAATGACTCATAGGCTATTTCTTCTTACATGAGCTAGTAGAACAAAGAAGAGAATATTTTAGGACTGAGTTTAGATGTTTATTACAGAGATTTGATGGCTGGAAGAGATCAGCAAACCATCCTCTCCAATGACAGAAGGAAAGAAGATTCAATCCCTTAGTTCTTCACCTCTTTGAGTACAAAACATGACACCCTTGGGGAATGTAGAACTACAATCACTTGGAAATTATAGAAGTTGAATGAATGGCTGTAAGTTCAACTTTATTTCTGAATATGGCCATCACACATCAGATCCTTCATCTCATTGATCATTGAAAATCTTTCAATGGAGCAAACCTTCCACCAATACCCTGCAATACTGAAGAATGGGGAAGAAGAGAGGGGATAATGAAAAGGATTATTGTTGAACTCTTAAACTCTACTGAAGCAATTCGACCCCAGACTGATATCAGAACTTTAATGGCTGCAAAATTATCTTCAGTGGCTGCAAATAGATCTTCAATGGTTGCCCAATAGTCTTCAATACCTGTTAGAGAGAAAGAGAGAGAGAATGAGAGAATGGGGCACATCACCCATAGAGTGGCTTGGGCACATCACCAAACCTAGAGGAGCTTCAAAGCTCTCATACAAACTTCATAATGACAAAAGTTGTGAAATGGAGTTGGTTGGCTTCTTTTATAAACTTCATGATGAACTGCTAAGCAAGTTGAAGAGCTTGGTGACCTGTGAGAATAGGTCACCCATGAGTGGACATATTTTCCCTTATTTTTCCTTACAAGCTTTTCTCCTTTAGAAACTATGCCCCCCTTTGTCTCCATATGTTTCTTGCTTTGTAAAAGTTGCTTGATTTGTAAACTAGACTCCTTTTTGGAAACTACGCCCTCCTTTTGCTTTTTCTAGTTGTTTCCATTTTCTTGCTTTTAGAAACTCTTACACCTTTCCTTCTTTTGTTCTTTTCCTAAATCCACAAATTGATTTAGCCATATTTCTATTTTCTTGTCTCTAGATCCAATTTGGAAATCTTATCTCCATGAGGGCGCCCTCTTGGCCCACTTGGTCCATTATTAGCAATAATCATTTAACTAAAATAGTACAACTTAGAAATAATTTAACTTAGAAATTAATTAATTATCGAGTAATTAATTAATTGTTATGGTGCAATGCCTCCAAAAATATCTCCATTAATTTAATGATAACTCTATTACTTTCTTAGATCCTTAGTTTGGGAATTAATATCTTCCGGGAGCCCACCTCATCCATTTAATACCCAAATACAACCTTAGGCATCTTCCATAAGATATTTTCCATACTTGCTCATCAATTAAATAATTATTGCCTAGGTGACTTAGGCCAAAATTACCCCATGGACCATAGCAAAAATATGGGGATATGACAGTCCTCCCTTCCCAATATTGCTTGTCCTCAAGCAATGTTAGGATTCCACCAAGCTTCTGCTGCACCACTCTAATTTTATTTGTCGCCGTCCACTGAAGAATCTGAAAATTAGACTTGGGGCCTTCAAAAATATCTAAATAAAATGTAAGATGACTATGAAGGATAAACTGCACTGTAAACTCTAACTGCACTAAATCATGAGCAAAAATCTTAACCCAGTTAATATAACTGAGTAGAATTCCCAGATCCCACTGCTTCCTCCGTAAGGACCCATAATTTTTTGTCACCTCTAGAAAGTTATCACTCCAAGGAATTCCCGGATCCCAAAGTATCAACTGCATTTTCCCAATTTCCAAGCATGTGGATTCCCTCCACATAGGCCAACTTCTGCAAGCAATCATTAATTTATCTTGGCAACTTTCCTGCTTAGTTGCCTTCCCTTGACCATAAGAAAAAACATTTTTGCAAGGAGATTTCATGTCTGTTAGGTAATATTTCACCCAATCCATATGTGGATGAGTGACATCAGATGGCTGCAAATTATGCCTTTTCTGCTGCTTGCAAATCATATAAAAATAAGCAATGATGAAAACAATTTTCTTGCAACAAAACATAAGATTCTTACCTTCTAGGTTTTCCCTTTTAGTGATGCCTCTATCCATCCAACCAATGGATGGAAAAACACCTTTATCTGCTGAATCATATGGAATGTGATCAGCCATATGCCTGTCCTCTTCAAATAAAGAGAACTCATGATTTCTATGGAACTCCACAGGTGTTCCCCTGTTCATCCAATGGCTCAACTCTCTGCCATTGATCCAAGGGTGCCAAACTCCATCACATGACCCACATGTTGAAAGTAAGTGTGGATCTGATGCCTCCTTGTCAAAAGTGGCTGCACACACATGCATGGGCTGCCTCCACTGCTGCAAGTTAAGGAACATGTCATCTGACTCAAATTTAGGATCTTTCTGCTCATCATGTGACACAAAAAAATAGAATCCTTTTACCCAATTTTCATTCCCAAGGTTTGTGGCTGAATTTGAAGTGGGGAATGAAGAATGGTGAGCCATGCTTCTGAACATTTCATCCACTGAAGTTGTGGATGTATCCTCTCCATTTATGGCTGATCCATCTATGGTGTACTCATATGGCTCTTCCTTGGAAGAGTGACTTTCTTCAATGAACCTCTCAAGTTCATTCTGGAAAAGGTCATGTGCTTGTTTTTCTTCAACTCTGTCTGCACATTCCTCAAGCACATACCAAACAGATTGTTCCTCATGATCCACTAACTCATGAGGTTCCTCCCTTGGAACATGAAATAATTCAGCCATGTTATTGTGACTTTGTGAAAGATGGGAGGTAAAAAGTGATTCTAGCAACTTCTCATTAAGCTGCTCAATCTGATTCTCAGATTCTTGACAAGCACCATGAGTACCAATCAGAGAATCCTGGGTAGTTTCCAACATATGAGTGAGCTTGCTGATCTCCTCATTGTTCCTTATTGCAGCATTATAGTACATATTCACAAGCTCTAGCAAGTGATCTCTATCAAAAAACAACTGAGAGAAATTTTCTTTTAGGCTTCCTGCTGCTTCCCACATGTGCACAAAAGTTTCAACAGAGGGTTGCTCCTCCATTGATGCAGTTCTCCAACTGCAGTGAGAGATCAAAGCATTAATTTCATGGAGGTTTTTCAGTGCCTCCTTGATTTTTTCCTCACTCATTTTCAATGGTCCAATCAAGGCAAGAAGTTCTATCCGGTTAACCTCCTCTTCTGCTTCTTGCAATTCAGCCTTCTCCCAATTCTAAATTCTGACACTAGAAGCATCTTCTAATCCATCATTCTTGTTGGAAGTGGCTGCCATCTTGGACTGCAACAAAGGCATGCAAAAATCAGAATTGCAGCCATACCTTTGTGCCCAAATTTCCTCCTCATGTGGTGTTTTTATGGCAGCATGCTTCCTTCCCAAATTCCTTGTTTCACACCCAGCTGATTTGGGCTTGTCTTCCACCTCACCCTGAAGTTCCAATGATTATTTCAGATCTAATTGATGTTCTTCTTTTGGATTTGATCCAAAATATGTCATACCATCATCAATATTCCCCATATCTTCTTCACTTATCTTGTGTTGAAATATTGTAACTTCAAAGAATATTATATTTGTATATTATTTATTTCGGAGATGTTCCATACCTCCGATGTGATTATACTATAAATCCGGAGATGTTTATTCCTCCGAGTTGGTTGTGGTAACTAGGGTTATTAGACCCACGATGTGGGGGTCGGCCCAGTCAGTTATAATGGGGTATTTAACCTAATGGTTAAATACGATCCTACATGTACTTGTGTAAAATACATATCAGAGTAGTGTATAAATAGAGGAGGTGTGTTCCTCATTTGACACACTCACTCACTTGAGAGAGGCGCACTTGTGGAGGAGAGGTCTGATATTGTGGAGGAGGAGATCATGTCTCAGGGTTTCATCTTTGTATATTGCTGGTCATCTATATTGAGGAAGCTTTGCTGGGTTTTCTACCCCATGAGGGTTTCCCAGGATAAATCTCTGTCTCTTGTGTTTATGCTGTGCTTGTTGTTTCTTCAGTGATCCTGTATATGCTATTATTGTGAAATGGAATGTAATGCTGCTATTTTCTGTCTTAGCATATTAAATCTTAACATGGAATCAGAACTAACCTGAAGGGAGACAAGGTATGGCACTAACGACACTTGCTTTACTTACGACAATTTGAAGGTTAGGGTTTTACATAGAAAAAACAAGTCATCGTAGCACTTTCGCTATAAATCCGTTTTGGCAAAGTTTTCGGATCTGAAATTGTTACAGGACGAAGATGAAATCACCAGGTACCTTGTGTCCAAAGGAAAACCTCTAATTCGTTGTACTTTGTGATTTATGATCTGTACAATATAGGGTTTCTGCCTCTTCCAGATATGAGTCAAAATCAGGTGACCTTGGGAAAAAGGTCATATCTTGGGCTAGGAAGATCCAAATGCAATTTCGTAAAACGTGACAGGTAGTACACAGTCTGCACTATCTCATAAACGTTTTTCAGAGGCCGAAGTTGAACCAGTGACACGTGGCACTCCGTACAAGTTCGCCCTCCTGTATTATCCCATAAACAGGTCATGTTGTGACACTTGGCATAACTCTCTCTCAGAGAGTCCAATTGAGGTCAGACCTATCAGGATGGAAAGATATCAGGCCGAGATACCTCAGGAAAGTTTTTCAGAGGCCGAAGTTCAAACAGTGACACGTGGCACGCCGTACAAGTTCGCTCTTCTGTTTTATCCCAAAACAGGTCACGTTGCGACATTTGATATAACTCTCTCTCAGAGAATCCAATTGAGGTCAGACCTGTCAGGATGGAAAGATAACAGGTCAGGCTATCTTAGAAAACTTTTTCAAACCCTGTTGATTGAAAATTTTGGAGTTACACCAGAAACAATCAGGTACATATTTCTGTCAAAACAGAATTATTTTTGAGTACCTTCATTCATGGCTTCCGGAATTTAGGGCTTTGAAGAAAGTTGGAATTTTTGTAAACGGAGACCACGGCTGAATGCTACTCATCAAAATAGAAATTTAGAGACCAAGATCAGACTTTTTGGTTGGGAAGAAGGCCGGGCTTGATCAAACCCTAGTTCGGGACTTTGATCAGAAAAGTGGAAAATTAGGGCTTCTGTAAAAATGGGAATTTTTGAAATCTGTGACCATGGCTGGAAGCTCCTCAGAAAAATAGAAGCTTAGAGATTTGGATCAAACATTTTGATTGGGCAGAAGAGTGGGATTCATCAAACCCCAGTTCAGGGTCACGTCCAGTGAATCCGGAAGTTTCAAAGGCAAAATTGAGGAGTGAAACTTTGCAGTTTTCAAATTCTGAATATATCAGTTTGATCAGCTCATCAAGGCGCATATTTCTATCCTTTCGGAAGTTTGAAATTCAAAGTTTTAATTTTTGGGGTTTCTCTGAAAAACCGATATCCAGCTCCAGGTCCAGTTCTTGCAAATCAAGTGGATAGGGTTAATCCTAGAAGAAGATGGATTGGTCACCTGCATAAGTGAAGGAGTTCCTGTTTCAGAGGGAGATGAGGCTAAGGCTTTACATAAGGAGATTACAAGCGATCTCGACAGGTATGACTCATCGAGGTATGTTTTGAGATTTGTTCATGATTAAGTTTATGGTATGTTTGTCTTCATGTTATTACGGTTAGTACAATCTTGATTTTAGATTTGTTGTATCACCTTAACAAAATTATGAATGCATGATAGAAGATATTCATTGGTTAGGGTGTTGACACTTATGATTGTACTAATGCATTATGATGTTGTGTGAGGTTGATGTTGTCTGCTAACAAGATATAGGTACATCACAAAAGACAAATCAGGTTCCATGACCATGAAAACATGAAGACAAAGACTCATCCATAATCTTTGTTCTACTTATGAGGTATCTATGACTTTGTTATATTATGCTTAACCTATGAGACATGCAGGTTCTACCTCAGGATCTCTAAATCATTGAAGAGATTGTTTAGGTATGTTGTACATAACTAAGTAGGTATACTAATCCAGGTATGTTTCCCATGAATCTTACCTTGTGTTAGGATCCCTCATATAAGTATACTTGGTATGATTGGTTATGCTTATTCATAAAGTTAGTAATCAAGGGATTATGCATATTATGTCTTTTATCTTGATTGATGATATGCATGAGTAAAAGAAGACTTCTCTGAAATCTTGAATACTAATGTTTATTATCTATAATCATGATTATACATTTTCAAGATTATTTAGAACTATAATGTTTTGATAACATTGAATGTATGTTTGTGTATGAGATCATGATGATGACACCAGTGTACATTTGAGCATGCACAGTGGTATAGAATGAATAGAAGCTCAAAAGACATATAGAAGATCAAGCGGGAAGCAACCACACAAACATAAAAGATAAGTATTTGAGTTGTTATCAGGGTAATTTTTAGGGGCGAAATTTAGCCAATTGGCTATTTTTCGGGCTTTTTTTCAAAAAATAAATTCGCTATTTGGTCATTTTTAGTCTCTAATATCGCCTATATATACATAAAATATGTTTTTTTATCATAATTTTCGCCAAAATTTACAAATTTCAGTAGTAAATTGTATGTTTCATATTTGATATTCGCCTACCTATCTATATATATGTTTTATTCAATCCAAAATAATCGCCTAGAATACTATACTTAAGTTTAATATTAGAATCCTTAAAAAATACCCTGGTTGTTATTTGAAATAGTAAATGATATTGTTTGTATGCATATTTGTATTCCTAGAATATATAATGCTGAGTGTAAACATTCATAGAGCATTGAACAGTATACAACTAATGTGCATATGTTTGGTAAGTTGGACAAACATTCCATTGTTGCTTGTCTAGAATGAAACCTCTTTGCTGACATGCCGAGAGCTGTGCACACTCTCGATAGAATGTTCTGGTAGAGATGGAAGGAATCTAGATAGCCACTATATGCATACATGATATAGGAAAGTGTTGTGCCAAAGTATTGGTCAAATTAGTTGCATAACTATATAAATGATATTCGTATGCATAATAGGTTATCATGACAATATGATTTGATGATTATGAAGTATTACTAATCATATACTTAATTTTGATTTGTAGGAAAGATCATGATGAATGATGAACACTGAACAAGCAATGGATGTTCAACAAGAAGATTTACAAATCAAACAAAATATAGAAGGCTCATGGCTAGAAGATTCTCTTAGAAAGAGGAAGAGAATCATGATGAGATGTTTGCTCCAAGTGGCTAAAATAAGACCATTCTCTTAATGGTGTAATTAAAGAAGAAGTGTGAATCAGGTTCTATATGGTTCCCAGGATCGATAATCAATTGATGAGCTTAATGATCACCATGGGTGATATGGATCTCAACCTTTGCTACAAGGTTGAATATGGCTTCTATACACATATGACATGGATGCAAGAAAGAACTCACCACAGAGTTCGAATGATGTTGAGGCTCATATCAATAGACCCATCTGATGAGAGATGGCACAGATAGATGACTGTAGAAATGAAATTGAAAGATCTCAGATTGATGCATTACTTTCTAGGTCTAAAAGTCTGGAAAGTCTCAGAAGGAATCTCTCTCAACCAGAGAAAGTATGCTAAGAAATCTTGAGAAGACTTGATATGTTGGAATGGCCACTCTTATGGATTCCAACTTGAAGCTGTTAGGAGATGACTCATCAGAGTTAGTGGATATAACTCTGTACAGTCAAATTATTGGGTCATTGATGTATCTAACATATACTAGATTAGATATATGCTTTGTTGTGAACACCTTGAGTCAGTATCTAGTGGAAACTAGATGTGTTCACCTGATAGTTGCAAAGCATGTGATGAGGCACATAAAGGACACAATAGAATGCTATCTTGAAGATCATGACTTCAGATGGTTATTCAGATTCTGATTGGGCAGGAAGTGTATCAGACAGGAAGAACACATCGAGAGGATGTTATTGTCTGGGATTAGCCATGATCTCGTGGTTTAGCTGGAAGCAGTCTAGTGTGGCTCTCAGCACAAGCAGAATATATGGCTGCTTGCTCTGCTAGTTGTGAAGAAGTTTGGCTTCAGGATTGTTTGACTTAGAGATAGAACCAACTGAGATCCTATGTGATAATTAGAGTTGTGTCAAGATGACATAGAATCTAGTGTTCCATGATAAGTCAAAGAACATAGGGAACTAACAAGATATGACGCAGAAAGGAACTATAAAGTTTGAATTTGTAACAGGTTACCGTTGTACTAACCAAACCTTTACCTCAAGTGAAGAAGTTGCCAACATACTAACCAAACCTCTGTCTCGAGTGAAATTTGAATACTTCCGAGACAAGCTTGGTGTAGTTCAAAAGGACCCTCCTCGAAAGGGGGAGTAGTATAGTCACTGTTGATGAGATTGTCTCATCGAACAACAAGGTCGATGTTGAGATGTATTGGTGAGAATACATGCTTTTGATGATAAGATGTATTGGTAAGAATACATACTTTTGATGATACATGTATTGATTAATGTACTTGTATGGTTGAGGATACTTGTACTTGTATTGATGAGAATACATGTGAGGATTGTATCATCCTTGAACACTTGTTCTAAAGTGAGCCGTAGACAGGTGTCTCCGAGAAAGAAGAGGGATTGTATCATCCCTAGACTTCAGTTCCCGAATTGATCCGTAGACGTATGGTCTCCGAAAATGAAGTCCTTAGTGGACAGGTGGGGATTGGATCATCCCTGGACTTTCAGTCCTAAAGAGAGCCGTAGTCGTGAGGTCTCCGAGAATGAAGTCCTTAGTGGACAGTTGAGGGGATTGGATCATCCCTAGACTTTCAGTCCTAAAGAGAGCCGTAGACGTGAGGTCTCCGAGAATGAAGTCCTTAGTGGACAGTTGAGGGGATTGGATCATCCCTGGACTTTCGGTCCTAAAGAGAGCCGTAGACGTGAGGTCTCCAAGAATGAAGTCCTTAGTGGACAGTTGAGGGGATTGGATCATCCCTGGACTTTCAGTCCTAAAGAGAGATGTAGACGTGAGGTCTCCGAGAATGAAGTCCTTAGTGGACAGTTGAGGGGATTGGATCATCCCTGGACTTTCAGTCCTAAAGAGAGCCGTAGATGTGAGGTCTCCGAGAATGAAGTCCTTAGTGGACAGTTGAGGGGATTGGATCATCCCTGGACTTTCAGTCCTAAAGAGAGCCGTAGACGTGAGGTCTCTGATAATGAAGTCCTGAATGAACAGGAAGGGGATTGCATCATCCCCGGACTGAGGTCCCAGAATAGAGCCGTAGACTGGGTCTCTGATAATGAAGTCCTGAATGAACAGGCAGGGGATTGCATCGTCCTCGGACTGAGGTCCCAGAATAGAGCCGTAGACTGGGTCTCCGATAATGAAGTCCTGAATGAACAGGCAGGGGATTGCATCGTCCCCGGGCTGAGGTCCCAGAATAGAGCCGTAGACTGGGTCTCCGATAATGAAGTCCTGAATGAACAGGCAGGGGATTGCATCGTCCCCGGACTGAGGTCCCAGAATAGAGCCGTAGACTGGGTCTCCGATAATGAAGTCCTGAATGAACAGGCAGGGGATTGCATCATCCCCGGACTGAGGTCCCAGAATAGAGTCGTAGAATGGGTCTCCGATAATGAAGTCCTGAATGAACAGGCAGGGGATTGCATCGTCCCCGGACTGAGGTCCCAGAATTGATCCGTAGACTGATGTCTCCGAGAATTGAAGATAGGACTGCATCGTCCCTAGACCTTGGTTCAAAATGTACATGATGGGGATTGTATCATCCCCGGACTTTGGTCCCTGAATTGATCCGTAGACGTGTGGTCTCCGAGAAGTGGGGATTGTATCATCCCCGGACTGCGGTCCCTGAATTGATCCGTAGACGTATGGTCTCTGAGAAAGTGATTTTTGATGTGGTTACTTGTATCGGTAGGATACTTGTATTGATGATGTGGTTACTTGTATCGGTAGGATACTTGTATTGATGATGTGGTTACTTGTATCGGTAGGATACTTGTATTGATGATGTGGTTACTTGTATCGGTAGGATACTTGTATTGATGATGTGGTTACTTGTATCGGTAGGATACTTGTATTTATGATGTGGTTACTTGTATCGGTAGGATACTTGTATTGATGATGTGGTTACTTGTATCGGTAGGATACTTGTATTGATGATGTGGCTACTTGAGTCGGTAGGATACTCGTATTGTTGATATGGTCACTTGTATTGGCATGAATACTTGTACTGCTGCTGATCATGTGATGACGATGCTGCTAATCGTGTGATGACGATGTTGATGATCGTGTGATGACGATGCTGATGATCGTGTGTGACGATGCTGATGATCGTGTGATGACGATGTTGATGATCGTGTGATTACGATGTTGATGATCGTGTGATGACGATGTTGATGATCGTGTGTGACGATGCTGATGATCGTGTGATGACGATGTTGATGATCGTGTGATGACGATGTTGATGATCGTGTGATGACGATGCTGATGATCGTGTGTGACGATGATGATGATCGTGTGATGACGATGCTAATGATCGTGTGTGACGATGCTGATGATCGTGTGATGACGATGCTGATGATCGTGTGATGACGATGCTGATGATCGTGTGATGACGATGCTGACGATCGTGAATATTCAGATATTGATGTTGCTGTAGCTGTTTGAGTGCTACAGAAGATAAAGACTCAGTACTGAAGATGTTGATGTTCCAGTATTGAAGATGTTCCAGTAACTGCTTAAGTTACTGATGATGTTGAGAAAGCTTCCAATGATTTATAGATGTATCATGTATGATGTTGATGACTCCTTGCTCGTGCAGATACTGTTATAATATCCTTCTTGTTAAGGGGGAGTGTTGAAATATTGTAACTTCAAAGAATATTATATTTGTATATTATTTATTCCGGAGATGTTCCATACCTCCGATGTGATTATACTATAAATCCGGAGATGTTTATTCCTCCGAGTTGGTTGTGGTAACTAGGGTTATTAGACCCACCATGTGGGGGTCGGCCTAGTCAGTTATAATGGGGTATTTAACCTAATGGTTAAATACGAGCCTACATGTACTTGTGTAAAATACATATCAGAGTAGTGTATAAATAGAGGAGGTGTGTTCCTCATTTGACACACTCACTCACTTGAGAGAGGCGCACTTATGGAGGAGAGTTCTGATATTGTGGAGGAGGAGATCATGTCTCAGGGTTTCATCTTTGTATATTGCTGGTCATCTATATTGAGGAAGCTTTGCTGGGTTTTCTACCCCATGAGGGTTTCCCAGGATAAATCTCTGTCTCTTGTGTTTATGCTGTGCTTGTTGTTTCTTCAGTGATCCTGTATATGCTATTATTGTGAAATGGAATGTAATGCTGCTATTTTCTGTCTTAGCATATTAAATCTTAACTTCTTGAAATCACCCACAAAGAAATTGGGGGTGATTTCCCCTTCCACATTGCCAACAATCAAATGTTTGACTATTGGATCTTTAATTGTGCATGGATCTTTTTCCTCTCCTTCTGACAAGGGATTTGGTGACTTATCATCCTCATGGCTGCTTCAAATATTCTGATACCTAACCATGGTATTCCCTCTTTCTTACACACCTTGAGGGTCTCTTGATGTTCCCACAGTCATTGGTTTCTGAGGAGCTAAGCATTGAGAATTAAATGCTTCATTACGGGGGACTAGTTTCTCCACATCATGGCACACATTATTGACAATGTATTCTATTTTATTCTAATGATTTCCAAAAGGAACATGGGTACAAAAATCTGATTGAGGTCCATACATTTTCATCATACTTCTCCCTTCAAACAGTGGAGCTATGGTGCCTTGTTCTGCCACCCATTCTTTAGGTTCACATCCAACTGATGTGTGGTCATCTTTTGCTTCACTATGTAGCTCATGTGGTGACTTTGGATCTGGTTTAGGTTCTTCTTTTGGATCTTATCCAATATATGTCTCACCATCATTAATCTTACCAATATCCTCTGAGGTGATGTTGAAATCCTCAACATAGAAGCTTGTAGTGGATTCTGCTCCCATTCTATCAACAATCTCATGATTGGTCTTTGGGTCTTGCTTCTCCTTGGTTGTCTTAGGATAAATATTCTTGGAGGCGCTTCTTGAAGAGGATCCAAAAATTCTTGTGAAGTCACATGCATCCAATGCAACTTTGATATCTTTTATTATCTCTTCCATAGAAGGTTGACTTTTGACTGTAGAACATGCAACTTTTTCTTGAATATGGCTATCAGAATAACCATAGTCTGTTCTGTCAATCATGATCTCATGGGAGATGCTTATGGAAGGTACTTCTTGGGAATTCTCTTCCTCATGCTGTCTGGAATATTCTTCATACTGCTCATCATAATCTTCATCATACTCCTCATAAGAATAATCTTCTTGCTCATACAACTCAAAGTCTAAATCTCCATAACTGGAACTAATTCCACATATGCAATCTTAAATATTGTGCTGAGATACTTTTCCAATGAGAATTACTTTCCATAGGCTGAACCAAGGAAAGTGCTCTGATACCACTGTAAAATCCTACGAAATATTTGACCTAGATATTAACTAAAGTTCAGAATTTTAAATTAAATTTACTTGTCCATTTTTTTATAAATTCACCGAACAGAGCAGGAAGTCAGTGACGGGTAAGGAGACTTGAAACTGAGTTTGGTAAGATGAACTTTTAGTTATAGAATTTATATGGGACAATGTGCAGTATCAACTTGGACAGTGGGTAATTGGATCCTTTGTACAAAGCACGGAGACCATTTATGTTTCGGACATCAGCTACCGTTGAATCCTACCGCAATGCTTCCTAGGTACATCAGCATATACAAACTATATCTAGAAGGATAAAAGGGTTTATAATAGTCAATTGGTTGCTGGTTATGCTTAGAATAATAAATAATCAGTCTTGGAAGAGTTTGCAAATAATTGGGGCTTTTGGTCTCTTCTGGGATTGTGGAGCTAGTCTTTTTATTAACTTTCCAAGAAAGATCAAAAGGATTACAAACTCTGATTTTTTGGACTTATATGGATACTGGGATGTGTCAAGGACCTTCTCCAACTGACAGATCAACAAAAGAGTGAACAGAATGAATTTTATAGACAAAATGGAAAAACTAGTCAAATTTAGGCATCAAAGTAGCTAGTCTTGGATTTTCACATGGTAAACTGCCTAAAATAAATGTAAAATCTGTTCGGATGATTATATTAAGTCTGATATTAATTATTATAACCAATAAACATTCAATATAGATTTCATAACAATTCTTTTATCTTCTAGTGCTTTCTTTGCAAATAACAATGCCTCATAGGCTATTTTCTTCTTACATGAGCTAGTAGAACAAAGAAGAGAACATTTTAGGACTGATTTTAGATGTTTATTATAGAGATTTGATGGCTGGAAAACAGCAGCAAACCATCCTCTCCAATGACAGAAGGAAAGAAGATTCAATCCCTCAGTTCTTCACCTCTTTGAGTACAAACCATGACACCCTTGGGGAATCTCGAACTAGAATCACTTGAACATGATAGAAGTTGAATGAATGGCTGTAAGTTCAACTTTATTTCTGAATGTGGCCATTACACATCAGATCCTTCATCTCATTGATCATTGAAAATCTTTCAATGGAGCAAACCTTCCACTAACACCCTGCAATACTGAAGAATGTGGAAGAAGAGAGGGGATAATGAGAAGGATTATTGTTGAACTCTTAAAATCTACTGAAGCAACTCAACCCCATACTGATATCAGAACTTTAATGGCTGCAAAAATATCTTCAGTGGCTGCAAATAGATCTTCAATGGTTGTCCAATAGTCTTCAATACCTGTTAGAGAGAAAGAGAGAGAGAATGAGAGAATGGGGCACATCACCCATAGAGTGGCTTGGGCACATCACCAAACCTAGAGGAGCTTCAAAGCTCTCATACAAACTTCACAATGACAAAAGTTGTGAAATGGAGTTGGTTGGCGTCTTTTATAAACTTCATGATGACCTGCTAAGCAAGTTGAAGAGCTTGGTGACCTGTGAGAATAGGTCACCCATGAGTGAACATAGTTTCCTTTATTTTTCCTTACAAGCTTTTCTCCTTTAGAAACTGTGCCCCCCTTTGTCTCCGTATGTTTCCTTCTTTGTAAAAGTTGCTTGATTTGTAAACTGGACTCCTTTATTGAAATTGTGCCCTCCTTTTGCTTTTTCTAGTTGTTTCCATTTTCTTGCTTTTAGAAACTCTTACACCTTTCCTTCTTTTGTTCTTTTCCTAAATCCACAAATTTATTTAGCCATACTTCTATTTTCTTGTCTCTAGATCCAATTTGGAAACCTTATCTCCATGAGGGCGCCCTCTTGGCCCACTTGGTCCATTATTAGCAATAATCATTTAACTAAAATAGTACAACTCAAAAATAATTTAACTTAGCAATTAATTAATTATCGAGTAATTAATTAATTATTATGGTGCAATGCCTCCAAAAATATCTCCATTAATTTAATGATAACTCTATTACTTTCTTGGATCCTTAGTTTGGGAATTAATATCTTCCGGGAGCCCACCTCATCCATTTAATACCCAAATACAACCTTAGGCATCTTCCATAAGATATTTTCCATACTTGCTCATCAATTAAATAATTATTTCCTAGGTTACTTAGGCCAAAATTACCCCATGGACCATAGCAAAAATATGGGGATATGGCAGGGAGGCATGGGAGGAAGGAATGTGCTGGTAGAGATAGCAAGGGAATTGGCTAGGTGGTTCATGGTTCGCAGGATATAAGAAATCTCAAAAAACATGAAGGAATCCCTGAGTTTCCATACCTCATCTCTGTATGACTTCAGCTTGACATTCTTTTCCTGATAATTTCCATTCCCCTGTTGTATGATGAGCTCCGCGTCCCAAAAAAATTTCAAGCACATGATTCCCATTTCTTTGGTAGCCTTGACTCCTAACAGCAAAGCCTCGTATTCTGCTATATTATTTGTGGCTTTGAATTCCAGTTTATAAGACAAATGAGTAACATCCTTCAGATAAGAGATCAAGACTAGGCCCACACCTAATGAATCCTGGGAGCTGGCACCAGAAGAAAACATGCTCCACATAGCAATGGTTACCTCCTCAGGTTGCTGACCAGTGGGCTTGGTGAGTTGCAAAGGGGTTGGTTGTTCATCATCTATTTGCAGGATACATGCCGCGAAATCTATATCTACTATGTAGATGGGATGGTTTACAGAATTCTTCTCATTGCTGATAACATAAGCCAGCCGGTTTTCCCTGTAGAGCCTTTTAGTTTCGCCTCCAAACATAGGAATGGTAGCATAAGTTAGGTCCATCTGTAGGGTGCCCCTTAATCGTTTGCTCCATGATCAAGACTGAAGGATACCAAACTTTGGTGGGATGTCAGAAACCACTACATCGATTACCATGCTCTTCGAAGGCATCTGAGTTAGGTTTATGACGAGATCCTTTATGAGGCCCAGGCATTTAACTTTTCTGGAGTCAAAAGAGAAGAGATCATGGTAGGGTTTTGTGATTCTAAGACCAAGTTCGTCCATCACAGCTTTGGGCATGAGGTTGTGAGAGGCTCCCGAGTCGAGTAAGAAATTGTGAAGAATTTTGTCATGGATGTTTAAGGATATGTAAAAGGGTGGGCAGGACCCGTCCTATTCTTCAACTGTGGGACCTAGGGTTACTGTAGGCATATCGTCATGTAGGTTCACAAAGTCAGCATCCATGGATGCTTTTGGCTGGAGGGACTTCAGTATGGATGACTTGAAGGAATCGTTTTTCATTAGCTTGACTAGGGGAAAAGGGATTTTTATTTTCTGGATTTCAATTTCAAGATTGAAGGAATAGGGCAACTTGTCCGGGGTCCTGGTCTCTTGGGATGGAGCTATAAGTTGGACAGGGTCTGGGGCAACTGGCTGAGATGTTCTTTGCTGCTGTTTTGCAAGAGCTATAACTTGTTTTGTGGGAGTAGAAAGCTGCTGTTTTGAAAGAGTGACAGACTACTTTGCAGGAGCAGCGGGCTGCTTCGTGGAGGCAGGAGTCTTCCTCGCAAGAGCAAGGTTTAAAGGCTTCTTAGCAACAGTCCTAGACCTTAAATCATAGCTCCTCTGATCGTCGGCCTGACACAGTGATTCCTCGGTGATTTGTTCAGTCATGAGGGCTTCCTCATAATCAGACTGTGTCAAGAAGGTGGGGTCAACCTTAGCCTCCATGCAGTTGACATCATCTTCTTCTTTTGCTCCTCCCTGAATAAGTTCTTGTTCCGATTCTTTGTTCTTCAGCAGGATTTCTATCTCTCTCAAGGGTTTGAACCGGTGGGCCATTTGTTAACATTTAATATTCTAAGACAGAAAATAGTAGCATCACATTCCATTTCACAATAATAGCATATACAGGATCACTGAAGAAACAACAAGCACAGCATAAACACAAGAGACACAGATTTATCCTGGGAAACCCTCATGGGGTAGAAAACCCAGCAAAGCTTCCTCAATACAGATGACCAACAATATAAAAAGATGCAACCAAAAGACATGATCTCCTCCTCCACCATAGCAGACCTCTCCTCCACAAGTGCACTACTCTCAAGTGAGTGAGTGTATGTTAAATGAGGAATAGACCTCCTCTATTTATACACTACTCCGACTTGTCTTTTACACAAATCATGTAGGCTCGTATTTAACCAATGGGTTAAATACCCCACTACAACTGACTGGGCTGACCCCTCTAGGGTGGTCTAATAACCCTTTGACCCACATAACACATACAGGGCCGACCCCCACTAGGGAAGTCTAATAACCCAAGTTACCACATTCCGACGGAGGAATAAACATCTCCGGATATACAATAAGATCTTCAAGGAGGAATGAAACATCTCTAGAATAATAAGGTACAAATATAATATTCTTTGAAGTTACAATATCTCAACACCATTTCTTCTGTAAGGGGGAGCGTTCATGTTCTTGGGGACAAAATCATGTGGACCTTTACTTCTCATGGATGGTTGGCCTTGCACTTTAAGTTTGGACATTTCAGAGGTCACGCTGTCTAGCATTTTGGCCATTTTTTCCAGCTTAGTTTCTGACGAGGAGGAGGAAACTGGGGTCTGCCTTTTCTTATCAATCTTCCCTTTGAGGATTTTGGATGAAACCATATTTGAATCCACTTCGAGTGCAACATCTTGCATGAGCAGTAAAGAGGCAGCTCTTCTTTCCCAGAGATGAAGGCAAAAACCAGGGTCAAAAGCATTGGCATAAGTGATCCTGGCAGAGGTATCTGTAGGCTAAATTTCAGAAGGGATTTTGCTAAACATTTTGTTAAACCTCTTCGTAAAAGCTGCCACAGACTCGCCATTTTCTCTCTTCAAGTTATCAAATTCTGTGAGATAATAAAGGTGGTCTCTTCTTTCCCCCCAATGTTTCAAAAACAATTCATCCAGGGCCTCGATGTCATTTATCAATCCAGCGGGCAGTTCTTTAAACCAATTTCTTGCCTAACCATCCAAACTTTGCACAAACACCCTAGTCCATACATCTTCGTGCTTGATATTGATATTCTCAGCATAGCTATAAAATGCGTCCAAGTGCTCCTCGGCTGTAAAATCTCCCTCCCCGGTGAATTTAGGCATATATTTATGGTAATCTCCGGTAGGCATAGTAGAAAGGGGATTAGGAAAATTTAGAGGGGCATACCTAGCAAGGAGGATCTTCTCCATTTTGGTTAGAGGGACAGCCATTGTGGGTGTGGGTACTAAAGGGATGGCAGAAAGAAATTTGAGTGAGGACAGGGGTTGAGGAGGTACAGGCAACAATGAAAGTGGAGGTTTTGTTTCAGTAGAGTCACCAAAAATGGGGGTGAAATAGATTGATGGTTGTTTTGGGAAATCAGTTTTCTTACTGGACTGTGCAAGTAAAGAGGACAGCCTTTGCTCACACTGGTCTAAAAGGTCCTGAAATATGTTTTCAATGGCAAGTACGTTGGTGTAAACAAAGGGGAACTTCTCTTCTGGTTCAGTCAATGAGGGCTGCAGGTAGGAGGAACAACCTTCTTCTTTGATGGATTCTAAGATTTCTTTTCCTAGGTCAGCTCGGGTAGCAGAATCAGGGCTAGGGACTTGGGCCGCAGCAACGGATGAGGATACTTGGGCCCATAAATATTTTGCTCTACTTATAGTTTCTTGTGAACCAGCTGATTCAGAAAATGGAGATTCAAAAGGAATTTCATCTGATGAGACCGAAGAAATACCTCTGGTAAGGCCTGATGTAGCTCGCCTTGTGGCTCTGGAAATATGTCTCTGCATAGTCCTTCCTCTCCTTACAATCTGTTCAGGATCTGAAACAGGTGTCACTGGTGGACTTTAAGGATTTTCTCTGGTACTTGGTCTTCTCGAATCCACTTCGTTCCAGTGGAGTCGCCAGATAGATGATTACAACCGAAATAGTGCCCAAGCTTTGTCTATCATCAAAGCTGGAACTGTGTTGTCTCCCAAGGAAGCTGCTGCTTCAATAATCTTTCCCCGACAACGGAGCCAAAATGTTATCACTCCAAGAAGCTCTCTTAGGTTGTATTCAAAGATACCTGGTAACTTAAAACTTATCTTAAATGATAGGGTCTGTTTGGATCAAATTAGATGACTGAGACCAGAACTTGCACACTCAGATCACACATAGGGACGCTCAGGGAGACAAGGCCTTGACTACTTCTTTTCAGAGGGTTTCTAAAAGGTTAATGGATGTGGATCCTTATCATGCCAGCAGACTCATACACAACAATTTGTATATAAATGGCTAATCACAACAAAATAATTAACATGCATGCTCAGTTCTCAAATGCCAAAACAAGATAACAACTATCTAGCATAGACAAGTGAGCATACAGGAAATAAACCATCCACAGTAAATACAGAAACATAAGAAAGAGAAATATGAAAGGCGAATAGTAAAAGAATCTTGTATTATTTGAGAAATCACTGAAGTCTGAAAGTACAAATATAGATCAGTCTCTCCAAAATTGAACCTCTATTCTACTTCAGTCCTTGACTTTATAGCCATTACAAAGTTTTTCAGATCCCAAAGTTGGATCGAATATGCTAAAAATAACAACTAAAACAGTTACTAAAAGTGCGACAATGTATCATGATTGAAATAGTTGTGTCTTGCTGATGCACCTACGCTTGACAGCTGAAACGGGCCTCTGGGGGTTTGAGGGCGAGTTTGAAACTGCTGTCTGCAAAAAACCTGTAGGTTTCTTTTCTAAAAATAGACATAAATATTCCATTGTTCAGCTTGCTGGCGACTTCAGTCTAGGACCAGAGGTGATCATGATGCAATTGAGCGCATATGGATTCCCTGGAAAACGCCTTAAAGATGCTCGGGCTAACAAAAAGGGGTTTTGATGCCAACAGGCAGGCCTCTGTGTTTTCTGTGTTTTCGGTGGTTAACAAAACTAAGTCTATAGGTGATAAGTAGCCGAAAGCTTGGTATTTGGTAGTTAATGAACTTGATTCATGCTTCGCCTAAACCACCGAATCGCTTCAGGGTGCTGGGAATCCTTTATTTCTTTTCGGTATCCGAGAGGACTCTACTTGTACGTAGTAAACCACCGAATCGAGATTCAGCAGCTAATGAACAGCTCCCGTGTTCACCCAAGCTGCAGAAAACAACGTATTACCCAACCTGCAAAATTTAGCAAAAATGTGTTTATGTTCGCCTGCTACCTGGATTTCTCTTCCACCTAAGAAAAAACCAGACCATCGGCGAATTGGATTGCAGCTTCTGCCAGAGTGTCGAGGTCTGAAAGTGCCTTGGGCTGAGCCCTCTGAATTTCTTCCTTACCCCCCAAAGACTCAATCTTCCTCCTCAACTTGATGTTTTCTGTAGTCAGCCGAATGCTTTTGCCTCTCATTTTGCATGTTTCTTGGTCAATCCCTGAAAAGATACATAAAGCTCGTTATACCTCTCTGTCAGCCTTTCATTCTTCTCCTTAATGACCCTCTGGAGTATCTCGCGTTCATAAGCCTGCTGGAGGAGCCGGTTGATTTTTTCAGAGGCAGAAGTCTTTGCATTTTGGATTGGTTTGTCAGCCACCTGCTAACTTTGTTCTTCCACAGGGGGGGGGTGAAGGAAAATTGACATAATCATTCTCTTGATCCATAAGGGGTGGGGCTGCTTCATGGGGTTCCTGTTCTGTTGCCACCTCCTCATTTTCTGCTCCTGCTTCCTGCAATTCATGCTCCTCCAAATCGGTGTATGGGAGGTTTAAAAGATTTGCACTCTTTGAAAGGGTTCCTTCAGAAACCACTCCCTCATCCTTAGCCTTGTCCTTAAATGCTAGTTTCCTTTTGGCTTTCTTCGCCTATGGGGCTGAGGAAAGGGGTTTGATTGAAATTAGTGGAATAGCCCTCCTCCTTCATTTTCCACTTCTGGGGGTGGAAGATTTCTTCCCCTCCTCTGGCTGTAATTCTCTCTCGAGCCCACTCCAGAAAAGGAAAAAAGTCCATTTCATGCCTTTCCTCTGCAATAACTCAGAGACCAAAAGTTTAATAAGACCATGGTGGTACAACCTCCCTGCAATTTTGGTAGGATGGGATTTTACTTGATGCGCCATTTTGGTGAGGCTCTTGTGGAGGTAGAAAGGGATATTTAAAGGGCTCTTGCCCGTGAAATGATCCAGCAATCTAAAATGATAAATTAGCACCCTGTTATACCTTCCCTCATAGGTTATATAGACCAGAATGGACTTCAAAAAAAGTTGACAGTTATCCTCCAGGTATGACATAGGGATGTCCTTTTTCCAAACCTGGTTCCTATGTTCCGGTTTCAGGTATGATTGAAACTCGAAATCCTTCTTGATAGTGGTCTTAAACCAGCTCTCCCTGGTCGCTGGAAATTCTGTCACCTAGGCTATAAGGGTCTCATCCACCTGGAATTATTCCTTGCCTATCACCACCTTATCTCCGTCAAACATGAATGCAAACACTTCGGCCACCTGTTGATGAGAACCCTGTAGCTTTTTGCAGAAATTGTAACAGCCCACATTCTTGAAAAATTGACATACCTTGGGGTGAGCCTCCAAGTAGCAGATGTCGCTCAATTCCTTTCTCAGGACTGCTCCCCTTCCTTTCGGCATCGGTAACCTTCTCGTTGGTGCCTGTTGCTCAAATCTGGACTAGGGAAGAGATGGGAAACATGGAGAAAACAAAAAAGCTCAGTCGACGTGGTGAGGGCGAAAACAGAAAGATGGTGTGGCTTTTTGAGAGCTGACTCTGAGGGTATGAAAAGGTGGGCAATCATGAGGGAGAAATGATGATTACTAAGACATGATTGTACCAAGGGAATGAATTTTTAGAAATTCTATTATGTGGATAGGAAACGAGGTCCGTCTGGTTAGAGTTATGGTGGTGCCGTCCGGCCTTCTCTCGGGGTAAGTCATGTTTTCATTGAAATGACCCTTTCAGCGGCTAAGCCATGATGGGTTCCCTGAATTATGACCCCAAACCCCGATTTGACGTGTCCATCGATCGACGTAACTTCCCTTTCGACAGCTGATAATCCACCTTTAAACCTGGTATGCCGTCGGAAAACGACTTTTTCCAATGCCTTTTTGCTTTTGGCGGCTGTAGATAATCCAGCCCATTTGATGGAAAGCTGTGGAAAGTATGCCTAACTTTCGGTGGCTAATGAACACCATCGTGTTCTCCAAAACCCTCGAAACGGCTTCGTGAACTGCGAGCATAACTTTTCCTTTTGGCAGCTATGGAAGGTTTCGAACGTGCCCTGCGAACTGTGGAAAGTGCCTAACTTTCGGTTTCTAATGAACACCGTTGTGTTCTCCCAAGCCACCGAAAACTGTCCCCCCACTTCACGTTGTAATGTTTCCCTTTCGGTGGTTGGAGCGTTCTGTTTCTCACACCTTAAACTACCGGAAACAGGGCTTTTGGTAGCTAATGAACCAACACCAGGCGAGCCTAAGCTACTGAAACCTGAAACTTTGCCTTCGGAAGGAGAGCCGACATAAAAGTGTTGATTCAGACTTCGTTACCTTCTTAAACTTACCGGACTAGAACTTAGACACATGCAGACAAAAATAAAAAATTAAAGACTTCCTATCGCCTAGATGCCATGACTAGTCTATGTTTATTGAGGAGATAACACCGTGGATGGAGGCACAATTATGAAGCACAATAGTAGTTTTAGTCTGGTCAGAGGTAAATGCATGCACGTGCTAATGTTAGATTTTCCTTTTTTAGCCAGTTTGTTTTGCTAGAATTAAAAAGTGTTGATTAGCTCTTCGGTGCTTTTCTAGTCTAGGAGGTGTTTGGTTTTTTCTATATTTAGGAAGTGCTTTTCATTTCTATTTTTTCGCATTTTTTGAAGTTTGGACAAAGGAACTCGTTACTAGGAAGCTTTGTCATGCTTTTTTGGGCGCACTCTTTTAGGCAGCAAGCAGGGTTTAGGTTTGTCTTCCTAACTTAGGTGTCGTGGATGGAATTGTTCTATTTTTTCATATTATAAATCCTAGCTTATAAATGAGGGGCAACCAGGCTTCAAATTTGAATCCTTCAGGGCCCATTAGAGGGCATTTTACATGTCATAGAATGCCATCTTGAATTTTACCGGGACCGGGCCCCAAAGTTCTGACTCAACACTGAGTGGGCAGTGACTCAGTGAGTCGTCTCAAGAGTCAAGACTCAATATCTCCAACGGGGAAAGGTAAAAATACTGCTTTAGTTTGATTGGTTTTCTTCTATTTGCTCGTAGGAAACAAGGAAAAATAATGATACATTACACACGTTGCTAGTGATGTTAGATTAAGTAGCCAAAGTCTCACTCAGCAGACTTGAGTGTTCCCTCCACGTGGGGGTTAGTTTAGTGTTTTTTCTATTTTGTCTTTGTGTGTAGTAGAAGAGCGGGAATAATTCCAGACTAAAATAATTTGAATTTTTGTATAATATTATTTTATTCCAAAGGGCCCCTTTCTCAGACAGAGTTTCTTTCGTCTACATCGTGCTCTCACATTTCTATCTAGTGTAAGACTACACCCTCCTTCACAGAGTCCCCGTATTATTCTGAGGGTGAAAGCTCTGCTCGAAATACTCCTTCCCATGAAGCCGCTTCGTATGAAGGTCAACCGAAACCCCACAAGGTACCTAAGAAGGTGAAGAGGAAAGCATTGGAGCTCTCTTCGGCACTCAGGTTGGACACCCCACTAAATCAGGTTTCCCATATGACTAGCCTTGGGTTGGTGGGAAGGTTTGGAAACAAGAGTATGAAAATGAAAACCTTTAGAATATGGGTGGATGAACTTTGGAGGGGTCTACTTGGTTACTCCCCAGATTGCTACACTCTCACCAATGGGTGGGTGGGTGTGACTGTGAGAGAACCTTCAGATTCTACAAAGCTTCTCTCTGGAGTCTAGTATTGGGGTAAAGTGACTCTCAAGCTTTGGAATTGGACGCGAAAAGAGAATGGGCCTTTTTGAGGGCGGTTTGGGTTAAATTGCCAGGACTTTTACCAAATTTTTGGACTGAGGCAATATTCAAAAAAATCAGGGCAGCCCTGGGTATCTATCTCTCCATGGAATCCTCCTTCAGATATACCAGTATTATGACGATCACTAGACTCCTGGTTGATTTAGACCGGAGGGAGGGTGTGGTAGAGAGCCTTACCATTAGTATAAGAGGGCATACTTTATCCGAACAATTGGATTACATAGGAATTCCATTATACTGCAACAGATGTCGCTCTGCTTCCCATTTGATTAAGGACTATAATCTTCCCTATAAACAGTTCATCTGGAAGAAGAAAAGACTTGATTCTGCCTCATCTCCAGTGTTTGAGGCTCATAAATGAAATATGAGGAGAGACCTTCAGTGTTATGAGGAAAAGGGATTGAACTTCGATTTGCAAGACCCTCGGTTTCTGGCCAGAAGTTCGGAAGATGACCAGGAGCCAGTTGCTCGAGCTCTAGATGGATCGAGAGCCATTGGTAGTATATCCCACAGGACTTATTTTGATTTATATCCCTCCGATAAGGGCAGGAAGAGGTATAAAGGAGTTGTGGGCTTACTGGAATCCTCTAAACTATTTATTGTTTCAACTACACAGAGGTTTCAGAACCACCTCCTGGCTTCGCCGATAAAGTCCTACAAGGCTTGGAATCCCCTCTCAAAAGGTATGTATGATCGTTAGAATTCTATATTTAATTACATTACTAAATTAAGATTTTAATTAAGACTAATTATTTACATCGTAAACTCATAAACAACTGGTTGTCAACACGTACTCGATCCAGCAGAGTCTCCTTGATTTGACATTGAGTTGTCCTAGATATAAAAACTGCATTTTTGAGAATTTCCTATAGCGAAACATGTCGATGCCACACTACTAGAAACATTAAATTCCCATAGATACCAAAACTGCCACATGCGCATAGAAACTGTGCTATTGGATTTAATCCCTCAAAAACATAGATTTTTTATGCTTGTTGAACCACATCAACCAATGCCTCCCATCGGTGGGTTGTTTCTTTCTTGCCACATCGCTGCCAACAATTCTTTCTAGAAGCTCTGACAAGTCTCAGCAACGTTTTGTTCCTCTGAATTAATTCTCTGTTTCTCCTACATAGATTTTGTTTCTAACACATAACTTGATTAACACAATTATATAACTGATCATACTGGGAGCTGAGCACCTGGAAATTATTCGTCAACTGATCATTCTCTACTCTAGCCACCACATTCACTTCACTAAGAATTTGAGAGAGATTCCTATATTTGGGCATTTTCTCTTTAATTTTCTTCAATTTCTTATTCTTTTTATTTTTGTAGGGTTGTTCTGATGTTGGCTTCGTAGCTGTCTCACTTTCACCACCAGGGTTTAACCCTCCTTTCTATGTGGTTGATTGATCTTGGATTTTCTCCTCTTTAACCTGATTCCTTTGCAAATTTGAATTTGATAGATCATCTACATATTCATCGCACGTAGGCAAGTTTGAAAAACTTGAAGCTTTTGTTCAATTCCCTCCAAGACTTGAGCCAACTGTTTTTCAACCGTCTAATCTTGAATATTCTCTTCATCTGTCTCTTCCACTTCGATGACTGCATCTTTTTTTATTAAAGGGTCAAGAGCATCTTTTGCATTAAGTTTGAACTTATTTGTGGCTTAGGTATGACGGTGCTTGGAATCGAATTGAGAAAGAACTGGAACCTTTGTTTTACCTCTGGTCCTTTTGGGTTTCTCTTGTGATTTCTCAGGTGGTATATTTTTACTTTTCTTTGACCTCTCAGCTTTCTTAGGTTCCTTGGATTTCCTTTTAAAAGAACTAGATCCATTGTTTATTGATATATTCCATCTCATCTTCTGGCCGGATCTTAGAATTGAAATATTAGACTTATCATTCTCTTGTAGGGGGTTTTCACAATATTTCAATTTCTCTGTTTTTTCAACTACTATAGAAGGGGTTTTAAGAATTGTAATTGAGGAAACATGGGTTTTCCCTTTCTGAGATGTAGTTTCCTTATATTCTAGTTTAAATTCACCCAAGATAAGAATTGTGGCCATGTTTTTCCCTGCTGGGTCATCTCTTCCATAATCAGAATCTTTCTTAAGCCATGATGAAATAGGCTATGAGCCGTGTGGGTACAATGATTTTGGACTTTGACAGACATCTTGGCTAAAATTTTAACTAAGTAAAAAGGAAGATTCAAATTTTTAACCCCTGGCGCTAGATGGAATAGAAACCTCATATGATAGATAAAAACGTTTGAGAACCTACCTTCGCAAGTAATGTAGTGTTGAATAAAGGCTAAGATATCCTGCCATTCATCCTTCAACAGCTTACAATGTATGCCTTCACTCCAGTCAAGGTCAAGATACTATGGGAGAATTGATTATAATCTGCTGTAGCCTGCAACCATACAGTTTTTAAACTAGCGCTCACCCTCAGAAGGAACCCCAATTGCTTTAGCAATTGATTCCTCAATAACCCATAGCTGGTAAAACCCAAAATCTGCGACATAGCTATTAGAATTTGAAACAAATTTCACTGTAACCTCCTTATTATATCCCTGCATCTTTGCACACAAAGAACACCACCCTGCCTCTCGAAATTTCTGTGCACACCCTGGGTATGCGTAAAAAATTTCGATATGAAATATTTTTTCTTAGATTTTGTTTCAAAAGATAAGTTTTTTGTTCTATAAACACAAGTATTTAAAGCAATGCATTTCAATATAAAACAAACATAGTTACATTTGATTTTTCTATGAACAAGTTTCATTGAATCATTACTTGTCAATTCAAGCTTAGTTGGTTATAAAACAACTGATTTCTTCATATTTTCGGTTTTTTTTTCTTTTCTGTTTTTGAAATTTCTTGAAATTAATTTACATTGCTATTTGTTTTAATATATGTTGAAATTTCTATGTACTATTACATTTTCAAATGAAAATAATATATTTTCTTTACATGTCAACATTGAAGGGTTTAATATTTCATAGCCCTTGAGATGAAATAGGACCTGCCCTTCAAATTTGATCCTTGGGGGAAACGCTCTCCATTTTGTGTTGGAAAGTGAGTGAGATAGGGTCAAAAGCATTGTGTTGTTTGTACCACATAATAGGTACCATGTACCATCACACAGTAGGTGGGTCCCATTGCCTTCAATTGGATCGCCCACCTCAGATATGTTGAAATTTCTATGTACTATTACATTTTCAAATGAAAATAATATATTTTTTTTACATGTCAACATTGAAGGGTTTAATATTTCACAACCCTTAAGATGAAATAGGACCCTACCCTTCAAATTTGATCCCTAGGGGAAACACTCTCCATTTTGTGTAGGAAATTGAGTGAGATAGGGTCAAAACCATTGTGTTGTTTGTACCACATAATGTACCATCACACAGCAGGTGGGTGTAGCTAGGGTTTTACCCCTAGCTTGTGCAAATGAGCACCTACTAAGGAGAATGGACTCCTTAGTAGCAGTTTAGTAAATGTAAATTATTAAGCTAAAACAAAGATATAAACTACTTTAAACATATGCATGAAACATAAACAAAAGATGTAAATAATGGCTTTTTGTATTGATATTACCTCCAATGTGGAGGTTGATGAAGCTCCTTGCAATGTCCAAGAAGGTTGCTCCAAGCTCCAATGCGCTCCTTCTCTTTCTCCAATGGTGGGAATGGGCCAAAAGTGGCTCTCAAGGTGAAAGTAGTTCAATGGTGAACTAGGGTTTCGAGAGAGATTTTGGCAGAGTAAGGGTATACTTGATTGTGGATATGAAATAAGGGATCTCCATCACCCATTTATAGTTTTTTGGTGGTGGAGTGCTGACCCATGGTTTTAGGAAACACATGGTTTAGGGCAGCTGTATAGGGTTTTTTCCTCATTTTCCTCATTATTTTATATTTTTTATTCCCTTTTTAGGGGATTTTTGCTATTTTTGGAGGAAAAGGGGATTTTTTAGCCTTTTTGAGGCTATTTTGATGGTTTTGTGGCCTTTTGGAGGCATTTTAGGCCTTTTGGAGGATTTTTAATGGGATTTTTTGGGATTTTAAGGGAAATATGGTAGGAAAATGGACAAATGAGCCATATGATGTGGTAGATGAGGTAGTGAGCACTTTTTGGGTGTTAACAGATTGCCCCCTAATGTGCGAGGGCAGGAGCTTATCGTATGGCCGATGGACATCATAAGTCATGAATGGTTTTCCTGGGGTGTGGAGAGAAGAGAAGAAACAAACTGAATCCCGGAACAACGATCCCGAACAACTGCAAGAACTAAAAGTACATAACCTCAATAATGGATGAGGAATCATCTGATCATATGGACGAGGCGGGCATTCCCATGCTCGTATCAGGATTAACATAACAATAACAATGGGGTCCAAAAAATGGGGACCTGACATATACATGACCTCAAAAAATGAATGAGGAATAATCTCAATATATGGACGAGGCGGGCATAACCATGCTCGTATCAAGATACATAAACAAAACCGTGAGGCCCGAAAAGGGGGACCTGTAAGATACATAGCCACTGTGTACATCACAAGAGTCTAGAGGGGACACAAAATCTGGGACATACTGCTGAGCTGATCATGTGGTAACTGAAGAACTGGTGCACTGGAACATCAACAGTGCAGCTGACTGGGGTACCAGAGGAACTGATGAGCTGCTGGATCATAATGACTGGGAGCCATAACCTCGATGGTACACTGAGCTGGAACTGAAATGGGTACTCAAGGAAGCATAGAACTGGATGGCTTCCGAATACAAACGCCAACGCAGCCCGGACATCCACGGGAACATACAACTGGGCGTTCCGAAATGACTCACCAATGTGCTAGAGTCGGGGGAAATCCGGGGTCTTCGACTAAAAACTGATGGGATATAATCCTACGCGATCCTCAACGATGCGATCAAGGTGCTGAAGTCGAGCATGTGAGGAACAACCACTCGGAGAGGCAATGAGGACTCCTCTCAGAATGATCCATAGGCACTTACCACAGATGGTGATAAGTCCAAGGCGTAGGGACCTCTGGGCCTATCCTCTGGAATAGAGGAGCTGTCGTCGACAGAGGGAGACCTGCAACTATCAAGGCAATGATGTTTCCTTGACAGGAGCGTAAGGTGAAGAACCGAAATGTGATAGTACTGATTGCAGGACTGACAAACTGTGGGGGGACAACTGGGCAAGTAGAGTGGGTGGACTCAAACTTCCTTTGTTCATAGTATGATAATGGGCATGATCTGGCAGCATATGAATCTGACTGAGGGGAAAGGGATCATAGCTGTAGTGGATCGGGGAGGGTGAGTGGGCTGAGGGAGGCTCTAGCTGATATAAAACGGCAGAATACTGCAGAACACTCTGAACAAAGGTGACCTGATTGGGGGTGTTGCCGAGGTGATCGATCGTAGTGCCAGGAGGCACGGGGGGAGACTTCTTCATGGGTAAAGAACTAGAAGAAGTTTGTGTAAAATGATACTGTCGTGTGAATTTTACGAGCCCAGGACAGTTCATGCTCGTGGTTGCTTTCAATTTTAAGGAGTCTGAAAGCGATAAGAAGACTCTGAAATGATGGAATGGTACTGTCGTGTGGATTTTACGAGCCCAGGACAGTTCATGCTCGTGGTTGCTTTCAATTTTAGAGAGTCTGAAAGCAAATAAGAAGACTCCAGGGGGTTGCTTTTTCGTAGATTTAGTCTCCAAGGCCCAAAGAAGCATAAAAGGATGCAATGAAGAACTCTTCTAGCCAGTGTGACTAGAGTATTCCTTTTTCGTAATTAGTCTACCAGGTCCGGAACAGGGTTAAACTTATACCAGATAGACGCCCTTTCAGGTACTTTAACGAGCATGAAAGGAAGCAAGATTGCTCGGCGATCTTTTCATTGTTTTAGGAGTCAGAAAAGAGCTTAACGGAAACTCCCTAAGTGCCTTTTTCGTAAAGGACTTGTCCGGCCCGAAAAAGGGATAAAATTATACCGAACAAAAAGAATGGCCAGGCAAGGAGGAAGTGTTCAATCAAGGACCAGTAATGATGACCAAGAACGAGGGTACGGGGGAACACTGGTGGGCCTCCTTGCGGGGTGAATGGAATGGTGGCAAAATAACGAGACATTTGCAGTATGACAGGAGTGAATGGCTCATGTAAAAATGTGGAACAATCCGATAGCGGCCGATGTGGTGCGCAAACCGAGGCAGCAAGGTGTCGGGACACAATGTTGAAATTGTACCAAGTGAGAGCGAGAAATGATCTCAAGCATCATCACGAGCTCGGAAAAATGAATCCGAAAAAGGGTGTCAAAAACGGGGAACGGCCGATGTGGCACGCACACCGAGGCGACGAGGGCATTTTGGAAAAACACCCAAAAAATCGGGGGGTGAGAGCGAGAAATGATCTCAAGCATCATCACCGTCTCGGAAAAATGAATCCGATGATATAAAACATGTGAAAAATGGAGAACGGCCAATGTGGCACGCAAACCGAGGTGACTAGTGGTGTCGAGACACAATGTTGATATTGGTCCTAGTGAGAGCGAGAAAAGATCTCAAGCGTCATCACGAGCGTGAAAAAATGAATCCGGCAGTGCAAATGGTGCAAAAAATGGAGGTTGTAAGGACTCTGGAATGGTCAAAGGAAAGAACTAGGTTAAAAAATGGCTACAAATAAAAGTGAGCCCACCAAGCGAAGGATGCAGTGATGGGGAGAAATGATGACCTGTGGGGGAAGAATACTAGGTGTATCAAATCCAATCAAATCTACAAGTGATATGTGACCTCAAAAATGGTTGAGATTACAAGTGTGAAATAGTGAGCAGGGTTAATGACTTGCCCCCATGCTATGTGCATGGGGTTTGTGATTATGGATCACATATGTGTGGGTTTGAACGATGGGTTCATTGACATGCTGAGATAGATGTGATGGGGTAGGTTCAAAATGATTGATCATGCCCCCTATCCCAGGGTTGAGGTAATCTATTATGCCCCTTGACTCAGAGGTGTCAATGTGGTGTTGTTTCTGACGAACGGGGGGTACATCAGGCCATGTGTCAATGTGGTGCTCTATAATGGTGGCGTCAAGACCGGGCATCTCGGTATAGGACCAGGAAAAGACATCACGGAATTCTCGGAAGAGGTTTTGGTATTCTTCAATCTCTTTTTTACTGTAGAAGGCTCCTAAATTGATGAGTTCAGGGGCACGTCCTGGGGCAGCGATATCTATGTGGATAACGGGTGAGATATTGGCCATGTTACCCTCCTCGAAGGCGTCAGGAGCAGGAATAGGGTCCTTGAACCAGTCAACCTTGGTGGGGAGGAAGTCTTTGGACTCAACTGTGAATTGGGTAGCTGTGCTAAAGGAGGATTCTTCTGGGATGAAATAAGAACGGTGGTGCATGTCATCCCAGGGATAATCCGGGGCAGTCAGGGCCTCAAGAACTTCCTCATCAGTACAGAAAGTTTGCATCGTCAAATCGATTGACGAGGGGATAGTGGTTGAAGAGATCATATAAATGGTATTAACCTCTCCTGAAGGGGAGGAGACCGGGGGGTAGATCTCCTCAATGGTGGGTGGTGCCGTCTCAAGATCCAGATTGTTCATCTCATAGAGAGCCGCTCTGTAATCTGGGATATCGGGACAATGATGGGAGTAATGCCCGTAAACACCGCATATGGCACAGGGGTGGTTAGTGGGTAGGGACTTGTCTTTAGGCTTAGGAGTGGGGTTTAGTTCGATAGTTGGGATGTTGGGGTCATCGTCGAGCATCTGCATGTGTTTTTGTAATGCTGGTAACTGTGGGCACTGGTGAGTCGCATGGCCCAACTCATCGCACAGCGAGCATTTAGGAGGAGCATGAAATACTGGAGGGTTTTTGACTATCTTGGGAGGTGGTACAGCAGTGTAAGGTTGTGGACCTCTTCCCCCAGTGGGTTTGGGAGTAGGAGGGAGAGTCGTGGAGGACGAAGGGGTAGAGACACCAGGAGGTGGCTGAGAGGTAGTAGCCATGGGTTGCACCGGTTGGAGGACGACATCTGGTGTCGACGGGCGAACGGGAGGCGAAAGATACCATACGGGTAATCCCAAAGTTAACCCAGGGAGACTAAGGGTAGCCATGACCGGGGCGCTTACTACTCCCGATGGAGGAACTAGGAAGGGGATCGTATGGATAGGTGTAACACCAATGTGGGTAGGTACCAATGGTGGTTTAGGCAGCAAGGGTGGTTGATTGTTAGGTGGTTGGTTATCGTGGGACAAGGTACATAAGTCAGACACTTCGGGCATAGATGACGGGGGAGGAATGGATTGAAAGGTGGAGGTCATCGGCACGTCTGAGTAGACCCCAGGCCCCGTAGAGGAAACAAACGAGGTGGTGGCACGAGAAACAGGTTGTTCAACCATGGGGAGAACATTTTCAGGTGCCGCGGGAGCACTGGGATCATAGTAGGTGAGCTGGTCAACCTTAACCACGCGTCCCTCATGGGGGAACATCATGGTGCGAAAGACGAAAGAGGCAACCGCCTGCATGGCATACATGTAGCTACGGCCAAGTAAAAGGTTATAATCCAATTGGGCATTGATTACCTCAATGTCAATGAGTACTGTTTTGCCACCTAATTGGACGGGGACATTGGCTAGGAGGCCTTGGGGCTGAGCCGAACGACCATCGTAGGCATGTAATGCAGTGGTGGACTGCTAGAGAGTGGGGGATCCCAACTTCTGCCACACGAATGTAGACCTTACGCATGTGGAGGCACCTTCATCGATGATGCATCGATGGATGACAAGATTCCGAATGGAAACAGAAACTTGGAATGCTAGGGTGGAAGGCAGGCGATGTTCAGACTGGTCTAAATCAAATGCCATCAAATTTGAATCATTTGTTCGATCCCCAGTAGAGTCGCCAAAACTGTAGCTAGGTTTTACCCCTAGCTTGTGCAAATGAGCACCTACTAAGGAGAATGGACTCCTTAGTAGCAGTTCAGTAAATGTAAATTATTAAGCTAAAACAAAGATATAAACTACTTTAAACATATGCATGAAACATAAACAAAAGATGTAAATAATGGCTTTTTGTATTGATATTACCTCCAATGTGGAGGTTGATGAAGCTCGTTGCAATGTCCAAGAGGGTTGCTCCAAGCTCCAATGTGCTTCTTCTCTTTCTCCAATGGTGGGAATGGGCCAAAAGTGGCTCTCAAGGTGAAAGTAGTTCAATGGTGAACTAGGGTTTCGAGAGAGATTTTGGCAGAGTAAGGGTATACTTGATTGTGGATATGAAATAAGGGATCTCCATCACCTATTTATAGTTTTTTGGTGGTGGAGTGCTGACCCATGGTTTTAGGAAACACATGGTTTAAGGCAGCTGTATAGGGTTTTTTCCTCATTTTCCTCATTATTTTATATTTTATATTCCCTTTTTAGGGGATTTTTGCTATTTTGGGAGGAAAAGGGGGTTTTTTAGCCTTTTTGAGGCTATTTTGATGGTTTTGTGGCCTTTTGGAGGCATTTTAGGCCTTTTGGAGGCTTTTTAAGGGGATTTTTTGGGATTTTAAGGGAAATATGGTAGGAAAATGGACAAATGAGCCATATAATGTGGTAGATGAGGTAGTGAGCACTTTTTGGGTGTTAACAGTGGGTCCCATTTCCTTCAATTGGATCACCCACCTCAGATGGGTATTCATGATGTGATCAATGTCAGTCAGCTCAAGTCATATGGTATGAGCATCCTCTCTTGGAGGAAGCAGTTTCAGTCATGCATCCATTTTTATTTCAGCTTCTTTTGCCTAAGGATACTCTCCTCTCTTGATGTCTGCTCCAGATCTACTTGAAAACGCAAAATTACCACTTTTATTGGTGGATTACAAAATTCACTTGACCCAACCAAAGCCAAGAGGCTTCCCTAGTGAGCATTTGAGCAATGGTTTCCCATCTAGAGCAGAAAGCTAGGTTGCATTCCTCTATGCAGGCACAAAATCGGGGATAAATTTGTCTTTTATGCATGACTAGGTCAAAAATATCACTCAAATTGTATTTTATGCATGGCTAGGTCAAATATCACTCGCATATGGGAGACTTGGTAACTCTCCACCAATTTTATAATTATTTCTAATGTACTTTTATATATATGTTTTTTTCCATGGAAAAAGAAACATTATATTGATATTTCAGAGCTTGAAATCAAATATATATTGACAATCCAAAAAGGACTCCAGCAATAAAAATTGGTTGAATAGTCTCAAGTCCAGTTTGCCTCATCTCTTGTAAAAAAGAATCATATACAAACTTCCTTATCCTTGTAATGTCAGAACTATAATGTTCTTATAGAAAATATTGACCTAAAATGGCCTTCTAAATATCAAAAAATACTTCAAAGTAAAACCATCCTCAATACTGGCTTATAATTAATATAGAACTAACTTTGCGATGGATAGGAATGTGCCTCCTCTGAAGGAATGTTCAATGAAAGTATCCTCTTTAGTGATAAAGCATCTTTAGATAAATTATCAGCTTGAAAGTTGAACTCAAAAAATATGAGAAAAAGGAGAGATTCTCAATTTTATTTTTCACCTCCTGAATTGGATGCAATATAGGTAAAAGAGCTAGATTATTTATGTTGAAATTATGTTCAACCCATTCAATTACCAACTTAGAATCCCCCAACACTTGAAATTGTTTGATCCCTTTGTTGATAGCATCCTTTAATAGAATCCAAAGAGCATAGAATCCTACCCTAATATTTATCCCTTCTCCAACTGCAAATCTAAGATGATAACATTGAGAAGTATTGATGAAGAGCATGGCTCCAGCACCACAAGGCATTGGAGCTCTTTGACAGGCTGCATTAAAAAAGCAGCATCAACATTTAAACTACCAAAAAAATGACCCACTATGCATTTGATCAATCACAGTCAATCAACAAGAGAAATGATAGGCAAAATCCACTCATAAAAGTGGGACCTGGGTAAATAAGGCACACCTGGGCTGACTAGTGGTGTTACAATTAAAGGAGACACAAGAAACATGATAAGCGTAATATTTTCTTAGAAACTCTTCATTTCTTAAGGGGATTGAAAAAACATAATACTTTATTTTGGCTGTCCATAGCTTCTAAAATGGTGACACAAAAATAAACTATAAAAGTGGATTTTTGAAAAATGTTCTACCAGCAAGAGAGATCAGAGAAGTACCACAGCCACCTAATGTAGTATGACAATATGTGGTTTCTAACAGACTGCACCATTAAAAAGCTCCTATTTGAAATTATTTTTGATAATCGAAGAAGTAGAAAGGAAGATGGAGGGACAACCCTTATAGTTTCCTGTGCTCAGTGATTTGGTTGACGAAATATCTGAAATGAGGTATAGCCACAAAGAAAACATACATAAATGAGTTTTGAGATCACAATTAATGAACTCTCAAGTAAGCGAATGATAAGAAATGTCCAATCTTGAAAAGATATTCATGTATGCTTGCTACCAAGCTCTTCCTTCACTTATAAATACACCAGTAGATATATTTGAAAGATACCTTAGGAAACCATCCCTAGAATCCTTAAAATCCAGAGCAGCAGAACATAACTTCACTATACCCGCAGCCTATTCTTGGCCTGCCCATAATAACTGTCTTTTGTGTCGAATATGCTCATGAAATTCAGGGGTAATTTCCATCCCTCTACTCGAATAGTTTGAGCCACCATGAGTATTGGGTCCTGCACAATCCCAATCCATGGTCCTCTCAATATGTTCCTTAGTGTAAATGGAAGATCTCTCACAATTTTGTAAACCTTATGTTTCCCTAGTGATAGATGACATTGCAGATTGAAGGTTTTCTAATAAATTTATTCTGTTAAGCCTTATAAAGATTGATATAAAATTTTCTTCATTTGCACAGCTCTATTGGAGGATAGTATTTTGCTCTAAATGAGAAAGTATATAATCATGCAGCTTCTCTAATGTGGAATCCTCAATGTTTTCTTTTTGAAGATCCTATGTGAGCTCTACCACTTGCATCTTCACTGCAGAAGCTATTGCTTTAGCAATTCTTGAAGTTTCATGTGCATTACTATATTCAACAAGTAGACCCTGAGCCCACTTTACAACATCAAGCTCTTTCTTTTCCATATTTGATTCCAATTCCCTTTGATACACCAAAATGTGCTTCCCTTTGATCCACCAAAATGTGCTTCAATGAGTCTCCCTCTTTCTGAAGGCACTCAAGGAGAACATTATCGAGCCATTAATTGAGATACTGATCTAAATAATTCTCAACTAGGATCTCAAGGTTCCTCTTTTGACTGCTAACCATCTGGTCAAAACCTAAGGCATGATCTACAGTTGATGCAACATTACGGATACATGAATCAAGACAAGCATCAATAATACCAACTTTCCACATAAATTATGTGTGGTCCTTTAAAATATTAGTGACCTTCCAGATTGATTCGAACCCAGAAAATCCAGAAGTGACAATCTCTGTCTAATCCACTAAACTCTTTTCAAGGAGGATTCATACCCAAAAGAAGGCAACTTCTTATCATAGGATTCCAGTTCAGAGAATGGCCTAGCAAAATTTGCAAGTAAAATTTGTCCCCTTGTAGGATGCATGTGTCCTTCTCGCTCAATGGTTACAAGAGACTCAAATCATTGCTCTTCTTCTACTAAAGCACCTCATGCACTCACCTCTTTCCTCACAAGCGCAGAAGCTTGAGCATCTTGCCAGTCCCTTGGTAGTGTTTTAACTTTCATATGTTCCCATGCATAGTCATTTTTGGCTGGACTATTAGTATGGGTAATGGTATTTCAAAGGAAAGTCAGATGTTTGTGTACAGAGGAATATAAAAAGGCATGTCACCATCTATGTGTTTAAACTAGGCCAATTTTTCAAATGGAAAAAATGTGCCACAGTCCTTGTCAAAATATTTTTGATAACATCTTCCACAATTTCCAACACTAAAAAGAAAGATCAGTTTGGTGGATGTAACAACCTTTAAAATGATTATGTGTTGCACAACTGGCAGGGTTAAATATCCCTTGGAATGTGAATAAAAACACCATACCAAGCTACCACAAATTGAACTGGACACTGCGATGTTTAGAGTTCTAGTTTCATGTAAATGTACATGATACAAATTTTGCGGCATTTTCAACATAATGTAATGCTTCGTATTTCTACATATAATTTGTGATATAGAAATAACCTTGAACTACAATCAATAGCCTCAAACATGGAAAACCACCTATAAGTAAAAATCATCACCTTAAAGGTAGCATCCATTATGTTTCTTGGAGTAGGCATTTTTATAAGAGTGATTGAAAATAGAGTCAATCCAGTTTTGCATAAGTCGTGCAACTATTCATCTATAAATTGAGCCACTTGCGTGGATGTTTGGCAAATAGTTGTGCCATTGGTTGGTCTCTTATCCTGTCCAATTTGTGACTGTAAAGAGGATTCCTGAGCAAGTTGATCAGGTGTTCCCTTGACTCCCTCCCATGAGACCCTGTGGAAACCTTAAAAGGGTTATATACTGGTAATAAGGGCTCTTAACTAAAAAATGGAATGGATAGAAACTATGAGCAAGTTGAGGCCGCTTACCTAGCAATCATGGAATTGAAAACCATTGATCCAATCATGTGCAATTAGATCCAGAAGAATTGAGCCATATAACAAAACCAAACTTAACAATTCACAAATGATTCTCTATCTGCATGCCAAGCCCTATGTATAGGTTAAACCCTAATTTTATTTCTGCCCGTTCAAGAGCTAGCTCTTTTTTCAGCACTATTAGCACCATTGGATTCATTTTCTCAGGCTCTTCCCCATAGTGGGATATGTTTCCAGTGTACAAGTACTTCACTTAGGAGCCATTTTTCCCACCATTTTCATACCACTAGTATGGGCACTCACGAACCCTATTTTATGAGTCATTTGCACAGTAAGATTGATTTTATCGATCACTTTTTTGTTGTGGTCTCAGTTTCATGTGTGCAAGTGTTTCATTTTGGATCCCTTTTCTCCATTCATTTAAACCAAAGCCCATCGCTACCTTTTCAGGTATACTTCTTCAAACTAGCATATATCCTCTCTCCCCTCTGCTTATACTGCATTCGCCTTGTTTGATTCACTTTCCATATGCCTTTAGGTTTCCCCCACTCTAGCAGGTAGCCTCACCCATTCAAGCTGCACGGTGCACTTGCTGGGCAATAATACTCCACCTCCATGGGTTGCATTGGTTTAGTACCCCATTGCATGTTGGCACCCATCCATGCTGCTTCTTCACCTTTAGGAATGGGAGTTCATTAGTCCATCATATCACAGAAAAGGCTTCATACTTTTATCTCATAAAGTTTTTGGCCCATTCCCCCAGACTCCCGAGTGGTTCATATTTTTTTTATTATGTTAATGCTTCGCTACATCATGTTGTTTTCTCATCTCATCCACGACATGTAGACCATCTTCATTTTTAATCCTCCATTCATTTATCCCTCCAACAATACCCATCCCTGATTGTTTCTTCCATTCTCTACAATTCCTTCCACACATGTAGGATCAAACTGCCTAGTTGCATTTTTGGCACTTGTCTCCTTGTTTGTAACATATCCAAATTATTTTACTCTGAATAAAAGACAAAAACAAAATGCATCCACAAAACATGACAAAAACCAAAATGAGGGAAGTATTAATACTCAGTTTGTTTCATCATCAACATCATCTCTATTTCATGGCAAAAGTGCTTGTAACCCTTGTCTGGAGCATATGCACTTAGTCACCCATGTCTACACATAATCGATTTGGTTTATTGCATATCCCCTATACCAGTTGACTCCATCGCTGTGATTGTTGAGATTTATTTGGTGATATTTCAATTCCTGTGCTGAGTGAATATGTGGCAAGAAACAATGTGAATCAGTCATCCCTGTGCACCTTTGCACTACCAAACAAGCCTATCTCTAAAACTGGGCCGAATTGGAGAGTTAAAAGACAATTCTGGGCATGAACAACAGTTGAACTAGCATTTGCAGCTACAAGAATTGCTAAAGGAGTTTTTAGATGGTGAAGATTGAGAATATAGAGGTTGTGGAAGCTGATGAATAGGGACAATGTGCATATAGGAAAAGAGAGTATTAATTAAAATAACCAAGGATAAATACAACGTAAAGTTTCTCAGGTGGCAGGGTGCAGTTTGTGTGAGGATTGAAGTCCTCATTGTAAGTTGAATCTTATATAGTATAGGTTGGTGCTTGTTAAATCTTAGTCATATCAACAAGTTGCGACTTGTTGGAGGAAGGTTGTATCCTAACCATTTGTAAGTTGAACCTTACATGAGGATAGGTGTCCTCTCAGGTGGAAGCTTGTAAATATGTGTAACAAAGTTTATTAAATGAAACAGTATTGAGTAGTTTTTCCTAGCTAGGGTTTTCAACTATAAAATCCTTCTCTTTTGCCATGTGCTAAATATGTTGAACACTAACTGCATATGTGTTTAATTATTTAAATTTATTTTATTTATTAGAACTCATTCATCCCCCCTCTCAATTCCACCAATTGGTATCAAAGGGGTTCCTTCATTGAGCAGGCTAATCCCTAGAAGAGAGATCTATGCAAATGGACAGACAAGAAGGGCTATCCACAAGCAAGCCACCTTTATTTGATGTGACCTAATATACCTTTCGTATTAAAGAATGAAATCTCACATACTATATTTAGGGTTTAACATCTGGAAATATATTGTGGATGGGTACACAAAACCCAACACTCCTGCTGATGCAATTGGAAAAAAGCTATGTGAAAACAATGAAAAATAATGAAATGTTATTATGTGTGCATTGACCAATTCAGTTTTCACAAAGTTCATGAATTGCAAGTTAGCTAAAAAAGTATGGGACAAACTAAATAATATATTTGAACGAGATGTCAAATTAATGAAGGCTATGATCCAAGTCTACAAAAGACAATTTGAGGGTCTCAAAATGGAAGAAGATGAGAATATAGCAGTCTATTTTCTTCAGATAGATGAGACTGTCAATACTATGAGAGGATTGGGAGAGATAATTAAGGAGTCAAGCATTGTGGATAAAGTGTTGAGAATGCTTCCCAAAATATGTGATGCCAAAGTGTCTACTATGAAAGAGAGAAAGGATTTTGACACCATTACTATGGATGAGTTGCATGAGATCTTAACTGCATATGAAATGAGAATAGAAATAGATCAGTCACCCAAAAAGGAGGAAACATTCAAGGCTTCCAAAAATAAAAGAAAGGAAAATTACGTCCTGAGTGAAGAGTGATCAGTACCTCCATTGAAGAGTTTGATGAGGAAGAAGCAAAATTCATAAAGAAGCTAAGAAAAGGTTCTAGCAAACACAAAGGTAACCTCCCATTCAAATGTTTCAATTGTGCTTCTTCCTAGTACTTCAAATTATCCAACTCAATGAAGGTACTTGTATTTATCAATCTAAGTACATTAGGGAAATGCTTAAGAAGTTTCAAATGGACGACTACAATCCAGTCAATACCCCTATGGTTACAATATGAAAACTTAGCAAATAAGATGATTCCAAGGAAGTAGACCAAACAATGTACAGATCGATGATATGTAGACTTGTAGTCTATTATATGTGACAACTTCTAGGCCTGATGTAATGCATATAGTGGGAGTAGTAGCTAGATTTCAATATGCACCTAGAGAAAATCATCTTCATGCACTAAATATAATTTTCAGGTATTTGAAGGGAACTTTGGATCATGGACTACGGTATCCCAAATGAAAATATTCCTCTCTGACATCATACTCTAATTTTGATTGGCCATGATGTGTGAATGATATGAGGAACACTATTTGATGTGCATTCTTCCTTGGAAACTATTTAGTTTCCTTGATAAGTAAGAAACAATCTTCCATCTCTCTATCCACTACTAAAGACAAATATATTGCATCTGCAGCATGCTGCACTCAGGTCATGTGGATGAAGTAGAAACTATAAGATATGCAACTCTTCTTCCAGGAGCCCATTTTGATACTATTTGATAACACAAGTGCTATCAACATTTCAAAGAATTTAGTACTACATTCAAAGTCTAAACAAATTCCTATTAAATACTACTCATTAAGAGAACAAGTTGTAAATCAAGTTATCAAATTGGAATATGTATCCAGGAAAGATCATAAGGTAGAAATTCTTATCAAGTCACTCCCTAGAGATACCTTTGAAAATATCAGGCAAATAATGGGAATTATCTCATTTTCCAATTAAATTGCACAAGTTCCAACAAGTTTTTGAGTAGAGAACATAAGTCATCATGAGTGTGTTAAACATTTTCTTTTATAAAAGAAAGGGGGAGTATATCTGACTAGTAAAGACTGAAGGTGTCAAGCTAGTAAAAGAAAGACACAGTACAACAAACTACAGTAGAATTAACTAGGGGAGATGCCAACTACAAAGTCATATCCTTAGGGTGATCTTCTCTCATAGTATTAAGACACATCCCATTATCATTATTGTCAAATTGGGAGAGTAGTGTGTATAGTAAAACATTTATCCCTACAACCCTAAACTACAACAAAGGTGGATACAATTCAGAAGACAATAGTTAGCTTGTATTCCTGATCACTTGTCCTTCTTCATTCATTTTTTTGAAGACCCAAGTGGTACCAAACTGCACCCTGCTACCTTAAAAACTTTACGTTGTATTTCTCCTTGGTTATTTTAATTAATACTCTCTTTTCCTATATCCACATTGTCTCTATTCATCAGCTTCCACAAAAATCCTTTAGCAATTCTTGTAGCTGCAAATGCTTGTTCAACTATTGTTTATGTCCTTTGAAGTATTTTACTACATATTTAAAAGGATAGTGCAATATCCATCTTTGTTACATGATTTTTTCTTAGCCATTAGTTAAAGTAGGGAATTTTGAGTATTATGGATTCTGATGCCTTTGATCATATAATTGGTTTACAATGTTAAGTATCTTACCTGCGTTGCAAATCATTTTGAGGAATTCTCCAGGTTTATGTCTTCAAGTCACTTACTCTTCCAAGGGACATCTTTTGAAGAATTCTTAGTTTCTTTATGTTTGTCTTAGTGTGATATTGTATGCATTTTGTTGCACTTTTTTCACAGCTTCAATTTCTACGAGCATGAAAGTCTTTTCATGTATGATATCTAGCACAAAGTTTTAACTTAAAAACAATTTATAGGTGCAGAAAGTCAAAGCTAGATATTAATGTTCTAACATGAAATGTTTTTCGTTCATGAGCAGGTTTGTTAGTCACTGAATTTGCAAACTTCTGGAACCCTTTTGTGCCACATGTTTGCTGTTGTGCTTTTCTCTGCAATGTTGGTCGTTCCGATAGGCTTTTAGAAATGGCAAGTCATCATGTCTTTACTCCCTTTCTTTAAAGATAGAGATAGTTAAGCTTTAAAATATAGATAGTGTTGAAGGCTAAAGATGTGGCATAAATCTTTAAAATTATATTTTGATAGAGTTTGAACATGCTTACAAATGTTCATACATTGATACTTTGTAGGTCAGAGAAATCAATATCTGGTTTAAGAAGAATTAATGTAGGTTTTTTTCATCATCACTTAGAAAATTTTATGTTTCTTCCAAAAAAGATCTGAAGTATGGGATCATGTGAAGTGCTCTACCTTTACAAATTATCACTTAGAAACTTTTGTGTTTCTTCCAAAAATGATCAGAAGTATGGGATCATGTGAAGTGCTCTGCCTTTACAAATTTATAATTTATAAAATTATTTGTTACACCAACTTTTCCGCTTTGCTTCTCCTTAAATTCATTTAGATTAGTTTTATTTTTGTACAAGTAGATTACTGTGTGATAGGTGACAACTATTGTGTTTTTTGTGGCATCTATGCTTAATGCTTCTAGAGCTGGATTAGTATCTTATACAAAGGTCTCCAGTTTTAGAGAAATGTTTTAGAACTAGAAACACATTGTGGGCCCTTACTCAAATTATCTTAGTTCCAAATGGGAAAGAGAGATCACTTATGTCATATGAAATTATGAATTAGAGCTGCTATGAGAAAGCAAAACAAGAGGTGAATTCGAAATGGGTTACTTTCCCATGAGGTAGTCACATCTAACTTAAAGGAAAATGCCATTCCCTAGGAATTAAATTGTTGATGCATGAGAGATTTCCATGTATGTGTTGTGTATAGGGTATCAATCTGATCTGGGAGAAGGACATAGCAATCAGTTTCTACGAGACGAGCATGTAATAGGGTATCAATCACAAAGACGTTTCTCTTCAAAGCAAGTTGTAGCAAGGTTTGAGATACATGTTTCAAGTCAAGGTTGCAAACCTGAAAGTTATTTGGTGTCTCTTGATATCTCAACTGAAGCACAAAAGAAAGAGGGACCCATTTCCATTTTAGAAATTTTCTACTGATATCCTCATGGATTATGTAGCAACTTACATGCAGTCCACCTTCTCAGGGGACTCAAATGTCACAATTTTTAAACCACTAACATTTTTTGATTGTAGGACCAAGCTACAAATGAACTTTTTATTGCATCTATTCATAGTAGTCATCTGTCATTATTCCAATTCCAAGTTGGCAACTTCCTTGGAATGGGTGAGTTTTGTGAATCGCTCTACCTACCTCGCGTACTAGCACAACCTTACTAGCGCGAATGAAACCATGTGTATGGAAAATATCCTAAGCTTACTATTTGGTAGTACGTTAATGGTAAGAAGATGGGTTTCCTTTGTCGTTTTCTTGCATTCCATGCATTAATTATATTACATGTAAGGTGAAATTTTTGTGTAAGGATGTGGGATATGCTGTGGATCCTTCCTGCCCTTTTCTAGAAATTTAGGTGCCTAGAATTATATGTATTTTGAAGCTCAATTATTTGTATTTTTTTCAATCGATGACACTACTCTTTGTAGTGCAATTATTGTTGTTATGTTTCTGCCAATCCATGACAAACTACTTATCTTGACTAAATATATATGCATCTGCAGAAGGTGTTGCTAATGCTGATCTAGTACTCCTAATAATGACAAGGCCAATGACTGGGAATACTCTGGCTTGGTTTGTGGCATGTGAGCATGATCAATGTGGCTGTGCAATTGCAAGTAAGTTGCATGCTTATGTATCATCTCAAACATGTTCAATTGAAAGTTGTTATTTGCCATAGTTTCATTCTTCAAAAACTTGTTTTTTGGCAAAAGTATTTCATTTAACAGGTAAAAGTAAATTATTTGTTCAGGTCATGTAAATGTAGCACTTCGACATCTAACAACTGAGACTGAAACATTACTTTTTGCAACACTAATACATGAGGTAAGCCATCTATATTTTTATTGACTAGTTTATGAGCCATTTGTTCTTGTTGAGCCAACTGATGATTAGGGATCATGACATACACCCAAAAATAGATTGCTTATTCACTATCCTGTTAAAATTAAATATTAGTCAACCCAGAGAAAAAAAAAAAAAAAAAAACAATGTATGGACAACTTGAAGTTGAGAAAAATATTAAAGTAACCGACAGTTCAAGTATTCACAATCTGGACAACTTGAAGTTGAGAAAAATATTAAAGTAACCGACAGTTCAAGTATTCACAATCTCATGATATGGCATTTATCATCTAGTTAAGGGATACAAACGTTTCGTCTTCTAGTTTATTCATATTGTCTATATTGAACAAAGCACATAATTTCTCATAGTGGAAGAGACAAACAAGGAAGATGATTTGTCTTGAATATTGGTCTTCCATGCACAAACTATTGAGCTCCTCAACTACATCAATATGTCATGTCTACAATAAGAATCACTGCACTATGTTATGAAATGCATATCACATGATTGAAATTTGTGTCTGCAAATTGTATGCAAAATTTTTCAGCATTTTTGTTGTTTTAGTAAGTAATCAAAAATTTTGGAATTATAGTTCTTATGCCTTGTGAGAATTGCAAAGAGTAGGTTGCTCTTGCATGATAATATGTAAATATTTGGGTACATTTGGATATCCTGTTACAACCATCTCTTGAACATTCTTATTGTATTTTCTTAGACTTAAAAATAATGCAATATGGGTGTTAATATTGCTCATATCCCTAATTATTAAAGGGTCCTAGGTCAATGGTAGAGCACCTATCTTACAAGCAGGAGGTTGGTGGTTCGATTCCTCCGTACCCTATTGATATTGCAATATTGGTATTTTTAATAAAATATATTTTATTCTGATTTATTATGGCTATAGAGGGGGTTTCAAACCGTCTTTGTATGTTTCTATGAGGGGGGTTCTAAGCCACTTTCATATGTCACTACGAGGGGGGTTCTAAGCCACCTTCATATGTCACTACAAGGGGGGTTCCATGTTAGGATATTTAGACACTTAGGAGTTAGTTAAGATCAACTTGTGTAATATATCCGTTAGGGATAGTGTGTTTCTTTATAATGCATTAGTATGCATTTGTAAATACTTAATCCGACGGTCACGATATGTTCCCGACATAGAGTGATCCAACGGCTCAACTTCTCTTAGATCAAACCTAACCTTGATCCGTGGCTTAGCACCCGATTGGTCCATGATCTCTATTTAAAGAGCAGGGAGGGTCATTGTTTAGTTGATCGATTATGAGAAGCTCATTTGTAACTTTCTTTCTTTGCGTAATAAATTGTCCCGTAGAAGCTTTTTGGGTGGGGTCGTGGAGTGTTTCCCTCAAGAGGGTGTAAACCACATCAAAACATTAGTGTGTTAATCTATGATCTGTTTGTTTGAAGTGGTTTCTCTTGGTGTTTGGTCCTTTGGTAGTACCCTGTGTACCCGAACATGGTATCAGAGCTTTTATGAAGTGCCACTTCCGGTTATGATCTAGATCTTGAACTGCTGTTGCCGAAACTCGAAAGGGTTTCTAGCTCTGGTATTTTTATGCATTTATGGGCTGTGGGAGGTGTTCCATTGCGTCCGGAGTGTTGTTTCTATTGGGAAATAGTTTTCGTTTGATCGAAAACGGTTCCCGGTTGCTCTAGAAACGCGTATTTCATCAGATCTGAAGGTATAATGTTATAGTGACGCATTTTTTTTATTTTCTGTTTTTAATAGAAAAAATATCATATTTTATCATTTTTTTTACTGTTAGATTTTTTTGGGTTCGGATTGTTGCTTTCTCGTCTGCGTATGCTCTTTGCTGTTGATGTATATGTAACTTCGGAATGTATTTCATCAGTATATTATATGTATATTTATTGTACCCTTATAAGAGATGTGTTATTCCTCTATAAGGAAGTGTCGTCATGTGGATTGACAAGTGTCGCAAGTGTGTGTACTTGCCGATGGGTTATTAGACCACCTTATGGGGTCGGCCCTAATTAATATATAATATAATGTGGATGTACTAAAGTAGACAAGTCGGCCCCAGTAGGTCACTGGGCAAAAAGGTGAGTATAAATAGAGATAGGAGATCTCTATTTTACTCACTCGGAAAAGTATCTATCTTTCTCTCTGGAAAGTGGCGCACTAGTGAGGAGGAGGAGGATCATCTGCTAGGAGACTATCTCTGTATTATTTGGTTGTATTTTGGTTGAGCCATTGCTCTCTCTATCTCTGAGGAAGTTGTGGGGTTTTTCACCTTAGGGTTTTCCCCACGGAAACTCTGTGTCTCTTGTCTCTATGCTTTTGATTCTTATGATGCTTGTGATGCTTGTCATATTATGATTGTCATGCATTGATATACTGTAGATGTTATTCTCTCAGCAAAGATCCTATAGTATTGTGATTTAATACTGAAAATTTAACATGGTATCAGAGCTTAACTGAGAAGAAGACATTTTGCAGTGACGGAAGCTTGTATTGCTTGTTTATTGGGTTTCTCTCCACAGATTTTTGAAATTCAGTATAGTAGATTGGATCTACTCATCAAGGCGCATCTTTCTGTCCAATCAGATTTCAGTTCCGAGCATTTTCAGTTTTGGCCCTAAAAATTAGGGTTTCCACAAAAATAGGAATTTCTGGAAACTGAAGGTACAGCTAGAAGCTCCTTGCAAAAATCGAAGGTTTGAGCTTTGGATCGAGATTTTTGGCTGGGTAGATCTCCGAGAAACTCAAACCCTAATTCAGGGCTCTCCCCAGTGAACCCGGGAGGACAAAAAGGCAATTTTGAAGGACAAGACTTTGCTGATCTCAAATTCTAGATGTACTAGGCTGATCAGCTCTCCAAGGCGCATCTCTCTATCCTTTCAGAATTTTGAAATTCACATTTTGAATTTTTAGGGTTTCTCTGACAAACCCTAATCCGGGACCAGATCCAGTTTTCAGCACTTCAAGTGGTAAGTTCTAAATCTTTTCTATTTCCATTTGAAGTACTCTTAAAGATGTCTCTTCACACCAAGCTTGAGGATAAGCTTGAAGGGGCTGATAACTTCCGAGCCTGGAAGTATAGGATTGGGCTAATCCTGGAAGAGAATGAGTTGGACTCATATGTGAAAGAAGACATCCCTATCCCAGAGGATGAAGAGGCCAAGGTATTGCACAAGAAGAACTTGGTCAAGGCAAAGAGAATCATTGCTGATTCTATCAAAGACCATCTCATATCCCATGTGTCTTCTCTCAAGACACCCAAAGAGATGTTTGAATCTTTGACCAAGCTATTTGAAGGAAAGAACATAAATCGGAAGATGACCCTGCGGAACCAATTGAAAGCAGTAAAGTTTCAGAATGGGGAAACCATTCAATCCTACTTTTCAAGGGTCTCTCAGATCAAGGAACAATTAGAAGCAGTAGATGAAATGGTGGAGAATGGTGAAGTGGTGATGACCACTCTAAATGGCCTACCCAGGTCATGGGATTCTTTTATTCAAGGAATTTGTGCAAGGAAGAAGTTGATCTCCTTCAGTAGACTTCGGGAAGAATGTTCTCAAGAAGAAGCTAGGCTTATAGCTCGTGAGGAAAAGATGGGAGGTGAAGATGAAGCTCTTGCAGCTCACACCAAAAGAAGCAAAACCAAGAAGGATCACCCTCACCCCAAAAGATTCCATCAAAAGAATAAGAAGGACCTAAGATGCTTCACATGCAATGAGAAGGGTCACTTTGCTTCAGATTGTCCCAAGAACAAAAGGGATAATAAGAACAACTCCAGTTCTTGCAAATCAAGTGGATTGGGTTAATCCTAGAAGAAGATGGATTGGTCACTTGCATAAGTGAAGAAGTTCCTGTTTCAGAGGGAGATGAGGCTAAGGCCTTACATAAGAAGATTACAAGTGATCTCGACAGGTATGACTCATCGAGGTATGTTTTGAGATTTGTTCATAATTAAGTTTATGGTATGCTTGTCTTCATATTATCACGGTTAGTACAATCTTGATTTTAGACTTGTCATATCACCTTAATAAAATTATGAATGCATGATAGAAGTCATTCATTTATTAGGAGTATGAAACTTATGTTTGTACTAACACATTGTGATGTTGTATGAGTTTTATGTTGTCTACTAACATGAAAGGTACACCAAGAAGACAAATCATGTTCTAGTTCAAGAACATATGATCATGAGGACAAAGATTCATCCATTGCCATGGATCTCATAGAAGATCCATCCTCGAGGTATGTATAACTTAGTTTTATAATGGTTAACTTATGAGACATGCAGGTTACTAGCACAAGTCACTAAAGAGAACCAGAAGACATTATGCGGGTATGTTAGACATAAATAGCTAGCATGCTAATCCAGGTATGTTTTTCCTATATCAAGCTAAAATCCTACCTTGTGTTAGGATCTTATACTGTTGTTGATAATAATTATTCATGAAGTCATAGGTTTGAATAATCATGGTTGGATGTATATTATTATAATTGATGATATGACTAACCAGAAGAATCATGAAAGTATAGGCTTGAATAATCACAGGTTTTATGCATTTTATATCTCTTATCTTGATTGATGATTCAACTAACCTGAAGAGTCATAGGCTTGAGTAATTACAGGTTTAGACATGTTATGTTTCTTATGATTTGACTAACCATAAGAATCCTTGAATGCTCATGCTTATTATTTCTGTTTGAAATGATCATGACTATACATGCTTGAGATTATTGTGTTTTAATAGTATACTAATGAATGTATGATTTTATATGAGATCACAAGGATAACACATTCATGATACTAATAAGCATGCATAGGGACCAAGGATGAATATGAGTTCAATAACAGGTAATCCAGGAAGCAAAGATCAAGAGGGAGCACACTCCAGTGGTTTCTGCAAGGGTGCAGATATTCAGAGGGAGTTGTCCATATCTCTACATTCCACAACAAGAAGGTTTAGAAGGACTCCAGCGGCTCCTGCAAGGAAGAAAAGACTCAGAGGGAGTCCACCCAACAAACAAACAAAGATAAGTATTTTAATTATCTTGCATATTTGTTTGCTTAAATAAAATTGTTCAATGATGTATATGCTCATGTTCCTAGACTTAGGATATGTATTGTGCATATTAGAATGATTGAATTAATGAACAATATACTACTAATATGCATGTGTTGGGTAAGTGGCCTATGGAACTGTACAACATTCCATTGCTACTTATCTAGAATGAAACCTCTTTGCTGACATGTTGGGAGTTGTGCACACTCTTAACAATGTTCTGGTAGAGATTGGAAGGCATCTAGAAAGTTACGGGATATGGATAAATGTTGTATTGAAGCATTGGCTAAGATAATTGCATGACTGCATGACTGTATGACATATTTCTTCATGTGTAAGAATTTGTTCTGAAAATTATGAGATGTTTCTAATCATGCAATTTAATCTGTTTTGTAGGAAAGACCGTATATCTTCACCTACAAAAGGACTACAACATTTGTTCCAGCAACAAAGATATCTATTGAAGATATTGAAATTCCCAGGATCTGGGATGAAGACATGGAATGCCATGATCCGTCGATCATGAAGAATGATGTTTGGGATGCGATCCCAAGAGCTAAAGGGAAGTCTGTTGTGACTTCCGAATAGAACTTTCAGATCAAGCATGTTGCAGATGGCAGCATAGAGAAATATAAAAGTGATGAAATAGAAGATACACCAGATGGATTCAAGACAGCTTTCTTGAATGATGTAGTTGAAGAAGAAGCAGCCACTTCGTTCTGAGACACATGATAGGAAATCATATATGTGCAGAACTTGGTATGGTGAAGATAGATTGATTGCCGACACGCAGCGGAAGCTTACTACCGAGTTCGAGATGAAGAACTTGGGGATGATGCACTATTTGTTTTTGGCGTGGAGATGTGGCAGAATGCAGGTGGGATCTTCCTTGGTCAAGGGAAGTACACAGTAGATATCCTGAAGAGATTTGGGATGATGGATTGCAAGGCCATGGCCACACCTATGGCATCAAATCTGAAGCTTCTATGTGATGCTTCATCTGAGCCGGTTGATGTCTCTTTGTATCATCAAATGATTGGGTCCTTGATGTACTTGACGAACACGAGACCAGACATTTGCTTTGATGTGAACACATTGAGCCAGTTCCTGACGGATCCGAGGAGTGTTCACCTGGTTGCTGTAAAGCATGTTCTGAGGTACCTGAAGGATACAGTGTATTATGGGCTCAGGTATGAGGAGAATCAAAAGTTTAACCTGCAGGGTTATGTTGATTCAGATTGGGATGGCAGTGCTGCAGATAGGAAGAGCACATCTGGGTGTTTCTTCAGTATGGGATCAGGTGTGATCTCTTGGTTTAGCAGGAAGCAGTCCTGCGTAGCACTGAGTACAGCTGAGGCAGAGTATGTTGCAGCCTGTTCAGCTAGTTGTGAGGTAGTATGGCTAAGGAAGCTACTGTCTGAGTTATTTGATCTCCCGTTGGAGGCTACTGGTATCTTCTGTGATAACCAGAGTTGTGTGAAGCTGTCCGAGAACCCAGTGTTTCATGACAGGTCGAAACACATAGATCAAATATCACTATATCAGGGATATGGTGCAGAGAGGAGCTGTGAAGCTCCTGTATGTTGCGACGGACGAGCAGATTGCAGATGTGCTGACGAAGCCACTAGCCAGGGTGAAGTTCGAGTACTTCAGAGAGAGGCTTGGCGTTATTCAGATCGAGGACACTTCGAGGAAGAAGTGACGGACACATTTGCTGAATCCATTCCAAGCATGTTGGAAGGAGGATCCTTCACATGGCTGTGGATGTAAGCGCTGGATGATGAGCATCAGGATGATGTTCTAGTTTCTGCTTGATATGATCAGTTGGATCATTTTATGTATGTTCGCATCATGTTGGATGCAGGATATGATCAGTTGGATCATTTTATGTATGTATGTACGCATCATGTTGGATGCAGGATATGATCAGTTGGATCATTTTATGTATGTATGTACGCATCACTTTGGATGCTGGATATGATCAGTTGGATCATGTGTATGTATTGTTTATGCATCATGTTGGATGCTTGGACCATGTATCTGTATATGTATCAGGTGGGTACATTGTATGATCAGGTGGATCATGTATGATGATATGTATCAGGTAGATACTTGGCATGCATCAGGTAGATGCATTGATGATCAGGAGGATCATGTATGATGATATGTATCAGGTAGATACTTGGTATGCATCAGGTAGATGCATTGATAATCAGGAGGATCATGTATGATGATATGTATCAGGTAGATACTTGGTATGCATCAGGTAGATGCATTGATGATCAGGAGGATCATGTATGATGATATGTATCATATATTTGTATCAGGTGGATACATTGATGATCAGGAGGATCATGTATGATACTTGGTATGCATCAGGAAGATGCATTGATGATCAGGTAGATCATGCAGCAGGATGTTGCAGTGATGATCAGGATGATCATAGATGACGAGCTTCAGGATGTTGCTCCAGACGACATGCAGCAGGATGTTGCAGTGATGATCAGGATGATCATAGATGACGAGCTTCAGGATGTTGCTCCAGATGACATGCAGCAGGATGTTGCATTGATGATCAGGACGATCATGGATGACGAGCTTCAGGATGTTGCTCCAGATGACTTGCAGCAGGACGTTGCAGTGATTATGATCAGGACGATCATGAGTACATCAGGATGATGTATGGTGAGTATCAGGTTGATACTCTGTGGCCGTGGATCAGGTTGTGCAGATGAGCATGTCTGGGAGATCCTATAGGTCGGAGTTGTGTACCCGTAACAGCCTGGGATGCTCTTTCGAGACATTGCTCTGGGAGGACATGTAATTCGTTGCCCTGGGAGATCTCAGGTTGGAGTTGTGTACCCGTAACATCCTGAGATGCTCTTGCGAGGTTTTGTCCTATGGCATGTAATTTGGGCCCTGGGAGATTTCAGGTCGGAGTTGTGTACCCGTAACATCCTGAGATGCTCTTGCGAGGTTTTGCCATGACCACATGTAATTTGTGCCCTAGGAGATCTCAGGTCGGAGTTGTGTACCCGTAACATCCTGAGATGCTCTTGCTAGGTTTTGTGGTGGACCACATGTAATTTGTGCCCTGGGAGATCTTAGGTCGGAGTTGTGTACCCGTAACATCCTAAGATGCTCTTTCGAGGTTTTGTGGTGGGGTCACATGTAATAGCGCCCTGGGAGATCCTACAGGTTGGAGTTGTGTACCCGTAATATCCTGGGATGCTCTTTCGAGGTTTTGTGACGCACGTAAAAGTCCTGAGGATTCCACAGTATGGCCAGTGATGATGAAGACCTGCAGGTGGTGGGCCTACATCCAGTATGAAAAAGGACTGGCTCTGTAGAACTTCCTATGACGAGTAGAGACAGAGATTGGACGAGATAGCAGCAGCAGTGACGATGACGATGACGATGCATCGATGATGATGATCCAGAGAAGAAGACTTGTCTAGCAAATCTGTGTCGAGAAATACCTTCCTTGTTAAGAGGGAGTGTTGATGTATATGTAACTTCGGAATGTATTTCATCAGTATATTATATGTATATTTATTGTACCCTTATAAGAGATGTGTTATTCCTCTATAAGGAAGTGTTGTCATGTGGATTGACAAGTGTCGCAAGTGTGTGTACTTGCCGATGGGTTATTAGACCACCTTATGGGGTCGGCCCTAATTAATATATAATATAATGTGGATGTACTAAAGTAGACAAGTCGGCCCCAGTAGGTCACTGGGCAAAAAGGTGAGTATAAATAGAGATAGGAGATCTCTATTTTACTCACTTGGAAAAGTATCTATCTTTCTCTCTGGAAAGTGGCGCACTAGTGAGGAGGAGGAGGATCATCTGCTAGGAGACTATCTCTGTATTATTTGGTTGTATTTTGGTTGAGCCATTGCTCTCTCTATCTCTGAGGAAGTTGTGGGGTTTTTCACCTTAGGGTTTTCCCCACGGAAACTCTGTGTCTCTTGTCTCTATGCTTTTGATTCTTATGATGCTTGTGATGCTTGTCATATTATGATTGTCATGCATTGATATACTGTAGATGTTATTCTCTCAGCAAAGATCCTATAGTATTGTGATTTAATACTGAAAATTTAACATTTGCCGTGCACCTTGAGCGATCTCGGCAAATCGGAAACAGAAAGGGAAAGGGTTTTTCTCGGCTGCGTATACTCTTTGCCATGCACCTTGCGCGATCTCGGCAAATCAGAAACAGAAAGAAAACGTATACTTTCTGGGAAAGCTAACAAGATCTAACTCCACAAGTGTGGAAAAGTTTTTTTATTTTGATTTATGGTGTGTTTTGCAAGAAAAAGGGCAAGCACGCAAACCGAGCAAGAAGAGTAAAAAAAAAAAAACTCTTCATCATTTCCATATTTTACATACCTTTTAATCTAGTTCACTTGGTTCAAAGTTGCTTTATTCCTTAATAGGTCTTGAGTTCAAGTCTTCGGAAGTTACTTTTAAAAGAAAAAGTGCATGCAATTTCTATTTTCAAGTTACTTTATTGTAAAAGTGCATCTCACTTAAATAATAAAAAATAAAAATACAAGTGAGTCACTTAAGTTTTTTATTGTTGCACTATTTAAAAGTAATATCATTGTAAAAGTGAAATCACTTATTTTACAAAAGTGGTTCACTTAAAGCAACTTTCTTGTAAAGTGATTGTCAAAAGGTTCATCTTGGGAAGAGGGGGGTTCTTTTTTTTGCTAGACATTCTCTAGCTGCCACGTCACTATTGGGGACATCTTCAACAGTTTCTTTGTTCAAGCATAACTTCATCATACAGAGTCAGTTTTCAGTGCCATTTTTTTTTAAACCGCCTATTTTTTCGAGCTCTTCACATCCAGGCTATTGGTTTCTGCTTTTACAACCACTAATTTACAAATATGGCCTCCCATTGTGATATTCTACTTAACAGTTCCAACTATTTCTCATGGAAATCTCGTATGGAGGATGTTCTACGAAGTAGGGGACTTTTTAGAATTACCTCAAGGAATGAAAAAGAACCCAGTGATGATGATAAGAAAATAAAATGGGCAAATAGATGTGATGAAGCTCGTGGATTGATTGGGATGTCAATCTCTACTGATTTGCGATTCCACATATCTGGAATTGATGAACCTAATGCTGCTTGGGACAAGTTGGAATCTGTGTTTGGTAAACACAATGAAATTCGAGGTCACCAACTCGAAAATGAGTTGATTTCTTTAAATCCAAGTGACTTTTCATGCATTCAAGATTATTGATCTAAGTACAAAACTCTTAAACTCTTATGTGCAGAATGTAAGATTGAGAGGGAAGACAAACAATGCATTTATCATATTCTTTCCAAACTTGGACCTACATATTCTGTTTTTGTATCTACATTTTACTCCATGAAAGCATCCTTGAATGCAGCTAGCTATCAAGAGCCTAGTCTTGAATCCTTTTGTGATTCCTTGATTAGAGAACAAGATAAACTCATTCATCTTGGAATAATCAACAATGCAGATACATCTAGGAAAGCCTTATTGTCCCAACAGAAAGAAAAGTCCAAGCCTCCCAAGAAACAAAATTTTTGCAATAATAAGTCAAACAAGGGTCCCAAACCCTCTCTGTCAGCTCCTTCTTTAAAAAATGACAAAGGATCCAAGCCAAAAGGAAAGAAGATTGAGCATCATTGCAACTATTGCGGGAAAGATAGTCATGATGAATCTAAGTGTTCTAAGAAGATGGCAGCCTTGAAAGCATCAATGAAGAAGCACCACATCAGCCTAGATTCGTCTTCAGAATCTGCCTCTCGTGGACATGCACTTTGTGCTTCTGGTTATTCTTATAATGCATCTTTTTCTTCTACTTCAAATGAATGACTCATTGATTCTGGAGCATCTTATCATATGGCTAAGGATCAAGCCATCTTTTATACTATGCATGAATGTAACACCAAACAAATATTTGTTGGTGATGATAGATCTCTAAGTGTTGTAGGAGTTGGAAAAGTTCCAGTAGATAATGGTCATTTTAGTGATGTACTATGTGTTCCAAGAATTTCCTGCAATTTGTTATCAGTCTATCAGATCACTCATTCTGGTGAAGGTAAAACTGTGACCTTTACACCTCACCAAGTTGTAATCAAGGATTTTAAAGATCCTCAACAGGTCCTAGCTACCGGAATTGTTGATGATATTACCAGGTTGTACAAGTTTAACAACTTTGGGTCATCACCTTTCCCTTCAGTTTTTGTTGCTCATAGTGATAACTTGAGCAAACTTTGGCATGAGCGATTTGGTCACTTAAATTATCGCTCATTGCAACAACTATGTAAAGAAAATATGGTGACACGTCTTCCAATGGTATCTTGTAGGAATGTTGTTTGCTCTGGTTGTGTACTTGAAAAACATTATCGGGACAGTTTTGACAAACGTGCCTCTTGGCACGCCTCGGTTCCCTTGGAGCTTGTGCATAGTGACTTGTGTGGTCCTCTTCCATCTGCTTCCTTTTCTAGTTTCAAATATTTCTTAACTTTCATTGATGATTACACTAGACACACTTGGGTTTATTTCCTAAAACTTAAGAGCAAAGTATTTAACATGTTCTTGGCCTACAAGGCTCTTGTGGAAAAACAATCTGGTCATCAAATTATTAAGTTAAGATCTGACAATGGAGGAGAATATGTTAACAATAAGTTCACTACTTTCTGCACTGAACAAGGCATCCAACAACAGCACACTGTTCCATATACACCACAACAAAATGGTGTAGTTGAGCGGAAGAACTGCACTTTAAAAGAAATGGCTAATTGTATGATCCAATCTAAGAGTCTAAGTCTCCAATTTTGGGTTGAAGCCATTAATTGTGCAAATTACATAGTTAATCGCACCCCCACTAAAGCATTACAACGTATAACACCAGAAGAAGCATGGAGTAAAATTAAACCTGATGTAAGTCACTTCCGTGTGTTTGGTAGTGAAGCATGGGATCACATTCCGGATGAAAAACGGAAAGCATTGCAGCCTAAAAGTGAAAAGTGCATATTTGTTGGATATTCTGAAGATGTTAAGGGTTATATACTTGTTCAACCACATTATCATGATATAATTATTATAAGAGATGTTAGATTTGATGAAAATCTCTTGGCCTGCGAGCCTAACTCGGCGATTGTGCCATCTTTGGCCTGTGAGCCTGATTCGGCGTTTGTGCCTTCTTCTTCTTCTTCTTCTTCCAACTTCCTTGACAGGTTTCCAACTCCAGTTTCTGATGATGACAGTGAGGATGAAAATCTGCCTCCGCCTGCTCATGTTCCTCCAGTTGCACCAGCACAAGTGCTTCCTCGGTGGGTCCGTTCAACATGTGAAGCAGCTGGTGATCTTTCCTATGATCCTATAGATCAATGTCGAACATGCTCTCAGTTTCAACGAGCCTCTTCTCTTTTGGCTCAAGTTTCCGAGAATCATGATCTAGAAACTTTGGCAGAAGCTTCAGGGAATCCAGATTGGGATGCAGCCATGGATGAAGAATATCGTTCCTTAATGGCGAACGATACTTGGGATCTTGTACCTCTTCCAAAAGGAAGAAAACTTGTCAAATGTAAATGGGTCTACAGAACTAAGTATGCATCAGATGGAAGTGTTGAAAGAATTAAGGCAAGGTTAGTTGCCAAAGGTTTTTTCCAAGTTGAAGGGATTGACTACAATGAAACCTCTGCTCCCATTGCAAAAATGAACTCCATCCGCCTTGTTCTTTCCCTTGCAGCCTTACACAACTGGTAAGCCCATCAAATGGATGTCAAGTCTGCCTTCTTACATGGTGATTTACAGGAGGAAATTTACAAGAAACAACCTCCTGGCTATGTTTAGAATAACTCTAGCCTTGCCTGCCGTCTTAAGAAATCCTTATATGGCCTTAAGCAAGCTCCTAGAGCTTGGTATGACAAAATGGATAACTTTCTCCTTGACACTGGTTTTTCTAGATGCCATCCTGACCCAATGTCTATACCAAGAAAGTAGGAAACCATCTCATCATACTTGTTCTATATGTTGATGACCTTATTCTTACTGGTAGTGACCCTAAGCTTATAACCCATGTGAAATCCAGTCTTAAACAAAATTTTGAAATGTTAGACTTAGGACATTTGCATTATTTTCTTGGTCTCCAAGTCCTGCAAACCAAAGAAGGAATCTTTCTTTCTCAGTCTAAGTATGCTTGTGACCTTCTTCGTCGCTTTCACATAGAAGATTGTACACCAGCCCCTTCTCCCTTCCATTCTAGAGTCAAACTTTCTGCCACTTGTACTTCACCTGAAGTCGATACCACCTTGTATCGTCAGCTTGTTGGTAGTCTCTTATACTTGACTCATTCCCGTCCTGACCTTTCCTTTGCCGTTGGTCGTGTTGCCCATTATATGCAAACACCTCATGAAAGTCACTGGAAAGTAGCTAAAAGAATACTTCGATATATTCGAGGTATAGTTCAGTTTGGGATTCATTACAGTACAGGGGGGAAACCTTTGTTGGTTGGTTTCACTAATTCAGATTGGGCCAGCGATCTTGATGATCGAAATCTACTGCAGGTTATGTTTTTAGTTTGGGATCTGGACCTATTACTTGGGATTGTAAGAAACAACAAGCTCTTGCTCTTTCTTCAGCAGAGGCAGAATATTGAGCAGCATTTAATGCCAGTCAAGAAGCTTTATGGCTTCGACAGATCCTTTCATAGTTTGGATTCAAGCAGCAGTACCCTACTCCACTTTGGTGCGACAATCAAAGTGCCATCAAGTTTGCCAAAGATCCAGTTCTACATCAACGCAACAAACACATTGAGCTACATATGCATTTCATTAGAAATCTTGTTCATGATCATGTTCTTGAAGTGCTCTTTTGCCCTACAGATGATCAAGTTTCAAACATCTTCACCAAGTCTCTTACAGAAGCAAAATTTTCTAAACTTCGATCTATGTTAGGAGTTCAGGAACTTGTCATTAAGGGGGGATAGGCTCTAATGCCTCCTTCCTTCTCCTAATAGTGTCAGTTTTGTAAATCCTTCAATCCTATCCCAAGTTGTTCTTAAGGGGGGATGTTAGGATATTTAGACACTTAGGAGTTAGTTAAGATCAATTTGTATAATATATCCGTTAGGGATAGTGTATTTCTTTAGAATGCATTAGTATGCATTTGTAAATACTTAATTCGATGGTCACGATATGTTCCCGACATAGAGTGATTCGATGGCTCAACTTCTCTTAGATCAAACCTAACCTTGATCCGTGGCTTAACACCCGATTGGTCCATGATCTCTATTTAAATAGCATGGAGGGTCATTGTTTAGTTGATTGATTATGAGAAGCTCATTTGTAACTTTCTTTCTTTGCATAATAAATTGTCCCGTAGAAGCTATTTGGCCGGGGCCGTGGAGTGTTTCCCTTAAGAGGGTTTAAACCACGTCAAAACATCGGTGTGTTAATCCGTGATATGTTTGTGTGAAGTGGTTGCTCTTGGTTTTCGGTCCTTTGGTAGTACCCTGTGTACCCGAACATTCCAAACCACCCCTATAGGAATCTACGAGGGGGGTTCCAAATCACCCCTATAGGACTCTACGAGGGGGGTTTTAAACTGCCTTTATAGGCCTCTATGAGGCGGGTTCAAAACCGCCCCTATAAGCCTCTACAAGGGGGGTTCTAAACTGCCCCTATAGGCCTCTAAAAGGGGGGTTCCAAACCACCCCTATAGGACTATGCGAGGGGGGTTCACAACATCCCCTATAGGCCTCTACAAGGGGGGTTTGAAATCGTCCATATAGTCCTCTACTAGGGGGGTTCCAAACCGCCCTTGTATATTTGTATGAGGTGGCTTATGAGTGGGGTTCACAACCGCCCTCGTAGGTCTCTATGAAGGGGTTCAAAACTGCCCCTGTAGGTCTCTATGAAGGGGTCTACAAGGGGGGTTTAAAACTGCCTCCATAGACCACTACGAGGGGGGTCACAAACTGCCCCAAAAGTCACTTTTAGGGGTGGTTCCAATCTCGTCAAAAACCACCCTTAAAGGGAAAAACTTTTAACATTAGTGCCTTTAGGGGTGGTTTTGCCAAAACTTCTCCCAAAGCAAAAACCCCTCCCGTAGGTCACTTTTGGGGGCAGAAGACAACCCCCGTAAAGGCCAAAAATGTAGTATTGAGATGTGTATAAATAGAGGAGGTGTGTTCCTCATTTAACACATTACACTCACTTGTGAATAACGCATAGGTGAGGGATAGGTCTGCTATGGAGGAGAAGGAGCTCATGTCTATGGTTTTCATATTTTTATTTGCTAGTCATCTATATTGAGGAAGCTTTGCTGGGTTTTCTACCCCATGAGGGTTTCCGAGGATAAATCTATGTCTCTTGTGTTTATGCTATGCTTGTTGTTCTTTCAATGATCCTATATATGCTATTATTGTGAAATGAAATGCAATGCTGATATTTTCTGTCTTAGCATATTAAATATTAACATGGTATCAGAGCCAAACTGAAGGAAGGAAATGTATGGCACTTACGACACCTGCTTCACTTGCGACAATTTGAAGGTTAGGGTTTTATATAGAAAAAACCAGTCATCGTGGCACTTTCGCAATAAATCCATTTTGGCGATGGTTCAGGATCTGAAACCTTTACAGGTTGTAGATAACATCACTAGTTACCTTGTGTCCAAAGGAAACTCTCAGATTCATTGTACGTTGTGAGTTATGATTTGTACAAGTTAGGGTTTCTGCCTCCTCCAGATCTCAGTCATAATCAGGTGACCTCGGAAAAAAGGTCATAACTTGGGATAGGAAGCTCCAAATGAAATTTCGTAAAATTTTATAGGAATAGAACGGATGGTATTTTCTCAGGTAACGTTTTAAGAGGCCGAATTTGAACCAATGACACGTAACATGCCATACAAGTTCGCTCTTCTGTTTTATCCCATAAACAGGTCACGTTGCGACACTTGGCATAACTCTCTCTCAGTGAATCGAATTGAGGTCAGACATAAGGTTTTGGAAAGAGGACAGGTCGGGATACCATAGGAATAATTTTCAGACCCTGTGGATTTGTAATTTTAGAAATGCACCAGAAACAATCAGGTACATATTTCTGTCCAAACATAATTCTTTCCGAGCACCTCCATTTTTGGATCGCCACTACTGTGAGAAATTAGGGTTTCAGAGAAAGTTGAAATTATTGGAATCGGAGACCACGGTTGGATGCTACTCATCAAAATTGAAATTTATAGACCAAGATCGAATTTTTTGGTTGGGTAGAAGGCCGAGCTTGATCAAACCCTAGTTTGGGATTTTGATTGGAAAGATGGAAAATTAGGGCTTCTGCAAAAGTTGGAATTTTTTAAGTCTGTGACCATGGCTGGAAGATCCTCAGAAAAATAAAAGCTTAGAGCTTTGGATCGAACATTTTGATTAGGAAGAAGGGTGGGCTTCACTAAACCCTAGTTTGGGATCATGTCTAGAAGATCCAAAAGTTTGAAAGGCAATTTTGAGGGGTCAAATTTTGGAGATTTCAAAATTGAAGTATGCTAGCTTGATCAAATCATCAAGGAACATCTTTCCATCCATTCAAGAGCTTGAAATTCAAAGTTTGAATATTTAGGGTTTCTCTAACAAACCCTAATCCAGCTCCAAATCCAGTTTCAACAAATCAAAGTGGATTGGGTCAAAAGAAATCCTAACAGGTATGACTTGAGGAGATACAGGTATGTGTTGAAATTTGTTCATGGTTAAGTTTATGATATGTTTGTCTTCATGTCATTGAGATTAGTACAATTATGATTTTTTGATAATGAATGCATGTGAATGATAGAAGGCATTCATTGATTAAGGTTATGAAACTTATGATTGTACTAATGCACTTGTGGTGTTGTATACGGATGAGTTGTCTGCTAACAAGATACATGTACATCAAGAAAGACAAATTAAGTTCTATAACCATGATGACATGAAGACAAAAGACACATCCATAATCACATAGAATCTCTACTTACGAGGTATGTATGACTTTTTTCTACTATGCTTAACCTATGAGATATGCAGGTTCTATCACAAGGTCTCTAAATCATTGAAGAGAACAAAGAAGATATTGTTTGGGTATGTTAAGACATAACCAAACTTGATAATCCAGTTATATTTTCCTATATCAAGTTAGAATCCTACTTTGTTAGGATCTTAGGTAAGTATACCTATGTATGAAATGATCATGACCATACATACTTAAGATTATCATGTTTTGATAGTATACTAATGAATGTATGATTGTGTATGAGATCATGAGGATGACACTAGTGCATAGTTGAGCATGCATAGTGGACCAGGATGAATAGAAGTTCAAAGACATATATAGATCAAGCAGGAGGAAATCACTCAACATAAAAGATAAGTATTTGAGTTGTTATTTGAATCTCTGAAATAGTAAATGATATTGCTTGTATGCATATTTGCATTCCTAGAATATATCATGCATAGTGTAAGCATTCATATAGCATTGAACAGTATACTACTAATATGCATATGATGGATAAGATTGGACAAACATTCCATTGTTGTTTATCTAGAATGAAACCTCTTTGCTGGCATGCTGAGAGCTATACACGCTCTTGACAGTATGTTCTGGTAGAGATGGAAGGCATCTAGATAGCCACTATATGCATACAGGATATGGAAAAGTGTTGTGCCAATATATTGGTCAAGATAGTTGCATGACTATGTGAATCATATCAGTATGCATACTATCATAATTTGATGATTATGAAGTATTACTAATCATGTGATTAACTTTGATTTGTAAAAAAGATCATGTGATATGATGATGAACACCGAACAAGTGATGGATGTTCAAACAAGAAGACTTACAAATCAAACATGCTATAGAAGGCTCATGGCTAGAAGATTCTCTTAGAAAGAGGAAGAGGATCATGACGAGATGTTTGTTCCAAGTGGCTTGATAAGACAATTCTCTCAATGGTGTAATTGAAGAAAGCTCTGTACGGGAACCCAGGATCGATAGTCATTTGATAAGATTAATGATCACCATGGGTGATGCAGATTTCAACCTTTGCTACAAGGTTGAAGATGGTGTCCATATACAAATGGCATTCTTCTCTTAGATGGATGCAAGAAGGAACTCACCACAAAGTTCGAATGATCTTGAGGCTCATATCAGTAGGCCCATCTGACGAGAGATGGCACAAATAGATATGCAGAATAACACTCACTGCAGAGTGTAGATGATGTTCAGTCACAGAAGGAGAAGCTGATAGCTTCTTGAAAAGCTTGGGCTTTACCAAAAGTAAAGTTGATCCTAACCTTTACCTTAAGGTTATGGATGATGAACTTGTCATACTATTACTGTATGTGGATGATCTCTTTCTGATAGGGAATGAGAAACAGATCATGGAAAGAAAGAAGCTAGCTACATAATTTGAGATGAAAGATCTCAAATTGATGTGGAAGTATGGAAAGGCCTAGAAGGAATCTTTCTCAACCAAGGAAAGTATGCTGTGGAAATCTTGAGAAGATTTGATATGTTGGAATGTACAACCATGACCACTCTCATGGGTTATGAATTCAAGCTGTTAGTTGATGAATCATCAGAGTTAGTGGATGTAACTCTGTATAGACAGATTATTGGGTCATTAATGTATCTGACGAATACCAGGCTAGATATATGCTTTGCGGTGAACACCTTGAGTCAGTATCTAGTGGAACCTAGACGAGTTCACCTGATAGTTGCGAAGCATGTGATGAGGTACCTGAAGGGTATGATAGACTTTTGTCTATATTATTTTGGAGATCATGACTTCAGATTGAATGGCTACACAGATGCGGACTGGGTAGGATGTGTATTAGACAGGAATAGCACATCGAGCGGATGTTATTGTCTTGGATTTGCCATGATCTCATGGTTTAGCAGGAAGCAGTCTAGTGTGGCTCTCAGCACAACCGAAGCAAAATATATAGCTGCTTGCTCTTCTAGTTGTGAAGAAATATGACTTTGAAAGCTGTTATTAGGATTGTTTGACTTAGAGATGGACCCCACTGTGATCTTGTGTGACAACCAGATTTGTATCAAGATGCCTGTGAATCTAGTGTTCCATGATAAGTCAAAGCACATAGATATCCAATATATTTATATATGGGATATGGTGTAGAAAGAAGCTATCAAGCTCGAGTACGAGAGCACTAATGAACAAGTTGCTGATGTATTGACCAAAACCTCTATCTCGAGCAAAGTTGGAGTATTTCCGAGACAAGCTTGGTGTAGTTCAGAAGGACCCTCCTCGAAAGGGGGAGTGATGTGGTAGCTGATGATAAGATTGCTTGCATCGACAAAAAGGTTGATGATGTGGATACATGTATTGATGATATCGACAATAAGGTTGATGATGTGGATACTTGTATTGGTGATACCGACGATGAGGTCGATGAGTGGTCCTTAGACTTGGTCTAAGTTGACAAGTGGATTGTATCATCCTTGGACACATGTCCTAAAAGAGATTTGTAGACATATCTCTTTGAGAAAGAAGTCCCTAGTGGACAAGAGGGATTGCATCATCCTTGGATTCGATCCCCTGAATTGATCCGTAGACATATGTCTCCGAGAAATAAGTCCTCAGTGGACAAGAGGGATTGCATCATCCTCAGATTCGATCCCCTAAATTGATCCGTAGACATATGTCTCCGAGAAAGAAGTCCTTAGTGGACAAGAGGGATTGCATCATCCCTGGACTTCGGTTCCCTGAATTGATCCGTAGACATATGTCGCCGAGAAAGAAGTCCCTAGTTGACAAGAGGGATTGCATCATCCCTGGACTTTGGTCTCCTGAATTGATCCGTAGACATATGTCTCCAAGAAAGAATTCCCTAGTGGACGAGAGGGATTGCATCATCCCTAGACTTCGGTCCCCTGGATTGATCCGTAGACACATGTCTCTGAGAAAGAAGTCCCTAGTGGACGAGAGGGATTGCATCATCCATGGACTTCGATCCCCTAAATAGACTAGTAGATGTCTGTCTCCGAAAATTGATGATAGGACTGCATCATCCCTGAACATTTAGTTCAAAATGTACGGGATAGGATTGCATCGTCCCTGAACATTTAGTTCAAAATGTACGTGATAAGACTGCATCGTCCTTGAACTTTTAGTTCAAAATGTACGTGATAAATCCTAGATTTGATATAGGTTACATCTGTCATGAAAAAGGGTTGGCTCTGTAGATGTGATACATCCAACATGAAAAAGGGCTGGATCTATAGATGTGATACATCCAGCATGAAAAAGGGCTGGCTCTATAGATGATGAAGACCTGCAGGTGGCAGGCCCACATCTAGTATGAAAAAGGACTAGCTCTGTGGTGGTAAATCCTAGATCTAATCTAGGTCACATCCAGTATGAAAAAGGACTGGCTCTATGGTGGTAAATCCTAGATCTGATCTAGGTCACATCCAGTATGAAAAAGGACTGGCACTGTGGTCGGTACTACATCATCCCTAGACATGGATTTTCCTTAAATGGATCAAGGATTGCATCGTCCCTAGACATGGATTTGTATTAAATGGATCACGGACTGTATCGTCCCTAGACATGGATTTGTCTTAAGTGGATCAAGGACTGCATCATCCCTAGACATGGATTTGTCTTAAAAGGATCAGGATTGATCATCCTGTAAGTAGATCTAGATTGCATCATCCATAGACATGAGAGGTGTCTTAAAGTGAGAGGGATTGATCATCCCGTAATTGGATCATGTGTATTGCAGGGCATGCTGCTATGATGTTGTAGATCGAGATGATCCAGATGCTGTAGATCGAGATGATCTAGATGTTGTAGATCGAGATGATCGAGATGCTATAGATCAGGATGATACAGATGTTGTAGATCAAGATGATCCAGATGCTATAGATCGAGATGAACCAGATGCTATAGATCGAGATGATCCAGATGCTGTTGATCGAGATGATCTAGATGACGATGCTAATGATCGTGTGACGACGATGCTATTGATCATGAGGATCCAGATGATGATATTACTGTACCTATTCAAGTGCTGCAAAAGATGAAGATTCAGTACTGAAGATGTTGATGCTCCAGTATTGAAGATGTTCCAGTAACTGCTTGAGTTACTTGATGATGAAATAAGAAAACTTCCAATGATTTATAGATGTATCATGTATGATGTTGATGAGTCCTTGCTCTTGCAGATTTTTTTATAATATCCTTCTCGTTAAGGGGGAGTGTTGAGACATTGTAACTTCTAAGAATATTATATTTATACTTTATTATTCCAGAGATGTTTAATTCCTCCGTGAAGACCTTATTGTATATCCAGAGATGTTTATTCCTCCGTCGGAATGTGGTAACTTGGGTTATTAAACTTCCCTAGTGGGGGTCAACCCTGTATGTGTTATGTGGGTCAAAGGGTTATTAGACCACCCTGGAGGGGTTGGCCCAATCAATTGTAATGGGGTGTTTAACCCTGTGGTTAAGTTGGGGCCGACCTAGTTAATATAAAAGACAAGTTGGAGATGTGTATAAATAGAGGAGGTGTGTTCCTCATTTAACACACTACACTCACTTGTGAATAGCGCATAGGTGAGGGAGAAGTCTTCTATGGAGGAGAAGGAACTCATGTCTATGGTTTGCATCTTTGTATTTGCTGGTCATCTATATTGAGGAAGCTTTGTTGGGTTTTTTACCCCATGAGGGTTTCCCAGGATAAATCTGTGTCTCTTGTGTTTATGCTGTGCTTGTTGTTCTTTCCGTGATCCTGTGTATGCTATTATTGTGAAATGAAATGCAATGCTGATATTTTTTGTCTTAAAATATTAAATATTAACACCTTCGATATTTGATGTTTTGAATTTGATGTCTGTAATCGTTGTCCTGAAAGGGTTAGTAGTTTTGAACTAGATTTGTGATATAATGCATGTTGTAACTTTAAGAGAAGATTGTATTAGAGGCAAGAAAATAATGCGAACAAAATTCTTATTTAAGCTATACACAATTTATGGGAAACATAAAAGAATTACTCACTGTTTCAGAATGGACATAAATACAATATTAAAACATACTACTCTAAATGTAGCGATCTAGGTGTATCTAAATAGATCTCTAGATTTATGAGTTTGCCGGGATGTCTAGCAAAGGAACCTGCTAGACATTTTACGGTCCCTATCTTTTAAGTTACGTAATCCTAGCCTACAAACAATGCTCTCTATTTGTTCCTATCAGCAAGTTGGTATTTAAACAATTTATAGGATGAAAGGAAAACAATGCCAAAGATGTTGGGGTAGTACCCTATATTACTTATCTAAGCTCTATTATAACTTAACTTGATAAGTTCACAATTCATACCTGATTACTTTGTGGCCTGCTCCCTTCCTGAAATAACCTGCACACTCAAACAACAATTAGTGTAAAGCCCTCTGAGCTTAGTTGACCTACTATGATGACTTTGGGGCTACCACGTTCCTCCCAACCTTGACCCTTGAACCATTCGGGTTCTATCTGGATCCCCCCGAGCTTGGTTCCAACATGCAATGAGAGGTAAAGGCCCTAGATCCACTTATGGTTCAGTTCTGAGAATTTTTGGGTAAGGCTGCTTTAGCTTCTTGGACTACCATAAGAGAATGATAATAACCAAGAATGATAGGTCATCCCCAAACCTTGGGATCTACCCTCTTTAAATAGGGAAATCTTGTATTAGGACTGTTGAAGTAATTAGTTTCTTTAAATTCAATATTTAATAATTTAAAAGATATTATTTAATTAATTAACTAGTCCTCTTGAACTAGGACTTTTCCAACTGTTTGACTAAAAGTCATTTTGATTTATGCTCTTAATAATATCAATAATTATACTAATAAGTATTCTTATATTAAATATATTTCACTTAACTTATTAATACATCATTTAAAATATTAAATACTGCATAAATCAGATATACTAATTATATCCCATAATTAAATAATAACACCTATTATTATTTAAAGCTCCTAATGATAAATAATAATAATAATAACTTGGAGGCCTTTAATCAAGTTAGTCATAAAAGACTACCGATAATTATCTTTTATTTAGTTATGTGTCATCACATGACACTGTTTTCTCTTTAACGTTTAGGGACACGGTCCACTTCTTTTGGACGGTCGTGGTCAGCTTGGTTAGGTACCTCTAGTCTCTCGCTTTGCATGTTGGATTCCCTCGTTTAACATGGTATATCCCACAGTAGGTGATGATGGATAGAAAGATGAATCATTTAGTCAATTAAATAAATGTGATAAAAGTGATCTTTAGATTCTTTCTGACTCAATACTTTGAAACTCTGTAACCCTGAGTGCTCTTCAGAGCCATTTAACTCAACACTCTCACATGGGCATTACTCTAGTGCAATTCCAGAGTCCCTGTTCAACACTAGTGCTAGAATGTGGTTGTGAGGCACATCTAGAATATTTAAGTTGCCTCGGATCCGATATTCGTTTATTAGGCTTGGAGTGCTCTAGGGCTTATTCCCTACACTCAATGTACATCAGGGCTTACTCCTAGTACATCATATTTCCTCTAGGTACATCAGGCCTTTTGCCCAGTACATAGGTAATCTGTGTGTTTCTGAGTCCATGCTCAACACACCATATAAGTCAATTATGTCATTCACATCACTGCACAGTATGTAAGAAAAGGTCATCTCAGTATATTAGGGTTTTGTACCCACATCAAAACATAATCAAAACATTGGGGCTTCCTTTCCTAGTATATAATCAAATAATGAAATTCAATCAAGGTCCATGCCCACTATGTCAGTCTACAAAAGAATAAATCATATGTACTAGAGATCATGCCCAATAATCAAAATAAATCATATGTACTAGGGCTATGGCCCAATATAACATCATAATATGGTCAGTCCAAAATTCGGGATATTACATCCCTCCCCGCTTAGAACAACACCGTCCTGGTGTTTCTAGGGACTAGTAATGAGGTCATGAAACAAGGAGGGGTATGCCTCTTTCGTGGCGGCCTCATTCTCCCAAGTAGCCTCATCTGATCCAAAGTTCCTCCATTGCACTTTCAACTGAGTAATGGTCCTCCTCCTAACCTAGACCTCTCTCTTGTCCAGAATGTGGAGTGCTTCTGGCGTGAACTCCCCTTCAGGCTCCACCTGTAATAAGGACCAATCAATAACATGTTTAGTATTGTATACATATTTCTTTAACAATGAAGCATGAAAAACATTATGAAATTTTATATGCGCTGGTAAGGCCAACTCATAAGCTATTGGGCCCTTCTTGGCCAGTATTTCAAAAGGTCCACAAAATCTTGGGGCTAGTTTCCCGCAACATCCCAAGCTGAATGAGATTTGTTTTGCTTTTATTTTTAGGAACATATGTTCACCAACTTGATAGTCCTTGTCTTTTCTTTTCTTGTCCGCATAAATCTTTTCGTGGTCTTGTGCTTTTTTTAAGTTTAGTTGTACCTTGGAGACTAGCTGTTCCAAGTCCTTTAATAGGTTGGGTCCTAACATAAGTCTGTCTACTAGACTCTCCCAAGTCACGGGAGTCCGACATTTCCTGTCGTAGAGTACTTCGAAAGGACTCATTTTGGCCGAGGTTTGATAATCGTTGTTGTATGCAAACTTTGCTAGGTGCAAATAATCTTCCCGCTTGGTGGGGTTATTCATGACATACATCCTCAACATGTCCTCAAGGATCTGGTTTACTCATTCTGTTTGTCTGTCGGTCTGGGGGTGGTACGCAATACTAAATTGTAACTGGGTTTCCAGACCGAAGAATAATGCTCTCCAGAATTTGGTAGTGAACTTCGTGTCTGGATCGGAAATGATTGTTTTGGGTATCCCGTGCAATCGAAAGATCTCCGTTAAGAATATTTCCGCAATGTGAATTGCTTTGTAGGTAGATTTCACCAGTATAAAGTGGACTGCTTTAGATAGCTTGTCTACCACTACAAAGATGGAGTCGTTCATTTTCTTACTCTTGGGTAAGCCTGTAATGAACTCCATACTTATTACATCCCATTTCCATTCTGGAATGGGTAAAGGCTGAAGTAATCCAAAGGGGTGTTGGTCTTCTGCTTTGACCAATTGGCACTCCTGACATTTCACAATGAACATTGCGATGCCAGCTTTCAGCTTAGGCCAAAAGTAGTGTTTCTTTATGGTCGATATCATCTTTTGATATTTGGGGTGCCCTGAATAGGGTTTCTGGTGAAATTCGGTGAGAATGTTTGATCTAATGTCTCCACTCTCTGGGATGTAAAGTCAGTCTTTAGACCACAATAGTCCCGATTCGTCTATCCTATATTCTTTTTGCTGTTGGAAAAGTCTGGCTTCCTAGATCTTTGCAAGGATTTCCGTATAATAACGGTCATTTTTACATGTCGTTTGAATTCTGTATTGTAAGTCGGAGTCATTTTGGCTTACCGTGACCTCGTAAAGCATATGTGCTTGACGGCTTAAGGCATCCACAATCTTGTTTTCCTTGCATTTTATATGCTTTAGTTCGAAATGGTACTCACTAAGGAAGGCTAGCCACCTAGCCTGCTTTGCATTTAGGTCGGGTTGGTCAAAAAGGTATTTCAATCTCATGTTATTAGTCATCACTAGGAATTTCTTTCCCATGAGATAATGTCGCCACATCTTTAGAGCATGGATGATGGCGGCTATTTCGAGGTCATGAGTAGGGTAGTTCTGCTCATGCTCTTTTAGTTTCCTTTATTCGTAGCATATGGAAAAATTTTCTTGCATAAGGACTCCCCCGAGTCCTTCCTTGCTTGCATTCGTGCAAGCGATGAAGTCCCCATTGGAATCGGAAATACACAGAATCGGTGCACTAATCAGTAGTTTTTTCAGCTTTTGAAAGCTCTCTTCGTACTTATCCATACAGATAAACTTGTTTTCCTTTTTTTGTAAGGCGGTCATGGGACATGTGATCCATGAAAAGTTCTCAATGAACTTTCGGTAGCAGCCGGTTAATCCTAAGAACGACCTTATGTCGAATACGCAAGTAGGTGTGGGACATTCTTCAATAGCTTTGACCTTTTCGGGGTCGACAGGTATTCCCTTCTTGGAAATGATATGTCCTAAGTATTGAATCTGAGGTCTGTAGAAATTGCACTTACTAAACTTGGTGTAAATCTCGTGTTCTCCTAGTATCTGCAAAACAATTCGGATGTGCTCCTCATGTTCTATCTCATTCTTGGAGTAGATCAGAATGTCATCAATAAAGACTAGAACGAATTTATCGAGGTATTTACTAAAGATACTGTTCATCATGCACATAAAGTTGGCTGGTGCATTCGCCAACCCAAAGGGCATCACTACGAACTCGTAGTGGCTGTAATGGGTTCAAAATGCGGTTTTGTTGACATCCTCATCACGGATCTTCACTTGATGGTATTCGGATCGTAAGTCGATCTTTGAGAAAATCTTTGCCCCTCTGACTTGGTCAAACAAGTCGTCGATCCTAGGGAGTGGGTAGTGGTTCTTAATGGTCATCTTATTGAGTTGGCAGTAATCGATGCACATCCGCATTGTGTCATATTTCTTCTTGACGAAGAGTACCGGTGCACCCCAAGGGGACACACTAGGTCGGATGTACCCTTTGTCAATTAGTTCTTGTAACTGAAGTTTGAGCTCCACCATTTCTGGTGTGCTCATGCGGTACGAGGCTTTAGAAGATGGTAGTGACCCAGGTGTCAGTTTGATAGAAAAATCTAAGTCTCGTTTAGGCGGTAATCTTGGTTCTTCTTCGGGAAATACACCCTTGAATTCTACGAGGACTAGAAAGTCTTCGATCTTCTATTCCCCATCAGTTTCTATGTTTTGGATATTGACGACAAAGAGTTTGCATCCCTTTCTAATACATTTCTTTGCTTCTAAGGCGTAGATCTGTCTTACCGACACTTTCTTAGGGATACCCTGAATTGTCTTCTGAATCCCTTGGTTATCCCTGCAAAGTAAGGATTTGTTTAAGTAGTCTAGGAGGACCTGGTGTTCTTCCAACCAATCCATGCCGGTGAGTACGTAATACGACCCTAGGGGTAGAATGTTTAAATCTAACATAGTTTGTGAGGTTCTTGGTTCAACTTACAAGTGTCCACTAACTTAGGGCAGATATAACTTCAGCAAGAGCCGGGATCTATTAAAACTGAAACTGTAGTGTTAGAGATCTTACCCTCTAATTCCACCATGGTGGCTTGGTGATCTGCCTATCGACTGTCAACAGCGGCATAAATCCTTGGTTTGTTTTCCATGTCTCCTACGGTAGTCTCTGTTTGGATGTTTTGCAAAACTCCATCCGTTTTGTTGGGGCAGTCTCTGTAGTAGTGGGGCCCTTGGTATTTCCAGCAAGAAATGGTTGGTGGGATAGTTTTGGTCCCTTTGTTGAATGTTGGCCTGTTGACAGGTGGTGGGGGTGCACTTGGTCGTGCTTGGGGTTGGTTGAAGCCTCTAATGGGAAAAAAATTGTTGTTATGTTTTCGATAAGGTGGGGGTCTAAAACCTGGTCTGCGGTTGTCTGAGAAGGTTTTGAACCTATCTCTATTTCTATTGATGTTGTCATTCCTTGGCTTTTCGTGTTCATAACACAGCCTTGATTTATGTAAGGTTATATCAAGGGTTTCGGGCATGTCAAACTCTATCTTTCTCTAAAGTTTGGTGGAATCCCTCCCAAGAACTGTTGAATCTTTACCTTCCCATCTTTAATATAAGGCACATAGTGCAGCAAGTCTAAGAATCGGTTTATGAATGCTTCCAAAGTTAGGGATCCCATTTTTAACTCATGAAATTGCTTTATTTTCTTGTCGAAGAATCTTTTAGACATATACTTGTCTTGGAATATTCTACTGAAGGTATCCCAGGTTGTGTCTCTCAGCTCTTGTCCTTTGGTGTGTTTCAAGTCCCGCCACCATCTGGCAACTTTACCATTTAGGTTGTTTATGGCTAGTCAGGCTTGCATTTCACTGGAGTAATTTTGAACTTTGAATTATTTATTCATCCCTAGCAGCCACTCCTCAAACTTCACCCCAGAGTTAATCTCTCTGTCATATGTTGGGGCTCTTATCTTTCGAAATTCCGCTTGCAGAATGTCGTCACTTTTTCTCATTTTCTTGCAAGGAGGTGGTGAACCTTTATCGTTGGAAGAGCTCTTACCGCCCTCTTCCATTGATTCCGGTATGTGCTCTCCCTGCTCTTCTCCTTTAGGGCTGGCATTCCTTTTTGTGTGACTATTTCCCTTCTTGGGGGTGTTGACTGAGAGTGTGGGTTGTCCGAGAGGTTTGGCTTTTGTTAAGGTCTGAAGCAGTGCCTCATTTATGGCCTGTCGTTCTCTTCTTTCCTGCATGTTTTCATCTTGGAAGCTTCGGAACTCTTCCTACAGGTTTTGCATAGACTATCTCCAATCTGAGTTTAATTCGACCACCACCTCTTGCTCTCGGGGTGGTGAATCCAGATTCCCATGAATGCTGCTGCCCTATTCTGCATTCATTTTTCAGACAGTGTTTGTACCTGAAATGTTATATAAGTATAGAGAACAAGAAATTATGTTAGTTTATTCATAAAACAAAATAAAATGTAAATATATGTTTATGTTTATTGTGTATCTGCAGCGGATTTTTGTAATGAGCCCAATAGGTCACTTAGTTTTTTAATTGGGCTCTGATACCACTTGTAATGTCCCTTAAAAATAACAAAAATTTTATAAAAAATTTCGATACTAGCTTAAACTGATAAAGAGATATGATGAATACTAACTTCGTAACTGAAAAGTACTTATTGTACCGATATTTAATTCTCACTCTTTGGAATGTCTTAGCTTCAAATATCATGGTTTGCTGATTATATGGTTCTACAACTTTGCGGAAGTATTTCTAAAATGTTTTAGATGTATAAACCGTCGCATGTGTACCAATTTGTGAATGCTATAAAAATGAATCTCCTTCTTACGGTTGTAAAGGTTTGAATGCATATGTATTAAAGTTTCACTGGTAATTCAGGTGACTTGGATCCTTTATTGGTGGTGATTGATGCTCATGATGAGATACTTGGTCATTTGAAATGGCAAGGTACCCTGACAGGGCTCCTGAGAGGTAGGGGTAAGAATTGGAGACTCCGGACTTACTTAGCATTATTGCTAACGCATCTATTTGTTTTGGTTTTGCAGGTGTACTTATGAGGCATCTATCGAGAATGCCTATTCCACCCTTCTAGCCTTTATTTTAAGTATCAAGTGAGATAGCTTGAAGTTGATACTTTTATTCTAGTCTCATTGGGGGTTGCGATACTTGTGAAACATCACTACTTGTTTGACCTTGTAATTATTTAATGTCACTATGAAGAGTTTGGGGTCATTGTAATGTTTGATTGTGATCTACAATGTTGTGAAATTGAATGTTCCTAATACTATAGAGTATTGGGTCACTCTTGAATTAATGGTAGTTGGTAGTGGCATTGAATGCATCTCTGCGAATGCACATGGCCACGCTGCCAGCTGTGAGGGGGTTTTACCCTAGGGTTCTACACCAACGAAGAGAATTTTCGTGGTTCGCTTCTCTTGTCTGTTGTGGATGCGATGAGGGTTTCTCTGCTGACCTGAGCTATGGCTCATGGTCAGCATTCCATTGGGAAAAATAACGATGGCAATTGCAATTTTGAAGGTAATTCCTCTCAGGTTTAAGTTCTACATTCCTGCTCTTGCATAGTAGATGTTTTGTGATACAAAATTTAGAGTCCTGACTTGTATGTCGTTATTGGAATGCAGGTGTTGATGGGCATTTCTCTTCTGCGTGATCATTACACAATAGTGATGATATTGGACAATGGTAAGTCCATAATTTGCCAACTCTTAGATCCTCCTTTCGACCATGTGGGGATCACTGTTGATGTATGATTACTGGGAACTGGTGAACTTATTTGAGTTCAATGTGACAAGTTTTGAATCCCTGGAAGTCGTGTTTTTGGCTGGACTATGGTCTGAATGTATCTATTGTCATTTTGCAAACCCTAGAGGTTATTAGTGTGGGGTTTGGCTATCCGGACCTGTGTTTAACTTGGTTGAACTCTCGTTATTTGGCAATAATACCCAAGGATGAACTAGGGTTTGTATTACAGTTTATGTGTTCGAAATGTATTTGTATGGGTCCTGAGATGCCCTACTGTGTATTGTTTATGAGGGTTTGATACCCTATCCAAATCTCTACGTTTATTTAATTCGTATGGATATGGGGTTCTTGTACAGTCGTAACAATATCTGCATTTTCTATTTGGAAATGAACTTGTATTTAACCCTGTGAAGGGAATGTATATATATTTCTACGTTTTTATGTTATTATTGTTCCACTCTGTGGTCTACTCGATTTGATGGCTTTGTGTTTTTAAATGTAAAAGAGTAGAGTTATGCTTGTTGGAAAAGAATGATGGAATGGAGGGAAAGCATAACCTTATAATTGCTTTTCTATAAATCTGAAGAGCCCTGGGTTCTTACTTCTACGTTTTCTGTTTATTCGATAGAAAGACAAAAGGATCTTTAATGAGAGTAGTGGGAACCGATCCCTATATCAATATTTTGTTGATTTGTATGTAGTATCATGTATCATTTGTTGTAGGATGAGATGGGATTGGGGAATCGATCCCTGTACCATCGTTTGTTAATTTCTTTATATAATGTCATGTAGAGTTTTCCTGATGAACATGGTACATCCCTTCTATATTTTAAATAGGAATCGTGACCCTAGCTATTGTTTTGATTGACCCTTGAGGGGGTAATGGATTACTGAAGAATCGTTTATTCATGTGGCATCTTGCAAGATGGTAGAGCCTCGGATGGGGTTTGATCTCCCGACCCGTGGAAATGGTGTGTTAGCAATTTAAATGTTCTTGATTGTTTGATTTCTAAAATGCAGAATGTTGAGTTTCCTTTTCATAGTTTAGGTTGTAAGAATGAAAAGATTTGATACTAGGTTGATAAATCGTGATTCTTGGAAGGTGCGTTTAAATCCTTTGATGAGTTGATTGTATTGTTTGTTGTACGTACCTTCGTTATCTGATGTTTTGAATTTGATGTCTATAATCGTTGTCCTGAAAGGGTTAGTAGTTTCGAACTAGATTTGTGATGTAATGCATGTTGTAACTTTAAGAGAAGACTATAGTAGAGGCAAGAAAATAATGCGAACATAATTCTTATTTCAGCTATACACAGATTATGGGAAACATAAAAGAATTACTCACTATTTCAGAATGGACATAAATACAATGTTAAAACATACTATGAATGTAGCGATCTAGGTGTATCTAAACATATCTCTAGATTTATGAGTTTTCCAGGATGTCTAGCAAAGGAACCTGCTAGACATTCTATGGTCCCTTGCTTTTAAGTTACATAATCCTAGCCTACAAACAATGCTCTCTGTTTGTTCCTATCAGCAAGTTGGTATTTAAACGATTTATAGGATGAAAGGAAAACAATGCCAAAGATGTTGGGGTAGCACCCTGTATTACTTATCTAAGATCTATTATAACTTAACTTGAGAAGTTCACAATTCATACCTGATTTCTTTGTGGCCTGCTCCCTTCCTGAAATAACCTGCACACTCAAACAATAATTAGTGTAAAGCCATCTGAGCTTAGCTGACCTGTTATGATGACTTTGGGGCTACCATGTTCCTCGCAACCTTGACCCTTGAACCGTTCTGGTTCTATCTGGATCCCCCCGAGCTTGGTTCCAACATGCAATGAGAGGTAGAGGCCCTAGATCCACTTCTGGTTGAGTTCTGAGAATTTTTGGGTAAGGCTGCTTCAGCTTCTTGGAGCAGAATAGTTTTCTTGGACTACCATAAGAGAATGATAATAACCAAGAATGATAGGTGATCCCCAAAACTTGGGATCTGCCCTCTTTAAATAGGGAAATCTTGTATTAGGACTTTTGAAGTAATTAGTTTCTTTAAATTCAATATTTAATAATTTAAAAGATATTATTTAATTAATGAACTTGTCCTCTTGAACTAGGACTTTTCCAACTGTTTGACTAAAAGTAATTTTGATTTATGCTCTTAATAATAACAATAATTATACGAATAATTATTCTTATATTAAATATATTTCACTTAACTTATTAATACATCATTTAAAATATTAAATACTATATAACTAAGATATACTAATTATATTCCATAATTAAATAATAACACCTATTATTATTTAAAGCTCCTAATAATAAATAATAATAATAATAACTTGGAGGCCTTTAATTAGGTTAGTCATAAAAGACTACTAGTAATTATCTTTTATTTAGTTATGTGTCATCACATGACACTCATTTCTCTTTAACTTTTAGGGACACGGTCTGCTTCTTTTGGACGGTCGTGGTCAGCTTGGTTAGGTGCCTCTAGTCTCTCTCTTTGCATGTTGGATTCCCTCGTTTAACATGGTAGCTCCTACAGTAGGTGATGATGGATAGAAAGATGAATCATTTAGTCAATTAAATAAATTTGATAAAAGTGCTCTTTAGAGTCTTTCTGACTCAACACTTTGAAACTTCGTAACCCCGAGTGCTCTTCAGAGCTATTTAACTCAACACTCTCACATGGGCGTTAATCTAGTGCAATTCCAGAGTCCATGCTCAACACTAGTGCTAGAATGTGGTTGTGAGGCACATCTAGAATATTTAAGTTGCCTCTGATCCGGTATCCGTTTATCAAGCTTAGAGTGCTCCAGGGCTTATTCCCTACACTCAATGTACATCAGGGCTTACTCCCAGTACATCATATTTCCTCTAGGTACATCAAGGCTTTTTCCCAATATGTAGGTAATTTGTGTGCTTCTGAGTCCACGCTCAACACACCATATAAGTCAATTATGTCATTCACATCACGGCACAATATGTAAGAAAAGGTCATCTCAGTATATTAGGGTTTTGTACCCAAATCAAAACATAATCAGAACATTAGGGCTTCCTTGCCCAGTATATAATCAAATAAAGAAATTCAATCAGGGTCCATGACCAATATGTCAGTCTACAAAAGAATAAATCATATGTACTAGGGCTCATGCCCAATTATCAAAATAAATCATATGTGTTGGGGCCGTGGCCCAATATAACATCATAAAATAGTCAATCCAAAATTCGGGATATTACACTCTTAAATAAGTATGGGCCCTTAAAATTATCCCTGCCCAGAGGAATAACTAGTCCATTCAACACATATCAACACATTAAGACACATCTATCCATTTCAAATACCATTCAATTTAAAAGCATGTTCAATGCATAACAATTCCAATACATATCAAATACACACAATATGCAATCACTATCCAGTGTAATGCATATCCGATTCAATGCAACACATATCCAATACACTCACTATTTAATTCAATGTATTTATTTATATTCCAACAAACACATGGTTATCAACAAACCTATATATACTATTCAAGAAGATAAATACAACATGTATCTTTAAGAAATAATTTCTGATTAATCACATGAAATACTCCGAGGGTACATGAAATAGATTCCATGAAATCACAACACAAAATAAATTCCTTCTTAGTCCATTTCATTCTACTTCAACTATGATACCTAAAGTACATCCAAGGTACATGAAATCAAACACTTGGAATGCATATACCATAAACACATTCAATTTCCATTTAAATCATGCATTATGCACATACTCTAGGTTCCTTTAAATGCATGAAAGATTCATGAATTGCATCATATACATACTCTACCCAGATACACGAGATGGATTAAACATGCTTTCTAATCAACCAAACACATGTAATGCACTAGGTGTACACTCTATCAACCATACACAAGAAATGCATCAAAGTACATCAAGCAATATCATGAAGTGCATCAATTATACCAACCAAAGTCATCAAGTGCTTCAAGTATACCAACCAAATTATGAAGTGCATCAAGTATACCAACCAAAGTCATGAAGTGCATCAAGTATACCAAACAAAGTCATGAAGTGAGTGCAGTATACCAACCAAGGTCATGAATTCATCAAGTATACCAACCAAGGTCATGAAGTGCATCAAGTATAACAACCAAGTCCATGAGGTGCATCAAGTATACCAACCAAGTCCATGAGGTGCATCAAGTATACCAACCAAAGTCATCAAGTGCTTTAAGTATACCAACTAAGTCATGAAGTACATCAAGTATACCAGCCAAAGTCATGAAGTGCATCAAGTATACCAACCAAATTCATGAAGTGAATTAGGTATACCAACCAAAGTCATGAAGTTCATAAAGTATACCAACCAAAGTCATGAAGTGCATCAAGTATACTGACCAAGTTCATGAAGTGCATCAAGTTCCTCACCCAAACTTATGCAATGCACCAAGTAACTCAACCAAACTTCTGTATTGCATCAAGTACCTCAGCCAAACTTATGTATTGCATCAAGTACTTCAGCCAAACTTATGCAATGCATCAAGTATGTTCCTTCATAAAATGCATTCTATCCAATCAATCCCATGCATACACTTGACCAACAAATACAGGGAATAGTATAAAGATACTTTCACAATAATGACGATGCATGAAACATTACTAACATGATGCATGAGAATTATTAAGATACTTTCATGAATTGCATTAAGATATAATTACACCTAGATTATCGAGATAATTCCGAGAAAATACCACAAGTTAATATTTTAGCAAGCATACTCTTTCTCTAAAGATACTTGTACAACAAGGCAATGTAATATTACTATGATACTTTACAAGGATATAAGAGACACCGCAAATATATTTTTCTAACAAGATACTCAGATCACAAGATTCTTTTCTTAACAAATATCACCAAGTCACTCTTCTCAAGATCACAAAGACACCTTTCTAACAAAGATCATAAGGATGCTTCTCTAGCAAATATCATGAAGATCACAAGAAAAAAAAAACCAATCAAGACAAATTTATATGTAGCGGTCCAAAATTAGAAATGCAATATAAAATCAAGTATGCAATTAGAAATGCACCCTATTATTTACCATGCAATAACTAATGCCTATTATAATGTGTTTGCTAGTTCATTCTAATGCATGCCATTCTAATGCATATAGTATTCAATCATCATACAATTTCCAATCAATAACTATGCCATGCCCAATATTTAAACACTTACCAAGTAATCCAATGGATAGTAAATGAGGCAATGCACAAAGATCAAGCATCGATCATTCATGTCACTAATTTTGTACTGCTACATGACAGAGAAATGAGTTAAAATAATTGTGAAAAAAATTGAATCTCTAATGTAAGAGTTAGAGAAATTGAGATAAATTTGTAGTTAGAGCATCAACTAATAGTGGTTGATTAAAGGTGGATTACAATATATGCATTTCCTCCCGACAAGTATAATAAGAAGTTTTTAGTGGCTTGTCTTTTTTTCGTCTCGTGTTTCAAGGAAGGCCATGGGAGCAAAGGCTCTGTGTGTAATGTCTATATATAATATATAATGAATCGAGGAATACCATGGGCCTGATGGTTCTATGTGCCAGGGTTGAAATTTGATGTCCTACCTTGCACATCAAGAAATTTTTATATGGCGTTTTAATTTTAACATTACCTTTCATTTGACGTTTAAATCTTAAATTCATAATAATAGTTTTTTTTTATTTTTTAAATAACATTTATATAACTATACAAAACATTGAATTTGTTAGAAATTGACAACAAGGAAGGTCTTCCTACATGCATGTGTCCTTACATGCAAAAGACTTAAATGGAAGAAGCCAATAAAATGTATTTAATTTAATTTTCCTAAGTTTACTTTGGGAAATAAATTACATTGGTGTAATTACTAATTGACTTAATGAAACACTTTTTTATAAAGTGTAAGTGAAATATTTAAGTGATGGAAAGATCTAATCTTGTCCATCCAATCTCATCGGAGGATCTCATCATTAGATCTATAGTGAGAATAGGGTTTTTGCTTGGCGTTGAGTTATAAAATAAAAGATAAATTGTTGGAGAAGACACAATTGCATTCTGACAGAGACAGAGGAAAAAAAGTGTGTGTGAGAGAGAGTTTTGGCGAAGAACACAGAGGAGCAGCGATTCAAAGAAGGCATCACAATTTCGTAGAGGAGAGAGATAAAGAATAGGAAGAGGTGATCATACAATAGATAGGAATTAAAATCTGTACAGGCATACGGATTCCATACAACAGGCCGTATGGATCCATACAGCAGGTCATGCAATCGTACAACAATAGCAGCAACACTGCTGTGTTGGGATCCTTTCCCATTCTACAATTTTCTCTCAGTGTTTCTATGTGGTACGATTTTTCCAATTGGGAAGAATCAATTTTTTATTTCTATTCCTTCATATTTTCTCAATAAAATAAAAATCTCATACTACTGCACCAGTTTTCCTATCTTGGGTTTTTTCCGGGGGTTTATACCCAAAAATATTGAGTTGTCTCTATTGATGTGATTGCTTCTATATTTCTTTTAGTATTTATTGTTCCTTTGCTTAGTGAATAAATCCATGTGTGGTTATTAGTATTAATTAATTTGCATTCTTCTAACCCTAGTTGGATTTTAAGGAAATTTACATGGTATCATAGCTCTTCGGAGAAGGCTGAGAGAAAGCAGTAGGTCGGTTGGATATATCATTGCATATATATCCAAGGGTTTATGGGTACTATTCACTATGCTCTTACAATTGAGATTTGAGGATATACTCTAGGGAGAATGAAACTTTCATACTTGGAAAGAGAAGATCACCAGGATCCTTGATGTCAGTGATGCTGAAGAGCAAATTGATTATCAGAAGTCTGCTCCCACAGATCCGACAGATTTGGCTAGATGGAAGAAGATAGATTCCAGAGCTATGTTGATCATCTCATATGGGGTGAAGGACCATATATTCCCTCATCTTTGTGGGAATATGTAATGTCCCTTGTTAGGAATTTTATTAAAATGGCAATTTTTCACTTTTTTCCCTAGTTTGACCTTTGACTAGTTTTGAGCTCTAGGTCCCCAAATTGCTCCAATTGCTCCCAAATATTCTGAGAAGGTATATGGATGATGTTAGAACATAAATATGTATTTTAGGGATGCTTTTGGACCTTTAAAATACTTCTGCAAATCCTCTTTCAATTCTGGCCAATGTAGGGAACTTTGCTAGTAATTTCCCTTTGACTAGTATTGGTCTCTAGGTCTCAAATTGACTCCAAATTCCTTCAAATATTCAAGGAAGGTGTATGAATGATATTATGACTTGAATATGATGTTCAGGGATGATATATGGCCACCAAAATACCTCTTCAAACTCTCTTAATATTCTGGACCAAGTATGCAATTTTACTAGTAATTTGGGGTTCAAATCCCCCTGGGGTAAGTACTGAAAATGCCTTTCCAAATGCCTCCAAACCCACTCAAATTTATGAAAAGAGGTAGGGAATGTATTAAGGATGTTATTAAGGTATCATGTGCACCATTAATTGATTATTATATCTGTTCCAACCCTCTCCCATTCAACTGCAAAAATCACCAATTCGACCCTTGGGGAAATGGCACTATTTCTTCTCCCAATGCAATTAAACTGAGTAAAAATGCTTCAAATGCTCAAGTATAGTACATGAAACTTGTAGAAGACATCCATGGTAGTATATTTATCACAAATATATCACAGAATCATCCATTCATTCGAAATAATCAGCATTACATTGATTCACAACAAGGTAGTGGGGAAATGACACTGTTCTTTCATTAAAATTGAGATTTATACATTTCTACTTGGAATTTCGACCTGAAAATTTCTGGAGATGAAGAACAGAGTATTTAATTCATATTAAAAAATAAATTGGGCATTAAAATCTTCCCCAAAGAGTACAATAGCTCACCAAAAATGCCCTCCCTCAAGGATCAAGAATATACCATCAAAACTAGAAAAGGTTGAAGGAGTGAGATGTAATAGAAGAAACCATGAGCTTCCCTATAGCTTACACCTGCAAATAAAGAATCCATTAAATCTCCAAATGAAAGGTCCGAATGGCCTTTCCAATTACCAACTTGGATGGGAATCTTTCACCCTCGAAATTGGCTAAGGCAAGAAACTAGTCATCCACTAGCTCTCCCTCTTCACAAATGCAATTGAAAATTATACAAATGATAAAAAGATGGTTTCATTCTTTTTTATTGACATTTATAAAGTTATAATGTCCTCCATGGGTCGAATTCCTTTCAATAGACTCATGCCAACTCAAGTTGGGAAGAGATTCCAAAGAACACCACTTGTACAACAATTCCTAGTCTCCCACTTCCACCAAATCACATGTGGAAGCATCTTAGCTTCCCTAACACCCTTGAGCACCCTCTTAGAGTCTATTTTTATCCCTGACATGTCAAATATGTCATATTTCAGCCTTCAGGTCTGATTTGTGTCATAGGTGTCATAGCATCTTCATCATTGTTGTCATAGAGCTAGGGAATCTAGCCCAAGTGTCTCACTATCTCCAAATTGCCTCTTCCTCTTCCATGGGAGTTACTCTTCCTCTATATTTTGACCTTGGATGATTCATGCCATGAATAATACCTTTTGGACTCCCCCAAGTATGTTACCATTCACCTTGAATTCGAATTGGTGAGAGAATGATGCCAAATGTAGTGGGGAAATCTAGCCATATGTGGGTCCCACTTCCTCCATGTGTCTTCATGATCAAATGCCACTTTGATTTTCACTTGTATATATTTATTTATCTCCTTTATTAAATATTTATTCCATTCCAATGTTCAAACAACATTTATTACCCCCATTATTCCAAATCCTAAAGCTTCCACCCCAAACCTAGGAAATTAGTAATTTTCCTCCTTGGTAATTATTTGACCTTTAGCATCAATTTGACAAACTCTAATGAATAGGGCCAATGTGATTAGGCCATTGTGACCCAATGCCAAATTTGGGACATTACAAATCCTCCCTTCCTAATATTGCTTGTCCTCAAGCAATTTTAAACATGGGTGTTGAAGAACCTGTTTTCTGTATAATTCTTTGAAGTTGCCATTGAATTGCCCAACCTTGAGTCTTTGAGTTTCCATGAAGATTTTAGAAAGGAACCACCATGCTTGCTGCTGCACTACTCTGATAAAAATCACTTTATTAAGTGGGAAATCCGTCTCCCACACTTCTTGTTTCCCCCCAAAAATTGAAACCAATGAGACAAAAATTATTCCAGGATCCCATTGCTTGTATTGCACCCGAACAATTAAGAGTGCTCTCCAACCCATACCATCAGATAAGAGGATTCCTGGATCCCATTTTCTTGTCTGAATTCTTCCAAACATCATGAGTACAAAATATATATCATCAAAGTACATAACTACATAATGAAAATTAATATCAAGGAGGTGCTTCATCAAAGAATCATGAAAGTGCTTATACCTCCAAGCAAGTAGACCACCATTTTCCAATTGCATACAAGCTTCAAGTGACCAATCAAATCTGCTCCAATGACATAGGTGAGGATCCCATGTCCTATAAACCTGCTCCAAAAGGATGTGATATGCATCAAAATATTCAGCCATGTATTCTTTCATCCAAGAAGTGAATGAAGAATCTCCACTAAAATCTGAACCAAATAATGAGCAGAAAAAACAAGGAGACTTCAAATGACTCAAAAACGTCTCACCCATACATCCCTGAATGTGATCATCATAAATATATAACAAAGTATGTGGCTTCCAACAAAAATGTTCTCCAATCATAAATCTATTCACCCAAGCGTTGGGTGAAGTTCCTCCAACATCAAATGAATCAAGTGTTGAGCAAGAAAAACCATGAGTCTTCAAGTGACTCAAATGCATATCATAGGTGCATCCATGTAAATGTGCATCATCATAAAGTAACAAACGATGCTGCTGTAAATGTGAATAAGAATGTGCTCCAACCATATCATCATAAAAAGTAAATCTAGGAGTTCCATACTCCTCATGTGGCACCATCAAAAGGAACCCTTTCACCCATACTTCATTGAGACTAATGTTGCAAAACATGGAATTATAGGATGTAGGAGAATTAACCAAATCACCCAAATGATAAAAAAGTACAGAAGTTTCATCATGGGAAGGATCCATATGGGTAGTATCATGCAGCTCCTTCAAAAGTGTGAACTCTTTGTCATAGTTTGGTTCCAATGTAGACGAATCATGCTCTTCTTTAAAAATTGCATAACCGTCATCAAGAGACAATTCAAATTCCTCTTCCACCACATCAAGTGTTTGGATCTCTTCAAGTTCATCTTCAAACACATCAAGAACATTCAAATTTTCACATTTCTCATGATCCACCATGTCATGAGAATCCTCTAAACAATCTACCATTTGACAATTTGAAACATAGGAGGAAAAACAAGTATCTTGTAACTTTTCAAGAAGTTGCTCATTTTGAATTGTGACCTTATGATTATCCTCATTATTCTTCAAGTATGCATCATGTAACAATTCATTGAGCTCAAACAAATGATTTCTATCAAAAACCAAAGACATGAAATTACCTTTGATGTGGCACATTGCTCTTTGAATCTTCTCCATGTCTTCAAGGAAGGATGTTTCCTCCAATGAAGTAGCTCTCCAACAAGAATTTGACACCAATGCTTGAGTGTCATGGAGAATGCTGATGGACTCTTGGATCATCTTTTCATTCATCTTTAAGGACCCTTCAAGAAAATGAGGCTCTTTCAAATGAACCTCCTCATCTTCTTCATTTTTGCTTGGACCAACTTCATGAAGCTCAAGTGGTGATGGGGAAGTTGATCTTGGTTCCTCTTCAATTGCTACAAGGTCTTCATTATCATGCTTAATGGAACTTGGGCTTGCAGCAACCCTTTCAAAAGTGATCTCTATGTCACCAAGATAGAGGTGTGAGCACCCATCAGTAGGTACTCCTTCATAGTTTAAGCATCCATCAGTAGATGCTCTTTGGTTCATGTCTAAGCTAGAAGGTGTCTCGAAATGATCTTCCATATTTTCAATAGAATCTTCTTCATGCTCTTGTGATGTCTCTTCATTTTTCTCCTTCAAGCAAGCTGATACATTTTGCCCCTTGTTTTCCTTAGGATCGGTATATTTGGAATCTCTTCTTGAATAAATCTCAAAAGCTCTCCTCAAGGAGGACATCATTTCATGCACACATATATGATACTCGCTCCGAGGGTTTTTACAAGAATGGCATAAACCTTTCTTCACTAACTCCACATCTTCATTTTTGGGCCTATTTTCAAAAAAAGGTTTAGCATAGTACTCAAAAGACATGGCATTTTGTGTATTTCTGCTCGAAGCAAGATATTCTTGATATTTTTTATATTGTTGAGGCAAGGTTTTATATTTTTCTCTCCATCTTTGGAACTCACTCATAGAATTATCCTTGGTTGGTGTGACACACTCATATTCATCAGATATAAATTCATAAGAATAATCTTCATTTCTCTTGAAATTGTATGAAGTGTTGCATGATGGCACCTCTTCCTCGTACCATTCACATTCTGCTTCATATTGCTCATAAGCATATGCATATTCCTCATAAGAATTGTACTCATAGGATTCATCATAATAGTAAGACATGGCTGCCAATTATTCTTGAATGTATGTACCTAATCCACAGGTGCAAGGACCATGCTCTGATACCACTGTAATGTCCCTTGTTAGGAATTTTATTAAAATGGCAGTTTTTCACTTTTTTCCCTAGTTTGACCTTTGACTAGTTTTGAGCTCTAGGTCCCCAAATTGCTCCAATTGCTTCCAAATATTCTGAGAAGGTATATGGATGATGTTAGAACATAAATATGTATTTCAAGGATGCTTTTGGACCTTTAAAATAATTCTGCAAATCCTCTTTCAATTCTGGCCAATGTAGGGAACTTTGCTAGTAATTTCCCTTTGACTAGTATTGGTCTCTAGGTCTCAAATTGACTCCAAATTCCTTCAAATATTCAAGGAAGGTGTATGAATGATATTAGGACTTGAATATGATGTTCAGGGATGATATATGGCCACCAAAATACCTCTTCAAACTCTCTTAATATTCTGGACCAAGTATGCAATTTTACTAGTAATTTGGGGTTCAAATCCCCCTGGGGTAAGTACTGAAAATGGCTTCCCAAATGCCTCCAAACCCACTCAAATTTATGAAACGAGGTAGGGAATGTATTAAGGATGTTATTAAGGTCTCATGTGCACCATTAATTGATTATTATATCTATTCCAACCCTCTCCCATTCAACTGTAAAAATCACCAATTCGACCCTTGGGGAAATGACACTATTTCTTCTCCCAATGCAATTAAACTGAGTAAAAATGCTTCAAATGCTCAAGTATAGTACATGGAACTTGTATAAGACATCCATGGTAGTATATTGATCACAAATATATTAGATAATAATCCATTCATTCGAAATCATCAGCATTACATTGATTCACAACAAGGTAGTGGGGAAATGACACTGTTCTTTCATTAAAATTGAGATTTATACATTTCTACTTGGAATTTCGACCTGAAACTTTCTGGAGATGAAGAAAAGAGTATTTACTTAATATTACAAAATAAATTGGTCATTAAAATATTCCCCAAAGATTACAATAGCTCACCAAAAACACCCTCCCTCAAGGATCAAGAATATGCCATCAAAACTGGAAAAGGTTGAAGGAGTGAGCTGCAATAGAAGAAACCATGAGCTTCCCTATAGCTTACACCTACAAATAAAGACTCCATTAAATCTTCAAATGAAAGGTCTAAATGGCCTTTCCAATTACCAACTTGAATGGGAATCTTTCACCCTCGAAATTGGCTAAGGCAAGAAACTAGTCATCCACTAGCTCTCCCTCTTCACAAATGCAATTGCAAATTCTACAAATGATCAAAATATGGTTTCATTCTTTGTTATTGACATTTATAAATTTATAATGTCCTCCATGGGTCGAATTCCTTCCAAGAGACTCATGCCAACTCAAGTTGGGAAGAGATTCCAAACAACGCCACTTGTACAACAATTCCTAGTCTCCCACTTCCACCAAATCACATGTGGAAGCATCTTAGCTGCACTAACACCCTTGAGGACCCTCTTGGAGTCTATTTTTAGCTTTGACATGTCATATATGTGATATGTCATCCTTCAGGTCTTATTTGTGTCATAGGTGTCATAGCATCTTCATCATTGTTGTCATAGAGCTAGGGAATCTAGCCCAAGTGTCTCACTAGCTCCAAATTGCCTCTTCCTCTTCCATGGGAGTTACATTTCCTCTATATTTTGAGCTTGGATGATTCATGCCATGAATAATACCTTTTGTACTTCCCCAAGTATGTTACCATTCACCTTGAATTCGAATTGGTGAGAGAATGATGCCAAATGTAGTGGGGAAATCTAGCCATATGTGGGTCCCACTTCCTCCATGTGTCTTCATGATCAAATGCCACTTTGATTTTCACTTTTATGTATTTATTTAGCTCCTTTATTAAATATTTATGCTATTCCAATGTTCAAACATCATTTATTATCCCCATTATTCCAAATCCCAAAGCTTCCACCCCAAACCTAGGAAATTAGTAATTTTCCTCCTTGGTAATTATTTGACCTTTAGCATCAATTTGACAAATTCTAATGAATAGGGACAATGTGATTAGGCCATTGTGACCCAATGCCAAATTTGGGACATGACAGAAGAAAGCCACCTTAGACATGTGGAAGGATTGGGAGAGTCTCTACCAGAGCAATAATGAAAACTGGATGATGGTGTTGTAGGGTGAAGGAGTGGTGTCGTATCTTACAAGGCTCATGTTAACAATCAAATTAACACCCTTAACAAAGTGAGGGAAGAATCATATTTTACTATGCACTCGGAACATGAAGACAAAAGACAAGTACACAAGAGAATAGGTCCTCTCTTGTCTAATCACTACATCCACAATCAGAAAGATTGAGTGAAGAAAGAGGTATCCTAAGAAGACAAGGTTCATTGATTGAACTAATCATTAAAGGCTCAAATCTAAAATCCACCAGTCAAATAGTGAGAAGAAATGCACAAAAGTGCATTAATTGTATTTAAATATACTAAATTTATGACAAAAACCAAAAAGACTATGGAAAGTGGGTTTTTGAGCAAAAAAATTAAAAAAACAACAAAAGGGATAATCCCACATTTAAAAGAGAAACTTAAGAACCCATTTCCCAATGCTATAAAAAAAGGCATTTGGGGCATGGTAAGAGGAGGAAAAAGGAAGAGAAGAGGCATGTTGGAGAGATTTGGAGGATTGAAAAATTGGCATCTTCATCAAAGGAAAGGGTGGAGAAAGGAAATATCATGGCAAAGGAGAAAGGATGCACATCAAGCTAGATTGCAAGTATGTATCTTCTTCTTTAGCTTAATATGAAACAATTCAATTCTCTTATATTTCATGATTTTAAATATGTTAGGGGATGATAAATGAATGTGGATTTTTGACATTGAAGATTCACCTACTTCATAGTAACATAGATTTTTTAAAGTAGATCTAACACTACCTTAAAATCTATTATCAGATTGGCGACCTTACTAGTTGATTTTTCTTGAAAATTTCTGTTTTTTCTTGCAAATTTCTTCATTTTTGGTGTTCTAACCTTTCATATCTACTCCATATTTTCCTTAATATCCCTTAAATAAACTATGAGATAGTTTTACAGTCACAAAACTGGCCTATATCCACTCCTACATGCCCCAAAACGTCAAAGATGAAGCTAGATTTCAGCCTCCTTTGATAGAGAGTGCATTGAAGGGTTTTTCTTGAACATTTCTTCATTTTCGGTGTTCTAAAATTTTATATCTACTATAAGAATTACTTACAATCAATTCAATAACTAATGCTGCAGGTTTATGGGCTCAAAAATTGCTTAGATCCACTCCTACACTCTCAAAAACTTCAAATTTGAAGCTAGATTTCACCCTACTTTGCTAGAGAGTGCATTGAAAATTTTTCTTGAGATTTGGGCCCAATTCTTTCCTCTTTCCTCTATTTTGCTGATATTTTCTTCTTGTATGGGCATAGGAATCCTAGATATTAGAGTGCAGACCTCATTTTGATTCTACTTGTCCAAATATTTGGGATATTTTCAAACTTTTGTAAGCTTAAAAGCCTCCTTGTTTCAAATTTGCATGAATTATGAACTAGTTTTGAGATCTCTTTGTTTTGGGGTTGTTTGGTGCCTATATTTTTTCAGCTGCACACCTTATTAAGGCTTCTAAATATTTTAAAATCCATTTATCACTAACTTTGAAAAGTTTTGAAAATTTTGGAAGAGTTTGGGTTAAGATCTTTAGATTGGCAATTCCCCTACCAAAACCACTAAAAAAAGCCCAAATTGTCATTTCTTTCCAAATTTTATTTAAATTGGTGTTAGATCCACTTTCTTAAAGCCATATTTTTTTGTTAGGTCCCTAATTGGATAGGATTGGGACTAATATTTGAAATAATTTTGACACCTTTCATATTTTTCAAATAACAAAAATTATAAAACAAAAACATGAAGAAGAGCCTTGAAAAGACACCTAGTTTTGAATTTTCATTGTTTTAGGGAATATTTGAGGCTTTATTTTTGTACTTGCATACCTTCAAAAAGATTTAAAACTTATTAGGATCATTTTACCACTAGTTAAGTAAAATTTGGGAGGGTTTGATCTCCTTAGATTTGGAATTTCTTACCAAAAATCTCAAAAAATGGCCCAAATTGACATTTATTTCAAAATTTTCTTAAATTTGTGGTAGATTCAGCTGATTCAAGTTATATGTTGCTGTTGTATCCCTGATGGCATAATATTAGGACTGATATATATATTTTTATTCATTTAAGAGTTTGCACATCACAAAAATTGAAGAAATATCAAGATTTGTTTGAAGAACCTTAAGACCCTTTAACTGTTGAATCTCATGAACTTGCTTATTTGAAACATGACACCAAATATCAGTTATAACATTTGAAAAGATCATTTAAACACATTTCACAAATATATTTGCATTGAAAAACAAATAATTGAATATTACACTTCGAGATGTTTTGAAAACAATTTCCCTCCAAAACTGAATACAAACTTTAATCAGATCAATTTTGTTTTGGATCTACAGTATTTTCATTATGTTTATGCATAATTAAATAATATTGTAGTGTCATATCTCAATTTTCTTGTGATAAGTTGTGTCTGAGCCACCGCATCCTCTTTGCTTGCACTTTCAAGTGGCCCTACAAATGAGAAAGTGGATCTCAAGTGTAATAGTATAAGATTTGATTTTTCAAGCATTGTTCTTTCGAGCCACCATATCCTCTTCACTTGGTCTATCCTGTGATCTTGTGAATGAGAAATTGGATCTCAAGTTTAATAGAGTAGATTTCAATTTTCGCATATAGTTCTCGAGCTACTGTATCCTCTTTGCTTGCACTTTCGAATGGCCCTGTAAACGAGAAAGTAGATCTCAAGTGTAATAGTCTAGAATTTAATTCATAAGCATTTCAAAGGGCTCTACATATCCTCTTTTCTTGCACTATTGGGTGGCCATGCAAATGAGAAACATATATCCCCCTTGTAATAGAATTAGAGTCATTTTCACTTGAGATATTTGTTTGGTTTACATTGATTTTTCAAAATCAGTCATTATCCATATTTCAAAAGAACTATTCATAAAAAAACCAAAATCTACCAACAAATTTTTCATGTTTGAAAGAAACACATGATATTCTAACCTTTCATTTGTTTAGAACATTCATCGAATTGAAAGGTAGCATAGTGAGCATATTGCATTGTGCGGCTCATATTTTTCGAGTCAAGACACCACCAGTTTCATTTCCACTCCTGAAACTAAGCAAACTACCCTTAAAAATTGGAGCTTAATGTAAAATTGACCAACATTTGATTTTCATATCACCAACAAGATTAGGTTTGTGCCCTGGATGTGATTTGGAGAGTTAACACTCTTGGGATGTAAACATTTTGAAACTAGCATTGATTACTGAGAGTTTAAATCCCTTAGTAGTAAAAAACGCATGTCGGGAAAGCACTTCTAACACATGTGTTAAGCACAAGGTCAATTTGGATAAGTAAGGGTGGTTCTCCTATTTTTTTTGTTTAGTTGGACATGAGCTCATCAAGGAAGTCTATGTGAAGTGACAAGTCCTCAGGGTGACATCACTTTTCTAGAGTACCTGGTTATGAGAGTTGTCCTTGACTTACAACTGTTCTACCGGACTATTGATTGTAAAGTGGTAGCTTTAGTTTCTCTTCCTAGGATATCACATAGGCTATTGTAAGTGGAGAACTCTTGCAATACCTAAGATATACTTTGAAGCTTTCACTCCTTGGGAGGGTGATTGGTCAGGAACCAAAACTTGCACACCTGGCGATTAAAGTTTATTGTAATTGTTTCTCACACCTTCGCTTCTAGAAAATTTTTGAGGCTTTATGTCCCTCAGTAGCAACTAGTTTCAGAAGGCCCTCTAATCCATCTTTTCACTGAGCTTTGGCTAATATTTGGAAAAGTAGTTTGCTTGCTTGGATCTATAAGACCTTTTTACTATGTGGATACTTTTTATTTTTGTTGAGTCTAGACTTATTTAGGATTGGTTGATTCTATTTTTTGATCAAAATATTTTTAAACACATCCTTTGGTCAAAATATTCAAAGTGGCTACTCTCCTGACCTGCCAATCACGACAGCAGTGAGGTGAGTCATCAGATATTGAATGCCCCGCTACATCGTAGAGACGGATACAAAACACTCAAACTTTTGACTTCGAAGCTGGACAAATTCTATATTCAATTAACAACAATAGAGAAGAACAACATCAAACAAATACTGAAACATCACCTACCAAGGAAAAAATAGACATTGTTGATAATCTTGCTCCATTTGAAATTGAAACACTAAAGAACAACAAAACTACTCATGTAAAACCACCTTTGACAAATATTTCAGACCTAGTGGTAATTCACATCAGTGAGCCACTTGATTACATCAATCCTCTTTTTGGATATTGGACTAATATGAAAAATCCCACAATTGACCCTATGGCTTCATCAAGAGTACAAGGGACTACATCATCGCAACCTCAAATAGTTGTTGGAGGTAGCAATACTTCCAATTTGGGCTCTACATGAATCCCAAAATTTAATACTCATGTCATTTGCACAAGTTCAACCAACACTCTAGTTATAGTTGGTACAGTTTCAGGTTCCAATCCCGAAAGTACATCCACTACATCTGCATGAATCCCTACTGGGTGGTGTGCCTTACCAAATTTAGGTTTTCCGTATGGTTTGTCTACTCAAGGTCAAAAAAACAGAGTAAACCAAAATCCTCTTGGTATACCTAACATTTTTTCAAGTTCTACTTTAGGAGGAAACCCTTTACCATGGAATCTCAATATTCCTGGTGGAACCAATGGACCATGGAACAGTAATTCCAATTCGGGTTATGCTCCACATGTGAGCGGAAATGCCTCGGGAGGTCATCATCCAACATTTACTAGTGTAAATCCTGGGGGAAATCCCATATCCCCAATAGGTAGCACACCAGTAGGAAATCCACCTATCAACCCCATTCCACCATGGAGTGGGAAAGTTCCAGCAAGTAACCAATATTATTGAGAACCACCCCCGCAAGGGGGAAATCAACCTTGAAACTCTTATCAAAACCAAGGAAACAATCAATGGAGTGGTCGGATTCCAACAAGTAACCAATCTTATTGGGGCCCACCTCCGCGAGGGGGCAATCCACCCATTAATCCAATCTTTCAATGGAATGGTAATGTTCCACCAAGTAACCAATCTTATTGGAACATACCTCTGCAAGGGGGAAATCCATACATGCATCCCGTTCCACAATGGAATGGACACCATTTAGGAAATAACCCATCTTTTTGGATGCAATCTCCGCAATGAGGTAATCCTTCTTGGAATGCTTTCCAATCCCAAGGACAACAACAATGGATCCATGAAGCTTCACCCGCATATCAAACGTTTTCTATAGAATCAATCAAATCACCATTTCTAGCCACATTGAATCTACTGGATTTATCCCTGCTAACTAATGATCCTGTTCTACATTTGAATGGATGGTCAACCATACCAGCTAAACTACCCCTAGACATACCGAAGTTTGACGGAAAACCAGGGGAAGATCCATCAAATCGTGTGATGACATTCCATTTATGGTGTTCATCGAATTCCCTAGTTTATGATAGTGTTAGGCTAAGGTTGTTTTATTGGACCCTAACGGGAATTGTTGCGAAATGGTACATTGAATTTCCACTCAATACTTTCATGATATTTTCATCTTTAGATATGGTCTCTCTGACACATTTTCAATTACCTATCTGGTATGAGATGGGAACAAAACTTTTAACTTCACTTAGGCAGTCCACCGCTACTCACATATCAGATCATATCCACGAGTGGAGGAGATGCTGAAGGCTTATAAAAGCCGAAATACTTGATCAATTCTTAGCATATTGGTTCATAAAATCACTATTTCCTACTCTTTCCAAAGATGTAGACATGTCAGGAGCCATGATCGAAGAAAAAATCATTTAGAGTGCTCAACAGATGGATTTGATATACTCCTAATCAGGTACACTTTATGGTTTAATACCTCATGCTATAAGACCTATGTCTAATCCAGCTAGGCCACCTAAAGTACCTCATACCGATGGTGTGATTGGATCTGTAAACCAATTTGAATTGATTACTCAATAATTGGGATGGATGTCGGTTCAGAATTCGCAACCCACAGCAGGCCAGGAAACACAGCAATCCACAACTCCCAACCAAACTTCTGAAGTAATTATGGTTCAAACTGCGGACCCAAAGGAAAAAAGAAGAAATAGAAGAAGAATCCCAATGCTAGTTCTGGGACAGGAGATGCACCTAAGGTGAATAACCCTACTGGAGACAATCATGAAAACCAGAAAAAAAAATTCCCTTGTAAAATTTTCCAAGGGGATCATCCTACTCATCTTTTTCCTCATATGGATGATATTCATCGAATGTTGGAACAATGAGGAGGGAAACAACCACTTGTCGTCCTAACTCAACCTTTCCCTGAAGAACAACATATGGTTGATGCGGTGCCAGTACCTCCACTTGGAGGAAACCAAGAAAACCCCCCACATGGGGGCAATCCACCCAATGCTAATATATTCACAATTGGTGAACATGAAATAAACATTCAAACAAGGGTTCATTCTTACGACATGCCTTCAAAAGATGCAAAAAAATTGGATCTGATCCTAGTGGTTATCTAACCATTGAGAAACCAACCATAGACATAGTACCTCGACCTCCAAAAGGGGTTTTTCGTAGAACAACACACAATCGTAACGCACGAGCTACTCAAAACTATAATGTGGTTTAATACTTAGCTGAAGCTCCTTGTGCAATGTATGCCTTGGAAGTATTGCAAAGTTGTTCTGCTCAATGAAAGGAACTATTGTATGCTATCGATCCATCTGACAACAATTTGATAACTTTTAACTTAGAACAGTCCACATGTTGGCTTCTATCACAAATCACATTTCAGATCAAAGTGACTTCGCATGGTAAGAACATTTTTCGAACCATTGTTAACACCCAAAAAGTGTTCACTACCTCATCTACCCCATTACATGGCTCATTTGTCCATTTTCCTACCATATTTCCCTTGAAAACCCTTAAAATCCCTCTAAAAAGCCTCCAAAAGGCCACAAAACCCTCAAAAAAGCCTCAAAAGGGCTAAAAAACTCCTTTTTCCTCCCAAAATATCCAAAATTCCTCTAAAATAGCAAAAACCCCATAAAAAGGGAATAAAAAATATAAAATAATGAGGAAAAGGAGGAAAAAACCCTATACAGCTGCCCTAAACCGTATGGCTCCCAAAACCATGGGTCAGCACTCCACCACCAAAAAACTATAAATAGGTGATGGAGATCCCTTATTCCATATCCACAATCAAGTATACCCTTACTCTGCCAAAATCTCTCTTGAAACCCTAGCTCACCATTAAGCCACTTTCACCTTGAGAGCCCCTTTTGGCCCATTTCCACCATTGGAGAAAGAGAAGGAGCACATTCGAGCTTGGAGCAACCCTCTTGGACATTGCAAGAGCTTCACCAACCTTCACATTGGAGGTAATATTAATACAAAAACTATTATTTACATCTTGTTGTTTATTTTTCATGCACATGTTTTAGAGTAGTTTACATTTCTGTTTTAGCATCATAATTTACATTTACTGAACTGCTACTAAGGAGTCCTTTCTCCTTAGTAGGTGCTCATTTGCACAAGCTAGGGGTAAAACCCTAGCTACAGTTTTGGCGACTCCCCTCGGTTTGAATTTCTGGTTTCAAGTTTAAAAAAAAAAAAAAAATCGTTTAGTTTTCTGCAATAATTTCCCATTTTTTCCTTTCGGCTGTCCCTTTCGGCCACCGTACACCACGTCTTTTCCCTCTGCAGTCGCGTCCTGACCACGTCTTTCAGGCCTTTACCTGCGACCCGACCGCGGCTCTCAGACTGTTTCCGACGCCCTGCCGGCGGATTCAAGTCTTTTACCTGTGATCCAACCACGACTAATCAGCCTGTTTGCTGCGATCTGACTGCGCCTGTCGGCCATTTTTCCGCGTCGCGACTGCAGCTTTCAGCCCCTTTCTTGCGTCCCGACTGCATCTGTCAGCCTTTTTCCCGCAACCCGACTGTGTCTTTGTCCCTGTTTCCCGCGGTCCGACTGTCGCTGTCGGCCGAAAAGCCGTGACCTAGCTGCGTCTGTTTCCCTAAAACCCGCGGTCCGCCTGCTCAGTTTCGCCACCAACCCGCGATCTGATTTCTGCATTTTTTCCCTAGTTTGACCCAGCCCCCTTTGCTGCAATATTTTCTGCATAGCCATCTGTCCTACCTGCAGCCCTACTTCTTTACAGCCTTTTCTGCAACATAATTTCTGTCCCCTTTACAGAAGCTTTTTAAAATTTCAGTATTTTTCATTCAAAAAATTTTGTAAGTTAAAGTTTCAATTTCAGTATTATTGATAGTTAGAAGTTGCCCCCCTTGTGGCACTTCTATTTTGGGTTCATCACCTCACGAGCACACACTCTGTCACATAATTCAAGTGAGCCTTAAAAAAGTACCTAACTCAACCAATATTCTAACCCCACTTGGGGAACACAAAAGAATCTTTGTAGTTAGGTAGGATCGGGGGGATAGGCTTCCAATAACACCCCTCGGTTAATTACACTTGAGACATAGTTGTTGTCCAAATAGGGAACCAAAATCCCCTAGTACTTTTTGGCACGGTCACGACCAGTTTATCATAGGGCCTCTCCCTTAGGAGGGTTGAAGTCGGGAGACTGGTTCCGGAGGCCTGAGTGGAATACCGCACTCCATTCAGTAACCGAAGGGCTACCTTTTGCAGTTCTCGGGATATCCCTGTATAGGGGTATTGCGGTTAAAGGACCAAACGACAGATTCACCTTTCTGGACATGTCATGAACGGGGTATATTAGTTGCCATTCTTCTAGGATTGACTACCCGGTGTCCCTCCCGACAGGGGGATACCTTAGCCTCTTGGCTTTTCTATTCATATTGTCTGACTTGGATTTCATCACCTTGCAGAGGATATGTCTAGTTGAGTCAAGATACTTTTAGTTAGGTGTTTGCATGCTCCCTTACCTCCCTTTGGTCTAGTGAGTCCACCATTTTTTATTTTTAGGAAACCTGCTGCTTGTTGGTATTCTAACCATCTTTGTTGATACTCCACCTATTGTAGCACAGCTGTTACAGTGGGTGTTTTGAGTTGGTTGTTGGCCTGAGTGCCTTGTTTTTTTGAGCTCTCCTTCTGCACACTCGGTTGCATTAGGGATTTTGAGCTATTTTTTACTCACCTCAACCCACAGAGATTAGACACCATCTGTCCCCACTGAGTCCCCAAGACATTCTCGGTGCCTCAGGGGTGAGCCCCCACAGCACGGTTCACTTGACACCACCCGTCACCATCACAGATCATCATCACTTGATACCACTTATCAGAGGTCTCGGGCCTTGTCCCTTGACTCCACTCGTCAGCGACGTAGGTCTCCATCACCAGATATTGATGCCCCTTACTTTACCTCCGATTCTGAGACAGAGTCTGAGAACCTCATTTACACTGCCCCTACTAGCCCCATGGCTGGCATGACTTCCACTCCTTTTTTGGTAGGGACCATTGGTGGCACATCCACCACTACACCAATTACTACACCTGCTTTGGGTATGCCCTCCATGGGGCCCCCCTCTACCGCTCCCCTCACGGCACCTATTCCCGCAGCAGGAATACCTATCCCCACTCCATTAGTGGCTCACACTACCCATGGTGGTGCAGGCCCCTCCTATACTACTTCCGTTCCCCCACTTGGGGGCACCATCCCAAATCCTGTCCCTCCACTTGGGGGCATTGGCCCCAACCTGGTCCAACCTACTACTGTGTCACATCCTTCTTCCAGTTTGCCATTCATGGCTAGCCTCAACCTACCTGACCTGGCCAGATTGACCAACGACCCTATCCGACATGACCCTGCGTGGCCTCATATGCCTACCAAGCTCCCCTATGACATCCCTAAGTTCGAGGGAAAGGCAGGTGAGGACCCACAAAACCATATCATGTCTTTCCACCTATGGTGTTCCTCCAACTCCATAGTGGACGACTCTGTTCGCCTCCGTCTCTTACAGCGCACCTTCATTGGCTCTGCAGCCAAGTGGTATATCGAGCAACCCCATGGAACCCATGCCACCTTTGCTTCCCTTGCATCGACCTTCCTGCAGTTCTTCCAGTTTCCTGTCCGCTATGACGCAGGCATTGAGATCCTCCTATCCTGCAGACAAAACACGGCTACCCACATCACAGACCACATTCATGAGTGGCATCGACGCCGTAGCTTATGCAAGATCAAATTAGACGACCGTATCTTCCTAGATTGGTTCCTCAAATCCCTTCTTCCTGTCATTGCTAAGGATGTGGCATTAGAAAGACCCCAGTCTGAAGAAGAGGCCATCCTTAAGGCCCAACAGTTCGACCTCATTTATGCCCAGTCAGGTTACCTTTATACTATTATACCTGACGCCCCTCACGAAGATCCCTCCCCGCACGATGCACCGGGGGCATCCCACGCTGCAGACGGCATCATTGGCCGTGTTTCTTCGCATCCCCAACCATTTTCCATAGCACGCCCTAGCCCTGGTCTCGACCTTTCACGGGCTACCTCACAGTCTGGAGCAACCAACTCGTACGCTCCCATGACACACCACCACCACCATGGACCCTCATGTCCATCGCAGTGCTTCGGTCGTGTGACTCTTGCTTACGCCCCCCCAGTCACACCTCAGCCTTACTACCACTAGCAGGATGCTCCAGCTCCTGCGCCCCCACAAGCACCACCCGCTTATTATCCGCCACAGGAAGCCCCTGTGGCAAACCCACAACCCGCTCCGCAGCCATATCAGCAACCCCCTCAAGTTGCTGCACCTGCACCGCCTCCACCTACATATCATCCACCGCAGCCTGCTCCAGCACCTGCACAACCTCAGAATCCACCCGTTGCCCAAGGGCAAGTTTACACCCAACAAAACCCACAGCAAAACCAGAACAACCAACGCAACCAGGGCCAACAAAACCGCGGCAGGGGCCGTAATCGTGGGAACAACCAACCTACAGACCAGGCTGGTCAATCGGCGAATCCCCCCGACAACAATAATGCGGCCCCCACTAACCAAAACCCTGATCGCCCACCTAAGCAGGCTAAAAATCCCAATTTGAGAACAAACCACCCTTGTTCTATTTGCGGGGTCTATGGCCACTACACACATGCTTGTCCACACTTAGAGCGAGCTCGACAACTTTGGGTTGATGATGCCCATCGCCAAGGGCATGCGGCTCCTCAAGCCCCACCCAACCCCCCATAGCCTCAGCAGCCACCTTTGGTTCTGCAAAACCCCTTGCCAAACCAAGGCGTAGTGAACACTCAGCCATTGGCTCCCCCTCAAGCCAATGCGCAACCCCAACAACAAATCACTTATGCTGCCCCTGATCAACCCATGTTAGATTCAGGGACCCACCACTTGCTGATGATGTCTTCCGCTGATGTCAACCTCCAGACCCGGCGGAACCAATATGGCTTCACCCCTGAAGCCCCTCCCACTGATAAACCTACTAACACTCATCCCACTTATTAGGCGTTATGTATACCGCCACCTCCACTAGAAGGCGCTCCCAAAGCACCTCATTTCCCGCTTCGCCGTATCAACAATAACCCCAATGCGCGGGCTGCGTCAAACTACAACATCGTAGATGATTTAGCCCAATCTCCCGTAGCCATGTCTGCGTTAGAAGTCTTGAAAAACTACCCTTCCCAGCGCAAGACTTTACTCTCAGCCATTGGGGCGATTGACCCAAATGATTCAAATTTGATGGCATTTGATTTGGACTAGTCCGAACCTCGCCTGCCTTCCACCCTCGCATTCCAAGTTTCTGTTTCCATTCGGAATCTTGTCATCCATCGATGCATCATCGATGAAGGTGCCTCCACATGCGTTATGTCTACATTTGTGTGGCAGAAGTTGGGATCCCCTACTCTCTAGCAGTCCACCACTGCATTACGCGCCTACGACGGTCGTTCGGCTCAGCCCCAAGGCCTCCTAGCCAATGTCCCTGTCCAGTTAGGTGGAAAAACTGTCCTCATTGACATCGAGGTAATCAATGCCCAATTGGATTATAACCTTTTACTTGGCCGCAGCTACATGTATGCCATGCGGGAGGTTGCCTCTTCCATCTTTCGCACCATGATGTTCCCCCATGAGGGACGCATGGTCAAGGTTGACCAACTCACCTACTATGATCCCAGTGCCCCAGCGGCACCCGAAAACGTCCTCCCCATGGTTGAGTAACCTGTTTCTAGTACAACCACCTCGTTTATTTCTTCTACGGTGCCCGGAGTTTACTCAGACGCGCCGATGACCTCCACCTTCCAATCCATTCCTCCCCCGGCATCTACACCCGACGTGTCTGACTTATGTACCTTATCCCACGATCACCAAACTCCTAATAATCAACCACCCTTGTTGCCTAAACCACTATTGGTACCTAGCCACATTGGTGTTACACCTATCCATACAATCTCCTTCCTGGTCCCTCCATTAGGAGTAGTAAGCGCCCCGGTTATGGCTACCCTTAGCCTCCCTGGGTTAACCTTGGGATTACCCGTCTGGTACCTTTCTCCTCCCGTTCCCCCGTCGACCCCAAGCGTCGTCCTCCAACTGATGCAACCCATGGCTACTACCACTCAGCCACCCCCTGGTGTCGCTACCCCTTCGTCCTCCACTCAGCCACCCCCCGGTGTCGCTACCCCTTCATACTCTATGGCTCCACCCCCTACTCCCAAATCCACTGGGGACAGAGGTCCACAACCTTACACTATTGTACCACCTCCCAAGACAGTCAAAAACCCCCCTGTGTTTCGTGCTCCACCCAAATTCTCATTGTGCGATGAGTTAGGCCATGCCACTCATCAGTGTCCACAGTTGCCAACATTACAGAATCACATGCAGATGCTCGACGATGACCCCAACATCCCAACTGTCGAACTAAACCCCACTCCCAAGCCTAAAGACAAATCCCTGTGTACCAACCACCCCTGCGCCATATGCGGTGTTTACGGGCATTACTCACATCATTGTCCCGATCTCCCGGTTCACCGAGCGGCTCTCTATGAGATGAACAATCTGGATCTTGAGACGGCACCACCCACCATTGAGGAGATCCACCCTCCAGTCGCCTCCCCTTCATGAGAGGTTAATACCATTTATATGATCTCTTCAACCACTATCCCCTCGTCAACCGATTTGACGATGCAAACTTTCCGTACTGATGAGAAGATTCTTGAGGCCCTTACTGCCCCGGATTATCCCTGGGATGACATGCACCACCATTCCTATTTCATCCCAGAAGAATCCTCCTCTAGCACAGCTACCCAATTCATGGTTGAGTCCAAAGACTTCCTCCCCACCAAGGTCGACTGGTTCAAGGACCCTATTCCTGCTCCTGACGCCTTCAACGAGGGTAACATGGCCAACATCTCACCCGTCCTCCACATAGATATCTCTGACCCCCCTGGCGTCAATGAATGCATTGCCTTAGGAGCCTCCTGCAGTGAACAAAAGATTGAGGAGTACAGAAAAATCTTCATAGAATTCCGTGATGTCTTTGCCTGGTCCTATACCGAAATGCCCAGTCTTGACCCTGCTATTATAGAGCACCTCATTGACACATGGCCTGATGTACCCCCCATTCATCAGAAACAGCACCCCATTCACTTAGTTCACGATGTAGAATCTGTCCTCCCCATCGAGTGTCAGATACCTGCCCTACAGATCGTCGTCAAGCTTCTCCCCGATACCTCCCCCCTTGAGCAACGTCTGCTATCCCTCGAACAAGCTGATGAAGACCGTCGTGCCACTCTCCAGAACATTGAAGCTGCCAAAAACCGCTCCAACGCCGGTTATGATAAACATGTTCACCCTCGAACTTTCCACGAAGGGGACCTTGTCCTCGCGTATGACCAAGCCCACGACAAAACCGATAAAGGAAAGTTTGAATCTATGTGGAAAGGCCCTTATATTGTCCAGACTTGCCTCGGCAAGGGGGCATATATCTTAGCCGACTCCGAAGGTCACCCTTTGCGCAACCCCCGTAATGGGTTGTATCTTAAGCGTTTTTACCCATAGATGAAACCACGGTCTCATTGGTCCGCATTGTACAGTTTGCTCTCGTTTTTTATTTTCACCTTTTTTACCATCATCTTACATTCATCATTTTTGCATGACCACAGATGGACCATCTTCCGCCTTGTTACACTGGCTTTGCTGACGGCGCAAGCCGCTGGTCTCCCAACCTGGCTTCTGCAGCATGGGTCTTGTACTCCCCTTCCGACGAGATGATTCACCTTGACGGAATCTGTATAGGCACTGCTACCAATAACCAGGCAGAGTATGATGCTGTGATCGGTCTCTTGACTGTTGCCCTCCAGATGGGCATATGTCACCTTCATGTGTTTCTCGACTCCCAGCTACTTGTCTCCCAGCTCAACAACTGCTACCAGGTGCGTGATCCCTGCCTTTTTAGAAACTTCCTGCGCGCAAAACAACTCAGCCGACAGTTCAAATCCATAACATTCACACATGTCCCAAGAGCCCAAAATAGTGTCACAGATCAAATGGCAAACAACATCCTAGATTGGCATATCAATCACACCATGTAACATCATGCATCATCATCCCATAACATCTCATAAAAATATATAAAAACCCAAAAAGATTGCATCGCATCAACATTTGCATCTATGTACATAAACCATAAACCCACATGCATATCCATAGGGGCATCCACGTGCCCAACATCCTATGCTACTTGCATCCACGCGCAATACAAATATCTCACATATAATAATGCGCATCCACGTGCGTACAAAAACAACATCATAAAAAGGTGCATCCATGTGCATATATATATATATATCAAAAAATATACATGTTCAGTGCTATACATGTCCTGAGTACCCCTGTACTCAGCTATACAAAAAATGGATATACATGCCTAAAGCCTCATCAAAATACATGCCGTAGATACAAAACTCGGGGGGAGTCCCCTGCACTCCCTAATGAGAGTCATACCTTGCATCACTGTCTGCATCGGCTGCCTCTGAGTCCTCCTCTCGCTCCTCCTACGACAAGTCCTCATCCCCTACAGGCTCCTATGCCCGTACCTTGTCTACCAAGATAGCCACCCGGATCGCAATGGGTCTGAACTCTCGAGGTGCCCTCATGCAATCCTGAACCACGTCCGGATCGACGTCCCGCCATCCCTCGTCGGTCACCCCCACCAGCAAACGATCTAGTAGTGCCCGCATGGACTCTAACGTCCCCTCTGCATCCTGACGACGCACCTCTCCCCGCCCAAGTAGAGCTGGAACGGCCACAATCCCTCTCCGCGCCACATGTCCTGGCGGCGGCCTTGGGCCCACATCTGCAGATTACCCATTTGTCAGTAACCATATATCAATAAACTATCATCTATCAAACTTGAAATCCATAACATGCAAGCAAAAACATACGTACCATCGGGTCCCCATGCCTGTCTCGGTGCTTGTGGCACCTCTAGATCTCCCGTGTAGTCCATGTCCCTATACGGGAAGTCGTCCAGTGTCAATGGTATCTGGAGCCACTGCAGGTACAACTCCTGCGTAAAATACCTACCCACGTCGCCGCAACCACGGCGACGCATCATCTCGCCCCACCGCACCATCCGCGGCTCCCTCAAGCCTCCTTCTCTGATCGACACCCGCGGCCGTAGTGTGGGCACCCTCTCGATAAAGAAGGCACACAAGAAAGAAACATAGCAAAAACCCTTGACAGATTCCTTCGCTGCTGTCAGCTGTCGCTGAACGCAGGTCAGGTACATCTGGCCCCACGCGAAGTACACCCCATCCAGCATGTGCTCTATCATCTGCATCTGGCCCCCTGACACCTTCTCAGGTGATTGGGACCCGAATACTCGAACCACGCATGCCGCCATGGCCTGCACTGATGGCTCCTCTAGGTCCCTCACCAGGAGTGCATTCCTATGCACCCTCGCCTCGGGACCACAGTATCTATCCAGCATGTCCTCCATGTCTACGTCCGCGTCGACCCGCGGCTGTGTGTCTGCCACCCTACCCAGACAAGGCATCCCTGTCAGAAAGTATACATCAGTCAGGGTGAGGTCCACCCTCTCACCCTATACTCGGAAAGCCTGTATGTCCAGCTCCCAGAAACTAATCAGTCGGTTCAGCAGCAATGCTGCTGACCGTATCACGGGTATCTGTGCGAACTTTAGAAGTCCGAATAGTCCCAGCACCGATCATACATTGTCATCCCCTTGGATGACGGCCATGATCTCGTCTGGAATCTCCCGCTCTCTCCATAGAACCTGTGGCATCCTGTCAATCACACAAAGTAGTCTCATCAGACTCCTGACAAATAAATAAGTCCTTCCCCCCCCGGAAGACCCTCATAGCTCGGCCCAAAACCATGGCTTTAGGGTTTCCTGCCGCGGTTTCCAACCGCGGCTGTTAGGCCTATAGTCACAGTCCTTAACCGCGCCTGTCAGCCCTAACCTCGCGGTTTGGCACCGCATGTTCCTCCTTGAAACGCGCGGTACCCGACCGCGTATTCCGCCGAGAAACACGTGGCACTCAACCGCGTGGTTCAGCCCGAAACCCACAGTCTTCAACCGCGAGATCCACTGAGGAACCCGTGGTCCTTGACCGCGGTTCCCACCCCCTAACCCACGGTCCACCCACGTGGACCGTACAAATAGTACCCTGGGACCCACTACCCACCCCCCGAACCCAATGACAAAGCAGGTATGAGTTTGACGAAATACCTGTCTCTCCCGAAGCTGAAAACGGCTGATCGGATTGTCCAGAAACACCACCTCAACTCTGGTCCACTCTAATCACAAGTCAAAGTCAAATAGTACAAATGCCACATGTCATGTTGGACCCATTCACTATTTATAGTCAGTTGACTTTTTCTTGTTTTGGCCATTCTGACCTCATACGGAGTCCATTTCTCGAACCATTTCCACCATTGGAACCAGCACGACAAGACCGTCATGACGGTCACCTCGTTGCATTATTTTTTTCCCGTCATTTTTTTCCCTTTTTTTAGACACCACTAGTCACCTCGGTTTACGTGCCACATCGGTCGTTCTCTGTTTTTCACATATTTTATATCATTGGATTCATTTTTCCGAGCCGGTGATGATGCTTGAGATAATTTCTCGCTCTCACCCCTAGATTTTTTGGGCAGTTTTCCACAATGCCCCGTCACCTCGGTTTGCGTGCCACATCGGTCGTTCTCCATTTTTGACACCCTTTATATCACCGGATTCAGTTTTCCGAGCTCGTGATGATGCTTGAGATCATTTCTCGCTCTCACTTGGTACAATTTCAACATTGTGTCCCGACACCTTGCTGCCTCGGTTTGTGTGCCACATCGGCCGCCATCGGATTGTTCCACTTTTACATGAGACATCCACTCCTGTCATACTGCAAATGTTTCGTTATTTTGCCACCATTTCATCCACCCCGCAAGGAGGCCCACTAGTGATCCCCCCTACCCTCGTTCTTGGTCATCTTCCATGTTCCTTGATTGAACACTTCCTCCTTGCTTGGCCATTCCTTTTGTTCGGTATAATTTTATCCCTTTTTCGGGCCGGACAAGTCCTTTACGAAAAAGGCACTTAGGGAGTTTCTGTTAAGCTCTTTTCTGACTCCTAAAAGAATGAAAAGATCACCGAGCAATCTTGCTTCCTTTCATGCTCGTTAAAGTACCTGAAAGGGCGTCTATCTGGTATAAGTTTAACCCTTTTCCGGACCTAGTAGACTAATTACGAAAAAGGAATACTCTAGTCACACCGGCTAGAAGAGTTCTTCATTGCATCCTTTTATGCTTCTTTGGGCCTTGGAGACTAAACAAACAAAAAAGCAACCCCCTGGAGTCTACTTATTTGCTTTTAGACTCTCTAAAATTGAAAGCAACCACGAGCATGCACTGTCTTGGGCTCATACAATCCACACGACAGTACCATTCCATTACTTCAGAGTCTTCTTATTTGCTTTCAGATTCCTTAAAATTGAAAGCAACCACGAGCATGAACAGTCCTGGGCTCGTATAAATCCACACGATAGTATCATTTTACACACACTTCTTCTAGTTCCTTAACCCATGAAGAAGTCCCCTCCCATGCCTCTTGGCACTATGATCGATCATCTCGGCAGCACCCCCAATCAGGTCGCCTTTATTCAGAGTATTCTGCAGTCTCCTGCCATATTATACCAACCTGAGTCTTCCTCAGCCTAGTCACCCTCCCAGATCCATTACAGCTATGATCCCTTTCCCATCAGTCAGTTTCATATGCTGCCCGATCATCCCCGCCATCATACTTTGAAAAAAGGAAGTTTGAGTCCTCCCACTCTACTTGCCTAGTTACCCCCCCACAGTTTGTCAGTCCTGCCATCAGTACTATCACATTTCGGTTCTCCACCTCACGCTCCTGTCAAGGAAACATCATTGCCTTGATAGTTGCAGGTCTCCCTTTGTCGACGACAGCCCCTCTATTCCAGAGGATAGACCCAGAGATCCCTGCGCCTTGGACCCATCACCATCTGTGGTGAGTGCCTACGGACCATTCTGAGAGGAGTCATCATTGCCTCTCCGAGTGGTTGTTTCTCACATGCTCGACTTCAGCACCTTGATCGCATCGTTGAGAATCGTGCAGGATTTATATCCCTTCCATTATTTGTCGAAGACCCCAGATTTCCCCCGACTCTAGCACACTGGTGAGTCACTTCGGAACGCCCAGTTCTATGTTCCTGTGGATGTCTGAGCTACGTTGGCGATTGTATTCGGAAGCCATCTAGTTCTATGCTTCCTTGAGTACGCAGTTCCGACCCAGATCAATCCCAATTCAGTGTACCATTGAGAGTATGATCCTTGTCACGCTGATTCAGCAGCTCCTCAGTTCCTTTGGTACCACATTCAGTAGCACTGCTGTCATTCCAGTGCACCAGTTGGTCCGCTCAGACATGGTCTGCCCAGCAGTATGTCCCAGATTTTGTGTCCCCTCTGGACACTTATGATGTACACAGTGGTTCTCTATGTATCTTTCAGGTCCCTCTTTTTGGGCCTCACAGTTCTGTTTATGTATCTTGATACGAGCATGGGTATGCCCGCCTCGTCCATATATTGAGATTATTCCTCAGTCAGTATTTGAGGTCATGTATATGTCAGGTCCCCATATTTTGGACCCCATTGTTGTTATTATGTTATATCCTGATACGAGCATGGGAATGCCCACCTCGTCCACATGATCAGATGATTACTCATCCATTATTGAGTTTATGTACTTTTAGTTCTTGCTGTTGATTCGGGATCGTTGTTCCGGGCGTCAGTTTGTTTCTTCTCTTCTCCACTCCCCAGGAAAACCATACATGACTTATGATGTCCATCGGCCATATGATGAGCTCCTACCCTCGCACATCAGGGGGCAATCTGTTAACACCCAAAAAGTGTTCACTACCTCATCTACCCCATTACATGGCTCATTTGTCCATTTTCCTACCATATTTCCCTTGGAAACCCTAAAAATCCCTCTAAAAAGCCTCCAAAAGGCCTAAAATGCCTCCAAAAGGCCACAAAACCCTCAAAAAAGCCTCAAAAGGGCTAAGAAACTCCTTTTTCCTCCCAAAATATCCAAAATTCCTCTAAAATAGCAAAAACCTCCTAAAAAGGGAATAAAAAATATAAAATAATGAGGAAAAGGAGGAAAAAACCCTATACAGCTGCCCTAAACCATATGGTTCCCAAAACCATGGGTCAGCACTCCACCACCAAAAAGCTATAAATAGGTGATGGAGATCCCTTATTCCATATCCACAATCAAGTATACCCTTACTCTGCCAAAATCTCTCTTGAAACCCTAGCTCACCATTAAGCCACTTTCACCTTGAGAGCCCCTTTTGGCCCATTTCCACCATTGGAGAAAGAGAAGGAACACATTGGAGCTTGGAGCAACCCTCTTGGACATTGCAAGAGCTTCACCAACCTTCACATTGGAGGTAATATTAATACAAAAACCATTATTTACATCTTGTTGTTTATGTTTCATGCACATGTTTTAGAGTAGTTTACATTTTTGTTTTAGCATCATAATTTACATTTACTGAACTACTACTAAGGAGTCCTTTCTCCTTAGTAGGTGCTCATTTGCACAAGCTAGGGGTAAAACCCTAGATACAACCATTGTGGATGAAGGAGCCTCAACTTGTGTCATGTCACTAACATGTTGGAAATATTTGGGATCACCCACCCTAGTACCATCCCACACAATACTCAAATCATTTGATGGTCATTCGTTCCCACCTCATGGACTTATCATGGCTTGCCCGATTGAACTAGGAGGTAAAACAGTTCAAGTAGATGTTGAGGTAGTGGATGCACCCATAGATTACAATTTTCTATTGGCACATAGTTGGATACATAAGATGACGGTTGTAGTGTCTTTAGTATTCCGAGTTATTCGGTTCCCCCACCAAGGGAATATTATCACAATCGATCAACTAGATTACTACACAACTAAAACTGGTGTCCACTCAAATGTACCTTTTGTAGGGGATTCGAAAACAACGATTCAAGATATCGAGGTAGGAATGTTCAAATACTCATCCCTCATGAGAAATTTCGCAATTCCACCTCTAGTATTGACTCGTAGCACTGCTCGCGTTTTCACTATTACATCAGAAGTATACTTTCCATCAAAAAAAAATTCTAAGTCCATACCAGAAGTTGGCTCCACCTCATTGGTGGGAGCCTCCTAGGAGGACATCTTAGCTGAAAAGAGTTCAATGGAAATATACCAACTTCAATGCAACATAATGAAATAGAGAGTAGTGTTCCCCTATTTGTCGTAGAACTTTCTTATCAAGCTATTAAAATGGCTTCGGAAGACTTGGATCAAAATCCATCCAAGATGGACAAATATGATCCTTATACTTCACCCATATGGACCATGAACTCTCATAGTACTCATGACATCTTGAATCAAAAATTTTCTTCGGATGAAGCCATCCTTGAAGTCATGAATATATCTTAACAACCCTGGGAGGATATGCATCACATATCCTCATTTCTTCCAAAGACCGACTCATTAGAAGTCAAACCCAGAAATTCTTACTGCGATGATGACATGGAGAAATACCAATGCCTTGTCCAAACACACAATGTGAGTTCAAAAGGAAATTTGACAAACAGCTCGAAAACCATCCCAATCGATATATCCATTAAACCTTGTATCATCAAAAACATTAATATAGGTGCAGATTGCTCTCTAGAATAAATCACACATTATATTGCTCTATTCAAGGAGTTTCACGATGTGTTTGCATGGTCTTACGAAGAAATATCGGGCATTGATCCCAGCATTGTCGAACATGAGATAAAAACCTATAACAATGTCAAACCAGTACGGGAGAAGTTACCTCCGATAACCCTAAGAAATTGATTGCCATCAAAGTAGAGGTTGAGAAACTATTGAAAGTTGGATTCATTTATCCTATTCCTCTAACTGAATGGGTATCTAGCCCCATTCCGGTTAATAAAATACAAGGAACTATCCGGGTCTGTACTGACTTTAGGGATCTAAATTTTGCTTTTCCCAAAGACAACTATCCCACACCCTTCATTGATCAGATTATAGACAAATGTGCCGGGAATGAAATATTTTCATTTATGGACAGATTCTTCGGTTACAACCAAATACAGGTAAAAGAGGAGGACTAGCATAAAACAACTTTCATATGCCAATGGGAGAATTTTGCATATTGGAAAATTCCATTTGGCCTTAAAAACGTAAGGGCTACTTTTCAAAGAGCCATGTCATATGCATTTCATGACATTAAGAAAGTCGTTGAGGTTTATCTTGATGACTTGGCAGCCAAATCTAAAAGGAGAGTTGAACATAGTGCACATTTACAAGCCGTCATTGACTGATGTCACAAATACAACATTAGGTTGAACCCCCACAAATGCATGTGTTTGTGTGGACTCTGGGAGATTACTTGGGTTCATGGTTTAAAAAAAAGGGATTATGGTGGATCCCATCAAGGTTGAGGCAATACTTCAGTTGCCTTCCCCGAAAACAATAACACAACTTCAAAGCCTTCAAGGGAAAGTGTTGACTGCTTTTCTGGGCAGACCCGGGTTTTAATGAAGCGCAGCAACAAAACCCCTTGGCGCACTGGCCCTCTCGGCAACGAGCTGCGCGGCAGCTCGAGGTCTCACCCGAAGTGGCTATGGGGGGGTTAAGGAATCAGGTTTCCTTAACCGGGGTGACGCGGAGATGGCTCTTCCTTGAATGGTTCCTGTGAAATCGGCGGTCGGACCTTCCTGCAGGCCGCTCGGCGCAGCTGCGTGGGTCCCTTCCTTGGGAGGTCTACTGCGCAGTTTCTCCTCTCTAACGCAGCAGGCAACTATTTCTTGGGTCGACGCGCTAAACACGTCCTCGCCCTTCGCATCGAGCGTAGTAACGCAGTCTGCTCTCGCCGCAGCGACCGTGCGTTACTACCTCTTTAGTACTTAAGACACTTATAGTTATCAAGGGATCTTTCCAACTCGCTCAAACAGTCACAAAGATAAGACAGAAGTCTTGCATACACAAATAATGAACTCTAAATAGTTATCATTCACGCAAACATTATAACAAGAAGATATAAGTGAAGCTCATCTCCTCGAGGAAAACCACGTCCACGGGAGCGTTATATTAACCAGAAAATGATAGAGTTATACAATATGCTGCGCACACAGCTGCAGCCTTAGAACTTACAGGAAACTCCACGCACACAGCTGGGAGCCCTTCTCTCAAGCTTGTCTCCTCTCTATGGAGATTACAAAGGCACAGACGTCGACTCAGACTGTCTGGCAACTCAGGGATTAGCTCCTCGGCTATCCGATTTCCTCTCTCTAGTTCTACACACCGGGTAGAAAATACAGTGAAGGATAATCAACACATGATCTATCCTTTAGACTGGCTCTCTAACAGTCTAGCATCTAACTCTCTAACTCTCCAAAAGGAAGGAACTGAAGGAAGGGCGGAAGAACCCTCTACCCATTACAATGATTCCTCTATATAGGTGGCCATGACGGTCACACCTTTACAAAACTGTGGGCCTTTCCCAACAGTGATTCCCAAAAACCCTAACCACGCACATGGCTAGGTGTACTGTAGGCGCCGCTTGCAGTCACGTCGCCGCTTCCTGCAGGCTCCGTGAATTCCGGCGCAGATTGTGGGTATGGGCGATCGTCCTTCGCCTTCAATGCTCTGGTCCGTTGCTCCTCCTTGATCCGAGCAACCATAACTTCTGTACTAAGCCTTTAAATGAGGGTAGCTGAGCCCTCTACTCCATCGCCTTATTTATTATGGTAGCTGAGCCACCTTCATTCTTCGATGACGTGCGCGCGAGCTCCGCAATTTCCGGTCCGTGATCTGCGCTGAGATCATCCATCTGGCACCGTACTGCGCACCGTCTCCTTCTTACCCAAAACTTAGTGCTTGTCCCAAAATTTAGCACTTTCCTTCCATACTCGTGCTTTTTCCCAAAATTCGCAGCTTTTACTATAGCTGCGACCTTGGCCCCAACAGGCCCCCAACACTCACTTGTGGCTCGCCCTCGAGCCACTCGCACTAGCGCGTGGTCTTTGGATTTGCGCATCTGCGTTTGCTTGAATCTCCGCGAATGTTTTCTGCCACTTCGCAATAGCGGAGTCCAATTCCTCAATACACTGATCAGCTGTTTGCACTGTTTCTGCGGTTGCTTCTCCTTTAGTGAGTGTATCAATGATCTCTTGAGACTCGGCAATCTCTTTGATTTTTGTCTCAATCTGGCCAACGATTTCAGCATACTCATCCATGAATGGCTGAATGCTGTTGGTGAGCTTCTCATCTTCAGTTCTGAGCTTGTGCAGTTGCTGCTGCATTTTGCGCACTTCGCCCATTTTCTTCATCTTTGGCAAGCCTGTTAAGGACTTGGCTTCTTCATTCAGAACAGTGAGAGACTGTTCTGCAGCTTGCACCTGTTCTGATAGTCCCACTTTAAAAGGGAGGTTCACAAGCTCTGACCATGCTTCCATAGCCTGGTCCATCAGGTTCTTGGCTTCCTGTACTCGACCTTTCATTCGTGTGGAAGCTCTGCTCAATGCTTCAAATTGTACCTGCGCATCATCCGTAAGATGCGCAGCAACGCGAGCTTCTAGCTCAGCAATCTGGGTTCTATGGCCTTCTGCCATAGCAGCTATTTCTTGCTCCAGGGTTTTCGCCCTTTCGCCAATAATTTGAACTTTTGCAACCAGAGGGAGGTCTGGTTGAATCTCGCAAGCCGGCAATTCCTGAGCAATCTCTTCTATTGCGTGTCTGATGCCGGTGTCTTGCGCCTCATAGAGTGCAAGCTTCGCAGAGATATTCTTATGACTTTCTTTCAGCACTATCTCCTGCGATTGCAGTCGTTGGTTTGCCTGGAAAGTAGAGAGCTCTCTAGCTCTCAACTCAAGAGAAACTTTCTCCTGTACTAGCTGTAGAGTTTCTATAGGAATCATAGACAAATTAATTTCTACAGGTCCGACTGTGCTTACCTGCAGTTCAGCTAGGGGATCTGGAAGTGTCATGCTGGTAGGCGGAATATGCACGACAGTGTGCCTTTCTGTGAGTTCTTCAACTCGCTCACCAGTTGGAATTTCTTGTGGCGCCTGCGAAGTAGATGCTGGCGCATGGGTCTGCGCAATCCTTCCTGCGAGACCTTTTAGTTCTACAAATTGTAAGTCTAGAGCACCTCGGATGTGAGCATGCATGTTCCTCATCTCACGAAATTGCTCTTTCAAATATTTGTCGACCTCCGAGGGAATGGCCTCAGTGGGATGCGACACTTTCTGCTTCTTTGTGGCTGGTTCTGTTGAGCCTTCATCGCTTCTTTGCTCAGGGGCTTCCTTGCCCTTATCTTCTTCTTGCGCAGCGGTGGGTGGCATCGCAGGTGCGATGTCAGCTGCTGCTCTCCATTCGTCCGACCATGACTTAATGGTTTCTTCGACATCTTCTGTGGTCATCCTGTAAAGACCTAGCGCCCAGTCACCTAGAATGTCGCAAGGCCGAAGGTAGAGTTGATGGATGTCGGCAGTAAAAGCCAACTTCCCGTCATACAATGTGGCTGTCTCCGCGCTCAGCCTTGGCATATCTTGTATGGTATCTCGGAGGAGATAGTAATACTCACAAAAAACAGCGCGATTCATCTTGCGCTTCGCGGGATTAGGGGAATCCCAGAGGTTGATGTAGCGCATGCCGGCAACCTCTCCTGCGCGGCGTGGACGGAACTGAGTATTCGGGGGCTCCTTCCACCCAACGAGAGCACATAGAATTAGAAGCCACGAAAAATGGAATGATTGGCCTGCATTGTCCTGCACATTCAGGCAATCAGCCAAAAAAGAATTCAGCAGGAAGAGAGACCAGTTGTACTGTTCTCCCTCCGCAGCTGCGATAGCAAGCTCTACGACAGCTCCAGTAACTTCTTTCGGTCGGCACTTTGTGAGAAGTCTGCCTGCAAGCAGACTTCCTGTGAAGCGAAGTGCCTCATCTTCTACGGTCGTGAGGTCATAAGCCCGACCTCCTCTTGTCAGATTATATTTCTGGACCAGCTTTGCAGCTAATTTTCGGTCCTTCTCCTTTCCAACAAAATGGATATTGGGATCCTTACCAACCTTAGATAGGCCGGTGATACGGTGTATCAAATCAACATTTAGATCAATTGGCCTCCCGAGCCAAAGGTAACCTCCATGAACGCAGGATAGCAGTGTTTTAACGACTGCGTTCACTTCATTGCTACGCCCAAAGTGCGGTAGCTTCAACAAATTCAAGAGTCCAGGGCGCTCAAGATTTGCTGCAAATCCCTTCGGGATAAACTCATCAACGTTTCTGGTGGGATTATGGACGATATCCAGATATCGGTCCAACTGAAACTGAGGATATGTCTTATAGTCTCCAAGGTTAAAATCAGAGAATTTAACCAATGGAATGTTTCCCAATAGTTGGCCCTCTACCCGCACACTAGCCGGTAGTGGCGGGTAGCGGAATTGGATACTTTGCATTCTTCGGAATCTGTACAGCCGGCGCATCATCTGGACGCGGCGGAAGGTAGTTCACCATAGACGCGAGCGGCTCTGGAACAGGTTCCTCCGGCTGCTGCTGAGATGCTCTTGTGCCTGGAAATGTTCTGGGATCAGTAGCACCAGGGTGTACATAGGGCGACGGCGTCACCGGAGTGGCCATGCCGAAATCTAAGCCTCGGCGTAGAAATTGACGAACAACTTCTTCAGTCGATAAATTCTCCGTTGTGAACCAATGTAAATAACAAAACTCTGGACAGCAAATGGCGGAACTGCGTAGGGTATAGACTCTGAAAACAAGGGAAAATAGTCTGCACACTCGGCTCTGAAAACAATAATGCAGATCTTCAAATACAACTTATGCAACTCGAGACAGTAACCCGAAATTGATACAAGTGTGAGGTATTTATAGCCAGCGGGGTTAGTAAATGCGACCAAGTTGGGTTACGTAGCTATAGGCGGCTACAGATGAGTTGACAACACGCTATCCTCCTTGCCGTAGCGGTGCATTTAGTGTGATTGACGGGTTCTGACAGCCTTCCGGGAGAAGCTAATGCTTTCGGCGCCTGAGTTAAATGCAAATCTTTCGGAGATTAAGCCGAATCCGTCAGAACGGGTAGAATTAAATAGCGGCCTTATCCTCCATTTATTCAAACGCGGCTACATAACTGCTGTAATTCAAAATTTCCGGCGGGTCATTTCAACTTAGGAAACCGTGCCTCTATGGGTCGACAACAAAACTCTTTTCAGCGGCAAATTATGAAAGGGGACTTCGCAAGAGCGATAGTCCAATGGTCCACAAAGCAAAACTTCGCCAGAGCGGACTGCTAAGCTTTGCTCAAGCAATTTTTATTCAGGATGCACGGATATTTCAAGGAACTGCGCAGGAAGCTGGAAACTGAGGGTGTGTCGCAGCTTCCGTGTAGACTAAATGCGATGTCTCTTTCAACTACACTGGGCATCTGCATTCTTGAGTAATATATTATGTCGATAGGGCGGAGTGGCCGTCGCAATAAAGCTTAAGCCGACTCCCGTTTATCATTGTAGGTAGTAGTTCTCCATTCAGCTTCGCAAGCTGAACTGCGCCTCCGTCTGTTATTTTTATTATCTGAAAAGGACCTAACCAATGCACACGAAACTTGCCTGGAAACTTGATGAATTTACTATCATAAAGGAGTACCAAGTCTCCTTCTTCAAAGTGCTTATGCTTAATGTGCCTGTCATGCCAAGCTTTCTGTCTTGCCTTCTGTACCTGTTGATGAAATCCGGCCATAAGTCTGTCTTCTTCTAAAGAAAGCAGTTGCGAAAGTCTTTCATTCATAGTGTCAGGATCTGCCATTTCTGTAATTTGCGCAATTCAGAGACTGGGAACAATGTATTCCATGGGCATAACTGCTTCTTGTCCATACACCAAGCTGAAAGGTGTGTGACCTGTTAGTTTCTTGCAAGTGGTTCTGTAAGCCCATAATACAGCTGTGACTCTAAGGTCCCAATCATCTCTTTGTTGATTACAGATCTTCGTCAGGGCATTCTCAAGGATCTTATTGAATGCTTCCACCGTACCATTAGCTTGAGGATGGTAGGGTGTACTCTTATGGTGATTAATTTGAAATTCTTCAGTAAGGGCCTCTATAGTCTCATTGAGGAAATGTGTACCTTGATCACTCATGAGGATCACTGGGCATCCAAACCTAGTGATAATGTTCTCGAAAATGAACTGCGCGGCAGTAGCAGCGTCGCAGTTCTTAACTGGCTTCGCCTCAGCCCATCGGGTGAGGTACTCAGTAGCTGTAATGATATATCTTGCGCCAGTTCTTTTTCCTGGTGGGTTAATAGGTCCTACAAAGTCAATGGCCCATTTATCAAAAGCACGCAGTGTGATCTGGGGTCTTAGCGGCATTTCATCTTTCCTTGAGGGTTTTCCTGTGCGCTGGCACACATCGCAACATTTACAGAATTCCTTAGTATCCTTGTGCAATGTCGGCCACCAAAGTCCTGCGGCTAATATCTTCTGCGCAGTCGGCTTTCCTGCGAAATGGCCTCCTGCGGTACCTGAATGCGCTTCTGCGATGATAGAGCTCTTTTCATGTGGTAAGATACATCTGCGCAAAATTTCGTCAGGGCCCAACTTATAAAGCTGGCCTGCTATCAAAGTGAAGTCTGCGGCTCTGACAACAAGTTGCTTCTTCTGCTGGATTGTAAACTCAGCCGGCGCTTGTCCGGTAGTGAGAAACTTAAGAATATCAGAATAATATTCGTCTGCTGCTTGGATATAAAACAACTGTGCGTCAGGAAGATTGTCCTCCAGACTCGTAGGTTCCTCTCCTGACTCTATTCTGGATAGATGGTCAGGCCCTGCATTCAATCTGCCTGGCTTTACAATAACCTCAAAATCATACTCTTGAAAGAGCAGTAGCCATCTGCAAATTCTTCCTCCTAAAACTGGTTTATTGACCAAATATTTCAAAGCAGAATGATCAGTATACATTTTAAAGTGAGCTCCTAACAGGTAATGTCTGAATTTCTGTAGGGCATACACCATAGCTAGTCCTTCCCGTTCTGTAGTGGTGTAGTTCTTCTCAGCTGTAGGTAGCTTTCTGCTGGAGTAAGCAATTGGGTGGTCAATACTTCCTTCTCCAGACTGTGTAAGCACGATTCCTAATGCTATGGAAGAAGCATCAACATGAACATGAAAAGGTTTTCTCCAGTCTGGGAAAACTAGAATAGGCGCTGTGATCATCTTTTCTTTAAGTGTGTCCAAGCTCTGTTGGCATTCCTCTGTCCATTGGAACTTCGAATCCTTCTTCAGCAATCTTTCCATAGGCGCTGTGATCCTTGCATATCCTTTGATGAATTTTCTGTAGTATCCTGTATGTCCCAATGTAGTGCGCAATTGCTTAACTGAGTTGGGCGCAGGTAAATTAGCAATGATGGCAACCTTCGCAGGATCCATCAAGAGTCCTTGTCTGCATACAATATGTCCCAACAAAATACCAAAGGGCGCACATAATATACATTTTTTCAAGTTAAGGGAAATCTGATGCTGTCTACATTTTTCTAGCATCATGCGCAGATTCGCAATATGGTTCTTTAGTAAACCAAATACAGTCCAGTCATCAAAATAGACTTCTAAAAACTTGTGGATAAATTCTTTAAAAACAGCAACAACAACTCTAGAGAAGATAGCAGGTGCGTTTTTAAGACCAAAGGGCATTACCGTATACTGGAATGAGCCCCATTCAGTTGCAAAAGTAGTCTTGTGGCGGTCGTCCGGATGGATTCTAATCTGATGATATCCCGAAAATCCATCAGTGAAAGAGTAAGCCTCTTGTCCTCCAACATTATCAAGTACTTCATCTGTGAAAGGAGTGGGAAATGGGTCGTGCGCTGATGCATCATTGAGTTTGCGCAAGTCGACGCAAATTCTTATTTCACCTTTCGTTTTCTTTTCTTGGACCACCATAGGACTAATCCAATCGCTTTCCTCTACTGGCTCAATAATACCTGCTGCAAGCATCTTATCAATTTCTTCTTTGACTTTTTCTTTGTAGCGCGGGTTCAACCTGTATGGGCGCTGCTTTACTGGCTTGGCATCTGGTTTGAGAGGTATGCGCATCACTCCTAAGTCTCCTAGGATGCCTTTCATTTCTGTGAACTTGGTAGGAAAGATATCCTGGTAGTCACGTAATAAATCTGAAACATGCGCAACGGTTTCATCATCCCAATAATCTCCTATAGAAGCAAACTTTGGGTCAGCTTCTGTGCCAATGTTAACTTTCTTGAGCTTGACGTGTTCTGTGATGGCAGGAATATCAAGCTCAGGACCTTCAATATTGCGTGTCCCTTCTGATTCTGGGATATTGAGGTTGCGAGGATCGTCCTCCTCATCTTCGGCGGTAAAGTTATAACATTCCAGGGCATGTTCCATCTGAACAGCCCAATCTGGTTGGGAATATTCTGTTACTAGACCTGGTTCAAATACCTTCTTTTTAATACACTTCAGAGCCTGATCAATGCTTGGATGCTCTGACTCAAAGCTGAATGTAAGTTGAAAACTTTCTATCATAAGAGCCCAAGTAAGAGTGCCTTTGCGCAATTCTATTTCAGTATACCAATTCCTTGGAATTGTATCTAATGTGTGGATGAATTGGTGAACCCATTCATCTTCCGGAATATCTGACCATTGCTGAATACATGCTTCAATGTGTGACCTGGGGTCACTCTGTCCTTCATATTTGTGTAGCGCTTCGGCTGTGGTGTCCTGAAATCTGCGCAGTATCAATCTGCGACAGTCTTTCCATGTATGAATATTCTCCTTGTGCGCAATCCACCATCTTGCGGGTGTAGCGCGCAATGCTATATCCAGTGCCTGGATGCGCTGCGGTTCTGGAAGCTTTTGTTCATATTCCTGTATGAATTTAGTTACTTCAGTTAAGCCATCAAAAGTTGGAGTATCAATTAATTCTGTGCCAATCCATCGGATGGATTTAGTCATCATGGCGCAACGTCTTGCAGAAACCTCATGTAGACGATTCTGCCAATTTTCCAATCCTGCATCTGAATCTGATGTGCACGAGCTATCACATCGCCAGCTGATATGGCCATCTGCTGTGGGGTTGACATAGTCACTGTGGTTAGTGGTCATCTGATACAAGCTTTCCATGTGGCGCGCTTCCTCTTCTGCGCGAATGGGTTCTATATATCTTGGTCCTTGAATAGGATCAAGAGGTGCGATGACCCTGATCTGGTCATCCTCAAAGGTCATCTGTCTTTTCTTCAGGTTAATGACAGCCAAATTATCAAGTGCCCAGTCTATTCCTAACAGCGCTGGGTATGGTCTACTATCATCCATAATTTTGATTACTTCAAAATCTGCAGAGCTTCTTACTCCTTCAATATCAATAGGTACATTGGGTAATCTGCCCAATGGAGAGACTCGTTGCTGATTTGCGAGTCTTAGCTGGATAGGGGATCTTGTAAGCTGAGGGCTTCCCATCTGTTCCCATGTCTGCATAGTGAGAACATTGGCTTCTGAGCCCAAATCTAACATGACTTCGTCCATTTCAAATGCTCCAATCTGCGCTGTGAGCCTCATCTCTTTTCCTGTTCTAATGTGACTCCTAATCTGGTGAACAGCACGCTGTGGTGTGTTCGTCGAAGCAGAGTGTTGGCACTGATCCAACAGGTGTTGGAGTTCTAGAGTTGCTTGTTCATTGCGCAACAATTTTAAACATTGTCGCAGGAACGCATGAACACTGCCTAGTGCATGCTCCTTATCGTCATCAGGTCTTCCAGCTATAGTGGCCTGTTCTTGTACCAGGTTGTCTTGTCTTAGCACTTGCGATCTATTATTGTTCTGCGGAATTGCGGCAGAACTTGAAGCTCTCGGATCTGAGAAATACTCTTGAGCTTGCTTAAATGCTTCTTTTTGCTTCTGTACGTTAAGCGGGGCTGGTTTAATGTTAGCGCGGCGCACCCATTGCGTCGCTTGCTTTCCCGTTCCCATCTCTTGCGCACCAGTGGTAGCTCCACTGCGTGTCACTATATTAACTGTAGGGTCTGGTTCTCTTTTTTCGGCTCCAATCAACTGGATATTCTGATTGACCTGTGGTGTCTTTGCTTGCATCTTAGCCTGTAACTGAGGGCATTCTTCAATGATATGGTCAGAAGATTTACAATATCTGCAGAGGGTTGTAGGATTTTGGCAATCCCTAGCAAAATGACCTTGTTCTCCGCAATTATAACAAGTGATCTGTCCTCTTCCGCGGCCAAAGTTTGTTGTGCGTCCGCGTCCTCTGTAATTTGCTGCTCGGGCGTCCCGAGGTTGGTCATAAGGTGGACCTGCTGTGGGTCCTTGTGTCTCTGCTTGTACCCTATAAACATCATGCTTTCTTTCTATCATAAGATCATATGCTCTACAATTGTTCTCATCATGACCTACTGATTTACAGAAATTACAATATAGATTCTTTGGGGTTTGTACATATTTCTGGAGTAAGTGACATTCTTGTGGTCTATGACCTCTAGTTCTGCAGATCTCGCACCAAGGCCCTTGTGCCTGTGGTAACGGATTAGGTGCTCCAGTTGCAATATAGTCTATGAAAACAGGACAATGGTCCTTTGAATGACCTTGGGCTTTACATTTTGTACACCAAATTTCTTCCTTAATCTCCTTGCCTTTCTTAATATCATGCACTTGCAAGGTTAAGTTTGCTAATTGGTTCTGTAAATGCGCAACATCGTTGCTTGTTCCAGCAATTGGTGAAGCTTCTAGTTTCATAGCCATCTCTAGAGCTTGTTCCTGAGTATTGAGATTCTGTTGCATAAGAGGAAGTCTAATGTGTGGGAGCAGCGCAGCAATGAACCATTCTTTATGTTGCTGTGGTGCAAACTCGAAGCTTACTTGATCTATCAAAGCTTTGAACTTCTGGTCAAAGTCCCATACTGATTCTGTAGGTAACTGTTTGATGTCTTTGAGCTCTGTTATACACTGTGATTCTGACTTAGGTTTCTTGAATTCTCTAATCATGGCATTTCTTACCTCAGCAAGCGTCCTATTCTGTGCTGCTGAGTATTTCATGAACCAAGTCAAGGCTCTTTCTCTTAGTGTGGTTGCTAACTGAACCAGTTTAACAGCATCATCATTAATTTGCTTAATTGTCCAAATGGCTTCACATAAGAACCAGTGCTGCTCAGGGTCCTCTATCCCTGTTCCTCTAAAAGTTGGTAGTTTCATGTCATCACCCATCCTTCTTGCACGGGTTTGAGGTGGAGGTACCGTAGCAGTGCCTCCGGGATGGTTAAACAAAGGTGGTACAGAGGTACTAGAAGTAGCGTGTGGGCTACTAGAAGGTGTTACTGTAGGATTATACTGAGCTCCGTCTGGTTTTTGCGGTGTAAAGGGGTAATACGGGATATGAGCACTCCCTTGTCTTTCTATATGGCTTGCTCTAGGGACTTGGCTATCGTTTGGGCTAGACTCAAAAGGATATTGGTCAAGGCCTATTTTATATCGTTTTCCACTACGAGTGCAACCAATAACTTCAGGATCACTATCAGAATCTACGGACATTACTTGACTATGCTATTCATCAGAAGCAATACATAGCTTTCCTTTTTCATACAGAAGCATTTTAATCCATAAGTTCAGAGAATTTAAGAACTTACCTCTGTGTACTTGGAAGAAACTCCTCTCAGCTTCACTGAAACTCTTTCTTGTATCGACTGCAAATTCGGTAATAAAACCTTCCAGTAGACTATTCAACCAAAAGTCTACTGCGCGGGACACAGGATTGTCTATCCGCTTCACAATACTAGCTAGCTCAGGCGTCCACGTGACGGGTCGATCAACATGCAGCGTAGGTCTAGATTCTGCTAACTTGGCTATCCAAGCGTGTAACTCCAATGCAAACGTAACAAAGAAAATTTCGTAAAGGTCAGCATAAATATACTTCTGTAACCAATCTTCTGTTTGAAGCGTAGGGCTTCTATTTTCTTGTTCAGCAAACTCTTTAGCCTTTAAATCAAACCAATCTCCAATTTCCTTAGCTGTAGGATTCCAGTAACACATTTGTTAGCTGAGCAAGTCTCAGTGTAACAGAACCTTATGTTGTCTTCAGCAACAGTCTCAGATGTCGCGTGACTAGTAAGTCTTACAGCAACAAGTCGCAAGGCAAAGGAATCATTTGTTGGCTCAATCAACAGGGTTCAAAGCCATGGAAGTAATGTGATCAAAAAGTCATAAGACAACAGAACCATTTGTTGGTCACTAGGCAACGGAACCATTTGTTGCACTGTTCTATCTCGCGCGTCGCCAAAATAACAAGTCTCATTCGCGCGGCAACGGAACCATTTGTTGCACTGCTCAATCTCGCGCGTCGCCAAAATAACAAGTCTCATTCGCGCGGCAACGGAACCATTTGTTGACTGCTTTTCTGGGCAGACCCGGGTTTTAATGAAGCGCAGCAACAAAACCCCTTGGCGCACTGGCCCTCTCGGCAACGAGCTGCGCGGCAGCTCGAGGTCTCACCCGAAGTGGCTATGGGGGGGTTAAGGAATCAGGTTTCCTTAACCGGGGTGACGCGGAGATGGCTCTTCCTTGAATGGTTCCCGTGAAATCGGCGGTCGGACCTTCCTGCAGGCCGCTCGGCGCAGCTGCGTGGGTCCCTTCCTTGGGAGGTCTACTGCGCAGTTTCTCCTCTCTAACGCAGCAGGCAGCTATTTCTTGGGTCGACGCGCTAAACACGTCCTCGCCCTTCGCATCGAGCGTAGTAACGCAGTCTGCTCTCGCCGCAGCGACCGTGCGTTACTACCTCTTTAGTACTTAAGACACTTATAGTTATCAAGGGATCTTTCCAACTCGCTCAAACAGTCACAAAGATAAGACAGAAGTCTTGCATACACAAATAATGAACTCTAAATAGTTATCATTCACGCAAACATTATAACAAGAAGATATAAGTGAAGCTCATCTCCTCGAGGAAAACCACGTCCACGGGAGCGTTATATTAACCAGAAAATGATAGAGTTATACAATATGCTGCGCACACAGCTGCAGCCTTAGAACTTACAGGAAACTCCACGCACACAGCTGGGAGCCCTTCTCTCAAGCTTGTCTCCTCTCTATGGAGATTACAAAGGCACAGACGTCGACTCAGACTGTCTGGCAACTCAGGGATTAGCTCCTCGGCTATCCGATTTCCTCTCTCTAGTTCTACACACCGGGTAGAAAATACAGTGAAGGATAATCAACACATGATCTATCCTTTAGACTGGCTCTCTAACAGTCTAGCATCTAACTCTCTAACTCTCCAAAAGGAAGGAACTGAAGGAAGGGCGGAAGAACCCTCTACCCATTACAATGATTCCTCTATATAGGTGGCCATGACGGTCACACCTTTACAAAACTGTGGGCCTTTCCCAACAGTGATTCCCAAAAACCCTAACCACGCACATGGCTAGGTGTACTGTAGGCGCCGCTTGCAGTCACGTCGCCGCTTCCTGCAGGCTCCGTGAATTCCGGCGCAGATTGTGGGTATGGGCGATCGTCCTTCGCCTTCAATGCTCTGGTCCGTTGCTCCTCCTTGATCCGAGCAACCATAACTTCTGTACTAAGCCTTTAAATGAGGGTAGCTGAGCCCTCTACTCCATCGCCTTATTTATTATGGTAGCTGAGCCACCTTCATTCTTCGATGACGTGCGCGCGAGCTCCGCAATTTCCGGTCCGTGATCTGCGCTGAGATCATCCATCTGGCACCGTACTGCGCACCGTCTCCTTCTTACCCAAAACTTAGTGCTTGTCCCAAAATTTAGCACTTTCCTTCCATACTCGTGCTTTTTCCCAAAATTCGCAGCTTTTACTATAGCTGCGACCTTGGCCCCAACAGAAAGCTAATAACTTGAGAAGATTTGTCGAGGATTTTGCTGAAAGAGCTAAAGGTTTCATGCGTCTTCTAAAAAAAGATGCACTATTTATATGGGATGACCAAGCTCAACACTCATTTGTTGCAATAAATAAAGCTTTGGTCTCTGGCCTGATACTTAGTCCACCGAACTATAATAGAGACTTTTTGCTATATTTTGCAACATCTAGTTCCACCATAGGAATGGTATTGGAACACGAAGATGAATCATCACAAGATCATGTTATTTACTATATTAGTAAGGGCCTTGCAGATCTTGAATTGAGATATTCCTAGGTTAAGAAGTTGGCCTTGGCGGCAGTTCATGTTGTCCAAAGAATTAGACATTATATGCTTCCAAGAAAAAACAACCATAGTGGCTGAAATGAACCCCATGAAACAAATTCTGTCCCGCCATATCATTGGTGGAAAATATGCAAAATGGATAGTAATTTTGCAAGTATTCGGTCTCGAGTTTAGAAATGCTAAAGCGAAAAAATCGTTGGAATTTGATGAACTAATGTTTGAGTTACCCTGTGAGAAAGAGGATACTGTATCTGTTGAACCTTGGGAAGATGAACATGTAATCCTCATCGCAACATCTGATCCTTGGTATGGAACATTTATCACATATCTCCAAACCCACAGGATCAATCCTCAGTTTTCTAGCATTGAACGACGTTGCATTTGGAAACAAGCACAAAGATACTTCATCATAGGGGATACTTTGTACCATCGAGGAGTAGACATGATCTTAAGATGTTGTTTAGTACACAAGGCAGCTGAAAAAGTTCTAAATGATTGTCATGCTGGGTCATGTGGTGGTCATCATTCCGGGTTGGAAACTGCCCAGAAAATATTGCGTGCAGGATACTTTTGGCCTACAATATTCAAAGATTGCATCAATGCGATTAAAATGTGTCACCCTTTCCAAATCTACACAAGAAAAATTTGCACACATCCTGCTCCATTACACCCTGTAGTAACCGTGGGTCCATTTTCAAAATGGGTCATTGATTTTCTAACAATCAACCTGCCTTCAGCTAATGGCCACCACTAAATGATTGGAGTAGTGGACTACTTCACCAAGTGGGATGAGGTGATGCCTACATTCAATTGCACAAGTAAAACTGCAACATATTTCCTATTCAATCATGTGATAACAAGGTTTGGTGTACCCAAAGAGATCACTACTGATAATGGAAGTCATTTTAGGAATTCCTTTTTGGATGAACTTACCAATAGGTTAGGATTGCGGCAGGACTTTTCCTCGCTATATTACCCTCAAGCTAATGGACAAGTTGAATCCATCAACAAGGTTTTGAAAACTATGTTGCAGAGGATGATTGATAACAAAAAATATAACTGGCACTTAATGTTGTTTACCGCTCTTTGGGCTTACCGTACCACTGCTATAACCGCAACTGGATTCAGTCCTTCCCAATTGGTTTATGGAGAGGAAGCTGTGTTTCCAATTGAATGCAAAATCCCATCATTAAAAATAGCAATCGAACTCTTACCTAACACTTCTATAGAAGAAGAAATGTTTCTCCATCTTCATTCTCTTGATGAAAGTAGAAGGGAAGCTTCTCTAAATGTCGAAGCACAAAAGAAAAGGTTTAAAACACAATATGACAAATCTACCCATCCCCAAGTCTTTTCTGAAGGAGATCTGGTTTTAGTTTATGACCAAAACCAAGACAAAATAGGAGAAGGTAAATTTGTACCAAAATGGTTTGGCCCACTTGTAGTCAAAACTGTATTAAAGAGAGGAGCTTATGAATTGATCAATTATGATGGGGAACCTATGTCGGAGATTAGAAATGGTATCTATCTGAAGAAATAATTCATGTAGGAACTGATGCCTCGCAACACTTGTTGTATTATGTTGAACTCATTCTATAAACTTTTGTACATTAGTTATCTCGGGCACACACTTATCTTTCTTGGCATTATCACTTTGGAAGATGGCACAAGAAACCTTCACATATTTGGGATATGCGGATGGTGCTAACCATAGTTCTCGGAACATTTCTTCCATTGCATGGGTGATTTTCACACCTAATGACAAATATTTTAGTTTAGGAGGCATTTTTCTTGAATATGAAACCAACAATGTTGCAGAATATAGCGCAGTCATTGAGATTCTTTTAGAGGCTATCACCCTTGGCATCCAACAGATAATAGTCAAACTAGACTCGTAATTAGTTGTATCTAAGTTAAATGGTCAGTATCAGGTTCAAAATCATACACTGTTTAGAAAGTTTCTATGAGTACGTCTTTTAGAACGTCAATTGGAGTTCATTGAATATATTCACGTTCCTAGAAGTCTAAATATTTTGGCTGATTCCTTAGCCAACTATGTACTTTATTGGAATCTAAGTCATTAACATCATACCGAAAAAAGCAAGCATGTACATTATTCATGGCAATTTAATTGGACATATCATTTAAGGACATAAGTAAAAACCGAAATAAACTAGATTACATCATAAACCAAAAAGTGTGTAACTTTTCACACACCAAACAGAATAGTGTGAATACTTTTCTCTTTTTGATTCCTTTTCTTCAAGATAAAACCCAAAAAAATTCATAAAAACAATGAAAATATTCATAAAATGCAAAAACATGTGAAACTGTTTGAAAATTTCCTAGTCCGGAATCAAAACTCACCCACAACTTGCAGATCATTGAATAAAGGTTCACAAATTCTAGAAGTTCATGCTGAAAGGAGATGCTTCCTCTCATCCATTGGCTGCACCTACAATGAATATGGTAAATAATGAGTATTTTTAGTTATATTTTATTCATACATGTACAAACCGTATCCTTTTGAATGATAGAAACCTGCATCATTCCTCAATTTTGGCTATCTTTTTCGATATTAAATGCACATTTGAACCAGTTTCTAACTAAATAGTTGGGTAGTGAAATGGTTTTGATTACAAGACTCGGATACTTTGATAGTCCAAACTATTTGATTTAGGTAGTTTGAGATAGACCATGATTCATGATGATTTATTATTTTGTCATTTTTCACAAGACTGAACATGAAGTAAAACTCATTGACCCATTCCTACTTGTCCATTATACCAAATTGGATAACCTCAGTCACATGGTATTATTTCACAATCTATCGACACATAATCTTGCTTCAGATAGCCTACCCATGGAGGGAGCATTTGTAAGATTGTGCACAACTAGCCCATCCCTTGTTCGCAATATGGATCATTTCCTTGGCCTGGCTCGTTCCCTTGAAAAATAGGCATACGCCCATGCAACATTCATTCCCTCCCATGTACTATATAATTCTTTATTCTTTTTCAAACTGATAAAATGAAAAAGGCATAAAAATTAAAAAACAAAAAAATCCAAAAAAGGGAGAGAATTGAATCATTTCATATTATACTATAGAAGAAATTGGCAATAGTCAGTCCTTGCCTCCCTTGAACACGACACATAATTTGGTATCCACTATTAGTACACCATCTACATTTTCCTTAGGAAACTGTACCAATATTTTGAACAAATCTCCACCGATGGGTTATCCTTCCCATCACCAATGGAGCTTTCGTTAATGCATATGGCGTTGGCATATTTCATTAAGGTCGGTTACTCAAAGTCCTATGTTTTCAAGTGTCCATTATGCATTGTGTTATGTGTTCAAGGGAAGTTCAAATAGAGTCAGCCATTCCTCAAATATTCCTGAATAATCATGTCGGCTTTCCTTGTGTCAGTATACAGTGTTGGATCTCATAGCTCCACCAAATTATATCAGACTATTGACCTCTATTTCGTATCGGTTGATGTGGGATGCATTAATTCCTCCTTTCGATGGATCTATTCCTATCGACACCAAATCATCATCTAGGAAATGGATCTAGAAACCTAGGATTACCTTGGATCTTGTAGTCATTAGTGGCAGGTTTCCTCGCAAATAAAAGTGGGTATAAATCAATGATCCCTAATTGTTTGATTCTACAAGTGTTCGACTTTAAAACATCTATTCACACTTGCTAGGTTGTACTCAGTACCTTAGAGTCCATCATCATTATCGATGGGTCACTTCGCATCTGTTAATGATATAGATCAATGACCGGTAATCAGATGGTGTTTTATTATGCTTGACACCAATTCATTTATTCGTATGATATAAACTCATATTATTGTCGGTTTGTATTGAATACCTTGGGAAAAATAGTTGTATCACTCATTGATGCATTGCCTGAGCTGTGCAAGATTAAACTAACATATTAGAAGTTCGATGAAGACCTTGTTCTCACATTCATCAAAGTGCATGTTTACACTTCTGGAATTTTTTCTTTTGACATGGATCCACTCTGTATTTTTCATGGCCATGCGTGTTTACTGCTGAGCATGGGTATGCCTGCCTCAGAAAGATATTATATATTTGAGAAATCACTATGTTTGACTTGCAGATGTTATCCTAAATCTCGCACCCGTGAGCTTATCCTTTCCTCATCCTTGCTTTGATCAGTAAAGAGTATCAGTATGAAGAATATCAGATTGAAGAGTATGAGTATAAAACTAATGTATTTCGGCCCTTAGCTCTGCTTTAGACCTCACACATTAGGGGGCATCTGTTAACAATCAAATTAACACCCTTAACAAAGTGAGGGGAAGAAGCATATTTTACTATGCGCCCGGAACATGAAGACAAAATACAAGTACACAAGAGAGCAAGTCCTCTCTTATCTAATCCCTACATCCACAATCAGAAAGATTGAGTGAAGAAAGATGTATCCTAAGAAGACAAAGTTCAGTGATTGAACTACGCATTAAAGGCTCAAATATAAGGTCCACTAGTCAAATAGTGAGAAGAAATGCACAAAAGTGAATTAATTGTACTTAAATATGCTAAAGTTGTGACAAAATACTAAAATACTATGGAAAGTGGGTTTTTGAGCAAAAATAATCAAAAAATAAGAAAATGGATAATCCCACATTGAAAAGAGAAACTTGAGAGCCCATTTCCCAATGCTATAAAAGAAAGTCATTTGGGGCATGGTAAGAGGAGGAAAAAGGAAGAGCAAAGGCATGCTGAAGAGATTTGGAGGATTGGAAAGCTTGGCATGTTCATCAAAGGAAAGGGTGGAGAAAGGAAATCTCATGGAAAAGGAGAAAGGATCCACATCAAGCTAGATTGCAAGTATGTATCTTCTTCTTTAGCTTAATATGAAACAATTCAATTCTCTTCTAATTCATGATTTTAAATATGTTAGGGGATGATAAATGATTGTGGATTTCTGACATTGAATATTCACCTATTTCATAGTAATATAGATGTTTTAAAGTGGATCTAACACTACCTTAAAATATATTATCAACTCACATAGTTTAGGGATGAGCTTGGAGCAGTGGGCTCTAACACTGAGGATGAGGAGCTAGTTCGTATAGATCTCAATGGCTTCTCTAAGCCATGGGACATCTTTTTTAAAGGCGTGGTGGATAGGTAGAAGCTCCCTGATTGGCAGATATTTTGGGACGACTTCACACAGGAAGAGACCCAGATGAGTCAATGTTCAGCTTCATCCAGCGGTGCTACATAGATCATGGATGAAGAGGCTCTAGCCTTAAGAAACAAAGGTAAGGGGAAGGAAAAGAAGAAGAAAGGTGAAAAGAATAACTTGGACATGGAAAAATTCAAGTGCTTCATTTTTCACAAGCATGGACACTTTGCTTCCTAGTGCACAGAGAGGAAGAAGAAGAACAACAACACTTAGATGGTAGGTTCTACAGTGGTGGATGATATCAACAAGAGTTTTGATGAGTACTTTGCTTGATAGCTTGCATGGAAAGTTTCGTAGATGTCAGTATCTAGTATGTGGACAGTGGTGCATCTTGTCACATGACAAGACATAGGTATTTCTTCAAGAGCTTGAAGGAGAATGGAGTAAATCTCCATATTGAGTTAGGAGATGATGCACGGTATCAGGCACAGGGTGTTGGCACTGTTTCATTTCAGAGGGAGTCTGGAAAACCTACCAGCTTTGCTGATGTTCTATATGTCCTAGGGATGACCAAGAATCTCATATCAATTTCCACACTAGAAGACAAGGATTTTCTAGTGACTTTCTAGGATAGGAAAGTATATATCAGGCCACATAGGTCAGATTAGAGATTGGACACAATGATTGGGGTTTGGAGCGAAAAGGTTTATAGACTATAGTTTGAGCCAGCAAATGCTCTGGTAAGTAACAATAGTAGTGATTGTGAGTTGTGGCATAGGAGGATGGAACACTTACATCATGGTGCACTAAGGCACCTGAGACAGGAAGTCATTGGAGTTCCTTCATTCCACTGCAAGGGTTGTGCGTTCGGGAAGAATATTAGGAATCCTTTCCCACATAGTGAGCACAAGTCTAAGAGAGTATTAGACTTGGTGCATTTAGATGTATGTGGACCAATGAGTGTCCATTCTTTCAGTGTTTATAGTTACTGCATCACATTCATTGATGACTACTCAAGGAAAACCTGGATCTTTTTTTTGAAGGCCAAGTCATAGGTCTTCGATCGGGTCCGAGATTTCAAGACTCTCGTGGACAACCAAACAAGGAATAAGATCAAGATATTGAGGATAGACAATGGTGGTGATTACACCAGCAGAGATTTCATGGAGTACTATGCATCAGAGGGGATCAAGAAAGAACACACTATTCCTCATACCCCGTAGAAGAAAGGGGTGGCAGAGAGGAAGAACAAGACATTGGTGAGTGCATCCAAGGCTATGTTATTTGATCAGGGATTACCACTATTCCTATGGCCCGAGGCATTTCAGATTGCAGTGTATGTCCAGAAAAGATGTACCCACACAACATCGGGGAGGAAGACACCTGAGGAGGTATTCACAAGTGCTAGACCGGATGTGATTCATTTGCACATATTTGGGAGTATCTCCTATTGTCACATTCATGCTGACACTAGAAAGAAGTTGGATCCTTCTGGAGAGAAGGGGCTTCTAGTTGGGTATAGTGAGACTTCCAAGGCTTATAGAGTATATGTCCCATCTCACAAGAGGATCATTGTGAGAAGGGATGTCCAGTTTGATGAGGATAGAGCCTTGAGAATATCTATGGACTTACCAGCATAGGAGAAACCAGCTGAGGACTCGGGAGGAGTCTGTTGACCAACGTGACCTTAGTCGACAAGGGTTCACCTCACTGTCGACACATACCACAGTCTCCCTAGACACTGACCCGGGCAGGTTTGAGCCAGCCCAGCAACACCCGCAGAATGGATGAGGTCTCACCCGAGGCATCCAGGAAGAGCAGATGGAACCATGTTTCCGCCGAGGGAGGAGGAGAGTTGTGGCTACACGGACTAGCTCTATTGCAGTATTTAAACAAAAACTTTAAACATTCGACATGGAGTTATAACATATTACTTAATCGTAGCATTTATCAACGCAACAACAGTAAGCAGACATTGCATCAAGAAAATATAACAACATTCATATATCGCAACATTGCACAAAGATTGTACCAAAACATCATCATTGTATTACTGTCACAGTCATATACCAGAAGCAAAACATATATCTCCATATACATCCACCTTCTTATTGCTCGGCCTCTATTGTCCCTCTAACACTTACAACTCTCATCTATTTATAGGCCTTTGCCATTACAATGTTTGTCCACTTACTAATGACTTCTTAACTGACACTATGGACAAATGACCCCAATATTTAACTGACTTGGTCCAAATGACCCAAAAACCCACATACTGTGGTACAATTGACTCAAAATTACATAACATATGGTCCAACTGACCCAAAACCCACCAACTGCGATATACTTTAACACAAAATACTCCTTTTGCACCCTTATCCGATGTGTCATAGCGTCAGCAGTACTGCGACATTTCCTCATCGAACTACCTGCCAACAGGCCCCCAACACAATCTTGTGGCTCGCCCTTGAGCCATGTCAACTCCTGGACATTGTACATGCCGTGGTCTTTACTTTGAAGTCTGCATATGGTTGTTCGATGTTGCTGCAACTGTTCTTGCTGTCTGGATCATGCGGTGTTTTTCTGCTCCCTCTGCTACACGGAGCGTCGACTCACTATCATGTACTTCTCACCCAAAAGGGATCATTTCCTGACTTGCTGTCATGTACTTTGCAAACTCATCCTCAAGTATTTGTGAATGGTACGGACGGGAAGGAAAAGAGGATGAATAGTACCAAGGTGCGAAATTAGCAGATGACTCTGGCACATCTGTTTCACACCAAAAAATAGCTCCTACTATGGTCGGGGAGCTATCGTCTCAACCATCGCATTGGTCAAGAAGAGCACAATCCTTTGAACAACAACTGTGTATTTAAACATGTCGGACCAGCCCTTGGCTCGATCATACCACAGTGTAAATGCACCCACCGTATCAAGGCACTTAGGGACACTCATTGTTTGGGCTCGCAGGGCCCCTAGGGTGCTGCCACGGGAAATGAAGTGAAGCATTTCCACAGCCTCCTTGGAATTCCTCACACCTCAACTCGCAAATTGATTTAACAGCATAACCACGCTATTGCAAAAAGATTTCTTTGTAACTAACTACTGTCGACCCTAGCTACTTATAGTCAGACAATTCTTGGGTCACAATGGTGGGAATGATGTCCTAGTACCTTGCATCTGCGTGTGTGAATACATCGGATGATGCAGCAGGTGGCGACCATGCTGCCACTGAAGATCCCACATGCTGACGTGTGAGCAATCTCCTCACATCCTTCTGATCATACCAGCCCAGCGTGCCATGTGCAAAACATACCATCCTCATGTGGTAACCAGGCTGAATCTGTCAGGCGCAATCATGTATAGGGATGATGGGTAGTGGTCGCAAGATGTTAGCGCAATAGTAGTCACAACACTACCCTGTATCCTCCAAATCCTCCGTAATCATCACAAAATCCTACATTAACTCGACAAAATCCACTGTCGATCCTAGTCGCAATGCTTACATGAGTCTCCGACTGCTCCAAGCTTATGGCACAAGCCTCCCTACATGCGCATTCCATCTTTTGTTGGTGTGCCATCTGCCACCTTGCAACCTGCGACACAAACTCTCTCTCTCTATTTTTTTTTCTTTTACCGATGCGACTCTGGCATCGCACTGTTCCAAACCCGACCGATAGGGATTCAACTGGTGACCATTTACCAGCTTGGGGAGTATCGCCCCATCCAACTGCTGCAACTGAACCGCTCCTCCTGAATTAATACTACTGATGCGATATGGACCTAGGCAATGCATCTACAATTTTCCTAGATGTTTCATAAACTTGCTGTCGTACAATAGCACCTAGTCGCCTTGCTAAAACTGTTTACTTTTGATGTGGCGATCATGCCATGCCTTCTGACGATTCTTGTACACCCCTTGGTGAAAGCTAGCCATAAATCGATCCTCCTCTAGCTATACCAGTTGCGCTAGACGTTCATCTAATGCTGCCACATCGTCCATACCTATAACAGCCGCAACCCACAGACTCGGAACAATGTACTCCATTGGAATAATCGCTTCTTTCCCATATACCATCCTAAAAGGTGTCTGACCAGTCAACCTTTTACATGTGGTACGATATGCCCACAACACTGTCCGGATTTTCAGATCCCAATCATCGCAGTTCGCATTGCACACCTTTGTCAAGGCATACTCCAAGACCTTGTTAAATGCCTCCACCAACCCATTCGCCTGTGGGTGATAGGGTGTACTCTTCTTATTCTATATCTGCAATTCCTCCGTCAATGCGCTGATGGTGTGATTAAGAAAGTGGCTACCTTGATCACTCAACAAAACCTTAGGGCAGCTGAAATGAGTGATAATGTGATCAAACAAAAATCGAGCAGCCGTTACTACGGAATAATCAACTACAGGTGCCGCCTCGGCCCATCGGGTCAAATACTCTGTGGCCATGATGATGTACCGCGCACCCATAGGTTTCCCTGGTGGAGTGATCAGCCCGACAAAATCCACATCCCATTTTTCAAATGGTTGCAATGTCATTTGAGGTAGCAGCAACATCTCATCATGTCTGGATGGCTTGCCAGTTCACTGAAAAACATCGCAGGACCGCGCATAGTCTGTCGCATCATTATGTAATGTGGGCCACCAAATCCCTACCCGTAGTACCTTTCGGGCAGTCGTCCAACCGCCATAGTGTCCTCCTGCTACTCCTCCATGTGCTTCAGCCAATATCTATGCTTGCTCATGCGGCAAGACACATCTGTGCAATATCTCATCAACGCCCAATTTATACAACTCTCCTGCGATTAGCTGAAAGTCAGCAGCCTTGACTACCAATTACTTCTTCTGACTGGTGGTGAACTCATCTGGTGTAGTACTCGTTGTCAGAAACTGGATGATGTCATCAAAATAGTCATCAGCAACGTCAACTTTAAATAGTTGGGCGTTTGGAAACACATCTTCAATATTAGTCGGTTCCTCCCATGTATCAATCCATGATAGATGATCAGGACCAACATTCAATCAGCCTGGCTTCACAATGACTTCAAAATCAAACTCCTGAAATAGAAGTAGCCAGCGGCATATCTTCTCCCCCAACACAGGCTTATTGACCAAGTATTTCAATGCAGAATGATCAGTGAACATTTTAAATTGTCCACACAACAAATAATGGCTGAATTTCTGCAATGCATAAACCATAGCCAGACCTTCCTGCTCCATGGTAGTGTAATTTCGTTCTGTAGAGGACAACTTCCGACTGGAAAATGAAATGGGATGATCAAGGTCACCTTCTTTAGGTTGAGCCAACACAACACCCAATGCAGTTGATGAGGCATCAACATGGACACAGAATTCCTTACTCCAGTCCAGAAAGACCAAGATTGGTCCCGACGCCATCTTCGTCTTGAGCGTTTCGAAGCTATCTTGACATTCCAGGCTCCACTGGAATGTCACATCCTTCTTCAACAACTTTTCCATAGGGGCAGTAATCGTAGCATAACCCCTGATAAACTTGCGATAATATCCCATATGACCCAAAGTCACTTGCAACTGCTTAACGGTGGTTGGCGGTTGCAACCCCAAAATGAGCGCAATTTTGGCTGGATCATCCAGCAAACCCTGTTTACACACGATATGACCCAGCAATATCCCAAATGGTGCACAAAAAATACATTTCTTCAAATTCAGTGATATCTGGTGCTATCGGCATCGCTCAAGCATTAACCGTAGATTGACCAAATGATCATGAATCAACCCATAAACTGTCCAATCATCCATGTATACCTGCAAACATTTCTAAATAAAATCTTTGAACGCAGTAGTAATGAAAGTTGTCTTATGGCGATCTTCCTTAGCAATGTGAATCTCATGGTAGCCAGAGAATCCATCAGTGAATGAGTACATCTCCTGACTTCCCACCCCTTCAAGTACTTCATTAGTAAATAGGGTCGGAAAAGGGTCATGTAGGTAGGCATCATTCAACTTCTGCAAATCGACGTAAATGTGCACTTCACCTGTTTTCTTGTCCTACACCACCATAGGACTGATCCATTCAGACTCTTCCATAGGCTCAATGATACCAGCATCCAACATGCGATCAAGTTCCGCCTTGACCTTTTCCTTATGTCACGGATTCAACCGATAAGGTCACTTTCGAACTGGCTTGGCCTCTAGTTTTAATGGAATCTTCATCTCTCCTAAATCACCTAGGATGCCCTTCATTTCTGAAAACTTCATGGGAAACACGTATTGAAACTCATGAAGTAACTCAGTAACCTTACTCATCATCTCATCATCCCAATAATCCCCAACATTAGCAAACTTGGGAGTAGCCTTCATGCCAATATTCATCTTGCAAAGCTGCAATGGTTGACCGAACGGAGTACTTGGCGTGAGAGGCAGTACACATCGCGACTTCCTTCAAATTCGGGAATGTTAACGTTCCAAGGATCATCATCATCCGCTGGCCCTCCACTAATGTTGAAGCATTCCATGAGAGACTGTATCTGACAGTATTTGTGCAGTTCAACTGGGTAGGCCGCCGGAACAACCTGAAGTACCACGTCACGGATGAGATGTAATGCATTATTGACATCAGGGTTGGCACATACAAAAGCGAACGTATGAGTGAAATAGACCGTCAGCTCCCCCCATGTTGTAATTTCTTTGCGCAATTCCGCTACAGTATACCATGAGCGTGGCATCTCGTCTAATGTATGGATAAAAACATGGACCCACTCGTCTCTGGGTCGCGTTACCCATAAGCGTTGGCATTCTATCAAATGATCACCAGGATTATTCCATCCATCATACTTTCCAGTGTGATAAACCTCAGTATCACCAAACTGAACCATAATCAACCTCAGACACTGTGACCAACCATCAATGAATTTCTTGTGTGTCACCCACCAGCATGCTGTAGAAGCCTTCAGTGCTTCCTCCAATGCCAGCAACCACTGTGGTTCTAAAACCCGTTCTTCAAATTTCGTCAAAAAGTTGGTTAAGCCAGGAAACCCCTCATAGACAGGCAATGTGACCGTTTCTGTCACAACACGACATAACGACTATGTAACTAAGCCACATTTTCAGAGTGATACTTCATGCAACCGGTTCTGCCAAAGTTTGAAGGCATCATCGGAGTCGGAAGACGCAGAGCTCTCGCTTCACCATCCCAGCTCACCGTTGGCGGTAGGGTGAATGTAGTCCTCAGAAATATTGAATGCATGGTCCCATCCAGCAGGATCATCATATTTTACAGGCTCAACATATCGACGTCCTTCAGCCGGATCCAATGGAGCTATGACCAAAAAATCGCAATTCTCAAAGGTCATCATGTGCCACTTGAAGTTGATCACAGCTCCACTATCGTTAGCCCATCCAATGCCCAATAGCACAGGATAGGAACTTCCTCCCTCAACGACTTTGATGGAATCGAAGTCCGCATAATTCTTCATACCCTCAATATCAACCATTTGCTACGGAACCCGGCCAATGGGTGTTACTTTCGCATGGTTAGCTAACCAGAGCTGCACAGGAGACCAGCTCAATAGGGGACTCCCCATTTTCTGCCATGCTTGCTTGGTTAAGATGTTAACATCTGAACCAAGGTCAAGAATAACAGAGTCAACATCATATTCACCAATCTGAATATTCATTCTCATCTCCTTGCCAGTCTTTCGTTGCTGTAAAGAGTTTACTGTTGACTCCTGCCGTCCTTTTGGAAATCGCTGCAACCATCCTTCAATCTCAACCAGGGAAGCTAGGTTTCGGGCCAACAACAGACAGCTTTCAAGAAACTTTTACAATGTCCCCAGTGGTGTCCGCGGACCGCCTTCCAATGTGGTGTCAAAGACAAGTGGCATATCGCAAACAATGACCTTACCATGATCTTTCTCCAAGGTGCGACGTGCCTCCAAGAATGTCTCTCGCTCTGTGTCAATGTTGAAAGGTACCATCTTCTGACCAACCAACCGAAATAGTGGTCGCGAACTATCTTCCCCAGTTGTCTTGCCTCCACGAGTGATAATGGCCACCGAAGCATCTTGTGGTTGCGGTTCTGCAGAAATGGTCGCGATATTTGCACCCTGCATTTGGTTCTGCTGCAGATTCCCTGGTTGATTGATATTTTGATTGGCGTTCGGTGGTGGTCGTGGGGGATGGTTCTGTACTGGTTGTTGTACTTGATTCTGTACTGGTTGTTGTGGCTGGGCCTGATTCTGTAGCTGTGGAGCGTTCCCAACCTGCCATCGTGCAATCAACTGTGGACAATTCTCAACAGTATGATCATTACCAAAACAGGACGTAAACTGATTCTGTAGTAGTGGGAAGTCACACTAATAATGCCCCCATACCGCACAATGGTAACATTGAATAGGTCCACGACCACCTTGGCCTCCTCCTCCATGACCAAATATGCCACCGCGTTCGCCCCTGTATCCTCCTTGGTAGCCGCCCTGCTGCTGGTATCCCTTACCCTTGTGGTGCATACTGCGGTTGTTGTACATACTATGGCTATGGGGGATTCATCTGCATCAGAGTATATTGCGGCATGCACTGTTGCGGTTGTTGTTGCTGTGGTGCAAACTGCATCTATGATTGCGGTAGTGGCTGAGCTACCTGCGGTTACAGTTGTGGTTTTTGCACAACGTACACCATACTTCATCATGCTGTTCCTTGTTCCTCTTCAAATCTTGCAACTGTATAGTCAAGTTAGCAAGCTGTGTCTGTATCTATGACATCCCAGCTGCATTATCTCCAATCAGTGACGCCTCTAATCGCATTGCAATCTCTAGAGCTTCGCTAGGCGTCAATATGTTTTGCTGCATCAGTGGCAGCCGAATGTGGGGTAGCAGTGCCGCAATGAACCATTCTTTATGTTGGATGACACTCATATCAAAACTAACCTTTTCCATCAGCATCTTGAATTGCTGGTCGAAATCCCATACCGTCTCATTGGGATACTGCTTAATTTCCTTTAATTCAGTAATATATTGAGCCTCTGACTTAGGCCTTCTAAATTTGGCAATGAGCCCATCCCGAATCTCATTCAACGACTTCTCTGGGGCTCCCGTAGGGACTAGAATGAACTTCATGAACCAATCTAATGCATGACCTCGCAGAGTCGTGGGTAACTGTCCTTTCTTAGCATCGACATGAGTGATTTGTTTCATGGTCTAGACCGCTTCACACAAAAACCAATACTATTCTGGGTTGTCTGTCGCACTTCTATGGAACAATGGTAACTTAGCATCATTGCCCGCCATTCTGGGCTGCCTTCCTCCTGTCGCTGTACTACTACCAATTAACTTCCGTGGAATCGACCAACTTGGCGGTGTTGAAGTGGTATTTCTTGTTGTTTGTGAGTCAGTGAGCAGAGGTGTGGGTACGTTGGTGTCGGGGGTTGGTCTTGCCTCTATCCTGGGCATAGCCTAGTCAACCCTGTCAGGACTGTGAGGTCGCTTCATCCCATGTGGTATTCCTTCGCGGTTTTGCGGTTCGATCACAACAGGACCTTCTCCTGTCCTCTGCCTCTTCTCTTGTCGAAACCTCGCTCCTCCTCTCGTAAGACCACTTTCTTCCTCAGCTTCACTCACAATCTCCTCATGGTCTGCACCCATCTACCCCTTACCATTCCATGTACCATTCCCCAACAGCCGCGGTCCCCACGGCCTCTGCCCACCAGGCTATTTACTGATGAAGATGCATCTTCAATATACCCTTTTCGCAGATTAGCATCTTAATCAATAGTTGGAGTGATAGCATAAACCTTCCCCTTGGTCTGTGGAAGAAGTATCATTCAGCTTCACTATAGGATTTCTGCGTGTCGACTGCAAATTCAGTGATATATCCCTCCAAGATGCTATCAAGCCAAACTTCGAGAGCCCGCGATGCCTTATTATCGACTTCCTGTAGCTCCTGAATCAACTCCGGGGTCTAAGCCGTCGGCTCACCACCCTGGAAGTTCCTCTTCTGGAAGGTCAGCTTTGACAACCACTCGTGCAGAATGACCGGGAATTCATAGAAAAACCATTCGTGTGGACCGTCGTGAATATACCTTCCCAGCTAGTGATCTACTGTCAGTCGCGTGTTTCGGCTTTCTTCTTCAGCAAACTCCCACAACTTCTGATGAAACCAGCTTTGTATCTATAGCTTCATCGGGTGCCACAACATGGCCTCCTTTCACTCTGCACACGGTCCTAGCAATGGAACCATTTGTTGACCAATGCAACCTCAGTTGATAGGGGTTCACCTCACTATCGACACATACCACAGTCTCCCTGGGCACCGGCCAGGGCAGGTTTGAGCCTGCCCAGCAACACCCACAGAGTGGATGAGGTTTTACTTGAGGCATCTAGGAAGAGCAAACAGAACCATGTTTCTTCCAAGGGAAGAGGAGAGTTGTGGCTGCACGGACTAGCTCTATTGCAGTACTTAAACAAAAACTTTAAACATTCAACATGGAGTTATAACATATTACTTAATCGCGGAATTTATCATCACAGCAACAGTAAGCAGACATTGCATCAAGAAAATATAACAACATTCATATATCGCAACATTGCACAAAGATCGTACCAAAGCATCATCATTGTATTACTGTCACAGTCATATACCAGAAGCAAAACATAGATCTCCCTATACATCCAACTTCTTATTGCTCGGCCTCATTGTCCCTCTAACACTTACAACTCTCATCTATTTATGGGCCTCTGCCATTACAATGTTTGTCCACTTACTAACGACTTCCTAACCGACACTATGGAAAAATGACCCAATATTTAACTGACTCGGTCCAAATGACCCAAAAACCCGCATACCGTGGTATAATTGACTCAACATTACATAACATATGGTCCAAGTGACCCAAAACCTGCCAACTACGGTATACTTTAACACAAAATACTCCTTCCACACCCTCATCCGATGTGTCACAGCGTCAACAGTACTGGGACATTTCCTCATCGAACCGCCTGCCAACAGAGTCAAGTTGGAGGAGTCATAGGTATAGGTTTAGACACAGGGCATAGTGTCTGGTAATCAAATGGATTCAGGTGGACAGGAGGGTGAATCCACAAATATCGTTCACCATTTTTGGTGGATAGAATGGAAAAAAATTGTTTTTCGAACCCTCGATTGAGCTATTTTAGAGCCCTTGGTTGAGGTTTTAAAAGCTCGATCAAGGGTTTTAAAAAACCTCGATCGAGGATTGAAACAAGACCTCGATCTAGCTTTTCAAAAACAGAAAAAGGTTCATTTTAGGCCCTCGATCGAGGTGTTGTTAAACCCTTGATCGAGGTGTTGTTAAACCCTCAATTGAGGTATGTTAAAACCCTCGATCGAGGTATTTTAAAACCCTCGATCGAGCAAATAGCTCAATCAAGGGCTTAAAAAACAGGCCGAGAGCCCTTTTCACTGCAGAATGAAAGTTTTGTCTACCTTCCACATAGATAAACCATGTCAGTAAATGCTCATTAATGAGTGGACTTGATACCATTGGATTCGTCAACGAATCCTTTATCCAGATATATAAAATTTATGAATTTTTATCTTCATATGTCTTTTGTTTTTAAATTTCTACTAAAACTTGCCCTAAAAAACCCTGCCGATAACTTCGATTGAGCTCAAAGATAAATCCACAACATTCAAAATACGCATCCACAAAATTTGAAAAAATACACAAGCGCTAGATAAACACGTCCTCTTCAAAAGGGTATTTTTAGTTTTGCAAATTATGTAAACAATCAAAGGATTTCGTGCATGAACACACATGTGTGCAAAATGCGACTGAAATATTCATTGGTTAGTTTCGAAAAATAATAATAAATATAAATTTTCGAGAAAAAATAAAAGAAAAATATGTAAGCCCTAGTGCATTAAGTCTAGATCATGTTCACATATTTCATTTTTTAAAATTATTACTTTAACGTTAAATTATTGTGCACAAACACAAACTACTTGTTAATTGCTCTTCAAATTTTTAAGTACACACGTTTCATTAAATGAAAATTCGACACGATAAATGACATTGGTATATTTCGAAAAAAATATCATTGTAAAGCTAGCATAATTCTCTACATTTCGTTTTTCACCACGTGTCAAAATTCAATTGGAAAATATGAGTTTAGAGGGCTTCAATTTAATACATGGATAAAATTTCCATTTTTCACCGTCATATTTGGCCAAAAAGAGTTACCCATCTTCATGGAATCACCCAGGATCCTCCTATCTTTGATGGGGAGGATGAGCAGCTGCAAAAGGAGGATATCCAGTAGCCGCAGTAGGAAGACACTAGGCCAAAAACTAAGTGGTATAGGTCCACAGTTCAGGATTCTAGACAGGTGAGGCTTCCACATAGATCCTTTCGATGGAGCATACCACCAGATAGACTAATTTATATGGAACTGATGACAAAGTTGATTGACTGTGAACCTTCTAGTTTTTAGGAGGATGCACAACATGATGTGTTGAAAGAGGCCATGGTTTAGTAGTATGACTCAATCGTGAAGAATCAGGTATGGGAGGTTGTTTGGAGGCCGCAGGTTAAAAAATGTGGTGGGATCTAGATAGATCTACAAGATAAAGCATGCAGCAGATGGAAGTATTGAGAAGTACAAGGCACACTTCATGGCAAAGGGGTATTCCCAGAAGGAAGGTATTGGCTATGAGGAAACCTTCGCCTCTGTCACTAGGTATTCTTCTATTCGGACTATCCTATCATTGGCAGCAGAGATGGGTCGGCGCATTCATCAGATGGATGTGAAGACAACCTTCCTAAATGGATTTATTGAGGAAGAGGTTTATATTGAGCAGCTAGAGGGGTTTGAGGTGGAGAGTAGAGAGTCTCATGTATGCTGACTGCAGAGATCTCTTTAATGGCTCAAGCAAGAACCTCAAGCATGGTACTCAAGGATTGAAACCTATCTACAAGAGATGGGATTCCAACGGAGTGACGTATACAATAACTTGTACTTCTTGGCAAGTGAGGTACCTCTCATTCTAGTTCTATATGTGGATGATATATTTCTTACAGGAGATGAGAGGCTGATCAGGGACTTCATGTCCAATCTTGCAATGGATTTTGAGATGAAATACCTTAGGTTGATGCATTACTTCCTAGGTCTGGAGGTTTGACAGAGAGATGGGTGCTTTTTCATTGGACATGGGAAGTATGTAGTAGATATCTTCAAGATATTCAGGATGGAGGACATTAGACCTTTGGCCATACCTCTATTTACCAAATGGAGGAAGATCGATGTATTGGGATCAGAGGAGTTTGATCCTAAACTATATAGGCACCTTATTAGGTTGCTTATGTATCTGGTACACACTCGACCAGACATTAGCTTTGCAGTCAACTCTTTGAGTCAGTTCAGGGAGAACCCTCAAAGATTACATTGGACAACAGTGAAGCACATACTTTGCTACATCAGAGGTACATTGGAATATGGATTAGCTTATGAGTGCAGTGGGAGTATACAGTTGGCAGGTTTCAGGGATGCTAACTGGGAAGCATGTGTAGAGGATTGGAAGAGCACTTTAGGTTGTTGCTTTAGTATTGGGTCAGGAGTTTTCTCTTGGTTTAGCATGAAGCATAAGTCATTTGGATTGATCTTAGCTGAGGCTGAGTACATGGAAGGAAACATGGCTACATGTGAGGGGATGTGGCTGAGGAAGTTGCTCTTAGGATTGTTTGAGAGTGAGATAGAGACTACTATAGTTCATTGTGATAATCAGAGTGGTATCAACCTTTCTAAGAATCCAGTGTTCCATGACATGAGTAAGCACATTGACATCAGGTATCACTTCCTTAGAGATTGTGTTCAGAGAGGAGTCATTCAGTTGGAGTACATACAGACAGATGAGCAGGTGGCAGACATATTCACCAAGGCACTTTGCAAACTCAAGTTTGTGAAGTTCAAAGACAAGTTGGGGTTGTCACCGAATCCCTTCCTCGTTGAGAGGGAGTGTTATAAAGTGACAACAAGGAATGTCTTCCTACATGCATGTGTCCATGCATGCAGAATACTTAAATGGAAGAATCCAATAAAAGGTATTTAATTTAATTTTCCTAAGTTTCCTTTGGAAAATAAATTAAAGTGGTATAATGATTGATTGACTTAATGAAACACTTTTTTTATAAAATGTAAGTGAAATATTTAAGTGATGGAAAGATCTAATCTTGGCCATCCAATGTCACCGGAGGATCTCATCCTTAGATATATAGTGAGATTAGGGTTTTCGCTTAGCTTTGAGTTATAAATGAAAAGATCAATTGGTGGAGAGGACACAATTGCATTCCGACAGAGACAGAGGAAGAGAAGTGTGAGAGAGAGAATTTTAGCGAAGAAGACGGAGGAGGAGCCATTCAAAGAAGGAAGCATAGTTTCACAAAGGATAGAGATAGAGATCAGGCATAGGTGACTATACAATACACAGTAAGTACAGTCCGTACAGTCATACGGATTTCATACAGTCCGCACAGCATGTCGTATGGATCCGTACAACAGTTGGCACAGCCGTACAACAACAACAACACTACTACATTGGGATATGTGCCCATTGTACATGTTTTTCTCAGTGTTTATGTGTGGTACGATTTTTCCAATTGGGTAGAATTGATTTTTGATTTGTATTGCTTCATATTTTCTACATAAAATAAAAATCTTATACTGCTACACTCGCTTTCCCATCTAGGGTTTTGTCCGAGGGTTTATACCCAAAAAGATTAAGTTGTGTCTATTGATGTGATTGCTGTTATATTTATTTTAGTATTTATTGTTTTGGTGCATAGTGAAGAAATCCATGTGTGGTTATTGGTAGTAAGTAATTTGCATGCTTCTAGCCCTAAGGAAATTTACAGAATTCTCATATCTTTCCTCATATAATACAAAATTAAAAACTTCAAAAAATATAATAAACATAACGATTAAACCAAGCAAACACAAGATGACAAAGAACCATGACAGAGTCAAGTTTACCTAACAAAGGGAGACAATGAGACCATGACAAAAATCAAAATTTCCATATTAGAAATAGAAATAACACACACACACACACACATTTATTTACCAATAAATATTAAATTACTCATATATGTATATATATATATATGCATGCTTGGGATATAGATATTAATGATGTGTAAAAATAAAAATACACTTCAAAATGACTAATGAAATTAAAATTCACACTTCATTAATAAATTTTAATTTTATGAAGTGGAGAGTGTTGCAATAATGTATGATACAACTATTCTTGAGTTGAGATGTTACAATAATATATGATACAACTAACTATTTACTTTTGGATATTTGTTTAAAAGGTGAATGAGTCATGCACACCCTCCATTTTACGCATACCACCACTTGTCATTATAAAATGTCTATTTCTTAAAAAAAAAAATTGTTTCATTTAATAATTCATATATAATTATATATTGATAGTAATTGAAATTAACTATTTAAAAAAAAAACAAAAAAATGGATCTATGATTATCTTATTTTTTATTTCATTTAATAATATATATATATATATATTGATATATTGATATTAATGCAAATTAACAATTTCTCCAAAAAGTGCAATAAAATGGATCTACCATAATACTAACTCGATACTAAACATTGAAAATAGACATTTTTATAAGTAATCTTAAATTTTAGAGTTATTAAATTTTATAAATAAAAGTATAAAAAAACTAAATATAATAATATTAAATTTTATAACTTAATATTTTAATTAGTATAATATTTTATTAAACTAAAAGGAAAAGAAAAGAATAGTATTCAAAATTATTTTAAGAGAAATGATTTTATCATTTAATTGTTTGTAATCAATGTATAAATAAATTAAAAAGGTAATCTCAATAAAAAGAAATTAACATATAATTTAATATAACACTATGGGAGAAAAAGATTTACCAATTTTGTGGAAATTCAAATAATTTTTTTCTCTTTTCTTAAGGTTTGATAGACCAAATGCGTCTTAGTGGCCCCATTAATCTTCATCATCATCATCATCATCATCAAAACATAAGAAATAAGTAATTTTTTTATTACAAACTTTCAAGTTTTGCAATCTAAAAAGTGTTTTATAATAGTTGAGAAAATGTAAGAGGAATGATATGATTTAATTCATAACTATCCATGGAATATGTGCAAAAATAATTCATAACTAATTTCTAAGAAGATTTTGTGAGATCACTAGCTTAAAAAAAAACTTTAATCGAATCACCATTTTGACCATTCAAAGAAAACTAGACAATAAGCTCTTCATCACATTTATTCTACTATTTTATTTTTCACTTTACTAATTTATAATAAATATATATATAAATTCATCACCTTAAACATTAAATAGCATCCCAAATGTTCTCTCATGATATGATTAGTTAAAGAGCAACCCATCATAAAACTAAAAAATATATGAATGCATAAATGCTTTATAGTGATGGAATTGTAAGATTGTTACTTTTAGAAGGCATATTTTACAGCTGTACATAATTTTGTATAAAGTTGTGTCACTTTTAAGTTACTATCATATCAAATTATATAACCTTTTTAGTAAATGTATACCCTCGTAATAACAAAAACTTGTAAAGTTAAGATGAATATGGAAACCTGCAAAGTTATGATTGAATATGACAAATTCTTTAAAAAAAATTAATTAATTTCAATCAAATATGTTTTCAGAATTCAGAGTTGAAAATGTGTTGGAGTGGCACATCAATTTTTGGTTTCTAGTTGAAGTACAAATTGTTTGTAGGTTATATGACAAACCAATTCATGGATTCTATTTGAATTTTAAATTGTTTCCAGGGTAAATGACAGTTTGTCGAGCTTTTCAAGAAATAGTAACAAACACCATCTTCATTCCATCTCACCTTTTTCTTCCTTCTTACGTTAATTACGGAGATCCCTTCTAGACAGATGCTCTGCACATGTATGACTTTAAAAAATAAATAAAAAATCGGGCTTTTGCTCTTCAACTGCGTTAGCTATGACATCATATGACAAAGACAATGCATGTACTTACCATTAGGTCAAGCATTCTATCGCAATAATTATTTGTTTAAAGTGCCAGCAGAGATACCATTAGATTGTTGCAATAACGTTTCATTTTAGACTTCGTCAGAGAAACGAGCGAATGCAGTCATTTTAGACTTCGTCAGAGAAACGAGCGAATGCAGCCTTCCCTATTGTTCTATTCACAAGCAAAGAGCTAATTTATTGTGGTCTGCTGGAAACCATGGCTCCCCATGTTCTGGTTATACCATACCCAATCCAGGGCCACATAAATCCGCTCATACGACTCTCTGAGATGCTTTCTTCCAATGGCATTCTTGTCACCTTCGTCAACACGGAATCCAATCATTCCAAAATGATAAAAGCCCGCAGATCTCAAGACGGAATTTCAGTTAGTACGAATTCAAACATTCGTTTCGCACAGATTTCAGACGGTCTACCGCTGGATTTTGACCGAGCAGCAAATCTTTGGGAAAGTTTCCGATCTATAATGAACGAAATGAGAGATTACGCCGAAAATCTGATACAAAGTCACCTCGATACAGAAGCTGGCAAGCCCCCCTTCTCGTGTATCATCGGCAGCTCCTTTCTTAACTGGACGGTTCTTGTCGCCAAAAAATTTGAGCTTCCTTTCGTCGCATTCTGGTCGCAGTCTGTGAGTGTTTATACCATCTACAGACATCTCTCCATGATTATTTCTAATGGTCACTTTCCGCCTAAAAAACAAGGTGCAGTCTTTCTCCTCGCTTTTCAATTGAAAGCAGATTTAGGTATCTTGAAATAACGAAGAACTTCTTTCTTTTTACAGATCCGGGAGACATAATTGACTACATTCCGGGTCTTCCTCCATTGCAACCCGAAGATCTTCCATCAGAGATCCAGGGGGGGGCCACGATTAGTGAACTCCATAAAGTTGTTCTGCAACAGCTCCCTTTACTCGACCAGGCAGAGTGGATTATCGGAAATACAGTCTACGAACTCGAAAGCGAAGCAAGCGATGCAGTTCGACAAACGGCAGCTCCGATCTACTCACTCGGGCCGTTTCTTCCATCAGCTTATCTTGAAGCCGAGTGCAAGCATGACGAGATGTCAATGAATCCCACGTCATTAAGTCTGTGGGCGGAAACGGACTGTTCGCAGTGGCTGGATTCGAAGGCGAGATCGTCTGTTCTCTACGTTTCCTTCGGAAGCGTGGTTCGTATGTCCAAGGCTCAAATGGAAGAGATAGCTATAGGTTTATTGGAAAGTGAGCAGGCTTTCCTCTGGGTAGTCCGTCCAGGTATCTTAAATTCTGATAACGACGCAAATGATCATGGCGGCGTTCTACCAGAGGGTTTTTTGGAGAAAACGAAAAATCAAGCTCTGGTGGTTCCATGGGCTGCTCAATTATCTGTTTTATCTCATCCTTCCGTTGGAGGTTTCTTCACCCACGGGGGCTGGAATTCAACAATGGAGAGCCTGACTTTGGGTGTTCCTATGTTGGTTTTTCCACATTGGGTTGATCAATACACCAATAGAATGCTTGTGGTTAAGCAGTGGAAGATTGGACTGAAGTTCGAGACGTGTAGAGACGATGGAGTGATAGAGCGAGGAGAGATCGCCAGAGCTGCCAAATGTCTGGTGGGAAGCAAAGAAGGGGAAGAGATGAGGAGGAGAAATAAAGAAATGAAAGAAACGATAAGGCAAGCAGCGACTGTAGGAGGATCGTCTTGGTTAAACCAGCAACGACTTGTCGATTACATTAGGGTTACCCGAACCCAACGAGTTGCATCAGACGTAGGACTAGTGTCAAGTCGAAAAGAAGCTGCAGACAAACCATGACAGCGTCCACAATTTGCCACACAATCTTGGTATGTTTTTAGAAGAAGTAATATTCTGTCCATCGCATCGTGCTACTTTCTTGAAATTTTGTAGAAAATAGAATGCAGTGGAGAACGGAATTTTCTGGATTTCTTTCATCTTAAACAAGACACATATAAAGTGTTTTATGTTTTTAATTTTTTTTACTAAAATTATGTTTTTAACTTTGTGTTGCATCTCCAATGGATTTAGCATAGATTAGGGTAAGCTCTTTGCAACTCTTAGCATCAATTATTGTATCTAATAACAATAATAAAATGAGTAAAAATTTGGGGTCATTTATAATAAAATGAGTTTAAAATTTTCTTTGATATTTTTATGTAAATTTTTGGATTTATTATGAGTTAAGAGTGAGTTATTTTTTTAATAAATAATTTAGAATAAATTGTAAACAAATATATGAAAAACATAGCGTCATTATAACTCATATAATTTTTTTTTTAATTTAAGATTTATTTTAAGTTTCGAAGGAAAATCCCGTTTACTTACAACCTTTCTTAAAAATAATTAATAATAATAATAATAATAATAATAATAAATTACAATTAAATAGATTAAAGGTTGTGTGAATTACACTAGATATTAAAATCAAATAATATATAGAATATAATGCATACATAGATATATATATTAGAAATATAATACTCTTATAATCAATTTAATATATTTTAACCATATCTAACACGAGTTAAGAGTGATCAAATCCCTTGAAATGCAAACCTTTCTTCAAATCTTAAAAAAAGTTTGCAGTTTAAGGGATTTGATCCCTCTTGACCATGCTATTTCTAGAATAAAATGAATTTAGTGTAATATAAGAGGATTTAATAAATTTATTATTAAATACATTTTTGAATATTTTTAAATATTTTATTTTTTAAATACTTTTGACAAGTAAAAAATAAAATAATGTAATTGATTATTTTTTATTTATAAAAAATATGGAATGGGAAAGACAAAAATGAAATAGTTGTTGCATGAGTGATTGCTGACCCACAAGACAAAAAGCCAGGTGGTTGAAGCTGCTCAGTGAGAACATAGCGCATTAGCGAATTCTCTCCGGCTTGGAGGTTCTAGAGAAAGTAAGACTTGGCTACTCTAAAAGTTGGGTGGGAGGAATGATTGTTTCATTCTTGTTTTCCCACGGTAATACCAGGTTTCTTGATCTGCTTCCCTACCTGTTTCAAATTAATTACAATAGAAGTTTCTTATTATGTGTCGCATCTAACCCTTGGCAACAAGTTTTATTATGGAGCGAGATCGACTATAAATTTGTTTATTTTCAGTACCAATATATCACTCAAGATAATTAGATATAAAATAAATTATAGTTAGCATTAGACTGTTTATGAAACAAGCTATTTTCTCCAATATAATACCAATTATTTAGAATAGAGTTAAATTTATGATTACCAGTTTAAACTAGGTAAGGTATTTCAAGTCAATATCTTTGCTTTGTTTTCTTCAAAAACAAGAACCTCTGCCAAATCAAGATTTATATCTCCTAGCCTGTCTCAAAATCTAATAAACTGTAGTATGGGCCTCTTGTCGGCTTTTAGATGTTTATAAATTATTTTGTTATATATTTTTAAAACTCTTTTTCGACTCAAATTTCTTTTCCATCGTCAAGATTCAAAATATATGTAATACTGTCAATCTAGATCGAATCTTACTAATCCCGAGGCAAGTAATTTTTCCTGTCAAAACTATATATAAAATCCTAGGATAGCTAGTAAACTTTTTCTAATCAAGCTCTAAACCAGTTAAGGTCAATCAAAAGACAAAATTGAATTATCTCTTTCCTTTTTCATATAATTTGTTTAAACACAGTACATGATCGTAATAACTGAAGTAAGCGTTTAGAACTGTCGAACCCTTCATACCCTTTTAATAATAATAAATGGTGATTGCCAGATCAGAGAGCTGGAAGGCTTCTGCTAAATCAACTTTAATCTTTTCATTGTTCATAAACCCTGGGTAGATCAACACCATAGCTAGGCGGACCTTAACCTAATCAAATATTTTAAAAGTTAGGCGGACCTTAACCTAATCAAATATTTTGAAAGTTATAACCTCTGCTAAATAAACTTTCATTTCATAAACCCTGTGTGGATCAACGCCATAGCAGAGCGGATCTTAACCTAATCAAGGATTATAAATGTTATATAACTGTGCAAATCGTGTAACTACCTCTAACTAAAACCCCAAAAGAAATCCATTATATCATCCTTCCTGTAAAATAGTATTGGATCAAGCATCTATCCATCATTTTGGGATAGCTGTGCTAAATTCATTAACAAGAAAACCATATATATATAAAAGATAACCGTAAAAGAAGTAGATCTTACAGATTTAAGAATAGTAGTAATGCATTAAAATATGACGGACATAGTCTATTCTTAACGAAATCACAGATCATTTTCTGACAGATCTAAACCCTTTACAGAATATTTTAGAAATAAGATTTATTATAAACCCTTGACCTTAAGACACACGCTTTAAAAGTAATTACACTATAAATACACGGTGAATAGAAAACATGGTTTCGGCGTACTGGTGACCGGAAACCTTCCAGATAACACTATTTTAATATCCAATAAATCTCAGAGTAAGCCATCCCGAATGGTATCCTCACTCTACTTTTTCCAGCTCATAAAATCGAGAATCTTTAAAACATTCAAGCTCTTTCTTTTAAAATTAATCGGAGATGGAAATATGCCTCTAACCCGTAGGCCACAAACCCTAAAGGAAGACCAGATAAAGGTCAACTTATCTTTTGGCTGCGAAGGTTGAACCCCTTCACACTTCAAAGATCGCCATAGGATCACCTGCCACATACAAGCAACTGAGTAAGTAGTTGGTTCTTCTTTTGGAAATAAAAATGTAGTGATTAGGGCTTGTTTTATCCTTGCTCACCTTGGCGTCTGAAGACGCGGGCTCGAGAGAAGGTGACCTGGTCGCCACCCTCGTCGGTGCCCTCCAAACTGCAACCAGTAAACCTGAGCTAGTTTAAAACCACTTATTGTTGCAAACATGAAGTTTAAAGAATGGTATTATAGTTCTCACCTGAATATTTTTGCAGTAAGAGCCAAGGGTCGGCTCCTCCTAGCATCCTTGTCACTCCAGCTACCTGTAGGTGGTTTAAATGTTAAAACCTGGTTTTAATTAATGTACATTACAGTAATATTTATAACTCGACTAAGTTAAGAATGGTTCTTACCATTTTTAATGGTGGCTCGAGACCTTCAGAATATTTACGCTTCGGCTTACTGCAATCAGCAACTCCGGAGGTATGGAGACCTTGCCAAACAAACACACAAATAAGTTTCATTAACCACAGATACTTCTTACGCCTTCAACCTCAACCAAAAACGCCATGAATTTTGACAGAGCTTCTTCCTTCGGAGCTCGCAAAAAAGCTATTTATGTGTTAATGAAGTTTTCAGACCAACTTTGGATGTATTAAACCCTTATGAACCCCTAGGTATCTGTCGGTCCAAATGGACAGTTTTGATAGCATCACAACGTAGCCATAAAGGCCTGGCTACGTTGTCAACCCGCAGCTAGGTTGGATCATTTAAACTCCAAGTTATTACCAGTACAAACATTTAACCATCGCAACCAACGAGTCCTTTGAAATTAATGTAAAACCATAACCCTTTCTTGTAATATCACTTTGTAAAACCCTTGGTCCCTGTATAAATCAACTAGTAATAATAAATGAGGCGCATAAACAATTGTATTGTAACAATATACCTTGGGACAAAATAGTATCACGAGTCCTTTTATAGCCCCATTGCACATCAAAGGTGAAGATAAGATTATTTCCATAGTCTTCATACTAATACAACATGTGACTAAGAGTTAAAACACTAAGTTAAGACAAGAACCAAGATCAAGACCAAACTATAGGATGAATAAATTATTTTAATAAGGTTGTAAACATCACCTTGGTTAGGATGATAGCATGCCGCTTGGAGCATAGCTTACCTGCCAAAGGTAGATATAAAAATGATATAAGAAACCCTAGATTGTTATAACAACTTTATCTTTGTACCGTAACTTATGTTTTCCAGTAACATAACAATGTTAACATATTTACGATGCAGAATTATTTAAATGCAAAAAGATAAAGTTTAATATTATGTTATTTGTATATTTCGCAAATGGATTTTTTTTATTTCATGAATTTTTGGGTCCATGACATTTAGGCTATAATTCTACACATCTTTTACATACTCGATGCAACCATTTGTTTTTATTTATTTATTTATTATTATTTGCCCTTAAATATCAATTTATTATATGTAAAAAATTACATATAAACCTTAAACATATTCATACTATATACAATAATTTATCTATTTATTAATTATTCTTTATTGTTATCGTCAATATCATATCGAATATCTAAGGACTTATGCATGATTATTTATCAACTTTAACACAAATCACAAAAATATTTTGTTTTTTTATATTTTTTAACTTTCATTTATATTTATATATAATATTAAAATTTTTTTTTTTTAATATGTTTTTAAATGTTATAAGGAATTATTTTTTATATATCTAATTTTATATTTACTTTTCATAATTATATATCTAGATAGATAGATATACCTTAAGGAATGTATGCATGTTTTTTCTTTAAATTTTAATATTTTTATTTTGATATTGTATTTTATTGTATCTTTTTATGATAGGCATTGTACATAATAGATTCTAACTTTTAAGACAGAATGAATGAGAAATTATACAAACTAAGAACCACACTTAGCCAATTCTCCCTCATTGCCCTTTCGCTAGCCTCTCCTTCCTTAGAGAAAGAAGGTTCTCATAAATAGAATTATTTGGAATTCCAAGCAATAATAATAATAATAATAATAAACCGTTCAACTTCAGTTCCATTTTGTCAAGGAATATTTTCCACTCCCCTTAATCATCTTATGGTAATTTATTAGAATTAAATGTTCTTGAAAATATCATTTGATTATGCAATAATACTTTATACCTTAGAAATAAATGCATCATAAACAAATCAATGAAGTCTCTAATGTTCACACATAGTCTTCTTGTTACACACATTGTTGCCTAAACTCCATGACCACAATGTAGCAGCTTGTCAGAGATATGTAGCATAGATAACACATACATGTAGTGGCTTACGTAGCAATTGCGATCTGCAGTAATCTCTAGTAGTTTTTGCAATAACCTATAGCAACTTCGTAACATCTAACTACTCAAAATAAATTGGGTGTACATGATAGCACTTTGCACCATGGTTGCTCTTGCATCAGACTACATTGATTGAAAAATTGAGCATCTTGCTCAAGATTCTTTAGATGTTCAAACATCTAAGACTCATATTTCGTCGGATCTCCAAAGGGTCATTAATAATAATTCCAAGGTATTTGAATATATTCCAAAAGTTCTTCCACATGTTTGAGATTTTGATCATGCTATTCACTTAATTCTAGGAAGTGTTCCCCCTAAAATCAGACCTTATAGATACCAGTACAACCATAAGAGTGAAATTGAGAGTATCGTTGAATAAATGTTAGAGGCTAGCATAATTAGGCCTATCCAAAGTTATTAGTCTGCACCATTGATAATGGTATATAATAAGGAGGGCTCATGGCGTATGTGTCTAGATGATAGAGAGCTCAACAAGTTTAGCATTAAAGATAAGTTTCTCATTCCTATCATTGATGAAATTTTAGATTAATTACTTGGAGAAATTTTCTAGACAAAGTTGGATATTCATTTCGGGTATCATCAGATTAGAATGAAGGATGAGGACATCCCAAAAACATCATTTAGAACTCATGGAGGTCATTATGAATTTCTGTTCATGCCATTTGGTATCACAAATGCACCTTCCACATTTCAAGGTTTGATGAATTCCATTTTAAAGCCCTTAGAAAATTTGTGCTAGTATTTTTTGATGATATACTAATCTATAGAAAGTCTTGGGAAGAACAGGCTCGACATGTTGATAGGGTGCTACAACTACTAAAGGAGCAAAAACTATATGAAAAACCTTCCAAATGTTCCTTGTGGGTAAAGGAGGTAAAATATTTGGTTCATATTGTATCTCATGAAGTTGTCAAGGCAGAGCCTAACAAAATTAAAGACATGATGGACTGGGTAATTCCCAAAACCTTGAAGAATCTTCGAGGATTCTTAGGGTTGACAGGGTACTACCGCAAGTTTGTTCATAACTATGGAAGAATAGTAGAAACTCTAACAACATTATTGAATAACGAAACATTTTATTTGACTCCACATGGAACTCAAGCTTTTGAAGAACTTAAAAGAGGCCATGTGCAAAGATCTTATTTTGGCCACACCATAATTCATAAAAACATTTATTGTGGATTGTGATGCCTTAGGAAATGGAATTGGTTTTGTTCTAATGCAAGAAGGACACCTCCTTGCTTTGAAAAGTCAACCAATCAAGGGAAATAACTTACAAAAACCAATTTATGAGAAGTAAATGATGGAGATACTACATGCACTTAAGCAATGGTGTCCTTACCTAATAGGTAGGCACATCAAGGTCAAAACAAATCATGATAGTCATAAATACTTCTTGGAATAGAGAATATATTCAGAAGAGCAACAAAAATAGGTAACCAAGATGTTGTGATCTGACTTTGAAATCATCTATAAAAGGGGGAAAGAGAATGTGGTGGAATATGAACTCTCCATAAAAGATGAGGATGTTAGGGAAATACTTTGTGTGATTTCCATTATACAACCTGATTGGGTGGTAGTAGCAAGGAAAGAAAGGAAAAATGACATATTTGTGTGGATGCTCATACAAAAGCTACAAAAGAATCCCAATTTATCATATACTTTTGCATGGAAAAAGGATTCACTATGGTATAAGGATTGCTTATATATATGCAAGAAATCCCAACTCAAACAAAAGGTCATTTTGGAATTACACACCGAGCTCCTAGGTGTGCACTTAGGATTCTTGAAAACCTATCATGGGGTCAAGAAGGAATTGTTTTGGGATGGTCTTAAATCAAATGTTCAAATTTGCGTGGTAGAATGTTTGGTTTTCCAAAAAATTAAGGTAGAAAAAATTAATACCGCATGTCTTTTACAACCTTTGGACATACCTTGCCAACGTTGGGAGGAAATTTCAATGGATTTTATCACAGGACTACCCAAGTTAGAAGGGAAGATTTTTATTATGGTGGTTGTTAATATACTCACAAAGTATGCACACTTTTGTGCACTTTCTCAACCTTTTAATGCAAGTATAATAGATGTCTTTTTCATGGTTACAGTTTAGAAGTTACATGAAACTTGAAGATTATTGTAAGTAATAGAGATCCAATTTTCACTGGTAAATTTTGGACTGAATTATTTTCTTGTTTGGGTACCCAGTTGGCTCACGGATTATCTTATCATTCTCAATTTGATGGGAAAACTAAAATAGTGAACAAATGTTTGGAAGGCTATCTTCGTTGCTTTGCCTCTGATAAACAAACACAATGGGTGAAATGGTTGACCTTGGCACAATGATGGTACAATACTTCCTTCCATACATCATAAAAAATGTTTCCATTTATGGAATTTTATGGTTATCGACCTCCATCTATCACATCTCCCTTAAAACAAAAAATATAAAGTGCAAGCTATGGAAGATCACATAGAGAACCAACAAGAATTTTTCCAAATACGGAAAGACAACCTGGCTATGTCAAAAAATAAGATGAAACAACAAGCAGGTCAACATCACAATGAAAGAAGTTTCGAATAAGGGGATTGGGTAGTTTTGAGGTGACAACCTTACAAACAAATTCCCCTCAATCAACTAAATAAGGACAATAAATTAGCACCCAAGTATTATGAGCCTTATAAAGTGTTGCAGAATATTGGTAGTATGGAATACAAATTGGATATCCCTTCATCTTCAAGGGTACATCCTTTTTTTCATGTTTCTTGCTTAAAGAAGGTAATTCGAGACAAGATTCTCATACAAACAATCCTACCAGAGATTGATGAAGAAGGAAAATTCATATTGGAACCTGAACAAATCACTGACACGAGGACCAAGAAACTATGTAATCAGGCTTTTACAAAGTACCTCATCAAGTGGACGAGATTACCAATTGAATATTCGACATGGGAAAATGATTACTTCATACAAAAGAATCCACAACTAACCAAGTCTTGAGTACAACTTGTCTGAAGGGGAGGGACATGTTAAGCCCTAAATGTGGGCACATTTCCCCTTATATTGGTCACATTACATTGGTTTTGACACCGGCTTGGTCCATTAGTTGTAATTATCATTAGTATGGTTATATTAGTTACATAATCCTCGGTGAGTTAGTTCGAATTGTACCTCTTGGTCTCCTATTTAGAGGAAGGAGACCTTTTCTTTTAGAGTATATTGTCTTGTCTTAAGTACTCATTACATTGCATAAGAAGGTTTCCCCCTCAAAGAGGCTTTCTATTCATCTCTTTTATTCATTATTAAGGCATGGAGTACTCTTTTTGGTTTATTTATACTCTTTTCATGCTCCTTTTGGAATTTTTTTTTTTAAAAGAGGAAGTTAAGCCATTCATGAGGATAGTGAAAAAGACACTCTCGTAACAATATTTAGTCCCATTAATGAAGAGGTGGGGAAAACCTAATTTAGTGATTATGATACAAAGATAGATCTAGTTAATCCTATTTAAATATTTGTAGAGGTCCAACTTTAGCATGAATGGGGATCATGACTTGGCCTTGATCGATTGTAAATATTCCTACGTTAGGCTGATGGCGTCAAGAATGTTCCTTTGATCCAGAAAACCAAACTGTTGAATGAAAATGCTGGAAGAGAGAATAGGTTTGAGGTTCCTAGAAATGACTTTAGATATAAGATTGTAAATAGTTGCAAACAGATATAGGTCTGTAATGTTCAAACCCTAAAGGAAGATCCTCTTTTGGGATATTTTCACTAAAGGTAGAGTTGAATGGCATATGGACCTTACTTGTAGAGAAAGATTCATTAACCAAAATTGTTATATTATCTACCAACAAATCCCAAACTACCACATAAAACTATGTTGTCCAACCATTTGGACTAGGAGTCTTTTCATTATGGAATATGAGGAGGGATTTTTGAACTTCTTTCTTGGTTACAATTTCAAGGAGATCCATTCCTTTTTATTCAAATAGCCATTGTTGGAAAAACGTTGAAGTAGAAGATATGTCTCTTATATTCTCCATCAAAGCTTTGGTATGCCAATATTTGTAGCGAGTTGTAGCTACCTTCGATATAGACTTGAAATATGAGCACTCTTTCCATATTCGGTCTCTAAAATTCCATATTAGTTGATTGTCTTTACTCCCATAGCTTGACGATGGAAGAAAACCATATTTTGATATTCTTCCGAGAGCCAAAGTAGTCTACTTTTTATTCTTCATTTAACTTCATTCCATTGTAAGATTCTTGATTTTTTGTTTCAAGAGATTCCATCTCATCCTTTGAACCATCACTGAGATGTACATTATTTACTGAATCCAGGATATATAAGATTGTCCTTTATACTTCTATGAGAGTTTTTTCGAAGTCTAAGAATTCCTGCTTTGACTAATCCTTGCTTAACATTTTGAATCTTGACAGTAATTTTGAAGAGCATCCATATCATGTGTATCCACTTCCTTTTGGTAGATCAGCCAATTTCCCTAAACCAAAGATTTTAATTCCTCATATAGTAGCCAATGTGGATTAAATTTAAAAGGAGTTGGAGGTTTCTGAGTCGAGGCAAATTTTTTAAGAAGAATAGGTAGGTGATTAGAGTGACACACTCTCAATATCGAGGATTTGTATCAAGAAGGAGAGATTCAGTAAGGAGGAATTTCGGTCTAATCTTTTAGATATATGACTCTTGTCGATGTTTTTTTAACAATATTTTGAGGTACCATTGTTTTGAGGTCATCCCAATACCTCACATTGTGATATCACATTCATATGCTACCTTGGGATGGGTATACTCTATTAAGGGCCCCTTGAATTGTAGACTATATACCAGCATATATATCCTTCTCAACTTCATATTTTGCATGGTCCATAAAATATTTATTGCCTCTTATTAAGGTTGACAATATTTGATTAGTTGAACTCATTCCTCTTGATTGAATCCCCTTGCATTTCTCATCCTTCGTGAAGAGCACTACAACATGATTTGTGTTTCAAGCTTGATTAGAATACTTGAATAATAAAAAGAAATTGTTTTTGTTCAAACTTCGTAAATATTGTTTTAATTGTAAAAAGAAATGTTTCCTAGTGGTATAGCATGATAGCAGTAGTAATGAAGTTTGGAAGTGTATAGAATTTATGCATATAAACTTAGAGTTTCCATTTCAATAGCTAGTCATTCAAACATTTAAATTTTTTGTAGAATTAGAATAATCAATAGAAAATTTGACTAATAAGAATACATGTCTCTAGAAGGGTGTAGTAGATCCTGCAGCTCCTGCGGGATTCCTTAGGTCCCTTAGAAACCTAACAAATGATGTGTCCACCCTATCGACCAACTTAAATCTTGCTGGCCCTAGGAAATCAACATATTTCCCATCCCTCAATCCCACTGCTCATAACCTGGTAGAAAATTCCTTTTAGTTCAACATTGTAATCTTTTTTCTTTCTATTTCCCGCCTCCTCCTTGGATTTAACCACTTCCTCCAATCCACGATTTATCCCCCTCCTCGACTTCACTTCCAAAATCCAAGTTTTCCTCTCCCCCCCCTCCAAAAGAACCAAATCCCATTATAATCCCCTAAAGAATTACCTATATACCATTTCTTCCTCCATCGGCCTTTAGGATTACTACACCTCCCTCCATATGATCCCTCGAATCCAAAAACCATTAATTCCGTTCCCGTATTCAAAAAATTAATAGCAATAAAATATAATTTCTTAAATCTTTATTCTTCTCAAGTAGTTCAATAATTTAAGGATATTTAATTTGAATCAAATAAGTTGACTGTATAACATTTAATATTCTTGAAATTTTCACTTTGGGTCCCTCACGAGATGGTGGATTAATTACTAGTCCCATTCACATCAAATATGTTGAAAAAAATAATAATTTAGTAATTATCATGTTGACCTTTCAAATTTTGTACTAGTGGGTATCTTAATTGTTTTACCCAATGTGGGATCCGATGTTAGTAATCATAGTAAACAATTATTATTTTTTAATAAATCATATCTTATCTTGTTGGCCATATTCAATATTTTATTGTACATTTTTAACTTACACATAATGATTTGGTCTATTTAATTAATAATTATTTTACTCAAGTCATTTCCACTTTTGTTTAAATTACTATATTTACCACAAAGGACATTATTATCATTAATAATAATAATAATGATACTAGTAGATAAAAACATTTATAATTATTTGTTTCAAAATACAAGTATCATAGTATCAACACGTTATCACTGTATTCATAAACAAAGAACCCTTAAGGGTTTAAACAATTATGACAAATATTTAAACACAAAAATTCTGCTAATGTATATAAATAATATTTAAGTTTACTTACGGCAATTTCCTCACAACAATTCTAATTGATGACACTTGATCGGTTACTTATTACAATGTTCACATACAATTAATGATACTTTAATTGACTTGTTTTACACATATCCAAATAGCTTAACATTCAATATTTGAATTTGATCAATGCATAATGAACATATTTACCTACGACAACTTCTACAATTATTCAACATGTTAAGTATTTGTTTATTGATACTAGTGTACATGTGCAAAGTGTGCATTCATGGCCAGTGTATCCACAGGTCAGAAATGTACTGTAAGAAAGCATCATCTCTCCTACACATACCTGCTAACTAATATTAATAATTATCCATGCAAGTAGAACACTCATAAATATAACCTAATTATTTTAGCATCATCAATTATTTTAATAGTTAACCATTTAATATTTCATATCATTATCTTTATGTTTATGTTAGTTTAATCAATCAAGTACAGGGAAGGGTACCTACTACCACTAAATCAAGATCAAGGAATACCCAACCTTCAAAAGTACTAACTAACATATCCTCCCATCCTAACCTATGTTCACATCCTTCCTATCCTTCCTATGCTACTACAAAAGTGGATGCCAACTATACTGACCTGACCACATAGAACCTAAGAGTGGTAGCATTGGCTAAGTAGTGGACCTAGCCTCTCCTATAAGGCATCCGACCGTCGTCATCACAACAACTTGGGGAGCATGTCTCATCACGGCCCTCCCACGACCTCGGGTGTCATAGAAACATAGGTTGGAATATACACCCATCCCTCTCAACATCCTGGTTCTATATCCTATCAAAACTATACTGTGTTGATATTGAGGTTATCATATTGCGTCATCGTACCATCAATTTCGGTTGCTAAGGGTTACTTCATGAACAAGTTCTTATCCTATAAATTAGATCAAGTATTCGGCTATCCCGTAGCCCCTGTGTCTTGTGGGTTAGTATTTCACAAAACCCCATTTATAACAAATATTTCCATAATTGATCCACATCATCATCATCATTCTTTAATGTACAACAATTTAATTCATCACACGTATGCATGACATATACAAATTGAATTGATCATATTACAAGACAGTGTCCACATACCATATTATGTCTTTGACCATTTCATTAACGAAAATATTTTAAAGATATAACTGTTATCATAAAAGAAATGAACCTCATGATAATCACAACATAGTAACAACATAAAAATTGTAACAACATAATCATAGTGACAACATAACCATAGTGACAGCATAAACATAATAACAACATAGACATAGTAGCAACACAAAATCACATTTATCATGTCGTAAGTCTAGCTCACTGAGTCGAACTAAGTCCAACAAGTATAAGAAAATAAAGTGTAATATGTTTGAATGCTAAACACGCCTAGTAAAAATATGGGGCTATCACTATTAATATTTCATATCATTATATTTATGTTTATGTTAGTTTAATCAATCAAGTACAAGGACGGGTACCTATTACCACTAACTCAAGATCAAGTAATACCCAACCCTCAACAGTACTAACTAACATATCCTCCCATCCTAACCTACGTTCGTATCCTCCCTATCCTTCCTCTTCTAGTACAGAAGTAGATGCTAGATATACTGACCTAACCACATAGAACCTGAGAGTGGTCGTGTCGGCTAACTAGTTGACCTAACCTCTCCTAGCAGACATCCGACTGTCGTCATCACAACAACTTGGGGAGCATGTCTCAACATGGCCCTCACACGACCTAGGGTATCATAGAAACATTGGGTGGAATATACATCCATCCCTCTCAACATCTTGGGCCTATACCCTGTCAAAACCATATTGTGTTGCTATCGCTGTTATCGAACTGTGTCATCATACCATCAATTTCAGTTGCTAAGGGTTACTGCATGAAAAAGTTCTTATCCCATCTATTAGATCAAGTATTCAACTATCCCATAGACCCTGTGTCCCGTGGGTTAGAATTTTACAAAACCACATTTATAACAAATATTTCCATAATTGATCCACATCGTCATCATCACTCTTTCATGTAACAACTTAATTCATTACATGTATGCATAACATATAACAATTGAATTGATCACATTACAAGACGGTATCCACACAACATATTATGTCTTTTACCATTTAATTAACTAAAATATTTTAAACATATAACTATCATCATGAAAAAAAGGAACCTCGTGATAATCACAACATAGTAACAACATAAACACCGTAACAACATAATCATAGCGACATCATAACCATACTGACAACATAAACATAATAACAACATAGACATAGTAGCAACACAAAATCACATTTATCATGTCGTAAATCTAGCTCACTGAGTCTAAGTGAGTCCCATAGATAATAAGCATTTGAATAAAGTGTAATATGTCTGTTTGATAAACACACCTAGTCAATAGATGGGGGTGTTACAACCCTCTCCTTTTTTGTGGGTGGGTTAGGTATCATCATGTTGAAGAGGGAATTGAGTAGGAACAATTTGATGTTTTGTCTCTTGAGGTAGGAGGGGAAAATATCTCCCATGATTCATCAAGGTCGATTAGTGGATACTGTATTGACAGTTGTAGGTGATCCTATGATGCATACATAACAATTGTTTTCTCCTTCACATCATCTAGAACTGGTGGGACATTATGACTATCATGTGAGACCAGAATTATGGATTCCAACTTACTTATCTTTGATTGAATATGTTCAAATACTCTTGAGATTTTCTCATTTACCTTAGTAGTTTCTTTTTGACCTGTGTTGTATGTATCTCCTCTACTTTACGTATTTTTTTTTTAGCAGAGAACAAGGATTCCTCTTCAAATTAGAAGGACACATAACCATGTGTGTTCCCCCGATTTCATCTGATAGCCTAAGAAGCCAACATGAAATATTTAGATGTCCATGACATCGACAGTGTGTGCATAGAAATGACACGCTTTTATAATCTAAGTTTTGTATATGTAAATGTTCTCTAGATTACATGGGAAATATCCATTTTCCACATACATCTTGGCAGCAATGTTTTGAGATAATGTAATTTAAAGTAGAGTAACTTTGAAAACATACAAAGTTTGTTAAAAATATACACTTTTATAATAACCTAAATTCTTCCATAAATAAAATAATATGATTTTTCATTTTTACAAATAACAATATATACTTTGAGTCTTCCTACTATGTCTTCTTTCTTAAAAAATATTCATTTTTACATATAGATTTTGAGTCTTCAAAATATGTTTTATTTCTAAAACCTCAAGTAAAGAAAATAATATTTTATTGTCTTACATATAGATTTAAAAATATTTTTTATTTCTAAAACATCAAGTAAAGAAAATAATATTTTATTGTCATATCTTGGATGGGGTATAGGTATATTTATTTCTAATACTTTTATAAACAACATACTAGATTATTCCTTGGTATGTTTTATTTTGAAGTATCAAATAAAAAGAATATTATCCATTTGTCATTGTTTTGAAATAATAAATATAGAGTCTTCAAAATATGTTTTATTTCTAAAACTTCAAGTAAAGAAAATAATATTTTATTGTCTTACATATAGATTTTGAGTCTTCAAAATATTTTGTATTTCTAAAACATCAAGTAAAGAAAATAATATTTTATTGTCATATCTTGGACGGGGTATAGGTATATTTATTTCTAATACTTTTATAAACAACATACTAGATTATTCCTTGGTATGTTTTATTTTGAAGTATCAAATAAAAAGAATAATATCCATTTTTCATTGTTTTGAAATAATAAATATAGAGTCAAGTCTTCCTATGTTTTATTTCTAAAAAACAAGTAAAATAAAAATTTGTGTCTTATTATTTAATATTTTCTTGTTTTTGTTTTTTTAATAAAGGTATAGTATATTTATTTCTAATATTTCTAAAATATCAAGTAAAATAATATTTGCTTGGTTTATTATTTAATAATTTTTATCTTATAATACATTTATTTAGATAAAATAAATTTATTTTTAAAAGTAAAATAAAAAAATATTGTTAATGATTTTGATGTTAAAATTACATTATAAAATATTATATTATTAAATGAAAATATATATTTTATAATTTAAAAAAATATAAAATATTATATTATTAAATGAAAATATATAAATTATAATTATAAAAATATTGTAAGTGAATTTTGCATTTAGATTGAAAATTGATGAGTAAAAAGATTTCAATTATGATTTTATATGTTAAAATATTACTACTTCATAAAAGTATCAAATAAATAAAATAATATGCTTTTGTTATTTTTTTGAAATAATAAATATAGAGCCAAATCTTACTATGTCTTATTTCTAAAAGATAAAGTAAAATAAATTTTTCTTATCTTATTATTTAATTTTTTTTGTTTTATTTGTTTTTTATCTTATTTTTAATAGAAGTATAGTACATTTATTTCTAATATTTCTAAAATATCAAGTAAAATAATTTTTTCTTGTTTTATTATTTAATATGTTTTTTGTTTTATTTTGAATGAAGATATAGTACATTTATTTAGGTAAAGTGGATTTATTTCAATGTTAATTATAAAAAATCTTGTTAATGATATTGATGTTAAAATTACATTATAAAATATTATATTATTAAATAAAATTATATATCTTATAAATATATATATATATATATATATATATATATATATATATATATATATAATATTATACTATTAAATTAAAATATATAAATTATAATTATAAAATATTATAAGTGAATTTTACATTTAGATTAAAAATTGATGAGCAAAAAGATTTCAATTATGATTTTATATGTTAAACTATTACTATTTCATAAAATTAATTCAGTATAAATAAATAAAATAATATGTTTTTGTCATTTTTTAAAATAATAAATATGGAGTAAAGTTTTACTATGTTTTATTTCTGAAAGAACAAGTAAACTAAAATTTCGTGCCTTATTATTTAGTATTTTTTGCTTTTTTTTCTTATTTTTAATAGAGATATAGTACATTTATTTCTAATATTTCTAAACTATCAAGTAAAATAATTTTTTCTTGTCTCATTATTTAATATGTTTTTTTCTCAATAAAGGTATAGTACATTTATTTAAGTAAAGTGGATTTATTTTTAATGTTAACAATAAATATTGTTAATGACTTTGATGTTAAAATTATATTATAAAATATTATATTATTAGAAGAAAATATATATCTTATAATTTAAAAAATATTATATTATTAAATGAAAATATATAAATTATAATTATAAAAATAATGTAAGTGAATTTTTCATTTAAATTAAAAATTGATGAGTAAAGAGTTTTTAATTATCATTTTATATATTAAAATATTACTACTTTATAAAATTAATGAATTATCAAATAAATTAGATAACCTAAGGTAAAGTAGATTTATTTTCAAAAATAAAATAAAAAAAATATTATTAATGATTTTGATGTTAAAATTACATTATAAAATATTATATTTTTAAATGAAAATATATAAATTATAATTATAAAAATATTGTAAGTGAAATTTTCATTTAACCCGCCTAAGCTCACGGGGCCAACCGCCTACCTTTTCCCTAAAGGATAATTATTAAATGACGCTGGCAATGATAGGGTGGTTAGTTATACTTATTCTCGCCACATTAGTTAGTTAGTTAGTTTCAACAAGTGTGACCTGCTGCTCAGCTCCATAGAAATTTTATGATGAAACAATAAAAGAAATTGATGAGTAATAAAAAAAATTGATAAGTAAAAAGCTTTCCATTATGATTTTATATGTTAAAATATTTTACTTCATAAAATTAACGAAGTATCAAATAAATAAAATAATATGCTTCTTATTTTTTTTAAATAATAAATATAAAGTCAAGTCATACTATGTCTTATTTCTAAAAGATCAAGTAAAATAAAATTTTCGTGTCTTATTATTTAATAGTTTTTTGTCTTATTTTGAATAAAGGTATAGTACATTTATTTCTAATATTTTTAAAATATCAAATAAAATAATATTTTTTTTGTTTTATTATTATTTTTTTTTGTTTTATTTTGAATGAAGGTATAATACACTTAAATATTATAAGTGAATTTTGCATTTAGATTAAAAATTGATAAGTAAAGAGCTTTCAATTATGATTTTTATATTTTTAAATATTATTATTTCATAAAATTAACCAACCAAGTACCAAATAAATATAATCATATGCTTTTGTCATTTTTTGAAACAATAAATATAGAGTAAGTTCTGCTATGTCTTATTTTTAAAAGATCAACTAAAATAAAATATTCTTATCTTATTGTTTAATATTTTTTGTTTTTTTTAATAGAAATATATTACATTTATTTCTAATATTTCTAAAATGGCAAGTAAAATAATATTTTCTTGTCTTATTATTCAATATTTTTTTGTCTTATTTTGAATGAAAGTATAGTAAATTTATTTAACTAAAGTGGATTTATTTTTAGAAGTAAAATAAAGAATAGTGTTAATGATTTTAATGTTAAAATTACATTATAAAATACTATATTATTAAATGAAAATATATATCTTATAATTTAAAAAATTATATTATTAAATAAAAATATATAAATTATAATTATGAAAAAATTATATTATTAAATGAAAATATATAAATTATACTTATAAAAATATTGTTCGAACTTTGCATTTAGATTGAAAATTGATGACTAAAAATATTTCAATTATGATTTTATATATTAAAATATTACTACTTCATAAAATTATTGTCATTGAAGTGTATATGTTAATTTGATTTGTCATTTGAATTTGCATTTGCATTTGTATTTTTTATATATCTAATTTAATAGTTATTTATTAGTAATTATATATAGATAGATAGATATATCTTAAAGAATGTATGTATGTTTTTTTTAATTTTAATATTTTTAATTTTATTTGTATTTTATTGTAATTTTTTTATAATAGACATTGTACATAATAGATTCTAACTTTTAAGAAAGAAAGAATGAGAAATTACATAACAAATTAATTACTCAAATTCACAAAAATAATGTCTACAATACAAATTATATACCACAAATATTTAGCGGAAATAAACACACAACATGTAATCTTTATTTATTATGAATGAGCTACTCCATATTAAACAATTTCCCGAGATCCTCATTATGGATCGCCACACCTCCCTCAACCTCTACGGGGCCAAATTAAGAACCACACTTAGCCAATTCTCCCTCATTGTCCCTTCGCTAACCTCTCCTCTCCTTCCTTAGAGCAAGAAGGTTCTCATAAATAGAATTACTTGAAATTCCATACAATAATAATAATAATAAACCATTCAACTTCAGTTCCATTTTGTCAAGGAATATTTTCCACTCCTCTTGATCATCTTATGGTAATTTATTAGAATTACATGCTCTTGAAAATATTCGTTTGATTATGCAATAATACTTTATACCTTATAAATAAATGCTTAGAAATAAATGCATCGTAAACAAATCAATGAAGTTTCTAATGGTCATACGTTGTCTTCTTGTTACACACATTGTTGACTAAACTCTATGACCACAATGCAGCAGCATGTCAGAGATATGTAGCATAGCTAACACATTCATGTAGTGACTTACGTAGCAATTATGATCTACAATAATCTCTAGTAATTTCTGCAATAACCTATAGCAACTTCCTAACATCTAACTACTCAAAACAAATTGGGTGTACATGATAGCTCTCTTCACCATGGATGCTCTTGCTTTAGACTACATTGATTGGAAAATTGAGTATCTTGCTCAAGATGCAGGTGAACAAAATTTGCAAATTGGACATCCATCTATGCCTATCTCTGTTGTTAAATTTCATGGATGACTAGAAGCATTAGAGCAAATTTGGGGTCTAAAATGGGTCTCATAAGAATACGAGCCACCTTGTAAGAAAATGATCCTCCTCATAAGAAAAGGAACCATTGAGTTCAAGAACCAATAGAATTTCAACAAAAGAGTCAACCATAATGGTTGAAATGCCATATTTGACATTAAATAACTACTTTATTAATTAGTATTTTCAACATATCTCCCTTTCATTTTGACTCAAATTTCGAGCGGGAGCACTTGTTGGATGTAGAATTAAATTCCGCATCCAGTGAGAACCCACTGTACATACTTTTGAGGTACCCCACCCACGAAAAACGAGAAATAGATCAAAAAATGTGTTACTTTGAATTTGTTGCCTACTAGATATATTGCCCCGTGTATTTTGGGTTGTAAACTAAAAGAGATAGCTCTTGGGAGTATGGTGGATAAACTTAGCTCTTTGTGGATATTCCCGCTACATTCTTGGGTTGTGATTTTATTCCCAAAGCTACATTTTAATTTATTGTTTTCGTTCAATGGCTAGAAAACTTTGCATAATCTCCCATCAGAGAAATGAGAATTTTTTTTAATAATTAATATTCTTTGTTTCTCCATTGTTCCTTTGACAGAGATTGAAATTAGATCGATCCAATTTTGATCATACAGTGGAAGAATAGGTTGGCTTATCACTTGAGTGAAGTAAATGACAGAGTCAATGTATTATTACGAATCTTCTTTTCTAATTAATATTAATATAGAAGCGAATCTCAAAAATAGATTTTGATAAGACCTTACCCTTTTCTAAAGGGCAAGATTTTATCAATTTTTCACTTTTGCATGTATAGTATTCCCCATAGTAAGTGCATTTTAACACATTTTTTTTATGTATTTCTCGTTTTTTGTGGGTGGGGTACCTCAAAAGTATGCATTGTGGGTGCTCGTTGAATGCATAATTTAATTATGTATCCAACGAGTGCTCCCACTCGAAATTTGAGTAAAAAAGACATGGAGATATGTTGAAAATACGAAGAAAATAATGTTGTTTCTTTCTCTTTTCCTCCAAAATTCATAAATATTATTTTATTATTTTTCTTAAAAAACCTATTTTACACCTCAAATTTTCTATAACATGACTATAAAGATAATCTTTCTTAAAAATAAGGAAAGGAAAAGGAACACTGAATATAAGTGACCATGTTTCCATATTCCTCTAACGCAATGACCTAGTTTGACATGGATGTTGACCTCCCAACTTAGAACATAATCAACTATCTTGTTTGTCTAAATATAACAAATCAGAAGTAAAATTAGTTTACTAATTTATTTGTGCAATTAGTATCCACTACGTTGCGATGGTGGCACAACCTTCTATTGTTTGCAGTATTTTAAAACTTCCCAATTCTCGTTTTCAAGTTTGTGGAATCATTGAGGATTGGTTAACGAGGTGGAATTTTTACATTTTTGTAAGTGACGATGTTAGAGCTTTATAATTTTATTTTGTGCGTTGATTAATTTTAGCTCTAATAATTTATTTTTTAAATATAATTTATAATTATGATTATATCTTAGAGCTATACACTTTCAGCAATAATATTTAAATACTAGATTTTAGTACCTTGATTGAAGCTCTTTCAGCGATAATATTTAATTACTGGATTTTAGTAGCTTGATTGAAGTTATTTTTGCCATAAGGTTACTGGATATTAGTAACTTGATTGGAGTTTTTTTTGCCATAAGGTTCCCATTTCCGTCCTAGGATATTTTGTTAATCTTAATGTAGCCAAAGGTTGCAATATAGGACTAGTGGGAGCACAAAGGTGAGGAATATTGAAAATGGTCCCTTGACTAAAGGCTCAAGTCCACTATCTTCTCGCACCATATTGAGCCTATTAGGGACTGGCACTGGGCTTTCTAGTGCTTTCTTTGAAAATGGCACTAGGCTTTCTAGAGTAAGTTTCAAGTGTTATCTTTGAAAATTATGTGATTAATATGATGTGGTGATATTTAAATTTTCAAGATGTTTAGATGTTTTGATTTGAAGATGGTGGGAATTTGTTTTCATTGATGTCCTTTGTTTCCCTTTTGCTAAAATAATCTTGTTTTCCTGACTTGTTTTTTAAGATTATTTGAAAATGAAATTGACATAACGAGATTTTTTAAAATTTTGATCTTGTATATTCCGGTTTCATTTGGTAATCAATCAAGTAATCCATTAGTCTCCTTTTAAATGAGTTCAAATGCATGTAAGCCATTATGCAATGATATTTAGTTGTTTTTATCTTGATCTTCTTAATATTTAGGTGTATTTCTTTTCTTGTGATTATTTCCTAAATGAGGTTGGAAAGCTTATCTAAGCTTGATGGAATACACAAATAATTGATATGTATTTATTATTTATGAGAGGTTATTTTTATTGTGCCAAGCCAATAATTTAGATATCGTTTTTTATATCTTATTAAATCTTAGTTGGAAAATTCAAGAATCAAGCTGTGTTATGTTTTTTTAATAATTTCTGTGTTTTTTCCTTTTATTGCATTATATTTCCATTTTTCTTTAGCTAAACATTTTTTTCATTTGTGTCATTTGGTACAAATGTTATTGTTCCTAGCTTCTGCAAGCACAACAATAAATTTCTGACTCTAGGATAAGAAGAAACTTTTTTTTGAGATTCTTGTCACTTCTGTTATCTTATATGGTTGTGAAATATAGGGTTGCAACATATCTATAAAATCATGGAGAAATATAGAGAAAATCCAAAAGTGTTTTATGACTTATAATTTCAAAATCCAATGCGCCTTATCTTATCCTCCTGATAGAAGCGAGCCTTTCCCCATTGAGATCATGGTTTTCCATGACTAGGTATCTAATGAACAAGATCAAGATAACATATATGGAAGATAGCAAGTTCCTGAGATTGCTTCAAACTCTAATGAAAACCACCTATATCTCAAGCAAGGTTGGCATAAAGACACCAAGACTTGGAAAAATTATTGGGGAATCAAGAAAGAGGTCACTCTACATACTAATTATAATATTAAAATATTATTACATCTAGATTTAAGGAGAAATTGTAGTGTAATAAAGAATTGGAGGATAAGAGAAAATTAAGATACTATTACTAGAATATCAAAAGTATCTCTTTGTTTTAATCGACATAAAAAAAAAACACCAACATTGTTAAAATTAGAACAAACTCTCACGAGCTCTATAGTGAAATAGGGAAAATTGGACAATTCATAAAACGTCGTGGATTAAAAGAATTTCCATCTTTGTGACACTAAAAGCGTTGAAGACAAAAATCACTTTCTCTTAGATTGTCCCTTGTATGCACACATTACATCATAATTTCAAATATTTCTTACAATAATAACTTTCCTAACCTTTTAACCCATCAAAACTATGGAGATTTATGAATGCTTCATGCTTAAAGCTTTTGGAATGAACCTCGAAAATGTTGTTCTCTTTTACAACCATCCGATAAATGTTCAAAGAGTTTGTATGTCTATGCTCCGTGTCTATCATGAAAATCATGTAAAGAAGGCCACAAAAGAACATATTATTTCTCAACCAACCTTTGAAATCCAATATCCCTGTGGTCATTTTGACAGTGCATCTCAATATTTTGGATGTCTCCGGGGATGGCATGGTGTTAACCCTCTCTATTTAACATTAATTTCAATTTTGGTTGGGTTGTGGCTGTGGATTGAATATCAGGAGCGAAATTTTAGTGCTTGCTGCTCTTTTATATTTTGCTCGTAAAGAGAAACATCTCGTCTCTCCAGGTTATTGGTGATTCCCAGACTATTCTCGATTGGGCCCAATACAATGGCCAACTACAAGTCATGCTTCTTGATTGGTGGAAAATCCGCATTTGTAGGCTACAAGAATATTTGCACTCACTTCGGTTTCACCAATGTATTCAGGGAACGTCACAATATTTGAATCAAACATGTTGTTAAGAAGAACCCTCACTTCTCCCGAAGGAATTATAAATTTGAAGAATGAAGGAATTATCCAATTTGAAGAATGGCATGAGAATGTGTTGGTTTCCAGGGGATCGATTCCTTTCATGACTCATAGAGTTGTTGGCATTACCATTGCTCTTTTGATGGAACCTTTATTACAATTCCTCTTTTCGTTCTTTGTGTTGGTTTTTGGACATTACTTTAGTCTCCATGTAGATGTCATCTGAGATACAATTATTTATTATGTTTTCTTAACTTCATTACTAATCCTAGTAGAAGGATTGATCTTGTTAGTTTATTCTCTGTAAACTTAATAAGTAGTTGTAACTTCAAAACAATTTACCAAATGATGTTGTAAAAATTTATGAACTTAATAAGTAGTTGTAACTTCAAAACAATTTACCAAATGATGGTGTAAAAATTTATGTATAGTTTAATTCCAAAGAATATCAACTATAGCTATAGCTCTTTTCTCAATGAAAAAAAAATTTCCTTACTTTTCTTTAAGATTTGATAAACTAAAGTATGATAGATTCCAGTAACCATCAGCATCATCATGATTCATAAAACCCTTAAACAAGTTATGCAATTAATGTAATGACCACTACTACATACCAATTCCTTTATAGTTTAAATTTTAAATCTAGTTTAAATTTTAAGCCCAATTCCTTTATAGTTTAAGTTTTTATTCTTAAATATTAAATATCGACACATTATAAAATTAATTGCCCTTAAATTAGAGTGATATGAATTGATACTCACTTTCAAAATCGCCAAAGAATTTTAATTTTAATTTCTTTTGAAACCCACTACCTAATTTTAAAATTGATTGCAATTTTTTCTTGAATCAAAAGTTGAATATAAATATAAAAAATATTATATAAATTTGTTTTACAATGTAATTAATTTAAAGTTGAAGTTTACATGTTTTTTAAATATTTTTTAATTTATGTGTCATGTCAACTACATAAGTGACACATGTCATCCATTTAAAGTGTAGAAATGACTTCTCAACACAATAAATAACTTAACATGTAAACACTAATAATAATAATAATAACAATAACAATAACAACAACACTAATAATAACAACAAGAGCTGCAAGCAGCAATGTCAATGTGAGAAGCAAAATGTCCATGTGATAGAAGCAAAGGAGGACTGTGAATAATGTCGGTACATAAGTAGGACCATATTGATTATCAACTCTTCATGTCGTTAAGGTATAAAAAAGGTATAACAGACGATGGTTATTAGAAATATGTATTCATACCAACCCACATTTGATTCCCCCTCTCTTGTTTGTCGCGTGTTGGGTGTTTTTTGTCTCTTCTGTAGGATGGCCGACTATGCTCATTGTTCCTGGCCACCTGTAGTGTCGATGACGGGATTCTGTGGTGGTGTATGCCCTATGGGGGATGACATGAGTACATTTCATGACTATCCATGTCCAAAATAATCTTCAAGCATGTCACCCTACCAGCATCAAGGTTTTCTACACATTGTTTCTACGTTTTGGCGTGACTGCGATCTGGTATAGTGTTGTCTGCCATATGTCCGAGTTGTCTTACCATTGGAACTTGTCAACAGTCTTGTCTATTCTCCTCTTTATCCACGTGGATGGAAGCCTAACATCGGTTCACTTCTGCATGCAATCTCATGCCTATTCGTCACCTCAATGCATGGAAACACACAAATCAAGAAACACGTGCAATTAAGCTCATGCATGCAAGAAACACATCATGCTAGAAAAGAAAATAACATGAATAATGTTGTAAGTAGTGTAGAGACATTGAGAAAGTGTTCTTGGAAATGAGTTTTCATGCCATCAATGGAGAAGTTGCCCTAAAAATCTCCCTCACATAGTTGCAACTTGCAATGATGGTACATGTCAAAACATCAAGTTGCAATTTGCCACAATGGTTATTTCTTGTCTTGTGGGCCTTTTCACAAACTTCACACATGTTTCATTAAAAATTAAATTTGTTGAAATATAGAGTTCGTAGACTAAGATTTCCTTCTCTTCCTTTCTAAAACTTTCAACTTCGAACCCCACCTTGCAGCATAAATGTACACCATAGGAAAAACCTAGTGTTTAAATTTCTTATTCATCCGTAGATCAACATAACTTGCCAAATATTGCAATCAAAAATGCCTCACCAATATGTTGAGCTAGCAACATCCATTTCCCTTGGGATTTGTTGGCTTAGACTTTGTTGTGTTTAATATCCTTCCCTTTCATGAGGTGTCATTTTATTTAGAACTTGAGAATTTTGATTTTGTCACAGATCATAGTTACATCCAATAAAGACATTAGACTTATTGTAAGCAAATTGAAGCCTATTCTTTACTTTCTAACATTAGCCTGGCGGTAATAAAGGATCACACTGAATCGAAGATTGTTGATCACGAAAGTCAAGCACCATAGTTCACAAGGAGAAGATGTTTTATTTTTTGCCATGTATTCATCACCACATCATGCCATTGAAGAATAAGAGAGATAACTTCTACCACAATTAGCCTCCAGGTTGCTACTATCTAGATGGGCACCAGCGAATGAGAGACTCCAAGTTTTGAGGCTACTTTCTTTTCAAAAATTGTGATAAGCTTATGCCACCATATCGCAAAGATATTCCTCATGCATCTATGATATGTTTAGCATGCCTCATATCACCACTAACACCAGATTATCAACAAATTACTACTAACCATATTTTTGTAATAACATCAGTTCATAGAAATATTGCACACTAAAAAATGGTATCATTGCTTGCACCAATGTGGAGGTTAATATTGACAAGATCACAGAGTTAGTATTAGTATACTACGTGGATGGAAGACCACTAAAAAAGAGTAAATCACATGGTAAATCGCATTAGTTCCACATTATTTCCCCACCAGTCATTTGCATGATTTTGTGTGAATCTCGACCATGAGCTAACAATGTAGTTCCTCAACACCATGGTGAAGATAATTTATTTGATGGCATTCGAATGATGAACACTTCTATCATGAACCAATGGAACATCATGCATTGTTTGTGATAGACAAGTCCATGCAAATGAGAGAAGGAATAAACTTAGATTATCATTCTTTCCCAAACTTTGTTTTGTTTTACAATTCAATAAGCAATTACATGATGTTACATAACCCAATCTAATTCAAGGGAATCCTTTCCATCTCTCATTTTGATGAAGGAAATCACATTAAATGTCGTGATATTTCCTTGTCCAAAGAAACTTGCTTAGAACCATCACCACCCAAGGGACACCAAAACAAGAGCAGAATCCCATCATATAATCTCATTTCAAAGCATACCTCTCATGAGTATATGGAGTTTGGTGAGCGGATTGAGGCCAATTATAAGCACCAATAGAAAATATCAAGATCCAAATTACCCTAAGGAAAGAAAGATTCAAAGTTAAGGTAGGCCCGGTCCTGTCTATCCCTTCCTAAGCGAGAATATATAAAAGCATTTATATAAACAATCTGGAGTTGCCTTCCCTGTTGATCTCTCTGATTCTGGTGCCCCTAATCTAGCTATTGGGTGAGCCATCGGAACAAGCTCGGAAAAGGCACTTTCATAACGTGTTATAGCTACTTACAATGTTGTTTCAAATTAAGCTCCATTCTTATTCTATCTGGTGGTAGTTTACCTTGTTAACTAAATTGTTAGAAAGATACAACATTAATTTTTAAAGAGTGTATGCACCTACCGTGGTGTTTTAGTGTTGAATGTATGTAATTGAAAAACCCTAAAATATTATAAGGAAAAATTTCAGTATACATCCCAAAAAAACTTTGCAGCACATATCACTATGCGAGGATAGCAAACATGGCTCTTGCCACATTGGGTCGATGTTTGATTTTAAAAGAAGAAAAATAATAATCAAAAGCATATTTTTATCTCTGCCATCTAGAATGTGTAGGCGCCGATTATACCCCAGACTTATCCTAAAAAAATTACACGAACCTTTGTCTCAATGTTATTACATGAATCTTTCAATTTAAAAATGTCCAATACTCAAATGAACACCAAACAGATAGAGAGCTCGATGGTGAACTAGACGAAAATAGAAGATTGTCCAAACCGAGTTAAAAGATTAAACTAGGTGTTGAGAATTATTTCATGCATTGTTTATTCGAATCTGGCTTGACCTTTCATTCCCATCGTCTATGCACTCATTGCCAAAGCTTTTATTTTCTACATGCATCCTTCTGCGTGGCCCTTCTCGCGTGCTCATCCTGTGCACTAAGTCTTTGGTACAAACATCGGTCACTCGTCCCTCTCGCGTGTTATTACCATTCTTCTTGACTGGTGCATTCCTGAGTATGGAAACATTGGTATCTTTGGAACGTTTGGGTTTGTGTGGAAGATCATGCACTCTTATGTGTTCTCTATTCACCCAACATGTTTTATTGAGCGGTCTTTCCCTCTCTCTCATGTGTTCTGGTGTGAGCCTGCGGGCCTATCACTCCATTGAGGGCGCTCTTTTTTCCAATTCTTAGCATTCTACGTGAAGGCTTGGAGATGCCCCTCTAGATGGCACTTCATTTTCCAACAGTCTCTTTCCAAGATTATTCGTGTAAGGTTGGTGATCGACCATTTCTTCTCTCCCATCTACTATGATGTTCTCTGCTAGTTCCCTCCTACGCTAGAAGAATGAGTAATGGCCCCTAACCGGGCTCTCTTTTATTTCCTCACCTTCTTCTATAGGTGTAATTACATGAATCTTTGTTTCATTGTCTAATTCTCTCTTTCATTGTTGAAGTTGTAATTACACCTCTAGTTTGCATGCCCATCAACCTAGCCAATTCGTGTATGAAGTTAGCCACACGTATGTTCGTTAGGAAGAAACGATAGGATGAGGTAGAAAATAAAGCATCGACAGTGGCATGTTCACGATGCTTGGAGAGAATAAAATAATAATATATTTTCTTAGAGAAACACTTCACAAAAAAGGAAAACGTAAACCACAAGATGATGGCAGGGAAGAGTGGGCATGCGAATCTTGCAGTGTTTTTCATAGGCTTCAGGTTTTCATAGTAATAGTTGAGCACCTTTGGCAATGCATCTCCTCGAATGGTAAAATTCCATGGAAATAAAAAGACTCGAGTACCATGTAGCTCATCATTATCCAACATATAATGGTCTCAGTTCTAATTGTCCATTAACACACGTAGGTATTGTAATGACAGGTCCCCATAGTTTATGGCAACCATCAGAATTGATAGTCATAGTGTGATTATCCACATGTTAAACCGTAACTCAACGACCTCCAACCCTTGACCTTCACCCCATTTCTTCCTAGACTTGTCGACTGGGTGGTGATGGTTGTGTTGACGATGGTAACGTAAACGTGCAGACAGACATCACGAGAAACGACGAACCATTTTTTTCATTTGATGCAACCAAAAATAATGAGTAGTGGAAAAGGTTATTGATCCACTCGTAGCAAGGAAGCATGAGGGGGACAACAGTTCGACTGAATGAGTCGGCTATGTTATTGCGGAAGAATAAGAATGAAAATCAAAGCAGGAATACAATACACAGGTAATCACATATGTGTAGACAATATGCAAGAATGCGAACTGATTTCTCTATTACTGAAAACCAGATAGATAAGATGTAAAGATAATGAATTGTATATTATAATAGTTTTACATGCTTATATAGAATGTACTGAGATGCTTGGGTGCCTGGCTGTTATGTTCAATTAAAAAAGAAGTTAGAACGGTTCGGTATTTCAACCGTTACAGTCATCTGAAAGACAGAGGGACAATCTGTCGAAGTTTGACAGTTGCAAGTCACAAGTTGATGTTGTGCAAGTTGCAGGTCAACGTTGCATGTCGATGTTGCGAAACTGTTTTGAGGTCGCTGAACTTGTCAAAGTTGTGTCGCAGTCACTGAAAACTTTCCAAATTTATGTCAAAGTCGATGACTTGTCACAATGGATGTTAGCATTCGACAACAATGCCAACTGTAATGTGGATTAGACCTCCTTCTTTATGAAACAATGGTCCCCATTTTTTTCTCATGAAGGTGAGGAAACTTGTCAGTCAGTTCCGTAGTAGAGTACCGCTTTCCTTCTGTTGGGATCTGTCCAGCTTTGGCAACATGAAACAAGGGAATTATGTTCATCCTTGTATGGCATACTCGTCGTACCACAATGGTGTCGCAAGGAAGAGGCTCCTGAACATCTCGATGGATGTCGTTGGGTTCTTCTGTGTGCAAGTCGTTCTGTTCCAACAATGGTGCATGGTATGGTCTAAGTAGATCCACGTTGAATACTGGATATATTTGAAAGCATGAAAGAATGTCAAGCTGGAAAGCGTTTTCTCCAATCTGTATGGACAATATCGCAAAGGTTTCAACTTCTTGTATTGGCTAGTGAAGAATTCCTTCTTAAGATGTAACTAGACCTTATCCCCAATTTGGAATGAATGATGGATACGATGCTTGTAGTGTTGGGACTTAGCTTTCGTGTTTGCTCTGTGCAACATGTCCCGTGCTTGTCATTGGATGTCGCATATATGATCTCGAAACTTGGCTGCGTTGTCAACTTCTCACTGGCTGTAGTCGGTGTCGGATTTCGACTGTGTTAAGGATATGATTAAGTCAATAGGCGTTGAGGGTTGAAATACATAACATATCTCAAATGGACTCTTTCCCATAGAGCTATGCTGAGAACGATTGTTGTTATGGAGAAAAACATCCTATGGCTCGGGGAATACCACAATAGATAGATGACTACCATAAATAAACTCAATTCCCAGTGCAATGCTATATAAATGACAATGCTAAGATAATGGATAAAATTCCAACCTCCAACCGGATGTTCGAAGTAGAACCCTATTGAGCTTCCAATATTTACACTTGAACCTGTAGATCAGTCTCAACAACAAGTACAAGTAAGTGCATATAATACATGAAAGATATTAGCATAATCAATAGCATGGTCCATGACATCATAAGCAAATGTAACCCAATGTAATTTAGACAACATTCACAACATCAATTGGACGTGAAAATGAGTATTTCCATTAATAATAAAAAGAAGTACATAATACAACCTCTTGCCGGCAACCAATCTGAACCAAGAACTAGGTATCTCCACTTGTGCCTCCACCACTTCAATCCCCCATGCAATGGAAAACTCAAACTATGAAAGGAGTTTGGTAGGTGAACATAAGGAGTTCACAACAACAAGGATCAATGAGTGTAGACTCAAGTCACGGAAAAAATCCACTAGAGTTATGTTGCTCTCTCTTTATTCCCCCTTCCATACACCATAAGAGCTCAATATATAGCATTCCAAAGGTAAGTGAAAGGTTGAATCGAGTCGTTTCGGGGTATATGGAGGGCCAAAGGTCACCCTAAGATTGCTTCTTGGGAGTAAAAGTAGAGTTTTTACTATCTTTTACCATGTAACTCAATGTACGCAGGCTAATTAGGTGCATCCCGCGTGTACGCTGGCTATAATGGAACAACAAGCATACAGGAACAAAATTAGGGAAACTTCATTCCTGAAGGGAAAATAATGGATATGAGTCAATACAGTGGATACTGAAGGCCAATCAATGTTGATGCTCACAAGGTGAAAAATTACGTTGTAACAGATGCCCCCTAATGTGTGAGGCCTGAGAAGGTACTATGATGGCTGAAATACATTATAAATCTCAGAAGTTGAGTGATGGAGACACAAATGGAAAGAGTAGCCCACTCGTCATCATATAATAATATCTCTGGATACATGTCAGTATGATACAATAATCTGATATAATGGCCATGACAGGAAGTATATAGTGAATACATGTAATGAGTGGTCACAGCCATGACCCATACAGTAAGATATGGTCTCCTGTTGAAAAGGAAACAACTGGTGCAATACTAGAGGTACAAACTGTTGATGTATGAGAAATGATATCTCATAAGTGCAATCACGATCATGAGCAGCATACTGAATGATACTAACGTATGGGGTCTTCTACACAAATCATCTGTGGTGCAAGTCCCATCAAGTGAATAAAGGTGTTGAAGTTGAACCTGATGTGACATCGTCTGATTACCGGTCAATGATGTATACCGTTAACAGACGCGAGATAACCCACCAATAATGAAAATGGGAATCAAGGCATAGAGTACAATCATGAAAGTGTGAATAGATGTGTTGAGGTCGAACACTAACATGAATCCATCGAGCAAGGGACATTGATGTATTCCCAAAACTGTTGATGGCGAGAGAACCTACCACTAATGATTACAAGCCTCAAGGTACTCAATCGACTCTAAGTCTCAATTCTGGAATAAATGAGTTGAAGTCAACGGAATGAAACTCCCTGGAAAGAGGGCATTGGGGCATCCCCAATCAACCAGCACGAGGTAATAGCTACACTGAAAGATTTGGAAGAACTTGGATGAACAGAATAGACTGACTCAATAAGGATGGCCGACATGCAATAGTCAAGAGATATGAGGAGTGGCCATCTCTGGTTGCAGGACTTCCTTTAAACAAGAGCATGAGTAGATGGATAGACTTAGGCAGCATAGACTCAAGTACTAAACGATAATAACACTATGCAATGCAGGAGGCATCAACAAAGGGATCCATAATGACTAGAAGCTTAACCAGCCGGTGGAGAAAAAATTGAGAAACGAGTACAACTCCTAAGTTCCCACTATAGTCCTGACTCATAATCGATGGAGTGGAATGAATTCTCTATTCAAAGGTGACACAACAACTACCAGCAAAAAGAAGTAACAATTTTCCCATACAGATTTTTGGAATATTTGATTTTTTTGGTCTTTTTCATATTTATAAAAGCTTGAAAAAGAATAAAATTGCTTATAGTACAACAGGTGAGGAAACAAGTGTCAAATAGCGAGCAAACTAGTCCCAAGCAGTGGAACATACCTATGATCAATGCAGGGAAGCATGTGTAGGATGTGGACACTTGGGGGGGTGGGGGGGGGTGTTCCCTCACGGTAAAGGGTCATCAAATTGCGAAAGGAAAATGAGAGCTCTGCTTGGCTGGAAAAGGAAAGTCCTCAGGAACATGGCTAATAATTGAGTAAGTGGGAGCATGCACAAGGCTCAAGCTGCAAGTAGGATGATGCAATAGCAATCACAACTTGATAATAAATGGGGGAGTCCTTATGGAAGATGAACAACATAAGACAAAGTAGAGTATGATTCTTTATCACAAATTCATGGCGTAACTACGAAGTACTCCGAATCCTAAGGAAAGACAACAGCATGGGTGCCAAAAGGCATAAAAAGGCTCTAAGTAGGGCACCCATGGTCGGACAAGCCCTACCGCAAAATAACGACACTTCTATAACAATGTGAAGGCTTTGTGTTAGTTAAAAAGAGGGGTCGCACCAAGGGTTAATGACAAATGGTCAAAGGTCAAATGAATAATGCAGGCAAAAATGACATCTAACCTATACGACAAGTGTAAAAATTACCTGTTGTAGGTGCGAAACGGTCAAAAAATCAACTCTTGTTGGAAAAACTTGTTCAAAATGGTACTCAAGGACGACATATCAGTCAAAAACAGCTTAAAATAGTAAAAACTATAGGAAAGTAGGTTTTAAAAACTATAAATAGTAATAAAAAAATTACAATTACTATTCCATTTTCACATTTTACCCAAATAGGAGATTTTGGTTAGTTTTCACCTCAGATTTCAGTTGTTGATTCCAGCTGTTATGGGTGTCCATTATTCGAGCCGTCTTGAATTAGTTAGTCATCGCATCCTCCTCTTTCATTACATAGCTTTTATTTTAAGTTTTAGTGTTCCAATTTTTTTATTAGACAAGCCCTACATCTCCACAGCGCTGTACGCGGGCTATAACTCTGTGGGTCGCAGGTAGGGCCTACTAGACATGGTCATAGAAAGCATTGACCATGGGTAGACACCCCTGTCTACTCCTTTTCCCACATGTATGGTCGTGAAGGTGGTTTTTTAAATGATAAAAGCTAAAAAAATAAATTTTTTTTTGCCTTTAGGATGGTCCTAGAGTGGAGGGAGAGGGAACATGATGTTGTGGACGAGCATGTCGACCAAGATTTACCCATGCAACATGCACTACAAGCGTGTGGTGTCTAAGAAATTCTGGAGCATTGGGGGTTTAAGAGCCCAAAACCAATTTCTCTGTAGATTGATTAATTACTGGGATGTAGACGCATAGAACTTTAACTTGGATGGTCAACTGCTCTCACTAGAGGTGGATGACATATACTTTATTACAGGTTTGTCCCTCTGAGGGGAAGTTGCTAGTCTTCGATCCCGCAATGTAGGTGGTGGGGTCACCATTACTGACTATATAGAATGGTACTGTATTCCTGGTACCCAAAAGGTAGGGATTCAGATACCCATTGGGGCCATTGTGAGCTTGAGCATGAAGATAATAGTGCTCACCCTCGTGAGGATAATAGGTTCGGCAGCTTTACATCAGGATTCGAGGCCAGTGATGTTCTACGTAGGTTAGTGCATGAGACCTATAGTGTACGATGGGTGCACAATGTTACTGGTGTCTATGAAGACCCAGTTAATAAAGTGTAACCTTGGGAAAGCAAAGAACTTCGGGTTCAGTAGTATACTCTATAGTTTCTTCAAGAGAGATTTCTGGGGCTTGGTCCGAGGGTTGAAGTCTGTCCGCACAGTCTCCATGATCCAGCCCTGACCTGGTGGGCTGAAGTATTGATGCGACAAGGTGGTGGCCGACAAGCATCACCATATTTAGATGAGTTCTTCCACTGGTGGGCTTGACAGGTCATCGCCATTGATGACTACCCATGTGAGGGGATAGACTACTAGGGAGACCGCGACATGCCGCTTCCTCCACGGGTCACATTCAGAGACATCAGTATGTTACTCTTTTTATGTGTTGTGTATTTAATTTTTTGGATATTTTATTATAAATGAAATGCAAAAAGAAATTTGGTGTAGTATCACATATTGACATTCTACTGTTTTCTCATAGATGCTGGTCTACGAAGACCAAAGGGCTACCCGAGACATTGTCATCGAGGCAGGGGTTGAGAGGTGGTTAGTGCTACAGCAGAGTGCACGCTAAAGACAATACAGGTCAACCTGACCCACATGACTACCAGAGTACCGCTCATTGAGGTGGAGCATCTACCAGAGGAGATGCAACAACATGTTGTATGAGTATAAGGCACCTGGGTGTGGTTACTGCAGCACATAGCCAATGCAGTACATTTCTATGTTCAGATACATCCTGTCGAGGCATCTAGGCCTCCCCGTATGGCTTAGATATCTTAGAGTCGTATATTTTTGTATCGACTATGTATCTTTTTTAGAGCTACGGGATCTAATTTTGTACTATGATACCACATTTTGGACTTATTATTTATGAAAAAGTATGATTCTCCAGTTCTACTATATGTGTATGTACAAATGTGTGAATAAATCTTTATTTGTGTGCTTCTTTAATGATGAGACAAATGCCAATCTAGGACATAATTAGCATATGCATTAGATACATGATTAAAACATCTTGGAACATAAATGTATGTAATAGAAACAAAATGACGTTCCAAGAGTCTTACCCTTAAGAAACTCCGTAGTAATGTAGCATCCCTCACACGGTACTGGCCATTGAATTGAGTCACAACCAGTTGCGATTCCAGGTGGACTTATAAAGATTGTATACCATGTGAAATGGCATCACGAAGTAGCTCAAGAACGACACTGTACTCAGCCACATTGTTGGATGTAGGACCGAGACAAGCATCACCCAAAGACACAATTTGGTAGTCAAGTGAATAAATAATCCACGTAGTAGAAGCGAGATGCTACGTATGATGGCTAGTGTTAGGATATTCCTATACTCCATCCTATTCCCACCAGTATTTTGATCATTTACAATTTCAGTCATGCATGCACTTTTAGGGTTTGCATGCATCATTTAGGGTTTTCATGCATTCCAGTCATCAGTCCCAGCACCTAGCCCTCAGTTAGCAAGCCCCCGGAGATTCCTTCCACTTAGTTTTAGCCCTCCTAGCCTGTCATACGCCCTCCTTTCACCTACTGCATGAGAAGGGTGCCTTTCTCACCTACCAATCCAGTTTACTTTAGTTAGCCACCAGTCTTTCCTTGATTTGAGGCCGGACTGACTCCTCACTACTGTTATCACTCCGATTGACCTACGATGAGACATGACTACCTATTCTAACTCCAGTTAGCTCCTCATGTTCCCTCCATTGAGCCTCCTTCATTTAGTTAGTGTCTCCATGTGCCAGTTACATTCAGTTACACCTACCACACTCAGTTAGACTCATTTTGACTGACGTTTGACAGTTACTTGTGCATTGATGACTCCACCGATGATGAGATAGACTACTAGTTGTGCTCCGATGACACTCCAGTGATCCTTTGATCACTCCATGAAGGCTAATTTGAATTGCCACATTAGGCATTCGAATCCTCATGCATTGTATTATTTATATGTCCATTTGTGATTAATAATTTAGTGTGTGTGAAGTATTTTTGCTTCTATCTGAGTTCTATTGTATTATTATTCTATTGCTCATTATACTGCATTGACCACTCTTCTTCTATTTTCTTGCTTAATCAATTACTTTCTTGTGAGCTATACATCATCTCTTAGATCTACTGTGAGGATTTTCACAAGGTATCAGAGCATGTTGAGAGTATTGTTTGTCTCCATTCCTGAGAGTTTTTTGCAGGTTATTATCAAATTTTGAGTGTAGCAGTTGCAGTAGTTTCTGCATTCTTGCAGCAGTAGCAGTTGCAGATATTCTCTATTGTTTTTGCAAGTCTTCTACAAATTCAATGTTTTCAGACGAAATATATTCTCTTTCTCCATTCAACCATGATCCTCGTTTTCCATTCAACTATGATGAATGGAAACCACTAATGATAGCACATTTGAAGAAAAATGGTCTCTTTGATCATTGTTTTGAAAGAGAGTTCGAATCCTATGATGAAGAGAGTGAATGGTTAGATAAAGGTGAAACAGCTTGTGCAGTCATGATGTATGCTATGCCTCAATGCATGTTATATGACCTCCCTAATATTTTATCACCAAAAGAGCTATGGGCTCACCTAGATGTAATATTTGGCAGACAGAATGAAGGGATTGGTCCAAACCCTTTCGAGAACAATCAAAGTGATGTATTTTCCCTCCTTGATGATCTCATTGATCATGAACCAGTATCAAACACATCTCATATTGAAGTTGTCCACAAAGAAGAAGAACTTGCAGATTCTACACTCATGCTCCAAATTTCTTCTCTTTCTGTGTCAGCTCACACTCTAGATATTGCAGAAGGTCCTAAATCCTCTCTTGCACCAGAGTCTGTTGGTTTGCATCATGATCACATGATTATTTCAGAGGTAAAATCAGCTATTGGAGGTAATGCATTCGCTCTCCTCAAGCAATCACCTCTTATTTATTACAATATGATCATTATTCCATGCTTTCAGAAGGATATTGAAGAATATGGCCATTGCCATTCACTTGGGATGATTTCTCATGCATTTACTAGTTTTGATCTACCTCTCATGGTTCAAAGGAGATCTCAAGAAACCATGATTCAAGTCTTGGATCTAATTTGGATTCTAAGAAATTACTACTTGGGATAATTTCTCATGCATATGATAGTTTTGATCTCACCCCTACTGGTTCAAAGGAGATCTCAAGAAACTATTCATCAAGTCTTAAATCTGATTTGGATTTCAAGCAATCACTATTATTTGATGGTTCCTTTTGGCATAATCTCACCCATGATGGTTCAAAGGAGAAGACAAAAGACTATCTTCATATTCATGTTTTTGATCCTACCTCAACTGATTCGAAGCACGGGTTCAAGGATCATCCTCATACTTTTGGATTTGTTCTCATCACATTCAATCTGAAGAGCAAGTACAAGCACATGCTTTTTGCACATGATCCACTTCTTCCCAAGAAGAAGATACCTCCAGACATATGACCAAGCATCACACCTACTTGAGTTTGGAGCATTTATTTTTTGTGTGTACCTTACAGTCTGTTTTGAGGGGGGGGTATTGTTCCCATTAATTTTTTCCCACTTTCTTGGTTTATTGACTGTTATCATTCATTGTATTGGGTGACCTTTGGTCTTAGTTACCAGGGCCCAGGATGGATTAAGGGGGGGTGTTAGGATATTCCTATACACTATCCTAGTCCCACCAGTATTTTGATCATTTACATTTTCAGTCATGCATGCACTTTTAGGGTTTGCATGCATCATTTAGGGTTTGCATGCATTCCAGTCATCAGTCCCAGCACCTAGACCTCAGTTAGCTAGCCCCTGGAGCTTCCTTCCACTCAGTTTCAGCCCTCCTAGCCTGTCATGCGCCCTCCTTTCACCTACTGCATGAGAAGGGCACCTTTCTCACCTTCCAGTCCAATTTACTTCAGTTAGCCACCATTCTTTCCTTCATTTGAGGACATTCTAACTCCTCACTGCTGTTATCAATCCGATTGACCTCCGATGAGACATGACTACCTATTTTGACTTCAGTTAGCTCCTCATGCACCCTCCACTGAGCCTCCTTCATTCAGTTAGTGTCTCCATGTGCCAGTTACATTCAGTTACACCTATCACACTCAGTTTGACTCAGTTTAACTCATGGCTGACAGTTACTTGTGCATTGATGACTCCATCGATGATGAGATAGACTACTATTTATGCTCCGATGACACTCCAGTGATCCTTTGATCACTCCATGAAGGCTAATTTGAATTGCCACCTTAGGCACTCGAATCCTCATGCATTGTATTATCTATATGTCCATTTGTGATTAATAATTTAGTGTGTGTGAAGTATTTTTGCTTCTATTCGAGTTCTACTATATTATTATTCTGTTGCTCATTATACTACATTGACCACTCTTCTTCTATTTTCTTGCTTAATCAATTACTTTCTTGTGAGGTCTACATCATCTCTTAGATCTGCTTTGAGGATTTTCATAGCTAGTACCATCTGCGAATCCCAAGAACACTAGATATTCTGCTAACATTTGTCAACCAAATGGAAGCGAATCAGCAGATCCAAAAAACGAAAAGAAATCCAAACTATGTACAGCAGTAACTATACAATAGTATACAAAAGTATTAGCTCAAGCTAGAAGCTCAAGCGCAATACCGCTTGAGGTAGAGCCCATTTCTATGCTCCTTCAAGGTGTTCCCCTTATAGTCTTCCAATTCGCAGGCTCCTTTCTCAAGGACATGCTTCACTATGTAAGGACCATGCCACATGGGGTTAAAGTTTCCTGCCCCTAGGGGCTCCTTAGCTTGTGTTGATGTATATGCAACTTCGGAATGTATTTCACATATATGTATATTGTATTCCTATAGAGATGTTATTATTCCTCTATATGGAAGTGGTTGTATTCCTATAGAGATGTTATTATTCCTCTATACAGAAGTGTCGTCATTTATATTGTAAGTGTCGTAACTTATACTTGATGGGTTATTAGACCACCTTGTTGGGGTCGGCCCTGTATAAGTCATGTGGGTCAAAGGGTTATTAGACCACCCTATTGGGGGTCAGCCATGTGGGTCAAAGGGTTATTAGACCACCCTAGTGTGGGTCGTCCCAGTCATCATTATGTTAAGTGGTTAAGTTGAGGCCGACCTAGTTGAGTAAAGGTCAAGTCAAGTTAGTGTATAAATAGAGAGTGTGTCTCTCTCATTTTACACATTCCATTCTCTCACTCACACTTGGGAGAGTGGCGCACTTGTGGAGGAGGAGGCTCTGCTGCTAGGAGAAGACTATCTCTTGTATTCTGGTTGTATCATTGCTCTATCTATCTCTGAGAAAGTTATTGGGGTTTTTCACCTTTATGGTTTTCCCCAAGTAAACTCTGTGTCTCTTGTGTACTTGCATTATTGTGTCCATGATTGCTATGCTGTAGATTTGCTGTACATGTTGTTCTCTCAATTAAGATCCTAGACCAGATTGAATTAAATTCTGAAAATTTAACATGGTATCAGAGCTAGCCTGAAAGAAGGCATGATATAGCATGTGTGACACTTGTTGCACTTACGATGCTAGGGCTTGATATAGCAAAAACTAGTCGTCGTAGCACTTTCGCTATAAATACGGTTTGGTGAATTTTTTGGATCTGAAACTTTTACAAGTCAAAGATTAGATCCCCATGTACCTTGTGTCCAAAGGAAAACCTCTAATTCGTTGTACTTTGTGATTTATGATCTGTACAATATAGGATTTCTGCCTCTTCCAGATCTGAGTCAAAATTAGGTGACCTTGGGAAACAGGTCATAACTTGGGCTAGGAAGATCCAAATGAAATTTCGTCAAAAGTGACAGGTAGTAAACAGACTGTACTATCTTAGGAAAATTTGTTAGAGGCTGAAGTTGAACCAGTGACATGTGGCATGCCGTACACGTTCTCTCTCCTATATTATCCCATAAAACGGTCACATTGCGAAACTTGGCATAAATCCCTCTCAGAGAATCCAATTGAGTTCAGACCTATTAGTATGGAAAGATAACAGGTCGGGATATCTCAGAAAAAGTTTTCAAAGGCCGAAGTTGAACCAGTGACACGTGGCATTCCGTACAAGTTCGCTCTCCTGTATTATCCCATAAACAGGTCACGTTGTGACACTTGGCATAACTCTCTCTCAGAGAATCCAATTGAGGTCAGACCTATCAGGATGGAAATATAATAGGTCGGGCTATCTCAGGAAAAAATTTCAGACCCTGTGGATTGAAAAGTTTTGATTTACACTAGAAACAATCAGGTACATATTTCTGTCAAAACATAATTATTTTTTAGTACCTTCATTCATGGCTTCCGGAATTTAGGGCTTCGGAAAAAGTTGGAATTTTTGTAATCGGAGACCACGACTGGATGATACTCATCAAAATCGAAATTTAGAGACCAAGATCATATTTTTTGGCTGGGCAGAAGGCCGGGCTTAATCAAACCCCAGTTCGGGACTTTGATCAGAAAGATGGAAAATTAGGGCTTCTGCAAAAATTGGAATTTTGGAAATCCGTGACCACGACTGGAAACTCCTCAGAAAAATCAAAGCTTAGAGTTTTGAATCAAATATTTTGGTTGGGTGAAGCTCCGGGAAATTCAAACCCTAATTCAGGGTCCTCCCTAGTAAATCCAGAAATCTAAAAGGCAATTTCGAGGGGTGAAACTTTGTAGTTTTCAAATTTTGAATATACCAACTTGATCAGCTCATCAAGGCGCATATTTATATCCTTTCGGAAGTTTGAAATTCAAAGTTTGAATTTTTGGGGTTTCTTTGACAAACCCTAATCCAGCTCCAGGACCAGTTCTTGCAAATCAAGTGGATTGGGTTAATCCTAGAAGAAGATGGATTGGTCATTTGCATAAGTGAAGAAGTTCTGTCTCAGAGGGAGATGAGGCTAAGGCCTTCCATAAGAAGATTACAAACAATCTTGATAGGTATGGCTTACAGGTATGTTTCATGGTTAAGTTTATCATATGTTTGTCTTCATATCATTACAATACAATCTTGATTAATTACTGGACTTGTCGTATCACCTTAATAGAAGATATTCATTGATTAAGGTTTTGACACTTATGATTGTACTAATGCATTGTGATGTTGTATGAGGTTTATGTTGTTTGCTAACAAAAAAGGTACACCAAGAAAGTCAAATCATGTTCTACTTCAAGAACATATGCTCATGGTGACATGAAGACAAAGATTCATCCATTGTCATGGATCACAAAGAAGATCTACTTTCGAGGTATGTATAACTTGGTTCTACAATGGTTAACTTATGAGACATGCAGGTTACTAGCACAAGTCACTGAAGAGAACCAGAAGACATTATGCGGGTATGTTAGACATAACTAGCTAGCATGCTAATCCAGGTATGTTTTTCCTATATCAAGCTAGAATCCTACCTTGTGTTAGGATCTTATACTGTTGTGTTGTTGATAATGATTATTCATGAAATCATAGGCTTGAATAATCATGGTTGTATGCATATTATGTTTCTTACCATAATTGATGATATGACCAACCAGAAGAATCATGAAGGTATAGGTTTGAATAATCATGGGTTTTATGAATATTATATCTCTTATCTTGATTGATGATTCAACTAACCTGAAGAGTCCTACAATCAAATAAGAATGTGTATGAGTAAAAGAAGACTTCCCTGAAACCTTGAATATTAATGTTTATTATCTGTGAATGATCATGAATATACATGTTTAAGATTATTGTGTTTTGATAGTATTAAGATTATACTAATAAATGTGTGATTATGTATGAGACCTCAAGGATAACACAATGATGATACTAATAAGCATTCATAGTGATTAAGGATGGATGTAAGTTCAAGGACAGGTAATCCAGGAAGCAAAGATCAAGAGGGAGCACACTTCACTTGTTCCTGCAAGAAAGAAAAGGAGCACACTTTAGTAGTTTCTGCAAGGATGCATATATTCAGAGGGAGTTGACCACTTCTCACAATCCACATAAGAATGGAGTTGCAGAAAAGAAGCAAAGACTGAGAGGGAGTCAACCCAACAAACAAACAAAGATAAGTATTTGAATTGTCATTACTTGCATATTTTATTGTTTAAATAATACTGTTCAATAATGTATATATTGATGTTCCTAGAATTAGGTTGTGTATTATGCATATTAGAATAGTTGCATTGATGAATAGTATACTACTAATATGCATGGGTAAGTGGCCTATGGCACTGTACAACATTCCATTGCTACTTATGTAGAATGAAACCTCTTTGCTGACATGTTGGGAGTTGTGCACACTCTTAACAATGTTCTGGTATAGATTGGAAGGCATCTAGAAAGTTACAGGATATGGATAAATGTTGTATTGAAGCATTGACTAAGATAATTTCATGACTGTATGACATATTTCTTTATGTGTAAGAATTTGTTCTGAAAACTATGAGATGCTTTATAATCATGCAATTTAACTTGTTGTGTAGGAAAGATCGTATGCCATCACCTACAAAAGAAGAACTACAACATTTGTTCAACAACAAAATTATCTATTGAAGATATTGAAGTTCCCAGGATATGGCAAGAATGCCATGATCCATCAATCATGAAGAATGATGTTTGGGATGTAGTCCCAAGAGTTGAAGGGAAGTTTGTTATGACTTCCATATGGATCTATCAAGATCAAGCATACTGCAGATGGCAGCCTAGAGAAATATAAAAGTGATGAAATAGAAGATACACCAGATGGATTTCAAGACAGCTTTCTTGAATGGTGTAGTAGAAGAAGAAGTGTATGTGGAGCAACCACTTGGTTCTGAGACACATGACAGGGAGTCATATATGTGCAGAACTTGGGTATGATGCACCACTTTCTAGGTATGGAGATGTGGCAGAGTGCAGATGGAATCTTCCTTGGACAAAGGAAGTATGCAGTAGAGATCCTGAAGAGGTTCGGGATGATGGACTGTGAGGCTATGGCATCGAACCTGAAGCTTCTGTGTGATGCTTCATCTGAACCAGTTGATGTCACTATGTATCGTTAGATGATTGGGTCCTTGATGTACCTGATGAACATGAGACCAGATATTTGCTTTGCGGTGAACACATTGAGCCAGTTCCTGACAGATCCAAGGAGTGTTCACCTTGTTGCTGTAAAGCATATTCTAAGGTACCTGAAAGGTACAGTGGATTATGGGCTCAAGTATGAAGTGAATCAAAAGTTTAACCTGCAGGGTTATGTTGATTCAGGTTGGGCAGGCAGTGCTACAGATAGGAAGAGCACATCTGGGTGCTGCTTCAGTATGGGATCAGGTGTGATCTCTTGGTTCAGCAGGAAGCGGTCCTGCATACCACTGAGTACAGCTGAGGCAGAGTATGTTGCAGCTTGTTCAGCTAGTTGTGAGGCAGTATGGCTACGGAAGCTATTGTCTGAGTTATTTGATCTCTCATTGGATGCTACTGGTATCTTTTGTGATAACCAGAGTTGTGTGAAGCTGTCTGAGAACCCAGTGTTTCATGACAGGTCGAAACACATAGAGATCAAATATCACTATATCAGGGATATGGTCAGAGAGGAGCTGTGAAGCTCCTGTACATTGCGACGGACGAGCAGATTGCAGATGTGCTGACGAAGTCACTAGCCAGGGTGAAGTTCGAGTACTTCAGGAAGAGGCTTGGTGTTCTTCAGATTCATGACACTTCGAGGAATATGTGATGGACACATTTGCAGAAGCCATTCCAAGCATGTTGGAAGGAGGATCCTTCACATGGCTGTGAATGTAAGCACTGGATGATGAGCATCTGGACGATGCTCCAGTTACTGCTCTGTATACGCATCATGTTGGATGCCGAATATGATCAGTTGGATCATTTATATATGTATGCATCATGTTGGATGTTGGATATGATCAGTTGGATCATTTATATGTATATGTATGTACGCATCATGTTGGATGCTGGATATGATCGGTTGGATCATTTGTATGTAATTTGTATATGCATCATGTTGGATGCTTGGACCATGTATCTGTATATGTATCAGGTGGATACATTGTATGATCAGGTGGATCATGTATGGTGATATGTATCATGTATTTGTATTTGTATCAGGTGGATACACTGTATGATCAGGTGGATCATGTATGATGATATGTATCAGATTAGATACTTGGTATGCATCAGGTACATTCATTGTATGATCAGGATGATCATGGATGACGAGCTTTAGGATGTTGCTCCAAATGACATGCAGCAGGATGCTGTAGTGATGATGATCAGAATGATCATGTGTACATCAGGATGATGTATGGTGAGTATCAGGTTGATACTCTATGGCCGTAGATCAGGTTGTGCATATGAGCATATAATTTGGCCCTGGGAGATTTGCAGATAGTCTTTCTAGGTTTTGCCTATGGCATATAATTTGACCCTGCGATATCTGGCAAATGCTCTTTCAATGTTTTTCTCTGGGAGGACATATAATTTGGCCCTGGGAGATCTGCAGATAGTCTTTCGAGGTTTTGCCTATGGCATATAACCTGGCCCTAGGATATCTGGCAGATGCTCTTTCGAGGTTTTGTCCTATGGCATATAATATGTCCCTAGGAGATCCGATAGGTTGGGTTGTGTGCCCGTAATAAGTCCTGGGATGCTCTTGCGAGGTTTTTCCATGACCACATATAATCTATCCCTCAGAGATCCTATAGGTAGAGCTGTGTGCTTGTAATAGCCTGGGATGCTCTTGCGAGGTTTTATGGTGAGGTCACATATAATATGGCCCTGGGAGATCCTATAGGTAGAGCCGTGTGCTCGTAACAGCCTGGGATGCTCTTTCAAGGTTTTGTGACGCACATAATAAGTCCTGAGGATTCCACAGTATGGCCAGTGATGAAGAAGACCTGCAGGTTGTGGGCCTACATCTAGTATGAAAAAGGACTGCTCTGTAGAACTTCCTATGACGAGTAGATTCAGAGATTGATTGAGATAGCAGCAGCAGTGACGATGATCCAGAGAAGATGACTTGTGCTAGAAGACCTGTGTCGAGAAATACATTCCTAGTTAAGAGGGAGTGTTGATGTATATGTAACTTCAGAATGTATTTCACATATATGTATATTGTATTCCTATAGAGATGTTATTATTCCTCTATATGGAAGTGGTTGCATTCCTATAGAGATGTTATTATTCCTCTATACGGAAGTGTCATCATTTATATTGTAAGTGTCGTAACTTATACTTGATGGGTTATTAGACCACCTTGTTGGGGTCGGTTCTGTATAAGTCATGTGGGTCAAAGGGTTATTAGACCACCCTAGTGGGGGTCAGCCCAGTCAGCATTATGTTAAGTGGTTAAGTTGAGGCCGACCTAGTTGAGTAAAAGTCAAGTCAAGTTAGTGTATAAATAGAGAGCGTGTCTCTCTCATTTTACACATTCCATTCTCTCACTCACATTTGGGACAGTGGCGCACTTGTGGAGGAGGAGGCTCTGCTGCTAGGAGAAGACTATCTCTTTTATTCTAGTTGTATCATTGCTCTATCTATCTCTGAGGAAGTTATTGGGGTTTTTCACCTTTATGGTTTTCCCCAAGTAAACTCTGTGTCTCTTGTGTACTTGCATTATTGTGTCCATGATTGATATGGCATAGATTTGCTGTACATGTTGTTCTCTCAGTTAAGATCCTAGATCAGATTGAAGTAAATTCTGAAAATTTAACAGCTTGGTCATACAAGAGGACCAAGTCACCTTCAACATAATGTCGGGAACAGACAAACCTATCATACTGAACCTTGACATGACATCTATTGGCATCTATAGCCATAACGACATATCAATGCTGCTCGTCAAGTTGCTCAAGGTGGATTAAACATTGCTCAATATTTGTGGTGTCAGGTAGGATCTCTATGGCTAATTTCAATGAAGGGATTTCACATTCAATCGACAATATAGACTCCACACCATGTACTAGTTGAAATGGTGAGAAACCGGTGGTAGTCTTAACTGCGGTTCGATATGCCCACAAAGCAATATATAACATAATATGCCAGTTGCTCTTGCTTTGCTGGATGGTACGTTGGAGAATGGTATTTAAGGACTTCTTAACTACCTCGAACTAACCATTCGCTTGGGGGTAGTAAGAATATGAATGATCTTGATGAAACTGTAACATACCCCTTTGCTGAAACATTTTATGTTTGAAGAAAACATTATCTTAACTTTTATTGTAAAGTTTTATATTTGGACAAGTGGCCAGGGATGACTGTAATTTCACATTATTATTATTTAATAAAATAAAATAGGATACACTCACCCAAAGAGACTATTGAAAGAGTGTTTACTGACCCACTAGGTGGAATGGAATCTGGGGTAGAAGGAAATGGAGAAGTGGAAGCATCATGAACTCAGTAACTAGCTGTTGTTATGGGACAACTCCCTTGAATTGTGGTCATGGTTCCCTGAAAGATGGGACTGGAGCTTGAGGCTCATTTATTTGGAAACTAACCACTAAAGACCTAGGCATCTTTATAAAGCCATCAAATTGAGTAGAGGCTCACACTTTTTCTAACGAGACAATTTACCTTGTGGTTCTAATGTATGAACACAAGAGATTCAATGAGGGGAAGCTATGTTTTGAGTTGTAGTGTCAGTCTGTTCCACTTCTGCTAGATGTAGACTTATTTCCTGCATAGAGCAGAGGTTTTGAGGTGTATTCCAAGTCTCCATTGATTGCTGGAAGTACAACCTGAGTGCCTTGCTTCTACATAGATTTTTCTACCTAGTGGTTCAGTAAACAGGCTTGGGGGTCCAAAGGAGCAAGTGATCTTGGCTGCTTCTTCTGAAGAAGGTTGGGAGGAATAGGCCTCTTTGGGTGTTTGTCCACCCTATCTACAGTTGCAGGTTCTACTTGCTATTTCATTTCCTAAGTAGTTATAATTTATTTTCTGTAGCTGTTGAGTTAGTATTCATTAGTTAAATATTGATAGTTATCATCATACAGAAGTAAATGTTTGATTTTCTAATCTGATTATGAATCTATAGACTGTTGAATAAGTGTTTGTAATGATAGAATAAATGCCTTCCCTGTATTTTTCCACGTACTATTTTTTTGTACCGTACTTTAGTACAGGGAAGGGAGATTAAAATAGATAAATGATATGCAGTGAGCACAATGAATGAATAGACTAACTCTGTTATGTTTCCCTTAAGTTTCCCTTTTCTGTTATATTTTGCAATTTAACGATATCTTGTATTCTCAGTCATAGAAAAATATAGCTACATATATATATTATGCAGACATTAGAATATCTTCACATTTATAAAAAAGAAACAACAGAAACTCAAACAGTTCTAAGTTTCTGCATAAACCTAAGATTTAGTTATAGGTTAACTATTTACTTACAACAAATACTAAATACACAGGATCTTATCATTTTCCCTTTAATACTTTTAGTATTCAAACTTCACTATAGTCTTTCATCAACATTGATGAAATTTAAATAGCTGTAAAACAAACATACCTATATCCATATTATTCAGACATTATATTATCTCTACTTTTGCAGCAACAGATTAAAATAGGGTTTAACTTTTCCATGATTTCTAAACCTTTGCAAAAGATAATTATAGCCTCTTACTATTTTTACCTATCTATTCGAATCTCCTAATAAGACTTTTAACCATTCTATAGTATATTTATATCGTATCAAATGGTTGCAAACATTCATGAATTGAAAACCACTATCGATACAAACATACTGAGTAAGCAAGACTATTCACATTCATCTCATCATTAATACTATAGATATTTAGACAAACAAACAACTCTACTTGTGGATGACAATCCCATTTGACAGAACCCTAGCTACATATATCATAACATTCAGTAAGCATTCAATACTTGACGAATCACATAGAATTTACAAAGATAGAGTTCAACTATTTAAGGATTCTTTCCTCATACCTACAGGTTACATTCGAAACCCTAAGAGAACCAAAATAACCTTAGTATCGAAACGAGTTCATGACCATCCTCACGGCCAAACCCTTAATCTTTCTAAACACTAATTTCATTTCCCATGCTCAACATTTGATTAAAACAGTCACGTTTTCGTTACCCTATACAAATCCAACTTAGACGAAGGACACATTCGACATCAACAACAAAATAATCGAATGTTTTAGGATAAAGAATTGTTCAACAAAACCATAGAGAAACGAGACTAGGGATCAACACTTAGTTCAACTTCTCAAACCTATCAAAGTAATTCTTCAACAAAAAAACAAGTTCAGGGTTTGAAACTTCAACACGAGGCATTTAGCCTTTGGCTCTCGCCCATTAACGATACAAAACATTTCATAAACTAAGCATTGAAATATAATAGCACAGGTCCTGGAGCTGGAGCATTGCTCTCAGACACGACGAATACAACAGCATTAAGATACAAGTACCAGAACCTTCTCATTCCATTGAAATGACCGAGGGTTAAAACCCTTCAACAGATGTTACATTTCAACAAATAAATATACAGTGAAACGTTGTAAAGCTAACACCAATGTAGGTCGAGGATCCCATCCTCCCTACATTCGTCTTTTGGTTCATAAAATTTACAACAACAACCACATCCTCATCTAAACCACAAACTGAAAGCTTCGGCTAAAACCAAACAATGACCAACAGTTGCCAATAGTAACCTATAGGAAAACCACCGAGGCTTACCGGTTGTTTGAGCAACAACTCCATATAGCTTCAAACATAGCACCCTGTAGACGAGTTGCCTGCCATCAAAATCATTGGATTGTTAAAAGATGCAATACAAAGTTTCGAAAATTATAGGTAATAGTAACATTCTAGAACTTACACATTTCCTTCTTAAAGCAGCTGTGGTTCGAAACTGAGCACTCCTACAACCGACGTTAATCCTGAGCCATTCAAACCACCAAAGTTGGTGCAAAACCCTCACTTCATGGCTCGGCTCTTAATACTTTAACTAATGACTGTAATCCTTCCACAAGTCACAGTTCAGAACTCGGGAGGTGCTCTCAAAAAAACCTGAAATGAAACCCTAAAGACCTACAAGCCTATCGGCCTCTCTACCACACCACTCCAAAACACTAAATGAAAAATGGTTATGCCATCAAAGTGGTAAGTCCGAGAGCAGTTAGGGTTGGCACCAGGTTCAAGGAGACCACATGAAGAGCTGCCACGGAGGTACCAATAGACCATCCACTCACAAACAATTTAATGTGCTTTAATTCCCTTAGATACCATGTACGTTACCTACCATCGCATGTTAACAAGGGTATGGTCCAATTTTTGTAAAGGGTTACCAGCATGCCATAGTATGGGTAGGATTTTTAATCAAAAGTCAAACTGCCACTTCATATCCAAGTTTACATGTAACCTGTCAATGCATTATAACTTAGGTTAGGGTTTGGTCAACCTTTATAACATTATCATATATGGTTACGTAATATTATCATTGGCCAACTATTCGTATCATACCCTAGGTTAAAGTCTTGATCATCCACTTTGGTGAAACTCATAAACATTGTGTTATGGTTACATTTCTTCAACATCAAGCTATTATGGCGTGTTGCCAATCCATGCTTATAAAATAATATGAAGACCACCTTTTTCTATATAGTATATAAACCATAAAGGCCATTTCAACATTATTGTTTAGTCATAATGCTAAATATGCTCTAGGCACTATATTTATCATTGATACAAACTATAGAAGAAGCACACATAGCATTTGGTATATAACTATATATACTTTGACAATAATCTAGCATTAACATAATCATTACATTATGGGATAAACATATAATGCACAGGATCAAAGGATAGACTAGAATTACATTAAGGATATTCAGACTTAGGATATGGTCCTTATACCATAGGCATTTAATACTCATTATAATTCCTTTAGGTAAGATTTGAAATACTTCACATTGTTTTCGATGCTCAACTTTGTAAAAATACTTGTGTATTAAAATAACACCAATACTGAGAGTAGAATGTGATGAATATAAATACATATAAATAACATGATACATATTTTAACTGAAGAAACAATCAAAATGGATCTCACCTTGAAATGTTTTGTAAGCTATTCTACTTCTCTTTTTAAACTTGAAAGCTAACTGATGACATAATTTAGGACCTTTGTATTTCACTTTCGAAATACTAACTTTCTATTACCTGTGTTCTGTGATAAGAATGTTCAAATTCTTTAGCTAATTAGCTAAGTAAGCCTCAGGGTGCCCATAGGACCCCTTCATCATCAAAAAGAAGAACAAACAGTTAGCACATTTAATCAATATCAAGTAAATGTATAAAGCATCGATAACAATTCGTAAGTAATCTAGGATTCACAACTGAGGAAAAAAACATCCAATAGAATCCTAACATAGACATAATTACATTTCACGCACATCATAAAACAATACACATGCATAATCGTTATAATATTTTATTTTAGAATGTCGTTTAAATGAACAAACAAGTATTTATTATTTTCCGCACAACAAGTATAGAATTTAATGCTACGTTGAATTTTTTTAAAATTTTGTGAATTTTCGAGATGTTACAGAAACCCAAGCTTGAGTGACAAATCCACCATCATTTTGTTTTGAAAGTGACTGCCATGGTTAGTGAAAATCTCTTTCAGGATACCGAATCGAGCAATAATCTGATTGAACACAAAGTGGGTTGTAGTAGCACCATCACATTTTACGGTCGGCATGGCCTCAGCCCATTTGGAAAAGTAGTCCATGGCCATAATGATATGGTGATGCCCCCCAGCCTAAGCTAGTTTCCAATCCATGAAATCCATCCCCCACTTAGTGAAGGGACCAATGGTGACAACCGGATGAAGGGGCACAGGATGCGAGTGTACATTTCGAGAAAACACCTGGAAAGGGTGACATCTCTTCACGAAATCCATACAATCCTTAGGATCGAAGGCCAGAAGTAACCAACTTGCATGATACATTGGGCTATCGCAAGCCCAGATAAGTGACCACCACACTCCCCACCGTGGAATTAATTCAACACTAACTCCGCTTCTTCATGATTCAAACAATGATGGAGGATAGAGTCCTTTCCCCGATGATACAACGTGTTGCCAATGATGACATAATCTTTAGCGTGGTGTCTCACACGTCATCGTTCATCCTGTGAATAGTGCGAAGGGAACTTCAGAGTTTGTAGGTATATGATGATATCCCCATACCAAGGGTCCACTAATGAGATAAGAAATAAGTGCTCATCCTCAAAGGAATCTTCATGGAAGATGTCCTCATCAAGTTGCAGAAAATATGACATGAGCTCAGTGAAAACCAAGGATTTCACCGACTTCACCGAAGCAAAATTGAGATGAAACTCCTGAAGAATAACAATCTATTTATTATACTTCCCCCCAATTAGAGGTTGTGATAGCATGAACTGAAATGGATTGATGTGTGCTATGACAGTGGTTTTCCTAATCATAATGCAATGCCGTAAACGTTGGTTTGCATGAACAGTCGCAACTGCCAGCTTCTCCACGTGAGTGTATCTCAGCTCAGTGTCTACTAGATTTTGACTAAGATTATAAATGACATGCTCTTGGAGCACATCATCTACCTGATCTAAGACCATGCCAATCGTCTCAAGAGAAGCGGCCACATAAAGCAAGAAATATCTAGCAAAGTCGAGTGGACTAAGTAGAGGGGCCGATACCAAAGATTTCTTCAAAGCGCCGAAAGACTATTGGGCTCGCTCATCCTAGATAAATGGTGTGTCCTTCTTCAAAAGTCGCGCGAAACCTTGGTAAGACTGTTGTAATTCACTACAAAGCATTGTAGGAAAGCAAATCTCCCTTGGAGGATCTGAAGCTGAATTAAGTTATGCGGGGGAGGCAACCGAAGTATTGCCTCAACCTTAAGAGGATTGACTCTTATACCCTCTTTGGAAACTACAAACACTAAAAGGCAACCCATTCTCATGACAAAGATGCACTTGTTGGGGTTCAAACGAATCTTGTAACACTAGCGTTTTTCTAAAATAAGGCAGAGGTGCTTGGGGTGGTCCACTCTCTTGCGAGAATGGCTAGCAAGATCATCCAAGTAAGCCTCCACTATACGCTTAAGGTCATGAAACGCATAAGTCATGGCACGCTGAAACGTATCTCCGTCATTTTTAAGGCCGAAGGGAATTTTCTGGTATGCAAATGTACCCCAAGGACATATAAAAGCAGTTTTATGTTGATCCTCAAGCTTAATCTAGATCTAGTTATATCCTGAGAAACCATACATAAACGAAAAAACCTCGCTTCCCGCAAACGCATCCAAGATCTGATCTATGAATGGAGTGGGGAATTTATCTTTCGGACATGCTTGATTCAAATCTCTAAAATCTATGGATACACGGATAGTTCCCTACTTCTTATCCATAGGAATGGGATTTGACACCCATTCGGTAAGGGGAACCAGGTAGATGAAACCAACTTTAAGCAGTTTCTCCACATCTTCTTTAATTGCGGCTTCCTTCCTAGGATTCACCGCATGAAGACGTTGTCGAATCGGCTTAGGATTAGGATGTGTCTTAATCTCATGTTCGACAATGCGAGGGTCTATTCCTGGAATCTCCTCATATGACTAGGAGAAAACATCCCAAAATTCCTTGAACAACTCAGTGTATATGCAGATCTCATCGGGAGAACAATCAACACTGAGATAAATGTTCTCAATCTTTCCAGGTGTATGAGAAATGTTGATTGGTATTGTTGGGGAGATATTATCCATATTCCCCTCTGCGTGAATCCCATGCGAATCCAAAGAAGCAACAGGGTGACCAACCTTCTTGGCAAGAACCATCCCAAACTCCTCTTGCTCAATAAGATCAAGGTTGGGAAAAAAATAAGAGCGATGATGCAAGTATTCCTAGGGCCTCTCACTACCACACATAGCCTCAATGATGGCTTCATCCAAAGGCAAAGTACCATTGAGACAATTGTGCAATCAAGATGAGTTGGCCGCCCACGCGGATAGCATAACAGGATCTTCCTCCTCTGTTCGTGAAGAGGAGAGATCTGGCTCCACAGTGGCTTGTTGAATATCACGATATGCAAGATCGATTGCAAATAATGGCATAGCCATTCCAATGTGCAAACTGTTTCTAGACGTGGAACTTGTGGATGGTAAAGTCCATGAATCATTAAAATACAAGGTCCGGAAAGGTACATTATTCAATGAGGACGGTGCACTATCGGAAACGGTTCCAATAAAGGAAATTGGTGAAACAAAGTCGAATGATCCCATTAAGGATGGATACAATCCTACACCAATGTTTCCAGTTTTCGGCTAACAATCTTTGATCCGGGGAACAACAGTTCCTGGTGATGCTACGGAATTGGAACTAGGGAAGTCTAGCTGATCAACCATCACAATTCTGCCTTTGTGAGGAAAGAAGATAACTCTGAACACAAAGGACACGATCGCTCTCATTGTGTAGATCCAATTCCTACCGAGAAGAAGGTTGTAGTCGATGGGTGCATCAACCACCTCAACTTCAATAGGCATGGATATCCCTCCCAAGTAGACCTCAAGGGAAGGGAGAATACCAGGCGACCTAAACGACCAACCATCGAAGGCAGTAAGCATGGCCATAGACTTTGACAAGGGAGGAGAACCAAGAGCTTTCCAACAATCGAACGACATCACTGAGGTGGAAGCACCTTCGTCAACCACCGTACGTTTAACGAATTTTTGTAACCACCTCACATGGACTTGAAACGCCACAGGATAAGGAAAGCGACGCTGGATATCAGTAGTGTCGAATTTAATGATGTTCGGAATACCCTCATCCTGGAATCCCAAAGAAGATAAAAGGGTGTTCCTCTGTGAAGGACATGCCTGTAAAACCTCAAGAGCTGACATGGCACACGGAGTTTGGCCCAAATCTTCTACAATGGAGTAGTTTTTGGTGGCTCGAGCATTGGGATTATGTGTGGAGCACTTGAGAACACCTTTTGTTATCCGCGGCATAGTAGTGGGATTCTTGATATGCAGAGAAGACTCAGGAGGAGGAGGAGGCTCATTCCCCATATTCGGTTGTGGTGCACCATAATCGCGCTGACAAGTAGCAACACTAACCTCATATTTAACCATGTTAATGCATTCGTAACCACCGACATGAGAAGAGGACGTCGTAGTTTCATTATCCATATAGCCAGTGACGGGAGCATTCAAAGCCATATTCTGATGATTTAGAAGGGGGTCTTTCAACACAGCTGGGCTTTGTGCAAGATGCTTTGATGCTTCTTCAATTCGAGGACAAAAGTGAGTAAGATGATCCTCCCCACAAAGTTTGCAAGGGAATTTCACCTTATGTCTAGGCTTACGGTCCCCACCAGCATTTCCGCCATCCCGAGGAGGGTTGGCATTCTCTTTCCTAGGAGTATTTCTATTACTTCCATTATTCCCATTATTCCCACCGTTACGATTGTTTCTCCCCTTCTTCTTTCCACCAGGTTTCTGGTTACCTAATGGGTTCGCTAACTGTATAGAATGGACATCGAGCAATTGGGTGGAAGTGGACAAGGTGTGATCCTATCCGGGGGTAGATTGGATAATAGAAAAAATTTTCATTTGATTTGTAACCAAGTCTACAGGTTGAGTACTTGTGTATCCAACAATGCCATCAACATGTGGTCCAGGAACAGGCTTGGGCTCATGACGTGAGCCCGCTGCATTAGAAATAATATCGTATAGGATGCCAGACTAAGCATAGAGTAAATCTAGCTGCTAGGCTTTGAATATAGCTTTCTCTTCAGTCATAACGTCGGACAACGAAACGTCCTTAGATATGTAGGGAAGCAAAGACTTGAGGAACCACTTCAATAGAAAATTGAGAGGAATGTTGGATTTCACTATCCTCTTCTATCGACGCTACTCCTAAATGTGATCAGATATGTGCGTAGCCTTGTTCTGACGGAAGGTAGATACAAGTTCGGTGACCGTATCATATCGAACCGACAATTGAAAGTGATATAATAAAACCAAGTCTATCTCATTAAAACCCCTGTAAGTGACGCTAGATAGCTCGACGTACCATTTCACGGCTGCCCCCATGAGGGTGCGTTGAAATAGTCTCAACCGAATAGAGTCGTGATTTAATGAATTCGAGGAGCACCAAAGGTGAAAAGTAGTAACATGATCACCCGTATCCTCACCACTCTTCCCCTCGAACTTTGGAAATGTCAGAAGGGAGTTTGGTAGGGACTAGAGCTGGCTAGGTAGGATCATGAAACACCAGATCATTCGTGAGCTTCAAAAGATCTGGTAGATTCAAACGAGGAAGAAATTGGAGCTGCGGCTATAAAGCTGGATTGCAAGCTCCGAAAAGAGGCTGACTTTGCAGACCTAAAGGATGATATGTACCATGACCATGACCATATAGCTGATAACCACCTCCAACCTAAACCATGTAAGGGTACGAAGGTATATGTGTGTTGTAACCACCATAGTGAGGAGGGTTGTAATAAGGGCCAGAACCGACTGCATTATAGGGAGGGTTTCTGCCATAATGATGGGGCATATAAGTGTTATTCTTAGCAGGAGCAGTCGAATGGTGACCGTAATTAAAAGGTACATTCCCACCTCCCATGTTAGGAGGGATATGTAGGTTAGAAAATTTGGTCATAATCATGGGTATATGCGTAGAAGCATTCGGGTTAACTTGTGCAATATGAGCCGTGTTATGGGAAGTGTTCCCACCAAAATTGGGGGTATTCCTGGGACGTGGTCCTCCTCTAGCATGTGGATTAGATGAAGGAATATGACCAAACCCAAATTGAAATGGAGTAAAAGAGGGTGCCTCACCCCCGGAGGGAGTAGTGCCCCCAGCACCAAGGCTAGAATTAGCTTGACTACCAGACGAAGTGGATGTAACATTCGAATTAAGACTGGGCATACCAACTGAAAATGGATTAGTGGTCGAAGGGTTTGTTGTATCATTAACATCTGGCATCCCATATCGGAAACCATGTGAGTGTGTACCATAAAATGGGTTTGACTCCAGGGGTGGGTCTAGCCCAAAACCTAAAAATGTGACGTGTGGGGGTTAACCTTCCTCTCCAACACTCCTAGCCGTGGAAGGAATAGTCTGTCCATCGACATCACCCGATGGAGTCATGGGTATTTCTCCCGTGCCAGATGCAAAAGTCATAATGTAATCTTGAATCTCTTCAAAAGTATCAAAAGGATCAAGGGGGAGCCTCCAGTGTCTCTTATAAAAAGGACATACTACCTCGTCGGCTGGTAGACTAGCCAAACAATGAGACCGACGGAGAGGTGGATCTTTCTCCACGATAACTCCAAAAATTCAACAAGTATAAATGGATCCTAACAGCCAACTAACGATTAAAGAGCACACACCTAAAGAAACTATAGCCAAATGCACACAAACAGGACTGGCTCAAGGGACCTCCCGACACTACAGCCGGTACGTATCTCCTAGGAGAGGCTTGAGACTCCTAAACTATAACCGGAGGTAACATAATAAGTTATAAGGGCTCCCTTACTTCACTGCGTGCATAGGGTCAAATCCCTATACAACAGGCAACTGTGTTTTCCAACCCCTATCTGACTTAGGACAATCGCAGAATAACAGTAACGAATGCCCTATGTGATACCTAGGTAAAGCAACTAAGGCAACCACATATAACCAATGCTCAGGCAGATAGTTGCAGGTGGGATCCATCGTATGGGTAGGGTAACTAAGCCCAAAACTCAAGAGGGTCAAATCACCCAAGAGCTCCCATACACAAAAAAATCCTAGAAATATATCCCACACTTAGCTAGTATTGGAGGGTTATCTCCACAACCAACCTCCCGTGACCTCGTGCTTAAATCTGGTTTGAGTAGAGCTTCCTAAGAACACTGATGTATACCATGGGTTTCACCACTCCCTGGTCAGACATGTAATGTTGGTTCCATAGTCTTAGATTGTTAACTCACAATGATCTATTCCAAGACTCTAAACCTAAGCTAGTTGGCGCACCCTATAAAAAGAAAATCGTTTCTAGTCAATTTTAAGATTAAGCGTTGATTTTAATGGTTGTAATTACTCAAAGGATATGGTTGTGAAATTGATGATGTATACGAATCAATGGTATGCACAATCGAAAAACACAAGACTCATCTATTCAATAATAGAGCATGCCACTAATATGACAATCAATCCAATGGTTCGAAATAAAATGCAATCTCTTTAAAATTTCTATGCACAAGCAAGTCCTAGATGAAATCGCAACCAATCTGATGCAAAATGCAAAATATAAAGAAAATATTTTTGTATTTTCACTTATAAATGGAAGGAAAATGCAAAACAATGTTTCTTGTATTTTTTCAATATAATGAAATGAAAAAATGCAAGCAAAATCTAACTAGTCAGTAAAGAAATGCAGAGCATATCACACAGACAACCCAACAAATCCCAAACAGTAAGACTCATCCAAGCTAATGAGTTATAAAAGAAAGTGGTGGGAAACCAAAAGGCTCAAAAACTAAAGAAAGAGGAGTTTCTGGTCACGAACAGAGCATGGAATAGTTAGGAAATAGGCGAACTAAGACTCACGAACACTCAAAACCAACCCAACAACAACCCAGATTCAAAAATCAAGGAATCCAAGAGTTGTACACGATTGTTCATAGAACAGTAGCAGGTAGACACAGGCTACAGTTCACATAGGGGTGGGTAGATGTTGGCAAAACTAGGTTGACCTGCGTACAGGGAAAGGAAAATGAGCCCAAAAAGAGTCAAACAACCCAGAAAAAACTAGTTTTCTAAAGTAATTCCCAATGGCCAATCAATGACACAAAAGCTCGACAAACAACAACTCAAAATAGGGACAAATGCCTAAAAATCCCCAAAATGGAGGTTCCTCCCCAGCGGAGTCTCCATTTTTGTTACGGGGAAAAACTTCCTATGGCTCGGGGCAGACCACAACAGACAGATGACTACCAGAAATAAACTCAATTCCCAATGCAATGCTATATAAATGACAATGCTAAGATAATGGAGAAAAGGTCAACCTTCAACCGGATGTTCGAAGTAGATCCCCGTTGAGCTTCCAATCTCTACACTTGAACCTGCAGATTAGTCTCAACAATAAGTACAAGCAAGTGCATATAATACTTGAAATATATTAGCATAATCAATAGCATGGTCCATGACATCACAAGCAAATGTAACCCAATGTAATTTAAACAACATTCCAAACATCAATTGGACGAGAAAATGAGTATTTCCATTAATAATAACAAGAACTACATAATACAAACTCTTGTTGACAACCAATCTGAACCAAGAACTAGGTCTATCCACTTGTGCTTCCACCACTTCAATCCCTGATGCAATGGAAAACTCAAACTACAAAAGGAGTTTGGTGAACATAAGGAGTTCACAACAATAAGGATCAATGAGTGTAGACTCAAGTCACGGCAAAAGTCCACTAGATTTATGTTGCTCTCTCTTTCTCCCCCCTTCCATACACCATAAGAGCTCAACATATAGCCTTCCAAAGGTAAGTGAAAGGTCAAATCGAGTCGTTTTGGGGTATATGGAGGGCCAAAGGTCACCCTAAGACCGCTTCTTGGGAGTAAAAATAGATTTTTTACTGTCTTTTACCATGTAACTCGATGTATGTGGGCTAGTTAGGTGCAGCCTACGTGTATGTTGGCTATAATGGAACAGCAAGCATACAGGAACAAAAATAGGGAAAATTGGTTCTTGAATGGAAAATAATGGATCTGAGTCAATACAATGGATACTGAAGGCCAATCAATGTTGATGCTCACAAGGTGGAAAATTACGCTGTAACAATTGTAACTGTGTTGTATGTATGGAAGAATGTCATCCCATGTTCGTCGATGCTTGTGGTTGTACATGCGAAGCAGTTGTACTACCAAGGGATTCACAACTTCCATCTGTCCGTCTATCTGAGGATGGAAAGCTGTCAACAATGAGAGTCTTTTGTCTAGTTGCTGCCAAAGAGTCTTCCAAAAGATGCTGACGAATATGGCATCTTTGTTAGAGATAATGGTTGTTGGTAAACCATAGTGTTTGTAGACATGTTCGAAGAAGAGCTGAGCGGTTTGTTGCGCTATTGTTGTCTTCTTGCATGGAATGAGAATGGCCATCTTAGAAAATCTGTCGAATACTACTAAAATCGTGTCATGCGAATCTTTCGTAGTAGGATATCCTTTCAAGTAGTCCATAGAAATAGATTCCTATGGTCGACTAGGAACTGGCAAAGGTGTATACAATCCATATCGTCGATTAGGTGGTTTAGCAATGGTACAAACCACGCATGATCGAATCTACTTGTTGACATCAGTTTTAAGTGTAGGCCAAAAGAAATACTTCTGGAGAATAGAAAGGGTCTTTGCTACTCAAAAGTGTCCTGTAGTCTTGTTGTAGTGCGCATCCCAAATGAGTTGATGTCGATACTCACCGGTCAGTACACAAAGCTTCCCAAACTTGTATAGCAAGGTATCTTTCAAGAAATAGTCGACGGTCGACGACTTGTCAGTCTGTAGTTGTTGATAGACTGGTGAAAATTCGATGTCTTCCTGATACAATTGAGGCCAAGTAGTGGTGTCATATCCCTGCATACTCATCACTGGAGAAATAAGAGTAATGGGTGGTCGGCTTAAACAATCGGCAACAGCATTAGCTTTACCTTTTCGATACTTAATTACCAATTGGAATTGTTGCAGGTAATTAATCCATTTGAGTTGACGCGTTGTCTGCAATTTCGACTGGGTCAGAGCGAACTATAGAGGCTTGTGGTCAGTGAGGATGATTGTTTCCTTGCCAATGATGTAATTCCTCCATTGCTTAAGAGCTTGCACAATGGCGTATAGTTCTTCTTCATACGTCAAATACCTTCTAATAGTGTCATTAAAAGTTTCAAAAAGAAAAGCGACTGGGTGACCATACTGAGTGATCACTGCGCCCAAGGCATAGTCCAATGCGTCTATCTCAATCTCAAAGGGATGATGCAAATCAGGTAACACAAGTATTGGTGCAGTGCAAAGCTTGTGTTTGAGCTTGTCGAAAGCTGCTTGTTGTGTCGATGTCCATTTGAATACATTTTTCCCACCTCCTTTCATCAACTGATTCAAGGGCCAGGCTATGCGATTGAAGTCGAGCCTGAATCGTCGATAGAAATTCATCAAACCAAGAAAACATCTTAGTTCTTGAATGATTTGAGGAATGGGCTAGTCTTTGAGAATTTGTAGTTTGTCTGGGTCGACATGATGCCTACAGGGTCAATTACAGACCCCAAATAGTTGATGTTGTTCATCGCAAAGGAGCACTTGTTCATGTTCAAGTAGAGTCAATGTCGCTGGAGAGTGTTGAGGATTTGTTGGAGTTGTTCGACATGTTCTTCCTATGATCGACTGAAAATCAATATGTCGTTGGGATAGACAATGACCCATTTGTAAATGAAAGGTCGAAGAATGGTGTCCATGTATTGCATGAAGGTCGCAGGTGCATTGGTTAAGCCGAAAGGCATGACTAACCATTCAAACAATCCTTCCTTGGTCTTGAAAGCAGTCTTCCATACATCTGAGGGCTCGATAGGAATCTAATGATATCTCGACTTGAGGTCGATCTTAGTAAATAATTTAGCACCTTTCAGATAGTCGATGAGCTCGTCTATCCACGACAGAGGGTAGTGATTCTTTACCGAAATTTTGTTGAGTGCCCTATAGTTGATGCACATGTGCCAAGTTTCTTTTTTCTTTGGAACTAGGACGACTGGACTTCCACAAGGGGAGGAGATGGGTTGAATATGACCTTTGTCAATCAATTCTTGGATTTGTCTGCGAATCTCTTCATTTTTGAGAATGGATCTTTTGTAAACAGGTGTGTTAGGAAGAGAATAACTAGGAGCAAGTCCAATAGAGTGTTTTATCTAGTAATGTCGAGGTACTCCATCTAGAACTTGGAATAGGTTATGATACTCATCAAGAATATTGTCAATCTGCTTCTTCTTTCGAGAGCTGCACTGGTCGGTGACTCGATTGGTTGCTGCATTCTTCCTAGAATGTTGTGGATTTATCATAATCAATGTGAACTTCTGAGCATGATTGATGAGCTTCTTTGTCTGTTTCGAAGATATCATTGCAATTGTTGATGTAGGTCATCATTCTGGTATGCTGTACCATTGATTACGAATCCTGACAATCACCTTCTGTGATCGTGACTGGTAACTTCCATGGTGATCCCATAGGTAAGGATTCCCAAACAGGGCGTCGACTATGGAGAGTGGTGCCACGTCGCAGAGTACTTCATATTCAAAAGGATTTACGAAGTATGTGAGATTTCATTGTCGAGTGATCCTTAGCTCTTGTCTATCCTTCATCCAACTGATGTTGTAAGGCTGAGGATGTAGAGTGGTAACAAGACCTAGTTTCTTCACAAGTTCTTCATAAACAAAGTTCTTCTAGCTTCTATTGTCCACAATCAGATGCAATGGATTGGTTTGAACCCATATCTATGTATGGAACATGCGCTCTCATTCATCCTCATCAACGATAGTCGAGGCTGCTGGAGTTGTTGATATCAAAAGAGTCGTTGGTTCTGGATGATATTCTACCACAGTCTTGCCGAATCCGTCGGAGGTCGGCACTTTTCCAAAAAGGTCTTCTAAGCTTTGCATTCAGACGTATCATGCCAGGATGAGTGATGGTAATTGCACCATTTATCGGTTGGTTGCTTGCTACATTCCTTTTTGTGAAAAGGCCTTTTTCTATGCTCTGGATTTGGTGGAGAATATTTCGACTTGTTGAAGTCAGTTGGTGCCTTCTTGTCGGGTGGTCGTCCTGATGTCGGCTTTGTCATTAAGTGTGCTTTTCCCTTCTGCTTGGTTTCAAGTTTGCTGGCATAGTGGAATGCATCTGCAAGCATGGTGATAGTAAGAAAATCCATCTCCCGCTGAATGTACTAGGATAATCTATTGGCGTAATTCTAAACATGCAATTTTTCTTCTTCTTGAACGTCAAGTCTAGCGATGAGTCGATAGAACTCATCGGTGTAACTTTGTACGGACTGGTCTTTCCATTTCTTTAGTTGTTGCCACTTCTTATACTGCTGCTCAAGGTACTTGGGCAAGTAAAAATCCTTCCGGGCGTATTTGACAAATTTATCCCATGTGTTAATGGGGTCTCCGCTTTCCTCCATATTTGTCGAAAGATTCTCCCACCAGCAATGAACATATGTTGACATCTTTAAGGATCCAATGGTGATCTTGTTGGCTTTTGAGAGTTGATTCACAGATTAATAGGACTCCAATTGTTGTACCCAATTGTCGACGTATTCTGTGTCAATCTTGCCTTCTAGATTTGGTATGTCCAAAATTCATTTGCACTTTGCAGGGGCTGATTTTTTCGGAGTTAGCTCTCATCAGAAATCCTTTGGATGTCGAAGCAAATCGCGTGAGAATTTCATTGAATTGGGTGAACATCATAGTTCGTTGTTGAGTCAGCGCTTACTCTATGAGTTGTTGTGTCTCGTCGATTGCATGTCTTTCTCCTCTTTATTCTGCCATTTCTGGAGGTAGTGTCTGCTTGGATTGCTGAGTTTGCAAGCGTGTTTGAACAAACATAAGTTAGGTAAATTCGATGGAAGTGTCTACACAAAACTAAAGCACGAACAAAGTTGATGTGCTCTGATGAAGCTTTGAGGGAGAAAGGCTTTGATTCTGCTCTAATACCAATGATCCACTCACGGCCATGAAGCACGAGGCAGACAACAGTTCGACTGAATGAGTCGGCTCTATTATGGTGGAAGCATAAGAATGAGAACCAAAGTAGGAATACACTACACAGATAATCACATATACGGAGACAATATGCAGGAATGCAAACTGATTTCTCTATTACTGAAAACTAGATAGATAAGATGTAAAGATCATGAATTGTATATTACAATAATTTTACATGCTTATATAGAATGTGCTGAGACCCTTGGGAGCCTGCCTGTTATGGTCAGTTACAAAAGAAGTTAGAACGGTTCGGTAGTTAGATCGTTACAGTCGAATTGAAGATAGAGGGAAAATCTGTCGAAGTTCAACAGTCGCAAGTCGCAAGTTGATGTTGCGCAAGTCACAAGCCGATGCTGCATGTCGATGTCGTGAAACTGTTTTGAGGTCGCTGAAGTTGTCGAAGTTGTGTCACAGTTCGACAACTTGCCAAAGTTGTGTTGAAGTCGATGAATTGTCGTAGTGGATGTTAGCATTCGACAACAATGCCAACTGCGATGTGGATTAGTTACACTCAGTAGACGGTAGAATGATGAAACACAAAAGTGTGATGACCAGATGCAAATAAATGCACAGTCCTCTGCATCGAATGTGATGTGGTATGCGCACATCCCAATATGCATTAAATTCTTGTCCATAATTGTACCAACATGAGAAGTGACACCTACTAACCCCGATACAAACACCAAAGCACCAAATCGAATGCTAACCCTGATACAAACTCCAAAGCACCAAATTGAACCCAAACATTAAAGAAAACTTAGACCATCCCAAAAATTAGTTGCACCGACCATCTAATATGTGCAAAATGGTTGCAATATTTCACACTGAAATCATAATAACATCAACTTATATTTGAATATGACAAATTCTTAATAAACTTAAAAGATAAATATGACAAATTATTAATAAAAATTCAATTTCAAAGGCAAAACCTTTTAACGGTTGAAGAGGCCCATCAACTCATGGCTTTTAGGTGAAGTACAAATTGTTTGCAGGCAACATGACAAACCGATTCATGGATTCTAGTGAATTTCAAATTGTTTGCACAGTAAATGAGAATTTGCGGAACCTTTTGAATAAATCATGATAAACACCATCCTGACTTCCAATGCTCGGCACATGTCTTACCTTACCTCTATGAGAAAAGCAAATAGATGGAGCGTACCAAAGGCGTAAAATCGGGCTTTTGCTCTTCGTTTGCGTAAGCTATGACATCATAAAGCATGTTACTATTAGGTAAAGCATTTTATCTCAACAAGTATTGGTTGAAGTGGAGTTGCATTTTCGGTAAATTGACCGAAAAAAACAAAAAATCATCTAAACCAATCTAATCTTCTCTTCAGAATACCCAAAAGTTAAGCTTCGCCGAGATTCCTCTACGTAGCGGCTGGTGCTAAGTATGGCTCCCCATGTTCTGGTGATACTTCATTTGCGTAAGGTATGACATCAAAAGAAATTTTCTATTTGCTTAATGTATGACATCATGAACCACTCACATCATTCGATCTCAGTAACCATTTATTTAAGTTGCGTCCACTTACTATTATTGCAATACCATTTCATTTAAGACTTACTCACAGAGAGGAGCGATTGCAGCATTTCTGTTCTATATCAGAAGCAAAGAGCTAATTGTCATCTGCTGCTAGTGCTAGCTATGTCTCCCCATGTTCTGGTTATACCATACCCAGTTCAGGGCCACATAAATCCGCTCATACGACTCTCTGAGATGCTTTCTTCCAATGGCATTCTTGTCACCTTCGTCAACATGGAATCCAATCATTCCAAAATGATAAAAGCCCGCAGTTCTCACGACGGCATTTCAGTTAGTCCGAATTCAAGCATTCGTTTCGCACAGGTTCCAGACGGTCTACCGCTAGATTTTGACCGAGGCGCCAATCCTTTGGAATTTTTCCGAGCATTAATGAACGAAATGAGAGATTCTACCGAATATCTGATACAAAGTCATCTCGATACAGAAGCTGGCAACAGTGGCAAGTCCCCGTTCTCGGGTATTATCGGCAGCTCCTTTCTTACTTGGACGTTTCTTGTCGCCAAAAAAATTGAGCTTCCTTTCGTAGCATTCTGGTCGCAGTCTGTGAGTGTTTATACCATCTATAGACATCTCTCTATGATTATTTCCAATGGTGACCTTCCGCCTAAAAAACAAGGTACACTCTTTCTCCTCTCTTTTGAATTAAAAGCAGATGTAGGTATCTTGATATAAAGAGGAACGTCTTTCTTTTTACAGATCCGAGGGACATAATTGACTACATTCCGGGTCTTCCTCCATTGCAGCCGGAAGATCTGCCATCAAATATCCAGGCGGGAGACACGACTAGTGATCTCCATAAACTTGTTGTGCAACAGCTCCCTTTACTCGCGGAGACAGAATGGATTATCGGAAATACAGTCTACGAACTCGAAAGCGAAGCAGTTCGAGAAACAGCAGCTCCCATCTACTCACCCGGGCCGTTCCTTTCATCAGTTTATCTTGAAGCCGAGTGCAAACATGAGGAGATGTCAATGGATCCCCCATCATTAAGTTTGTGGGCGGAAACGGATTGTTCCCAGTGGCTGGATTCAAAGGCTAGATCTTCTGTTCTCTACGTTTCCTTTGGAAGCATTGCTCGTATGTCCAAGGCTCAAATGGAAGAGATAGCTATGGGTTTATTGGGAAGTGAGCAGGCTTTCCTGTGGGTAGTCCGTCCAGGTATCTTAAATTCTGATAACGACGCAAATGATCATGGCGGCGTTCTACCATAGGGTTTTTTGGAGAAAACGAACAATCAAGCTTTGGTGGTTCCATGGGCTACTCAATTATCTGTTTTATCTCATCCTTCCGTTCGGGGTTTCTTCACCAACGGCGACTGGAATTCGACAATGGAGAGCCTGACTTTGGGTGTTCCCATGTTAGTTTTTCCACAGTGGGCAGATCAATACACCCATAGAATGCTTGTGGTTAACCAGTGGAAGATTGGATTGAAGTTCGAGACGTGTAGAGACGATGGAGTGATAGAGCGAGGAGAGATCGCCATAGCTGCCAAATGTCTGGTGGGAAGCAAAGAAGGGGAGGAGATGAGGAGGAGAAGTAAATAAATGAAAGAAACGATAAGGCAAGCAGCGAGTGTAGGAGGATCGTCTTGGTTAAACCAGCAACCACTTGTCGATTACATTAGGGTTACCCGAACCCAACGAGTTGTATCAGACGTAGGACTAGTGTCAAGTCGAAAAGAAGCTGCAGACAAACCATGACAGGGTCCACAATTTGCCACACAATCTTGGTATGTTTTTAGAAGAAGTAATATTCTGTCCATCGCATCGTGCTACTTTCTTGAAATTTTGTAGAAAATAGAAAGCAGTGGAGAACGGAATTTTCTGGATTTCTTTTATCTTAAACAAGATACACATAGTGGGCAGTACCTGTGTTTAATGATAATTTTCTGTGTTGATCAAACATGAAGTATTTTATGTTTTTAATTTTTTTTACTAAAATTATGTTTTTATGTTTGTGTTGCATCTCTGATGGATTTACCATAGATTAGGGTAAGCTCTTTCTAAATCTTAGCATCCATTATTGTATCTAATAACATTGAGCATAGATTAGGGTAAGCTCTTTCTAACTCGTAGCATCCATTATTGCATCTAATAACAATAATAAAATGAGTGTAAAATTTTGTTTGATGTTTTTATATAAAATTTGGGTTTATTATAATAAAATGAGCTTAAATTTTGTTTGATATTTTTATCCAAAATTTTAGGTTTAGTATGGGTTAAGAGTGATTTTTTTTCATATAAATAATATAAAATAAATTGCAAATAAATATATGAAAAACATAATGCTATTATAGCTCAAGTAAATTTATTTTAATTTAGAATTTATATATAAAATAAAATGTATCCATCCATATATATATATATTATAAATATGATACTTTTACAATCAAACAATTTAACCCTATCTATTATGAACTAAGAAGGATCAAATCCCTTTAAATGTACTTTAAATTTTTTTAAAAAAATTTACTTTAAGAAATTTAATCCTTTTGTGAATTTAATTCTCCACATCTTTAACATATTTGATACAACCATTTCTTTTTATTTATTTATTTATTATTCTTTACCCTTAAATAGAAACTCCACGTTTACATGTAAATTTATTAGTCTTTGTCCTTAAATAGAAACTCCATATTTATATGTAAAAAATTACATATAAATTCCTTATTTATATGTAAACAATTACATATAAACCTTAAACATATTCATACTCTATGCGATAATTTCTTTATTTCTTTATTTATTAATTATTCTTTACTATTATGTAACATTGAATATCTAAAGACTCATGCATAATTATTTATCTACTTTAACTCAAATCACAATGGTATTTTATTTATTATATTTTTTAACTTTCATTTATATTTATATATATAATATGAAAATAATATTTTTATTAATATGTTTTTAAATGTTATATGTTTACATCTTGATATTATATTACATAATAACAATAAATAAATAAATTTTCATCTAATAAAAAATATTTAATCACTTACAAAAACTACAAAGTTAACTAAACTTTAAAGTTTACTATACAACAACCTAGATTCCTAACATTTTTTATTTTGAATCTATCAAATAAATAAAATATTATATTTTCATTTAAAGAAAAAACTTGATGATGTGTCTTTTTTATAAAATATCTATGGTGTATCTTATTTCTGAAATATATAGTAAATAAACAAATATTTTATAGTCATATCTTTAATGGCAATGGCATGTACGGACATTTATTCCAATCATGTCACTTGAAAAATTCACTTCAAGTCAAGTGAGGAATGATAATCATTTTGATGTTGATATTACATTATAAATTATTATATTATTGAATGAAAATACATGTTATAAATCTAAATAAAATATTCGTTGATTTTATATTCGGGATTGAAAATTAAAAACAATTTATTATTTTATATATATTTTTAATATATAATTTTATTTTTCTCGTAACATGTAGAGTAGAAAGTGAATAAGTGTACTACTCTTTTTACATAAACAAGAGCTATGAGGTGAGAATGTCCCGCCATCTGTATAAGTTGGAAAATGGGAAGTGCAAACCAAGTTTTGTATATCTATATTTAATGAAATGACTTAAATGTAAAGGTTTGTGTAAACGCATTTGTATGAATAACCTGAATAATACATTTTTCAAAGAAATCTAGTAAGAAAAAAAAATCCATACACAAATGAATATAAGTACATTTATGTAAACAGCAATTTTGTAACCGAAGGAGTACACATTTGCCAAAGTCCATAGTTGAAAAATTCATGTGAAGTGGATGTGCAAGTGCAAAAGGGAAGAGCTTGGAAATATTTTAAACTATTTCATACATCTTTGAACTCTAAACATGATAAAATCATATTAAAATAGATCTAGAATAACTATACAATGAAACCATAAATGGTAATGAACACTCTTTTTTAAATTCAATAAAAATAATTTAAAACTAATATAAATCTTAGTGCAAGTACTTTTCAACTATAAGTTACATGACTTATCCAAAAATGTTTAGAACGTGAAAAAATCAAGTGAAGAGAAACTAAACTACAACCAGGTCATCAGATTCATTCTATGGAGCAAAGACCTATTCAAAATTTGATACAGCACAAGCAATAATTTAGTTCACTTTGCTTTGCTTCCAAAAGAAAATATAATGGATGGAAAAGGTATTGAGTCTGCAATGAGTTGAAATGTCTTTATGCACATTGATTTGCAGTACCAAAGCATAAGTTTTTAATCTAGAACCATGGGCATGTATTTCAATAACATAACAAAAATGGTGGCTATCTTAAAAAATGCATCTGACAGTGGCACAGAAACTGATGCAGTTGCAGTACACAGTGTTTTTTCCTGCACAGTGCAAATAGAATGTAAACATTTTTTGTTTGCATGATAGCAACAATATAGAATGTAATAAATATGCGATGGGCCTTACTTTTATTTTGTTCCAGATGCTTTTTTCATATCCTGCAACAAACAATTGAGATGCTATTTAAATGGGCAAGTATATAATCAATAACGAACCAATCTTCAAGTATGTAGATTTCTATGCAATTCAGGTTAGCTTGGTTTGTCTTTGAAAAGCATGATCCAATTATTTTTTTATGTTGTATTTCGATCCTTACCTAAGTCAATTTAAAATGCATATATGTAAAGAAAATGTTTGTTACACTAACTATGACCATGAATATTTTAAACCATGTGTGGCCGTTATTGACAAAGCAATTTCCATGTGAAAAATAGTTTGAAGCCAATGAGATTGAGAAAGCTTCATGTTTTGAAAGCTAAGAAATTTGTTGGCAAATTCCATTCTTTGTAAGACCATATGATAGAATAACTTTAACCATAATGAAGCTATGGAAGATGTGCATAAAGGTAAATGTTTGGAAACAAAAAAAAAACGAATAGGTACGAGAGAAGGACATTTTTTTCTACAAGTTTTTTGGACTTATATAGGCAAAGAACAACAAACAGGCACACACGAAGGTAACATTTTTTCGCACAGTAAATGCAGGGAAAGAAAAGTTGAAGCGGGCAGGTACCTGTCGAACTAGGATGCACATCAAGCTGAAAAACCCACGCATACACTTTCTTCTAAAGGTTGGAAAGGCAAGGTAAGGATTGTTTACATCCTATAATTTTTATCTTTATAATTTTACATTTGCAGCGCCATGTGAATGATGATACATTCTTCAAAACCAATTATCAGATTTCAAGAACGAGCTTGTACAGGTGACACTGTATATAGTGTAATTTTTTCTATCACATAACAGAGTTATTACATGGGAAAAAGCGCTATTATATAAGCATTTGAGACTATTTCATACGGTTGAGACCATTTAAGCATTTGCAAAATATTTCTACCTTATTAAATAAAAGAGGGCTTTCACGTTAATTTCTTTTTGATTTCTTATAAATAATTACCAAACAGGCATACATGCCCATGAGATTTCAACATAAAGTTCATTGAAATAGAAGAACAAGTAGCTTTAGTATGGACACATATGACAAGCATGCACTACTTGTGTCAACTCTACTTAACTATCATAAGGACTTTCATGTCGGAAGTAGCTTTCCAGCTACCATCATTATTTCCTTCCCCATAATACAATAGTACCATATGAAGAAAAAAGAATTTGCAGAGAATCAATCTCTTTACTTTTATCCGAAGAAAAAATCCATGTACCCTATCGCTGGCCAGATCATTTGCAGAAGATTAAATAGAAAGACAAGGTAAGGATTGTTTACATCCTATAATTCTTATCTTTATAATTTTAAATTTGCAGCGCCATGTGAATGATGATTCATTCTTCAAACGCAATTATCATAGTTCAAGAGCGAGCTTGTACAGGTGACACTGTATATAGTGTAATTTGTTATGTCACATAACAGTGTTCTTACATGGGAAAAACCTCTAGAGTTAAAGAATTAGAAATAGAGGAACTAATAATGTATTTTTTTCATCATAGATAAATAAAGAAACTGTGATTTGCATAAATTCATTGAATCAGGCAAAAGAATTAGAAATAGACGAAGTTATAACATATTTTGTTCATGATAAATAAAGCATCAGTGATTTGCAGAAAAAATATTTAAGGAAGTTTTTACCATATTTTGTTCATCATCATCATATATATATATAAAGAATTGGTGATTTGAAAAATATAATTCTGAGTAAAGAGCTATAGCTTTTACAGTTTTTCATCCTACATTGATTTGCTTAACTAGAAAATAGGTGGAACTTATTTAATATATGTCTATCTTACGTCTAACATTTTTAAGTGCAGAAAACAGTTTCATGAATCCTTTGTAGTTTTATTAGCATCTAGATAATTCCAGCTGCTAGGTTAGTGCATATAAAACCTTTTTTGGTCATGGCCTGAACATGATTTCCATGCAATGAACAAGTCACTGAAACTTTGACTCTGTTTAAACCAAAACTAGTTTAACCCATGACACCATTTGAACTTTAGTTGAGTCTAGTTTAACTCCACAGAGCTAGGTATTTTTACTATTTATGGATATCTGGAAATAAGTAGCGTAATCCTAACTCCACAGAACTTGGCATTTTTACTATTTACGGATATCTGGAGATAAATGGCGTGAGCCTCATAGTTAGGGCTACACAAATTATCTATGAGAGATGGGAAAATGGTGCTTGCAAATAACTGTTCACCTAGCCTTCTTTCAAAGTCTGGATTTTGAAAGGCTCCTACATGGAGATTGGCTGTGTTTTAATAATCATACCAAATACAAAGCCTAGTTAAGACAGGTAGCTGTATCTAGACCCCGGTTCCAGATGCTCGTGGCACAGAGTCTACTGCGAATTATTATTATGACCTTAACTAGAAACAGGTTAAAAGGTGATTCAAGCTACTATTTAGTAAAAGCAAATACCTACTATGAAGAAAGGGTATTTGTTGGCCTCTAATCACAGGAATTAGACAAATTGTCTCTAATCACAGGCACCGTGCAGAAGCCCATGCACAAACAAACTTTTAGAACAAGCAAAAGTAGTCTTAATGGAAAAAGCCAGCCGCGAGACACAAAAGCCAGTGGCAGAAGAAAGAAAATCAAGCATCCTAGTCTCCAGTCTGTAAAACACTCCATGAATATGGTTTTACACAAATATTTGAATATGGAAAAATAATAGAGAAGAGCACAAAATAGTAGCACACAAGCGTGGCTGAAGCCGAACAGTACCTGAAAACCCACACGTCGCTGCCTTTGGAAGAAAAACTTTGCAAATCAGAAGACACACCTGAAACCAGAGGAAATAAAAATCAATAGGTGCAAACGCTTGTGCAATGAGCTGTATAGACTCTCGTAACTGCCCAAGGAATGGAAAAACAATTGCAAACGCGAAAGGAAGTTGAACCCACGAGGCCGATAAAAGCATAGAAGTCATAACACTCCACCATTCAAAAAAAATGATGAACATGACCCATTGATAGAAATAGGGCATAACATCACAAAATCTAATCCCCCTAGTCATCTCCAAAAGACAACCACATTTAATAACTAGGTGAGATACCCATGTGCCTTCTGAAGGACAATACTTAAAACCGTTAACCAACAGTCAAAAAATGCACAAAAACACAGGTAGTAGGATTTAAAACCATCCATTGCAAGGGCCACAACATTAATGCAAGGGTCACAACATTAAGCCATTTCACCCTGCAGCATTTAAAACCCTTCATTTCAATCGCACATAAGAACACGTACCGTTCCTGAAAACCCTCACGAGCATGAAAATCGTTGCAGCAGCATTTAAAACCCATGACGCTATGACGTCGTCGGGTCCTGGGTTAGAGGAACCTAGGAAGGCGTCATTGCTCATGGCTCCAATTAGAACCCCACAAAATAGATTTTCAAAAATTGCAAAATAATTGGATTTTTTCCCTATCTATAGTCAAACCTTCGACACGACATAGAGCGAAATTGCGAACCTCCCCTCCGATTATTGTTCCCGACCAAAAACATAATGTTAGGGACATAATAAACTAAACTCCATCGATATATATATATATATATATATGTAATTATCTAAATCAAAGTATGTATTTTTATTTAGATTTTTAATTTATGTATGTTTTATATTTATATTTTTAATTTTTTGGTTTATTATCCATTATAGTTATGTGGGATAAAAAGAAGTCTTTAGTTGAAACTTTTAGCATTCCCATTATCCTATATGGTTGTGAAATATAGGGTTGCAGCATTTCTAGAGAATCTTTGAGAAAGATTGAGAAAATCCAAAAGCGTTTTATAACTTATAGCCTTAAAATTAAAAGCAATACGCCTTATCCTATTCTCCTCTTAGAAGTGGGTCTTTCCCCATCAAGAGCATGGCTATGACTAGATACCTATTGTAAACACAAGATAAATAACATGGGAATCTAGAGACTTCCTAAAATTACTTTAGAATCAAGTCAAAACCAACTACACCTCAAGTGGGAATGGTGTAAAGATAACATGGCTTGGTTTAACCATTGAAGCATTGACGAAAATGAGAGTATTATTTTGACCATATTTTTTATTTGCGAATTGGTATTAACTAGCATAACCATATTATTTATAATTATGGTTATGCTAGTTGATGACACTAAGAGGATGATTATTAAATTATTATTAATAAAAAATAAAATAATTTATTATAAAAGTATAAATAAATATCATATAATTAAATATTAAAAATAAATTAATAATAATAATAATAATCATATTCATGAATAGGGAATAATAAATAAAGAAATAAAAAATTAATATTTAATATATTTAGATAAATAACAATAATAATAAAAAATAAAGATATATGTCTAATATTTTATTATGAAGAAAATATTTATAAAGAAATAATATAAATATGAAATAAAAAGAAATTAACCAAGTTAGCTATGATTGATCTGGATTTATGTGAGAAAAAAATGAAAGAGCATATATATATCCAAATACACAAATATATGGCAAAAAACACAGTGATACTCAGATTTTATTAAAATGAATGAAATAGAACAAACTGTAAAATAAAAGCAGTTAGAATGGTGGTAGCTATATATCTAAGAAGAGATGTAGTGGTTATGCTCATTCATGACAAGCTGAACACAAAATGAGGCCGAAAAGGATTATTTATCATACATGAGGGAAAGAACCCTAAACATCCAAAAACCTAAACGTAGGAGATGAATTGTCATAATGTTTGTGGCCCCAAAGTGGTTCGTTGAACAGTCCACTTCTTGGGGTCATGACTTTTTCATATGATCTCCGTTTGGGGCTCTCAGTAGACCGTTGGAAAGATCTATCCAAGGAGTACAAAAGTGAAGTAGAAAATATATAGACGATAGCCTATGGTTATCGTAATGAATGGATTACTATGAAAAAAAAAAAAAAACATCGTTTGGGGCCTCAACATGGCCGCTAAAGTTCAGGATCCGAAAAAAATGTAGAAAAATTACTAGAAAATTGTCAAAATGGAAAACAATTTTGAGCCAGTGGAATAGGTGGGTGGCCCATATATCCATCTGGATCAATCCTCCCTCCTTAGGAAGCAATGGTCTCCATTGCATTGAGTACTACCATCAAATGGGGAAAATTTTGTTGAACTTGACTCCTGATGAGCTAGTTGCCTTGGCGGAGTAGTTTCCATGCTTTGACAGTTTGATATAGTTGGATATTTCGCTGGCAGATGCCCTTAACCTGTGTGGCCATGACATGGTCAATAGTTTCGTGTTCCATGTAGTCGGGATTAACCTCTATAGGTTTCAATTGCTCTACCACCTCTGAGGTGTCCAACAATGGTGGAAAATATGGGCAAAGGAGCTCCACATTGAATACTGGGTGTAGGCTAAGGAATGGAGGAATGCTTAATTCAAAGGCATTGTCACTCACTGCAATGATCCATGAGGATCTCAAAAATAAAAATAAAAATAAAAATACAAAGACCTCAACTCTCAATGAAAATGGTTCCATGTTGAATATTTCGTCAAGATATTTCCAATGGCACAAACGACGCGTCAAACAGAGGTTGTATGGTGAAGATATCGCATTCCGAAGTTTTCATCAAACATGTAAAAAGTGATGACATGGCAGGACCTATTGATGACGCATGGAAATGGATGATTTCAGCAAGATGACTTGGCATCCTGCATGGCAGTTGATGTGACAAGTGCAAGTGATGTGGACAAATTGGAAGAGGGAATGTGTCAAATGATGTGGCAGCCTACATGGCAGTGACGTGGCAAGTGCAGTTGACATAGAGAAATGGCATGCTGACATGTGGTCCCATGGAAAGTAGGCAAATGGAAGAAGCTCCTCCATGACATGTGGCATTAAGTGGAAGGTTTGAAATATTTTAAAATGGAATGAATTAAAAACATAATAGAGTGGGAACGTACCCACCTCATGACATGTCCACCTAAACATAGGATATGGAAACCATATTGTTGGGAGGTGGTTAAACAATTATATCATAACCACACATGTTCTAAACTAATGGTATTAAATGCCAAATTAAGTGGCAATGTACCACGTTTTCATCTTAAAATTTTGGGGCAAATATTATATACGTTGTATGGTGGATGTGGACCATGCCATGAATGGCATATGGTTTCCAAAGGATTGGCATGCGGTTATAACCATATGCCATTTAAAATCAAACTTTGGATATGCCATTTGAAATCAAACTCCATGATTGCAAGTTGGTTGGTGGAAAAAGGCATGAGGTCGAGTTGCATGCCATATTAAGTCATAAATTTGGCCACGGTTATGCACATTTTGGATGGTGGTTAAGTTATACCACAATTAAGTAATGGCTTTCCACTTAGAATATGGCTATATTATTAATGTTATGTAATTCCAACCAATGTAATGTGCTAGTGGGAGTAACAAAAGGTGAAATCACTATGCCCTATTTAATTGGCAACAAATTTTAAATGCTTGGTTAGAGAAAAACCAACATGCCATTTGTAAAAGGGAGTTATAATCAAGTTGGTGAAAGTCTTAATTTGGGAACTCACATGTTTCATGTTACCAAGGTTGGCTTCAACTATTTAAACCCTAAATCCCTATTTGCAATGTTGAGGGGGCACTCCTTTCGGTGAGTTCACATGTTTGGGGACTTGGAGTGGGCCATTGGAGAGACTCCATTTAGGATCTCCATTGGATATGTAGGTCATTTGACGAGGCAAGCATTTTGAGAGGCATGTTTGGATAGAGGGTTCACTCTTCTCATTGTTGATGGATGATTCTTGAGAGCTCCATGACTATTGTTGGAGTCTTGGAGGATGGATGTGAGTTATCCATTTGACTCCATGTTTTGAATATCATGTTCAAAATGATGCTTTGGAGAATGTATGCTTTGCTCGAGGCTCAGAGCTCATAGAATTTGTTGAGAGAGTATGGATAGCTACATTAGTACGCATATTCATTTCCATTGGTGAATCATGTGGTTTTTCTAGAGGCTTGAAGCTTGTAGAAGATGTTGAGAGAGTATGGATAGCTGCATTGTGAAGTATTTTCATGTCTGCGTTTTATCAGCTCTTTGGGAAAAAGGAGGCAAGCATGTGCTTGCTTGATTTCTATAGTGTTGTAACCATAGGTTGATCCACTACAGCTTGTGCACTGATACAATTTTAAGTATTTGACAGTCTCGATCCGAAGTGCAAAGGTGAAGGATTTGATGAGGGTGTGACCTTTCAGAGGAAGTTGTCATGTAGCAAGAGAGGTGGATAGTTGGTGAATAATTTCTGTAGGTGAATCTATTATGATGTAATTTTTATTTATTTGTGCACCATTTTTAATGGATTGGTCGCTCCTTTTGGAGTAGGCTTGGAGACGTATCCAAGGAGGTCCTGGTGAACTCCGTTATCATATCATGTTCATTATGTGTTGGAAATGCCTTTCATTTGGTGTGGTTGATTTTGTGATGCATACTTAATGTTATGCTCATGTTCACATGCAACTTAACATTAGAAAAATGATCCTAAATTGATCCCTTTTGTTTAAGATAGTTTCGAGTTGTTTTCAAGCTCACCCTGGGATAAAATCACTTGGTGATGGTGTATGGACCATATCAAAGTGGACGAATCTTGTGATGGGGTCCTGTGAGCCTCTCTTTCTGAAAATGAAACCAAACCTTATAAATCACCTCGACTTGTGTGGAACCCAATGCTAGTCATGTCGCTACTTGTACTTAGTATTGGCCTTTTCCAAAATTTCATGGACATGTTGGGGGATGTGCTGGATCCGTTCAATAAATTTGGTGGCCTTATCAGCCTTAATATGAGCATAGGATTATTCCTCTTGTGTGTATGCAATGGGTAGAGCTACATCAATTAGGGCCAGTGGTTGGAACCTCGAAACACTTGAGAAAGGATGTGGTCTGTATATCTATTATGCATTATGCTATAGCTATGCTAAACATAGGGAAGGATCTCATCCCATGTTTTGGGATGTTTAGAATTGTACATTCTCATAGTATGCACAATCATCCTATTGAATACCTCTATTTTTCCATTGGTATGGGGGTGAAAGGAAACTAATTTGGTGAGCTTGGTGTCCATCAATGACCATAAACTGGACTAGAAAGTGATTAGGAACCTATTGTCCCGATATGAAATGATAGTCTGTGGCAACCCAAAATGAACCCAAACATGATCCAAGAAGATATTAGTAATGGATTCAGCATAGACATTCTTCTTGCAAGGTATCAGAATGACCATGTTAGAGAAGCAATCCAAAGCCACAAACACATAGTCATTACAAAGCTTGGTTGAAGGTAGTCCATACATGTAATCCAAGGAGATGGATTGTCATGTCCCAAATTTGGAATTGGGTCACAATGGCCTAATCACATTAGCCATATTCATTAGAGTTTGCAAAGTTGATGTTAAGGGTCAAATAATTGCCAAGGAGGAAAATTACTAGTTTCCTAGGTTTGGGGTGGAAGCTTTGGGATTTGGAATAATGGGGATAATAAATGATGTTTGAACATTAGAATGGCATAAATATCTAATAAAGGAGCTAAATGAATATATACAAGTGAAAATCAAAGTGGCATTTCATCATGAAGATACATGGAGGAAGTGGGACCCACATATGGCTAGATTTCCCCACTACATTTGGCATCATTCTCTCACCAATTCGAATTCAAGGTGAATGGTAACATACTTGGGGAAGTCCAAAAGGTATTATTCATGGCATAACTCATCCAAGGTCGAAATATAGAGGAAGAGTAACTCCCATGGAAGAGGAAGAGGCAATTTGGAGCTAGTGAGACACTTGGGCTAGATTCCCTAGCTCTATGACAACAATGATGAAGATGCTATGACACCTATGACACAAATCAGACCTGAAGGCTGACATATGACATATATGACATGTCAGGGCTAAAAATAGACTCCAAGAGGGCGCTCAAGGGTGTTAGGGCAGCTAAGATGCTTCCACATGTGATTTGGTGGAAGTGGGAGACTAGGAATTGTTGTACAAGTGGCGTTCTTTGGAATCTCTTCCCAACTTGAGTTGGCATGAGTCTCTTGGAAGGAATTCGACCCATGGAGGCCATTAGAACTTTATAAATGTCAATAACAAAGAATGAAACCAGCTTTTGATCATTTGTAGAATTTGTAATTGCATTTGTGAAGAGGGAGAGCTAGTGGATGACTAGTTTCTTGCCTTAGCCAATTTCGAGGGTGAAAGATTCCCATCCAAGTTGGTAATTGGAAAGGCCATTCAGACCTTTCATTTGGAGCTTTAATGGAGTCTTTATTTGTAGGTGTAAGCTACAGGGCAGCTCATGGTTTCTTCTATTGCAGCTCACTCCTTCAACCATTTCCGGTTTTGATGGCATATTCTTGATCCTTGAGGGAGGGCGTTTTTGGTGAGCTATTGTACTCTTTGGGGAAGCTTTTAATGCCCCATTTATTTTGTAATATGAAGTAAATACTCTGTTCTTCATCTCCAAAAAGTTTCAGGTCTAAATTCCAAGTAGAAATGTATAAATCTCTTTTTTAATGGAAGAACAATGCCATTTCCCCACTACCTTGTTGTGAGCCAATGTATTGATGATGATTTCGAATGGATGGATGATTCTCTGATATATTTGTGGTCAATATAATTCCATGGATGTATTCTACAAGTTTCATGTACTGTACTTGAGCATTTGAAGTATTTTTACTTAGTTTAATTGCACTGGGAGAAGAAATATTGCCATTTCCCCAAGGGTCGAATTGGTGATTTTTGCAGTTGAATGGGAGAGGGTTGGAACAGATATAATAATCAATTAATGGTGCACATGAGGCCTTAATAACATCCTTAATACATTCCCTACCTCTGTTCAGAAATTTGAGTGGCTTTGGAGGCATTTGGGAAGCCATTTTCAATACTTACCCCAGGGGGATTTGAACCCCAAATTACTAGTAAAATTGCATACTTGGTCCAGAATATTAAGAGAGTTTGAAGAGGTATTTTGGTGGCCATATATCATCCCTGAACATCATATTCAAGTCTTAATATCATTCATACACCTTCCTTGAAGATTTGAAGGCATTTGGAGTCAATTCAAGACATAGAGACCAATACTAGTCAAAGGCAAATTACTAGTAAAGTTCCCTACATTGGCCAGAATTGAAAGAGTATTTGCAGAAGTATTTTAAAGGTCCAAAGGCATCCTTAAAACACATATTTATGTTCTAATCTCATTCATATACCTTCTCAGAAGATTTGAAATCATTTGGGGCAAATTTGGGACCTAGAGATCAAACTAGTCAAAGGTCGAACTAGGGAAAAAAAGTGAAAAATTGCCATTTTAATAAAATTCCTAACAAGGGACATTACACCTACAGTGGTATCAGAGCATGGTCCTTGCACCTGTGTATTAGGTACATACATTCAAGAATAATTGGCAGCCATGTCTTACTATTATGATGAATCCTATGAGTACAATTCTTATGATGAATATGCAGATGCTTATGAGCAATATGAAGCAGAATGTGAATGGTATGAGGAAAAGGTGCCATCATGCAACACTTCTTACAATTTCAAGAGAAATGAAGATTATTCTTATGACTTTAAATCTGATGAATATGAATGTGTCACACCAACCAAGGATAATTCTATGAGTGAGTTCCAAAGATGGAGAGCAAATTATAAAACCTTGCCCCAGCAATATCAAAAATATCAAGAATATCTTGCTTCGAGCAAAAATACACAAAATGCCATGTCTTTTGAGTACTATGCTGAACATGTTTTTGAAAATAGGCCCAAAAATGAAGATGTGGAGTTAGTGAAGAAAGGTTTATGCCCTTCTTGTAAGAACCCTTGGAGCGAGTATCATATATGTGTGCATGAAATGATGTCCTCTTTGATGAGAGCTTTTGAGATTTATTCAAGAAGGGATTCCAAATATACCGATCTTAAGGAAAACAAGGGAAAAAATGAATCAGCTTGCTTGAAGGAGAAAAATGAAGAGACATCACAAGAGCATGAAGAAGATTCTATTGAAAATATGGAAGATCATTTCGAGACACCTTCTAGCTTAGACATGAACCAAAGAGCATCTACTGATGGATGCTTAAACTATGAAGGAGTACCTACTGATGGGTGCTCACACCTCTATGTTGGTGACATAGAGATCACTTTTGAAAGTGTTGCTGCAAGCCCAAGTTCCATTAAGCATGATAATGAATACCTTGTAGCAGTTGAAGAAGAACCAAGATCAACTTCCCCATCACCACTTGAGCTTCATGAAGTTGGTCTAAGCAAAAATGAAGAAGATGAGGAGGTTCATTTGCAAGAGCCTCATTTTCTTGAAGGGTCCTTAAAGATGAATGAAAAGAAGATCCAAGAGTCCCTCAGCATTCTCCATGAGACTCAAGCATTGGTGTCAAATTCTTGTTGGAGAGCTACTTCATTGGAGGAAACATCCTTCCTTGAAGATATGGAGAAGATTCAAAGAGCATTGTGCCACATCAAAGGTAATTTCATGTCTTTGCTTTTTGATAGAAACCATTTGTTTGAGCTTAATGAATTGTTACATGATGCATACTTGAAGAATAATGAGGATATTCATAAGCTCACAATTCAAAATGAGCAACTTCTTGAAAAGTTGCAAGATACTTGTTTTTCCTCCTATGTTTCAGATTGTCAAATGGTAGATTGTTTGGAGGATTCTCATGACATGGTGGATCATGAGAAATGTGAAAATTTGAATGTTCTTGATGTGTTTGGAGATGAACTTGAAGAGATCCAAACACTTGATGTGGTGGAAGAAGAATTTGAATTGCCTCTTCATGAAGGTTGTGCAATTTTTAAAGAAGAGCATGATTCATCTACATTGGAACCAAACTATGACAAAGAGTTCACACTTTTGAAGGAGCTGCATGATACTACCCATATGGATCCTCCCCATGATGAAACTTCTGTACTTTTTGATCATTTGGGTGATTTGGTTCATTCTCCTACATCCTACAATTCCATGTTTTGCAACATTAGTCTCAATGAAGTATGGGTGAAAGGGTTCTTTTTGATGGTGCCACATGAGGAGTATGATATGGTTGGAGCACATTCTTATTCACATTTGCAGCAGCATACTTTATTACTTTATGATGATGCACATCTACATGGATGCACCTATGATATGCATTTGAGTCACTTGAAGACTCATGGTTTTTCTTGCTCAACACTTGATTCATTTGATGTTGGAGGAACTTCATCCAACACTTGGGTGAATAGATTTATGATTGGAGAACATTTTTGTTGGAAGCCACATACTTTGTTATATCTTTATGATAATCACATTCAGGGATGTATGGGTGAGACTTCTTTGAGTCATTTGAAGTCTCCTTGTTTTTTCTGCTCATTATTTGGTTCAGATTTTAGTGGAGATTCTTCATTCACTTCTTGGATGAAAGAATACATGGCTGAATATTTTGATGCATATCACATCCTTTTGGAGCAGCTTTATAGGACATGGGATCCTCACCTATGTCATTGGAGCAGATTTGATTGGTCACTTGAAGCTTGTATGCACTTGGAAAACGGTGGTCTACTTGCTTGGAGGTATAAGCACTTTCATGATTCTTTGATGAAGCACCTCCTTGATATTAATTTTCATTATGTAGTTATGTACTTTGATGATATATATTTTGTACTCATGATGTTTGGAAGAATGCATACAAGAAAATGGGATCCAGGAATCCTCTTATATGATGGTATGGGTTGGAGAGCACTCTTAATTGTTCGGGTGCAATACAAGCAATGGGACCCTGGAATAATTTTTATCTCATTGGTTTCAAATTTTTTGGGGAAACAAGCAGTATGGGAGATGGATTTCCCCACTTAATAAAGTGATTTTTATCAGAGTAGTGCAGCAGCAAGCATGTTGGTTCCTCTCTAAAATATTCATGGAAACTCAAAGACTCAAGGTTTGGCAATTCAATGGCAACTTCAAAGAATTATACAGAAAGCAGGTTCTTCAACGCCCATGTTTGAAATTGCTTGAGGACAAGCAATATTGGGAAGGGAGGATTTGTCATGTCCCAAATTTGGAATTGGGTCACAATGGCCTAATCACATTAGCCATATTCATTAGAGTTTGCAAAGTTGATGTTAAGGGTCAAATAATTGCCAAGGAGGAAAATTACTAGTTTCCTAGGTTTGGGGTGGAAGCTTTGGGATTTGGAATAATGGGGATAATAAATGATGTTTGAACATTAGAATGGCATAAATATCTAATAAAGGAGCTAAATGAATATATACAAGTGAAAATCAAAGTGGCATTTCATCATGAAGATACATGGAGGAAGTGGGACCCACATATGGCTAGATTTCCCCACTACATTTGGCATCATTCTCTCACCAATTCGAATTCAAGGTGAATGGTAACATACTTGGGGAAGTCCAAAAGGTATTATTCATGGCATAACTCATCCAAGGTCGAAATATAGAGGAAGAGTAACTCCCATGGAAGAGGAAGAGGCAATTTGGAGCTAGTGAGACACTTGGGCTAGATTCCCTAGCTCTATGACAACAATGATGAAGATGCTATGACACCTATGACACAAATCAGACCTGAAGGCTGACATATGACATATATGACATGTCAGGGCTAAAAATAGACTCCAAGAGGGCGCTCAAGGGTGTTAGGGCAGCTAAGATGCTTCCACATGTGATTTGGTGGAAGTGGGAGACTAGGAATTGTTGTACAAGTGGCGTTCTTTGGAATCTCTTCCCAACTTGAGTTGGCATGAGTCTCTTGGAAGGAATTCGACCCATGGAGGCCATTAGAACTTTATAAATGTCAATAACAAAGAATGAAACCAGCTTTTGATCATTTGTAGAATTTGTAATTGCATTTGTGAAGAGGGAGAGCTAGTGGATGACTAGTTTCTTGCCTTAGCCAATTTCGAGGGTGAAAGATTCCCATCCAAGTTGGTAATTGGAAAGGCCATTCAGACCTTTCATTTGGAGCTTTAATGGAGTCTTTATTTGTAGGTGTAAGCTACAGGGCAGCTCATGGTTTCTTCTATTGCAGCTCACTCCTTCAACCATTTCCGGTTTTGATGGCATATTCTTGATCCTTGAGGGAGGGCGTTTTTGGTGAGCTATTGTACTCTTTGGGGAAGCTTTTAATGCCCCATTTATTTTGTAATATGAAGTAAATACTCTGTTCTTCATCTCCAAAAAGTTTCAGGTCTAAATTCCAAGTAGAAATGTATAAATCTCTTTTTTAATGGAAGAACAATGCCATTTCCCCACTACCTTGTTGTGAGCCAATGTATTGATGATGATTTCGAATGGATGGATGATTCTCTGATATATTTGTGGTCAATATAATTCCATGGATGTATTCTACAAGTTTCATGTACTGTACTTGAGCATTTGAAGTATTTTTACTTAGTTTAATTGCACTGGGAGAAGAAATATTGCCATTTCCCCAAGGGTCGAATTGGTGATTTTTGCAGTTGAATGGGAGAGGGTTGGAACAGATATAATAATCAATTAATGGTGCACATGAGGCCTTAATAACATCCTTAATACATTCCCTACCTCTGTTCAGAAATTTGAGTGGCTTTGGAGGCATTTGGGAAGCCATTTTCAATACTTACCCCAGGGGGATTTGAACCCCAAATTACTAGTAAAATTGCATACTTGGTCCAGAATATTAAGAGAGTTTGAAGAGGTATTTTGGTGGCCATATATCATCCCTGAACATCATATTCAAGTCTTAATATCATTCATACACCTTCCTTGAAGATTTGAAGGCATTTGGAGTCAATTCAAGACATAGAGACCAATACTAGTCAAAGGCAAATTACTAGTAAAGTTCCCTACATTGGCCAGAATTGAAAGAGTATTTGCAGAAGTATTTTAAAGGTCCAAAGGCATCCTTAAAACACATATTTATGTTCTAATCTCATTCATATACCTTCTCAGAAGATTTGAAATCATTTGGGGCAAATTTGGGACCTAGAGATCAAACTAGTCAAAGGTCGAACTAGGGAAAAAAAGTGAAAAATTGCCATTTTAATAAAATTCCTAACAAGGGACATTACATGGATTCCCATGGCTGAATAGGAGTGGGAAAAGGGGTGTACAACCCCTCCCTTTTGATGGCAGGTTTCGCGATGACGCAAGTAGTGTAGGATCTTATGTATCGACCAACACCTTGTTGGAGCTTGGGCCAATAAAAATGCTTTTGCAATATGGCCATTATATTTTCAATTTCGAAGTGCCCTGCCACCCGATTGTAATTTGCTTACCAAATCATATTTACACACTCACTTGAAGGAACACAAAGATGGCCCAGGTGGCATAGAAATCATTTCTAGAGATCAAAGTTTGCATGGATGTGCCTGCACATAGGGCTTGACATATGGGAGAAAAATCAGGATCATTGCTATAAGTTGAGGCCACCCAAAGGTCTTGTGGCCACAAGAGTTGATCATCATGGTCAGTGCTTCTATTGGGGGTCGACTGAAGCAATCGACGAATCGATTGGTGCTGCCATACTTATATTTAATTTTCACGTGGAATTGTTGCAAGTAAGTGGACCAATTCTGGTGGTGGTCTTTCTGTAAGTTTTCTTGGCTTTTCATGAACTATAGGGGCTTGTGATCAGTGTGGATGACTATTTATTTTCCAAGGATATAATGCTTCCATTGGTGGTAATCTTGGACAATGGAATACATCTCCTCGTCATAGGTCGGTTACTTTTGTACTGTATATGAAAGTGTCTCACTGTGATATGTCATTGGATGGAAATGTTGAGTGAGGATTTCACCAACAACATACTCAAAAGCATCTTTCTCAATCTCAAAGGGTTGTTGTAGATCTGGTAAGGAAAGGATGGGTGCCAAACATAACTGTTGATTCAGATCTTCAAATCCTTGTTGATATGGATTGGACAAGATGAACTTGTCCTCAAATCCCCCTTTGGTCACCTCAATAAGGGACAAAGAAATATTAGAGAATCCCAACAAAAAATTGCGATAGAAGTTGAAAAGGCCTAGGAAGCTGCGAACCTCTTTGAGAGTTGTCGGGGTCAGCTAATCACGAATAGATTGGATCTTGGATGGATCCACATGAAAACCATGTTCATCCACGATGTATCCTAGATACTAAACCCTTTCTATTCTAAATGAGCACTTCTTTAGATTGGCGTATAACTTGTGTTGTCACAGGGTGCTGAGGACCTGGTGGATATGCTACAAATGGTCCACCCATGTTCTGTTGTAGATGAGGATATTATCTAAATATACGACCACAAAATAATTGGTGAACAGCTGTAGGATATCATACATCATGCTCATGAAGTTTGTTGGATCATTAGTCAAGCTGAAAGGCATAACCAACCATTCAAAAAGGTCTTCCCAAGATTTGAAGGAAGTCTTCCAGACATCGGTTTGATCAATTGGAACATGACGATGTTGGTGCCAAATATTCTGGTTGGATATTTGAAGTTGCAATGGTGGCATTAGGTTCTGCATCAATGATATTCTTTCCCCTTTCCTTCTCTGCATCAGATTTTGAGCCAGAGTCAAAATTCAGGGATTTCATGTAGGCCAACAAGGATTTTTTTGAGTGGCATTCATAAGTGTTGTTGCAAGGGATCTTATGGAATTCACACCACTTTCCAGTGGCTTTCTTTGACTTCCCATTACCCTTATTTTCCTATGACTTGGAATTGTTGTCGCAGCTTTGGTCATCCTTTCTCTATCTTCTGCTTTGTGAATTAGGGCCACCTTTGCCAGGCGTCTACTGCTGATTTATAGATCCAAAATCTCACTTATTCTTTTTCTTAAATTTTTGCTTGATCTTGATGACGTACCGATAAGCTACTCCTAGTGAAGATATGTCCAAGAAATACATCTTCCCCTGAATGTACTTGTGTAGGCCACTACGGTACTTTAGGAACAAGTGTCGTTTGATCCTATAATACCTAGTTTGGAGCGTAGGGTATGGAACATGTTGGAAAAAACTGGCACTATTTGGTCTCTCTCCTGGCACAAAGTTGTCCACCTAGTGTACTAGTCATCATAGTTTCCTACTAGGTAGAACGCCTCCTTGACGACATCAACAAAAGTCGCTCAAGTGGTTTCGGTACTGAATAATTCAGACTCATCTCTTGCATCCCTCTTGTAGTACCTGTCCCACCAGTATTTGACATGGGGGAGGGACTTAAGGAGCGCAACTATAGCTTTTTCGCCATCGGAAAAATTTTGAATAGAAAAGTATCCCTCTAACAAATTTAACTATTTCTCCAGATCATCTACATCTATATTTCCTTCAAATAAGGGAATGTAAAAGTTAAATTATACCTTGAAGGGACATGCACCCTTGAAATTCCTACTTGTTGAAGGTGCATCCACCACCATCATCATTCTTCGAAGGAGCTGGGGGGAATTATCCATCATCTCTTTCCTCTGTCATGTGAGGGTTACCTCGAGAAACAAATTAATAGGATATCCTGCTCCATCATCTCTCTTTCGTTCTCCTGCCATGTGAGTCTGCTTGGATCGATGAGAGGGGTTTTCCCCAATCTCAACTAGGTCGATACCCAACTCTCGATATTCATATCTTTCCGAGGAAATGCACTGAGAAACCACAACATTAGAAGGATCTAATACCACTGATCTATATTTATGCGAAAATGAAATGAAAGAGCATATATATATATTTATATACACATATATATGGCAAGAAACACAGTGATATAGTAAACTCATTTTCTATTAAAATGAATGAAATAGAACAAACTATAAAATAAAAGCAGCTAGAATGGTGGTAGCTATATCTTTGAGAAGAGATGTGGTGGCTATGCTCATTCATGACAAGCTGAATAAAAAATGAGGTAGAAATGGCCTATTTATCATAAACATGAGGGAAAGAACCCTAAATGTCCAAAATCCTAACCCTAGAATATGAACTGTCATAAAGTTTGTGGCCCCAAAGTGGTCAGTTGAACAATCAACTTCATGGGGTCATAACTTTTGCATACAATCTTTGTTTGGGGAACTCGGTAGACCATTGGTGTTGGGAATGGCCCAAGTTGGCACAATTTTGATGAAGCATAGTTTTGGTAGTAGCGTAGTTCGGATTGTGAAGTCCAATTGGCACAAGTCGTAGTGCAAAGTCTAAGCATAGCGCTAGCGAAGTAGGTAATTTTGGGCAAAGAATATAAGTAAAGGTTGAGCAGATGAAAGCGACCTATTTTGGGTAAGTGACTCCATGATTCCCGGGATTTGGGTAAGGAGCGGCATGGAAGCAGATGAAAGTGACCTGTCAATTAGAGTGGAAGAATCCACTAGAAGCACAGCCACGGGTTGACACCGACAGGAAGGCCAGAGGGGTGGAAAGAGACAAGCCACTATGCAGTTAGAACCATTTCATGAGGACTATGACTAACAGAACCACGAGTGGCTAGAAGTGAGGGGAGCAGCTGTCGACTATGACAGGCCAGGTTGGTAGAGTAACAACACCATTTTCTATTACTTTAGAGTTTTTGGCCCATATGCATTGTAAAGATGTGACCTAAAGGAACGATCTATAAAAGGGGGATTTTTGTAAGGGAAAGGGTTGTTTATTTTTGGGGAGTCTCTAAGTGTTTTGTTGATCTTTGTTGAGAGACTAGTATTGTAAAGAGGCTTTGCAGCTATGTGCGCAGAGACCTATTGTAGACAAAAGAGCCTGTAGCTAAGTGCGCAAGCTAGAATTGTTGAACCCTTCCCATTAATATAATCAACAGTTCCTGTGGATGTAGATCCCATACTAGGGGTGAACCATGCAAATACTGTGTTGTGTGATTGAATATGTGTGTTTGCTTTTTTTATGGTTAAGTTCATGCTTATAGATGTGTGTATCTTCGCTTTTATATCTATTTTCCACATGGATGAGTGATGAGAATAATATGTCAAGTGTTGAACATATATGCATGAATGTTGAATGTGAAAGTAATTCTGGATGTGATGAATGCATGAGTTATTTGGGTAACACTAAGTCAGCGAAGTCTGTGTAAGTGTGATTCCCCAAAAGCATAGCACTTGAAGTGCATGGGTGCATTGTATTTCATCATATTTCAGGAGTCCACGAACTGCATATCCCCATATGTTGAATGCATAATTACACGATGTCACCGAAGCTTGTAAAGTGTGTGATTGTGAGAGGTAGCGCAGCCTAGAGTTGTGATGTCCTATTGTTTAAGTGGTCGTTTCAAGGTGCGTAGTCCCAATGTGCAATATAGTATAAGTAATAACCATGAAGTTGGTGAAAATTTGTGCAATCGCCCCCCCATTCTTTTAACCGCGCATCACCTGATTGTAGAAACCTGATTCTGTAATACCCCATAAACTTTGCCTCGGGTGAGACCTCAAATTTTTCACAGGTTGTTGCGAAAGGGCCGGTGAAGAAGAGTTTTGTTGGACCACAACTGCACAGAACCTGGGCCAATATAAGAAAGATAAAGAATGATTTTAGTAAATCCCAACAAATGGTTTCGTTGTCGAGCTTGAATTGGTGATGTGTTCCGAATATTGGAATCCCGAGAGGACACAAATACGAAACTAGTTGATAATACAAAGAAGTAGTTTGTAAGAGAGGAGAAAAAACATCCGTGTTTCTCTGATGAAGAATGGTTGCATATTCTGATATTTACGAAATTTTCTTCGCAGCCTTCAACAACGATCTCTACGAGTGGTTTTCAAGACTAGTAGAACATACAACTTGCTATCATGGAGGAGAACCTACAACATGGACTCCAAAACCGGTTCAGATACTTAAAGCAGTGGATAGCCAAATATCAAGAGTAGTGGAATTCTAGATAGATAGCATACTAGAAGGCTACGTGACTGAATTTGCTGTGGACATGTTGAAGTGTTGCAGCCAGACGAGTTATATTTATTCAAAGGATTTAAAGGTAAGTACTTGAACAATCTTGGTCTATACATTAAAATGTTGTTAGTAGAAAAAGTTATCTTAAGAATGCAATAAAATCCCTAGAAGCTTTGAGTCTATAATGTTCGGTAATTTAGACATTGATACTGAGGAAAACATTCATACATTAAGAAGTGGTAAAAGATATAAGTCTAGTACTGAGAAGAGGCCTAATGAACGTGAACTTCACATCTCTATAGAAACTAAGTTACACATTGAGACTGGTAGTGGAATAGAACCTTGAGTAGCCAACTATCAACCCATCACTCCACAAAATCCTCTAGTTGACAATACTGCTAACCCATAACACAAAAGTAGTAGTAACATCGCAGGAGCAAGTACTCAGAACATTCCGAGCAGTAGTATACCTACCACATCACAAAACACTACGCCTCCTAGAAGAAGAATGACAGATGACATCAAACTGTCGATATTCATAGGAACGGGTCTAGAAGACCCTGAGCAACATTGGTTTCTTTGTGAAGCCATGTGGAACATTAAACAAGTCCATGATGATGTTGTTAAGCAAGCACAACTCATCACAACATTTAGGGACAGAGCCTTGAATTGGTTTATGAAGTATTCTATTGGAAATAATAGGACCCTAGTGGATATCAAGGCTTCCCTCCTAAGAGAATTTAAAAAACCTAAGTCTGAGTCACAATGTATCATAAAGCTCAAAGAGATTAAGTAGAAACCCAGTGAGTCAGTATGGGAATTTGATCAGAAGTTTAAAGCACTGTTAGATCAAGTAAGCTTTGACATAGCACTGCAACGGCACCAAGAGTGGTTCATAGCTATGTTGTTTCCACATATCGGACTACCATTGATGCAACAGAAGGTTGCTTCACAAACAGAGGCCCTAGAGATTGCAATGAAACTAGAGGCTTCGCTGATAGGAGAGACTAGCGCATGAATGGTTCAGATATAGACCCAGCTAGCAAACCTAACACTACAATTGCAAGATGTGAAGAAAGGAAAAGAAACCAAAGAAGAAGTCTTGTGTGCAAAGTGTAAAGGAGAAGGATAGCCAAAAAAACACTGTCCAGTATTTAAAGATTACCTCAATAGTGGAGCTCCAAACCCACTGAAACAAGATCAAGAACCATGGTGTGAAATTTGTCAATGTAGAGGACATTGCTTAGAATATTGTTACTTAATTCAAAAGTATGTGTGAACACCCGCGAACTTATAATGCAAATTCTATAAATTAGTTGGCCATGATGATTCCAACTGTAGAGCCTATGAACTAATAATGGAAAGAAAACATGATGTTTACCAAGTTCAAGAAGAAACCCCGCATAAAAATGAAAATGCATAGTATGCTCAAGGCACATACAAAGGACATGGTGGATTCAGAGGCAGAGGAAGAAAAACTGGCCAAGGAAGAGGAAGAGTTTAGATAGTATGTTATAACTGTGCTCAACCAAGACATTTATCCAAAGACTACATGAATGCTTGTACTACCTGTAAATATTGTAAGTCTTTTGATCATGTCATTGAGGCATGCCCTGTTTTGCAAGCAAAAATACAAGAAAGAAGGCAAGAGGGACAGAACCCAAACATACAGATGATCGCAGCTAAGAAAATGAATATATATTGTAACATTCATGCTGTGACACGAAGTGGAGCTGCAACTGGTGAAGACCAAAGAGCAGGAGCTTCGACTTCTGAGAATCATCAGGCTAAGCAAAATCCTATTGAAGGAACTTGGATAAGGAAAGTGATGGGGAAAACACTAGCTTTCAAACTGAACAAACAAAAAGAAGTATCCATAGAAGAAAGACAAACCTTCAAGGAGCTAGCACCTATAAATCCAAGAATACAGTTGCGAAGTGAGACTTCGCCTGTGAAAGATATGCCAGTTTCGTATGATCACACACCCATTGCAGGAGATGCAATGAGTCTTGTTGCGTAGTTGTTACAGAGCTGCATGAAGTTGTTAAATCATGAGAATGCCTTAGCAGAGTTACAGATCCTGCTGGGTAATTACGAGCAATACAATATAGTAAATGAAGCACAAAGAGTGGTTCATCATATCAAGAGCCATAAAAGAATTGGAAGAGAGATGAGACTGAATGCACAGATCGAATGTTTTGAAATGGATGAGATCATCCTTGACTTAGGATTAGAAGTGAATATATTGACAAAGCAGACATGGGAACAAATGGGGAAGCCGAAGTTATCATGGTCTCCAATACAGTTGAGGCTAGCCAATCAGCAGAAGGTTATACCCTTTCGGAGATTAGAAAATGTCCTTGTTGACATTGATGGAGTGCAAAGTCATGCAGACTTCGAAGTTATTGAAATTGTTGATGATAGCCAACCTTATCCTACACTGTTGGGGATAGATTGGGCCATGGATTACCTCGCAATCATCAACCTGAAAAAGAAGCAGATGATATTCGAAGGAAATGATATCGGGGTCATTGCACCATTAGACCCTGCACAAGGACCCAGATACACTGAACCAATCAGAGAAGAATGTTGAGCTCAGGATCTGGATTGTATCTACAAGATGACATCCAATAAGGAAGACTATGTCAACCCAACTGACGATGGAACATTGAGTTGGCACTATGACAACTCTTGCATATCAGACTCAGATGTAGGATTGGAGAACTGGCAAAGCAGAATCTACAAACTATCTTCCAGGAGATGCGCGCAACTCATGAGATTACTAAATTGGATTGGAACATAAGTAATCCCAATCCCTACTTATGATGGCTTGACTAACATCCATACATTTTTTCAAGAATATCTTATATCAGTTTCAGATGAACATAAGATAACAACATTGGATATAACACTACGCACAACACCTATCAGATGGTGGGCCGCGCATAAGCAGAATCTGACCACATGGGAGGAATGTAAGCATATGATGGAAATCAAATTTCTGACAGAAACGGAATTGGTGCAAGTGAAATATAATGGAAAAACTGATCCTAGGGATCACATAGACAATTGCAAGAAAGCATGGACACATAGACCACAGACAAAATGGGTTCATTTGTTTGTACACACACTAGAGGAGATTCCGAAGAACTGGTACGTAGATGCAGAACTGCCAAAAGAAATAGTGGAATGGTCTATCATGATTAAGAACATCCAAGCAACTTCCATCTTTGAGGATGAATGCCCAAGTATAAACGAGGCATTACAGGTCATTAAAAAGAAGGTATTTAACAACACACCAAAACCTATATATCACCAACTAGAATGGGCAAGACAGATAGAGCATGCCCTGGAATGTTATAATTTCTCTTTAGATGAGGAAGAAGAGGAAAGCGATGATGACAACCCGCACAATGTAAACATAACTGATTCGGAAGGAAAACACAAAGTCGAAGGGCCTCCATTGGAAATTCCGGATTTGAGTGATCCTCTGAAAACTTGGAAAGTGAACATTGGCACTACTGAAGAACGAAAGTTCGCTTCTATAGGATATTATTGGGACGAAGAGATAGTTGCATAGATAGCATATTTATTGTGCAAATACGAAGACTTATTCCCGACGAAGTTTTCTGAAATGAAAGGAATTTTGGGAGACTTAGGGGTTATGAAAATACCTCTCAAGCCAGATGCGAATCCCATTAAGCAGAGACCTTATCGACTCAATCCAAGATACAAAGAAATGGTAAAAGCAGATCCCAATAAGATGCTCGATGCAGGAATCATTGAGCCTGTAGAAGAGTTAGAATGGATAAGTCCCATGGTTATCTAGGACAAGAAGACTAAAGGAGAAATTCGCATCTGTGTAGATCTCAGAAAGTTAAATGATGCATCGCTACATGAACCATTTCCTACTCCATTCACAGATGAAGTATTAGACAATGTTGGAGGGAATGAGGCATACTCTTTCACTGATGGATTTTTTGGATACCATCAGATCAGAATTGATGAAGCAGACATGCACAAGACCACTTTTTCCATAGAATGGGGCTCATTTCATTATACAATGATGCCCTTTGGTCTAAAGAACGCACCTGCCATTTTTTCAAGAGTAGTTGTTGCCGCATTCAAAGATTTCATCCATAAATTTCTAGAAGTATATTTTGATGATTGGATGGTATTTGGTTTAATGAAGAACGATTATGCCAGCTTAAGGCTGATTTTACAAAGTGCAGACAACATCGGATTTCCCTGAGCTTGAAGAAAAGCATCTTTTGTGTTCCCTATGGAATTCAATTGGGACACATTGTTTGTAAACAGGGATCGATGGTTGATCCAGCTAAAATCCCAATTATTGTGCATTTTCCAGCACCTTACTCAGTAAAGCAACTACACACTACATTGGGACATATAGGCTATTATAGGAAGTTCATCAAAGGATATGCGCAGATAACTACACCCATGGAAAAGTTGTTGAAGAAAGAAGCAAAGTTCATATGGACTGAATATTGCCAGAAAGGACTGGACACACTGAAGGAAATGATGGAAACTGCATCTATCATAGTCTTTGTGGATTGGAGCAAACAATTCCATATATATGTAGATGCTTCATCCATTGCACTTGGTGTAGTGCTAGCATAGCTAGGTGACGGAGTTATCGACCATCCTATAGCATTCTCAAGCAAGAAGTTGTCCTCGGCCAAAAATAATTACACAACAACAGAACGAGAAGGTCTAGCTATGGTGTCGCACTTCATAAATTCAGGCACTATTTGTTGGGTGCGCACTTTTGCATGTTTATTGACCATTCAGCTTTGAAATACCTAGTCAATAAACCAGTGTTAGGAGGGAGAATCTGTAGATGGATGCTACTCTTTCAAGAGTATGACTTTGAAATTGTTGTTAAGCCAGGAAGGCTGAACTCAGGACTTGACCATCTTTCCAAAATTGAGTCAGGCGAAGAACCTACCAACCTCGAAGCTAATCTACCAAATGCGCAATTATTTGCTATTCAGATAGCAGATGACTATTATAAGGATATCGTAGAATTTATATCCACAGGTTTGACACCTATAGAGTTTACTACATAGCAGAAGAAGCAACTGGTAGTTAAAGCAATAGACTTCACCATAATTGCAGGGCAATTATACAAGCTAGGACCGGATGAAGTACTGTGCATATGTGTGCAAGAACATGAGAAAGAATTGATACTAGCTGAAGCACACTCAGGTGTGTCAAGAGGCCATTACGCAGGAAGAGCTACTGCGCAGAAAATCTTAAGGGTAGGACTATGGTGGCTTATACTCCATAAGGATTCAGAGGAACATTGTCACAATTGCGATGTTTTCAAGAGAACAAGAAAACCATCTCGCAGAGATGAGATGCCATTGAGCCCATAATTGACATTGCAAACCTTTGATAAATGGGCTATTGATTTTGTGGGACTTATTAACCCACTAGGAAAGCGAACTGGTTCAAGATACATTATTATAGCTATAGATTATCTAACCAGATGGGCAGGGGCAAAACCAGTGAAGGACTGTAGCGCAGTTACTGCCGTACAGTTCATTTTTGAAAACATCATCACAAGGTTTGTGTAACAAATACAAATATTAAAATAATATGAATAATATATATAATAATATAAATAATAAAATAAAACATAATGTTAATTATATTAACTAAGAGACATAACCCTTGGTGAGTAGTCACCATATAATCCCTATATATGCGGCTACATCCTCATTGTAAAATCATCATTATTTATCTTATCAATTTATTATTACCCTCGAAATGTGGGCCTCAGATTATTTGTGGGCTTTCTAGAAGTATTTACTGTGGTAAAGAAGCTTTTACGCTTCAGAGAAGCTTTTATGCTTCAAGCTATCAATGTATTTTCATCGAATTCAGAGTTTCCTATGCGTGGGTTCATTGATGCACAGTTATATTACGGTGTAGATAGGAGTTGAACGGCCAAGACCACATTATACTGTGCACACTGAGATCGAAGGTTCCAGATGTATATCGCAGTCAAGATCGCTCAGAGGTTAATAGGGTCCTAGCCATAAAATGATGGTTACATGTGTTATGCGAAGGGACTTAAGTTAACAGCGTGGAAGCTACTATCACTTTCACATCCTTCTTGTTGTGAATCCTTGGGATATCTTTTTCTCCATTCGACAAGGCTTGCTCAGTGACATCATCTACCAGTTCAGAGTAACCACGCACAACATATTCCCACACATCTTTTGATCTTAAGTAGATTGCCATCATTATGGCTCATACATGATAGTCATTTTTTCTTGTAATAGGAGAAATCTAAAACTGGTTGTAGCTACTAAAAGCCATAGACACTGCAAAGTATTTCAATGTCTCTTTCAGAAAGAAATAATCTCTCCATTTTTTTATAAAATTGCTTCTCACCCTTTAAAAACCTTTTACAAAAGTTTTATATAAAAAAAACTTTAAAAAAAATTATATATGAAAAAGTCTTTTCAATTTAAAAAAAAAAAAGTATATTCCAAAGTCCAATAGTCACATGGATTTTCACATTCCAAATGAATTAAAAACTTACATGATTTTACGAAAGCTTAAGGTATCGCTTCTCTTGTAAGGGTATCCATGCGAAAAAGTCTCAAAATTACTGCTCCTAGAATAGTAAAGGTGGGGGAGCGATAATTTCCAAAATTATCACTCTTTAGAGCACTATCAAGCGGCAATAACTTAAAAAAAAAAATTGTTTTGCAAGTTCACCTGCGACTACCACTCCCTGTTACAGGAGATAGGGGGCGAAAATTTTGTTCCGCTCTCTGAAACATTCAATCTTCTTCCTAGATATGATATCAATCTGAAGGTTGGATATAGAAAAATTCAAACACAAAAATTATATAAAATGAACTACGGTTCTATAATTTTTATTGATAAACAAAATTTAATTGATGCATTTACAACGAAATCCTGAAAGTGGATTTAAACACTTATTGAAAAAGATAAAATCTGACCTAATTCATGTATGTATGATTTATGCTTTTGCATGCTTTATTAACTAAACTAAACTAGACTTCTAATAATAGAACTAATTCTAAAGCAAGAATTAATTACTATTTCTAACATTTCAATTCATAAAGAGAAACCATTTTACTAACTTCACGGTCTTCATAATCTTGAAATGTTGCAAGGACGAGATTCACTTAATGATTCTCATTGGAAAACATGATTTTCCTTATTTGCATAATGAATGATTGGTATTTATTTTTCTAAAGTTGCTATGCAGCAATCACAATAATGAAACCATATCGAGCACACACAACTTATTTAAGTAATATAACTTTGAATTTAAGAAAATAAGATATCGAAGTTTGTTGCAAGAGTTGAATTAAGATAAGAATTATTGGAATTACTATGCTTCGTCTTGTCCACGTCAGTTAGTATGAGGAAACTTTATCGACATAATTATGAAGCCATCCATGAATACATCTTCCACCCATTTTGAAAATATTCAAACAGGAGATGAAGATGCAGCTGCAAGATTCAATATCACATGGATCAATAGCATTACATTGCTCTGGCCCGTTACATTACAAAACAATCGTTGGGAGGGTTGCTGATTGAATTTACCTTAATTTTTTTTTAATAAGCATTAGCGATAGTTGGATTTAAATATGTGCCCAAATTAATTGAGTAAATACCAATATGATGAAGGATATCTCGGTATTTTTGAAATTTGGCAATCCATTTATTAAAAAAAAGGAAAAATGCGAACCTCCACCCTATTTTGAAATATATACACTTATTCACGTAATTAATTAAACCAATTTAATTTTTTATTTTTTTTTAATTATGATTTATTTATTCTAATTATATATCTCTTTAATAACAATTCATAAATCATGATTTGGCACTGAAATTTGTATTTGATTACTACAATTTATATATATTATATTTTATATGGATATGTTTTATAAATCACATTTTATGTTATTTTATATGGATATGTTTTAAAAACCATCCTAGAGCCTAGCGCCGAGAGGGATCAAATCTCCTGAGGTGTAAACCTCGGCCTCTCCTTGAGTGCAATACCTGAGCCTAGGTTTGCACCTCGGGAGATTTAATCCCTCTCCACGCTTGATAGAGCTTAGGATTTGGATCTAGGCTAGTTTCAGTCGTGGGCGGTGACACAAAACTGGAGTTTGATCAGCATTGTAAGGAACGGGTTAAGTTGAAAACACAAATACATTTACGAGGATTATCATAATGTAAGTAATAAGTATTAAGGATTGAGTAAATTGTTAAACTGGAAAATTGACACAATTCGCCTATTTTTTTTTCGATTCTCTTTTTGTTGATCTGCGTTTTGTTTTGTTTGTTCTTCTCTTTTTTCTGCCGTCATTTCATACATTTTGATTTATTTGTTGTTCTGCAAACTGATTTTTTTGTTCTTCCAATTGCTTCAAATTTCTCTCTCGATACGCTCTTTGTCGATCAATGTGTCGTTTTCTTTGTGCTTCTCGTTCTTCTGCTGTCAATTCGCCTAATTTTTTTTTTCGATTTTCTTTTTGTTGATCTGCATTTTGTTTTGTTCGTTCTTCTCCTTCTTCTGCCGTCATTTTCCCATTTCGTACATTTTGATTTGTTTGTTGTTCTGCAACTTGATTTCTTTATTCTTCCAAATGCTTCAACTTTCTCTCTCGATACACTCTTTGTCGATCAATGTTTCGTTTTATTTGTTCCTCTCATTCTTTTGCTGTGAATTCGTCTAACTTTTTTTTTTGATATTATTTTTGTCGATCTGCATTTTGTTTTCTTCGTTCTTCTAGTTCTTCTACTATCATTCATCCAACTTCCTTTTTCGAAATTCTTTTTGTTCTTCTGTTTTTCATTTCAAGTCTTCTTGTTGTTTTTTTGTTGTCACTGAAATCAATGCATCCATACACTGAAATCAATGCATCCACATAATAACATCTACACTGAAAAACATGCAATAAAAACCCCATACACTGAAATATATGTGTCCATTCACTGAAATCTATGCGTCCATACACTGAAATCAATGCGTCTACAGAAAAACATCTACACTGAAAAATATGCAATAAAAATTTTCAACATTGTAAGGAATAGGTTAAGTTGAAAACACAGAAAGAATTATGAGGATTATAATAATGTAAGTAATAAGTATGAGTAAATTGTTAAACTGGAAAATAGAGACAATAATTTTGTAAGGATTAAATAAATAAAAATATGGTTCACATCGTGATTATTCTCATTCTATCTTCTGCATCTTTTCTTATCTTCACACCTGGTAGTTTTGACATCTTCTCATATCAATCATATGAGAAATTACATTGGACCTGTACTTATATTACGTACTTGTATTCCAGCATATGACTCCTAGCAGACATGCCACATTTGAACTTCTGCTAATTGATCAATGCGTTCACGAAATTTTCGATGTCTAGTATACATTTCTTCAGATGGTATCAATATTGTCGGTTTTTAGATATGAACTGCAGTGCACGATTGGAAGTTTCCATATCAACAAAATTAGAGTTCAAATTTTCCTTGTTATCACATTCCATGTATCCAAGTATGTCATATTCATTGGTAGTTATATTGATTCCTATATAACCCTGAAATTATCTCCCATTCATGCTTTTGAGAATCCCTTTGCACAAATAACACTTCTTCACGATCTCTTTAGTTCACGATCGTGTTTTCTTTGTTCTGTATGTTCTGATGCTTCTTTTTTCTGTTATGGATTCGAAACGTCAACTAAAGAACATGGATACTGCGGATTCTCCAAAACCTCCTGAAATCAACAACCACAGAAATCTTGCTACAAAGATTATTTTTCTCTTTCTCTTCTATACATTTGTCGTACTTTTTTTCTTTGATAATCAATATCTTCATTATTTGCAATATTATCATGAGGATCCGCGATATACCCTGAAATAGAGAACACAAAAATTTAATTTGTTGAAATCGTTGCAGAGTGGTTTTTCTGTTAAATTGATAAATTCAATGTATAGATGTAAATAACAAAAATCAATGCATTGTTGAAAAACAAAAAAAAATGCATTGCTGAAATCAATGCAAGGCATTGCTGAAATCAATGCAACAAATGAAATAAATATGCATCTTCTATTGTTTAACGATATTTGTGTGTGGTCTATTGGTAGGACTTAAGGTGATTGGGCTTGTGTTAACCTAGAAACCAAGGTTCAAAACATGTTTTGCTTGGAGTTATAGTTAGTTATCAAGTCTAACTATTATTATGGCTGCATTGTTGAAATCAATGCAACATTGTTTTTTTTCTTGTGTTTTCAAAAAAAATTTGTTTGTGGTCTATTAAACATTGCATTGTTGAAATGATTTTTTTTGGTGTATTTTAAAAACATTTGTTTGTGGTCTATTAAACATTGCATTGTTGAAATTAATCCAACAATGTTTTTTTATTAAATTGATAAATTCAATGCATACATGTAAAAACTAAAAAAACAATGCATTGTTGAAATCAATGGAACGAATCAAATCAACATGCATCTTGTATTTTTTTACTTCTTATGTCCACTATAGTATTTTTTTTACTTCTTATATTTCTATTTTTTATGTTGGCTATAATATATTTTTTTACATCTTTTTATTAAATTGATAAATTCAATGTATAGATGTAAATAACAAAAACCAATTCATTTTTGAAATCAATGCAAGCATGTTTTTTATTAAATTGATAAATTCAATGCATACATGTAAAAAACAATGCATTGTTGAAATTAATGCAATCAATCAAATGGACAGGCGTATTATTTTTTAACACCATTTGTGTGTGATCTATTGGTAAGTAGTGAGGTGATTGGGTTTGTCTTAACGTAAAGACCAAGATTCAAATATCTTTTTGTTTGGAGTTATATTTAGTTATCAATTCTAATTATTAGTTAGCAAATCTAACTATTATTATGGTTGTTTTTCTTTTCTATTCTTATATCAGCTATAATATTCTTCTTACTTCTTTGGTTTCTACTTCTTAGGTCCAGTATAATATTTGTTTTTAACTTCTTTATTTCTTTACCTTTTATGTTTTTAGTTTTTATGTTAGCAATTTTTTTACTTCTTTATGTTTTTACACATCCACTGCCATTAAAACTATTACTTTTAAAAAGTGAGTATATTAAACAAAATTTAAAATTCTATTTTTAGAAAAACTAAATTCAAATTTAAATCACTACACTTATAACTATTATTTTAAAAAGTGAATATATTAAACAAAATTTACAATTACTTTTGTATTACTTTTAATTACTTGAGTATGTTAATTACTTTTACTTTGTATTATTCTTTTTTATTTATTCGTCATTGTTTTTATTATTTACTTTATATTGATATTATAATTTTAATTATGAAATTGAATGGATGTTAAAGAAAAGTAATCCTTAATTCACAATTTATTATAAGTATAAATATAGATTAATAAAAATAGGTTAATTTATTTTGTGATTAGTAATCCTATTTTATTTTATTTTAAGAATTAAAATTTCAAAATATCACCACTATATAAATTTTATAAACTTATATGAACTATAAAATATTTTCATTGTGCAATCTATCAAATCATAAAACCAATTAACATTTTCACAAAACAATTTCTGATTAACAATTTCATATCATCTTGCAATTTAAGGTATAACTCCAATACAATGAAATTTGATATAACTTATATATTTTAATTTTTTTTATGTAAAAAGATACTAAAATTAAATTAACATGACTCTATAATAAATATTTGAAAATATTAAAAAAATATTTTCTAAACTTTGTCTTTCATAAGATTTTTCTTTATCTAAAGTTATAAACATTATTATGAGATTTTTATTGTTTTTTCACATTAATAATAATTATATGATATAAATGTTTTCTTATTATAATAAATTTATTAATATTTCATTATTTCTCATTAATAATAATGAAGAAGTGGATTTCAACAAAATTATGTAAATGACATGTCTTAAAATATTGATTTGAATGATTTATATTGTAGTTATTCATTCCTTTCATGCTATATAAAAATAAAAGAAAAAAAAATAACAATAAAACAAAAGATTATTGTTATTCTGAAAAAAATACAATGCTCTCTTCTATATATCATATATTACAATGTTATGGTGTCATTATCCCTTCACCACTTCGAAAACAATAGTTGTGTTTAAATGCATATTTTAGTTATTTTTTAGTCACAATATTAATCAATATAAATTAATTAGTATGATACGGTGAATAATTTAAAATATGTCATACAATATTCATGCTCATCTAATGTGAACCATGCAAAATGATATTAGTCAATTACAATACTAAATAATATCAAGTACAAACATATATAATTTCAAGCATGTAAATTATATTATATGAAATGTCAAGTATTACAATATCCATGGGTTTTCATTAATGGACTCCCATATCCTTTTCAGAAAGACCTATTGGATCACTCTGAAATTTAGGAAGTCAAAAAAGTCAAGTTAGGTTACCTTTAGAAATACCTAAAAGAGCTTTTGATTAAAAACTATAAGCCTCTGTCATCCAAGCCATTTTAGACGAGTTTTGGCAAATCGCCAAAATCTTAGAAGAACGATGTTGACCATGGTGTGGGTCTTTCCTCATCCTCTTTGACCATATGCAAAAATGTATACATTGTAGCCATCCATTACACATCGTATCGATGGTTTTGTATACATATAAATATTATCTGTGATTTTATGGACAATAACAAGTTAGTGATTGTACAAAAATAATTACAGAAGATGACTTCAAGACTCTTTCATCAATACCTTGTGTAGCAGATGGACCAAAAATATTATTGAAATTGAAAATCATCAGTACATATTTTCCCATTATTGATGTATATTTTTCCCATTATTGATGTATCGACAAGGAGTGATTCATATTCCCCAATAAAATACACTACACTTTGGGCATCAGATTGACCTCCAAAATGGGGTGTGACTTTGTAGTATACCCTTATGCTTCATGAGCCCCCAGAAAATACATAAGATAATTAGTGATTGTCACAATTCTGATAGTATAACTATGGCATAAATTCTGGAAGGGATTGAATGAAGGATACCTTTGAGCTCTTGAAGGTTATTATAAAGGATCTTATTTTCTTCCAGAACTCTATGATATATAGTAACATTGGAAATTCCGTTGACCTGTGTGTCTGTAAAAACAATGTTTTAGAAACAAATAAGGAATACCATCATTTCTCATCTACTGGTTACCAACAAGCCATGTCAAATGCACAAAATGTATTTGTAATGTCTTAACATGAACTCCTTGTAATGAAAGTTAGACGCTAATGAAATATGAAACAACTCCAAAGAAAAACAAGAACTAATCTTCTCGATCTTAGTTTATCACAGTTTCACTGGTAGAAAATCATGTTACAAGGTTTCGGTGCCTCAACGAGCAATGGCTCTTGCAACAATAATATGTTAACTTGTGAAAGTTAAATATTGAAAAGACTACTTAACACACATCCCAATGAAAAGATTCTAAATTAAAATCTAATTCTAATCTATAGTTATCACAGCCTCACTACTTGAAATTCAGGTTGCAAGCTTGTATTGCTATAATGATTATTGGTTATTGCAACGTACAATAATCTATTGATTTATGAAAGTTGTATACTGTAAGAATACTACACAGTCATTTATTAATTAAATCAATTGAAAATTATAAACAAAAATTTCAATAAAATATGAATTTAAATCTAGAAATCAAAGAGTTGATCTGTAAATAAGAGAGTGAAATGATTTACCAAAATAAGAAGCTGCAAAATACAAATGTATGCACAACAATCTACAAGATTGACATGAACCAGAGCAAGTGGGCCCTCCAGTATTGGCACACGCATAGGAATAAATCAACTTGGATAACATCATAACTCTTCTATTGATTATAAAAATTGTTTACAAACTTGAGTTCAAAGGTTTTATTTCTATTTGAATCCTCCTTCAAAGATTCATTTTCAACTTATTTATACAAGATGAGATATAACACCTAGCCTACAAATACTCTGATAGAGTAATGACATAATCAACTAGATTCTAAATAAAGTTGTTCTGATCCCGATTGAGTGATTATTCCTTGATTTCGTGAATCAGTGCAAATATTTTATTTTCTTATGTTGTTGTGGAATTTCCAGTTGATACACACATTGAATAGATCGTTGAACATAGGGTTTCTAATTATTTTACTTGCATCCAAGGGGACACACATAATAGTATAAAGAAATAACTCATAACCCACGTTCCTATTTCCACCACATCGTTCTGCAGCCATCTAAATGAATGACAAATTACAAGAATAGATTTATTTATGAAATTACTGATAAAATTTGAATTTTGATTATTTTAACTTACTGGATTTTAGCAATTAAAAATAAAATAAGAAATTCCCTAATATTCCTTTTGAATGTCTTTATTAAGCCAAGATGGATGGAAAATGTGCCAAAAAGAGATATAATAGGGTGAAAAAGGCATAGGTTTCTATGTTTTCTAGAGCACAAAATAGAGTACAAACAATCCCCATCATTAATATATGGGCGTAGAAGTGTTTCACACTATCTAGCTCCAACTTACCAATCAATTCAAAATATCTTTTCCACTCTTTTGTACGTCTTCCCGTGCACTCTATAACAAGTCTCTTTTAACCTGAAAATCACATCTGATGTTTAATAAAATGGGCAATGAATGAATTTTTTAAATGGTAGTAATTAATAATGAGACCATTCTCCCAATGGATTTTTTTTCTCTCAGGAAAACATCACATGAAAAACCAATGGATGCTTCCCCATATTTGTGGATGGCATCCCTAGTAAAACCACAACACCTTTTGTCCTTAGATAGGGGAATCATCGTTGCCTACTGCCATGCCATAAACTAAGTTTTATTTATAAAGTTTGGTTCTTTCGGGTAATCCAGACACCCACAATTTTTGTTAAGGATCATTTAAATACGAACACCCATACTTTTTTACCCATACTACATAACCCCATTGGAGTTCCTATATTACCTGGGTTACATAGAATAGTGCACCTCACCTAGGGGGATTCAAACCAAGCACCTGCCATCATAGAACTAGCCAAATTCCATGCACCATTGGTGACAACCAATTGAATCAACCCCTTGGGCTAGTTCCAAATGGAATTTACTAACAGATTCTCAATAATTTTCCAAATCTAGAATAATCTTGCACATAGACATTATAAAATTAGAAATCATAACACTAATGGAAGTATATATGAAAGATGATGAACTAGAACCTCAAACAACTAGTGAACTTGAATTTGTTATATTCATACATATAAGTTCATAAAATGAACCTTATCTGACATTTTTTTGATATCTTGTACCTCATTGTGAGATTCATCCTATTCATATAACATTGAAAATAGAACCCCATAAAATGTCCAACAGATCAATTGATGATATATTGCATAACGTGTTTATTTCTTCCCACCAAGTGTGTGGAATATTTTATCATGCATCAAAACTATAAATCATTCAATTTTTTACATCTTCCCTAAAATTTCAATAATCCATTATAGGAATGCTATGACTCCATGACATAGTAAACACAAAGTTAAAGAAAACCGACATATTCAAGAAATTTAAAAAAAAATCAGGTTTCAAGGAACACTATATATGTATTGACGAGGAATATAAAAAACTACAATGCTTCTTCCCACCAAGTGTATGGCATATTTTATCACTTCTCAATAAATTATTCAAGTTTCGACATCTACCCTTAAATTTCAATAATCCATTACTGTAATGCGCTAATATGACTCCATTACATAGACAACATAACGTTACATAAAATTGTCATATTTGTTTGGATCATGATTTCTACCATTTTTTCCATCCATTTATCCTATTTTGAAGATAGCTTGAGTCATCCTTTCCTCCTTTTTGAAAATATCTTGCTTATAACCTCATGATTCAACCCAAGGTAAACCATTTCTATGTATTATGTTTTTTTTAAGTAATAATACATGTTGTTAAGTAGTTTCCTGATTGATTTTGGGTTACTAATGAGATGGATTGAAGGTATGTATTTGTAGGTCAAGAGGGAGGTGTTGTTTTCTCAAAAGTCTAGATGTTGTTACTCAAAGGAAACTGTTGGTTGTGGAGCTTGATATTCCTTATTCAGAGGTCGTGTTTCGGCTGTGTCTGGATCCTATCCGGTGACGAGGGGATTTGGGGGGGCTTGCCCCCCAATATGGTCTCCATGGGGAGTGAAGGGAGGGAGGAGAGTACATTTTAGGAGCCCCACTTGGAAGGGAAAATTTCTGAAAACAATTCCTTGTAAGATATTGTAATTTCGTAGTCATGACTTGGTCAATAATGGGTGATTTACGATCCCATGGTATTTTCCCATGTTAATCCCTCTTTAAAATGAAGGCATTGTAATATGGATATGAATATTGTAGTATTGTAAAGATATTTGTGATTGTGTAAGAGATAATTTGAAAGAATGAAGAGGAAGTTGCAGTGGATGTGTTGTAGGTTGTATCCCTTCATTTGTTGGATGGTATAATAATAAAAGCACTCACAATTTCTTCGTGGATGTAGCCCAGATTGGGTGAACCATATATGTTGGTGTATCTCTTGTATTATTTTTATGTGATTTATAATTGCATCTTGTTTATTGTTATTGCTCTGCAATCCTATTTTCTAATAGAAACATGGGTTTGATCCATGAAAGGATTCAATTTATGTGAAATAGGTGTGGGTCTTTTATCCTAGGATTACATTGGATCTTTGGAATCATAATATATTGGAAGGTTTCATGGGAAACACTCTTGGAAGGTTCATTTCCTTAAATAGATATATGAGTAGAGATGATATGATGTTTATCATAATATTGGTGGAGTTGGATCATAGAGAAGGAATTCCAATGGGAAATTAGGTATCTTGAGGGAATTGGACTTTTACTCTAAATTTGGACTTTTGGAGGATTCTACATGGATGTAGTGCATGCCATGGAATAGGTCATCTATTAGAAGAGCACATAAACCCTATAAGAATTTTTTAGTAGAAGCAAATACTGCCAATAAAGAAAATAGCTTCAGTTGCATTCCTAGAGGAGAATTTTCCAAAGGAAGCAATGAAGAGATAGGAAGTACCTATTTATTTGAATAGGTTATTTACTATAGTAATTTGTGATTTGAAATAAATTAAACAATTCATAAAATTTAAAATGTATGTTCTTTCCTAAATAAATAATGTTAACGTGTGTGTGTGTGTGTGTGTGCTAGAATCAAAAAGTGTCAATAAAGAAAATAACTTCATTTGCAAGCCTAGAGGAGAATTTTCCAAAGGAAGCAATGAAGGGATATGAAGTACCTATTTATTTGAATAGGTTATTTACTATAGTAATTTGTGATTTGAAATAAATTAAACAATTCATAAAAGTTAATATGTATGGTCTTTCCTAAATAAATAATGTGTATGTGTATGCGTGTGTGTGTGTGTGTGCATTGTTCTTGTCATTGTTTACTTATGAATGCATTTAAATTGTTCCAAGTAATAAACATACATGTGTGTAAGGTGTTTCAATTTCCGTCATCACTCCCATATCTTGATCTAGATTGGGAGAACCTCTGTCCTCCCACTTCGAAGTGATAGCATCTCAGTTGTAAACAACTATACATTCAAATAACAAAAGTAAAAAACAAATACTTTAAAATTACCTATATTGAAAAAAAATATATTGCATAGGTAAATATATACTCAATGATTGAACCTAAATTAAAAAAAATGCTAAAATGCTCCATATAACTATCATCGACGAGCTCCTTCATCAGGCCATGGAAAGTATGCCTGCAATAAGAAAAGTGATGTGGCATTTCTCTCGTCAAAGTGAATAGCCCATCCTAGATACAACTAGTCAATGGTATCTCCTTAGTCTTCCCTTGACACCCTACACATGTGTCTCTCTCATGGTCATCATGTCTATCTACTTAAGACATTGGAAAAAATGTGGTGTGTCTAAGCAGATCGTGTGCATCGCATCTCATCGCCTCATCGATCTCATCAAGTTTATGAGATAGTTGAGGTGGTTGGGGAAGGGGGTTAGGATCATTCCTAAGAGAGGGTGTCCCTAACAATGGGTTCCATCTAGTAGTGGGTCGATGTTGGCACGGGACTAGTTTGCATAAAGTGCAGAAGCCGACAGTTGCGAATGTTACAACGTAATTTTCCACCTTGTGAGCATCAGCACTCTTTGGCCTACAGGATCCATTTCACTGACTCAGATCCACTTTATATCCTTCAGACATTATTTTTCCCTATTTTTTCCCTTGTATGCTAGCTGCATCATTACAGTGGGCGTACCCACGAGTTGCATCACTATAGCTCGTGGGTAGCATGTAAAATGGTAAAAATCACTAGTTTATTACTTTTTACTCCCAAAAAGTGGTCATAGGGTGACCTTTGGCCCTCCATTTTCCCCGAAACGCCTCGATGTGTCCTTTCACTTACCTTTGGGAGGACTATATATTGAGCACATATGGCTTATGGATGGGAGGGGAAAGAAGAGCAAGAGAATACTAGTGGATTTTTGCCCTATCTTGAGTCTGCACTCATTGATCCTTGTAGTTGTGAACCCTTTATGTTCACCTTCCACACTCCTATCATAGTTTGAGTTTGCCATTCCATGGAGGATTGAAGTGGTGGAGGCACAAGTGGATTGATCAAGATCTTGGTTCAGATTGGTTTCCAGCTAGAGCTCGTATCACATTGTACTTCTTGCTATTTATTAATAGAAATACTCATATTCTCGTCTATTAATGTTGTGAATGTTGTTTACATTACATTGGGTTGCATTTGCATATAATATCATGGACCATTTCTATTGATGATGTTAAGGTGGTTTATATATTACATGCGCTTGTTGTATATTGGCTGTCAAGACTAATTTTCAGGTTCAAGTGCACGAGTGGAAAAGCTCTAATGGGGATCTACATCAAACGTTTGGATCGAGGTTGGTTACATTCTTCATTATCTTAGCATTGTCATTTATATAGCATAGTTCTGAGAATTGAGTTAATTTCTAGTAGTCAATTGTCTGTTGTGGTCTACCCCAAGCCATAGTGAGTTTTCTCCAACACAGAAATGGTGACTCCGCTGGGGAAAACATCCATGTTTGGGGATTTTTAGGCATTAGTCCTTATTTAGAGTTGTTGTTTGTTGAAGCTCTACGTCACTGATTGGCTGTTGAGATACACTATAGAAAACTGGTTTTTTCTGAGCCATTAGACTCTTTGTTTGCCTATTTTCCTTTCCTTACCTGTGGGTGAGCTTAGCTCTGCCCACGTACACCCACCTTTGTTTACTCTACTGCTCGCAGGTACCCGCAGGTATTCCTTCGACAATAGCATACAACTTTGGCTATGGTTGATTTATGAATTTTTGTTGTTGCTGGGTTGGCTTTGGATGATCCTGAGTCTTTGTTGGCCTGTTTCTCGACTGTTCCATGCCTTGGTTGTGACCGGAACTCTTCTTTTCTCTTGGTTGAGCCTTGTTGGTTTTTTACCCATCTTTGGATTTAGCGTTGTTTGTTTTTTCCTTTTGAGCTCATTCCATTGGATGAGTCTTACTGTTTGGTATCTACTGGGTTGTCTTAGTGATCTCCTTGGCATATCAGTGTCTAGATAGTAGGATTTTGATTGCATTTTTCATTTCCTTATATTGAAAAATACAAAAAAATGCATATAGTTTTGCATTTTCCTTTTGTTTATAAGAGAAAATACATTTTTTTTTTTGCTTTTATGTACTGCATCTTGCATTGAGTGCTTGCTGCCTTCATTTAGGTTCTACTTGTGCATTGAAAATATAAAAGGATTTCATTCTTATTTCGAAATTGTTGGATTGATTTTGCATGCTAGTGGCATTGTTTTTATTGGATAGATGAGTCTAGGATTTGATGATTTTGCATACTATTGAGTCATACACATCACTAGTTTCACCACCATATCCCTTGAGTAACCAAAGCCATTAAAATTAACGCTTCATCTTAAAATTGATTAGATCCATTTTATTTATAGGGTACACCAACTAGCATAGGTTTAGAGTCTTGGAATAGATCATTGTGAGTAAACAATCCAAGACTACTAGACAAAACATTAGGTGTCTGACCAGGGAGTGGAGGAATCCATGGTATACATTGGTGTTCTCAGGAAGCTCTACTCAAACCAGAGTTAAGGACAAGGTCACAGGAAGTTGGTTGAGGAGATATCCCTCTGATACCGACTGAACGTGGGAGATATTTCCAGGATTTGTTCATATCTGGGGACTCTTGGGGGATTTGACCCTCATTGAGTTTCAGGCTCAGCTACCCTACCCATATGATGGATCCCACTTGCGATTGTCCCCCTGAGCATTGGTTATATTGCGGTGACCATAGTTGCCTTACCTAGGTATCGCATAGGGTACTTGTAGTGGTTATGATGTTTGTGTCCTGAGTCCGATAGGGATTGGACAGCATAGTTGTTTGTTGCCGAGGGTTATGGCCCTTTGCACACAGTGAAGCCTGGGTGTCTCTATAACTGATTATGTTACCTCCGGCTATAGTTTGGGAGTCTCAAGCCTCTCCTAGGAGAGACATACTGGCTCTAGTGTCAAGAGCTCATTTAGCCACTCTGTTTGTCTACTCTTGGTTGTAGTTTCGCTAGGTGTGTGCTTTTCATTTACTATTTTTTTATCGATAGTTGGCCTTTAGGTGACATTTTGATTTTATAGTCTCTCTGGAGATATCATGGCACGGATTCCTGCTCCCCGTCGATCTCGTTGGTTGGCTAGTTTACCAGCTGCCGAGCTTAAACACCATGTCAAGAAGGGACGTCGTGAGGCTCCCTCCAAATCTTCGGATTCTTATGAGACATACGTTATCGACGCCATGACTACACACTTTGGCATGGGAGAAATCGCAACCAGTCCTTCAGGTAGAGTTGAGCACACTTACGACACCCCTATGCCTCGTGAGGCGTAGGGGGGTTGTCCACCTGAGACCCAACCTAGTTTGTTTGGTATGGATCCACCCAAGACTCATCCTATTTTTTTGGTCCAGATCCACCCGAGGACGACCCGTTCGATCCTTCATTTCCACATAATTATTTATATGGGATGCTAGAGTTACATGATGACATAGGCCCTACGGTCAACCCTATCGCGTTCTCATATGGTATGCCAAATTACACCATAATTGATCCTTCCACTACTTTTGGAAGTCATGCTAGCGCCATTCATGGTGTTAGAAACACTGTACCCACTCGGGGCAATACCCTTGCTGGGGGCACCATGTTGTCAACTCACACACATAGTATGGGGACCGGTCATATTCCTCCTAACAATGCTAATGTTGGAAGATGACCGCCTCCTAGGGCTACCCATCCTAATAGGAACACTGTTCGCAACACGACTCGCCATCCATAGCCTAATACACATGTTGCTACCCGTCAACCCAGGACCACTTTCACGAATGTTAATGCTCCTCCTAACCACGGGGGTGGGCATATACCGCATACTTTTGCATCCACTGCCACTGCTAGTAATACTAATGTAGGAGATGGGAATATATCTTATCCTCGTGGTCATAACACCACCATTCCTGCTACTAGTAACACCAATGTTGGGGTTGGGAATACATCTCATGCTTATGGTCACCACACGACTGGTCACGCTAATCCTAATGCTGGGGTTGGTAACATACCTCACCATTATGGTCATTACAACTTGGTTCCTGCTACGAATAGTACATATATGCCCCATACTTATGGTGGCAACCCTTACTACAATACAGTCAATGCTGGCCACCAGTACAACCCACCTCAATATGGTGCCCAAAACACTTATATACGTGCTTACTCTCATATGGGTCAGGTCAGAGGATTTTATCAACCTTATGGCCATGGTCAAGCTTATGGTCCATCAGGTCCTCATTTTTAGTAGTTTAATGCTCATGGTCAAGCTTTTGGTCCACCTTATAATTCGGTTCCATTTAACCAACCTTTTATGGGGGATTATAATCAAGCTTTCTAGCCACAGCTCCCGTTCCTTGCATGTTTGAATCTTCCAGATCTTTCGAAGCTCATGAATGATCCAGTGTGTCATGACCCTAATTGGCCGCCGGTCCCTACCAATCTCCCTTTGGACATTCCTAAGTTTGAGGGGAAAGGTGGTGAGGACCCGGGTGATCATGTCACAACATTTCACCTTTGGTGCTCCTCCAACTCGTTGAATCATGATTCCATTAGATTACGACTATTTCAATGCACCCTCATGGGGGCAGCCGCGAAGTGGTATGTTGAGTTTCCTGGAAACACTTATAGGGGTTTTAATGAGATCACTTTGGTTTTCTTAGATCATTTCTAGTTGCCGGTTCACTATGATATAGGTACTGAACTTTTGTCTACCTTCTGTCAGAACAAGGCCACACATATTTCTGACCACGTTCAAGAGTGGCATCGGTAGAAGAGATTATTGAAAGCCAACATTCCTCCAAAGTTTTTGTTGGAATGGTTCCTCAAGTCTTTACTCCCATATATTGCTAAGGATGTTTCAATGTTCGGTATTATGACTGAGGAACAAGCCATCTTAAAAGTCCAGCAGTTGGATTTATTATATTCTTAGTCTGTCATTTTGTATGACATCATTCGTGACGCACCGCGAACACAACATGAGCCCAAGTCAATTCCTAGACTACATGCCGATGGCATCGTGGGATCCGCAAGTACTCGCCCTATAGATTTGGCATCTAATCAAATGCAAAATTTGTTGCTAAACCAGTCTAATCCCGGACAGGTTCACACCTTATCCACTTCCACCCCGTCGTCTGATGTACATAATGTGCAATCAATGAAACCGTCAGGTAACCAACAACCTGGTGGTAAGAAAAAGGGGAGAAACAATGGGAATAACAATAATAGCAATCACAATACCCCTCGTAAGGAGAATGCCAACCCTCCTTGGGAAGGTGGAAATGCTGGTGAGGACCCTAAACCTAGGCGTAAGGTGAAGTTTCCTTGCAAGCTCTATGGGGAAGATCACCTTACTCACTTATGTCCTCGAATCGAAGAAGCATTGAAGCATTTGGCACAGAGCCCAGGTGTGTTAAAGTATCACCTTCCTCATCATCAAAACATGGATTTGCATGCTTCCACCATTGGTTATGGACCTACTGAGACGACAACATCTTCTTCCAATACTAGTGGTTATGGATGTGTGAATATGGTTCAATCGAAGATAGTGTTACCACTCATCAATGCGATTATGGTGCACCACAACCTAATATGGGGAGTGAGCCTCCCCCTCCTCTTGACAATTCCTTGCATATTGAGAAGCCCTCTAATATGCCGTGGATACCGAAAGGTGTTCTTAAGCATTCTACGCATAATCCTAATGCTCGAGCCACCCATAACTACTCCATTGTGGAAGATTTGCACCAAACCTTGTGTGCCATGTTGGCTCTTGAATTTTTGCAGGCCTGTCCTTCTCAAAAGCATGCCCTTTTGAGTGCATTAGGAGTTCAGGATGGGGGAAGTCCTAATGTTATCAAGTTCGACACTACTGATGTTCAACCTCGCTTACCTTACCACGTGGCTTTTCAAATCTAGGTGGCATGCCTTCAGAATTTTGTCAAACGTACGATGGTTGACGAAGGTGCTTCTACATCAGTAATGTCGTTAGCTTGTTGGAAAGCTCTCGGCTCTCCTTCTCTACTCACGTCTAGAACCATGCTCACTGCATTCGACGGTCGGTCATTTAAGATGCATGGAATTATCCCTTCCCTTGTTGTCTGCTTGGGAGGTAAATCTGTGCCTATTGAAGTCGAGGTGGTTGATGCGCCCATCGACTACAACCTTTTACTCGGTCGGAATTGGATGTACGCTATGAAGGTTGTTGCATCTATTGTATTCAAAGTTATCTGCTTTCCTCACGAAGACAAGATTGTGACCATCGATCAACTAGATTTCGCTAATTCCCATTCCAAAGCATCCATGGGATCCGTAGTCCCGCAGGTTACTCATTCTCAGCCGACAACTAGGAACATGGGTGTTGGTATGTACCCTTCATTGATGGGAACTTATGATTTTCCTGCACCTGTGAATTTTATTGGAACCATTTCCAACGATGCGTCTCCTCCTTTGCATAATATGTCGTTCCTGACTTCCTATTTTAATGATCCATGGACTTTACCATCCACGAGTTCCACATATGGAGACATTACGTATGTCGGGATGACTATGACATTGTCTGTAGCTGAGCTTGCTTACCAGCATATTCAACAAGCAACTGCAGAGCCAGATCTCTCTTCTTCTCAGATAGTCGAGGAAGATCCTGTTATGCTACCAGTTTGGGCAGCCAACTCATCTTGTTCACACAACTACCTTGATGATACTTTGCTTTCAGATGAAGCTATTATGGAGGCCATGTGTGGTAGTGAGAGGCCTTGGGAGGATATGCACCATTGCTCTTATTTCCTTCCCAACCTCGAGCTTGCCGAACAAGAAGAGTTTAGGATGACTCTAGCAGAGATGGTTAGTCACACTGTGGCTCTTTTAGGGTCGCATGATATTTTTGCAGAGGGGAATATGGCTAATATTTCCCCGACTATGTCGATCAACATCTCTTGTACTCCTGGGAAGGACAAGAATGTATACATCAGTGACGATTGCACTGCTAAGGAGGTTTCTATTTACACTGAATTGTTTATGGAACTCCGGGAAGCTTTCGGCCAGTCATATGAGGAGATGCCAGGAATATATCCCTGCATTGTTGAACATGAGATTAGAATGTATCCCAATGCTAAACCGGTTCGACAATGCTTACATGTTGTGAACCCTAGGAAGGAAGCCGCTATCAAGGCAGAGTTGGAGAAACTGCTCAAAGCTGGTTTTATCTACCCCATTCCCATTGATAAGAAGCAGGGAACGATCCGTGTATGCACTGATTTTAGAGATTTAAACCATGCATGTCCGAAAGACAATTTCCCCACTCCATTCATTGATCAGATCTTGGATGCTTGTGAGGGGAGTGAGATTTTTTCGTTCATGGATGGATTTTCAGGTTATAATCAGATCCAGATCAAACTTGAGGACCAGCATAAGACAACATTCATTTGTCCTTGGGGAATCTTTGCATTGGAAAATGCCCTTCGACCTTAAAAATGTTGGAGCTACATTTCAGCATGCCATGACCTACGTCTTTCACGATCTTAAAAAGATTATGGAGGTTTTCTTGGATGATCTTGCCGGCCATTCTCACAAGAGAGTGGACCACCCCAGGCACCTCCGTATGATTCTCGAATGATGTATACACTACAAGATTTGATTGAATCCCAATAAATGCATCTTTGCTATAACGAATGGTCACCTTCTGGGCTTCATAGTGTTGAAAGAGGGTATTAGAGTCAATCCTCTTAAAGTTGAGGCAATACTTCGGTTTCCTCCTCCACGCAACTTGTTACAACTTTAGAGCCTCCAAGGGAAAGCCACTTTTCTATGCCATTTTGTAGTCAATTATGCTAATCTTAACAAAGGTTTCGCGTACTTATTGAAGAAAGACACACCCTTTATCTAGGATGAGCAAGCCCAACAGTCTTTCAACGCCCTTAAGAAAGCTTTGGTATTGGCCTCTATGCTTAGTCCACCAGACTTCGCACGAGATTTTATCCTTTATGTGGCCGCGTCTCAAGAGACGATTGGCATGGTCTTGGTTCAGGTTGATGACATGCTCGTCGAGCATGTTATCTACTACCTTAGTCGAAATCTAGTAGACGCTAAGCTAAGATATACGCATGTGGAAAATTTGGCGCTTGCGATTGTTCATTCAGTCCAATGGTTACAACATTATATTATGCTTAGGAAGACCACAGTCGTAGCTGACATCAATCCATTTTAGTTCATGTTATCGTGATGTCTCACAGGGGGGAAATACAATAAATGGATTGTAATTCTTCAAGAATTTGAACATGAGTTTGCTTCGGCGAAATAAGTTAAATCGTTGGTGTTTGCTGAGCTTATGTCTGACCTCCCGAGACTTGATGAGGATGTCATCCACGAAGATTCCTTTGTGGATGAACACTTGTTTCTTATCTCGTCAAGGGACCCTTGGTATGGGGATGTCATTGTATATCTCCAAACTTTGAAGTTCCCTTCGCACTATTCACGGGATGAGCGACGGCATGTGAAACATCATGCTAAAGATTATACTATCGTCGATGACACTTTGTATCGCTGGGGAAAGGATTCTATTCTCCATCGTTGCTTGACTCATGAAGAAGTGGAGCGCATGCTGAATGATTTCCATGCTGGGGTGTGTGGTGGTCACTTATCCAGGCTTGTGACAACCCAACGTATTATGCAAGCTAGTTATTTTTGTCCTTCCATCCTTAAGGATTGTGTTCACACTATGAAGAGATGTCACCCTTGCCAGGTGTTTTCTGGGAACATACGCTTGCATCCAACACCCCTTCATCCTATTGTCACCATTGGTCCCTTCACCAAGTGGGGGGTGGATTTCATGGATTGCAAACCAGCTTCAGCTGGGGGGCTTCACCATATCATAGTGGCTGTGGACTACTTTTCCAAATGGGATGAGGCCATGCCTATCGTAAAAGCCGACGGTGCTACTGCAGCCCATTTCGTGTTCAATCAGATCATTACTCGGTTCGGTATTCTGAAAGAGATTGTCACTAGCCATGGTAGTCGCTTTCAGAACAAGATGATGGAAGATTTGTCTCTCAAGCTTGGATTTCGTCAAGAACACTCATCTTCTTACTATCCCCAAGTGAATGGTCAATTTGAAGTAGTCAATAAGTCTTTGAAGACCATTCTGTAGTGTACCATCAAAGAAAGTAAGAATAATTGGCACATTATGTTATATCCTGCTTTGTGGGCATATCGAACCACAGTCAAGACTGCCACCGGGTTCTCACCGTTTCAACTAGTACGCAGTGTGGAGTCGATTTTATCGATTGAATGCAAAATCCCTTCGCTTAAACTAGCCATAGAGCTCCTTCCTGATATGACGGATATTGAGCAACATTTGATCCACCTTGAGCAGCTTGACGAGCAACGTCGAGATGGCACCGTGGCTATAGAAGCCAATAAACGTCGTGTTAAGGTTCAGTACGATAGGTCTATCCATCCCCAGCAGTATGTTGAAGGTGACTTGGTCCTCTTATATGACCAAGCTAAAGAACCCCTGGGGGTAGGAAAGTTTAACCCCATGTGGCACGGTCCTTACATCGTGAGGCATGTCCTGGAAAAAGGAGCATATGAATTAGAAGACTATGAAGTGAATCTTTTGAAGGAGCCTAGAAATGGGCTCTACCTCAAGCGGTATTATGCTTGAACCTTTAGTTCGAGCTAGTGCCCTTTGTATAGTATTGTATAGTTATTTATGTACATAGTTTAGCTTTCTTTTGGTTTTCGAGTCTACTGATTCGCTTTCGTTTGATTGACAGATGTTAGCGGAATCTCCTACATTCTTAGGTTTCTCGGATCATGCTAGCCGTCATACGCAGGAGCTTGCTTCTGCTACCTGGGTTGTTTATTTGCCTGAACATCTAGTTGTGTCTTCAGGAGGTGCTTGTATCAGTCCTACATCTAACAATGTGGCTAAGTATAGTGCCATGATTGAGCTACTTTGGGATGCTATTTCACATGGAATATGGTCTTTAGAAGTCTGCCTGGATTCACAACTAGTTGTGTCTCAGTTAAATGGGAAGTACTGTGTGTGAGATCCTATACTACTACGGAAATTCCTAAGGGTAAGACTCTTGAAACGACATTTTGTTTCAATTACCTACATTGATGTTCCAAGAAGTGTTAATCATATATCTGATGCATATGCTAACTATGTATTAGATTGGCATTTGTCACATTCACAATGAAGCACACAAATAAAAGAGACATTCATACATTTGTACATACACACATATAGTAGAACCGGAGAACCATAGTTTATAAATATATGTCCAAAAATGGTAGTGTCATACAAAAATGGATCCCGTAGCCCTAAAAATATACATATCGATACAAAATATGGGATCCTGAAATGTCTAATCCCTACGAGGAGGCATAGCTACCGCCCTGGCAAGATGTGTCTGATAAAAATAATTCACTGCATTCGCGACATGCTGCAGTAGTCGCACCCAGTTGCTCGGCACCCCCACTACCTAGCTTTGCATATCCTCTGGTAGCTACGCCACCTCTACCTGTGGTACCCTGGCAGTCATCCGTGATAGGTTTGACCCCTGCCCATCTCATCACCCCTGCCTCGGTGACGATGTCTCGGGAAACCATCGGGTCTCACTAGGTCGTTGATTGCAAGCAAACAGTCAAACATTAGTATAGGATACTACCCCCAAAAGGATTTTTGCATTTACATCTATAATAAAAAATCCATAAAAATTAATACACAAAAAACCTAAAAAGAGTACTCATCGATGTCTCTGAACACTGCATCTAGTGGGAGTGGCATGTCTCAGTCCTGCCGGAAGTCTATCCCTGCATAGGGGTAGTCATCTATCGCTATGACCTGTCGATCCCACCAATGAAAGAACTCCTTTGTATATGGTGATTCCTGATAGCCACCACCCTATCACATCAGGACCTTGGCCCACCAGGTCATGGTTGGGTCGCGGAGACTATGAGGAGGGATCTCAACCCTCGGACTGAGCCCAGGAACCCCCTCGAAGAAGAAGCTACACAAAATACTGCCATAGCTGAATTTTTTCGCATTCCCCTGCTTGCACTCTATCAGCTGGGTCTTCATGGACCCCAGTAGCATAGTACACCAGTCAAATATCATAGGCTACATACACTGTGATGCATAGAACATAGCTGGCCTGGATGCCTAGTGAAGAGCTTTTGAACCAGTAATCCGCGCTAAAGTTGCAACGACAACCTTCATGATTAGGTTGACTATGGCTCGGATGGGCACCTGACTCCCCACTTCCCGAGTATTTGGAACACAATACCTCTCTATATAGTCGGGGATGGTGATCCCACCACCCACAGTTTGAGACCGAAGGCTTGCCACCTCACCTTGGCGGGACAAACCTATAATGAAATAGATATCTTCCACCTCCAGTGAAAGTATTTTCGCATCTAGGTTGAATTTCTATGCATCAACATCCCAATAGTCTATCAAACGGCGGAGCAATAGGTTTTGGGCCCTCAAACCCCCTATGCTCCAAAATTTATATAGACCACATGCTTGTAGTGGTTGCTATGCACGTAGATCCTTATGAACAACCTCATCTACTAGGTCATGTTCTCTCTCTCTCAACTCTAGAACCATCCTGGAAAGAGAAAAACCCAAGGATTTAGTTAGTTTTGCTTAAAAAACTAACTTCATGGCCATACCCACGGGCAATTGTGATCACAGATGTTAGGATATTCCTATACTTCATCCTAGTCCCATTAGTATTTTGATCATTTACATTTTAAGTCATGCATGCACTTTTAGGGTTTTCATGCATCATTTAGGGTTTGCATGCAGTTGCATGCATTCCAGTCATCAGTCCCAGTACCTAGCCCTTAATTAGCTAGCCCTCGGAGCTTTCTTCTACTCAGTTTCAACCCTCCTAGCTGTCATGTGCCCTCCTTTCACCTATTGCATGAGAAGGGCACCTTTCTCACCTACCAGTCCAGTTTACTTCAGTTAGCCACCAGTCTTTCCTTGATTTGAGGCCAGACTGACTCCTCGCTGCTGTTATCACTCTGATTGACCTTCGATGAGACATGACTACCTGTTCTGACTCCATTTAGCTCCTCATGCACCCTCCACTGATCCTCTTTCATTCAGTTAGTGTCTCCATTTTCCAGTTACATTTAGTTACACCTACCGCACTCAGTTAGGCTCAGTTTGACTAACGATTGATAGTTACTTGTGCATTGATGACTCCACCAATGATGAGATAGACTACTAGTTGTGCTCCGATGACAATCCAGTGATCCTTTGATCACTCCATGAATGCTAATTCGAATTGATGCCTTAGGCATTCAAATCCTCATGCATTGTACTATTTATAAATTGTCCATATTGTGATTAATTAATTAGTGTGTGTGAAGTATTTTTGCTTCTATCCGAGTTCTACTGTATTATTATTCTGTTGCTCATTATGCTGCATTGACCACTCTTCTTCTATTTTCTTGCTTAATCAATTACTTTCTTGTGAGGTATACATCATCTCTTAGATCTTCTATGAGGATTTTCACATGGTATCAGAGCATGTTGAGAGTATTGTTTATCTCCATTCTTGAGAGTTTTTTGCAGGTTATTATCAAGATTTCGAGTGCAGCAATTGCAGCATTTTCTGCATTTTTGCAGCAGTAGAAGTTGCAGATATTCTGTATTGTTTTTGCAGGTCTTCTACAGCTTCTATGTATTCATCAGGAATTACTCCTCTTTCACCATTCAACTATGATGAATGGAAACCACCAATGATGGCACATTTGAAGAGACATGGTCTCTTTGATTATTGTTTTGAAAGAGAGTTCGAATCCTCTGAAGAAGAGTATGACTGGTTAAATGAAGGAGAAATAGCTTGTGCAGTGATGATGTATGCTATGTCTCGGTGCATGTTATATCACCTCCCTGATTTTTCATCTCCAAAAGATCTATGGGCCTACCTGGATGAAAGATTAGGTAGACATAATGAAGGGATTCGTCCAAACCCTTTCGAGAACAAGCAAAGTGCTGCATTCGCCCTCCTTGATGATCTCATTGATCATGAACCAATATCAAACACATCTCATATTGAAGTTGTCCACAAAGAAGAAGAACTTGCAGATTCTACACTCATGCACCAAATTTGTTCTAATTCGAATTTTGTGCCAGCTTACACTCTAGATATTGTGGAAGGTCCTAAACCCTCTCTTGCACCAGAGTTTGTTGGTTTGTATCATGATCACATGATTATTTCGGAGGTAAAATCAGCTATTGGAGGTAATGCATTCGCTCTCCTCAAGCAATCACCTCTTATTTACTACTATATGATCATTATTCCGTGCTTTCAGAAGGTTATTGAAGAATATGGCCATTGCCACCCGCTTGGGATAATTTCTCATACATCTACTGGTTTTGATCTCACCTCTTATGGTTCAAAGGAGATCTCAAGAAACCATTGCCATTCGCTTGAGATAATCTCTCATGCATTTACTGGTTTTGATCTCACCTCTCATGGTTCAAAGGAGATATCAAGAAACCATGATTCAAGTCTTGGATCTAATTTGGATTCTAGGCAATTACTACTTGGGATAATTTATCCTGCATATAATAGTTTTGATCTCACCCCTACTGGTTCAAAGGAGATCTCAAGAAACTATTCTTCAAGTTTTAAATCTGATTTGGATTTCAAGCAATCATTATTATTTAATGGTTCTTTTTGGCATAATCTCACCCATGATGGTTTGAAGGAGAAGACAAAATACTATCTGCATATTCATGTTTTTGATCCTACCTCAACTGATTCAAATCACAGGTTCAAGGATCATCCTCATACTTTTGGATTTATTCTCATCACATTTGATCTGAAGAGCAAGTACAAGAACATGCTTTTTGAGCATGATCCACTTCTTCCCAAGAAGAAGACACCTCCAAACATATGACCAAGCATCACACCTGCTTGAGTTTGGAGCATTTATTTTTTGTGTGTGCCTTAAAGTCTGTTTTGAGGGGGGGTATTTTTCCCATGAAATTTTTCCCACTTCCTTGGGTTATTGACTGTTATTATTCATTGTATTGGGTGACCTTTGGTTTTAGTTACCAGGGCCCAGGATGGATTAAGAGGGGTTGTTAGAATATTCCTATACTCCATCCTAGTCCCACCAGTATTTTGATCATTTAGATTTTCAGTCATGCATGCACTTATAGGGTTTGCATGCATTCCAATCATCAGTCCCAGCACCTAGCCCTCAGTTAGCTAGCCCTCGAAGCTTTCTTCCACTCAGTTTCAGCCTTCCTAGCCTATCATGCGCCCTCCTTTAACCTACTGCGTGAGAAGGGTGCCTTTCTCACCTACCAGTCCAATTTACTTTAGTTAGCCACCAGTCTTTCCTTGATTTGATGCCAGACTGACTCGTCATTGCTGTTATCACTCCGATTGACCTCTGATGAGACATGACTACCTATTCTAACTCCAGTTAGCTCCTCATGTGCCCTCCACTGATCCTCCATTCAGTTAGTGTCTCCATGTGCCAGTTACATTCAGTTACACCTTCAACACTCAGTTAGACTCAGTTTGATTGATGGTTGATAGTTACTTGTGCATTGATAACTCCACCGATGATGAGATATACTACTAGTTGTGCTCTGATCATGACACTCCAGTGATCCTTTGATCACTCCATGAAGGCTAATTCGAATTGCCACCTTAGGAATTCGAATCCTCATGTAGTGTACTATTTATTTGTCCATATTGTGATTAATTAATTAGTGTGTGTGAAGTATTTTTGCTTCTATCTGAGTTCTACTGTATTATTATTATGTTGCTCATTATACTGCATTGACCACTCTTCTTCTATTTTCTTGCTTAATCAATTACTTTCTTGTGAGGTATACATCATCTCTTAGATCTGCTGTGAGGATTTTCACAATAGAGAGGGTACCCGCGGTCAACATGTACGTTGACTGCACGTACCCAGCCCTACCCACAACCCGCATAATTATATCCCGCGGGTAGTGTCGTGACCATGTAGGGCATGGCCAAACAAAAATTTTAACCAATGAAAACTGAAATAAAAACATTGAAATGGAAGGTGGGGATGAGATTACCAACGTGCTCCGGATGGTTCGATGATCAGACGCCTGTAGCTCCCAGAATTAGCAGCTGAACTTTGAGGTGAAAACTAACGACAAAACTCCAAATGGGTGAATAGTAAAAATGAATTGTAAATTGTAAATTTTTGTTACTATTTATAATTTTCAAAACCCACTTGTCTAGAGTTTTCACCATTATATGTTGTTTTGGACTAATAGAACGTCTTGGAATAGCATTTTTTACTAGATCTCTTCGGCGGAAGTTGTTTCTGAGCATTTCACACCTGCGGCAGGTATGTTTCACACCTGGCATATATGTTAGATGTCATTTTCACATGCATTATGCATTTGACCTTTTGACCACTTTCATAAACCCTAGGTGGGACCCGGCTTCTTAACTGACATGAAACCTTCACACTTCTATAGAAGTGTTGTTATGTGGCGGTAGGGCCTTTCCGAACATGGGTACCCTAGTTAGAACCCCTTTTTGCATTTTGGTGCCCATGCCATTGTTTGTCCTTAGGATTGGGAGTCCTTTGTAGTTACGCCATGACGTTGTGATAAAAACTCATATTATACTTTGTCTTATGTTGGCCATCTCCCATAAGGACTCCCCCATTTATATCAAGTTGTGATTACATTGCATCATTTTGCTTACCGCTTGAGCCTTGTGCCAGCTCCCGCTTACTTCATTATTAGCCGGGTGCCTGGGCACTCTCCCTATCGAGCCCTGCAAAGCTTACATTTTCTGTTGATGTATATGTAAATTTGGAATGTATTTCACATATATGTATATTGTATTCCTATAGAGATGGTATTATTCCTCTATACGGAAGTGTCGTCATTTATATTGTAAGTGTCATAACTTATACTTGATGGGTTATTAGACCACCTTGTTGGGGTCGGCCCTGTATAAGTCATGTGGGTCAAAGGGTTATTAGACCACCCTATTGGGGGTCGGCCATGTGGGTCGAAGGGTTATTAGACCACCCTATTGGGGGTCGGCCCAGTCAGCATTATGTTATGTGGTTAAGTTCGAGCCTACATGAGTTAGGTAAAAAGGTAAGTCAAGTCAAGTATAAATAGAGTGCGGGAGGCACTCTATTTACTCACTCACTTCTCACTCATGCACTCAAGGAGGAGTGGCGCACTTATGGAGGAGGAGGATCTGCTGCTAGGTTATGTCTATCTCTTATGGTTGGTTGTATCATTGCTCTATCTATCTCTGAGGAAGTTATTGGGGTTTTTCACCTTTATGGTTTTCCCCAAGTAAATCTTTGTGTCTCTTGTGTGCTTTCATTATTGTCTCCATGATTGATATGCTATAGATATGCTGTACATGTTGTTCTCTCAGTTAACATTCTAGATCAAATTGAAGTAAATTCTGAAAATTTAACATTTTCCCTCCACAATTTGATGACCTTTTGACCCTGAGGGAACACCCCCCTGAGTGTCCACATCCTACACATGCTTCCTTGCATTGATCATAGGTATGTTCCATTGCTTTGGATTAGTCTGCCTGCTTTTTGACACTCGTTCCCTCATTTGTTGTACTATAAGCAATTTTATTATTTTTCAAGCTTTCTCCAAATATGAAAAAGACCAAAAAAATCAAATATTCCAAAAAGCCGGATGGGATTATGGTTACTACTTCTAGTTGGCAGCTATTGTGTCACCTTTGAACAGAGCATTCATTCCACTCCATACATTATGAGTCAAGACTATAGTTGGACCTTAGGAGCTGTACTTGTTTCTCAGTTTACTCCATTGATTGGTTAAGCTTCCAGTCATTATGGATCCCTTTGTGGTGCCTCATGCATCACACAGTCTATATCGATTCTATGCTCCCTGAGTCTATCCATCTACTCATGCTCTTGTTCAAACGAAGTCCTGAAACCAAAGTCGGCCACTCCTCATATTTCTTGACTATTGCATGTCGACCATCCTTATTGAGTCAATCTGTTTCACCTGCGATATTCCAAATATTTCAACATAGCTGGTACCTCATGATGGTAGATGGGGGATGCTTTAATTCCCTCCTTCCAGTGCGTCTCGTTCCGTCGACTTCAACCCATATATTCCGGGACTTGAGGCTTAGAGTTCGATTGAGTGCCTTGAGGGTTGCAGTCATTAGTGGCAGGTTCTCTCACCATCGATAGTTTTGAGAATACATCAATGTCCACTGATCGATGGATTCATCCTAGTGTTCAACTTGAACTCATATATTCACACTCCGATGATTGTGCTCTATGCCTTGATGCCCATTTTCATTATTGGTGGGTTATCTCACATCTGTTAACGGTATACATCATTGACCGGTAATCAGACGATGTCACATCAGGTTCGACCTCAACTCCTTTATTCACTTGATGGGACTTGCACTGTCGAAGACTTGTGTAGAAGACCCTAGGCGATAGTGGCATTCAATATGCTACTGATGATTATGACTTTACATCTAAGATATCACCTCTCAGATATCAGCAGTTTGTACCTCTCAGATAGTGGCATTCGTTTTTAGTAGGAGACCATATGTTACTATAGAGGGATCATGGCTATGATCACTTATGACATGTATTCAGGGATACTATTGTACTATGATGAGTGAGATTCTCCTTCCACTTGTGTCTCCATCACTCCAATTCTGAGATCTTTTTATAATGTATTTCGGCCATCGTAGCATTAGTCTTTGACCTCACACATTAGGGGGCATCTGTTACAGCGTAATTTTCCACCTTGTAAGCATCAACACTCTTTGGCCTGCAGGTTCCATTTCACTGACTCAGATCCACTTTATATCCTTCAGACATTATTTTTCCCTATTTTCTCCCTTGTACGCTAGCTACATCATTATAGCGGGCGTACCCGTGAGCTGCATCACTATAGCCCATGGGTAGCATGTAAAATGGTAAAAATCACTAGTTTATTACTTTTTACTCCCAAAAAGTGGTCATAGGGTGACCTTTGGCCCTTCGTTTGCCCGAAACACCTCGATGTGTCCTTTCACTTACCTTTGGGAGGACTATATATTGAGCACATATAGCTTATGGACAGGAGGGAAAAGAAGAGCAAGAGAACTCTATTGGATTTTTTCCCTATCTTGAGTTTACACTCATTGATCCTTGTAGTTGTGAACCCTTTATGTTCACCTTCTAAACTCCTATCATAGTTTGAGTTTGCCATTCCATGGAGGATTGAAGTGGTGGAGGAAAAAGTGGATTGATCCAGATCTTAGTTCAGATTGGTTGCCGGTGTTAGATTTTCAGAATTTACTTCAATCCGATCTAGGATCTTAACTAAGAGAACAACATGTACATCATATCTACAGCATATCAATCATGGACACAATAATCCAAACACACAAGAGACTCAGAGTTTACTTCGGGAAAACCATAAAGGTGAAAAACCCCAATAACTTCCTCAGAGATAGATAGAGCAATGATACAACCAAAATACAGGAGACAGTCATCTCCTAGTAGCAGAGCCTCCTCCTCACAAGTGTGCCACTTTTCGAATGAGAGAAGTGTGTGTAAATGAGTGATCAAATAGAGATCTCCCGATCTCTATTTATACTTGTCCTATCCTTCCCAATAAACTAATGGGGCCTACATGTCTAGCTTAACCCATGGTTAACTTAATCCGGGCCGACCCCACACTTGGTGGTCTAATAACCCTTTTACCCACATGACTCATACAGGGCTGACCCCATCAAGGTGGTCTAATAACCCATCGGCAAGTTAACACACATGTGACACTTGTCAATACAAATGACAACACTTCCTTATAGAGGAATAACACATCTTTATAAGGGTACAATAAATATATATTTGAAATACATTCCGAAGTTACATATACATCAACAGCCGGCAAGAGGTCGTATCACATTGAAGTTCTTGTTATTTATTAATAGAAATACTCATATTCTCATCCATCAATGTTGTGAATGTTGTTTACATTACATTGGGTTGCATTTACATATAATATCATGGACCATTGATATTGATTATGTTAATGTGGTTTATATATTACATGCGCTTGTTGTATATCGGTTGTCAAGACTAATTTGCAGGTTCAAGTGCATAAGTGGAAAAGCTCCAATGGGGATCTACATCAAACGTTGGGATCGAGGTTGGTTACATTATTCATTATCTTAGCATTGTCATTTATATATCATAGTTCTAAGAATTGAGTTAATTTCTGGTAGTCAACTGTCTGTTGTGGTTTACCCCAAGCCATAGTGAGTTTTCTCCAATACAACGAAAGGGATAATCTGCAAAAGAAGGGTCATTCACGGAGAACGAGGAAGCGCAAGGGTAGTTTAAGTTGTTAGAATTGGTCATGTGGACCGCTTTGTAACAACTTAGTGTCATATAAATAGGAGTGTTGGGGCCAAGGTCGCAGCTATAGTAAAAGCTGCGAATTTTGGGAAAAAGCACGAGTATGGAAGGAAAGTGCTAATTTTGGGACAAGCACTAAGTTTTGGGTAAGAAGGAGACGGTGCGCAGTACGGTGCCAGATGGATGATCTCAGCGCAGATCACGGACCGGAAATTGCGGAGCTCGCGCGCACGTCATCAAAGAATGAAGGTGGCTCAGCTACCATAATAAATAAAGGCGATGGAGTAGAGGGCTCAGCTACCCTCATTTAAAGGCTTAGTACAGAAGTTATGGTTGCTCGGATCAAGGAGGAGCAACGGACCAGAGCATTGAAGGAGAAGGTCGATCGCCCATACCCACAATCTACGCCGGAATTCACGGAGCCTGCAGGAAGCGGCGACGTGACTGCAAGCGGCGCCTACAGTACACCTAGCCATGTGCGTGGTTAGGGTTTTTGGGAATCACTGTTGGGAAAGGCCCACAGTTTTGTAAAGGTGTGACCGTCATGGCTACCTATATAGATGAATCATTGTAATGGGTAGAGGGTTCTTCCTCCCTTCCTTCAGTTCCTTCCTTTTGGAGAGTTAGAGAGTTGGACACTAGACTGTTAGAGAGCCAGTCTAAAGGATAGATCCTGTGTTGATTATCCTTCACTGTAATTTCTACCCGGTGTGTAGAACTAGAGAGAGGAAATCGGATAGCCGAGGAGCTAATCCCTGAGTTGCCAGACAGTCTGAGTCGACGTCTGTGCCTTTGTAATCTCCATAGAGAGGAGACAAGCTTGAGAGAAGGGCTCCCAGCTGTGTGCGTGGAGTTTCCTGTAAGTTCTAAGGCTGCAGCTGTGTGCGCAGCATATTGTATGACTCTATCATTTTCTGGTTAATATAACGCTCCCGTGGACGTGGTTTTCCTCGAGGGGATGAGCTTCACTTATATCTTCTTGTTATAATGTTTGCGTGAATGATAACTATTTAGAGTTCATTATTTGGGTATGCAAGACTTCTGTCTTATCTTTGTGACTGTTTGAGCAAGTTGGAAAGATCCCTTGATAACTATAAGTGTCTTAAGTACTAAAGAGGTAGTAACGCACGGTCGCTGCGGCGAGAGCAGACTGCGTTACTGCGCTAGATGTGAAGGGCGAGGAAGTGTTTAGCGCGTCGACCCAAGGGATAGTTGCCTGCTGCGTTAGAGAGAAGAAACTGCGCAGTAGACCTGCCAAGGAAGGGACCCACGCAGCTGCGACGAGCGGCCTGCGGGAAGGTCCGACCGCCGATTTCACAGGAACCATTCAAGGAAGAGCCATCTCCGCGTCACCCCGGTTAAGGAAACCTGATTCCTTAACCCCCCCATAGCCACTTCGGGTGAGACCTCGAGCTGCCGCGCAGCTCGTTGCCGAGAGGGCCAGTGCGCCAAGGGGTTTTGTTGCTGCGCTTCATTAAAACCCGGGTCTACCCAGAACAGCAGCCAACAAGGAGCATGATTGTAAGCCTAAGGGAATCCATCTATCGATCGATTTGAGTTTTGATCCAGTTTTTTTTTTTATCTTTGATCCATTCTGTATCCACGATATGATGTATTGATTGTTTCTGGGAAGGTCATTCCGTAGGTTTTAATGAATGCATGAAGATGTTTGATTATGGTTCTATCTTTGTCTTTGGTTTTGTTAGACAATGAATACGACTGTTTGCGAAATGCTTAATACTCTGTGGGTTGGGTAACTGTTGTTCATGCGAATGAGTAGTTAGATCATGTTGATGCGAATGTCTGTTATGTGTTGACTCTGCGATTGATGAATATGTGAATGATGAATTGTTAGCATAATGCGAAAGATATAATCTCTGGTTTCTGCGAGTGCAATGTATGTTTGATGCATGTCATCAACTCCACTGTGGAAACTTGGTTCCTGCAGCCCCCTTATTCATCTTGGGTGAGACTTCACTCGCTCTGCGAGTGTTGTTGAAAAGGGTAAAACCTTTCTTTCCCAGAGCATAAGGGAATTTTTGGTTGGTGTTTCACAGTACGGAGTGAATCCCTGTCGATAGATGTTGTGTCAACAAATGGTTCCGTTTCCGGGACCTTGACGAGAAAAAGAAGAGGATATGTTGTGGCACCTGACAAAATCGAATATTCAAGAGTGGTTTGACAAGAAGACAGAGGAATTTGCTGCAGGAGAAAATCAGAATCCTGGATAGACAGTGAGCAGTTGGCTACAGAAGTATATTTATTCGGATATCCATGAAGTGTTCTTATGTAAATCTCGGTGTTGTTGCATGAGGCGTTAGTGCAGTTGACATTTTAGAAAAATCATTGCTAGAAGAGTGAACCTAACTATTGGACTCCAGAACTGATTTGACAGCTGAAACATGCTGACAATAATGTATCAAGGGCTATCGATTTATCGATGGATAATATCCTAGAGGGATATGTTACTGAGTTCGCAGTAGACAATCAAATCGTACAGCGAAGTGGAAAGGAACTTCTTCAAGGGAGTGAGGGGAAGGTTTTTACTATTGCTAAAACTGTGGATTAAGATGCTCATCTGTGAAAAGGGAATATTGAGGATGACTTCCGATGCTCGGTTGTGGGTATGGTGTGGATGCGGATCTGATAGAAATATGCGGGGTAGATGGACATGAGCGACGACAAGTTTCTAAGGGAAGTTGATGAAGAGTGTGGTACCTTGAGGAGTGGGGTGATATTCCAGCATCTTAAGAAGAAGAGGGGGACTGAGAGAGAGTCTCCTAAGAGGACCAGAGCATAAGACTACAAAATAGGACCACAAGGTAGGAAGCGACCTTATTATGATGAAGATGGTGACCAGGCTACCCCAGAAGCAGAAGAGGGACAGATCGTAAGTTACGACATATCTGTAACCCCGTGCACCACCCAAAATTTCACAGGAAGAAACACAAACTATTCATAAAGTTTCCCTACGTGCAGGGGTAGAAGTAGTGCATCAGTAAACAATAACAGTAGGAACATTAGAATGGCAGATGACACAAAAATGCCCACTTTCTAGGGGAATGGGATCGAGGATCCCAAGCAGTATTGGTTTTTGTGCGAAGTAGTATGGACTATGAAGCAAGTCCAAGATGAAGATATTAAAAAGGGACAACTGGTGATGACCCCTAGGGGCTGTGTGCTAGATTGGTTTATGAAGTTTACAAGGGTTCCATCGGGAACACCATCCAATTCATTGGCTCATATCAAAGCAGGAATGGTGAATGAATTTAGAAAGCCAAATTCGGAGTCGCAGTATGTCACCGAGCTCAAAGAAATCACGCAATACCCAAATGAGCTGGTATGGGAGTTTCATCAATGGTACAAAACGTTGATAGCGAAGGTAAGTTTTGGGATAGATGATATGCATCACAAGTAGTGGTTTGTCGCAGGATTGGTACCACACATCCGCAGACCACTAATGCAACATAAGGTTGCGACCCAAGCCAAAGCGTTGGAGATTGCGATGAAGTTGGAGGCTTCAGCAATTGACAAAATGGGTTGGGGCATGTGTTGGCTTAAGTACTGACCTAGAGGTTTCCAATGTAGACCCAGATTCTTCATGGTTTCGAGGAACCAACAAAACCCCTTATCACTAGCCCTTTCAGAAAGAGCCTGTGAACAGGATAAGGTCTCACCCGAGGTGTATCTATGGGGGCACTACAGAATCAAGTTTTCACAGTGATGTGATGAGTTGTTCAGACAGGACTACTACGTAGCGCACTATTAGACTTGTGCTGCGAGATGAGGACTGCGCAACGATAGACTTTGTCACGGTCCGCACTTCTACGAACTAACCGCTTGCGCAACCAACGCACCCAAGGACTACGCAGTTCGGGCGGGATACAAATGATAGGACAATGCAACTGACTTATGCACTTCCTCTTCACAACTTAACCACTGAAGAATTTACTTCACACTTAATCATTCATATACTGCCTTAGATTATTTAGCTTTATGACAATTGCAAGTGGACGAAACATACAATGATGTGCACCCCCAGTGCTACGCGTCGAAGAGTTATACAATTCGAGCTCTACATACACATGTGATTATTCAATGAACTAATACTTTCACGGACTTGGAGTACTAAGCATTCAACATTCATTCATTCCTGCAATACTTAACATATCATTCCCATCTTTCCCCTATGGTGAATACATATAAAAGCATTAACACACCAACTAACAAATGAGAATCCAAGCATCCAATGTAAGCAATAAGTAAAAGGAAACACACAAACAATCACACTATACAATATTTAACATGGTCCACCCCCAGGATGGAGGTTACGTCCACAAGAACTATTGTTATATTAGTCTTTGGGAAGGGTACAACAGTTCTTTGTCTACGCACTCAGCTTGCAAACTCCCTTCTCTCTCACTCGGCCTCTTCGCACACAGCTTGCAGGGCCCTTACAAAATGTTCCTCATAGAGATTTATCAACTCAATAACGAGAACAACACAAAATGAAGAGTAACAGTAACCTGAAAGATCAACAATGAAAATTAACCCTTTCCCATATAAAATATGCCTTATTTATAGATCATGCCCGTAGGTCATGTCTTTACAATCCGAAGGCTAAAACCCTTAGGTTTACAACACTGTCACGGTTTTCCCTTAACTAGTCTACTGGCTTTTGGTAATGAATATTCCATCGTGGCTGCCTTTAGCGCATGCCTCACATCGCTATCGGCCTTCCTGTCGTACGCATGCCAACATGTCGCTTTCACTGAGCCGTTCTTCCTCTAACGGTCTCGTGCGATTGGTTCAGGTAGTGGTTTTTTCACATGTGTGACCAATCACTTTCTTTCGCTTCTGCTCCTTACCCGTCTCCTGGCACTCCTGGAGCATCTTTACCAAAAATAGACCGCCGACGGTCTAACTGGAATCTTGTGCCGTCTTCTGTCCAACACTCTGCTTTGCCGAATCGACGTAGACTGGACACACCGCAGCGCTACCTCCTCTCAGCACTGATTTTCGTAGCTCTTCTGACGCTGCACTGTGCACAACTTTGCATAATTCCAAAAAATTATACAAAAAATACTTCAACTGAACTGCGCTCAGCTCCGCAGTTCAAAAAATCCTTGTTAACACCAAAACTAACCCCCAAGGATGAAAGAGGGTAATCTCGGGTAACCACTAACCAATATTTGGTTTACGCTTCTGATCAAACGTAAGTAGAGAGGGCTCTCTCTATAAACTCATATAATACTGGAAATCTTCAAAGGTGTCAATCAGCGAAAACATACACCAGCATTCAACACTAAATATATTCAATTACGACAATCCACAGAAGATCATATTTTTGTTTATGGAACAAAGAAACGATTTAAGAGCTATTTGGTTGAAAATGCATGGGTTTCATTTGGGGCGATGGAGTCACATTTAACTGGTTCTGCAAACATTATTCACAAAATATTTAGCGAATGCATTCACAAGGGCAAGGTAGCAAGCAGCTAGTAGTCGAAGAGATTTAATTTGTGGAACATAAGAGAGAAGAAATAGTCCATCAATGTAAGGCATCTAACAAGGATGAATCCTACATCAACTTTAGTAGAATATATTTGGTAAAACACTTGGAATAAGCTAAGCAAAGCATAATCTCTATGAATTCTACTTAACTGTTACCCTGATCCAAGCATGAAGGAAATATCACAAAATGGAATAACAAAAGATAGAAACACATTTGCACATGGGAAAAAGAAAGGTACAGACTACCAAACCGATTACACAGGAATCCTTGTCAAAAAACGCAGGCATCAAGCTCTCCAAATTCTATTAAATAACTCCAAGAAAATGTATTACAAACTGATCATCAAAATACAAATACTTCTTCAAAAAAAATTTCAACCCTTGCGTCTCTGATTACAACTGTATATATAGGTGGCCTTGAGGTCTAGACTCGGCTCCTTCTCAACATAAATTAGTTACAACCAATTGACACCTATCTAACAGCCAAAACAGACATCGTTTGCTATTGCTATCCTTAAACAAATATCTACGGGACATATTTTAACTGCCATTTCTTCTCTACATAGTCCAACTATTTTAAACAAAAGTACAAAAATACAAAAAATGTAGCTGCTGCCAGCTGGATTGCTTTCATTCCGGTTGAATGACTTCATTGATTATCCTTTGAACTCTTCATGCTGAACAAAAACCTCTAAGGCTAGAACTGCTGCTTACCAAGCATGATTCCTAACTTATACAAGCTCGATGTAGAAATGAAAAATTATATAACAGACTAGACTCGACTAATCCTGCCGATGTCATACACCACTGAGCCATACCACCCCTCAAAATAGGTTATGGACTGTCTCAATCTTCCAAAATTAAAGATACAGAATATACCCACTTAGCCAATAGATATACTTGCCAGGTGATAGTCAATAGATAGACTGCCACCTTAGTTCTGGGTTTTCACTTGACCATACCAATCAAGAAAATCACCCACGTCGAAAGAATCTTCTACTTGGGTTCTTTTCGGTAGAGGAGTAGAGGGTACCCCTTCCGTAGGGAGAATTAGATCCTTGATAATTTCCTCCTCCTGGATGATTCCCTACTCGTCTTCTTCATAGGTTTCTTCCCTCTTTCTCTGCTGCTACAAACTCCGATTTGTCTGTCCTTACTGGGGCTCTTCTAACTTGCAGACGGAACCATCTTCCACATGATCGTGAACTATGGGAGGTAGATAAACGTGCTCTTCCTCCATCTCGGACAAGACCTGCTCTGGCATAATTATTACTTCGGCTCCCAGCTCTCTCTCCATGCTCTGATACAAACTGCGAACAATACTAGGATAGAGGAACTCTCCACCTTTCATACGTGAGTTGTGAGCCTAGGAGATCAGGTTTATAACAACTCATAACGACGACACTCCCATGCGAATCATTAGGCTATGATTTTCTGGCTGGACCTTCCAAATGATTTGGCATGATGACTGAGGTTTGAAATGACATCGGACACATTTGGTTGTACTTTTCGGTCCATACAGAAAGGACACCTGACTGCACTGAGGTGGCTCAACCCATGCGGTAATCATTGGTCTTCAACAAAGATGTCTTTCCCCTATGAGAACTCGAACTTGGATCAGGACCGTAGGTTGTAGCCCCCATAGTTTTCCATTTTATGGACATACTTGCTCCAATCGGCAGCTTGACCCTTCAAAGCATTCCTAGCTTTTGGTCCCCTCTTTGCTCCAATCCTGGTTGTCGAATGGTACATCCTTTACCTGTCATGGTGATTTGAGACAAGGTTAACGTACCCATGAACACAATCAGCGCAGTCAGTTTAGACTATTGATTCTCTTTCGGTAGATCTGCACCATTGATAGTTGCGCGATAGATAGCTCGACCGCGATGATTTGAAACATAACATGCTTCGCACTTGTTGGATCAGCGTGGGGACTGTGTGTTGTAGATCTTTCTATACGCCGATCTCCGTCATCGATTGACTTCCTCACTTGCCCGCCGATTACCACCCGCTCATTATGCTATTATTTTCGGTGCATTTAGAATGTTTCTTTCCACCCACGCCAAAAACTGCCATAGCATTCAGAACAATTTGAGTGGTAACAACTGGCTCCAACGGGGATGCTATCCTCCCAACAAGGTAGCAAAGAACGTTCGTAGACTAAGTGCCTGATCCATTGGGCATTTCTAATCCTGGGGGACAAATTCTCTTAAAACTGAAATCATAAATCGTGCCTTACTGCACCCTTGACTGAGTATAACCAAAACAACAGAGACCATGGCTACCTTCTGGTTCTTAGGGTATCTACTATGGGCTTCATATTCCTTTGGCTCTATCATCAAAATCTCAAGACAATTAAAAACATAAGGAAAAATATATACATACAGGCTATAGTACATGGGTTACCTACCATTGCTCAGGACAAGTAATGTTTCAAGAATCTTCCATTAACCAGACCCCCTGACCAGGCAGATCCATCTTGCTCCTCTAGTATGAAATAATTTATTCCTCTGGATGTGGCAATAATGTATGGACCCATCCACATGTTGTCGAATTTTCCTTGTTTGTCTTCTCTCGGGCAAACCCATTTCAGGAGCAGGTCATTCACTTGAAATTGATCTTCCTTGGTCTTCTTATCGAATGCCTCCTTTATCTTTTCTTGATGTCCTTGCACTCGAGCATAGGATTTAGTTCTTAATTCATTTAACTCAATTATCTGGTTCACTCTCCTTTGCATACGATTTGGCTCTTCTTCTAAACCTTGCAGTAACCTCATAACTGGTAACCCCAATGAGGCTGGAAAAACCACTTCGGCTCCATACACCAACTGGAATGGGGACATTCCAATGGCCCTTTTAGTGCTTATTCTATCCGCCCACAGGGAATGCTTCAATTTAGTGTGCCATGCCCTCTTATTTTCTTCCAATAATCTCTTTATGATCTTTACTAAGCTTTTAGTGGAGGATTCTGCCAGACCATTTCCTTGGGGGTACTAGGCTGTAGAGTGGTTTAGACTGATATGATATTTGTGGCAGAAATTAACCATCTTCTTAAAACAAAATGCAGGCGCATTATCAATCACAATCCTTTTGGGGCAACCAAACCTAGATAGGATATTATCCTCCAGAAATTCCATAATAATGTTTTATGTTGCATTCCTGGTAGGTATAGCTTCTATCCACTTAGTGAAGTAGTCCGTAGCCGTCAATATCCACCTATGCTGGCTAGACAAGTTAGGTTTTATCTCCCCGATGAAATCTAGTCCCCATTTTTGAAAAGGAGCTTCTACTATGACTGGGTGAAGGGGTAGCGATACAACTTTCTTTTTTCCCTCAAAGATATGATATTGGTGATAGGTTACTGTTTCTTTAGACACATCTATGAACATGGTGGGCCAATAGAGACCAGCCCTCAAGATCTTGTTCACTGTGACTTTCCAAGAATGATGACCACCACAATCTCCCTTGTGAAATTCTCTCTTGGTATGTGTGGCTTCTTCCTCCAACAGGAAATTCAACAGTACCCCCCGAGGATCCTTCTAGTATAAGAAATTATTCATGATACATTATTTTGCGTCCTTTAACTTTACAGCTCTGGCCCTACTCTTACTTAATCTTGCTGGAGCTTGTAGATTTTGCAACACATAAACACTATCAGAGTACCAGGGGGATGCAGAAAAATCTGGCTTTATCTGTAGTCCTACGTCTAGTTGACATAAAGAGTCTAAAAAATTTAATTGCAAAGAGTCATAATTAGCTTGGGTCATCAACTTCGCTAATCCTTGCCCCTTTATCAGCTTAGTAGGTTTTATCTTTAGGTCATATTCCAACAGCACAGATATCCATTTTGCTCTTCTCCCTTGTTGATCAACCTGGGTGAGGATGCCCTTTACGGACCTGGGTGAGGATGCCCTTTACGGCGCTGTCTGGGACATGAGCAATGATGTGCGAGTGGAGAACATAGACTCTAAAATCCTTTAATGACTTAATCAAAGCATAAGCTTGTTTCTCGGTGATATCGTATTTTAATTCCGCATCCCTTAATACTCTGCTAAAAAACGAAATTGGTTGTTCTATGTTCTGATCATTCTTCTGCAATAACACTCTTGCTACTGTATGCTCAAAAGCATAAGAAAAAATAGAAAAATCCTTAGAAAAATTAGGGTTGTCTAAGATAGGGGCCTTAGTGATAGCATTTTTGATACTCTTGAAAGAATCTCTAGTTTCTTCATTCCATCTTATCTAGTTTTCCTTTCTCAGCATATTAGTGATATTCATCATAATCTCAGCAAAACTAGGTATAAACCTTCTCAGAAAACCTACTTGCCCAATGAAAGACTGCACTTCCTTTTTGCTTCTGGGTTCTCCAACTTTCTGGATCGCACTAACCCTCTCAGGGTCAATCCTAATACCTTCTTTAGAAATAATATGTCCTAGGAATTTAGCTTTTTCTAAAGCGAAGTGAGATTTCTTTGGGTTGAGGGAGATACCATATTTTATGCATTTCTTAAAGACTTGTTCTAGATGCTTTAGATGCTCGTCATCAGACCTTGAATATACTATTATGTCGTCCATGTACAACACCACAAACTTATCTTTTTCTTCAACGAAGGCAATGTCCATCACTCTCTGAAAAGTAGCTCCAGCATTCATCAATCCAAATGGAATCTTAGCGTACATGAAAGTCCCAACGGGGTGGTAAAAGTAGTCTTTTCTTGATCTTCTGGGCTAACTTTGATCTGATTGTACCCAGAAAAACCATCCATTGTAGAAATCCTTTCGGCTCCCACTACTTTCTGCAGGATGTGTTCCATTTTTGGCAAGGGGTAATTATCTTTCAAGGAAGCTCTCTTCAAATTCCTGAAGTCTATACAGATCCTAATCTCTCCATTCCTTTTTCTTACGTGAACTAGGTTAGCTACCCACTGAGAGAATCCCAAAGTGACAATGATCTTTGCATTGAATAGCATTCTAATCTCCTTTTCTATTACAGGTACCAGTCTTGGATTCATCCTCCTTAACTTTTGTTTTAAAGGATTTTCCCCAGGCCGGATTGGAATAGAATGCTAGATTATTGAGGTGCCATACTCTTTCAGCTCTTTGTAGTTCCAGGCAAAGGAAGCTGCATACTTTTTCATCAAATCTACCTACTGCACCTTCCTCCTGGCGTTTAACTTTTTAGACAACTTCACCATTCGGGGCTCCTCTTGGGTACCCAGATTCTGATCTTCTACAGTTTCTTTGGGCGGTTCAAATTTTGGATTCTTTGCCACATCGTTTTGATCAAAGAGCTTTTCCAGAGGTATTAGTCCTTTAGGAATATAGTTGCTTTTTAATTGGACAATGTCTTTGCCTCCCAACCTATCTTTCCAATCCACATTTCTCTTTTCCTCATCTTCTGATAGTGCATGGTCTACCAGACCTTCTACGTTTTCATTTTCTGTATCAATTTGGACATTAGTGAACTCATGAGATAGTTCTAGAAATCTTTTAATTTGCAGATCGTCGTCAAACACTTGTCAATACTTAGAATTTTCTAGGATGGAAGGTCTATTTATCACTTCGACCTCATACTTTTCTTGGGAAAAGATAGGGGTCTTGGAACCACCCACCGTAGTGTCCAAGGAGTCTGCTATTTGGTTTTCAACTCTTGGGATTACCCATATCTTATGTTTAGTAAAAAAATTTGCCAAACATATCCTAGAATTCATTTCTGTATGCTCTCATCCTGGGATGTTTTGCCTGATAACTATCATTTACTTGATTGACCACCAACTTTGAATCTCCAAAAACATGTATTCTCTTAGCCCCTAAATCCTTCAAAGCTATTAATCCTAGGAGCAAAGCTTCGTATTCAGCCACATTATTATTGCATTGAAAAGTAAGCTTATATGACAAAGCTCTAGATTATTGGTCAGGAGCTAAGATCCAAACCCTTGCACCTACCCCATTCTTGCTTAGTACCCCATCAAAATACATCTTCCACAGGCCTTCCTGATTTTTCAGCCCTTCCAAAGCTTCATACCTGGCTGCAAACTCCTTGTCTTCCTTGACTTCATGGAAAAATGGGGGCACAGGATCAATATGTGGGTCGTCATTGAAAAGGATGGAAGAGCCTATGTCTGTATCTACAGCAAATATAGGGTGATTTTCAGGTTTGTCATCACTGCTAACAACATAAGCCATTCTCTTTTCCCTGTACAGCTTTCTATTGCATCCAAAAAGGGGTATAGTAGCGTATGACAAATCCATCTACATGGTCCCTTTCAACTTTTTAACCCAGGATCTAGACAGCAGCATCCCAAACTTAGCCGGCAAATCAGCTACTACGATGTCCATCATGATGCTCTTTGCTGTAATCTAGGCAAGGGTTACTACCACATCCTTTATTAGACCCAAACATGGTACTTTTCTGGAATCGAAAGAATATAGGTCTTTATAGGGTCAGGTGACTTCTAATCCCAACTGGTCCACCACTGATTTGGGCATCAAATTGTGTGAAGCACCAGAATCTATGAGGGCATTCTGTAGTAACTTACCATGGATATTCAAAGTCAAATAGAAAGGGGGAACTTCTTCATCATCTGACTCTTCTAGCTTGGACCCAAAGATTATAGTAGGGGCATCATCTGTCACTTCCAAGATGTCCTGTGTACTTTCTACCTACCCCTTTACTAGGCTATTTATCTCTTCCCTATATTCATTGTTTCTTAGCAGCTCCTTTAAGGGGATACAGATCTTTACCTTAGAAAGTTTTGCCTTCAAGCTGAACATCGAAGCTAGCTTTCCCACTTCTAGGACCTCAGGTTGTCCACTTTCTTTGGAATGTTGTCCCTTATCTTCCGTAGCTTTCTGTATAATGACCTCCGGTTGTTTTTCTTTGTGCTTATCCATATTCTGTGGAGTATTATGGGGTTGAATCTGAGCAGATTTTCCTTCAGTTATCGGTATCTCTCTGTTTCTCAACTTCATCTTCATTTGAATGTCATCCACGACGTTCATGTAACCCATTTGGTACTGTTTAGAATCAAATTCAGCAACCTTACCAGTATTTGTCATGTTGAAAAAATCATGCTCCCTTTGGTTCAAATGTATTTTGGGCTCCAGAGTGTCAAAGAGATGGATTTGGTCTATAGTAGGCTCTTCAGCTCCTTTGTCATCCACCAAATTCTCAGGGAAAGGAGGCCTCATTTGGTGATCTTCTTGGTTTCTTGGATTTCTTGGAGGGGGTGGCCTTCTAAAATTTGGGTTCCCTATCTGATTTTCAGGTGGTTCCCTAGTAGGAGGTTTGTTCTCTATGGCTAACATATCCATCAACTTTTCCATGGTCTTCATCATGGTGTCAAACCTGGCATCACTAGAGGAGGAGGAGGCGAGGGCTTGATTTTCTTGCTTCTTTTTCTCTTGTTCTGTTTTCCCCTTCATTTTTCCTGAGGCTATCATGTTGGCTTCCACCTCTACGGCGTCTTTCAGCATAGTAGGCAGGGCAGCAGATTTCCTTTCTCTTAACGTGCAGGAAAAGTCTCCATCAAAAGCATTGGCGTAGAGGAGCTTTGCAGCGCCTACTGAAGGTTTTAGATGATCAGGAATAGAATTATATGCCTTCATGAATCTGGCAGAGAACTCATGGATTGATTCGAAAACACCTTTATTTAAGTGATTATACTGGGATAAGACTATAGTAGGACTCCCCATTGTTTCCCATCTTTCTAGAAACAATACTTTAAAAGCTGCAAAATCTGTTATGGAAGCACTAGATAGCAGGCTAAACTATTTCTTGGATTCTCCATATAAGCTTTGGGCGAACAATCTCAATTTAGCATCATTGTGGTCCACTTCCTCCAGGTCTAAAAAATCTTCAAATCTATCAACATGTTGTTTGGCTGACCAGTCTCCCTCTCCATTATAAGAGACAATTCTCTTGGAATAATTCTGAGGGAGGTTATTCAAGGCAGTAGGCAGGACCAAAGGCGCATATCTAGCGGCCATGGGTCTAAGTAGATTCTGAGCTTGTGGGGGGGGATTCTGAGCAGGATTACATACTGGGATTGCAATGTGGGCTTGGGGAATCTGGGAACTGGGTTTGCTGCTTTTAGCTTTGGAAAGGCTTTTAAAATCCAGCCACACAGGGTCTAAAAGATATGAGTCAAGATTATTCAGAGTTTCTTCCCCAAGTTCAGGTACGATTCAGATTTAGTTCTTGACAAAGGTTTGCTTATATTGACCTCTAGATCCAATTCTTGAAAAATAGGCGCACTTTCTGAAAAAGAAATAGTCTCAATGCTAGGGGCGCTAGCCCAATCTTTCATGGTTTTTCGTCTAAGTAGACTTTCAAGGTCATCTACTCCTAACAAGATTTGAGGTCAAGGATTACCTCTCGTATGGATCTTTCTTGAGGCCAGGATGACTTTAGAAATTTCTTCAGTAGAGTATTTCAGCGTACTGATCTTTCTCCAGTGGAGTCTTCTTGAATTGTCTGGTCTCAATAAGTGGAGTCGCCAGGGAAAAATTCTTCAACCTTCTTGAAAATGTAGAGATCTCTGTCCACAGGGATTTCTCTTATTCTTTGAAATTTCGGACAGGTTTGTCATTCTTCCAGGGCTCGATAAACAACTCATGTCCCCGGCAATGACGCCTATTTGTTAACACCAAAACTGACCCCCAAGGATGAAAGAGGGTAATCTCAGGTAACCACTAACCAATCTTTGGTTTACGCTTCTGATCAAACATAAACAGAGAGGGCTCTCTCTATAAACTCTTAGAATACTAGAAATATTCAAAGGTGTCAATCAACAAAAACATATACCAACATTCAACACTAAAGATATTCAATTACGACAATGCACAGAAGATCAAATTTCTATTTATGGAACAAAGAAACGATTTAAGAGCTATTTGGTTGAAAACGCATGGGTTTCATTTGGGGCGATGGAGTCACATTTAACTGGTTCTGCAAACATTATTCACAAAAGATTTAGTGAATGCATTCACAAGGGCAAGGTAGCAAGCAACTAGTAGTCGAAGAGCTTTAATTTGTGGAACAGAATAGAGAAGAAACAGTCCATCACTGTAAGGCATCTAACAAGGATGAATCCTACATCAACTTTAGCAGAATATATTTGGTGAAACACTTGGAATAAGCTAAGCAGAGCATAATCTCTATGAATTCTACTTAACTATTACCCTGATCCAAGCATGAAGGAAATATCACAAAATGGAATAACAAAAGATAGAAACACATTTGCACATGGGAAAAAGAAAGGTACAGACTACTAGACCGATTACATAGGAATCCTTGTCAAAAAACACAGGCATCAAGCTCTACAACTTCTATTAAACAACTCCAAGAAAATGTATTACAACTATATATATAGGTGGCCTTGAGCTCTAGACTCGGCTCCTTCTCAACAGAAATTAGTTACAACCAATTGACACCTATCTAAAAACCAAAACATACATCGTTTGTTGTTGCTATCCTTAAACAGATATCTATGGGACAGATTTTAATTGCCATTTCTTCTCTACATAGTCCAACTATTTTAAACAAAAGTACAAAAGTACAAAAAATGTAGCTGCTGCCAGCCGGATTGCTTTCATTCTGGTCGAATGAATTCATTGATTATCCTTTGAACTCTTCATGCCGAACAAAAACCTCTAAGGCTAGAACTGCTGCTTACTAGGCATGGTTCCTAACTTATACTAGCTCGATGTAGAAATGAAAATTTATATAACAGATTAGACTCGACTGATCCTGCCGATGTCATACAGCAGTGAGCCATACCGCCCCTCAAAATAGGTTATGAACCATCTTAATCTTCCAAAATTGGAGATACCGAATATACCCACTTAGCCAATAGACAGACTTGCCGGGTGATAGCCAATAGATAGACTGCCACCTTAGTTCTGGGTTTTCACTTGACCATACCAATCAAGAAAATCACCCACGTCGAAAGAGTCTTCTACTTGGGTTCTTTTCGGTAGAGGAGTAGAGGGTACTCCTTCCGTAGGGAGAATTAGATCTTTGATAATTTCCTCCTCCTGGCTGATTCCCTGCTCACCTTCTTCATAGGTTTCTTCCCTCTTTCTCTGCTGCTACAAACCTCCGATCTGTCTGTCCTTCTTGGGGCTCTTCTAACTTGCAGACGGAACCATCTTCCACATGATCGCAAACTATGGGAGGAAGATAAATGTGCTCCTCCTCCTTCTCGGACAACACCCGCTCTAGAATAATTATTACTTCGGCTCCTAGCTCTCTCTCCATGCTCTAATACAAACTGCGAACAATACCAGGATAGAGGAACTCTCCACCTTTCAGATGTGAGTTGTGAGCCTAGGAGATCAGGTTTATAACAACTCACGACAACGGTGCTCCCATTCGAATCATTAGGCTATGCTTTTCTGGATGGACCTTCCAAATGATTTGGCATGATGACTAAGGTTTGAAATGACATCGAACACATTTGGTCGTACTTTTCGGGCCATACAGAAAGGACACCTGACTGCACTGAGGTGGCTCATCCCACGCAGTAATCATTGGTCTTAAGCGAAGCTGTCTTTCGCTTGTGAGAACTCGAGCTTGGATCAGGACCGTAGGTTGTAGCCTCCATAGTTTTCCATTTTATGGACATACTTGCTCCAATCGACAGCTTGACCCTTCAAAGCATTCCTATATGTTGGTCCCATCTTTGCTCCAATCCTGGTCGTCGGATTGTGCATCCTTTACCTGTCGCGGCGATTTGAGACAAGGTTAACCTACCCATGAATACAATCAGCGCAGTTATTTTAGACTGTTGATTCACCTCCAGTAGATCTGCACTGTTGATACTTGCATGATAGATAACTCGACCGTGGCAATTTGAAACATAACATGCTTCACGCTTGTTGGATCAGCGTGGGGACTGTGCGCCGTAGATCTTTCTATACGCCGATCTCTACCATCGATTGACTTCCTCACTTTCCTGCCGATTACCACCTGCTCATTATGCTATTATTTCCTACGCATTTAGAATGTTTCTTTCCACCCATGCCAAAAACTGCCATAACATTCAACACAATTTGAGTGCTAACAATCCTTCTTTCTCAAAATGCCCCACTTGGGATGGGCCCAACAGGCCCCTAACACTTATATGTGGCTCATCCTTGAACCATCTAGAACTTCTACAAGCTGTTCCATCGCCTGCAGAGCTAGCTTCGCAGCGAACTCATTGTATGTGACAATCAGCTTCTCGTCTGCCTCCTTCGTGTCCTGCTCAACTTGCTTTACTATCTCCAACATATCAGGTGTTATCTCGTTGTCGATATATCCTTCCACCTATTCTTGATTTTTGTGCAACTCCTTTAACTTCTCCTCGATCTCCTGTGAGATCGTGCTGGAATCCTCCAGTAAGGGTTGCGATTTATCGCCCATTTCAGTCTCTTTTTCTCTTGGGGCTTGCACTTGTTTGTTCAGCGCATTGATTTCTCTATACTTCTAAAGCCTGTCTCTTGGTAGCAGGGCTTTCACTTCTTCATCCAACTGTTCTAGTGCTACTTGCTTGTCTTTCACAGCATTCTCTACTTGCAGCAATCATGGTTCCTCTTCGAGGGCTTTGAATGCTTTCGACGCCGCTTCTAATAGACTTTGGAACTTAGCCCCTTCGGCAACAATACTCTCTGCTGCGGCCTTCACTTCCCTTACTCTTAAGTGCTATTGATCTGGTGGGTTCTGCGGGTTGGTCTGTGCTTCCAAGGAAACAATCTTAGCCTCATGAATGATCTCCATGTCTTTCATCTCTGTCTTAATACTATTAACTAAATCACCAATCTTAACAACAGTGTCTGCGGGGTCTACCTGCACCTCAAATTCTTCTATATCATCCGCGATCGTAGTGATCATGGAATCTAGTCTTTTCCGATGATCATGCTCATCCTGCAGTTCCATAGCTCTCCATGAGCTAGAATCCTCCAACTACCTATTAACTAATTGTAGCTCAGCTTGTCCTTTTAGTGCACTAGTAGTTCTATCATGCATTTCTTCAACAACTTGCAGATGCAAGTAGTGTAGTCCAGGCAGTGGTATGTTCACAAGGTCGAGCTCCACACGCTCGACGTCCTTTGTGTCCAACAACATTTGTTCTGGAAGTGGCAGGCTTACTGTTAATGGATCAAGATGGACAATACGGGACTTCACAGGAAAGGTCATGGCTAGCTGTGGTGTCTTCTGCTGCGAAGTTCCTCCCGACTTGCCTTCAGACTGAGTCCCATAGCAGGGGTAATCTCTGGTGCACTTCTTCAATTTTCTTTGTAATTCCCTGCAGCGTGGTCAGAATCTTCTGCAAACTTTCCTGAATCACCTTGTCCTTTTTCTCCTTCTTAGTCATCAGATCTTCCGTCGACTCTGTGACCTTTCCCATGATTGTTTCATAATCCTCATCATGGAGGATTGCGTCTAACTGGATCTTATCAGCTTTCTACTTCTTCTGAGCTCCCTTTTTTTGTCCTGGGCTCTCAGGTTCTTTCCTTTTCCCTGTCTCCTTTTTTTTAGTGATAGGACATGGAATAGGTTCGTCCTCGGCGGAGTCACTTGTGACATCTACAACTTCCTCTCAGAACTCGACAGGCCATTCCCTCATGATATTATCAATATCATCTTCATACATGTGGTAGTTTCTTGCGAACCATTCCACGTTCCTCTTATGTGCTTTGGATGAAATATGAATACTACGCATGTCAACATAAAAATCAATAGTGCAAATGTATTTACTGGTTACATGCTTCGATATCCGTGGCATGCTCAGAATTGCTTCGCGTAGCTGGCTATGATATTGGTATAAAACCTCAACTGTCGCGTATTGTCTCCGCGAGTTCATATTTTCCCAAAGGTTTGAATAGTGGGCTCCTCTACAATCATTAGTATCGGTGATTATGCCAGCATAATCCTTCGGCTCCTTCCACCCTATGAAGGCGATCAGCACAATCTGCCATGTATAGTGGAAATATCCGTCATTGATCTTTGTGTCATTTAGTTCCTCTAGGAACTCATTCAATAGGTATTGGCACTAGTGAACTTGCTCACCCTCCGTGACCACGGAACCAAGCAGTACTGTGCCTGCAGGTACCTCCAATGGCCTGCATTTTCTCAAAATCTTGTTGGCTAACAACTGCATGAGAAACCTCATTGCTTTATCATCTATTTGTTCCATCTGAAAGCCCCTCTTTCCTTTGACGACAGTTCGATTTTTCTTCATCTTTGCCACGACTTCTTTGTCCTTTCTTTTCCGTTGAAAAAACTAATTCGAGTCTTTACCCCTTTTACTCAACCCGGTGATGTGGTGGATAGTATCAATGGTCACGTCAACATTGCGGTCAAGCCACAAATATCCCTGGTGAATGCGCGCCATAAGAGTTCGCACCACAACGTTCAGCTCTAGCGATCTATCAAAATGCGGGAGTCTAAGCAAATTGAGTAGTCCTAACTTGACTACTCCTGCTAACCATCTTTCTGCAATGAAGGTGAGGTCGCCCTTTACATATTTCTTCTAGCACATGTACTGGTCGGGCTTGAATAGTCGGAACCTTGGTACATCAGGCTCCTCCTTGTGCATCTGAAGCAGATCATAGTCTTCCCACTTACATTCTGGAATTTTACCCAACAAATTTTTATCAACATCGGCGTGCTTTGAAATGGATTATAGCGGGATGTCGTATTTTGCATTCTTCTATAACTTGAATACCGGTGCGTCCAGTACACGCGGTGAGATATAATATGGAGTAATTGTCAGAGGTATCTCCTTATCGGCTATCGGTGGCTTCTGCACTGTCAAACCCATATTTGGTATCTTCATTCTCTCCCCCACTGGATGTTTTCCTTTGTCTGACATTGTTGGAGCGTGTCAGGGTAATCTTCTGGACACTTGAACCTTTTCTATGACGACGGGCTTGGCTGGGTTTATCATTAACCATTCGATCCCTCCGTATTGTAATACTTTCACAATCTCCTGGACCGTGAATTCTTCTTCAATGGAATATCTCTCAGACATCCATTAAACAACTTCCACAAGGTTTCAGACAGCTTACTGAAAACAATTTGCAAAGTAGTATGCGCAAGAAAATTCTAAGTGTTTGGTAACGCCCGCGAGTCTGAATGCAATATTACTTATAGGAACAATTGACCCCCTCCGCGCCCCTTAACTGTTAGGTAAGCATTAAATGTGGTATCTATTGGCCAAATTTGGCCGATTCTTTGGTCCTTTACTTCATAAACTCATTCAGAACGGTTATCTACACATTAAATGCCCTAGCGGTCACTAGCAAATTATTGTATAATGGCTATTTTTCCGACCGATAGTGTAACAACTATTTTTCTGGAGTGTTGCGTCGAACTACATGGCATGTCATCATTGCTCTTGTGCAGTTACTTCACGGTGCCTGACATCTTGCCTCTGAACTTAACATCTTTCCTTGTTCACTTGATCTTCGCAATTTCCTTCTGGACTTTGCAACTGAGCGGTTCCTCTTTTTTTTTTCATTTTTTTTTTGGTGCAGAGGCACATCTTAACAGTTTTGCACGGTATATACAGGTTCCTCATCATACATTGTGTATAGACTCTTTCCCATTTCTAGTGCCCAATTTCAACTGTACGTGGCACTTAAAAATTTCCCTCTTTCTGATCATCATAGGTTCTGCGAAGCAGGACTATCCCGATAGGGTTTTAGTCTGCTCCAATTTATTAAACAAAGAAAGTTATCTCCTACTAATGTGGCTAACTGAACTGCGCCACCATTAGTTACATGTAAAACGGTATATGGACCAAGCCAATGCGTTTTAAACTTTCCAGGAAATTTCATGAATTTACTATCATACAGGAGGACTAGATCACCTACCTGGAAAGACTTGTTCTTGATGTGGTGATCATGCCATGCTTTTTCTCTGTCCTTCTGTAGTTGTTGGTGGAATCCTGCAATTAAGTGATCCTCCTCCATACCAACCAAGTGTAGAAGGCTTTCTTCTAGCGCGTCGTGATCTTCCATTCTTGTGAACGCAGCTATTCTCAAGCTGGGAACAATGTACTCCATAGCCATAATAACTTCATGTCCATAGGTCAGCCGAAACGGTGTGTTACCTGTCAACTTCTTGCATGTGGTTCTGTATGCCCATAACATAGCGGGAATGCAAAGGTCCCAGTCATCCCGATTCACATTGCATACCTTGGTTAACACATTCTCCAGTACTTTATTGAATGCTTCAACAATCCCATTCGCTTGTGGATGATAAGGTGTACTTCGTTGATGATGAATGCATAATTCTTCTGTCAATGCCTCAATGGTTCGGTTGAAAAAGTGAGTTCCTTGATCACTCATCAAAATCTTTAGGAATCCAAACCTCCTAAGGATGTCTTCAAATATGATCTACGTCGCAGTACCTATGCTACAGTCCTTTACTAGCTTCGCTTCTGCCCATGTGGTGAGGTAATCAGTTGGAGTAATAATGTGCCTCGCACTAGTTCTCTTTCCCAGTGGGTTTGTACGTCCCACAAAATCAATTGCCCATTTCTCAAATTCCTATAATGTCAACTGTGGATTTAATTGCATCTCGTCTCTTCGTGATGGCCTTCCTGTCCTCTGACAGACATCGCAGCTCTGGCAATGTTCTATCGAATCCTTATGAATGGTAGGCCACCATAGCCCTGCTCGTAGTATCTTCTGCGCATTGTCTCTTCTTGCATAGTGACCTCCTACTGCTCTTGAGTGTGCATTTGCTAATATGAATGGCTTCTCATGCTCCAACACACACCTGCGTAGTACTTCATTCGGTCCCAATTTATATAATTGACCTGCGATAATGGTGAAGTCTACTGCTCGCACTACCAGCTGCTTCTTTTACTGCGTAGTGAACTCCAAGAGTGCTAATACAATAGTGAAGAAGTCTATGATGTATTTATAATAATCATCAGCTATCCAAATTGCAAACAACTACGCATCTGGCAGATTTTCTTCAAGATTGGTAGGCTCTTCTCCCGACTCAATCCTTGACATATGATCAGGTCCCAAGTTTAATCTTCCAGGTTTAACTACTATTTCAAAATCATGCTCCTGGAAGATTAACATCTATCCACACATTTTCCCCCCTAACACTGGCTTGTTGACCAGGTATTTCAAAGCAGAATGGTAAGTGAACACAAAGAAGTGCACACCCAACAAGTAGTGCCTGAACTTTTGCAGTGCGTAGACCATAGCTAGGCCTTCTCTCTCAATGGTGGTATAATTCTTCTCTGCAGATGAGAGATTTCTGCTTGAAAATGTGATGGGATGGTCAATACCTCTCTCTCCTGGTTGTGCTAAGACAACTCCCAATGCTATACATGACGCATCAACATGAACATGGAATAGCTTCTCCCAGTCTGAAAAAACTAGGATCGGTGCAGTGACCATTTTTTCCTTCAAGGTGTCAAACCCTTGTTCACACTTTGCATTCCAAATGAATGGTGCATCTTTCTTCAACAACTTCTCCATTGCTGCAGTTATCTGTGCATACCCCTTTATGAACTTCCTGTAATAACTGGTATGCCCGAATGTAGTGCGCAACTGCTTGATTGAATTTGGTGTCAGTAAGTTTACAATGACTGCGATCTTCATAGGATCAACCATCAAGCCCTGTTTGCACACAATATGTCCTAATAGAATGCCGTAAGGTCCAAAAAAAATACACTTCTTCAGGTTGACCGACATTTGATGCTATCTGCACTTCTCTAGTGTTAGTCTCAGATTTACGCAATGGTCCTTTAACAACCCGAACACTATCCAATCATTGAAATAAGCTTATAAAAACTTATGCATGAAGTCTTTGAATGCTATGACCACAACTCTGGAAAAGATGGAGGGCGCGTTCTTCAGGCCAAATGGCATGACTGTGTACTGGAATGACCCCCATTCGGTGGCAAAAGTGGTCTTGTGTCCATCTGTGGGATCAATACTTATCTAATGGTATCCTGAAAAACCATCCATAAAGGAATAGGCCTCATTTCCTCCAACATTATCAAGCACCTCATTAGTAAAGGGAGTAGGAAATGGGTTGTGCATTGAAGCATTGTTCAACTTTCTGAGATCCACACAAATCCTTATCTCACCTTTTGTCTTCTTATCTTGGAAAACCATAAGGATTATCCACTCAAACTCTTCGACTTGCTCAATGATCCCCACGTTGACCATTTTATCAAGTTCGGCCCTGACTCGTTCTTCATATCGCATATTCAGTCTATAGGGTCTCTGCTTAACAAGTTTTCTCCTAGTTTAAGAGGTATCTTCATAACTCACAAGTCTCCCAAAATACCCTTCATCTCTGTAATCTTTGTTGGGAATAACTCCTGATACTCATGTAACAGGTCTACGATCTTTCCCACATTCTAATCATCCTAGTAGTCTCCAATAGCAGTGAACTTTGGCTCTTCACTGGTGCCAATGTTGACTTTTCTCATTTTCACAAGTCCACTCATATCTGGGATTTCTAGCGGAGGTCCCTCTACCTCACGTGCACCTCCTGACTCAAGTATCGTAATGTTGCACGGGTCCTCCTCATCACTTCCTTCTTTTTCTTCAACCTCTTCAGCTAGGTTGTAACACTCCATTGCATTCTCTACCTGTTCCTTCCATTTTTTTTGTAGGCATTCAGGTACGCTGTTGGCTCCAAAGAATTCCTGTAATGTCATATTCTTATGTGGACATTCTGGTATGAATATTCTTTCCTTAATAATCTGCAGCACATCGTTTATGGTAGGAATCTCATCCTCAAAACTGAAACTCTTCTGGAATTTCGCAGTAAGAATAGACCAATCCATAGTCTCCCTGCACAACTCCATATCTAAGTACCACTTCCTTGGAATTTCTTCCTCCAGCATGTGCACAAACAAATGCACCCATTCTGTCTTTGGTCTCTCCTGCCATGCTTGTGAGCAAACCTCAATATGTTGATTTGGATCTATCTGTCCATCATATTTCTCAAATGGTAGGTTAACCTTGTCAGCAAACCTGATCTGCATCTTAATTCTGCATTGATCCCATGTGGTCAATGTTTTCTTATGTGTAGCCCACCATCTGGAAGGGCCATATCTAATGCTGGTAAGTGATGTTCATATGCAATTACTGCAGTATAATCTTTGATAAAGGAATAAACATTAGCTAAACCATCATAAGTTGGGATTGGGCTTACCTCCTTTCCTATCCAGCGTAGTGACTTTGTAACCTGTGTGCATCTCCTCACAGATACTTCATGCATGCGACTTTGCCAATTCTCCAGTCCTGCATCAGAGTCTGAAATGCAAGAGTTGTCACATATCCAGCTGAGTGTTCCATCAGCAGTAGGATTAATATAATCGTCCTAGTTGGCAGTCATCTTATATAGTAGGTCCAAATCTTGAGCCCTAGATTCCTCCTGAATCGACTTGCTGTATCTTTCTCCATTTGCAGGGTCCAATGGTGTGATGAACCTGAGATGCTTTCCTTCTAAGATCATCTTCTTTGTCTTCAGGTTAATGATGGTGAGGTTATCGATAGCCCATTCAATTCCCAACAACTCAGGAAAAGGCCGACTATTATCCACAATCTCAATGACCTCAAAATCTGCGTGGCTCTGTACTCCATCAATGTCAACAATCACGTTGGCTCATCATCCAAAGGGTATGACTTTCTCTTGGTTGGACATTCTCAATTGGATAGGAGACCATGACAACTTCGGTCTCCCCATCTGCTGCCATTTCTGCTTGGTTAAGACATTTACTTCTGATCCCAGATCAAGAATGACCTCGTCCATTTCATAATCTCCTATCTATGCATTGAGTCTCATTTCTTTGCCCGTTCTCTTGTGTTTCTTGATGTGATGAACTGCGCTATCAGTAGTTTCATTTTCGTTGTGCGGTTCATACTGGTCTAACACATTCTACAACTCTGCTATAGAATTTGGATTCTTCAACAACTTCATGCAACTCCTGAGGAACTTCACAACAGATGTGCATGTCTCTGCTCCGGTGCTCATTCTATCATAAGAAGCTGACATATCTTCCATATGCAGTATTTCGCTATGCAGAGGGATTCTTGGTGATCTAGTTGTTGATTCTTTGAAGATATCTCATGCTTCTTCAAACACCTCTCTGTTTTTATTCACATCGAAAGAAGGTGCTTTCCCAACAGCTTTCCTTATCCATATTGTTTCAAGAGGAGTCTACCTAGTATTAAAATCTCCAGAAGTCAGAGCTTCTTCTCCTCTATCTCTCCTCGTCGTAGCACCACTTCTCATCACTACGTTGATACTTGGATCCGCAAGTCTCCTATCTACTATGATCAACTGAATATTTGGGTTCGGCGCCTCTGGCCATTTTCTTTTCTACATTTCTACCTCTAATACTGGGAAGTCTTCAATAACATGATCAAATGATTGACAATAAATGCATGTAGTGCATGGGTTGGTATAGTCTCTAGATACATGGCCTGCTTGGCCACAGTTGTAACAGATTACTTGACCTCTTCCTCATCCCTGTGTCGGGCCATTATTCCTTCCTCTCCCACGGTATCCTTCGTGGCCTCTATTTGCTCCCTGATCTTGCGGTGCATTTTCTTGTTTCTGCGGAGTCTCTCCTTGGACTCTGTACATTGCTCCATACATATGCTCAATATATTTATTTCTTTCTAGCATGAGATCATATGCATGGAAATTGGACTCGTCATGCCCAAATGATTTACAGAAATTACAGTATAGGTTTTTAGGTGTTCTTATGTATTTCTAGATCATGTGGCAGTCTTCTGACTGATGTCCTCTGGTTCTGCAAATTTCACACCCTGGCCTTGGGTATGGATTTAATGGGTTTGGTCCACCCATGTTAAGGAACTCTTGGAATAAAGGAAACTGATCCTTAGTGTGTCCTTCCCCTTTACAGCCTGTACACCAGATTTCCTGTCTTTCTTGCTTTCCTTTCTTAATATCTTGTAACTGTAGTGTCAAGGTAGCTAACTGGTTCTAAATCTGCGACATGCCAGTGCTAGTTTCTCCCATGGGTGAAGCTTCCAGCTTCATCACTATCTCCAAGGCTTCTACCTACGATGCCACTTTCTGCTGCATCAATAGTTGTCTGGTATGGGAAACAACGCGGCTATAAAGGACTCCTTGTGTTGTTGCGGGGCTATAACAAAGCTTACTTGGACAAGAAGTGTCTTAAATTTCTGATCAAAATCCTAGAATGTCTCATTAGGTCTCTGTTTGATCTCTTTCAACTCTGTGATGCACTGTGACTCTGACTTCAGCTTCTTAAATTCTGCTAAGAGTGTAGCCTTGATTTCTACCAAGTTTATGTGATGTCCCTGCGAGTATTTCATGAACCAATGCAAGGCTCGGTCTCTAAAGGTGGTGATGAGATGTGCTTGCTTAACAATATCACCCTATACGTGTTTAATAATCCAAATGGATTCACATAGAAACCAGTGTTGATCAGGGTCTTTTAGACCCGTTCCTTGGAATATCGGCAGCTTAATATCCTCGATCATGCTTCTTCTAGGTGGTGGAGGATTCTGCATAGCTTGCTGAGCAGAAAAGATAAACAGAATGGTCTGAGTGCTAGGGATATTCGTAATAAGGGGGTTATGGACTGGCTGAGGTTGTGCAATGGAAGGCGCGGTGTTCCTACCCGGTGGATTCTGCGGAGTAATAAGATGATAGGTGGAAGATAGAGGTTCGTCTTGGTTATCAGCTTCGTCTTTGGAATCAATATCTACGCAGAGTCCAGGTCCACTAGCAGTCTTATTAGGTGTATATTTATACCTTTTCCCACTTCTCAGATTATGTGTCTCTTTGTCTGACACACTAAAAATGATATTGACCATTATAGATTTCCAAAATTTTACTACATTCTAAAAACACCTTTCTGAACTAAAAGCATTTTAATGTATAAACTAAGGTTGTTCAGATACTTACCTCGAATTCCCTTGAAACATTCTCTTTCAGCTACGCTGTAGGACTTTAGCATGTCCACAGTGAACTCCGTCACAAAAATTTGTAATGTACTATCAACCCAAACGTCGACTGTTTGTATGAATGGGCTATCTAGTGCTTTGAGCCGCTCAATAAGCTATGGTGTCCACTCGGTTGCTGCGCTTCTCGGGATATAGTTTATGTGTTATACGAGCCTTGACAACCACTCGTGTAGCTCGTTCCCAAAAGATGCACAGAAAACTTTGTGCATGTCTTTCCACAGGTGTTTATTCAACCACTCGATGTCAGAGACATGTTGGTGTCTGTTTTCTTTTCTTGTGAAGTCTCTCTCTGTCTTGTCACACCAAGCCCAGATTTCTGTCTTTTCTAGATACCAAAATTCAATGCTCAACTCAACTTCTTCTACTTCGCACATCACGACTTCAATTCATCATTGATTCTTAGCGTGGAAACGGAACCATTTGTTGGCTTAAGTACTGATCTAGAGGTTTCCAATGTAGACCCAGGTTCTTTGCAGTTTCAGGGAACCAACAAAACCCCTTATCACCATCCCTTTCAGAAACAACTTGTGAATACGCTGAGGTCTCACCCAAGGTGTATCTATGGGGCACTACGGAACCATGTTTCCATAGTGATGTGATGAGTTGTTCAAATAGGACTACTGCACAGGGCACTATTATACTTGCACTGCGAGTTGAGGACTACATGATGATAGACTTCGTCGCGGTCTGCATTTCTATGAACTAACCGCTTGCACAACCAGCGTACCTAAGGAATGTGCAGTTTAGGAAGGATACAAATGATAGGACAATGCAACTGACTTATGTGCTTCCTCTTCACGACTCAACCACTGAAGAATTTGCTTCACACTTAATCATTCATCTACTGCCTTAGATTATTTAGCTTTATGACAATTGCAAGTGGACAAAACATACAATGCTGCGTGCCCCCGATGCTGCGCGTCGAAGAGTTATACAATCTGAATTCTACATACACATGTGATTATTCAACGAACTGATACTTTAATAGACTTGGAGTACTGAGCATTCAACATTCATTCATTGCCGCAATACTTAACATATCATTCCCTTCTTCTCCTATGGCGAATACATATAAAAGCATTAACACACCAACTGATAAACGAGAATCCAAGCGTCCAATGTAAGCAATAAGTAAAAGCACACACACAAACAACCACACTACACAGTATTTAATGTGGTTCACCCCCAGAATGGAGGCTATGTCAATAAGAAATGTTGTTAGATTAGTCTTTGGGAAGGGTACAACAGTTCTTTAGTTGCGCACTCAACTTGCATACTCTCTTCTCTCTCACTTGGCCTCTGTGCACACAGCTTGCAGGGCCCTTACAAACTGTTCCTCACAAAGATATGTCAACTCAATAATGAGAACAACTCAAAATCAAGAGTAACAGTAACCCGAAAGATCAACAATGAATATTAACCCTTTCCCATACAAAATATGCCTTATTTATAGATCATGCCCATAGGTCATGTCTTTACAATCTGAAGGTTAAAACCCTTAGGTTTACAAACCTGTCACGGTTTTTCCTTAACCGGACTGTTGGCTTCTGGTAGTGAATATTCCATCGTGGCCGCCTTCAGTGCATGCCTCACAGCGCTATCAACCTTCCTATCGCACGCATGCCAATAGATCGCTTTCACTGAGTCGTTCTTCCTCTAACGGTCTCGTGCGACTGGTTCACGTAGTGGTTCTTTTGCATGTACGACCAGTCGCTTTCTTCCGCTTCTGCTCCTTACCCATCGCCTGGCACTCCTAGAGCATCTTTACCAAAAATAGACCACCGACGGTCTAACCATAATCTTGTGCCATCTTCCGTCCCACACTCTGCTTTGCCAGATCCACGTAGACTGGACACACCATAGCACTGCCTGATTGCAGCACTAATCTTTGTATCTCTTCTGACGCTGTGCTGCGCACAACTTCACAGCATCCCAAAAACTTATACAAAAAATACTTCAACTGAATTGCGCTCAACTTTGCATTTCCAAAACTCCTTCTTGCTCAAAATGCCTCACTTGGGGCAGGCCCAACAACATGGATCGAATACAGGCGCAGCTGGAAAACATGACGATAAAGCTACAAGACATGAAGAAAGGAAAAGAGGCCCGCAAAGATTTTTGGTGCATTAGGTGTAGGACAGAAGGACACCACAAGGATCAATGCCCAGACTTTCATGAATATTTTCAATCAGGCACACCAAATCCCCTCCGTCAGGGAGGGTTTCCTTAGTGTTGTGCCTGCCAGACGAGAGGCCATTGACCATAAGAGTGCGTGTATCTGCAGAAGATAGTGTCAAAACCAGTGAACTTGTATTGCAAGTTCTTTAAATCGATTGGCCATGATGAGAACGACTGCAAAGCTTATGTCCTACTCCAGGAGAGGACGAAAGCTACATACTTCATGATGGGAGAAGACCACCCACTAGGTCAGCAACAATAGTAGTATAATCAACCACCGACTCAATATAATCACCAATTGAGGTAGAATGATCAAGGGTAGTATGGGAAGCCATAGTATGGTTAGCCATAGTATCCGACCCCACAGTATCCGCCACTATAGTATGGGAAACCACCATACCAACAATCGCAGTATGGGGAACTGCAGTACCCACCATATGGGCCACCGCGTGGAGGTGGTAGAGGAGGATTCCGCGGAGGTCGAGGTGCTGTCTTAGGACGAGGAGGAGCTGTTGGATGAGGAAGAGGACTAATTATATGTTACAATTGTGGGTATCAGAGGCATGATCAGAGGGATTTCCCGAACCTAGCACCACATTGCACCTATTGCAGCGTTGTGGATCATGGCATTGAAGATTGTCTACAACTCATCACAAAATGGAAGACCAAGAATTTGCCACCACCTCCATAGATCCAGACTCAAAATACACCACCGACTATACATATGATATCAACGGAGGTTCGAAGACACAATGCGAATGTTGGAGTAGTGACATGAGGAGAAGCTATGACAGGAGTTGATAAGTTACAGGATACCATCTGACCAACAGCACAGAAGCACCTGACCTTTGATGTGGAAGTTGAAAGGGATGTATTCTTAAAAGCACAGGAGGCGATGAGACAAAGGAGGCAGTTACCTCTTCAGGAAGAGGTTATCTGCGATATGCCACCAACATTCGATATGATGAAGTTGTGGAGGAAGGATAACACGTTACGAGCCTTCTTGGAGAGTTTCCTGGAGTTGGAAAAGGATAAGGATGCTTTGGAAGAAATATCGAGTCTATTGCATCGATGGGAGGGTGCACGCCAAGAGAAAAAGGTCAATCACATACACAAGAGGAAGATGGGGAGAGAGATGCGAATGTCAACATAAATTGGAGAATTTGATGTTGACTCAATTATCTTAGACCTGGGGTCAGATGTCAACATTATGACCAAACAAACATGGGAAACAATGGGGAAACCATAGGTTTCCTGGTCACTAGTACAACTGCGATTAGCAAATTAGAGTAATTATCCATCGCCCAGTTACTCCACTTGGTCGGGTGTGCCAACTTCCAGTTGATATTGAGGGCCTCAAGACTTATGCAAATTTTGATGTAATTGAAATTTTGGACAATACGAGCCCCTACCCAATGTTGCTAGCGATAGAATGGGCGATGAATAATCTAGCTATTATCAACTTCAAGAAGTAGACTATGTCATTTGAGGATCGCGAGATGAGGGTCATCGCACCTATTGATTTTGCGGAAGGAAAGCGATACGTTGAACTAGCAAGAGATGAATTCACGGAGGGATGGGATAGTGAATACAATATATTTGAGGATTACATTAATCCTACCACAGACGGAGAATTGTGATGGCGTAGTGTCAGTTCGGCATCGTCAGATTCGAATGAGGCACTCCAGAATTGGCAGAACCAACTACATGAAGTGTTGTTCAGGAGGTGTGCCCAGATCACACATTCACTATGATGGGAAGCCACATAAGAGTGTGCGCTACCAACATATGAGGGATTGCCCAATTTGAGTACCTTTATCACTGAATTCGAGGAAAAGGTGGTGGAACCGTGACATCTATTGGTCTTGGAGGAAGCCTTTAAGGCTACTCTTGCGCGCTGGTGGGTGGTGCACAAGTCCAATATCACAAACTGGCCACTATATTGACACCTCATGGAGGTTAGGTTCGAGGATGCAGAAGGATATGATGGAAGGAAGTTTGATGGAAGAAGTGACCCGGAGGCGCATTTGGATGAGTTTGAAAGCAAATGGTGACTACGAGCTAAACAAGAATGTGTCCATGCATTTGTTTAAACAATGGATGAAGTACCGCGGAGTTGGTATGTCACAGTAGAACTGCGACGTGGGAGGACCTCTTGGGAACAGCTCACCATTGGCTTCAGCCAATCGTTTTGTTTCTCAAATGAAAACACCGTCATCCATAGTGCGCTATAGGTGATCCACAATAAGATATTTGAAGCAGTATCAAAAGAGAAACTGTTGGAACTTCGGTGGACTACAAAACCAGAAATGCTAATGGAGTGCTATAATATCATAGGAGAGTCGGACGATGTGGATGATCCGAGGTCTATATATGTACTGAAATCAAAAGGTAGTCGTAGTGTTGAGGCAGCAGGAATACCTTCTGATAAGTTTCAACAACCGCTAAAAATTAAGAAAGTAAACATTGGGTTGGAGGAGAATCTGAAGTTCACTAGTATTGAAGACTACTGGGATGACTCCATTATTGCGAAGATGACTGATATGTTGCATGAGTTTCAGGATCTGTTCCCAATGAAATTCTCAGAAATGAAAGGAATTTCCAGGGACTTAGCCAAAATGAAGATCCCCTTGAAACCCGATGCGAAGCTAGTCAAGCAGCGACCCTATCGATTGAATCCAAGGTACAAGGAACGAGTGCAAGCTGTGATCGAAAGAATGCTGGAAGCAGGCATTATAAAACCAGTGGAAGAATTGAAGTGGATCAACCTGATGGTGGTCCAGAATAAGAAAACCGTTGAATTTAGGATCTGGGTCAATTTATGGAAGCTAAATGATGCATGCCTACACGATCCATTCCTGACACCCTTCACAGACGAGGTGCTTGAAGGATTAAGAGGCCAGGAAATATACTCATTTATGGATGGGTTTTCGGGCTATCACCAAATCAAAATCGCGAAGGAATATCGGCATAAGACTACATTCGTCACAGAATGGGGAATCTTTAAATATACAGTGATGCCATTTGGACTGAATAATGCTCTAACAATTTTTTCAAGATTAGTAATTTCGGTATTCAAAGACTACATTCATAAATTTCTTGCCGCCTATATGGACGATTAGAAAGTGTATGGGTTGGTCAAAGATCATGTCACAAACCTAAGGCTAATGCTGGAACGATGTCGACAACACTAGATTTCATTGAGCCTGGAAAAGTGCATCTTCTGTGCTCCATTCAGGATTTTGCTGGGGCACATTGTCTGCAGGGAAGGAATGCTGGTAGACCCGGCGGAGATTGCAATTATTTTTGACCTCCCATTGTCGAAAATAGACAAGCAATTGAGAGTGACGTTGGGACACACGTGCTACTGCAGGAAGTTTATCAGAGGATATGCAGCAATCACGGCACCAATGGAGAATTTTTTGAAGAAAGATGCCAAGTTTGAGTGGAATGAAGAGTGCTAGAAGAGTCTAGACATATTAAAAGAAAAGATGGTTTCCCCACCCATACTGGGATTTCCATATTGGATGAAGGAGTTCCACATCCATGTCGATGCATCCTCAGTTGCATTAGGAGTCATCTTGGTCCAACAAGGAGAAGGCGACATCGACCCCCCGATAGCTGTTAGGAACCTATGTCAACCCTTCTCTTTACTATGTTAGTATATTGTTGTTGGACGCATATGCTTTGTAAGTCGTCCCATAGTATTTGTTGATCCGTAGTTTATATTATCCCATAATATTAACCCCACAGTATTGGACGCATATGCTTTGTAAGTCATCCCGTAGTATTATATGTCCCATGGTTTTGACTCATAGTATTGGGCATAGACTTAGTATATAAGCATGTGTTGAGGTCATTGAAGGCACCGTGAAGTTAATTGTATTGAGCTTGCTCAAAGGAGGTTGCCCCCTTGAAGTGGCTCGTGATCAATATAAAAGTGATTCTGAGTTTTGTTATTTCGATATCTCGTGTATTTGCATTAACTAATTATTGTAGGTTCTTCACATCTGGTATCAGAGCACTTTCTTGGGCTCGTTGGGTGGAATTTCTGCCAAATTTTTTTTGCATCTGTTGCAGCTTCGGATTTGGGAATAATCCCTATCCGCTTAACTGTGGGAAGTACTTGGGTATACGCCCTAAAACTCATTGTGAGGAGTACCACAGGAACCCCAAAGTAGCTGGCCCATTGAGAGGACCTGCCAGCGAAAAGGGCAACGACCCCTACCTGATTGACTAGTTCCCACCCGTGAGGTAAACCAAGAGCTGTCATTTGTGGCAAAGCGGTTATCAGTTTTACCTGAGCCGTGGAGTGAGTGGTACTTCTCTAATACGCAAGCCGTCAGACAGCATTGGTGGACAAGTGAAACACCTAAACTGTTAGGAAGCCGTACATACCTGGGGTCCATATCTATTTTCAATTGAACTGTTGCCAATCACTTCCGCTCCATATCCAGCCATTCCAGATCTATTTTGAAAGTCGTTCCAGATCCAGTCATCGTTTCAGATCCAGCCGTTTTTTATCCCTTCCGTGCCATTGCGCCGCTGTTGGCGATCCATTTCTGAAAAAAAAAAAAAAAAAAAATAAATAAATAAATAAATAAACCATCCCATAGTATCCATTCAGTTTTTTCTCCATATCTCCCTTGTTTTCACTCTGCTTCCCTTGAAATTTGTGGGGAACCCCTGTCATCCCATTCTGCATCTTTCATTCCTGAGGACCTTATCCCCAATTCCCTTTCCCAAAGCCCGAAATCCCACATTTGTCTATTTTTAGGGTTTGCCATAACTTCCTCAGATTTCACCCAATCACCTTCAAATTTTACCACAGAGTTCCTTTCTGAATTCTGCTTCTTTGTCCCTCTTTGCCAAATTTTCTCATTCTATCACCCCACTTCTGAAACTCCCCTTTTTTCCTTCTTGTCCTTTCGACAGTGTCCAAAATCTAGTCAAACACCAATTACCCATCAGATTGTTTCCCCAATCCAAATTTCCCTTTACTAAATTAGCTTCTGTTTGTGTTTTTCTACCCATTCCACCAAAACAAAAAAACAAAAAAAATCCTGGTTATGGTTGTCACCCGTGCAGGAGCACACACCATGGAGGAAGCACTTGCGGCCATCCAAACTAAACTCCAACATATGGATGAAAAATTTCTCAGCCTCCATCTTCAGCATTCAACCATGAACAATACCAGATAGCCAGAATCTTTTGCAGCCACCGGGTTCTCTTCTTCTAGCAATTTTCGTGGGCCGAAGCTTGATTTTCCTCGCTTCAATGGCACTGATCCAACTGGATGGATATACCGAGCAGAACAATATTTCAGTCTGCATAATACTTTTGATTTTTAGAAAGTTCCACTTGCATCCTTTCATTTGGAACAGGAAGCCCTTCAATGGTACCGTTGGTACATCAAAGCTCATCCCGAGCCAAACTGGACAGATTTTTGCCAACTTATTTTGCCACAATTTGGTCCTAGTGCTTTTGACGACTTCACAGGAATACTCACTAAACTTCACCAAACTGGCACAGTGAGAGAGTATCAATCGGAATTTGAGAAACTAGCCAATCACACAGAAGGATTGTCTGATGAATTCTACAGGAGTTGTTTTATCAGTGGTCTCAAGGATGAAATTCGCTCAGAGGTCAAAATGTTTTGTCCCAACAAAATTATGAAAGTCCTAGGGTTGGATAAACTGGCCGAGGACAAGATCGCAGCTCAACAACGCTCCAAACCCACCTTTGTTCCCTTCAGAAATATGGGTTCCCAACGACCTCCCATCACGCCTGCTCCTCAACCAACTCCTATCAAGCATTTGTCTGAAATAGAAATCCAGGCATGCCAAGAAAAAGGGCTTTGCTATAATTGTGATGAGAAATTCACTTGGGGACATAGATGTGTTCAACAAAAGCTCTATCTCTTGGATGTGGATTCTCCACTTGCCTTGGAACTTGTTGAAGAAGCTACAGATACAGTAGATGATTAGGTCGACATTCAACACCTGTCTGTTGACACCCCGTCTCAAGGCGACCCACCCGAGATCTCTCTCCATGCTGTAACCAGCGTCACCACCCCCCAAAAGATGCGGATCAGGGGATACTTCAAGAAGCTCCCTCTTACCATACTCATTGATTCTGGTAGCACTCATAACTTCATTGACCCTCAGATTGCCAAATAGGCTAATTGTTTTGTCCATCCTTGCTCCAGCTTTGAAGTCATGGTTGCCAATGGGGGCACCTTACCTTGCAAGGGGAAGTGTCACAATGTGTGTATCTCTATGGAATATTATAACCTATGCTTTGACATGTTTGCCTTATCCTTAGGCAGATGTGATGTGGTTTTGGGCATTCAATGGTTACGCACACTTGGCCCCATCTTATGGGATTTTGTTGAACTTTCGATGCAGTTTAAAATCAATGGGGCAGAACACAAATTTATGGGCTTACAACCAGGGTCTCTCTGCATCATCAGTTCACATCGCCTGGAAAAAATCCTTAAGAAGAATTCACATGGTGTCATCGCTCAGCTCAATTCCATTCAGATGCACCCATCAACAGTCTCCACTACTTCCTTGGATAGATATGCAGGTATCTTTGCTGAACCAATGCGCTTGCTGCCTTCAAGAGACCTTTCCGATAAGAATGTAGCCACATCTACCTCTCAGTAGGAAATGATGGCTATTTTGCATGTAGTACAGAAGTGGTAGCCATACCTATTAGGGAATTATTTCTGCATCAAGACTGATCTCCCGAGTCTGGAAAATTTTCTGGAACAATGGGTCTCCTCCCCAACACACCTGCAATGGGTTATCTAACTCATGGGTTATCCCTATGAGAAGGGTAAGGACAATATGGTGGAAGATGCTCCTTCTTGCACAATTGATTACCCAGTTTCTCTTACAGCTCTTTCTCTGCTTGTTCCAAATTGGTTGCAATATGTTCAACAGGGCTATCTCTTCTATGAACTCTATGCTTCTTCATCAACAGGGCACTCTGGGTTCAGCAAAATGTATGACCGGGAACAATGTAACTTCTTTTGGCCGGGACTAAAAATGACAATTCAATAGATGGTGGCTGATGATGATACTTTCCAAGTCAACAAGGGGGAAACGACACTCCTTTCGGGATTGCTCAAACCCTTGCCCATCCCTACACAGCTTTGGCCAACTATTTCTATGGATTTCCTAGCAGCGCTCTGGTGGTACAATACCACATCTCAAAGGACACCATATGAAGCGGTCTATGGAAAAACACCGCTAGTTCTTCTTCCATACACCCTTAGCAGCTCCCCAGTTCAGGAAATTGACTCAGTTCTTCGAAACCGTGAGCAGATTCTTCCCATTCTGCAGGACAATCTTCACATGGCCAGAATTTGCCTAAAACAACAAGTTGATCAGCACCGTTCTGAGTGCATTTTCCACGCAGCTGATAGGGTTCTTTTTCATCTACAGCCTTCCAAGCAATCCTCCTTGACACTCCAAAGGCGTCAGTGGCCCGAAATGCAACCCGAGGATGCTACTGGGGAACCACTCCTTCAGATTCTGCAACAATTTCTCCAACCAAAGCTTTGAGGACAAAGCTTTTTCTAAGGGAGAGGGGATGTTAGGAACCTATGTCAACCCTTCTCTTTACTATGTTAGTATATTGTTGTTGGATGCATATGCTTTGTAAGTCATCCCGTAGTATTTGTTGATCCATAGTTTATATTAGCCCATAGTATTGGACGCATATGCTTTGTAAGTCGTCCTGTAGTATTATATGTCCCATGGTTTTGACTCATAGTATTGGGCATAGACCTAGTATATAAGTGTGTGTTGAGGTCATTGAAGGCACCATGAAGTTAATTGTATTGAGCTTGCTCAAAGGAGGTTGCCCCCTCGAAGTGGCCCGTGATCAATATAAAAGTGATTTTGAGTTCTGTTATTTCTGATATCTCGTGTATTTGCATTAACTAATTATTTCAGGTTCTTCACAATAGCCTTCACAATTAGGAAGCTATCTATTGCGGATAAGAATTATACGACCACAGAAAGGGAAGGGTTGGGGATGGTCTACGCCTTACAGAAATTTTGACACTACCTATTGGGGGGGATTTTAAAATGGTCACCGATCATTCAACATCAAAATACCTGGTGAACAAGCCTGTGTTGGGGGGGAAGATATGTTGATGGCTGTTACTATTCCAAGAATTTGATTTTGAGATAATCATAAAGCTAGGAAGACTGAATGCAAGACCAGACCAGTTTTCACGGATCGAGTCGGGGGAAGAGCCAAGGAGCATTGACAAAGGATTTCCAGATGCTCAATTGTTGAGGGTTGGCATGGTCGATGCCCATTACGAACAAGTCATTTAGTTTTTAGCTACAGGGGAGGCGCTGGAAGGTTTTACTACCAACCAGAAGAAGCAGCTAGTCGTTAGAGCTGTAGATTTTCAATTAATTGCAATACAATTGTACAAGATGGGGCTAAATGAGATACTTCGATGATACGTCTTTCCACATGAACAGGAAATGATTTTAGAGAAGGCTCATGATGGGATCACTGGAGGACACTACGGAGGATGCGCAATTGCTAGGAAGATCCTTCGAGCAAGATTATGGTGGTCGACGATGCATGGAGATGCCGCGGACTACAGTAAGAGCTGCGACGTATGTCAACGGATAGAGAAGCCATCAAGAAGGGATGAAATGGCATTGGTTTCCTAATTGACACTGTAGGATTTCGACAAAAGGGAAATTGAATTTGTGGGACCCATCAACCAACCAAGAAAAAGAACAGGTTCGTGCTACATAATCACGGCAATAGACTACTTGACACGATGGGCAGAAGCTACACCAGTGAGAGATTGCTCAGCTGCGACTGCAACAAGATTTCTATTTGACAATGTGTTCACTAGGTTTGGGTGCCCAAAAATACTGATGAGTGACCAAGGGACATATTTTGTCAATCAGAAAATCGTAGCGATGACGACGTAATTTCAGATTCAACACAGGAAGAGTACCCCCTATCACCCTCAAGGGAATGAGATAGTTGAGGCATTCAATAAGATATTGGAGCACACACTCACCAAGGTGTGTAACGCAGATCGAGATGATTGGGACTTGAAGATTCCCGCAATCCTTTGCATGTATCACAAAACATGTAAATGACTGACAGGTCAGACCCCGTTCAAACTCGTTTATGGACAGGAAGCAGTCATGCCGATGGAATATATTGTACCAAGTTTGTGCATTGCGACAGCCACAAGAATGAGTGATGACAAAGCGTTGGAGGAATGATTGGAATAACTGGTACAACTCGATGAGGATTGATTCATCGCAGGGTTTCATCAGAAAATAGAAAAGGACCGATAGAAGGCTTGGCATGATCACCATGTTAAACAAAATCACTTTCAGCGTGGAGACATAGTTCTTTTATATGACAATAAGTTTGCTAAGCACCCAGGTAGGTTACAAATGCATTGGTTAGGTCCTTACATCATAAATTTTGTCACTAACAGAGGTGCAGTGCAACTATAAAGCTTAGATGTGGTATTGTTTCCTAAGATGGTAAATGGGAATTGGTTAAAAACATATCACCATAATCCGATGCATAGCAGTTGAGAAACAAAAAATAATAATAAAAATAAAAATAAATGACAAAAAGTGGAAGCATGTCCAGCCAGGTCGCTTGTCGATGCTTCGCACGATTAGCATGTGAGAGTCGAATCCGAGCATGATTACTGTGGATCGACATCACCAGAAGATGATGGAGAAGTATGATGACATAATCAGCGGGTTATAGGAAATATTTTGCAAATGATTCAAGAACCAGGCGTCAAGGACACGAGGAGCAAGCATAAATACAGGCACAGTAGATCAGTTGAGCAAGGAAGTATCCATAAGTCGGAAGAGGAGTTTAGTAAAATCCATGCTGCAAATTGGTAAAGCAATAAGCTGAGTGAGAAATTCCAAGGAAGCTGTAGAAATGATTCATTTCATTCAACACATCAACACTCCAGTTGTGCTAAGGGCCCGAACGATGAGTTTGCATGAACAACTAGAGAAGGAATCAACACAGACACTTGGGAGAGACATAGATGAGGTTTCACTCGAGATGTCTAAGAGCGTGGTAGTAACTAGAAGACCCGTGGTCCCTGCGAACACCATAGCACCAGGGGTAGAGGCCCACTGGCTCCAGCAGCAGATAGCCTAAGGTGCGAAACAGATGTGCTAGAGCCATTGGCCTGTTTTACGTCTTGGTTAAGCAGATGAGCTTGTCCCCAGACAACAGCAAGCCTGAAGTGCAAGAGAATGCGTGGAAGGGCTAGATAATCAAGGTTTCGAGAGACTAGGGAATGAGTTCAAGGTAGATGATCAAGGTTTCCACAAGCTGAAGGATGAGTTTGAAAAGTACACAACAACAAACCATAGGTTCGAGAAGTACATGACAGCGAGCTCTAGATGGAAAGAACAACTTCAGAATCTAGCACATCGAAGGATGAGAACAGTACCAGAGGTGTCGAGCTCAGGTAGCTCGAGGGAGAGCCACAAGTTTGTGTTGGGGGCCTATTGGCACGGGATTAGTTTGCATAAAGTGCGGAATCCGATAGTTGTAAAAGGGATAATCCACGAAAAAAGGGTCATTCACGGAGAAAGAGGAAGTGCAAGAGTAGTTTAAGTTGTTAGAATTGGTCATGTGGACTATTTTTTAACCACTTAGTGTCATATAAATAGGAGTATGATTGTAATCCTAAGGGCATCCATCTATCGATCGATCTGAGTTTTGATCCCGTTTTTTATCTTTGATCCGTTTTGTATCTGCGATATGATGTATTGACTATTTCTGCGAAGGACATTCCGCAGGTTTTAATGAATGCATGAAGATGTTCAATTATGGTTCTATATTTTTCTTTCTTTCTATTAGATGATGAATATGAATGTTTTAATACTTTGTGGGTTTGGTAATTGATGTTCATGCAAATGAGTAGTTAGATCATGTCGATGCGAATGTCTGTTATGTGTTTCCTCTGTGATTGATGAATATGCGAATGATGAATTGTTGGCATATAACGAAAGATATAATCTCTGGTTTCTGCAAGTGCAATGTGTGTTTGATGCATGTCGTCAACTCCACTGCTGAAATTTGGTTCCTGCATCCCCCTTATTCATCTTGGGTGAGACTTCACTCGCTATGCGAGTGTTGCTGGAAAGGGAAAAAACTTTCTGGGCTGGTGCATAAGGGAGCTTGGGTTGGTGTTTGTTGACAACAGTACAAAGTGAACCCTTGTCGATAGACGCTGTGTAAATAGTTGATATTGGGAAGATCCAAGACCAACACCATGAAACTCAGTAATGTCAAAGTAGTTGACATGTAAACCATGCACAAAATCATCCCATAGTTTTCTAAGGAAATATAATGGAACCTCCCTATTATTCCAAGGAGTTTTATAAAACACCATGAACCATCTCTTCATCTAATTCTATCTCCATGGAAGGAAATGACACTAGCCCATGCACACATGTCTCTTCCTGACATCGAGTGGTTAGTTTGTTCTAGGATCATTGAACATATTATAAATATCATATTTGGTAATATTGAAATCTTTGATTTGGTCCTTACTCAGGCTAGTGGAATAAAAATCTCTCATTCTAGCCTTATATTTAGAAATATCAGTTAACTAAGAATGGGAATGGTGAAAAGAATCAATGATTTCAGCCAATGAGGTGACAAGGGACAACCGAGATGGTTCCCCCGTGCTCCTTAATTCCTTAATCAAATTCCTCGATTTATCTAAGTCTTGTTTAAGTTCTTGTTATGGGTTTTGATTTGGCTCTAGATTAACGTTTTCTTATGCTCATTGGTTATCATTAGTTTCGATGTTAATTTTTTGTTATGGTTGTTGGTTCTTATTGGATTCCATTATAGGTAGATTATATATGGTCTACAAATTAAAACAAAAGTTCATTGTTTTACAATTTTGAAATTATTAAAAATTAAATAAACAATGAAAAAAAAAAAAATGTTACTTACATGTGATGGATGGTTGAATTAGCCCCTCTCCTCTATTGGATGGTGGATTTCCCCCCCCTCCTACACACACACATTCTGTAAGGGAATTTTTGTCTCCTTGTTAGTTGTTGGGTTTTTTAACAATGAACAACCCCATGGCCCTTTTTTTATGTTTATCATGAACGTGTGCACATTCCTAACGTGCATGTGCTGGTGTTGTGTTTGAAAATGTGGAGGTTTGACATTTCCAATATAGAAGTGCATTCATGCTTCCAAGAACACATGTGCATTGTTGTTTCTTTCCACTTGCACGGTCCCATTGCAATGGTTTTGGGAACTATATTCGTGCGCAGTCCCTTAGTCTACTTCCTCCTTCTATTAAAGTACAAATTCTTTAACAACATATCTAGAAAAAATGTAAAATAAATGGGTATGAGTTACTATCTATCAGGTTGGATCCCTAACCTTGATCTAGGTTTAAGCTCTAATTGAGATGGGAGTGCCCCATAATGTTGTTCCATGACAATGAGTCAATAAGGCCGCAAATTTTTAACAACAACCGATCCATTTAAGTGGAATGAATCCCCAATGCTCTGCTCCTTAATATCAATGAAACTCTAGAGTTGAGCATATGTGTATACCTCATCTTAAGACATAAGTTGAAACCAAACATTGTTTTTTCAACGTTACACACACACGATGTGTTGAAAGTCTCCCAAACCCAAATCTCAACCTTGCTTTACTTACAACAAATATTTTGGTTTATAGTCAATAATATGCTCATCTAAAATGTGTGAGTTTTTCTATTTAGTTCAGTATTGATTGGAATTTCAATTTGTTTGGACATGTTATATGCAGGTGCTGACTAATTTAAGATTTCTATGATTCAATTCAGTATGAATTGGAATTTCAATCTCTTTTGGAATTATTATATGAAGGTGTTGATGAATGGAAAGTAGAAGAGTGTTGAGCACAGGGTGATGATGAATCAGAACAAGGAGAATCATTTCAAGCACTAGGCAGTCACAAATCATGATGCAGGAGCATCCTGCTCTCCACCCAAGTCCAATGTTTGGTCAGACCTTAGGGTCTTGAAATTTTCCTAAGTAGAGGTATTTGATGAAATATCATAAATAATACCATGTTTTAAGCGTGATTATAGATAGGTGATGATTCATTAGGTGACTGATTAGTCATTTAGTGATTTGTGTAACCAAAGTCCACAACTAATGGAAGAATTCAATGAAGGTCAAAGGATCCAATGAGCGAGTCATAGAGATAAGAAAAGTATGTTGCTAATCTTAGAAACAGTTGCAGCAAGTTAGGAGATTGCTGAGTGTATTGTGAATCTGAACCATAATTGGTTGTAGAATCATTTTTTATAAATGTGTGTAATACTACGAGGCATAGAGGTGGCCAAACAAGGTAAATCAGGCCAAGAGAGTTGATCATGTTTGTATCATACCTAAGAGGATCATAACACAGGTTCTGAGGCAACTGTGAATGTACAGGTTTCTTATGATTGAATGAAGAAGGAAAATTATGTATGTCTCATATCAATGGATGAATTGTCTTTGAATTGTGATAGAAGAATAGTTTTCTCTACATGTATGATTCCATGAATTGAATGATTGATGAGATTTGGTCATGCTTTATTACTCTGTTTGTATAATACACCTGAAATTGGGTTTTTTAGAAAATTGAATGTTGCGGAGAAGGTTTGATTGATATATGTTTGTGATCACATGATTAAAGGTTGCAATTTCCAGTGTAAACCCTTGATTCATCGATCGCTAGAAGGATCGATGCCCTGTATATACGAATTTGCAAAGCTACAAAAAAGGTGAAGCTATGAAGATGATGATCAGATCCGGCAAAGGAGGTCAATCTTGGTGAAGGTTGGTTGAATCCTAACCAAGAGGAGATCGATTGATCGATTCTGTGATCAATCAACATAACTATTGAGTTTGACAGAGGTTGAAAAGTCTAGATCGGAGAAAAGAGATCGATGATGCAAGAAGGATTTCGTGAGGTGAACTTGCGCAGGAGATAGAGCTACGAACCTCCAAAATGAACGTTCTGCATTGGTCACAGATCGACGGACGAGAGAATATGAAAAGGGATCAACGACTCATACAAAGTTCTGCAGGGGAAAGAGTTCGGGGGATAATGGCTAGAATAGATGCAGAATTAGCACATCAGATTGGAGCCCACCGTTGATCTGGATCTAACGATCCAAGATGATTGCGAAGGGAACTTTGTGGATGCCAATTGTGGAAACCAGTTGTGGAACTTTGTGGATGACCCGCAATTGTGGAAGGAAGGCGATTGCATAAAGGAATTGTGGAAGGCGATTGCGGAATAGAATTACGGAAGACACAATTGCTCGATGCTCCATATTCAGGTGAGACCTGATATTTTTATGAAATCCAGTTCACCGAAAATTTAAGATCCTCCCTTCAACAATTGTTTATTGAAAGACTTATCCAGGTCTGCTAAGTTTGGTGATTCTTCTAATTTGGAATCAAACTAATCCCATTGAAAGTGGGTTGGATTGGTTTTGTTGATCCCTCCTGCATCAAGTGGTATCAGAGTAGAAAAATATTCTGTGTGCACTGAATGGGTATCAGATCACAATTCGCTCTTGGAATAAGTTATGTTCTTTTTGAATTGATGCGTAGAATGACATATAAATATTTTGGTATTGAGAAGAGAAATTAAGGTGATACAGATATGTAATAGAATATTATAGCAGATAGAGGATTGGTATGTTTAGAAAAGGTATGTTGGTTCAAAGGAAATTGAACAAAGAAAATTTGAATTGAGTCAATTGAATTAAATAGAGGACAACATGTATAAGGAAGTTCATGAGAAGATCCCACAGGTGTCGTGACAGAAATTTGTCCATTCAAGTGAAAGATGTGGAATACATCTTTAAGGTATTGATTGATGTGTTTATATTAACTCTAGTTTGAGATTATTGTAGATTGAAGCCTATGACAAGGTTGATAGTAGCAGACATCTTGAAATCTATGATAGAGAACATGTGTGTTCTTGATGAGAAGAGTTTGTGAAATCTTACAGAAAAGAATAAGCAGTGGTAGAACCTAAGGATCTAATAAAGGTTGGAAAAGAAGGGGACAAGTTGAATGTCCTTAGAGGAAGTGGATCTTCAGAAGCCCAAGAGGAGCAAAGGAAGTTGCTCAAGAGGTTCTAGAGGATAAGGAACCAAGGATACCAAAAGGACAAGCTCAAGGAGATATATATAGTTGAGTTATAGTAGGTATGAAGACTTGCTGAGAGAAGGCTTGGAAGCAGTCCATAAGTGAACAAGATGAAGTTCATAGAGGAAGAGGAGGTAGAGACAATGACTATTGCAAGTCATTGCAGAGGTTCAAAGGAAATCCACGAGTAAATGGAAGATTCCAAATGAAAAAACATCAAGAGAATTATTCAAGAGGAATATGAAAGAAAATGAGTTGAAATAGGATTTCAACTTATTCATTTAGAGATGATCCTACATAAGGGAAACTAGAGAAGACGATGGAACTTGAAGAAGAAACTAAAGTGTCCAGTGATGCAGTTGTTTGCATAGAATATTTGGAGAAGCTTGGATGAAATGAAGCATAGATGTCACCTACCCAAATTTCTGAACATTATTATTTATTTGCAAAAATACTTTATGATTAAATTTAATTACAAGTTTTGGAATTATGATCAGTTTTGATCATGGATGCATGTAATTACTGAATATTATTATTTAAATAAATTAATTAGGAGACAAACACTCAAGAGGACTGTTGAATGAGTGTTCATTGGCCCACTAGGAGGAATGGAAGCTGTTGGAAGGTATGGGACACATGGAAATAGTTACATCACACCACTAACTATTGGTTATGGGACAACTTCCTCTAAAATAGGGCATTATCCCCCAGGTGGAGGGAGTGAGCAAGCAGCTCATTTAATGACCCAGTATCATTTGAAAAGGCCTAGGTAGCCTATAAAGGAAAATTCAAATTGGGCAGGCAGCCCTTAATCAATATTTCTGCAAAATATTTTCCTCTTGTAAATCAGGTGGTTTCAAGAGAGATTCGAATAAGGGAGGTTAGTGGTGATTGAAAACTGAGTTTTTGCATATTATTGAAGAGAACAGAGTTGTAGGAGCAAGTCTTTTGGACTGCTACCTATTGAAGATTTAGAAGATTACTGCTACAACAAGAGGAAGTCCTAATTCCTGAATTTTCTTCCTCCTGGTGGTTCAGCGAATAGGCTCGGGGGTCCTAAGATAGTATTTGACTTTTTTAAGGAGTTTGGTTGGGTGTAATAGTCTTCCTGAGTTGTTTGTTTCCCTACAGAGTGTTTCAGGTTCTTAAAAGATTTCCTAACTTATTCTCAGTAAATAATTCTATTATGTTTATCTAGTATTATTCCGTTTATTTGCTTTCGAAAAGAATCTAATTCTAGAAATGTTTAAGTCTCAATGTTTAAGTTTAATGTTAAATTGATAAATCAATATCCCCATTTTTCCACATGCTATTTGGCAGCATCGTACTCTAGTAGAGATATGCAAATTAAAATAGATTAGAAGATAGGAAAAATTTACCATTTAATTCGATAGATAGATAATAGTCTCATATGTATCAGTTCTATGTTCCTAAGTTAAATAATTGTAGGAGGTTCTGAATAATAATTGGTATATATACTATTTATCATTTATATGATAATCAGTCAATAAATAATTCTTATGCAATCATCCTCCATTACACATAAATTATGTCCATGAAAGGTAGATGAATTACATACTGTACATTGTTTTAAGACTGCTAACATTGAATAAAATATTCTTTATACTAAGATGGAAAACTATAGTTTTTCACACAGACTACATATTCATATATTTTACTCACACACAATTCCTTTTGAATTACTATACCAGTATTATATGTATAGATAATTAAATGATAGATAGAATTGTAGTTTACACAGTCTTCACGATTTTTGCACTATACATTCATTTGCTTTCATTTTCTATGGTACTGTTGTATTACTTAGAAATTTAATAAATGATAAGAATTTACTAAACACAACTATTATCATCTTCAACAAAACATGAATGAGGTTTGACTCTATTCATTTTTCTTTGCAAAACCTTATTGAAATCTCAATTCAACCTTACTCTATCTCAGGTTTCAAACTTTGAAAAATAAGAACACATATTATCAACCAACAGTATCAAGACAAACCACACATACTCATACAAAAAGTTAGAATACATTTCATCTTAAGGTTGAAATTAAATTATACACAGAACCCTTTCATCAATGATATATTCAAACCCTAAACTAGTTCGAAAGACATTGTAGTAACATTAAGAATGAAGTCGTTTTACACAGATATTTAACCTTTATTACTTAGCATGTAAATTTATTTTCCCAAGGAAACAAGTATCTTATACATAGTGTTTGATCCTATGGCTCATTACAAAGCTTAACCTTTGAAAACGTGAATTCTCATAACAAAGACTTTCAACATAGATTGCAAATAGAATTAAAATCAGGGTTATCCCAAGTTTACAACAGTTCCAAAAGAACCCATTATACCAAGACATCGACGAGCCATAGCTCTAGTTGGTATCACAAAATTTACACTTTTAGAAACCAATAACCTTTCAAATGAAAAACAAGAGTCGCAAGCATGTTTCCATATTTCCTCAACTAACAATAGCGACAGAGAAAATGACGAGTCTCATTAAGAAGAACCACTTCAACCACTGTCCAAAAGAACTGAGGGTTATGGAAGACCCGAGCCTTACCAGTGTTGCGGCATGCTAACCCCTTCACCAAAACATTATGCTTTTGCTTCCTTAAATCATGTACCTGACAAACGACGAGCTATGTTAAATAAATGTTACATTAAAATGGAAAACGAAAACGCATCAAAGAAATAGTTCACCAATATGAACCACTTACCTTAGTAAACCTTGGGCAAGTCTTGAAGCTCTCAGACAAATGACGGGATTGGTGCTATGAACGATACCAGGAACTGTTAACCATTATTTCAATAACACTCCGAAGCAGAGACTTAGGTCGCCTTTAAACCAAAAAACATTACAGAATTTTAAGACCTGTAACTTCCACTTATTTAGAAGTCTCAAGGTCAAATCTCTCCCAAGGTTTCAACAGAGATTTTGGCAGCCTGTCGGCCACCTCCAACGAAGACAATAACACAATGAAACCACTTCCCAAGTTCATAAACTCAACACATGGTAGATGTTAAGGTTTTCATCCAACGGCCCACTTCCATCTTCATCGACGGTCTCCACCTTGCCAGCAATCGTAGCATCAAAATAAACGACGTCAAACATTTAATACCTGACCTAATTTGCAGGTCGACTTGCCACGATGGCACACGGTGGAGCAACACAATCAACGCATGGCATATAAATCTTACACAAAAACAACATGGAGGCATTCACGTCTATGTGGATCTCTGGGTTCACCATTCAGCAGGGAGGCAGTATCAAATCTTAAATGCAAGATCATTACATGATCTTTACCATAGCTCGGAGATCAACGCCAGCTCTCTAAACCATCAACCTGTCAAGATCCATATTAATGGCTTGTCAGCGTATTCGTTGTGACTTTAACTATTGGTTTCTCATGTTATTTCAACATTTAAAATCGTCATAAGTATCACTATTATCCACAAAAAGTTTAGTTAAAATATATTTCATTATAATGCTATCATTTTGACTTACTACAAGTTGATAATACATTACAACATGTATTATCATTTTATTTAAATTTTAATATTTATAATTCATTGCAATAGTTTGTATGCATACAATGTTGATAATAAACCAATAATTCGTGATAATCACACCACTATAGTTAAGAGACTTTGAAATATCACGATTATAGAATGATAGAGATTTTATTCATATCTTATTTTTGTACCATAGTTAACCTATGATTGGTCTTTGTTTTAATTTATCTAAATACTATTAATGCCTAGTCTCTAGGTAAAAACCACCTTGCTTGTTTAAGATATAGTTATAGTGGTGGATATGAAAGGTGAACTATGAGTATTATATATTTAATCAATAAGTTTGCAGAAACTCGCAAACATATATGTGCTATAATAAATAGTTTGGTAATGGAGTAATAACTTACTTCAACCCCAATCCACTTTATTTCATGCGATACTATGGTACTGTACCATCATGGTACTACCAGCTAAATGGTAACAACAAGACAGCTGTGCTAACGATAGAATTTAATTAATGAAAGGATGACGACAGAACCAAATAAGTACAATAATGACTACAGTGACGATACTGCTATTTAAATGCCTACTCAAACAAGCTAACTTGAGTTATTATCACTCAGATACAAGACGAACTTTGGAAAGCAGAAGTGGAAGTATGTGAATCATACCTGTGTGCTTTTTAAATTGCAATAGTCTCTATTTTTATTCTATTTTATTTCAAAATGACGGAAATTGCGTTCACACGAACTGGAATTTATTGCAAACATGAAACTCCTTACCTGTTGGATGCACATAGAACAAGTCTAATGCTTTAGCATGGTAGCTAAGTAATATTTTGGGTCCCTCATAGGACTCCCTTGGACAACAAAGAAGCAAAATGTCAGTATCGTATCAAAGAAAATGTATCATGTCTTATTTCTAATCTGGCATTGCAATTAAGTCATCATTGTCACTTTAGTGGTAACATAATTTTAATTATGATTAGTACAAATAGAGGTTTAGTTAACATTGTTACAATTCAAAATTTAATATTGTCTGCAATTATAAATTATCATAAATTAAGCTATTATTGCCATTAACAATTTTTTTTTAAATTTTTACGAAAATATGGGATGTTACATGTGGTATCAGAGCACAGATTCAAACTCTAGGCCTGATTTAGGTCCAAACACATAGTAGAAATTTTTATATACAACAGAAAATTGTACTAACTTGAAAATTTTATTATTATGTTCTCTTCATAAATTATTTTCAGTTACAGGTATGGAGAACTCAGCTGAACATTTAAGTGACAGATTTTAGCCTAACAGTCATAGTTCGAGACAACACTATGTAGAGGAAGGTCATGGGGAAATAAATAACAACTCGACGGAACTGTTACGTGCCTTTCAAGATTTAAAAGCAGAAATCAGATCTCTGAAACTAGATAATGAAAGGATTTTGCAAGCACAAGAACAACTGAATCAAGTGTTGTTTGAACACAGCCAAACAGAGGAACAAGAGAAAAACGATGAGGATATTTCCAAAGTCACTCTGATAAAAATCAGGACATCAAATACAGTAAAGTAAAAGATAGTTCAACCTCATCTAGAGATGCTATTGCAAAACGTAAAAAGAAACGTAATTACACCAGTGACAGTAGTGAAGAAGATTCCAAACCAAGAAAGAAAAATAAAAAAGAATATGAACAGATTTCTGGAGAATTCAAGAAGATAAGACCTCCAACTTTAAATGGAGAAACTGGGAAAGGAGAGATAGCTGAAGCTTGGCTGTCAGGGATGAAGAAATACTTCCATATCTACAACTATTCAGAGTTCTTAAAAGCAAAAATGGCTATATATAACTTAACCGGAAAAGAGGATATCTGGTGGCAGGATGTCAAAAGGGTAAAGGGCATCAAGGATAAAGATGTAAGCTGGAGTGCATTCAAACGATATTTCAAAAAGAAGTATCTATCTGAACAGTACTACAAAGAAAAATCTAAAGAGTTCTACGATTTGAAGTTGGGAGGTATGAACATGAAGGAATTAAACAGTAAGTTTCTGAACTTACTGAGATATGTACCCTACTTCATAGAAGAAAAACCAAAAATTTAAAGGTACTTAAGCTATTTATCTTTCAGCATTAAAGACATAATTGAGTATGACAGTCCTAAAACATTAGAGGAGGCTATGAGGAAGGCAGTTTTCTGTTATGATACAAATCGGAAGAGAGAGGGTATGTCTAATTGGAAAAATCATAAGCCCAACAATTTTGAAGAGAAGAAGAAAAATTTCAGATTCAGTGCGAATTCCGGATTCCAAAGGAAGAATTTTTAGAATCGAAATTCCCATGGAAATAATTCACAGCAAAATTCCACAGCACCGAAAAATGCATCTAATACTACCAAGACCAGTGAGCCAAAGACACATATGAAATGTTTTGAATGCCAGGGCCCTCATTACGCATCAGAATGTCCCTTATGGAAGAGGAAAGCAAACAACATCAACTCTATTCAGACTGAACCTACTGTTGGAGATGTAGCAAGGGAGATACCAAGAATTAACACAGCACTTGACAACAGGAAAGTAGATCATCAAATATCCATGGTGGAGATTGAAGGTATGATACATGACCATCCTGTTACTATTTTAATTGACCCAGGTGCCAGTTTAAGTTATATATCACCAGATGTTGTAGAAAGTCTTAAACTGAAAACTGAAAAGTTTATTAAATGATGGCTAGCTAGACTAGCAACTAGAACAAAGAGGAAAGTGTCAAATTTTATATAGAACTGTGTTTTATCCATGAACCATTTGTAAACACAAATAAAGCTGAATATTTTACCTCTAGGTTTGTATGATATTATTGTTGGGATGGACTGGTTGGAAGCCCATCGTGTCATCCTAGACTGTTATGGAAATAGTTTTACATGCTTAAATGATGAAGGGAAAACTGTAGAAATAAAAGGCATTCCAAGGAAGGTAACCCTTAGACAAATTTCAGCCGTGCAAGTTAGGAGGGCAGTTATGAAGGGATTCCAAATGTTTACAGTAAACGTGATAAATGATGAGATTGTGGGTAAAGAGGACAAACTGAAATTAGAAGACATACCTGTCCTAAGGATTTTAAAGATGTATTTCCTGAGGAGATTCCAAAATTACCACCCAAAAGAGATTTATATTTTACCATAGAGTTAATACCAGGAGTAGTACCAAATTCAAAAGCTCTGTACCAAATGAATATACTGGAGTTAAACGAATTAAAATCTCAGTTGAAGGAACTTATTGACAAGAAGTATATTAGACCAAGTGTGTCTCCTTGGGGAGCACCTATCATCTTCGTTAAGAAGAAAGATTGAACATTAAGACTGTGCATAGATTATCGCCATCTTAATAAGTTGACGATCAAGAATAGGTACCTATTGCCCCACATAGATGATCTATTTGATCTGCTGTGTGGAGCAATAGTATTTTTAAAGATCGATCTAAGATCAGGGTATTATCAATTAAGGGTTAAAGACGAAGATATTTTCAAAACAGCTTTCCGAACTCCGTATGGACATTACGAGTTCGTAGTCATACCATTTGGCTTGACTAATGCCCCGGTTGTATTTATGTGTTTGATGAATAATATTTTGCATAAGTACATAGACAAGTTTGATGTTGTGTTTATAGACGATACTTTAGTGTACTCAAAAAGCAAAGAAGAGCATGATGAACATTTACGGATTATCTTACAAGTATTAAGAGATCATCAATTGTATGCCAAATTTAGTAAATGTGACTTTCACAAAGACAAAATTCAATATCTAGGACACATAATTTCAGCAGAAGGAATCTCGGTTTACCCGGACAAGATAAGGGCCATTAATGACTGGCCAGTTCCTAAAGATGTGTCGGATGTAAGATCATTTATGGGCATTACGGGGTATTACAAAAAGTTTATAGAGAATTTCTCAAAAATTTCCAACCCCATAACTTCATTGCAGAAGAAAGGGAAGAAATTTGTTTGGGATCATAAATGTGCTGAGAGTTTTAAGAAATTAAAGGAACTATTGACGACAGCACCTATCTTGAAGATAGCTAACCACAACAAGGATTTTGTAGTTTGTATAGATGCATGCAATGATGGACTCGGTGGAGTCTTGACACAGGAAGGGCATGCGATAACATATGAATCTAGAAAGATGAAAGTACATGAAAATAATTACTCTACATATGATTTAGAGTTATTAGCAGTTATTCATGCTTTAAAAATGTGGCGTCATCACCTTTGCTAGGAAGTTTACATCATTAACAGATAACATGGGACTGAAATATTTATTGTATCAGACAAACCTGAACACTAGACAAGCTAGATGGTTGACATTCTTAAGCGAGTATGATTTTGAAATTCAGCATATCAAAGGAAAGGAGAATAAAGTGGCAGATGCCTTGAGTCACAAGGCAAAACTAAATTTCATTTCAGCAATTAGTAATTATTCAACCAATTTGGAAAATCAGATTTTGGAAAAAAGTGAAATAGATGAAGAATACAGAAAAATGAAGGAAAAGACAACCAATAACAGTTTTGAAAATTACATGGCATATTATAGAATTAAGAAAAATGGTCTATTACTGTATAAAGACAGATTGTATGTACTAGACAAACCAGAAATACAAATTCTTATATTAAATGAGATGCATAAAAGTCACTATTCTGGTCATCCAGGATATCAAAAGACCATCACTATGCTGAGAAAAGGATACTATTGGCCCATAATAAAAGATGAAGTAGCAAAATACATCGCAAAATGCTTGGACTGTCAAAAAGTGAAGGTTGTACATCAACATCCTGCTGGATTGTTGCAACCACTACCAATACCAAGCTGGAAATGGGAAGTGATCAGCATAGATTTCATTACTGGATTGCCTAAAAATCAGAAACAACATCATTCCATCATGGTGGTGGTGGAAAAACTCAGCAAGGAGACACATTTCACACCACTGAAGACCACACATAAAGCACCAAACATTGCAGAGATTTTTATGAAATAGATTTTTAGACTACATGGAATACCAAAGATAATAATTTCAGATCATGACTCGAATTTTACAGGAAACTTGTGGAGATCATTGTTTAAAGGATCGAATACACCTCTAAATTTTAGTACAGCATTTCATCCACAGATGGATGGACAGATAGATAGGGTAAATCAAGTGTTAGAAGATTTATTAAGAATGTATGTCAAGGATCAGCCGGGTAAGTGGGAAGATTATCTGCACTTAGCAGAATTTGCTTATAATAATCATTATCATGCTTCAGTCAGCCTTAGTCCTTTTGAAATTCTTTATGGTAGAAAATGTAATACACCTATTTCGTGGAATGATCTAGTCAATAGAGTTGTTTTAGGACCTAAATTATTGCAAGAATTAGAACTAATTGTGAAACAGGTGCAAGGACATTTAAAAGCTACCCAAGATAGGAAAAAAATTCAAGCAGATTCAAAAAGAACTCACAAAGAGTTCTAGGTGGGTGAACATGTGTTTCTCAAGGTAAGACGGAAAAAGAGTTCACTAAAATTGGGGAGCTGTGCCAAATTGGCACCTAGGTATTGTGGTCCTTTTGAAATATTATCTATGGTTGGAGCAGTGGCATACCAACTGGCCTTACCACCCAACCTGAAAATACATAATGTTTTTCATATATCATTTCTAAAGAAATATGTGCACGATACTACTCATGTTGTAAACTGGAATGATGTACAGGTGGGACAAGACGGAGATTTTCCGGTGGAACCGGATTGTATCCTTGGAAGGAGGGAAACTATTCTCCGGAATCACAACATTGGGCAAGTGAAGGTGCAATGGAAGCACCTTGGCCCAGACTAGGCAACCTGGGAGTTGGAGAGCAGTATGCAGGCATCATACCCAACTCTATTTCAGGAACACTCAAGGAGTGACTAGCCAACATCGAGGACGATGTTGAGACTTAAGGGGGGGTGTATGTCACCTACCCAAATTTCTGAACATTATTATTTATTTGCAAAAATACTTTACGATTAAATTTAATTACAAGTTTTGGAATTATGATCAGTTTTGATCATGGATGAATGTAATTACTGAATATTATTATTTAAATAAATTAATTAGGAGACAAACAATCAAGAGGACTGTTGAATGAGTGTTCACTGGCCCACTAGGAGGAATGGAAGCTGTTCGAAGGTATGGGACACATGGCAGCAGTTACATCACATCACTAACTGTTGGTTATGGGGCAACTTCCTCTAAAATAGGGCATTATCCCCTAGGTGGAGGGAGTGAGTAGGAAGCTCATTTAATGACCCTGTATCATTTGAAAAGGCCTAGGCAGCCTATAAAGGCAAATTCGAATTGGGCAGGCAGCCCTTAATCAATATTTCTGCAAAATATTTTCCTCTTGTAAATCAGGTGATTTCAAGAGAGATTCGAATAAGGGAGGTTAGTGGTGATTGAAAACTGAGTTTTTGCATATTATTGAAGAGAACGGAGTTGTAGGAGCAAGTCTTTTGGACTGCTACCTATTGAAGATTTAGAAGATTACTACTACAACAACAAGAAGTCCTAATTCCTGAAGTTTCTTCCTCCTGGTGGTTCAGCGAACAGGATTAGGGGTCCTAAGACAGTATTTGACTGTTTTCAGGAGTTTGGTTGGGTGGAACAGTCTTCCTGAGTTGTTTGTTTCCCTACAGAGTCTTTCAGGTTCTTAAAAGATTTCCTAACTTATTCTCAGTAAATAATTCTATTGTGTTTATCTAGTATTATTCCGTTTATTTGCTTTCGAAAATAATCTAATTCTGGAAATGTTTAAGTTTGAATGTTTAAGTTTAATGTTAAATTGATAAATCAATATCCCCATTTTTCCACATGTTGTTTGGCAGCATCGTACTCTAGTAGAGATATGCAAATTAAAATAGATTAGAAGATAGGAAAAATTTGGCATTTAATTCGATAGATAGATAATAGTCTCATATGTATCAGTTCTCTGTTCCTAAGTTAAATAATTGTAGGAGGTTCTGTATAATAATTAGTATATATAATATTTCTCAGTTATATGATAATCAGTCAATAAATAATTCTTATGCAATCATCCTGCATTACACATAAATTATGTCCATGAAAGGTAGATGAATTACATACTGTACATTGTTTTAAGACTGCTAACATTGAATAAAATATTCTTTATACCAAGCAGGAAAACTATAGTTTTTCACACAGACTACATATTCATATATTTTACTCACACATAGTTCCTTTTCAATTACTATACCAGTATTATATGTATAGAAAATTAAATGATAGATAGAATTATAGTTTACACAGTCTTCACCATTTATGCACTATACATTCATATTGCTTTCATTTTCTATGGTACTGTTGTATTATTTAGAATTTAATAAATGATAAGAATTTACTAAACACAACTATTATCATCTTCAACAAAACACAAATGAGGTTTGACTCTATTCGTTTTTCTTTGCAAAACCTTATTGAAATCTCAGTTCAACCTTACTCTATCTCAGGTTTCAAACTTTGAAAAATAAGAACACATATTATCAACCAACAGTATCAAGACAAACCCCACACACTCATACGAAAAGTTAGCATACATTTCATCTTAAAGTTGAAATTAAATTATACACAGAACCCTTTCATCAACGATATATTGAAACCCTAAACTAGTTCGAAAAGCATTGTAGTAACATTCAGAATGAAGTCATTTTACACAGATATTTAACCTTTATAACTTAGCATGTAAATTTATTTTCCCAAGGAAAGTATCTTATACATAGTGTTTGAGCCTACGGCTCGTTTCAAAGCTTAACCTTTGAAAACGTGAATTCTCATAACAAAGACATTCAACATAGATTGCAAATAGAATTATAATTAGGGTTATCCCAAGTTTACAATAATTCCAAAAGAACCCATTATACCAGGACATTGACGAGCCATAGCTCTAGTCGGTCTCACAAAATTTACACTTATAGAAACCAAGAACCTTTCAAATGAAAATCAAGAGTCGCAAGCATGTTTCTAGATTTCCTCAACTGACAATAGTTACAGAGAAAATGACGAGTCTCGTTAAGATGAACCACTTCAACCACCATCAAAGAGAACTGAGGGTTATGGAAGACCTGAGGCTTACCGGTGTTGAGGCACGCTAACCCCTTCACCAAAACATTACTCTTTTGCTTCATTAAATGCTGCAGCTGACAAACGACGAGTTAAGTTAAATAAATGTTACATTAAAATGGAAAATGAAAACACATCAAATAAATAGTTCACCAATATGAACCACTTACCTTCGTAAACCCTGGCCAAGTCTTGAAGCTCTCAGACAAACAATGAGCTTGGTGCTGTGAACGATACCAAGAACTATCAACCATTATTTCAATAACACTCTGAACCAGAGACTTAGGTTGCCTTTAAACCAAACACCATTACAGAAGTTTAAGACCTGTAACTTCCACTTATTTAGAAGTCTCAAGGTTGAATCTCTCCCAAGGTTTCAACGGAGATTTCGGCAGCCTGTCGGCCACCTCCAATGAAGACAATAACACAATGAAACCACTTCCCAAGTTCATAAACTCAACACATGGTAGATGGTATGGTTTTCATCCAATCACCCACTTCCATTTTCATCAACAGTCTCCACCTTGCCAGCAATCGTAGCATCGAAATAAACGACGTTAAACATTTAATGCCTGACCTAATTTGTAGGCCGACTTGCCACGATGGCACACGGTGGAGCAACACAATCAACGCATGGCATATAACTCTTACACAACAACAACATAGAGGCATTCTCGTCTACGTGGATCTCTGGGTTCACCACTCAGCAGGGAGGTAGTATCAAATCTTAAGTGCAGGATCATTACATGATCTTTACCATAGCTCGGAGATCGACGCCAGCTCTCTAAACCATCAACCTGTCAAGATCCATATTAATGGCTTGTCAGCATATTCTTTGTGACTTTAACTACTGGTTTCTCATGTTATTTCAACATTTAAAATTGTCATAAGTATCACTATTATCCACAAAAAGTTTAGTTAAAATATATTTCATTATAATGCTATCATTTCGACTTACTACAAGTTGATAATACATGACAACATGTATTATCGTTTTATTTAAATTTTAATATTTATAATTCATTGCAATAGTTTGTATGCATACAATGTTGATAATAAACCAATAATTCGTGATAATCACACACCACTATAGTTAAGAGACTTTGAAATATCACGATTATAGAATGATAGAGATTTTATTCATATATTATTTTTGTACCATAGTTAACCTATGATTGGTCTTTGTTTTAATTTATGTAAATACTATTAATGCCTAGTCTCTAGGTAAAAACTACCTTGCTTGTTTAAGATATAGTTATAGTGGTGGATATGAAAGGTGAACTATGAGTATTATATAGTTAATCAATAAGTTTGTAGAAACTCGCAAACATATATGTGCTATAATATATAGTTTGGTAATGGAGTAATAACTTACTTCAACCCCAAAACACTTTATTTCATGCGATACTATGGTACTGTACCATCATGGTACTGCCAACTAAATGGTAACAACAAGATAGCTATGCTGACGACAGAATTTAATTAATGAGAGGACGATGATAGAACCAGATAAGTACAATAATGACTACGATGATGATACTGCTATTTAAATGCCTACTCAAACAAGCTAACTTGAGTTATTATCACTTAGATACAAGACGAACTTCGGAAAGCAGAAGTGCAAGTATGTGAATCGTACTTGTGTGCTTTTTAAATTGCAATAGACTCTATTTATTCTATTTTATTTCAAAACAACAAAAATTGCATTCACATGAACTGGAATTTATTGCAAACATGGAACTCCTTACCTGTTGCCTGCATATAGAACAGGTCTAATGCTTTAGTGTGGCAACTAAGTAAGCTTCGGGGCCCCTCATAGGACTCCCTTGGACAGCAAAGAAGAAAAATGTCAGTATCGTCTCAAAGAAAATGTATCATGTCTTATTTCTAATCTGGCATTGCAATTAAGTCATCATTGTCACTTTAGTGGTAACAAAATTTTAATTATGATTAGTACAAACAGAGGTTTAGTTAACATTGTTACAATTCAACATTTAATATTGTCTGCAATTATAAATTATCATAAATTAAGCTATTATTGCCACTAACAAAAAAAATTTAAATTTTTACGAAAATATGGGATGTTACAATAGAATAGATTCTTTAGAATATAAGGTGAAACTCAGAGAAACTGCCAAGCCATTGACAGAAGAAGGCATTCAATATTGTGAACTAGAATAGGGAAACATCCTTGGAGAGGATGATGAAGATGGGAAGGAGAAACTAACTGAAGTTCTCATAAACTCTTTGAAGAGTTCAAATTAGAAAAGGAAGGAATCAAGAAGGCATAGAGAGCCTAATGTTTTTAAAACTAATGAATTGTGTGTGTTTGCAGGTATAGAAGGTGATAAAGATTATGAGGTTGTCATGAAGATGAAGGAAGAGAAATAAATGTATTCTTACATCCATGAAAGAGGACAAAGCTGAAAGATTTTTCTGAAGATGTAGGATGAGACAACATGGTCTCATGTAGACAACCAAGGGGGAACCCATACACATTTTGACAATGGGGTTGCTAACAGATAGTTAGAAGAACCTATTGTTGCAAATGAAATAAATTTGGCTCATGAAGGCAGCAAGGAGGAAGAACATACAACATTGAACAAAGAGATGGTTGGAAGACAATTAGAAAATATTGTTGTTGCACAGAGCAAGGAATATTTAGCTCATGAGAATGGCCAAATGGAGGTTGAAGATAAGCATCCAGTTGCAATGCTTACAAGATGGAATGAAGAGATTGAGTTTCTAGAAGAATTGTTGATTGAAGATGATTCGAAAGGAAGAGAAAGTCCAGCTAGAGGAGAGGAAGCATGTTCAAAAGAGTATTACAGTGAAGCAAAGGTTCCCATAGAATCTAAAGCCAAGGAGGTAAATTTTAATTATCAATTTAAATTAGAAGATGCAGGCATAACCAATAATAAGGAACATGATTGGGAAGTATCCTCAAAGGGTGAAATTGAAATTCAAGTTCAACATTCAAAGTTGATGAATTTTGAGGATGAGATGATATTTTTTAAGGAATGGTTGGCAAAAGATACCAGTGATGGAGACTACAAACAGTTTGCGGGTTTAACTCAAACTCATTCTATGGAGGAGACTATAATGTCAAACGAAAATGGCATGAATGAATATTAGAGTAATAATATTGAATATATCAGGAAAGAAAGGATGCAGCAGGTAATGGACAACGACAATTGAATTCAGCCAAAGGAAGAACAACAAGTAGGTGTACCGGCCAGTGAATAGACTTGACAATGAAATTGAGATGATAAAGATGATGATGGTGAAGGTGTCTCATAAAATACATGAGGAAAAAAAGAATATCTACATCAACAAGGAAAGAATTCAAAGCAACAGTAGGAGATAAGTGACAAGGGAAGATTGCAAAAGAAAGGCTAGTGGATCATTGTAGCAAAAAGTATGGAACTCAGGAGAGATGTAGTTAGCAACGAGACAACAAGACAACCATGAAGCAACTAAAAAGCTTCAACATAAATTTTGGGATCCAATAATATTGAATATTGAAGGTTATGACCAGGAGGTCATATTTATTTCCTCCTCGGGAGTCTGATGCAGGAGCATCCTGCTCTCCAACAAAGTCCAATGTTTGGTCAGACCTTAGGGTCTTCACATTTTCCTAAGCATATTTGTTTGATGAAATATTGTAAATAATACCATGTTTTAAGTGTGATTATAAATAGGTGATGTGTCATGAGGTGAGTGATGAGTCATTTAGTGAGTTGTGTAAACAAAGTCCACAAATAATGGCAACATTCAATGAATATCAAAGGATATCATGAGCAGGTCATAGAGATAAGATAAGTATGTTTCTAATCTTAGAAACAATTGTAGCAAGTTAGGAGATTGTTGAGTGTATTGTGGATCTGAACCATAATTGGTTTCAGAATCCTTTTGTAGAAATGTGTGTAATACTATGAGGCATAGAGGTGGCCAAACAAGGTAAATCAGGCCAAGAGAGTTGATCATGTTTGTATCAGACCTAAGAGGATCAGAACATAGCTTCTGAGGAAACTATGAATGTACAAGTTTCTTATGATTGAATGAAGAAGGATAATTATGTATGTCCCTATATAATTGGATGAATTGTGTTTGAATTGTGATAGAATAATAGTTCTCTCTCCATGTATGATCCCATGAATTGAATTATTGATGAGCTCTGTCCATGCTTGATTACTCTGTGTGTATAATACATCTTGAAATTGGGGTTTTTAGATAATAGAATGTTGCGGAGAAGGTTTGTTTGATCTCTTTGTTTGAGTGCATGAGTAAATATTGTAATTCTGCAGTGTAAACCCTTGAGTAATCGATCACTAGAAGGATCGATGCCCTATATATATGAATTTGTAGAGCTGTGAGAAAGGTGAAGCTATGAAGATGATGACCAGATCTGGTGAAGGAGGTCAAGCTAGATGAAGTTTGGATGAATCCTATCCAAGAGGATATCGATTGATCGATTCTCTGATCAATCAACATAACGATTGAGTTTGAGCAGTGCAGATCGAAGCAAAGAGATCAATGGCACGAAAAGGATTTCGTGAGGTAAACTTGCATGGGAGATAGAGCTCTGAACCTCCAAAGTGAACCTTCCGCATTGTTCATAGATCGACGGATGAGAGAAGCCGTAAAGAGATCCAAGGCTTGTATAACATTCCATAGGGGAAAGAGTTGGAGAGTTAATGGACAAAATGGATGTGAAATTAACACATCATATTGGAGCCTACCGTTGATATGGATCCAACGGTCCAAGACAATTGTAGGAGGAACTTTGCGTATGCCGATTGCGGAAGGAACACCCGCAATTATGGAAGGAAGGTGATTGCGGAAGGATATTACAGAAGAGAATTGTGGAAGGAATACTTGCTCGATGCTCCACATTGAAGTGAGACCCGATATTTTTATGAAATCCAGTTCACCGAAAATTTGAGATCTACCCTTCAACAATTGTTTAGAGAAATACTTAGCCAGTTCTGCTAAGTTTGGTGATTCTACTAAGTTTGGAATCAAACTAAACCTGGGGAAAGCAGGTTGGACTGGTTTTGATGATCCCTCCCACATCAAATCAGAACAAGGAAATACTGTGTTAGAAAAATAGGATTGTAGAGAAATAACAATAAACAAAAATGCAAATATAATCACACAAACACTTTACAAGAGAGACATAGATATATCGTGGTTCACCCCAAGATGGGCTACGTCCACACTGAAATTGCCAGTCCTTATTATTATACCTTCCAGCAAAGTGAAGGGATACAACCTGCAGCACAACGGTTGCACTTTCTCTTCACGGTTTCATAGTCTCTCTTCTGATCTCAGAGATCTTTACAATGCATAATACCTAATACATCAACCCTAGCCGTATTACAATGTCTTTCTTTTATACGGGAAATACAATGGGAAAATACCACGGGTTACCCAAAACCATGAGCCCGAAAACTGTTGGCGAAAACTCCCCCGGACCCTCTGGGGATCGTGCCGGGATCATAACCAAACCTGGGGTTCAAACACGGCTGAATCGTCATCTATGAGACTGGAAGATTAGGCTCTACAACCAACATACTATATATAGTCATGTTCCATGCACCAAGATATTATGTGGATATGGATCATTTGGCTTAATTTATAGATGAATATCAATCCATTATAAACATATATAAACATCTTTTGACTATACGAATGGTATAAACATGTGGACTACAATTGCCATGTTTTCTCCAACAAGTTGCAAGGAAAAAATAACATTATTACATATTTATTTATTTGTCACTCTAATATTTTTCTCTTTGGTATTGATGATGGACTGAGTATCATGGGTCTGAAACGTCAATAATTTACACTTGAACAAAGTGAATCCAGAAATTATTATAAACAAACCAACACACTATGAAATCTTAAAAGAACAAATGATTTAGATTTTTTAAAACTAACCAAAATATTTATATACAAAGTTCATCCAAAATAGAAAAGTGGGGATCTCATCCTCTTGTTTATTTTATGCGACTCTATCTAATAGAGGTGTTGTGTATTTTGAATTTATTAGTTGGAGGTTGTCATGGAAGATATGAGATGCCGAAGTTTTGGACACAATTGGAATTCAGGATAAATTGGGACTCCACAATGGAATGGGGAGTCTAAATTGATTATAGGCATAAAATGAAGATGAAACAATCGATTATTTATAGTATAATATTGGTGTTGTCTCCATACATGGTGTTGGACCTTTGCATTCTTTAAGCGACATTGCGAAGTGAGGGCGATGGAACAATGGGGGATTGTGTGTTTCAGACATATGCAAAACCATATATTGGCAATAAGAGGGTACCCCATTAGTTGTAGTGGTGGGTTCGAATCTATTGGAAATCCCATGAAATAATATGAAGTGGGTGAGAAGAATTTTAGTTAACAACTGGACAATTTTATATTTGCACTGTGGATATTAGAGGGGACACGATTATTGGAAATATTTCCATTTTGCAATTTTGCATCCTAAATATAATTTCAAAATAAAATAAGAATGTCTATGAGCATTAATTATTTCTATGCCATTAATTGAGCCCAACAATAAAATATTAGTCAATGCAATGCTAACTTTAACTACTCCAACAAACTAAAATATACATAGTTACTTGATCATCAACAATATGTGAGATATATTATTAACACAATCAAATAATTAAACGTCGTTAATAAATGTTAATCAACACTATTTTGCACCTTCCACTATTTAAAGAAAAAGTAGTATAACATTTTAATTATATGATTAATTAATTTATACTTTATGAACATACCACCCTGAGCATTAAATAAAAATATCAAATGGTGTCTCATCATTTGATTAATTACCATGATTATCACTATCATTTCAAATATTTTTATGTAATTTGTAAATATAAACAACGCTTGCATGAGGATGGGTCATGTTATTAGATTGCACTAAAATGAGACAATTGTACTGTCAAAATTTATTTTATTGTGGTCATTAAAAATAAAAAATTATATGTACAATATTTCAGTTTACATGTGATAAATGGTACATGAGGCATGGATAACATACAATTCGTGACACTTAACTTCTAGGCTTTTAAATGTGTCATCTCTCATTGTATATGTCGTCCTATATGGAAAAATGAAAAAGAACCAGTCCTCGTAAAACTAAAAGTATGTAGTTTTATTGTTAAGTTTAAACCAAATAAACTAGCAAGATCACTGAATGAAACATAATCACAAGATAGACATAGAATTTACCCCGGGAAACCCTCATGGGGTAGAAAACCCAACAAAGATTTCCTCAATAAGATGATCAACCAAAATACAAGATGTGCTCCAAGACTTGTCCTTCTACTCTACCTCACATGCAGACCTCCCAGATGCAAGTGCGCTACTTTCTGAGTTGTGGAAGTGTGTCAAATGAGAAGCTCTCGTCCTCTATTTATACTAGTTCCCAACTGACAAAATCCCTAATGGGGCTGACCTCTCCTGGAGAAGTCTAATAATCCCTAAAATATAAACTCAGGGTCGACCCCTACATGGTGGGTCTAATAACCCTAGTTACCACAAACCATCGGAGGAATAAACATCTCCGGATACATAATAGAGTCACCTCGGAGGGATAAAACATCTCCAGAATAATAATGTACAAATATAATATTCTTAGAAGTTACAATATTCAACACTTCCCCTTAACGAGAAGGATATTATAACAACATCTACAGGAGCAAGGAGTCATCGACTACATCACACATCATACATCTGTATATCACCGGAAGCTTTCTTTAAGACATCATCATCAGTAACTTAACCAATTACTGGAACATCAACATCGTCGTTGTCATACGATCATCAGCATCGTCATCACACGATCATCCACATCGTCATCACACGATCATCAGCATCGTCGTCACACGATCATCAACATCGTAGCAACATACCCTGCAATACACATGATTCATTTAAGACACCATAACATGTCTAGGGACGATACATCCCACTCGTCAACTTAGACAAAATCTAAGGACCGCTTTCTCGAAAACACATGTCTACGGATCAATTTAGGGACCGAAGTCCGGGGATGATACAATCCCCTTTCGTCCACTAGGGACCACTTCTCGGAGACATCTTTCTACGAGTAAATTCAGGGACCGAAGTCCGGGGATGATACAATCCCCATCATGTACATTTTGAACTAGTGGTTCCTGGATGATGCAATCCCCATCACTTACATTTTGAACTAGTGGTTCCGGGATGATGCAATCCCCATCACGTACATTTTGAACTAGTGGTTCCGGGATGATGCAATCCCCATCACATACATTTTGAACTAGTGGTTCCAGGATGATGCAATCCCCATCAATCCACTAAGGACTTCATTCACGGAGACCATACGTCCACGGATCAATTCAAGGGACCGAAGATACAATCCCCACCTGTATCCTTATCAATACAGATATCATCAAAACATGTATCCTCATCAATACATCAACAAGACATGTATCCTCATCGATACGTCAACAAAACATGTATCCTCATCAATACATCAATAAAACATGTATTCTCATCAATACGTATATCATCAAAAGCATGTATCCTCACCAATACAAGTATACACATCATTAATACAAGTATCCACACCAATACAAGTATACACATCATCAATACAAGTATCCACACCAATACAAGTATACACATCATCAATACAAGCATCCACACCAATAAAAGTATACACATCATCAATACAAGCATCCACACCAATACAAGTATACACATCATCAAAACAAGCATCCACATCAATACAAGTATACACATCATCAATACAAGTATCCACACCAATACAAGTATACAAATCATCAATACAAGTATCCACACCAATACAAGTATACACATCATCAATACAAGTATCCATACCAATACAAGTATCATCAAAAGCATATAAAGTAAAAGTAAGTAAAAGAAAATAAGTATTCTAAGTATAAGAGTCCTAAGTCTAAGTGATCTAAGTATCCAAGTGTAGTAAACAGGTATCCACATCATCGACCTAGCTATCGATGAGGCAATCTCATCATCAGTGACTACACTACTCCCCCTTTTGAGGAGGGTCCTTTTGAACTACACCAAGCTTGTCTTGGAAGTATTCAAATTTCACTCGAGACAGAGGTTTGGTCAAAATATCAGCAATTTGATCCTCAGTGCTCACATACTCGAGCTTAATAGCTCCTCTCTGCACCATATCTCATATATAAAAGTATCGTATCTCTATGTGTTTTGACTTATCGTGGAATATAGGATTTTCTGTCATCTTGATACAACTTTGATTGTCACACATAATCACAGTGGGATCCATTTCTAAGTCAAATACTCCAGATAGTAGTTTCCGAAGCCATACTGCTTCACATCTAGTAGAGCAGGCAGCTATATATTCTGCTTCAGCAGTACTGAGAGCCACACTGGATTGTTTCTTGTTGAACCAAGAGATCATGGAAGATCCAAGTCCATAACATCCACCCAATGTACTCTTCCTGTCTGAAACACTTCCTGCCCAATCGGAGTCTGAGTAACCATGTAATCTTAGTTCATGATTTCCAAGGTAATAAAGATCAAAATCTAAAGTACCTTTTAGATACCTCATTACATGCTTTGTAGCTATTAGGTGAACCTTCCTTCGTTCTACTAGATATTGACTCAGGGTATTTACAGCAAAGCATATATCTGGTCTGGTATTTGTTAAATACATCAATGTTCCAATGATTTGTCTATATAGAGTTACATCCACTAATTCTGATGAGTCATCAACTAATAACTTCAAGTTGGAGTCCATGGGAGCAACCATGGCCTTACACTCCAACATATCAAATCTTTTCAAAATCCCCACAGCATACTTACCTTGATTTAAAAAGATTCCTTTTGGTTCTTGCCATACTTCTAGACCTAAGAAGTAGTGCATTAATCCCAGATCCTTCATTTCAAATTTTGAAGAAAGCTTCTTGTTACATTCGATAATTTGGTTCTAATTTCTTGTTAGAAATAGATCATCTACATACAATAGTAAAATAACAGGTTCATCATCCATAACCTTGAGATAAAGATTTGGATCAGCTTTACTCTTGGTAAAACCCATGCTTGTTAAGAAACTGTCAATCCTTCCGTACCAAGCTCTGGGAGCTTGTTTCAATCCATACAAAGCCTTTTTCAGCTTGCATACATGTGTTCTTCCATCTTTAACCTCAAATCCTTGTGGTTGTTCCATGTACACTTCTTCTTCAATGACACCATTCAGGAAGGCTGTTTTAACATCCATCTGGTGTAACTTCCACTTCATCATAGATGCAAGAGCCATGATAGTTCTAATTGAAGTGTACCTAGTAACTGGTGCAAATGTTTCTTCATAGTCTATTCCCTCCTTTTGAGAGAATCCTATGGCTACAAATCTTTCTATTAAGGCCTTGAACTCTTTGAATTTTCCAAAGACTTCATTCTTACCTTTTAGAAAGAATATCCAAGTTTTCCTTGAATAGTCATCAATGAATGTGATATAGTATTCATATCCACTCAAAGATGTGGAGGGTATTGGTCCACATACATCAGAGTGTATTAACTCCAAGGTACTTTTAGACTTTGTTTCACTCCTAGGAAATGGGTTCTTGATATTCTTCCCTTTTGCACATCCTTTCCATCTGCCATCATGATCAATATTTAAGTCTAGCAAACCTATGACTACCTTTCTTACATAAGGTAGTGCCTTGTAGTTAATGTGAGCAATTATCCTATGCCATAGCTCATTTGGGCTAATGTTTTCATGTACAAGAGCAGCTTCTAGATGGCTCTTAATCTTGTACTGACCTCCTTCTTCTTCACCAATGATAATTGCATCCTTGATAGATTTTCCTTTGGACCACATTAATACTTGTCCATCAATGAATGCAACCCTATAGCCTTTCTTAACCAATGCTGAGATGGATAACAAGTTCTTCTTCAATCCTGGTACATACAATATTTCTTTCATTTTCATGGGGGTACCAGAATCAAGCTTGTAGCTTGCTTCACCAATTCCCTTGATGGGATATTGAAAGTCATCTCCTAGAGAGACCTTTTGTGGAGAGGTCTTTTCTTCAAGACTTGAGAGAGCCTTTTTCTGACCTGTCATGTGCTTTGAAGCACCACTGTCAATAAGCCATGTATCTTCTCTAGGAGTTATAGATCCAGAGAGTGCGGAGAATAGAACATATTCTTCTGCATCTTCTTCTTCATTTCTCCTAGATCTTCTCTTGAAGAAGGTCCTTTCTTCTTCTTCTTCTTCACTTCAAGGTATTTTATTGTGAGGCCTTTCTTCCTCTTCTACTTCTTCTTCACTATCATCTTCTGCAAGATGTGATTGATGTCTTTTGTAATGAGAACCCTTTTTATTCTTTAGAGGACAATCTCTAGCAAGGTGTCCTATTTTGGGACAAGAAAAACATTGGAAAGAGGAGTAATCTCTTCTTTGATTAGTTCCTCTTTTCTTTTGAAATCTATGTGGAGAATGAGACTCCTTATTACTATCCCTTTTGGAGTAGGATTGATTCCTTCTTCTCTTGGTGTGGGTGGCCAAGGCTTGGTCATCTTCTTTGAGCAAGGATTCTCTGTTTGCAACCCTAGCCTCTTCTTGTACACAATCCTCCCAAACTACATCAAACTTCATACTTTCTTTTTTGGCACACATAGTTTGTATGAATGACTCCCAAGGTCTAGTGAGACCATTTAGAGCTTTCATCACAACTTCATCTTCATCAAGAGTATCACCAATGGCATCTAGTTGCTCCTTGATTTGGGAGACCCTTGAGAAGTAGTCTTGAATGGATTCTCCTTTGTGCATCTTGGTACTCTTTAACTGAGTTCTTAGGTTCATCTTCCTATTGATGTTCTTTCCTTCATACATTCTTCCTAGGGCATCATACATTTCCTTTGGAGTCTTCTTGGAAGCCACTTGGGGAATCAAGTGGTCTTTAATAGAATCAGCTATGATTCTCTTTGCCCTAATCAAATCCTTCCTATGCTTCTCTTTGGATTCATCTCCTTCAGGTTCTGCAACTTCATCCTTGATATAATGAGCAAGATCATTTTCTTCAAGAATGAGACCAATTTTGTATTTCCATGCCCGGAAATTCTCTATAACTTCTAGCTTGTCTTCAAGCTTAGTGTTTGGAGCCATCTTCTCTTGGGGGAGTCCAAGAGATAAGAGATAGAGTAGTACTTACCCGGAAACTTTAACTTTTCACTTTTCTGGATTTGCAACAGAATTTCTGGTTTATCGCACTTTTGGTAAAACTAGGGTTTCACTTTCCTGGAGTTCTACCCAACCAAAAACCTCAATCCAAGGCTCAAAAGATAGATCTTTAGAATGGCTATCCAGCCATGCAACCAGAATCCAAAAATACTAACTTTTGCAGAAACCCTAATTTTGGGAGAGAGAGAGAAATATAATTTCACCTTGTGAAAACTAGTCTATTCAGGCTAGCTCTGATACCATGTTAAGTTTAAACCAAATAAACTAGTAAGATCATTGAATGAAACATAATCACAAGATAGACACATAATTTACCCTAGGGAACCCTCATGGGGTAGAAAACCCAGCAAAGCTTTCCTCAATAAGATGATCAACCAAAATACAAGATGTGCTCCAAGACTTGTCCTTCTTCTCTACCTCACATGCAGACCTCCCAGACACAAGTGCACCACTTTCTGAGTTGTGGAAGTGTGTCAAATGAGGAGCTCTCCTCCTATATTTATACTAGTTCCCGACTAACCAAAATCTCTAATGGGGCCGACCTCTCCTGGAGAAGTCTAATAACCCCTAAAATATAAACTTAGGGTCGACCCCCACATGGTGGGTCTAATAACCCTAGTTACCACAAACCATCGGAGGAATAAACATCTCTGGATACATAATAGAGTCACCTCAGAGAGATAAAACATCTCAGGAATAATAATGTACAAATATAATATTCTTAGAAGTTACAATATTCAACATTTATAAATGGTTTAAAGTCATGGAATTTTAAGATAAACTAAAACTATGTAGTTTTATAAATGGTTTAAAGTCATGGAATTGTAAGATTGTTATGTTGAGAGACATATTTTAGGGTTGTATATATACTTTGTATAAATTCGTGTCACTTTTAAGTTATGAGAATATGACAATTTATAGTCTTTTAGGTTAGGAAATGTATATGTTGATAATTACACCAATAGGTATTTATATTTTAGAATTTGGGGTTGAGAAGCAAGTATGATATTCCTAAATTGTAGGAGAATGAGACAAGTGTACTATCCACATTGATTTTATTGGTGTCTTACAAATTCAAATTAAACAATTATAAAAAAAGAGAATATAGAAAATTGATGGTGGCTTGTGCATGGATAACTTATTAGTGTTTAGCAACCACAAGTTAAGTGCATGTACTAGTAACATAACATGTAGAACAAACAATTGTTTAACTAAAAGAAAAATGGTAACTTATTAATGTTTAGCAACCACAAGTTAAGTGCATGTACTAGTAACATAAAATTTAAACGCTAATAATAATGGCATAACAACATGTAAAGTTAAGATGAATATGACCCATTCTTCAATAAAAATTCAATTTCAAGGAAAAACCGTTTAATGGTTGAGGAGGCCCATCAATTCATGGCTTCTAGGTGAAGTACAAATTGTTTGCAAGCAATATGAAAAACCAATTCATGGATTCTACATGAATTTCAAATTGTTTGCGAGGTAAATGACAATTTGCTGAACTTTTGAATAAATCAAAAACTTCCCATGCCCAACACATCTCTTACCGTACCTATACGACAAGAGAAAATAAATGGAGTGTACCAAAGTCGTGCAAAATCGAGCATTTGCTCTTCGTTTGCATAAGATATGACATCATAAAACATGTTACTATTAGGTAAAGCATTTTATCTAAATAATTATTGGTTGAAGTGGAGTTTTCTAAACCAATATAATCTTCTCTTCATAATACACTAATGTTAAGCTTCTTTGACATTCCTCCACATAGCATTCGACTGCAATAGTATTTCATAGGAGAGAATGCATTCTCCCTTGTTGATTTATTCCATAAGCAAAGAGATAATTTTCATCCGCTGCTAGTGCCAGCTATGGCTCCCCATGTTTTAGTGATACCATACCCAGTTCAAGGCCACATAAATAAGCTCATACAACTCTCTGAGATGCTTTCCTCCAAAGGAATCCTTGTCACCTTCATTAACGCAAAGTCCGATCATTCCAAAATGATGAAGGGCAGTAGTTATCACGATGGCATTTCAGTTGCTCCCAATTCAAACATTCATTTGGCACAGTTTTAGATGGTCTACCCCTGGATTTTGACCGAGGGGCCAACCATTTGGAATTTTTCTGATTTGTAATGAGCAAAATGAAATATTTTTCCAAAGATCTGATATAAAGTCATCTAGATAGAGAAGCTATCAAGTACCCGTTCTAGTCTATTATCAGCTGGTCCTTTCTTACTTGGACGTTTCTTTTCGCCAAAAACTTTAAAACACTCCATCTATCTATTTTATAACAATTGATCGAAGGTTAATAAAAACATTGATAGAGGTACTTAGCTCGATTGTTGGTTTTATTAACCCTTGATTGAGAATTAATAGCTCGATCAATCCATTTCATTTCAAGAGATCGATCGAGGGTTATAAAGAAAGCTCAATCGAGCATTTATAACCTTTATAACTATAAAATAGCAATAGACCATGACTTATTTCACCACGTCTGTTGCATAGAAACTCAATCAAGGACTAGCAGATAAGAGTTATAGATATAACATATGAGTGATTGGTGTTTATAGATGTGACTAAAATCATAGAAAATATGGAGAAGGGTCCTTTATACCTATTTGTAGATATAGTTCGTAGAGTAATCAGAGTTATAAATGTAACTGATCACATCTATAACCCCTATTACTCTGCAACTAATATCTACACATCTAAAATCTAGAGGAAATTGTGGCAGTAATGTTTTTACTAATCCTTCTTCAAGGTATTTACTATTACCCACAAGTATCATTCTTCTTGTTGAAATTATGCTTTATTAAATTCAATTATTTTATAATTCTATGTTTGATTTTAACTGAATTAAAAAAGGATCCCATGCTAATAATACCTATTCGATCCAAGGTTTTAAACACTTTGATTTAAAGAAAATTTGGGTTCCCACTTTGATTAAAACAAAAGTTGGGTTCCCATAGGCACCCAAAATGTTTTTTAATCAAAGTGTTTAAAAGCACAATCGATCTAAAATCTCGATCAAGCTCATAGCTCAATTGAGCTTCTTCCTAGCTGCATACAAACCCTCGATCGATGTATTTAAAAACATGTGTAAAAGATCAATTGAGGGATTTCTAAATTTCAATCGAGTTATGAGCTCGATCAAGGGCTTTAAAAACATACTTTTAGCCGCCATTTATGCAAATTTAATTTTACTAACATATTTGGCAGGCCTAACCCCTATCCTGGGATGCACCTTAGGTGGAGAACCTCACACCAAGGATTCGTCAATGAATTGTCTATTCATTGGCATATAATTTACAAGCTTTTGAGTTCATATCATAATTTTATTTTTAAAATTACACTTAAAAACCATGTCCACAACTTCGAATCAATGCAAAGGAAAATCAACAACATAAAAAGTACACAACCAAAAAATTTCAAAAAAATATATACGCCCCACATCAACACATCCTCTTGAAAAGGGTATTTTTTCAAGTTTTGTAACCAGTAAAAAAAACATTTACATGCACACACATGTGTATAAAATGCGATTAAAATATGAAATGGTTAGTTCCGAAAATTAATAAAAAATTTAATTTTTCAAAATAAATTAAAAAATATGTGTGCCCTGGTGCATTTTGTATAGATTATGTTCGTATTTTTTTTCCATAAATTATGCATTTATCACTAAATTATTTTACATGCACACAAGCCACTTATTAAATTTTTCTGAAATTTACAAGAACAAACTTATCATTAAATGCAATTTTGACAAATTAAATATTATTATTATTATTGTTGTTGTTGTTGTTGTTGTTGTTTTAAATATAGGGGGAAAGACAACAAAATTCCATACAATTTGTTTTTTTGTTACATGTCGAAATTCACAAAGCTTATATGATTTTTGAGGGCTTTGATTTAATGAATGAGTAAAAATTCGAATTTTCATCATCACTTTTGGCCAAAAAGTGTAACCCATCTTCATGGATTCACCCAACCATTGCCAGTCTGTGAACCTGTAAGGATTTTTCTTGAGGAGAAAACACAAAAAATTGAAACGTTTTGAGATTGAGGCTACAGGAAATGGAATGAATTTGAGTATCAAAATTTTGAGAGTCTCTAGTGTTAAGATTTAATATGCTAAGACATAAAATATCAACATTATATTCCATTTCACAATAATAGCATATACAGGATCACTAAAAGAACAACAAGCACAACATAAACACAAGAGACACAGATTTATCCTGGAAAACCCTCATGGGGAAGAAAACCCAACAAAGCTTCCTCAATATAGATGACTAGCAAATACAAAGATGTAATCCACAACCATCAGCTCCTTCTCCTCCATAGCAGATCTCTCTCTCACGTATGCGCCATTCACAAGTGAGTGCAATGTGTGATAAATGAGGAACACACCTCCTCTATTTATACACAACTCCGACTTGTATTTTATATTAACTAGGTTGGCCCCAACTTAACCACTGGGTTAAACACCCCATTACAACTGACTGGGCCGACCCCTCTAGGATTGTCTAATAACCCTTTGAACCACATAACACATACAGGGCCGACCCCCACTAGGGAAGTCTAATAACACAAGTTACCACATTCCGACGGAGGATTAAACATCTCCGGATATACAATAAGGTATTCACGGAGGAATGAAACATCTCCTGAATAATAAAGTACAAATATAATATTCTTTGAAGTTACAATATTTCAACATTCCCCCTTAATGAGAAGGATATTATAACAACATTTGCACGAGCAAGGAGTCATCAACTACATCATACATGATACATCTATAAATCATTGGAAGCTTTCTCAACATCATCAGTAACTCAAGCAGTTACTGGAACATCATCAATACTAGAACATCAACATCTTCAGTACTAAGTCTTCATATTCTGCAGCACTCGAACAACTATAGCAACATCAACATCATAATCTGGATCCTCACGATCATCAACATCGTCATCACACGATCATCAGCATCGTCATCTAGACCATCACGACCATAGCATCGTCATCTAGATCATCATGATCAACAGCATCATCATCACGATCAATAGCATCGTCATCGAGATCATCACGATCAACATCATCGTCATCAACTGGATCCTCTCGATCAACATCACAATAGCAACACACCCTACAACACACATGTTCTATTTAAGACACCATATCATGTCTAGGGACGATGCAGTACACTTGTCAACTTAGACAAAGTCTAATGACCAATTCTCGGAGACATATGCCTATAGATCAATTCAGGGACCGAAGTACAGGGACGATAAATCCCCTCACTCTCGGAGACATCTGTCTGTGGATCAATTTAAGACTGAGGTCCAGGGATGATACAATCCTCTCACTCTCGGAGACATCTGTTTATGGCTCACTTTAGGACTGAAGTCCAAGGATGATACAATCCCCTCACTCTTGGAGACATTTTTCTACAGCTCACTTTAGGACTGAAGTCCAAGGATGATAGAATCCCCTCACTCTCAGAGACATTTGTCTGTGGCTCACTTTAGGAATGAAGTCCAAGGATGATACAATCCCCTCACTCTCAAAGACTTTTGTCTGTGGATCACTTTAGGACTGAAGTCTATGGATGATATAATCCTCTTACTCTCAGAGACATCGGTTTGCGGATCACTTTAAGACTGAAGTCCACGGATGATACAATCCTCTTACTCTTGGAGACATCTGTTTGCGGATCACTTTAGAATTGAAGTCCACAGATGATACAATCCTCTTACTCTCGGAGACATCTGTCCGCGGATCACTTTAGGACTGAAGTCCATAGATGATACAATCCTCTTACTCTCGGAGACATCTGTCTGCGGATCACTTTAAGGACCGAATTCCAGGGACAATACAATCCCCTCTCGTACATTTTGAACTAGTGGTTCTGGGATGATGCAATCCCCATCACTTACATTTTGAACTTGCGGTTCTGCGATGATGTAATCCCCATCACATACATTTTGAACTAGGTGTTCAGGGACGATACAGTCCTATCATATCAACTAGGTACCATATACTGACCTCATCGTCAGAATAAGTAGCCTCATCATCGATACAAGTATCCTCATCATCGTTACAGTATCCAAATCAACAATACAAGTATCCACACCAATACAAGTATACACATCATCAATACAAGTATCCACACCAATACAAGTATACACATCATCAATACAAGTATCCACACCAATACAAGTATCCACATCATCAAATACAAGTATCCACACCAACACAAGTATACACATCATCAATACAAGTATCCACACCAATACAAGTATCCACATCATCAATACAAGTATCCACACCAATACAAGTATCCATATCATCAATACAAGTATCCACACCAATACAAGTATACACAGGTATGCTTATCATTGACCTTACCATCAATATAGGAAATCTCATCATCGATACAGGTATCCACATCGATACCAGTATCCAAAGATATCTTTATGGACCATATCACTCCCCTTTTCAAGGAGGGTCCTTTTGAACTACACCAAGCTTGTCTCGGAAATACTCGAACTTTACACGAGATAGAGGATTGGTCAGCACATCAGCAACTTGTTCATCAGTGCCTACATACTCGAGCTTGATAACTCCTTTCTGCACCATATCCCGTATATAGAAATATTGGATCTCTATGTGCTTTGACTCATTATGGAATACTGGATTCTCTGTCATCTTGATACAACTCTGGTTGTCACAAAAGATCATAGCGAGGTCCATCTCTAAGTCAAACAATACTGATAACAACTTCCGAAGCCATACCGCTTCACAACTAGAAGAGCAAGCAACTATATATTCTACTTCAGCTGTGCTGAGAGCCACACTAGACTGCTTCTTGCTAGTCCATGAGATCGTGGCAGATCCCAGAAAATAACATCCGCCCGATGTACACTTCCTGTTTGATACACTTCCTACCCAATCAGCATCTGTGTAGTCATACAATCTAAAGTCATGATCTCCAAGATAAAATAGATCAAAGTCTATCATACCCTTCAGGTACCTTATCACATGCTTTGCATCTATCAAGTGAACATGTCAAGTTGTTCACAACAAATCATATATCTGGTCTAGTGTTCGTCAGATACATCAATGACCCAATAATCTATCTGTACGGAGTCACATCCACTAACTCTAATGAGTCATCAGTTAACAGCTTCAAATTGGAATCCATGGGAGTGGCCATGGCTTTATATTCCAACATATCAAATCTTTTCAAGATTTCTCAGCATGTTTTCTCTGGTTGAGAAAGATTCCTTCTGGGCCTTGCCATACTTCCAGACCCAGGAAGTAATGTATCAATCTGAGATCTTTCATCTCAAATTCTGTAGCCATCTTCTTCTTGCTTTCCATGATATGTTTCTCATTCCCTGTTAGAAAGAGATCATCCTCATACAATAATAGTATGACAGGTTCATCATCCATAACCTTAAGGTAAAGGTTAGGATCAGCTTTACTTCTGGTAAAGCCCAAGCTTTGTCAAGAAGCTGTCAATTCTCCCTTTGTGACTGAACGTCATTCACACTCTGCATTGAATGATCTTTTGCATATCTATCCATGCCATCTCTTGTCAGATGGGTCTACTGATATGTGCCTCAAGATCATTCGAACTCTATGGTGAGTTTCTTTTGTATATAGATACCATCTTCAACTTTGTAGCAAATTTTGAAATCTGCATCACCCATGGTAATCATTAAGCTCATCAAATGACTATCGATCTTGGGTACCCATACAGAGCTTTCTTCAATTGAATCCTGGGAGTTTTCTCGATTCGCACTTCTTCATCAATCACACCATTGAGAGAACAGTATTTATCTAGCTACTTGGAGCAAACATCTCGTCATGATCCTCTTCCTCTTTCTAAGAGAATCTTCTAGCCACGAGCCTTCTATAGTATGTTTGATTTGTAAATCTTCTTGTTGAACATCCATCACTTGTTCAGTGTTCATCATTCTTCATGATCTTTCCTACAAATCAAAATTAAGTACATGATTAGTAATACTTCATAATCATCAAATCATGTTGACATGATAACCTATTATGCATACAGATATGATTTACATAGTTATGCTACTATCATAACCAATACTTTGGCACAACACTTTTCCATATCCTGTATGCATACAATGGCTATCTAGATGCCTTCCATCTCTACCAGAACATACTATCGAGAGCGTGCACAACTCTCATCATGTCAGCAAAGAGGTTTCATTCTAGACAATCAACACTGGAATGTTTGTCCAACTTACCAATCATATGCATATTAGTAGTATATTGTTCAATGCTATATGAATGCTTACACTTAGCATGATATATTCTAGGAATACAAGTATGCATACAACTATTACGAGCAATATCATAGACTATTCAGTAATTCAAATAACAATTCAAATACTTATATTTTTATGTCTTGTGACGTTGCATCCTTCTTGGTCTCGAATTCCCTTCCATGTCATGAGCTTCTATCCATCCTTGACCACTATGCATGCTTAAGTGTGCACTAGTGTCATCATCATGATACATAATCATACATTCATTAGTATAAACTCAATATTATCACAACATTATGATTCTAAGTAATCTTGAATATGTATGGTCATGATCATTCAATACATGGGTATACTAAGATCCTAGCACAAAGTAGTATTCTAACTTAACATAGAAAAACATACCTGGATTAGTATACATGCTTAGTTATGTCTAACATACCCAAACAATATATTTATTCTCTTCAATGATTTAGAGACCTTGTGCTAGTAACCTGCATACCTCATGAGTTAAGCATAGTAGAAATAAATCATAGATACCTCATAAGTAGAGCTTCTAAAGACTATGGATAAGTCGTTTGTCTTTATGTCATCATGGTCATAGAACTTGATTTGTCTTTCTTGATGTACCTGTCTTTTGTTAGCAGACAACATCATCCTCATACAACACCATAGGTGCATTAGTACAATCATATAACTTTGATCAAATAATGTCTTCTATCATTCACATGCATTCATACTTTTACTAGGGTGATAAGACAATTCTAAGATTAATCAAGATTGTACTAACCTCAATAATATGAAGACAAGCATATTATAAACTTAATCATGAACAGATTTCAACACATACCTGTATCTCCTCAAGTTATACCTGTTAGGGAATTCTTGTAGTCTTCTTATGTAAGGCCTTAGCCTCATCTCCTCCTGAAACTAGATCTGGAGCTCGATTAGGGTTTGTCAGAGAAACCCTAAAAATTCAAACTTTGACTTTCACACTTCTGAACGGATGGAAAGATGTGCCTTGCTGAGCTGATCAAGCTAGCATACTTCAATTTTGAAATCTCCAAAATTTGACCCCTCAAAATTGCCTTCGAAACTTGTGGATCTTCTAAATAGGATCCCGAACTAGGGTTTGATGAATCCCACCCTTCTTCCCAATCAAAAGGTTCGATCCAAAGCTCTAAACTCTTATTTTTTTTAGGAGTTTCCAGCTGTGGTCACAAACTTCAAAAATTCGAACTTTTGCAGAAGCCCTAATTTTCCACCTCTCTGATCAAAATCCCGAACTGGGGTTTGATAAAGCCCGGTCTTCTACCCAACCAAAAAATTTGATCATGGTCTCTAAATTTTGATTTTGATTAGTAGCATTCAGCCGTGGACTCCACTTCCAAAAATTCTAACTTTCTCCAAAACCCTAATTTTCCACAGTAGTGACGATTCAAGAATGAAGGTGCTCAAAATCCAAATCTATTTTGACAAAAATATGCACCGGATTGTTTCTGGTGTAACCTCGAAATAATGAATCCACAGAGTCTGAAACTTCTTCCTGTGGTAGCCTAACCTGTCCTCTTTCCAAATCCACAGGTCTGACCTCAATTGGATTCTCTGAAAGAGAGTTACTCCAAGTGTCGCAATGTGACCTGTTTATGGGATAAAACAGGAGAGCGAACTTGTATGGCGTGCCACGTGTCACTGGTTCAACTTCGGCCTCTGAAAACGTTACCTGAGATAGTAAAATCCATGCACTACCCGTAAGGTTTTATGAAATTTCATTTGGAGCTTCCTATCCCAATTTATGACCTTTTTTCCTAGGTCACCTAATTATGACTAAGATCTAGAAGAGGCAGAAACCCTAACTTATACTGATCATAAATCACAAAGTGCAACGACTCTGAGGGTTTACTTTGGACACAAGGTACATGAGGATGTTGTCTATGATTTCTAAAGGTTTCAGATCTTTTACCTTTTCCAAAATGGATTTATAGCAAAAGTTCCATGATGACTGGTTTTTGCTATACAAAACCTTAACCTTCAAATTGTCGCAAGTGAAGTAAGTGTTGTAAGTGCCATACATTGCCTTCCTTCAGGTTAGCTTTGATAACATGTTAAGATTTAATATGCTAAGACAGAAAATATCAACATTATATTCCATTCCACAATAATAGCATATACAGGATCACTGAAAGAACAACAAGTACAACATAAACACAAGAGACACAGATTTATCCTGGGAAACCCTCATGGGGAAGAAAACCTAGCAAAGCTTCCTCAATATAGATGACCAGCAAATACAAAGATGTAATCCACAACCATGAGCTCCTTCTCCTCCACGAAAAATATCTCTCTCACTTATGCACTATTCACAAGTGAGTGCAATGTGTGATAAATGAGGAACACACCTCCTCTATTTATACACAACTCCGACTTGTATTTTATATTAACTAGGTCACCCCCAACTTAACCATTGGGTTAAACACCCCATTACAGCTAACTGGGCTGACCCCTCTAGGGTGGTCTAATAACCCTTTGACCCACATAACACATACAGGGCCGACCCCCACTAGGGAAGTCTAATAACCCAAGTTACCACATTCTGACGGAGGATTAAACATCTCCGGATATACAATAAGGTCTTCACGGAGGAATGAAACATCTCCGGAATAATAAAGTACAAATATAATATTCTTTGAAGTTACAATATTTCAACATCTAGAACATGGAAGAAATGAATGGAGGAATGTTTTAGGTTTATTTCTATTCATGTAGAGGAGGAGAATATTTTTATGACTTGTTCAATACACTTTGCTTGAGATATATATGAAACCCCGAAAATGAGGATGCCGTCGACGAATAGGATTTGTGAATGAGACAAATAAATAATGATATTTACCCCTTTGAGGGTGCGGTGTGTTCTTTCATAGTTAAGATGATTGTTAAGGGCTTCTGCAACAATGAGGAAGAGAAAAGGTCAAAGAAGATAGCGTTGGTGTAAACCTTTGGAGGTATGGAAAAATGAGGATGTTAAGCCCTAAATGTGGGCACATTTCCCGTTATATTGGTCACATTACATTAGTTTTGACGTCTCCTTGGTCCATTACTTGTAATTATCATTAGTATGGTTATATTAGTTATGTCGGCATCGGTTAGTTAGTTGAAATTGTACCTCTTAGTATCCTATATATAGGAAGGATACCTTTTCATTTGGAGTATGTTGTCTTGTCTTGTGTACTCATTAAATTGTATAAGGAGGTTTCCCCCTTGAATAGGCTTTCTATTCATCTTTTTTATTCATTATTAAGGCATGGAGTACTCTTTTTGTCTATTTATGCTCTTTTCATGCTCTTTTTGGAAATTTGTTACTTAACATTTGGTATCAAAGCTCTTTCCTCAGGACTGGTTTCTTCAAAACAGGTCATCTTGGAAGTTTCACTATACGTTTTTTTCTACAAGGTTTCAGAAATTGAGACTCAAAAACCATCTAGAAAAAAGATATAACTATAAGTGGTCTATGTTTGAGATCTTGATCCATTATAGGTTCGGAGATATTTGTTGTGGAATATTGGACTAGTCTAAAACATGTGTTCTCGGAAAAAAAGGTCATATCTGGGGCATGAAATATCCAAATTGAGTGAGACATGTTGAATCATAAATAATACGAACCAAAACATATTTGGTAGATTTTATAGACTCAAATCCAAGATATGGGACACATGGAAGATTGTACAAGTTTGCTCTTCTGAAAGGACCAAAAATAACAAGTGTCGGGAGATTCGCAATAAATTTCTAATGTCACATCAGAATTAGGTAATACCTATGGAATTAGAAGGAGGACACATCAAGATATAATGGGATAAATTTTAAAAACCAGGGGATCTAAAATTTCAATTTTACCTCAATTCCAAGACGACCTTAAAATAGTTTAGTAATCACTTGGGTTTGAAAAAGGTACGTCATTTTAAATTTGAATTTGAGTAAAAGGATCTATTTCAGGTGAAATATAGAGTGTTATATCTATTTATATTGTTTAAAATGACACCAAAAGGAAGTGGAAAAAATAACACTCCACTCAAACCACCAGAGGATTCATCCGTGACGTACGCTGAAAGGGAAGACCTACCTTTTAGAGTGTCCCAGTTCGAAGATATGATTAAAGGATCTATGAAAACAACTAATTTAGCTAGTTTAGAGGAGAATTTGCTGGAACATATGGATAATAATATGGAGGAAAATATGAAAGGGTCTGTGAAAACAATTGATTTAGTTAATTTAGAGGAGAATTTGATGGAACATATGGATAATACGATGGAAAATATTGCTAAGATTATACAAAATTCAAAGGACACTCCTCCTCTAGGTGATGATGTGTTTTAGGATACTCAGGAAGATAAAGATAAGGTCCATGTTGAGAAACATTCCATGAATAAGAATATTACAAGAGGAAATGATTCTAGTAATGGAAGTAACAAGGGATGGTCCTCAAAGGTTATCCAACTCCACAATATTGACATGAGGAAGTTTGACGGAAATGACCCCATAACATGGATATTCCACATGGAGAAATTCTTTGATATACACTAGGTTCCAAATATTCAAAAGGTACCGATTGCATCTTGATATTTAGAACATAAGAAGTTTGTGTGGTACCATGGCTTAGTGAATGCAAAAAGAACTCCATTATCTCTTGGCCCATTTTTACAAAAGAATTGATATCATACAATGATAATGTTAAGAGAAATTCCTTCTTTACCCCATTGATAAATCTAAGGAAAAAGGCACTAGTCCGAGAGCACATTCAACAATTTCTAAAGTTGAGCCTCAGATTAGAGGTCATACTAGATGATAAACTATTGGATCTCTTTATTGGCACCTTGAAGGATAAAATTCAACATGAGGTGCATCTCTTTGAACCACCATCCTTAGAGAAGGATTTCATGTTGGAAAGGAAGGTTGAAAGTAAAAATATGGGGATGGCTACTAGAAAGACCACGTCCAATACATATAGAGAGAATACTTTTCCTTCTTCTTGTTGATGTATATGTAACTTCGAAATGTATTTCATATATATAATTATTGTACTCCTATAGAGATGTATTATTCCTCTATACGGAAGTGTTTGTATTCCTATAGAGATGTTATTATTCCTCTATACGGAAGTGTCGTCATTTATATTGTAAGTGTCGTAACTTATACTTGATGGGTTATTAGACCACCTTGTTGGGGTAGGCCCTGTATAAGTCATGTGGGTCTAAGGGTTATTAGACCACCCTATTGGGGGTTGGCCCAGTCAACATTATGTTATGTTGTTAAGTTAAGGCCAACCTAGTAAAGGTTATTAGGCAAGTCAAGTCAAGTATAAATAGAGTGCGGGAGGCACTCTATTTGATCATTCTATTCTCACACACAATCTTTGTAGAGTGGCGCACTTGTGGACGAGAAGAACCTGCTGCTAGGAGATTTCTTTCTCTTATGCTTGGGTTGTATCATTGCTCTATCTATCTCTGAGAAAGTTATTGGAGTTTCTCACCTTTATGGTTTTCCCCAAGTAAACTCTGTGTCTCTTGTGTGCTTGCATTATTGTGTCCATGATTGATATACTGTAGATATGTTGTACATGTTGTTCTCTCAGTTAAGATCCTAGATTAGATTGAAGTAAATTCTGAAAAATTAACATGGTATCAAATCTAGCCTGAAAGAAGGCATGGTATGGCATGTATGACACTTGTTGCACTTGCGATGCTAGGGCTCGATATAGCAAAAACCAGTCATTGTAGCACTTTCGCTATAAATCCATTTTGGCGAAGTGTTCGGATTTGAAACTTTTACAGGTCGAATATCCGATCTTGATATACCTTGTGTCCAAAGGAAAAATTCTAATTTGTTGTACTTTGTGTTTTATGATCTGTACAATCTAGGGTTTCTGCCTCTTCCAGATCTATGTCATAAACAGGTCACCTAGGAAAAAAGGTCATAACTTGGGCTAGGAAGCTCCAAATGAAATTTCGAAAAAAGTGACAAGTAGTGCATGAACTATAATTGCACAGAAAACTGTTTCAGAGGCCGAAATGGAACCCGTGACATGTGGTACGCCGTACAAGTTCACTCTCCTGTTTTATCCCGTAAACAGGTCATGTTGCGACAATTGGAATAACTCTCTATCAGAAAATCTAATTGAGGTCATACTTGTGGGGTTGGAAAGATTACAGGTCGGGCTACCTTAGGTAGATGTTTCAGACCCTGTGGATTCGTAATTTAGGAGTTACACTAGAAAGAATCAAGTGCATATTTCTATCAAAACAGAATTGGATTTTGAGCACCTTCATTCATGGCTCTGGGAATTAGGGTTTCGGAGAAAGTTGGAATTTTTGTAATCGGAGACAACGGATGAATGCAACTCATCAAAATCGAAATTTAGATACCAAGATCATATTTTTTGCTTGGGAAGAAGGCCATGCTATTAAATTTTTAGAATTTACTTCAATCTGATCTAGGATCTTAATTGAGAGAACAACATGTACAACAAATCTACATCATATCAATCATGGACACAATAATGCAAGCACACAAGAGACACAGAGTTTACTTGGGGAAAACCATAAAGGTGAAAAACCCCAATAACTTCCTCAGAGATAGATAGCACAATGATACAACCAAAATACAAGAAATAGTCTTCTCCTAGCAGCAGAGCCTCCTCCTCCACAAGTGCGCCACTCTCCCAATTGTGAGTGAGAGAATAGAATGTGTAAAATGAGAGAGACACACTCTCTATTTATACACTAACTTGACTTGACCTTTACTCAACTAGGTCAGCCTCAACTTAACCACTTAACATAATGCTCACTGGGCCGACCCCCACTAGGGTGGTCTAATAACCCTTTGACCCACATGGCCGACCCCCAATAGGGTGTTCTAATAACCCTTTGACCCACATGAATTATACAGGTCTAACCCCAACAAGGTGGTCTAATAACCCATCACGTACAAGTTACAACACTTACAATATAAATGACAACACTTCCGTATAGAGGAATAATAACATCTCTATAGGAATATAACCACTTCCGTATAGAGGAATAATAACATCTCTATAGGAATACAATATACATATATGTGAAATACATTTTGAAGTTACATATACATCAACAATCCCTCTTAACTAGGAAGGTATTTCTCGACACAGGTCTTCTAGCACAAGTCATCTTCTCTGGATCATCGTCACTGGATAATCGTCATTGAGTCATCATCATCGTCACTATTGCTTCTATCTCAATCAATCTATGAATCTACTCGTCATAGGAAGTTCTACAGAGCCAGTCCTTTTTCATGCTGGATGTAGGCCCACCACCTACAGGTCTTCATCATCACTGACCATACTGTGGAATCCTCATGACTTATTACGTGCGTCACAAAACTTGGCTGCAGCATCCCAGGCTATTACGAGCACACCGCACTACCTGTCGGATATCCCAGGAGCACATTACATGTGACCCATCACAAAACCTAGCTGAAGCATCCCAGGATGTTATGAGCACACAGCTCTACCTGTCGGATCTCCCAGGAGCATATTACATGTGATCTCACCACAAAACCTGGCTGAAGCATCCCAGGCTATTACGAGCACACAGCTCTACCTGTTGGATCTCCTAGGAGCACATTACATGTGGTCCACCACAAAACCTGGCTGAAGCATCTGAGGCCTTTTTCATCCTGTCCAGATCTCCTAGGAGCAAATTACATGTGGTCATGGCAAAACCTGGCTGAAGCATGTGAGGCCTTTTTCATCCTGTCCAGATCTCCCAGGAGCAAATTACATGCCATAGGAAAAAACCTCGCAATAGCATCTCAGGATGTTATGGGTACACAACTCCAACCTAAAGATCTCCCAGGGCACAAATTACATGTCCTCCTAAAGCAATGTCTCGAAAGAGCATCCCAAGTTGTTACGGGTACACAACTTCAACCTATAGGATCTCCTAGACATGCTCATCTGCACAACCTGATCCACGGCCACAAAGTATCATCCTGATACTCACCATACATCATCTTGATGTACGCATGATCATCTTGATCATCATCACAACATCGTCCTGATGCATGTCATCTGGAGAAGCTCATCATCCACGATCATCCTGATCATACAATGCATCCACCTGATGCATACCAAGTATCTACCTGATACATATCACCATACACAATGTATCCACTTGATACATAGATACATGATCCACACAATGTATCCATCAACATACATGAGCTACCTGATCATACCTGATATATATCAACATACATGATCTACCTGATCATACAATGTATCCACCTGATACATATACAGATACATGGTCCAAGCATCCAATATGATGCATATACAAAATACATACAAACGATCCAATCGATCATATCCAGCATCCAACATGATGCATACATACATATACATATAAATGATCCAACTAATCATATCCAACATCCAACATGATGCATACATACATATACATATAAATGATCCAACTGATCATATCTAGCATCCAACATGATGCATATACAGAGCAGTAACTATAACATCATCCTGATGCTCATCATCCATGATCCTCCTGATCATCATAGCATCGTCCTCTTCAGAGCATCTCATTGTCCATGAAGCAAAGCCCCGATGCACATCATCCAGCACTTACACCACCGACATGGGAGAACACATCTACCACCATTCAGGGAAGGATCCAGCCCTTACTTTTTCACCATGGGAGAACACATCTACCACCATGTGAAAAATGGCTCAGCAATTACATCACGACCAAGGGAGAACACATCAACGATGCCATAAAAGCTCATGTGCATCTGCATCTTCTGGACTCATCACTTCCCTTTGGAAGGAACCTCGATCTGAAGTGCACCAAGCCTCTCTCTGAAGTACTCAAACTGCACTCTGGCTAATGACTTGGTCAATACATCTGCAACCTGCTCATCCATCGCAACATACTCTGCTTCGGCTATACTTAGTGCTATGCAGGACTACTTCCAGCTAAACCAAGAGATCACACCTTATCCATATCTACAGCACTGCCTGCCCAATCTGAATCAACATAACCTTGCAGGTTAAACATTTGATTCGCATCATACTTGAGCCCATAATCAATTGTACCCTTCAGGTACCTTAGAATATGCTTTACAACAACTAGGTGAACACTCCTCAGATCTGTCAGGAACTGGCTCAATGTGTTCACCGCAAAGCAAATATCTGGTCTCGTGTTCATCAGGTACATCAAGGACCCAATCATCTGACGATACATAGTGATATCAACCAGCTCAGATGAAGCATCACACAGAAGCTTCAGGTTCAATGCCATAGGTGTGGCCATAGCCTTGCATTCCATCATCCCGAACCTCTTCAGGATCTCTACTGCATACTTCCCTTGTCCAAGGAAGATTCCATCTGCACTCTGCCAAAAACAAATAGTGCATCATCCCCAAGTTCTTCAACTCAAACTCGGCACCAAGCTTCCGCTGCATGTCAGCAATCAATCTATCCTCACCTGTTACAAACAGGTCATCCACATAGTAGTATCATTGGTTTGAATTCCTCAACCTCGTAGTAAAGGTTGGAATCCGCTTTATTCTCAGTAAAGACCAAATGGGATAGAAAGCTGTCTATCCTACCATACCAAGTTCTGCGCATATATGACTCCCTGTCATGTGTCTCAAAACCAAGTGGCTGCACCACATACACTTCTTCTTCAACTACACCATTCAAGAAATTGTATCTTCCTCTTCATCACTGTAGCATGCTTGATCTTGTAGATCCTCTTGGAAGTCACTACAGACTCCCCTTCAGGTCTTGGGACTGCATCCCAAACATCTTCATGATTTACTGGTACTCCTCGATCATGGCATTCTTCCCAGCTCTTGGGAACTTCAATATCTTCAATATTTTCAATAGATAACTTTGTTGCTGAACAAATGTTGTAGTCCTTCTTTTGTAGGTGATGGTATACGATCTTTCCTACACAACAAGTTAAATTGCATGATTAGAAAACATCTCATAGTTTTCAGAACAAATTCTTACACATAAAGAAATATGTCATATAGTCATCCAATTATCTTAGCCAATGCTTCAATACAACATTTATCTATATTCCATAACTTTCTAGATGCCTTCCAATCTCTACCAGAACATTGTTAAGAGTGTGCACAACTCTTAACATGTCAGCAAAGAGGTTTCATTCTAGATAAGTAGTATATTGTTCATCAATGCAACTTCTAATATGCATAATACACAACCTAATTCTAGGAACATAAGAATATACATCATTGAATAACATTATGTAAGAAATGACAATCCAAATACTTATCTTTGTATGGTTGCTGGGTGGACTCCCTCTGAATATCTGTATCCTTGAAGAAACTACTGAAGTGTGCTCCTTTGCTTTCTTGCAGGAACAACTGGAGTGTGCTCCCTCTTGATCTCTGCTTCCTGGATTTCTTGTCCTTGAACTTACATCCATCCTTAATCACTATGCATGCTTATTAGTATCATCATTGTGTTATTCTTGAGGTTGTTGGTTGTGGAGCCAGATCTTCTAGTCTCATAGATGATATTGTATCAGCCGTGTTTGTACCCCAGTTTTATATGATATGTAACTGGACTGTACAGTCACCCTAGCGGATGGGTGTGGAGGGGCATCACCCCCCCATGGGGTTCCAGGGGGGACCATCCCCCTTGGCTAGGGGGTCCAAGGGCAACGCCCCCGAGAAATGGGGGTTCGGGGACAATGGGCCCGAAGAAAATTTTTGGGGTTTTTTCGTCAGCTGTTTTGCGGGCCCATGGTTTTGGGTATCCCGTGGTATTTTCCCATTGTATTTCCCTTATAAAATAAAGACCTTGTAATACGGCTAGGGATGATGATGTATTAGGTTTTATGCATTGTAAAGATCTCTGAGATCAGGAGAGAGACTATGAAACAGAGAAGAGGAAGTGCAACGGTTGTGCTACAGGTTGTATCCCTTCACCTTGCTGGATGGTAATAATAATAAGGACTGGCAAATTCAGTGTGGACGTAGCGCAAGTTGGGTGAACCACAATATATCTGTATCTCTCTTGTAATGTGTATGTGTGATTATATTTGCATTTCTCTTTATTGTTATTGCTCTGCGATCCTATTTTTCTAACAATTGGTATCAGAGCCAAAGGTCTATTTGGTAGTTAAACCCACAGGAAGCTAGGGTTTCTGGTTCGAGTGGGAGCAATGGAAGAAGAAGGAAAGTTTAAGGTCGAGAAGTTTAATGGCCAAAACTTTGGGTTATGAAGATGCAAATGGAGGACTATCTGTACCAGAAGGATCTATTCCTACCATTAGGAGGAAAAGCAAAGCAGCCGACGGCTATGAAGGATGAAGAATGGGAGGTTTTTGATAGAAAGGCTCTGGAAACAATACGGTTGAGCCTGGCTTCATCTGTGGCTTTCAATATCTCAAAAGAAATGACAACAGAGGGTTTGATGAGCACATTGGGTAAGCCGTATGAAAAACCCTCGACCTCCAACAAGGTATTTCTAATGAAGTGTTTATTTAATATGAAGATGTCTGAAGGTGGATCTGTTACTGATCATTTAAATGAGTTTAATACGGTCACAAATCAGCTAAGTTCTGTAAGTGTGAACTTTGATGATGAGGTTAGGGCTCTTCTAATCTTGTGTTCATTGCCAGAAATCTGGAATAGCTTGGTCATGACTGTAAGTAACTCTGTCTCTGGTTCAAACACCTTGAAATTTGATGATGTTAGTGGTGTTATTCTTAGCGAGGAAATGCGAAGAAAAAGAACAGGTGAGACATCAGGTAATGCGTTGACCATGGAGAGCAGGGGAAGACAAAAGGAGAGAGGAAAGAGCCAAGGTAATCATGGAAAGTCTAAAATGGGCAGATCCAAGTCCAGACTGGGAAAGATAGAGTGCTAGAGCTGTCAAAAGAAAGGACATCTGAAGAAAGACTACAAATCTCTAAAGAAGAAAGGAGATGCACAGAAGGAAACTACCCAGGAAGCAAATGTAGCAGGTGATGTGTTACAAGATGCTTTGATTCTTGGATTAGATAATACTAGTGATTATTGGGTAGTAGATTCAGGAGCTTCATGTCATGCTACACCCCATAGGAAATACTTTCATGAGTATGTTCCTGGCGACTTTGGACATGTTTTATTGGGTGATGATGAGCCATGTGAAATTGTTGGAATGGGTAAGGTATGGATAAAACTTAAGAATGGAACTAATTGGTTGTTGAAAGAAGTTAGGCATATTCCCACTATGAAAAGAAATCTGATCTCAACAAGGCAGTTGGGAGATGGCAGCTGTCTATCTACGTTCGGAGAAAGGTGGTGGAAGATCACTAAAGGATCAATGGTGATAGCAAAAGGAGACAGAGTAGGTACGTTGTATTTATGTCCTCATAATACTGACCATTCTATCTCTTTAGCTTCCACAGGAACATATACAGCATTGTGGCATCATAGGATTGGCCACATGAGTGAGAAGGGGATGCAGATTCTCCACTCAAGGAAGTTGCTGCCGGATTTGAAGCAGGTAAGTTTGAAATTCTGTGAAAACTGTGTTTATGGAAAACAGAAGAGAGTCAGATTTCTCGGGGTTGGGAAACCGAAGAAGAATGAAAAATTAGAGCTTGTGTATACAGATGTATGGGGACCGGCTCAAGTACAATCTCTTGGTGGATCTCATTACTATGTTACATTTATTGATTATGCAACTAGGAAAACTTGGGTTTATTGCATTAGACAGAAATCTGATGTGTTTGCTACTTTTAAGAAGTGGAAAGCTTTGGTTGAGAATGAGACAGGAAAAAGATTGAAGTGTCTCAGATCTGATAATGGAGGTGAGTACTGCGGCTGTAAAGTTAGTCACAACAGATCTAATGAACAAATAAATCAGTCACAACAGATGAATAAGAAGATATGGTGCAAAACTGTGCAAAACATGCAGCAGTGCTCTCTATCCCAGAAAGGGTGAATGAATTACAATACAAACTGTTACAATCCAACCATGTCAATGGCAATTCGAATTGACTAAGTAGGCATTCGAATCACTGAAATGGAGTAGCTTGACTCAATCTAGGAGTCCTCATCAATCATCGGTGTTGCTCATCAATCACAACAAACAGTCATCCAGGTGTCAAGCTGAGTCTAACTGATCATAATAAATGTAACTGAAGTGTGTAGCACTGATATAGGATCTGGAGGCTCAGTGGGGGCGCATGGGAGGCTAACTGGAGTCAGAGCAAGTCACCTAATCGAACTGGAGGTCAATCGGAGGTGAAACAGTCAGTCAGGAGTGAAATCGGAGTGAAATCAATCAGAATCGGAGCTAACTGAATGTAACTGGAGTGAATCTGCAGTGGTAGGTGAGCAAGTGCGCCCTTCTCAGTCAGTAGGTGAGAAGAGGGCGCCTTTCAGCTTAGGAGGGCTAAAACTCTGTGGAAAGTGGCTCCCGGGTGCTAGAAGAAGGTGGATAAGGTGCTGGAGGCATCAAACTGGTGACTGGACTACATATCCTGAAATAGATCATGCAAGATCCTGAAGTAGATATGTATCCCGAAATAGATGATCCTAAAATAGATATGTATCCCGAAATAGATGATGGATATCCGAACACCCCCCCTCAAGCTAGACTATGATGTGCCAACTAAAATAATGTGGGGCCCTGGTAACTAAGACCAAAGGTCACCCCAATACAATAATAATCCAAACTAATAACAGTAAATAAACCAAGGAAATGGGGAAAACCTCATGGGAAAAATACCCCCCCTCAAAATAGACTGTAGTACACCAAAAGATTTAACTGCTCCAAAATCAAGTAGATATGTCTGGAGGTATCTTACTCTTGGGAGTAAATGGATCATGCTCCAAAAACATGTGCTTGAATTCTCCATCAGTGGATGCAAGCGAATGTGGAGACTTTAAGAACTTGCTCTTCATACCGAAAATGGTGAGAACAAATCTGAAAATATGAGGATGATCCTGGAACCTGTGATTCGAACCAAGTGAGGTAGGAATAGCTCCAATCGGATCAAATAGATCTTGAAACTTGAACTTCTTATCAATAGAAGTTAAATCAGCTCCAAAAATAGATGAATGGTTTCTTGAGATCTCCTTTGAACCAACCAGGGTGAGATCAAAACCAAAATCAGCAAAAAGTGCATGAGAATTGAACTCAAGCGAATGGTAGTGCTCTTTATCTTCATTAAAACTCTGAGAAACTTTGCAAATGATAGAACATAAGTTTATAGAAGGCATGCAATCAAGGAGGGCGAATGCTTCACCTCCAAAATCAGATTTTACCTCCAAAACATCAAGTAGATCATTATTCTGCATGCCGACAAACTCATGTGAAAGAGAGGATTCAAGAACCTCTTCGGAATCTAGAGTATGAGCTTGTTTATCTTGCTCAGAATTCGAAATAGAAGACTTTGAGAGAATGAGTGTTAAATCTACAGTTTCTTCTTCATCTTGAACAATTGTTGAGGCCAACACATGATCGGAAAGAACACATAAGGAGATCTCACTGGGCTTGTTCTCCAAAAGGCTAGCATGATCCTCTTCTTCCTGCTTTCCAAATTCTCTGTCAAGTTGGACCCATAGATCACTTGGATTTTCAGCAAGCTTAATGAGGTAGCGCATACAAGGAGACATAGCAAGACATATTGCTCCAAAAGCTCTATCACAATCATTGAGCCAATCATTCTCCTCTTCGTCGGAATCAAAATCTCTTGTATTACCAATGCACATATCAAAAAGACATTGTCTCTTCAAGAATGCAATCATCTTTGGTTTCCATTCATCATAATTGAATGGAGTAAGAATATTTTGTGAAGAAGAAGTCTCCATCTTTGCATTAGCGAATGCACATGGAGGAAGTAAGAAACCTGCAAATCACATAAAAACAACCACAATAAGGTCGAACAATCCACCCATTGAGAGTTGCATCACACCTGGGATTGGATTTCAAGCAATGTTGAATAGGTCCAATGTATCAGATCCAGGAATTATGTGGTAACTCAAGCTTCTGGAGTGGTATTGGAGTATTTTTCAAGCTTTGCATGCACAGGAGCGAATGCCCTTGAGATATCTCATGCCAAACTTTTTGCAATTTTTAGCAATTCAGTCAAATCTTCTTGTATAAACACCTGTAGAAAAGAGATCTTGTCCCTGCAATGGCTCTGATACCATGTAAAGTTAGTCACAACAGATCTAATGAACAAATAAATCAGTCACAACAGATGAATAAGAAGATATGGTGCAAAACTGTGCAAAACATGCAGCAGTGCTCTCTATCCCAGAAAGGGTGAATGAATTACAATACAAACTGTTACAATCCAACCATGTCAATGGCAATTCGAATTGACTAAGTAGGCATTCGAATCACTGAAATGGAGTAGCTTGACTCAATCTAGGAGTCCTCATCAATCATCGGTGTTGCTCATCAATCACAACAAACAGTCATCCAGGTGTCAAGCTGAGTCTAACTGATCATAATAAATGTAACTGAAGTGTGTAGCACTGATATAGGATCTGGAGGCTCAGTGGGGGCGCATGGGAGGCTAACTGGAGTCAGAGCAAGTCACCTAATCGAACTGGAGGTCAATCGGAGGTGAAACAGTCAGTCAGGAGTGAAATCGGAGTGAAATCAATCAGAATCGGAGCTAACTGAATGTAACTGGAGTGAATCTGCAGTGGTAGGTGAGCAAGTGCGCCCTTCTCAGTCAGTAGGTGAGAAGAGGGCGCCTTTCAGCTTAGGAGGGCTAAAACTCTGTGGAAAGTGGCTCCCGGGTGCTAGAAGAAGGTGGATAAGGTGCTGGAGGCATCAAACTGGTGACTGGACTACATATCCTGAAATAGATCATGCAAGATCCTGAAGTAGATATGTATCCCGAAATAGATGATCCTAAAATAGATATGTATCCCGAAATAGATGATGGATATCCGAACAGCGGCAAGGAGTTTGATAGTTACTGTTCATACCATGGGATTCGTAAAGAGAAGACAGTCCCAGGAATACCAAAGAAAAATGGTGTGTCAGAAAGGATGAATAGAATGATCATGGAGCGTGCAAGGTGTATGAGACTGCATGCAGGGTTGCCCTTGCAGTTTTGGGCGGATGCTGTAAATATTGTTGTTTATTTAATAAACAGAGGACTTTCAAGTGATTTGGATGGTGGTATTCTACAGGAAGCATGGACAGATAAAAAGGTAAACTACTCATTTCTGAGAACGTTTGATTGTGAAGCATTTGTCCATATTGATAAAGAAAATAGAACAAAGCTTGAAGCTAAATCCAAGAAATGTACCTTTATTGGATATGGGGTTGATGAATTTGGTTATCGTTTATGGGATTATGAAAATAACAAAATCATAAGGAGTAGAGATGTGATATTCAATGAAAAGGTCATGTATAAAGATCAGTTGCAGGGAAAGAAACAGGAAAAGGAAAACACAGAGTACATAGTGCTTGATGAAATTAAATAAAATAAAGTTCCGAAGGTTCCAGAAAATCAAGAGCAGCAGCAAGTACCTGAAACTCCTGCAACTGTAAGAAGATCTACCAGGTTAAGTAGACTCCCTGAACGATACTCTCCTTCAATGTATTATTTATTGATGACTGATTCTGGTGAACCAGAATGTTATGAAGAAGCAATGCAGGTGGAAACTAGAAAGAAGTGGGAGCAAGGCATGAATGAGGAGATGGACTCATTGGTAGGAAACCAGACTTGGGATTTGGTTCAGTTTCTTGCTGGTAAAAGAGCATTGCAAAACAATTGGATTTACAGGTTGAAGGAAGAAGAAGGAGGTAAGAAGCGGTACAAGGCCAGACTTGTTGTAAAGGGGTTTGCATAGAAGAAAGGTATAGATTTTGATGAAATATTTTCTCCTATTGTTAAGATGACTTCAATTAGGACTATCTTAAGTCTAGTGGCGGTAGAAGATTTGCATCTTGAACAATTAGATGTAAAAACAACCTTCCTCCATGGGGATTTGGAGGAAGAAATATATATGCAGCAGCCACAAGGGTATGAGGTCAAAGGTAAGGAGGATCTAGTATACAGGTTAAAAAAGAGCTTGTATGGCTTGAAGCAAGCTCCAAGGCAGTGGTATCTAAAGTTTGACAGGTTTATGACAGAACAAGGTTATAGCAGATGTCATTCTGACCACTGTGTTTATTTCAAGAAGCTACACAATGGAAGATATATTATCTTGTTATTGTATGTGGATGATATGCTTGTTGCAGGGTCTGACATGCAGGATATAAATGTACTCAAAAGGAAGCTAGCTAATTCATTTGCGATGAAGGATTTGGGTGCTGCAAAGAAAATCCTTGGTATGAGAATAATGAGAGACAGGAAAAATCGCAAATTGACATTGTCTCAAAGTGAGTACATACAAAAGGTGTTGGAGAGGTTCATAATGCAGAATGCAAAACCTATAAGTACACCTTTGGCTAGCCATTTAAATCTAAGTAAGGAAATGTGTCCCAAGACACAAGAAGAGAGATTACATGTCCAAGATTCCCTATCAATCAGCAGTTGGCAGCTTGATGTATGCCACGGTGTGCACAAGACCAGATATTGCACATGCAGTGGGAGTTGTGAGTAGATATATGAACAATCTAGGTAAAGAACATTGGAAGGCAGTACAGTGGATTCTTAGGTATTTGAGAGGTACTACCACTGAGGCATTATGTTTTCGAGGTTCAGACACTGTTCTACAGGGATATGTTGATGCAGATATGGCAGGTGAAAAGCATAGCAGGAGGAGCACCACAGGGTATGTGTTTACTGTAGGTGGAACAACAGTAAGCTGGATTTCGAAACTATAGAAGGTTGTTGCACTTTCAACAATAGAAGTAGAGTATGTTGCCATTACAGAGGCTAGTAAAAAGATGATTTGGTTGCAGAGATTTATGGAGGAAGTGGGCAAGAAGCAGAAGGATAGCAGATTGTATAGTGACAGCTAGAGTTCCATTCACCTTGCAAAGGACTCAACATTCCATTCCAATACTAAACATATACAACTCAAGTACCATTTCATACGCTCTGTTCTGGAAGATGAACTATTGAAGCTGGAAAAGATACATACTAGCTAGAATCCTGCAGACATGTTCACAAAGGTAGTGACCAGAGAGAAACTGAGTTCGTGCTCGGTCTCAGTTGGCCTTCTAGCATGAAGGTGAAGAGGAGAAATTTGCCAAGTCCAATTCCATCAAGTGCAGCAGCGGTGGAGTTGCTGTGATCAGTCTCCAACTGGGAGATTGTTGGTTGTGGAGCCAAATCTTCTAGTATCATAGATGATATTGTATCAGCCGTGTTTGTACCCCAGTTTTATATGATATGTAGGTGGATTGTACAGTCACCCCAGCGGGGGGGTGTGGGGGGGCATCGCCCCCCCATGGGGTTCCAGGGGGGACCATGCCCCTTGGTTGGGGGGTCCGGGGGCAACGCCCCTGAAGAAAAATTTTGGGGCTATTTTCGCCAGCTGTTTTGTGGGATGATGGTTTTGGGTATACCGTGGTATTTTCCCATTGTATTTGCCTTATAAAATAAATACATTGTAATATGGCTAAGAATGATGATGTATTAGGTTTTATGCATTGTAAAGATCTCTGAGATCAGGAGAGAGACTGTGAAACAAAGAAGAGGAAGTGCAACGGTTGTGCTGTAGGTTGTATCCCTTCACCTTGCTGGATGGTAATAATAATAAGGACTGGAAAATTCAGTGTGGACGTAGCCCAAGTTGGGTGAACCACAATATATCTGTGTCTCTCTTGTAATGTGTATGTGTGATTATATTTTCATTTCTCTTTATTGTTATTGCTCTGCGATCCTGTTTTTCTAACAGAGGTCTCATACATAATCACACATTTATTAGTATAATCTTAATACTATCAAAACACAATAATCTTAAACATGTATAGTCATGATCATTCACAGATAATAAACATTAGTATTCAAGGTGTCAGGGAAGTCTTCTTTTACTCATGCATATTCTTATTTGATCATAGGTCTCTTCTGATTAGTTAAATCATCAATGCATAAAACCGTGATTACTCAAACCTATACCTTCATGATTCTTCTAGTTAGTCATATCATCAATTATGGTAAGAAACATAATATGCATACAACCATGACTATTCAAACCTATGACTTCATCAATAATCATTATCAACAACACAACAGTATGAGATCCTAACACAAGGGGGGATTCTAGCTTGATATAGGAAAAACATACCTGGATTAGAATGCTAGCTAGTTATGTCTAACATACCCGCATATTGTCTTCTAGTTCTCTTTAGTGACTTGTGCTAGTAACCTGCATGTCTCATAGGTTAACCATTGTAAGACCAAGTTATACATACCTCAAAAGTAGATCTTCTATGAGATCCATAACAATGGATGAATCTTTGTCTTCATGTCACCATGATCATATGTTCTTGAAGTAGAACATGATTTGTCTTTCTTGGTGTACCTTTTATGTTAGCAAACAACATAAACCTCATACAACACCATAATGCATTAGTACAATCATAAGTGGCAACACCCTAACCAATGAATATCTTCTATCATGCATTCATAATTGTGTTAAGGTGATACGACAAATCTAAAATCAAGATTGTATTAAACGTAATAACATGAAGACAAACATACCATAAAATTAATCATGAACAAATCTCGAATCATGCCTCGATGAGTCATACCTATCGAGATCGCTTGTAATCTTCTAATGTAAGGCCTTAACCTCATCTCCCTCTGAAACATGAACTTCTTAACTTATGCAGGTGACCAATCCATCCTCTTCTAGGATTCACCCAATCCACTTGATTTGCAGGAAATGGATCTGGAGCTATAATAGGGTTTATCAGAGAAACCTCAAAAATTCAAACTTTGAATTTCAAACTTCCAAAAGGATAGAAATATGTGCCTTGATGAGCTAATCAAGTTGGTATATTCAGAATTTGAAAACTGCAAAGTTTCACTCCTCAATTTTTCCTTTGAAACTTTCAGATTCACTGGATGTGACCCCGAACTGAGGTTTGATGAAGCCCACTCTTCTTCCCAATCAAAAGGTTTGATCCAAAGCTCTAATATTATATTTTTATGAGGAGCTTCCAGCCGTGGTCACAGATTTCAAAAATTCCCATTTTTGCAGAAGCCCTAATTTTCCACTTTTTTTATCAAAGTCCCGAACTAGGGTCTGATCAATCCTAGCCTTCTGCCCAACCAAAAATTCTGATCTTTGTCTCTAAATTTCGAGTTTTATGAGTAGCATTTAGCCGTGGTCTCCGATTACAAAAATTCCAACTTTATCCAAAACCCTAAATTCCGGAAAGCCATGAATGAAGGTGCTCAAAAATAATTCTGTTTTGACAGAAATATGTACCTAATTGTTTCTAGTGTAACTTTGAACTTTTTGATCCACACGGTCTAAAAATGTTTCCTCCAATATCCTGATCTATCATTTTTCCATCCCAATAGGTCTGACCTCAATTGGATTCTCTGAGAGAGAGTTATGCCAAGTGTCGAAACGTGACCTGTTTATGGGATAAAATAGGAGAGCAAAATTGTACGATGTGCCATGTGTCACTAGTTCAACTTTGGCCTCTAAAATTTTTTCCTGAGATAGTACAGTCTGTGTACTACCTATCACTATTTACTAAATTTCATTTGGATCTTCCTAGCCCAAGTTATGACCTTTTTCCCAAGGTCACCTGTTTTTGACTTAGATCTAGAAGAGGCAGAAACCCTATATTCTACAGATCATAAATCACAAAGTACAACGAATTAGAGGTTTTCCATTGGACACAAGGTACATGGAGATCTGATATTCAACTTGTAAAAGTTTCAGACCCAAAAACTTTTCCACAACAGATTTATAGCGAAAGTGCTACGATGACTAGTTTTTTCTATATCAAGCCCTAGCATCGTAAGTGCAACAAGTGTCATACATGCCATATCATTCCTTCTTTCAAGCTAGCTCTGATACCATGTTAAATTTTCAGAATTTACTTCAATCTGATCTACGATCTTAACTGAGAGGTACAGCAAATCTACAGCATATCAATCATGGACACAATAATGCAAGCACACAAGAGACACAGAGTTTACTTGGCGAAAATCATAAAGGTGAAAAACCCCAATAACTTCCTCATAGATAAATAGAGCAATGATACAACCAGAATACAAGAGATAGTCTTCTCCTAGCAGGATAGCCTCCTCCTCCACAAGTGTGCCACTCTCCCAAGTGTGAGTGAGAGAATAGAATGTGTAAAATGAGAGAGACACACTCTCTATTTATACACTAACTTGACTTGACCTTTACTCAACTAGGTCGGCCTCAACTTAACCACTTAACATAATGATGACTGGGCCGACACCCACTAGGGTGGTCTAATAACCCTTTGACCCACATGGCCGACCCCCAATAGGGTGGTCTAATAACCCTTTGACCCAGATGACTTATACAAGGCCGACCCCAACAAGGTGGTCTAATAACCCATCAAGTATAAGTTACGACACTTACAATATAAATGACGACACTTCCGTATAGAGGAATAATAACATCTATATAGGAATACAATATACATATAGGTGAAATACATTCCGAAGTTACATATACATCAACACAGGCTTGATCAAACATTAGTTCGGGACTTTGATCGGAAAAGTGGAAAATTAGGGCTTCTGCAAAAATGAGAATTTTTGAAATCTATGACCACGGCTAGAAGTTCCTCAGAAAAATAGAATATTAGAGCTTTGGATCGAACCTTTTGATTGGGCAGAAGGGTAGGCTTTATCAAACCCTAGTTCGAGGTCATGTCTAGTGAATCTAGAAGTTTCAAAGGCAAATTTGAGGGGTGAAACTTTGCAGTTTTCAATTTTTGAGTATACCGGCTTGATCAGCTCATCAAGGCACATCTTTCTATCCTTTCAGAAGTTTGAAATTCAAAGTTTGAATTTTTAGGGTTTCTTTGACAAACCCTAATCTAGCTCTAGATCCAGTGCCTGCAAATCAAGTGGATTGGGTTAATCCTAGAAGAGAATGGATTGGTCACCTGCATAAGTGAAGAAGTTCATGTTTCAGAGGGAGATGAGGCTAAGGCCTTACATAAGAAGATTACAAGCAATCTCAATAGGTACGACTTATCCAGGTATGTTTCGAGATTTGTTCCTGATTAATTTTATGGTATGTTTGTCTTCGTTAAGGTTAGTACAATCTTGACTAACTTTAGACTTGTCGTATCACCTTAATAAATTATGAATGCCTCGTAGAAGATATTCATTGATTAGGGTTTTGACACTTATGATTGTACTAATGCATTGTGGTGTTGTATGAGGTTGATGTTGTCTGCTAACATGAAAGGTACATCAAGAAAGACAAATCATGTTCTAGTTGAAGAACATATGACCATGGTGACATGAAGACAAAGGTTCATCCATTGCCATGGATCACATTGAAGATCTACGTACGAGGTATGTATAACTTGGTTCTATAATGGTTAGCCTATGAGATATGCAGGTTACTAGCACAAGTCATTGAAGAAAACAAGAAGATATTATGCGGGTATATTAGACATAACTAGCTAGCATGTTAATCCAGGCATGTTTTTCCTATATCAAGTTAGAATCCTACCTTGTGTTAGGATCTATTAGATAAGTATACATGGCATGATTGATAATGATTATTGATAGGTTTGAATAATCATGGGTGTATGCATATTATATTTCTTACCTTAATTGATGATATGACTAACCAGAAGAGTCAAGAAAGTATAGGTTTGAGTAATCACATGTTTAGGCATATTATGTTTCTTACTTTAATTTATGATATGACTAACCATAAAAGTCCTTGAATGCTAATGCTTATTATTTCTGTTTGAAATGATCATGACTATACATGCTTAAGATTATTGTGTTTTGATAGTATTAAGAATATACTAATAAATGTATGATTATTTATGAGATATCGAGGATATCACAATAATGATACTTGTAAGTATGTATAGTGATTGAGGTTGGATATAAGTTCAAGGACAGGTAATCCAGGAAGCAAAGATCAAGAGGGAGCACACTCTAGTAGTTTCTGCAAGGATGCAGATATTCAGAGGGAGTCGACCACTTCTCACAATCCACATCATAATGGAGTTGCAAAGATTCAGAGGGAGTTCACCCAACAACCAAACAAAGATAAGTATTTGAATTGTCATTCTTACATATTTGTTTGTTTAAATAATGTTGTTCAATGATGTATATGCTTATGTTCCTAGACTTAGGTTGTGTATTATGCATATTAGAATAATTACATTAATGAACAGTATACTGCTAATATGCATGTGATGGGTAAGTGGCCTATGGCACTGTACAACATTCCATTGCTACTTATCTAGAATGAAACCTCTTTGCTGACATGTTGGGAGTAGTGAAAACTCATAACAATGTTCTAGTAGAGATTGGAAGGCATCTGGAAAGATACAGGATATGGATGAATGTTATATTGAAGCATTGGCTAAAATAATTGCATGATTGTATGAAATATTTCTTTATGTGTAAGAATTTGTTCTGAAAACTATGAGATGTTTCTAATCATGAAATTTAACTTGTTTTGTAGGAAAGATCATATACCTTCACCTACAAAAGAAAGAGTACAACATTTGTTCCATCAACAAAGATATATATTGAATATATTGAAAATATTGAATTTCCCAGGATCTGAGATGAAGTAATGGAAGAATGCCATGATCCGTCGATCATGAATAATGATGATTGGGATGTGGTCCCAGACCAGAAGGGAAGTCTGCCATGAATTCCAAGTGGATCTATAAGATCAAGCATGCTGTAGGTGGAAGTGTTAAATTTTGAGCATTAATTCACAATACTCTAGGATCTTCACTGAGAGAATAACATATACAGTATATCAATGCATGACAATCACAATAAGCATCACGAGAATCAAAAGCATGAGAGACAAGAGACATAGAGTTTTCGTGGGAAAACCCTAAGGTGAAAAACCCCACAACTTCCTCAGAGATAGAGAGATCAATGGCTCAACCAAAGTACAACCAAAATACACTGAGATAGTCTCCTAGTAGTAGATGATCCTCCTCCTCACTAGTGCACCACTTTCTGAGTGAGAGAGATATAACTTTTCGAATGATCTAAATAGAGATCACCTAATCTCTATTTATACTAACATGTTTTCCCAATGACCTTATGGGGCTGACTTGTCTAGCTAGGTACATCCACATTATAATATATATATTTCAGGGCCAACCCCACACATGGTGGTCTAATAACCCATTGGCAAGTACACACACTTGTGACACTTGTCAATCCACATGACGACACTTCCTTATAGATGACTAACACATCTCTAATAAGGGTACAATAAATATTTATGAAATACATTCTGAAGTTACATATACATCAACACTCCCTCTTAACTAGGAAAGTATTTCTCGACACAGATCTGCTAGACAAGTCTTCTTCTTAGGATCATCGTCATCGATGCATCGTCATCATCATCGTCACTGCTGCTACTATCTCAACCAATTTATGACTCTACTCGTCATAGGAAGTTCTACAGAGCTAGTCATTTTTTATACTGGATGTAGGCCCACCACTTGTAGGTCTTCGTCATCACTGGCCATACTGTGGAATCCTCAGGACTTATTACGTGCGTCACAAAACCTCGAAAGAGCATCCCATGATGTTACGAGCACCCGGATCTACCTATAGGATCTCCCAGGGCCATATTATATGTGACCTCACCACAAAACCTCGCAAGAGCATCCCAGGCTGTTACGAGCACACAGCTCTACCTATAGGATCCCTCAGGGACAGATTATATGTGGTCACCACAAAAACTTGCAAGAGCATCCTAGGCTGTTATGAGCACACAACTGTACCTATAGGATCTCCCAGGGATAGATTATATGTGGTCATGGAAAAACCTTGCAAGAGCATCCCAGGACTTATTACGGGAACATAACCCAACCTATCGGATCTCCCAGGGACATATTATATGCCATAGGACAAAACATCGAAAGAGCATCTACTAGATATCCCAAGGCCAGATTATATGCCATAGGCAAAACCTCGAAAGACTATCTGCAGATCTCCCAGGGACAAATTATATGTCCTCCCAGAGCGAAACCTCGAAATAGCATTTGCCAGATATCCCAGGGCCAAATTATATGCCATAGGAAAAACCTCGAAAGACTATCTGCAAATCTCCCAGGGCCAAATTATATGCTCATCTGCACAACCTAATCCATGGCCATAGAGTATCAACCTGATACTCACCATACATCATCCTGATCTACACAAGATCATCCTGATCATCATCACTGCAACATCTTGCTGCATGTCATCTGGAGCAACATCCTGAAGCTCGTCATCCATGATCATCCTGAACATACAATGCATCTACCTGATGCATACCAAGTATCTACCTGATACATATCATCATACATGATCCACCTGATCATACAATGTATCCACCTGATACAAATACAAATACATGATACATATCACCATACATGATCCACCTGATCATACAATGTATCCACCTGATACATATACAGATACATGGTTCAAGCATCTAACATGATGCATATACAAAAATACATACACATGATCCAACCAATCATATCCAGCATCCAACATGATGCATACATACATATAAATGATCCAACTGATCATATCCAGCATCCAACATGATGCGTACATACATATAAATGATCCAACTGATCATATCCAGCATCCAACAGGATGCATACATACATACATAAAAATGATCCAACTGATCATACAAAGCAGAAATGAGAACATCATCCTGATGCTCATCATCCAGCGCTTACATCCACAGCCATGTGAAGGATCCTCCTTCCAACATGCTTGGAATGGCTTCAGCAAATGTGTCCATCACTTCTTCCTCGAAGTGTCATCAATTTGAAGAACACCAAGCCTCTCTCTGAAGTACTCAAACTTCACCCTAGATAGTGGCTTCGTCAGCACATCTGCAATCTGCTCATCCGTCGCAACATACAGGAGCTTCACAGCTCCTCTCTGCACCATATCCCTGATATAGTGATATTTGATCTCGATGTGTTTCGACCTATCATGAAACACTAGGTTCTTAGACAACTTCACACAACTTTGGTTATCACAGAAGATACCAGTAGCATCCAACGGGAGATCAAATAACTCAGACAGTAGCTTCCGTAGCCATACTTCCTCAAAACTAGCTGAATAGGCTGCAACATCCTCTGCCTCAGCTGTACTCAGTGCTATGTAGGACTGCTTCCTGCTAAACCAAGAGATCACACCTGATCCCATACTGAAGCAGCACCCAGATGTGCTCTTCCTATCTGTAGCACTACCAACCCAATCTGAATCAACATAACCCTGCAGGTTAAACTTTTGATTCACTTCATACTTGAGCCCATAATCCACTGTACCCTTCAAGTACCTTAGAACATGCTTTACAGCAACCAGATGAACACTCCTCAGATCTGTCAGGAACTGACTCAATGTGTTCACTGCAAAGAAAATATCTGGTCTCGTGTTCGTCAGGTACATCAAGGACACAATCATCTCACGATACATAGAGACATCAACCAGCTCAGATGAAGCATCACATAGAAGCTTCAGATTCGATGCCATAGGTGTGGCCATGGCCTTGCAATCCATCATCCTGAATCTCTTCAGGATATCTACTGTGTACTTCCCTTGACCAAGGAAGATCCCACCTGTACTCTGCCACACCTCCATACCTAGGAAATAATGCATCATACCCAAATCTTTCATATCGAATTCAACAGCAAGCTTCCTCTTCGTATCTACAATCAATGTGTCATCTCCTATTACAAATAAGTCATCCACATATAGGAGTAGAATCACAGGATTCCCTTCCTCAACCTTGTAATAAAGGTTGGAATCCGCTTTACTCTTGGTAAAGCCCAAACTAGATAGGAAACTGTCCATCCTACCATACCAAGTTTTGGGAGCTTGTTTCAAGCCATACAAGGCTTTCTTCAATCTGCACACATATGACTCCCTATCATGTATTTCAAAACCGAGTGGCTACTCCACATATACTTCCTCTTCAACTACACCATTCAAGAAAGCAGTCTTGACATCCATCTGGTGTATTTTCCATTTCATTGCTGCAGCCAGGGAAAGCACTGTTCTGATGGAAGTATACCTGGCTACAGGTGCAAAAGTTTCTTCATAATATATTCCCTCTTTCTGAGAGAAGCCATGAGCTACAAATCTTGCCTTGTATTGCTTTGCACTGCCATCTGCAACATGCTTGATTTTGTAAATCCATTTTGAAGTCACAACAGACTTCTCTTTAGGTCTTGAGACAACATCCCAAACATCATTCTTCATTATTGATTGGTATTCCTCAACCATGGCATCCTTCCATTCTTTCTTTTCCGCTGCTTCTTCATAACTGGAAGGCTCTTTGTTCATAATGTCACAGAGTAAAGCAACATAGCTGGTATGTGATCTGGTTCTCTTCTTTGCTCTGTGTTCTTCCTCTGGAATGCCAAATATTTCTGCATCTTGAATGAGCTCTCTAGCCCATGCAGGTTTCCTCTTGTGAGAGTTATCCTCACGGGGTGGATCTACAGGTTCTTGTGGATCTTCAAACTCACGAAAAACTTCTGGAACTACATCAGTGATGGTAGTGTCTTGAAATCTAGTTTCCTTAGGTTCTTCATAAACATTGATAGGTACCTTCCTTGATTTGATGAATGTTGAGTTTTCATCAAATGTTACATCCCTGCTGACATCAATCTTCTTGAACCCTAGAAAGTATATTCTGTAAGCCTTCGAGCTTTCACTGTAACCCACAAAGATACCCTTCTTTCCTGAAGGATCTAGTTTTGTCCTCTTTTCCTTTGGGACATGAGTGTATACTGGACAACCAAATATTCTGAGATGGCTGACTTCAGGTTTCTTACCTGAAAAGACCTCTTCTGGTGTCTTGTTGTCCAATATCCTATGGGGTGTTCTATTCTACACATATACAGCTGTTCTAGTTGCTTCTTCCCATAGATGTATAGGTAGATCCTGGTTATGCAGCATTTCCCTTGCTGCTTCCATGATAGTTCTGTTCTTCCTTTCTGCAACTCCATTTTGTTGAGGATTATAAGGAGCAGTCAACTCCCTCTTAATCCCTGAATCACTACAAAGCTTCTTGAAGTCACCTGAAGTGAATTCTCCACCATTGTTGGATCTGAATGTTTTGATCTTCTTGTCAGTTTGATTCTCCATCAATGTTTTGAATTCCTTGAACTTATCAAACACCTCATCTTTGTTCTTCAAGAAGTATACCCAAGTCTTCCTGGAGAAGTCATCAATAAATGAGACATAGTAAACATACCCACTAAGAGAACTGGATGACATAAGACCACATACATCTGAGTGGATGATTTCCAGGATATCTTTGGCCTTGCTTTCACTACTTGGGAAAGCCTTCTTAATGTTCTTACCTTTTGCACATCCTTCGCAAACACCTTCATGTTTGGTCTTGATTTCAGGAAGACCTTCTACAACCTTGCTTGCAATTGTAAGTGCCCTATAGTGCATATGAGTAAGTCTTCTATGGCAAAGTTCACTTGGCTCCATGGATTCATGCACCATGGCATGTTCAGTTTGTTCCTTCAATTTATACAATCCTCCCTCTTGCTCTCCAATCACTCCTGCATCATCTATGGTCTTTCCCTTTGGCCACATTAGGACTTGGCCATCCACAAATGCAACCCTCATACCTTTTGCATCCAATGCAGAGATGGAGAGTAAGTTCTTCTTGAGCCCAGGTACATAAAGGACTTCTTTTATCTTCAAAGATTTTCTAGAATCTAGGTTGTAGGAGGCTTCACCACTTCCTTTGATTGGGTATTGATAATCATCCCCAAGTTTCACCTTATGGGGTGATTCATGTTCAGATAGATTCACAAAAGATTCCTTAAGCCCAGTCATGTGTTTGGAAGCCCCACTATCAATCAACCAATCATTACAACCATGGGAGATAGTACCTGTGAGAGCAGAGATTAGAACATACTCTTCTTCACTTGATGAGTCATCATCACTTAATGCCCTAGCCTTCTTCTTTGGAGGTTCATCATCTTCGGCAGCATGAGCATGGAACTTTCTTTTGCTGCCCTTCTTCTTCTTGTTGAAGTTGTTGTTATTATCCCTTTTGTTCTTGGGACAATCTGAAGCAAAGTGACCCTTCTCATTGCATGTGAAGCATCTTAGATCCTTCTTATTCTTTTGATAGGATCTTTTGTAGTGAGAGTGCTCCTTCTTGGGCTTGCTTCTTTTGGTGTGAGTTCTGAGAGCTTGATCTTCACCTCCCATCTTTTCCTCATGACCTACAAGTCTAGCTTCTTCTTGAGAGCATTCCTCCCATAGTTTACTGAAAGAGATCAATTTCTTTCTTGCACAGATTCCTTGAATAAAGGAGTCCCATGACCTAGGTAGGCCATTTAGAGTGGTCATAACAACTTCACCATTGTCCACTACTTCATCTACAGCTTCAAGTTGCTCCTTGATCTGAGAGACCTTGGAGAAGTAAGATTGAATGGTTTCTCCATTCAACATCTTGACCCCTTTCAATTGATTCCGCAGAGTCATCTTCTGATTTATGTTCTTCCCTTCAAATAGCTTGGTCAAAGAGTCAAACAACTCCTTGGGTTTCTTTAGAGAAGACACATGGGGTATGAGATGATCTTTGATAGAATCAACAATGATTCTCTTTGCCTTGACCAAGTTCTTCTTATGCAATACCTTAGCCTCTTCATCCTCTGGGATAGGGATGTCTTCTTTTATATATGAGTCTAAGTCATTCTCTTCCAGGATTAACCCAATCCTATACTTCCAAGCTCGGAAGTTATCAGCCCCTTCAAGCTTATCCTCAAGCTTGGTGTGGTGAGACATCTTAAAGAGTACTTCAAATGGAAATAGAAAAGGTTTAGGTCTTACCACTTGAAATGATAAAAACTGGATCTGGTCCTGGATTAGGGTTTGTCGGAAAAACCCTAAGAATTCAAAATGTGAATTTCAAATTTCTGAAAGGATAGAAAGATGTGCCTTGATGAGATGATCAACCTGGTGCATTCAGAATTTGAGATCAGCAAAGGTTTACACTTCATATTTGTCTTTTTGTCCTCCTGGGTTCACTAGGGAGAGCGCTGAATTAGGGTTTGATTTTCCCAGAGATCTACCCATCCAAAAATATCGATCCAAAGCTCTAAACTTTGATTTTTGCAAGGAGCTTCCAGCTGTGTCTTTAGATTCCATAAATTCCTATTTTTGTGGAAACCATAATTTTTAGCGCCAAATCTGAAAATGATCAGAATTGAATTCTAATTGGACAGATAGATGCGCCTTGATGAGTAGAGTCAATCTACTATACTGCTTTTCCAAAATATGTGGAGAGAAACCCAATAAACAAGAAACTCAAGTTTCTATCACTGCAAAATGTCTTATTCTCAGGTTAGCTCTAATACCATGTTAAATTTTGAGCATTAATTCACAATGCTCTAGGATCTTCACTGAGAGAATAACATATATAGTATATCAATGCATGACAATCACAATAAGCATGACAAGCATCACAAGAATCAAAAACATGAGAGACAAGAGACACAGAGTTTTCGTGGGGAAAACCCTAAGGTGAAAAACCCCACAACTTCCTCAGAGATAGAGAGAGCAATGGCTCAACCAAAGTACAACCAAAATACATTGAGATAGTCTCCTAGTAGCAGATGATCCTCCTCCTCACTAGTGCACCACTTTCTGAGTGAGAGAGATATAACTTTCTGAATGATCTAAATAGAGATCACCTGATCTCTATTTATACTAACCTGTTTCCCCAGTGACCTTATGGGGCCGACTTGTCTAGCTAGGTACATCCACATTATAATATATATATTTCAAGTCCGACCCCACACATGGTGGTCTAATAACCCATCAGCAAGTACACACACTTGCGACATTTGTCAATCCACATGATGACACTTCCTTATAGAGGAATAACACATCTCTAATAAGGTTACAATAAATATATATGAAATACATAGATGAAATACATTCCGAAGTTACATATACATCAACAGGAAGCATAGAGACTTTTGCTCCTGTAGCCAGATCCACTTCCATCAGATCAGTACTTGCTCTGGTTGCAGTGACGAAATGGAAGATACACCAGATGGATGTCAAGATAGCTTTCTGGAATGGTGTAGTCGAAGAGGAAGTGTTTGTGGAGTAGCCACTTGGTTTTGAGACACGTGACGGGAAGTCATATGTGTGCAGATTGAAGAAAGCCTTGTATGGCTTGAAGCAAGCTCCTAGAACTTGGTATGGTAGGATAGACAGCTTTCTATCCAGTGTGGGCTTTACCAAGAGTAAAGCGGATTCCAACCTTTACTACAAGGTTGAGGAAGGCAATCCAGTTATACTACTTTTGTATGTAGATAACCTGTTTGTTATAGGTGAGGATAGATTGATTGCCGAAACGCAGCGAAAGGTTGCTTCCGAGCTCGAGATGAAGGACTTGGGGATGATGCACTATTTTCTAAGCATGGAGATGTGGAAGAGTATAGATGGAATATTCCTTGGACAAGGGAAGTATGTAGTAGAGATCCTGAATATGTTCGGGATGATGGACTGTAAGGCCATGGCCACACCTATGGCATCGAACCTGAAGCTTCTGTGTGATGCTTCATCTGATCCAGTTGATGTCATGATGTATCGTCAGATGATTGGGTCCTTGATGTACCTGACGAACACGAGACCAGATATTTGCTTTGTGGTGAACACATTGAGCCAGTTCCTGACGGATCCGAGGAGTGTTCACCTGGTTGTTGTAAAGCATATTCTGAGGTACCTGAAGGGTACAGTTGATTATGCACTCAAGTATGATGTGAATCAAAAGTTTAACCTGCAGGATTATGTTGATTCAAATTGGGCAGGTAGTGCTACAGATAGGAAGAGCACTTATGGGTGTTGCTTCAGTATGGGATTAGGTGTGATCTCTTGGTTTAGCAAGAAGCAATCCTGCGTAGCCCTGAGTACAGCTAAAGTAGAGTATATTGCAGCTTGTTCAGCTAGTTGTGAGGAAGTATGGCTTAGGAAGATACTGTCTGAGTTATTTGATCTCCCCCTGGAGGCTATTGGTATCTTTTATGACAACGAGAGTTGTGTGAAGCTGTCTAACAACCCAGTGTTCCACGACAGGTCGAAACACATAGAGATCAAATATCACTATATAAGGGATATGGTGCAGAGAGGAGTAGTGAAGCTTCTATATGTTGTGATGGATGAGCAGATTGTAGATGTGTTGACGAAGTGACTAGCCAAAGTGAAGTTCGAGAACTTCAAAGAGAGGCTTGGCATTCTTCATATTAATGACACTTCAAGGAAGAAGTGATGAACACATTTGTAGGAACCATTCCGAGCATGGTGAGAGGAGGATCCTTCCATGGCTATGGATATAAGTGCTGGATGATGAGCATCAGGACGATGCTCTAGTTACGGCTCTGTATATATGCATCATGTTGGATGCTTGATATGATCGATTGGATCATTTATATGTATATGTATGTACGCATCATGTTGGATGATGGATATGATCAGTTGGATCATTTATATGTATATGTATGTACGCATCATGTTAGATGCTGGATATGATCAGTTGGATCATTTATATGTATGTACGCATCATGTTGGATGCTGGATATGATTAGTTGGATCGTGTGTATGTATCTGTAGATGTATGAGGTAGATACATTTTATGATTAGGTAGATCATGTATGTTGATATGTATCAGGTATGATCAGGTGGATCATGTATTTGTATATGTATCAGGTGGATACATTGTATGATCAAGTATATCATGTATGATGATATGTATCAAGGAGATACTGTGCATGCATCAGGTGGATGCATTGTATCATCAGGATGATCATGGATGATGAGCTTCCGGATGTTGCTCCAAATGACATGCGTCAGGACGATGCAGTGATGATGATCACGATGATCATGTGTACATCAGGATGATGTATGGTGAGTATCACGTTGATACACTATGGTAGTGGACAGGTTGTGTAGATAAGCATATAATAGTGCCCTGGGAGGTTTGCAGATTCTCTTGCTAGGTTTTTCCGCTGGCATATAATAGCTCCCTAGGAGATCTAGCAAATGGTCTTTCAAGGTTTTGCTTTGGGAGGACATATAATAGCGCCCTAGGAGGTTTGCAGATTCTCTTGCTAGGTTTTGTCGTTGACATATAATAGCTCCCTGGGAGATTTGGAAAATGCTCTTTCGAGGTTTTGTCCTATGGCATGTAAGTAGACCTGGGAGATCTGGACAGGATGAAAAAGGCCTCAGATGCTCTTTCAAGGAATTGCCATGACGACATGTAATATGTCCTGGAGATCTGGACAGGATGAAACATGCCTCATATGCTCTTTAGGGTTCTTGCTTGACAAGACACTCTTTTAATTTTTTGTGGTGGGCGTCACATGTAATAAGTCCTTGAGATCTGGACAGGATGAAAAAGGCCTCAGATGCTCTTTAGGGTTCTTTCTAGTCAAGAGACTCTTTTAAGGTTTTGTGACAGTCACATGTAATAAATCTTGGAGATCTGGACAGGATGAAAAAGGCCTCAGATGCTCTTTAGGGTTCTTGCTAGTGAAGAGACTCTTTTAAGGTTTTGTGATGCACGTAATAAGTCTTGAGGATTCCATAGTATGGCCAGTGATGATGAAGACCTGCAGGTGGTGAGCCTACATCCAGTATGAAAAAAGACTGGCTCTGTACAACTTCCTATGATGAGTAGATTCAAAGATTGATTGAGATAGAAGCAACAGTGACGATGACGATGATTCGAGGATGATGCATCGATGACGATGATCCAGAGAAGAAGACTTGTGCTAGATGATATGTGTTGAGAAATACCTTCTTAGTTAAGAGGGAGTGTTGATGTATATGTAACTTTGAAATGTATTTCATATATATAATTATTGTACTCCTATAGAGATGTATTATTCCTATATACGGAAGTGTTTGTATTCCTATAGAGATGTTATTATTCCTCTATACGGAAGTGTCGTCATTTATATTGTAAGTGTCATTACTTATACTTGATGGGTTATTAGACCACCTTGTTGGGGTCGGCCCTATATAAGTCATGTGGGTCGAAGGGTTATTGGACCACCCTATTGGGGGTCGGCCATGTGGATCAAAGGGTTATTAGACCACCCTATTGGGGGTCGGCCTAGTCAGCATTATGTTATGTGGTTAAGTTAAGGCCGACCTAGTAAAGGTTATTAGGAAAGTCAAGTCAAGTATAAATAGGGTGCGGGAGGCACTCTATTTGATCATTCTATTCTCACACACACTCTTTGGAGAGTGGCGCACTTGTGGAGGAGGAGAAGCTATTGCTAGGAGATGTCTATCTCTTATGCTTGGGTTGTATCATTGCTTTATCTATCTCTGAGGAAGTTATTGGGGTTTTTCACCTTTATGGTTTTTCCCAAGTAAACTCTGTGTCTCTTCTGTGCTTGCATTATTGTGTCCATGATTGATATTTTGTAGATATGCTGTACATGTTGTTCTCTTAGTTAAGATCCTAGATCAGATTGAAGTAAATTCAGAAAAATTAACACTTCTAACTCGCATCAAAGGTTGACACCTCAACAATTAGATGAAATAAGAGAAAAGGTATATGCTTTAATTGTGATAGAAAGTATAGTAAGGGACATAAGTGTCGTGGGAAGAAATTATTCTACATAGATTGTGAAGAGGAAGAACCAAAAGAATGGGAACCATCTCAATATGAAGAAATAAAAGAGACTACTTCCGAATAGGTTACTCCCACCATATCTTGTCATGATTTGTTGGGAATTAGCACTCCTCAAACTCTCAAGATCGAAGCATATATCAAAAAGAAAAAGGTAACAATGTTGATTGATTATGGTAGTACTTATAATTTTAGTCACTATTAATTAGCCAAAGTTCTCAATTTCTTTGTATATCCAACACCAAGGTTTCAAGTAATGATTGCAGATGGAGGAACTATCAATTACTTAGGTGAATTCCATAATATCAGTATTACGATGGGGGAATATGAATTTAATATTCCAATGATTTCTATTGTTGGAATATTCTCACCATCATTTTTTATATTTGTTGCATGCATGCATTCTGCATGCATCTAGTCATCATGCATGCATCCAGTCATCAGTATTGTGGTATCCCTAGCACCTGGAGCCTATTTACAAACCCCTAGAGCCTGTCTTCATTCCTCATTATCCCTCCTACCTACCTGATGCACCTTATTTTCTCACTTGGATGACATATGTGCCTTATCTCACCTACTAGGACTTTCATAGTCAGTCAGAGCATTGATTGACCAGTTCTTGCATTTATTGCTCAGTTTAATTACTTGTAGCTCCTAGTTGTCCATTTTGGAGTGCCACTTGACCTTCTAACAACCTCATGCACCCTCCTTGGAGTCTCCATCCCTTGATTTGTGCTCACATGGCTCAGTTAAACTCATTTTGACTAAATTTTGACTATTTGTGACTACTGCCACTAATTGGATGATGTCTCCAATGTTGTCCAAGCTACACACTGAGAAGAATTCGAATGACCTTAGATCAATTAAAATTCACTTGACATTTATTGTATTGTATTCAGTTTTCACAGTGCCAGCTTACAGCTGATGTATGATTATATTTCTATTCTCCATTTTTTGTGTTAATGAGTGATTGTTGATTCATCTATTCTTCTTCTTCTCTGCTATTCTTGATTGAGATTAAGATTTTCTCCATCTGTGTGATATTCACTAGAGATTGTCACATGGTATCAGAGATTGAGCTAGCTATTCGAATTGTAGCAGTAGCAGTTGCAGCCATTGCAACAGTTGCAACAATTCATTGAGCAACTGTCTTTCATTGAGCACCAGAAAACTTTGGATTTCCATAGCAATTCCTGGTGCAATTATATTGAATTCATTGGAGCAATCCAGTGAGGTCTAGCTAGGTGTGAAGGATCCAATCACATGTGCTCAGTGTCCTAAGGTAGTGTTCATTCAATTTGCATCAAATCTCAATCAACGATTTCATTTGCTTAGCAAGTTGATTCCATCATTCGAATCCATCTTCAGCAGATTCGAAATTCAATAGCTACTATGGATATCCATTTTTTTTGCAGGTTATTCGAAGTTTTCTACAGTTGTAGTAGTTTCCTCCAGTTGCAGCAGTTTTGAAGTTTTCTACAGTTTGAGTAGTTTTCTATAGTTGCAGCAGTTTTCTGCAGTTGCAATAGTAGATTTGAATTCCACAACAGCTTCATGTATCTGAGAGCAGTTCCTTCCCTCTCTTCATACAACTATGAAGAATGGAAACCCAAGATGATAGCATACCTGAAGAGATATGTTCTTTTCGATATGTGTATTGGTGTTCAGAGAGATTTTACTTCCTATGAAGAGGAAGAATATTGGCTAGATCATTGTGACAGAGCCTCAGTAGCAATATGTACTGCTATGATTTCCAATATGGAATACCTCATTGATCTTTCAGAACATCCAAGTGATAACTAGACAAGATTGGACATATTATTTGGAAAGAAGGAAGCGGATGATGTTATCCATTTGGAGAACAAGCCCAGTAGTACTTCGTCCACCACTAGTACAAAATGAGAGATTAGTGACCAGGTGACCAAAACATTTGGTCACCACAATTTTTTCAAGTGATAAATGACCAAAATTGAGAAATTTTAAGTGAGCTAACTAAAAAAGACCAAGATAAATGACCAATATGGTCACTAGATAAGGACTAAACTAAAAATGACCAAGATAAATGACCAATTTGGGCATAGGATAAGAGCTAAGATAAAAATGACCACATAACAATTGGTCATTTATTTGGTCATTTTTAGTTGTCTCACTCCGACAATGGAAAATTACAATTTTGGCAATGAATTTGTACAATTTACTAAATTTTAACACTGCAGACAGATTCAACCCCTTTAGAGGGTCTCTGAATCCGTCTGCAGTGTTAAAATTTAGTAAATTGAAACATTGTAGATCATGGATTAAGAGACACGAGTGATCATCATGTAAATTGTGTCACTCGACGCAGACAATGCAGGTACAAAATTGTAATTCGAGCTGTGACACAATTTACATGATCATATAACGACATATAGCACTGATTTAATTAACACCAAATTAATCATTTGCATGATATGTTGACTAACAACATCATTATTATACCCATCATTAACATACATCCTCAATATAGGCATAATTTAATAATTGTAATTACGGTCATGTATATTAACAGGGTCACACGGGCCAGTGCCTAGGCGCAACTTACACACCGTCACATGCTATCAATTTACTTGGTCAACTATCTTTCAAATAAATGGGATTTCAAATGAGGATATTAGTCAATGCAAAATATATGAATATGATGCAGCTTCTTGGTCAATTAATTAATAAGGTATGTTGCAGTTCAACAAAATCCTTACTATTCAATGATGTTATTAATTAATAAGGTATGTTGCAGTTCAACAAGAGAAATGGGAGAGATTACAAATGAATTTGAATAGAACCTTGTAAAATGTTTTGAAATTACTTATATAAACAAAGGCTATATCTCCATGTAGATGGGGAGGCATTGAGTCCTAGAGCTTGCCAATATATAACCCTAGATGCATGCTCATCAATGGCCCTAGATTGTTTCTTCACTTGCTATTTACCTCCTCACATTATAAGAACCACATCACTAGCTCTATTTCCCAAGCATAGAAAAACTTTATTCTTCACTTGCTCTTTACCTTATCACATTATAAAAACCAAATTACTAGATCTATTTCACAAGCATAGAAAACAATTAACCAAACTTTTGTATAATTTTTATTTCCATTAACATACAATGGACATAGGAATCCATACTCTTAATGTCATGGACTTTTCTTTCCATCTTTATTCCACTTCACTTGCTCTTTACCTTCTCACATTTTAAAAACCAAATTACTAGATCTATTTCCCAAGCATAGAAAAAATTTAAGCAAGCTTTTGTATAATTTTTCTTTCCATTAACATACCGTGGACATAGGAATCCATACTCTTAATGGCATGGACTTTTCTTTCCATCTTTATTCCAAATTTTTTTTATTATTAAAAAGTGAATGACTAAGGTAAATTTACTAAGATTTATCCCAGTAAAAACATAATGTTGTTATCTCTTTAGCTAAAATACCCTCCATCTCACAAAAAACCTAGACAAAAAATGATCCACATTTGTTTGAAAAGATAGATCATGGAATTACTAGTATATGACTCAATATTTGGGTAGGGAATGATACTTGCATAATTTTTAGAATCACTAAATTAATTTTAGTTCCAAATTAATCTTTTAACAATAATTCCACATAAAGTTATTTACAAAATAATATTAGTGGAGAAAATTATTTTAAAATAATACTAGGGGGAAAATTGAAAATGAATGGCATAACTAATGAAGTCTACTCAAAGCCCCTACGAGTGTGGCTTATTGGTGATTCACTTGTTATGAAGTCACATGTTGTAAATTGGAGGTCACGAATTCAAATCACACCTGGCTTTACCCGTGTCCCATGCTTGCGGGGTGTGTGGGGCACCTAGGGGTATAGTGGTAGCGGTATTGGATCCCTGGACCCCATGTCACACGAGTACCAACCCAGTCTCCAGTTGCTGATTCATCTAGCACAAAAATTGGATGACCAACCACCATTTCAATATTGAATTTTGAAGGACGCCAAATAATTTGGATGAAATTTTTTAAGTATAATATGAAAACCCACCATTGCAATATTGAATTTTGAAGCATGCTGGTAGTGGGCTTACCTTGCCTTCAATAGGCTGGATTCTATCTTTTGTGGAGAGAGATTGAAGTACGAGTAGCATTAATCGAAAGATATCCTTTTGGGTTAAGAGTTGTTCATCCAGCAAAAATTGATCAACAATAAACCATACACCATACATATCCAACTATCCACATGGAGAAATGTTCAGAAAACCTCCGATCTACATGGTTGTCAAGTATTGTGGTTTTCAAAAAATTAAGACAGATTTTATGCATACAGAGAAATGTGTCTTCAATGGCACTGGATCGTTATCTTTGTCTAGTTAGAAGCATGAAGATGGGCATCTTGCAAAGAGATCTAAGATTCCATTCTCATTCTTTCTACATAGTCCGAAGAGGCAACAAAGGTTCCAGGTTCCATTCATTCTGCAGAGGTAAAAGGGTAATTTTCTTTTCTTTGGCTGAGAAACTAAAATGTATCAGGTTTCGAGGCGTTCAGTCTCAATAACAATTAGATCCCCGTAACTGGTTCGATCCCTCTCATCGTTGATGTCTCCTTTCTCTCCATTGGCTCCAGCCACTATTGAGGGAGGGACCAATAAATACAATTGTCCTACATGACCGTTTACTTCCTCGGGGGTAGTTGGCACTACGAAATCAGGGTTGTCAAATCGTGGAAATTATGAGAGAAAGGGAGGCTTTATTGCCTTTACTGAGCCTTGGGAAGCTCCCTCTACACATTATTTTTTTATCCAGACTGGAGATGCTCAGATATTTTAATTAGGTATATTTTTGGACATAGAATGTTTCCTCTGCATGGACCTCCCTAGCCTAAAGCTTCTATTACCCGATTACCTCAGTAATGAATTTGGGAAAGTTCACATAGAAGCTAGTTATAAAAGAGGTTCCACTTTCCATCTATAAAGAAATCCCCCGAGGTTATAATTAATATTCCAAGTTAAAGAGTAAGGTTTTTCTATAATTATGAGAGATTTGAAGCCATTCACTCAAGCCTATCCCATTAGGATTTATAAGCCCACACATCGACCAAACTTGGAGTTCGAAAACACAAGGAGGAGAAGAACCCATCCCTTAAAGAGGCTTTGGAGCCCACCTAGCTTCAAACTTGTATGTACATGTTGTTTAATTATAATGTTATAGTATTAACTTTAAAGTGGAATACGGTTCCGTAACCTGCATTTTTAATCACTTTTTTTTCCCTTTATCACTCAAGCTACAGAAATATCGGCAAAGGCTACAATATCTAATTCATAAATTTACCAAAAGGTAGTGGCCCAGAGGTGGTACATAAAAAATAATCCAACAAGAGAAGATAGCCATAAAAGACCAACCTGCTCACAATTACCTAGAGATTGATGATGCAATAACACAATAGAATCTCATAAAAAAGAGGGCGTTCGTTCTCATTGAGACTTGTTACTTTACTTGCTGACAATATGGAGATCAGAGCGTTATGAGAGGTATGGCAAGAAAAATATTGAGAAACGACGAAGTTATGTGGCTTAAATGCAAATTCATGGCAGCGAAGAAAGAACAATATTGTACGGGTTACATGCTGTTTCCAAATGCTGAGCAGAATTCTTTTATGAAGGGTTATTAATTTCAAGAACGGACCGACCTGTTCCAAACAAAAGGCCAAGGCCTACCTATCTCTCACAAAACCAAGAGGGCCGACCTATGTAATTTGTAATTACTATAGGTTTATTTTTAGTCCAGCAACTGGTTTTTCTTCTGCTTCAAATATGAAGATATAGCAGGCAATACCTAGCATTGTTAGGTAGGAAACCATCATCTTAATTGCCTCAATTTCCTCGTCTAGGAATCAATTTTTTTGGGTTTGCTTCCTACATAATAAAGAGACCAAATACAATAAGTATATCACAGATCTGTACGCAAATCCAGAAGGAGGAGCGGCCCTTTTGATTTTACTGCATTGTCTTCTCAGGAAGAATATAGCAACAATAACAATAAAAAAGATGGCACTGGATGGTGTGTTCTGCATGTCTGGTCTTGTGGCCCATGTGGATGAAGAAGAAGATGAGAAGCAGCTATTCTAGAGTCTGTGAATGGGTTGAACCCTAACAGGGATTTTTTTGTTGGGGAAAAGTTCCTGCCGAATGGGGACATATATGCTGGATCTTGGCATGGTAATTTTCGAGAAAGGAGAGGCAAGTAATTATGGGTGAATGGTTGCATGTATGAAGGCCATTGATCCAGAGGTAAAAGGACAGGCAATGGTAGGATTTCCTGGCCATCCGTTGCAACCTATGAGGGAGATTTTCTCGGTGGTTACTTGCATGGTTTTGGAACATATACAGGAGTAGATGGTGCCACTTACAAAGGGAAATGGTTGGTGAACCAAAAATATGGATATGGTCATAAATGTTATAAGAATGGTGATTTTTATGATGGATACTAGAAGCATGGTGTTCAAGATGGTGAGGGTCGTTACCTCTGCAAAAATGGTAATAAACATGTGGGGCATCGGAGATCGAGGAGGGATTGTGTGTGGAAAATGCGTTTTGAGGTGGAGTAGCGGGGATAAATATGATGGGCATTGGATTGATGTGTTGGAGAATGGTCATGGTGTATACAAATGGGAAGATGGGAGCTATTATGTTGGGACCTGGAGTAAGGGGCTGAAAGATGGCAAAGTAATTTTTTATCCTCCCTATGCCAATCAAAATGGGTTGAATTGGTCAGCAGGATGGGATCAACAAGATGAACTAACGGGTGATGGTGAGGTTTCTTGGAAGGAGAGAATCCCAGGTCTATCTGATTTTGAGATTGGATTGAATTCATCTTGCATTCAAAGTTTAGAAACCACAAAAGACTTGTGATCTCACATCACAAAGAAGCTTTTCGTTTGATGTGGAGAAAATTTCAAGTGTTGAATCTGTTGATAGCATGGGTATTCGAGAGTCTGATGGAAATGGTGAGGGAAGTGCTTTCGATGAAATTGATGATGTTATGCACTCTATGGTTGAAACAGAATATGTTCAAGGAGTCTTGATTAATGAGTTTGTTAAGGAAAATGTGTCATTAAAGGCACATAGAAGAGAGAAACAACATCCAAAGGAGGGAAAGAGAACGAGAAAAATTATTTTCAAAGGACACAGAAATTATGACTTAATGGTCAACTTGCAATTAGGAATCAGGTTCTTTTCTTAGCTTACTCGTATTTATTTGCTAAGTGTGTGTATTTTGCTAAGGAATCAGGTTGTTTTCAAATAAGGTTCTCCTACCTAGCATTGATGTTGAATATGACATTTTCTACTAATGTTAAAAAAAAATCTCTACCTTGTTTATTTTACAAAGTTATTTCAAATTTCTCAAATCTACTTCTGTGCTATCAAATACTGTATTTTCATCACACTATCTAGTTCAAATGCATTTTTTCTGATTGATCTTGCTTGAGATTCCTTTACTTTAGCTTGTATTTTTATCATCATTTGTGTTACATCTTACTTGTTCTATTATCATTGTGTATTTATCAACTTATTCCCTTAGAAATTAGGTTCTCCTACTAAGTATTGATTCCTAAAGGCTAATATTGATTTTTCTACTAATGTTAAATTTTTTTCTCTACCTTGTTTATTTTACAAAGTTAATTCAAATTTCTTAAATTTGCTTCTATATTTTATGTGCCTCTATCAAATATTGTATTTTCATCACACTTTCTAGTTCAGATCCATTTTTTCCAAGGTTACACAAACCGTGGGTGGGATCGGAATCGTGCGATTGGAATCAGATAAGGGTGCGATACTCATCCCAAAATTAGGAATCGGGTATTCAGAACCCTAACACTAATTAACCCTAATTATCCTACATTTATCCTATGTAAACAACTTTAGATTAGTCAAAACGAGGTGAAAGAATTCGATGAAGAATCTGAGAATCCGATTTTGAAGAATCTGATTCAGGTGTAGTTAGGCCTATAGGGACGAATCCGGTAACTATGATTTTTTCTGATTGATAATTGCTTGAGCTTCCTTTAATTTAGCTTGGATTTGTATCATCATTTGTGTTATATCTTACTTCTTCTATTATCCTCATGTATTTATCGTATTCTCTTAGAAATCTTATGCTACTCTCTACTAGGGTAATTTTTACATTGCAGTTAAAATGCCTTCTATTGAACGAAGTGAATGATTTTCTGAATGTTTTTTTATTTTGCTTGCAGGTATATTGTGGGAAGGATAACTCCAGAACCCAAGCGAGAAATTGCCCCTGTTGATTTTGGTACCAAAGCAAGAATATGGATGTGATTTCCTCCAAAAGGCTCTACATCCACTCCTCCTCATCAATATGTTGACTTTAAATGGAAATATTATTGCCCCATGGTGTTTAGGTTTATTTCCCTCCTCTCTCTCTTACATTTAGAGTGCATAAATAGTTTTGGGTTTGTAGTTGCACCAAAATAAAATACATTAACCATTATCGTCAGCTTAGGACAAGGTCCTTCATTTTCTTTTTTCTAGTTGGTTGAAGGATGAGGGGCAGTTGTTTAAGATATTTGAGCTGCCCCCCTCTCCCTTTGCATGGAATATATGCACACACATTTTGAATGTAGCATATTTGTTTGAAATATTTCTATATTTTGCGGTTCTCTTTCCGACTTCATACACGATATTGTTTGGAGTTGTAGAATTCGATGGAAACTGTTTGCCATTTCTTTTTGTGCACGGAAGCATACTATATTTGATGGAGGTCAAAAGGGCATAGATTATGAGATGATCATTACTTAAAAAGTGTGTTCCTTTCATTGCCTTTGTGTTTGTATTTCTTAATAAATTAATAAGAATAGGAAAATGCTATGTTTCTAATCACTTAAAGCTTTTTATTAAATAGACTCAGATTTGAATCATGCTTTCATTTAACTTATCAAGTTCAATGAGTAGGTATATTGGATGAGACATTTAGTTTAGTGGGAATTTCTTTTAATTCGAATTTAATGTAAAGATTTATATATTATTTAGTTAAAATGGATGTTGTCTCCAACAGATCTACTTTCGAAGTAAGGCACGTTCTCAAGTCCAACGTTAATTGTTGCATTTAGTTGCATTCAAAGAGTTGTCCATTATGTAATGCTTCGAAAACAAACAGATCCCTGAGGACTTATACCAAAGAAATACTTTGTGAAAGCTTGAACCGTAGTTGTTGTTCGGGATTTCTACCCTATAGTGAGGATATGCACACTACCAACTGGGCAGGGTTGACAGGTAAACACATTGATTATATTGCATTAGGTTACTCCAAAAGAAAGAGATCGAGATTGAGAGAAATACCTCTTTCCGACAGCTTGTCCTAGCTTTCGCTTGGTCTCTCATTTGGTCTCCTATTTGCTCTTCTGCTTGGCGAACTTGCAATACAAAAGATACCGTCCTCAGCGTATCTTGACCATATAACATATGATGAAACTACAAAGCAATGTAACATCAACTATAACCAAGAATTAAGCCAAATAGACATGCAATCCAATAGATATCTAATTTGGGACAGGAAGGGTGTTTCGACCATTTTATTGTCAAAGAAACATGAAATTAGTACAATATACCTGACGTGTAGAGATGTTTCTGCAACCGGATCCTGGGCTCCTGCTCTTCACTCTAACTTGGGACTTTCCTCCAGCACAATAGTGCTTAAATCCTTTCTTCTAGGTCCCTCCCTCATGGATCCTCCTTGTATTTATGGGACAAGGTAGGAAGTTTAGATCGAGAGGTGGTTGAATTGGGAGGTTGGGGAAGTTGCAGAACCAACTTCAACTAATCCCAACTCGTCAAATTAATATATTTTTTATTTCATCTTAAGATGTACGCAGGTTTCATACCACAAGAGCAGTGTACAGGAAGCAACTTTTGGGCTTTACAACAAGCGTTTACAACTTTTTGGGAGATGTACGCTGGTTTTCCTTGAGGAGAGTAGGGTATTTCTCAAGGTGTATGCTGGTCTATAGTACAGAGAGGGGCGTACATGTAGCAAAATCAAGGAAATATGCAATTTTTGCAGGCGAGGAGTGTACTTCTGGAAACAAGTCATCCAAGGCAATCTAGCTCTTCAATCCTTTGTGTCCTTTTGTGCGATCTACAAGGCAAGGTGATCACGAGACAGAGAAGTGCATATTTTACCTACAACAAATGCCCCCTAATGTGTGAGGTCAGAGGGAAACGATGTTCGAAATACATTATAGTTCCAAGTCAGAGGAGGAGCAAGAAATCGCAGAACCAAGTCACAAAAACACCTGAAACAATGATCAAGGTCAACGAGCAATTACATATTGACATCATATAGATGTGTAACATGATCTCTGATACATAACTAGGAGATGTATATATATATAGCATGGCCACTGAATACAAGCGTGGATCCATGTCAAAAGAGAGATCATAGCCATAACAACAAGCTGGATCTATGTCTCATGAAGAGCCAAAATTAGTGAGGCTCAGTCTTGTGCAGCTTGGGCGATAACATGAATATGGTGATGCTATCATAGGTCCAAGGTCTTCATCCAAAACAACCCAAGGTACAAACCCTATCCATGTAAATAAATGAGCTGAAGTCAAACATGGGGGGTATCGTTTGATTACCGGTCATTGATGTATACCATTAACAAATGCAAGGGCTTCCATCGATAATGATAATGGGGTCCAAGGTACCTAGTATGATCCAACAAGTGTGAATAAGAGGACTTGAAGTCGAACACTTGAGGAACCTGTCGAATAAGAGATAGTGATGTATTCCCATTTATTCAATAGCGAGGGAAACTTCCAGTGATGACTGCAATCCCCAAGGTACTAACCGAAACTCTAAACTTCATTCCCAAAGCATAATGAGTTGAAGTTGATGGGAAGAAGTCCACTGGAAGGGAGGCATTAATGCATCATCCATCATCCAACATGAGGAACATTCACAAGTATGAGCTGATGTGGAGTAGGATGAGTAACAAGATGAAAGAAACTAACACCAGGATGGCTGACACATGAAGTCAAGGTATACTGCAAAATGGCCGACACAGGTTGTATCCTTGAACAGTGAGCACGACAATAAGTGACTTAGGCAATTTTCAACATGAGGGGAAAATGATATAATTTTGCGATGTAGGAGACATAACAGACCCTCCATATGGTTGGAAGAATAACCAACCGGGGGAGTAAAAAATCAGAGATGAGGTTCACTCTAAGGCCAAAAATGAAAACCCAACTTACATGAAAGACTCAAGTAGGTGTTGTGTTCAAGGACATGACTGACATAACTGCCTTTGAAACTGAAAGAGATGCAATACGCCCTTCTTATCCCTTATTCTTTTTTATAAAAGAATATCCTTCTTGTTGTTGTAATGAGTCCAAGAAGAAATGAAAAATCAATAGGTCCAACCATGTAAAGAGTTTGACGAGTCCATGGGAGGAAGACTCGGGACCTTTTTTTATTTTTTACAGAGTTCGAAGAAGAGTTAGATGAATACTCTATGACATTGATCTCTGGATTTTAATATCGAGCCGAGATCTGTTCTTGCTCGCCGGTGTTTTCCATTTTAAGGAGTCTGAAAAACTTAAACAATTACTCCATACACCTACTCGTGGATTTTAATATCGAGCTCAAGTAGTTTAATGCTCGTTGGTGTTTTCTTGTTTATAGAGTCTAAAAAACTTAAACAATCCTCTATTTACCCTCTCATGGATTTCACACCGAGCCCGAGTAGGTGAATGCTCGCTTGGTTTTTTCATATTTAGAGAGCCTGAAAACCCTAAAGAGAGGCTCCAAAAGGCCTTTTTCATATAGTTAGTCCCCTCACCCGAAAAAGTATAAAACAATGAGAGGAGAACCGTTCTAGCCATGTATGACTAGAGTATTCCTTTTTCGTAATTAATCTGCAAAGGTTCGGAAAAGGGTTAAAATTATACCTAAGCGGATGGACCTTCAATTCCTTTAACCAGCATGAAGAGGCCAAGTTTTCTTGGCAATCTTGTTTAGTTTTTTATAGTCAAAACAAGAGCTTAAAATGACTTAAAAGAAAGCTACTAGGATCATACGTTCTCGACATGCCAAAAATATAATCTCAATAATCGAGTTAGTAAGTGATGACAAAATTTCTCTATGACATAATAAATTATCAATACAATGTCTATACTGGTCCGTTAATAAAGAAATTAAGTCATACCAGTTTAATGCTTTGAGAATCTAGTGAAAATTTGAAATATCTAGGGTAGAAGTACTTCACCAAACTTGTAGGTATTAGTGATTAAATAGGACCCTTTAAGAGAAATCTGAAACTATATACTTTTGCAAAAAGTGGGTAAAGATTAAAGTCACTTTTATATAACTAGTTTCAAATTAGAAATTCAAATATCACAATTGAAAAAACTAGGCAAGAATTGGAGAAAACCCTCGATCTTCTTCCACTCACTCCGATCAAACCGGAGTACTGGTCCATCCTCCGCTTCCACCAAGTAAGTTCATCCCTCCCAAACTTGCATTTTCATGTCTTTTTTGTTAATTTTTATGGTTAAAAATCTTGTTTTGGCAATTCTCACAATGTGTTCTACATGTATGCTACTATGCATGAAGAACAACAACGTTCTAAATGTGCTTGTCTAGTGTAAAGAGCAGTGTACACCCTTGAAAGTGGCCAAAAAGTTGAAAAAAGCACTAAAATTGACTGTTTCTTGGCAGGATGGTGTTGGTATGGAGAGAAAGAGAGCATGAGGATATGGATAGAGCAGCATTGCAAGATCCAACAACCCCTCATACACTCAAAAGATCTGGATTACTGAAATTCTATAGAATGGTCAACATGCTGGCACAAATCCACTTGCTTGAAAGACTTGTTCGATACTCGGATGCAAATGCCATGGTGTTTGATATCAAAGGTGGGATACTAGAGCTCACCATAGATGACATTTACTTTGTCATAGGTCTCTCTAGTAGAGGAGAGATGGTGAATCTAAAAGGGTCTTCTAGCAAAGTGGGTGCATTGCCAGTGCAGGAATATATCAATGAGTACTGTGTATCAGGAAGTGAGAAATGTGGTAGTCAAGTTCTCATCTCTATTGTTGTGAGCTTCCCTCTTCGAGTTATACTGAGTGTTCTCAACCGAATGGTGGGAAGAGCTTCTCAAAATCTATCCTCGAGGCATTATATGCACATAGGTGTTGAATGTTTGCAAGGGCATGTTTATGGCTGGTGTTCTAGTCTTTTAGAGAACATGAAGCTTCAACTCTCGGGATGTAAGACCAGGAGAATGAACAATTTCGGGTATGGGAGCATGCTTTGTACCTTCTTCTTTGAGAGGATTCCTACGATTAGTTTGGGCATGGAAATGCCCCCTATCAACCCTCATGAGCCAATGCTAGCCCGCTGGGGTGAGATCTTCCTCCGTTAGTGTGGTGGCAAGAGCAACCTATGTTACCAAGAGGATGACTTTTGGGGTTGGTGGGAACACCATGTTCCAACTCTTGAGCAGTTTCCGTATGCTGGTATGGACCTCCAAGGTGATCCTGAGTTGATCCTTCCTCTAGGTGTAGCCTGGGAAGAGATAGGTATGTTTATGTTTTTTGAAAAATTATTTATTTTTTTCAATTTTATGTATATATTATTTTTTATGATGAGTTCGAAATACTGAAACAATGTGTCAAATGTAGATGTTGGACCAGTGCGCCCCGAGGGACACCCATATAATTTCGTGAGAGTAGTGGAAGTGGGTGTAGCTGATGCCACACTGGGGACCCTAGAGAGGAAGATGAGTCAGTTGACTCATGATATTCCTACATACCGTATTGAGCGGATGCCTATTGATATGCAGGAGATGTAGTAGGTGTTCCCCCAACCTAGATTACGTTGCTGCGGAAAGTAGCTAGGCTAGTCATATGTTACCGAGAGGCAGTAGAGGTAGATGAGGCCCCACCTTCTCCATAGGAGAAGGATATTCTATGTATATTTTGAGGCCATCGAGCCCAATTTTGTATCTTATGACATGACTTTGTGATAGACTTGTGATCCAAACTCATATTATTTTTTGATACAGTATCGGTTATCTACATGTGTGTTATTGTGTTTTATGCGTGAATTATTATGTGTGTGAATGATAGAAATGCCAATCTAAGACGTAGTTTGCAAATGAATCAGCTAATGTATTCAACTTCCTTAGAATATGTTTATATGTGATGTAATCAAACTGTCTCTCAAGTAACCTAACTCACATGAACTGACGTAGCGCATGAACTGACGTAGCAAAGAAGGATTTGTCACCTAATAAACACCCAGTAATTGAAAAACAACTAACCGTGAGTCGAGCCGTACCTCCAAATGTGAAATGCCATGAAACAGAGCATCTCGGAGCAGCTCTATGACTGCACTGTATTCAGCCACATTATTCATTCTGGGACCTTGACAAGCCCCTCCCGAAGACACCAGTTGGTCAGTTGGTGAGTAAATAACCCAAACAGCTGAGGCTAACTGAGGGGTGTGGTAGCTAGCACCATCAAAAAACCCTATGAAGTGTTCAGTTGACATCTGAAACACCAAAAGTAAAAAATGCATAAGAGTACAACAATTGTAAATAAAATTAACTTTATACAGATGTACAACTAAAAATACATGAAAAAGCACAGTAGCACTTCTTCAAGTAGGGTCAATTCCCACGATCTCATCATGAGATCGGGAAAATATGTCACGGAAATCATTAAACAGATTGGTGTACAAAATGATCTCATCAAGATAATTGTCCACTCCAATAAAGATGTTTTTGGTGACCCTAGGATCAGTGGAAATGTTGATCGGGATGGTTCTCGTTGTACTCGTCCTATTCCCTTTGAAAAAAAAGGCTTGTGAAGTGGAAGGGACATAGGACCAATCAACATTCTCACTGGGTCTCGGAAAGAACTTACCTCTCTCAATCAAGTCTAGAACGGGAAGTAGATAGGACCTGGGATGTAATGTTCCCAAGGGTGCCTTAGGCCTATCATAGCTTCAAAAAATGTTTCATCAGAAGGCAAAGATGTGTCTAAACTATCATGAGAGAGGATAGAGTCTGTTGACTGTGCAGGAGCAGGGTCCATATCTGACTCGGCAGAGACCAATGGAGTCTTGATATGTTCTGTTGCAGGTGGTTGTGAATCCACATGGGTTATCTCTGCAATAGATACAGGCACAACTGGTTCTGATTCAATGGGGAGACTCCATGTATCTGTCGTTGAACAAACCATGGAGGTCTCAGAAGATGAACATTCTTTAGAACCAACAAACAAGGAGGGAGTAGGTAGGTCAAAAGTGCCTATTAAGGATCCATAGAGACCTACTCCTAAGCTCTCAGTGACTGGGATTGAATGATCAATCAACGGAATGGATGAATCCGATGAAGTCTAGTTGTTCTTCTGGGTAAACAAAATTTGATTGACTGTGACGACCTTTCCTTCATGGGGGAACATTATAACTCAGAAGACAGCTGGTGGAACTACCTGCATGGCATATGTCCAGCTCCTACCCAATAACAAGTTGTAATCGAGTGGATCATCCATAACTTCGACCTCTACTGATGCTAGCTTGCAAGCCAATTCGACAGCAAACGATGGTAAGACTCCGTGTGGACGGAAAGATCTTCCATCGAAGGCAGTGAGTATTGTGTTCAAGGGAGCTAACTCAGGTTCGCCCATAGCTTTCCAGCAAGAGATAGACATTACACACGTTGATGCACCCTCATCTACAACAGATCGTCGAATGGTCGTAGAACCATGGATGACCTCTATCTAAAGGGAAACATGATACGGCAACCGATACTTGATATTTGTCATATCAAAGCGCGCAAGCATGGCAGATGAATCAACACTCCCAATCGTTGTGAGGAGTGCATTGCGTTGCAATGGGAAACTTTGCACTACCTCCAAGGTAGACATGGCACAAGGGGTTTGGGCTAAGTCCTCCACAACATTGTAGTTGGGAGCAGCCCGCGCATTAGGGTTGTGCACAGCTAGTTTGAAAACACCTTTCGGTATCTTCGGTAGTGTCTCCACAGGTATGTGAAGAGGAGCAGAGGATTCAAGAGCATCTTTCTACTTTGAATCTGGGGTATAGTTCCTTACTCTTGTTTGTAGTAGACCATATGAGTTAACCATGTTAACGAATGACTGATCAGCAGGGGTGGCATTAGTGGTGCCCCCAGCACTAGAGCTACCAGAAGGTGAACTCTTTCCATGAGGAAAAGGATCTTTCAAGACAATCGGTTTCTTCTCAGGGATCAGCTTCTGGGCTTCTTCCATTAGATGGAACTGGTGGGTAAGGTGGTCCTCTTGACACAGTTTGCAAGGGAACTGAGCCTTCCTTTTCTTTTTTTTTCCCTCCTCAGCATTTTGCTTGTTGTTGGGATTTTGTTGGTTCCCCTCCCCTTTCTTTCCCTTTCTTTTGGGATGTCGAGAGCCCTTTTGGTTTGTCTGCACCTGCTATACAAATTCTGTAGTAGAAGGGGAGGATGCAACAGAAGTTGCTTCTGCAACAGAAGTTACTTCTGCAGTAGATTGTTTGACTGACAAGGCGTGAACCTGCTTTGTTAGAGTGTGAAACGCTACAGAGTCGACTGAACCCACTATTCCATCAGCATGTGGTCCAGGTTTAGGCTTACCTAGGTCTATATTAGACCTCGGCGCATCAAGAATAATTTCATACAACAACCCAGACTGATCATAAACTAAGTCGAGCTAATAAGTTCTCAAAATGGCATCCTCCTCGAAAGACACCCCTGATGTGGCAACTTCCTTAGAAACATAAGGAAGAAGAGACTTAAGGTACCATTCTAACAAGAATATTGGGGGGATGTCAGCCTTGATGAGCCTCTTTCACCTTCGCCACTCCTAAATATGATCAGAAAGATGAGTGGCCTTGTTTTGCCGAAAGTTTGACAAAAGTTCTATACTGGCATCATACCGGACAAGAAGTTGAAAGTGGTTCAAAAATACATTGGCAAGATCCCGAAAGGTGCCATAGGAAATTTGATATACCACTTGGCGGCGACACTAGTTAAGGATCTTTGAAAGAGCCTCAACCTTATGGAATCATCATTGAGTGAGTTGGAGAAACACCAGAGGTGAAAGGTTGTGACATGCTCACTAGGGTCCTCACCGGCCTTGCCTTCAAACTTCAGAATGTCCAAGGGAAACTTGGTGGGACGGGTGACCATGCAACATCATGACGCACGGGGTCATTCGTAAGATTTGAAAGGTCTGGAAAGTTTAAAGTTTCCAGAAATGGTAAATGTGGCTGAGCCGATGGCATCTTGTAAACAAGAACCTGGTATTGGGGACCACCCATGGCCTGGTTCGTGTACTGTTGATTGGGGTTGCCCCCAACCACCGCTTGTGAAATGAAAGGATTGAAATTGTTCCATTCGAAGGCAAGCAGATTAAATCCTTGGGCAGCAGTCCATTGTGGTTGGGGGTTAACCCCACCAAACTATGGGTTAATGATATTACCCCCTCCTCCAGCAAACAGAGAGAAGGGGATACTCCCTATAGGCCTATTTGATGGATTAACATTATAAACTTGATAGGGGTTGAAACCTGGTGTGGTAGTAATGGATGGTGCTGTCATCGTACCCATGGAGGGCATGGATTTAGAAGGGACAGATCCGACCACGGATGAAGAAGTAATGTTCTGAGTTACACCTTGTAATGGTTGAGTGGTAGAAGACTGAGTAAAACTCACTGCAGGTACCCCCGATAGAGGTACATTGTTGGGTTCAAAAGTGGGTGTGGACGTTGAGGCAGATGTCGAGGCTAATGAGCTCGGCATGCCTAAAGTGCCAACATTAAAACTAAAGGATGGGGTTCAGGCCAAAGCATTCTGCGACGAAATCGATTGGGTAGTGTTCGAGAAAGAAGGATTCGGAATCCTTGCATCCATAGAAGTTGTGGGATTTTGTGGAACTCCTTGCTCGTCTTCTGGGTTAACCATGGTATAACCCGGTGTAAAAGATAAGCACTAAACTCAAGCTGTTGGAAACCAACAGGCAATAGAAGTGGATCATTGGGTCCTGTAAGAGGAGGGTTAAAAGGAGCGTTAAACTCTGTAGTAGTTAGATCCTCAACCTCGACAGTGTCCAAGACTTGTCGATCTGGTGTTCTAGGCTGTGGTTCTCCAAGAACCTTTGTGTCGCCCGTAAGTTTAAAAGAACCACGGGAATCAGTTCTCTTACGTTGTGGTGGCGGTGGAGGATCCACTATGAGGGGAGGAAGGTTTTGCAACCTTCGAGACTGACGAAGATCTTGGTCCTCCACAACTGTAAAAAAATAAAACTAAGTAAAAACCTAGTGGCCACTACAACTAAGGAGCAAAGAGCATACCACTAAAAATTTCCTAAGTAATCAAACCAATCAAACATATGGAAAATACTCTCGGAAGCAAGTCTGGGATGATTAGGGCCCAGAACAGACTAATAGAGTACTGAAGGTAATTTATGTGGCGTCCTCCGGAGGTCCACTGGGTGCAAGCGCTTGAATCACCAAACCGCTTCCCCGGGATTACTGCCAGAGGGTTACCTTCCACATCTGTCCGAGGTGAAGTGGGAATAACTGCCCACTCTACCTGTGTAGGATCCTAAAGTTCTGATACTAATTCTACCATCAATACGCAATAACCTGAGGGACAGTCGTCAGCCTAGTCGAAACGCATGGGCAGGGTAACAAAGCCCGAAGTCTGAAAGGACCCCCGTACACTAGTCAACTCTGGTTTATGGTCAAAAGGAAAGTGAGGGGATATCCTCAACAATTCCAGTCTCCCATGGCCTCGTGCTTAGCTCTGGTTTAAGTAGAGTTTCCCAAGACTATTTGATATAGATGGGTTTACCTAAATGAAATTTGTACTACGATTGTTGAGTAATGAAGCTAGTTTCGAGCAGTTTAAGGTGATTTAAGCTTGAAACTCTAGCCTAAGCTAGTTGATGTCGTGTATTCCTAAAAATAAAATATTGCTAATAAATTTTATTAATAATTTATTTTAAGGGCTACTTGTTACTCAAGGGTTGTAGTGCGGTGTGTCGAATGGTTTGTTATGAAAGTAAAGTGCAAATGCTTTCAAATTCACAAAAACAATTTCTCTTTTCGTTTATAATTCTTTCAAAAATTTGAAACCTAAGCAATCCTAAAACAAAATCTTTTTGTATTTTTTTTTCTTTTAAATTTCAAAGCAAACTATGCTACCTCAAAATAATATAACACATATTTCAAGAAATCTAGAAAAATTCTATTACAAGGACTTCTATGACATTGATTTTTTTGTAAACATTTTATTTATTTCATTTAATTTGTAAAAATTATGCATTAAAGAAATATTCCATTAAAATTGGAAAAACTAATCCTAGAAAGAATGTTTTTATTGATCACAAATTTTATTTACTCCAAGTGTTTTTAATATACAATCATAAAAAATGAAATGTTGTATAATTTATAACTAGCTCGGTATGCCATAAATTAGGAGGAGTATATGAAAATCTGTAATTTGTTGAATCGTGAGAAAAAATATTCATGAAGATATAAAATGTAGGATTAATGAAGTTAAGTTGCACACATAATTGCATGTTTTATTACAAGAAGATCTCTATCTATATTTGAAGTGAACAAAGTATCATATTAAATATTTTTATTGTTAAATAACATATTATAATATAGCATGATTGGAAGGAAATCACAATATTAAATTAAAATAAAATAAATTATAAGAAATGTATTGATGTCGAACCAAATAATAACTATAAATTCGTCAAAATTGGGATAGTTGTTAGGTACAACATTATACATACACAATGAATGTGTGAAGAAATCGAATTAAGAAATCATGGCCGAGAATTACTTTCACCAAAAGGCAAAGAAAATGATAAGATTTTTAAATGTCGAAGAAATAGATGTTGAAACATATTTTTCAAATCTTTTGGTTGAACTTTATATATGACCCCATGCTCTTTTGAATTTATTTATGGCACATATCGAATGAGTCTAAATAGTCCACTTAGTACTCATTATCAATTAATTATATGGTTTTACATTGTATTTTATTCCAAAAATTACATACCACATTTATACATTCATTTAATGCATATAAGAAGATAAAAGATAGAACATATCTCATGCTTTGTTGGCCTGTAAGAGATTATTTCAGTTAATCATAATTGAGTTAGTAATACAAACTTACAAAAAAATGAATTGAGAAATCAAATTTCTTATAGTTCAATGTCACTCACTTATGACCAATCACGTACTACCCTTAATACCACTTAGCACTCATTAGCAATAAATTTTGTGTTTTTAAACAATTGCAACTTTAATTATATGGGGCTTTATTTCAAAAATTACATATTGCATTGATAAACTCCTCTTATTAATGAATATACGCAAATAAAAGTCAATAATTTATTTCATGCCTTGTTCAGGCTTATATGAGATTATTGCAATTATAAACTATTAACTTAAGATTACACATTTACAAAACTTTGTGCGTGCCTTGTTGGCTTTTATGAGATGATTTTAATTACAAATATTTGATTTAAGAACGCAAATTAAAAAAATATTTTGAATGGCGAAATCAAGTGGTGTATGATGCAAAAAAATGTCAAACTAAAGGCAATCATAAATAATATTAATAATTCTATTTAAATATTATTGTTAATTCTCATCTATCTATAAAAGTTTTAAAAACATACAAATTAATTCATCAAAAAATGTGTCCAACTTGTATTGAAATATTGCAATGTACGCGTTAACAAATTTCTAAAAATTAATATCTTCACCTACTATAAAGAACTCAATGTTCTATTGAACATTCGAATGTAGTTGCGTTTCTCTTCGATACGATGAAGTGTCTTAAAAAGGGGGAATAGAATTTGGACAAGCCAAGTATCAGGTTCATGTCCTATATAAGCCTTTGTTAAGATACAATTTGACTGGTATCCGGGGAATTGAGAAGTAAGCTTTGATGTATCTATTAGCAATATATTTGATTCTTCATACATATTTCCATATTTGGACCACACATCACTTAACATTTTCTCATAAAATTGTATCACACTACATTATTTGAATTTTGTTTGCAAGTGACAATGAGACCTGTCCCATATGAATTCAAAGTCACTTGTATCGGTATTTGATTTTTCAACTACTTGTTGAATGTTTTTACATTGTATTTTATTCCAAAAAATACATATCACATTTATACATTCATTTAATGCATACAAGAAGATAAAAGATAGAGCGTATCTCATGGTTTGTTGGCTTTTATGAGATTATTTCAATTAATCGTAATTGAGTTAATAATACAAACTTACAAAAAAATGAAATGAGAAATCAAATTTCTTATAGTTCAATGTCACTCACTTATGACCAATCTCGTACTACCCTTAATACCACTTAGCACTCATTAGCAATTAATTTTGTGTTTTAAAACAATTGCAACTTCAATTATTAGGGGTTTTATTTCAAAAATTACATATTGCATTGATAAACTCCTCGTATTAATGAATATAGGCTAATAACAGTCAATAATTTATTTCATGTCTTGTTGGCTTATATGAGATTATTGCAATTATAAACTATTAACTTAAGAATACACATTTACAATAAGTTATATATTGGGAAATCAAATGCCTATATCTTTCAAAATCATTCATCTATGACTCATCATGCTTTAATCTAAATTCTAGTACACTTAGCACTCATTATCATTGAAGTAATATTTTTTGTAAAAAATGTGCTTCTATATAGATGGAGGTTTAATTAAAAATTTGTGTGTCACTTGTATTAATGCATATAGATCAATAAAACTAAAGAGAACTTCATTCCTTGTTGGCTTTTGTGAGATGATTTAAATTACAAATAATTGATTTAAGATCATGTAATTTAAAAAATATTTTGAATAGAGAAATCAAGTGTTGTAATGCACTTGTATTAATACATATAGATAAATAAAACTAAAGAGAGTTTATTGCATGCCTTGTTGGCTTTTATGAGATGATTTAAATTACAAATAGTTGATTTAAGAGCACAAATTTAGAAAATATTTTGAATGGGGAAATCAAGTGTTGTATGATGCAAAAACTTGTCAATCTAAAAGCAATCATAAATAATACTAATAATTGTATTTATATATCATTGTCAATTATCATCTATCTATAAAAGTTATAAAATCATACAAATTAATTCACCAAAAAATGTGTCCAACTTGTATTGAAATATTGCAATGTAATCGTCAACAAATTTCCATAAAATAATATTTCCACTTAATACAAAGAACTCATTTGTGTTTTAAAACAATTGCAACTTCAATTATATGGGGTTTTATTTCAAAAATTACATATTGCATTGATAAACTCCTCATATTAATGAATACAGGCTAATAATAGTCAATAATTTATTTCATGTCTTGTTGGCTTATATGAGATTATTGCAATTATAAACTATTAACTTAAGAATACACATTTACAATAAGTTATAGATTGGGAAATCAAATGCCTATACCTTTCAAAATCATTCATCTATGACTCATCATGCTTTAATCTAAATTCTAGTACACTTAGAACTCATTATCATTGAAGTAATATTTTTTGTAAGAAATGTGCTTTTATATAGATGGAGGTTTAATTCAAAATTTGTGTGTCATTTGTATTAATGCATATAGATCAATAAAACTAAATAGAACTTCATTCCTTGTTGGCTTTTGTGAAATGATTTAAATTACAAATAATTGATTTAAGAGTATGTAATTTAAAAAATATTTTGAATAGAGAAATCAAGTGTTGTAATGCACTTGTATTAATACATATAGATAAATAAAACTAAAGAGAGTTTCTTGCATGCCTTGTTGGCTTTTATGAGATGATTTAAATTACAAATAGTTGATTTAAGAGCACAAATTTAGAAAATATTTTGAATGGGGAAATCAAGTGTTGTATGATGCAAAAACTTGTCAATCTAAAAGCAATCATAAATAATACTAATAATTGTATTTATATATCATTGTCAATTATCATCTATCTATAAAAGTTATAAAATCATACAAATTAATTCACCAAAAAATGTGTCCAACTTGTATTGAAATATTGCAATGTAATCGTCAACAAATTTCCATAAAATAATATCTTCACTTAATACAAAGAACTCAATGTTCTATTGAACATTCAAATGTAGTTGCGTTTCTGTTTGATACGATGAAGTGTCTTTAAAAAGGGGAATAGAACTTGCACAAGCCAAGTATCATGTTCATGTCCTATATAAGCCTTTATTAAGATACAATTTGACCGATATCCGAGGAATTTAGAAGTAGGCTTTGATGTATCTATTAGCAATACATTTGATTCTGTGTACTTATTTCCATATTGGGACCACATGTCGCTTAGCCTTTTCTCATAAAACTGTATCATACTACATGATTTGGATTTTGTTTGCAAGTGACAATGGGACCTATCCCATATGAATTCAAAGTCACTTGTATCAATATTTGATTTTTCAAGTACTTGTCGAATGTCCTTGTTAGTAACATTTGATGTCCATATTGCAACATCATAATGTTTTAGGCAGTATTTTAATACTTCTAATTGAAAAGGCCTACAAAAGTAGGATCTATCACCAAGCTCCCAATCTGGTTTTCTTTGAATTTGACAACTCGTTTCATCTTTGGAATACGATGAGAAGAATACTCCTTCCATTTCAAAGATCAACAAGATCTTCCGACTGATATTAACTCCCATCTGCATTGCTACCACAACATATATAACATTAACATATTTTCACTTCAAAACTTCATTGCTTAATGGCATCAAAACATATCCAATTTATTTCCACTCCCAAACAAACAACTTAATGAAAAAAATAAAAGTAATTTCCGTGGAATAGTTTTTTTATTCAAACACATTCAACTACTACTCAAATCACTAATTTTTAAGAAATGTAATGAGATAAACTACAATTTAAAAATATAATTACAATAGTCGAATTCATTTGAACTAATTATATGTTAATATCTACATACTACCTAAATTTACAGTTTTTAAGTTTAAATCAAGCAAACTATTTATATGTTCATTTTTACATACAACCTCATACGATATTTTAATTTTCAAGAAATTATAAGAAACATTCATATAAGCACATTGCAATGAAATTCAAATCACAATTTAAAAATATAGTTACAATGGTCCAACTCAAACCAATTAGATGTTAATTTATACACACCACCTAGATTTACAATTTTTTAAATTTCAATTAAACAAGCTAATTATAGGTAATTTTTACATACAACCTGATATGATTTTCCATTTTTTTAATTTCTAAGAAATAAGAAAATTTCATATGATAACATTGAACTAACATTCAAATCATTGATTTGTAAGAGTTATAATGATCAATTAAGACGCAATTGTATAAATAAACTGCAATTGCTCAAACATAGTAATTGTACGTTAATTTATACATACAACCTAATACAATTATTTAATTAATATGGAATGCTACATTTTTATGCAAACACATAAGACTATTATTCAAATCACTAACTTTTTATAACTCAATATCTCAATATAAATAAACAAAATAATAATATGTTAATTTATAATAATGACACAACAACAATCCTTATATGAGTATTATGAAATAATATTGACATTAAATTGATAATAAAATAAAACACAGTAATAACACATCACATGTAGAATTAAGTCATCAAATGTACAATGACCAAGAATTTAAATCAAGCAAACTATTTATATGTTCATTTTTACATACAACCTCATACGATATTTTAATTTTCAAGAAATTATAAGAAAAATTCATATAAGCACATTGCAATGAAATACAAATCACAATTTAAAAATATAGTTACAATGGTCCAATTCAAACCAATTAGATTTAATTTATACACACCACCTAGATTTACAATTTTTTTAATTTCAATTAAACAAGCTAATTATAGGTAATTTTTACATACAACCTGATATGATTTTCCATTTTTTTAATTTCTAAGAAATAAGAAAATTTCATATGATAACATTGAACTAACATTCAAATCATTGATTTGTAAGAGTTATAATGATCAATTAAGACGTAATTGATAAATAAACTGCAATTGCTCAAACATAGTAATTGTACGTTAATTTATACATACAACCTAATACAATTATTTAATTAATATGGAATACTACATTTTTATGCAAACACATAAGACTATTATTCAAATCACTAACTTTTTATAACTCAATATCTCAATATAAATAAACAAAATAATAATATGTTAATTTATAATAATGACACAACAACAATCCTTATATGAGTATTATGAAATAATATTGACATTAAATTGATAATAAAATAAAACACAGTAATAACACATCACATGTAGAATTAAGTCATCAAATGTACAATGACCAAGAATTTATATTATAAACTTCAATATTTTGTTTATAGAGGAAATGAATAACAGTCATCTTAATGTACTATTAAAAGTCATTGAAGATTCTTCAAAATATCTCGAACATCGGGTGCCTTGTAGAATTTATTCAATAAGCTCCATAGATCAGCGATCAACCATTTATCCTCATTCTTTCCATCAAACGAAGGGGCAATAATCACATTTTCTTTGGGATTTTCTTTCTTCGTCTCCATTGAACAATCCACTAGAATAGTGTTAGTAGCATCATATTGAGAATACATTCTCCACTCTTTTTTCAGATGTTTTTTGTATATAACTTGTGTTGAATTATCAATGTCATTTTTTCCCTTTTGTTGTTTGCAATCTGAAGCAGTCCATGTAAACAAAAATTTAGCTTGTAATGTTTCTGAAACTAGCTTCTTCATAACTCTTGTTGTGTTTTGTTTCAAAGATGTCGTCCAAATTGCAATGTCAAGAGATTCTTTTCTGGAACACATTTCAAGAAATGTTTTTGCATGTGGACGAAACCAAAAGGATTTTTTCTCTATCGTGTAATCTGCGGCCCTTCCCATTTTCTCGATAAATTCTTTTTGTGATGCATCACCATCAATGCTCTGATAGAAAATGTTATTCAATTCAAAAATAACTAATTTCTTTTGACTTATAATAGCTGCAAAACAATAATGGATATCATAGTTAATTCATTTTATTCATGCTACATAAATTATTAATAAAAAAAATTGTTGAAGAAATACACTCACTTTGAGTATTTTTTGTACTAGTTATTGAGAAGCCACACTTCTCTTGTATTGTCTTCATAGAACCTAGAGCCAAAATAACAAACCTTCAATCAAATACCAATAATACTTCTTTAAATCAATTTTTTTTTTATAAGACATATTTTATGTTTAATTCAAAATAAGAGACATGTGAAGTACCTGATATGATATCATGTTCTTGACTATGGCTTTCTGTCACATTCCCTTGATCACTGTCTTTTTTCTCCTCATTTGCCACTGTAATAAACATATGAAATGTTATAAAATGTATCAATGAATGAAATTCATTAAATAAATAGGCATAGAATCCAAAGAATCACTAGAGAAAGAACAAAACAAGTACAATACAACAAAAGAAACAAAATAAATTATGTACCTGGTATGGTATTTTCTTCGTCTTGTATTTGCATCTCGAAAACTTCTTCGACATTGTGCACACTATGTTGATCATTGCTTTGTTGCAAAGTGTCGTCGTTGTTTTCTTTACAATTTCCGCCATTAGTAGTTATAGTAAACATCTTGTTAATCAAGATTTATAAATAGCATAGAATCCAAAGAATCACTAGAGAAAGAACAAAACAAGTACAATACCTGGATATTCCAACAACAATATATTAGACATTGGTTTTTGCAAATGGAAGGATTCTTGATTAGTCAGCATGGTAGTCCTTTGTAACTCGTTTTCTACGACACATGCCATTCTTCTTCCATATGTACAGCAAGCCTGCTGTAAATTTGTCCCCGCATAAAGAGAAATAACCAAATTTAGATCACTATGTTGTTTATGCATTTGCAATAATTCTTCCCAGAATTCAAAATCTCTCTCCTTTTCATCAGATGTGTCTCTAAAACTATGAGAGTATCTTGAGGCCTCTAAACTTTTTGACTCTTCACTATAGAAATGTATAGTTAAAACTATATCATAACTATAGTTATTTTGCTCTTTATATTCATAAAGACCGGTAGCCATTTTATAGTTGACATTTGAGTCCTTGACAACAATCTCTAGAGCTTGGCGTACATCCTTACAAGACCAAATTTCTACTAAGATAATCATAGTAAAATCTTTCAACCCATTTTTTTCGATTAAAAATCGAAACAATTCAATATAGTGATCCTTAAGGAATGATTCATCTTTCAAAGCCAATGTATCCAACACAACAAAGTCAGTGTATAACATTGGTTGAAACTGACAAGGAAAAGAGTGCAAAAGTGTTGACAAGAGGCTAGGACCCCCATAATGACAACCGAATTCAAAACTGTTCTCAATTTCCTGTATATCTGTCGATGCATTAATTATTCTATCAAGGACCACACAGGCTTGTGGAGAAAGGGACTCTATTTTTGTATTTCGTGATCCTTTTACATATTTACACCCTTCAATTGTCTTACAGAAGTTGGCAAATATGATATCAGTAATTCCATAATGCTCAAGAATATTGGATATTGTAAGAATCTTATCATTCAGATTCTTATCATGACTTTTGCAATATGTTACCATTGCCTCCAAAATTGTTCTTTTGGTTTTCAATTGTGAACAATAATCTTTCATTTTTATGGCATTGGTCGGATGGTTCACTGGAATGGAAAACCAGACAATTCCATCCAATAGTTTATCTGCTACAGAACACATTTCTTCAGCGGTTAGTCCCTGAAGGGGACGGAAAGAACTTGATACCAAACTGTTCAGACTATTTGTCTTATAGTTTGGATCCTTAGGTTGGTTTGGAGAACACATTAATGTCCCTAGTTTGTAACAATTAAAAACAACTTCCCATTTATCCCAAGTAGTATCATCAAGATATAACAAGACTTTTTTTTCAGCAAAGTTTGTTAGTGGACAATCGAAGAAAGAGCACAGCATTTCATCATCAACCTGTTAAAAAATAACAAACATAAATTAGTAAGAATGTGATATCAAAAATAAAATAGCCATGAATTTAGTTATAACAATATAAACTAAGTGCAAAAAAAAAAAATTGCATACCTTGTCTTCAGCAGTCTTAGAATTCCCACATTTTTGTTTCTTTAATTTATTTGTGGCAATTAGGAATTGTCTTGCAGATCGCACAGAATCAATGAATGGAGTTTTGAAGAACACTGTGTTTGCATAATTTAACTGGCAGCAAATACGAATCACCACACTGGGAGCAACTAATGGATCTAAGAATCGAGCATTACGTTCTTTGTACTTCTGTTTTGCCTCCCCAGATAGACTGAATTTAGGATTTGATAATATTTCTTTTGCTGCTTGAATGGTGTGTTGCCCATCAACTATCCAAAAATTGATGTTCTTATCATTTATATCCATTTCATTCATGATTTTCACAGGGTTTCCAATCGGATCAGACTCTTTTGTGTCGAATGGAATCAGAAGAGCATCAGGCAATGATGCTTGAAATTTCTGTAGGAATGATTTTACTAATACTCGAACAATTAAATCATCTCGTGATCTCAATTTATATAACTTGGGTGCTTCTACACATCTTCGAACATCCACCTTCATGGTAAAAGAGCTTGAAAATAAATAACTGTCCTTAAAATTTTCATGGATTTCATCGCATTGGTCAGCAAGCTTCTCTATCTGAGAGTCTTCTTTTTGGGATTTTACAAACTCTGTAGTAGGCATGAACTCACTTTCTTTAATGCTCTGTTCTAGCTCAGCTAAATATACCCTTCTCAAAGCAAGCATTTGAGCCTCGAGTTTATCATCTCGTATTTTATCAAGTAGTTTACCTATTTGTTGCAAATAAAGAAACACAGATGATGTTTTCTTACATCTCACATAGCGATATTTCATAACGTTGGTAATACGTTGTACAAGATCATCACAACTCTTTAGACCAGATTCATTGAAGCTCTCAAAACTGTCCAACTTAAACTGTGACTTTTTTATTGACTCTGGAAATTCTGTATTAGTATCAATCAAATCTGGTCTAAATTTTGTGTAATCAACTTGGCAAGAAAATAATTTCACTTCATTTTCTTCAATTACCTCCATTTGAAAATCGATCTGACTATGATTGAGAGCATAGCAACTAACAATTATCCCTAGCCTTTGTATATCATTTCCATCCATGGATCCAAATAGATACATATCTGGAAACATATTCATGGGACTTTCAATCTCAACATACCAATCTTCGACATACTCATATGCAGCAGATGTTTTGAACTTTTTAATCATTTCAAAATTAGAACCCATTGTTGAATTTATAATCTGAGTTGAATGACGCTTTTGTTTTTTGAATGCTGATTGTGGCATTTTACTTGCTTTGGAGACGACATCTTCTAAAAACAATAATAAGCAATTATTACTATAAATAAAATGAAATCAAAATCACAAATATTACCATATAGTCTTCTAGTCTAACCATTTAGAAATGAGAGAATAATATTTAAAACCACCATACCACATGGGGGAGATGTTGTTTGTGTGTCACTTTCAATTCGTTTTTTCTTCAAATTATTCCTTAGAATTGTCATTGCACCAGAGTCCATAGCTTATAAAAACAATAATAAATAGTCGACTATAAGTTTAAATTGTTTTAAAAATACATAAAATAATGAGCATTATCAAACAATATTCTATTACATGTCTTTTATTCACATGCACAACAATAATAAGGGTCATTTGTTATGGAAACATATTAAATACGTAGAGATAAATAAAAATCCATTGCATCTAGCACAAGTAGAGACTCATTAAAAAGAAAAGTTTTCCTTCTCAAAAATGCTAGAAGGAAATGCTTATGCTAGAAAGAAAGCTAGCAGTCGCTAGCTTTCCTTGATCTTTTTCCATGTGCTTATTTCAAAATAGAGCACATGGCACAAGCTCAAGGTATAAGCTAGCAACCACTAATCACCATGGACAGGATTTTTCTATTGGAAAGCTAGCGACTGCTAGCTTTCTTTCTAGCACAGGTATGTGTTATTATCCTATAAGTAAATGCTTATGCTAGAAGGAAAGCTAGCAGTCGCTAGCTTTCCTTGATATTATGCCATGTGCTTATTTGAAAATAGAGTACATGGCACAAGTTCAAGGCTTTCCTTGATCTTGTGCCATGTGCTTATTTGAAAATAGAGTACATGGCACAAGTTCAAGGTATAAGCTAGCAACCACCAATCACCATGCCTAGGGTTTTTCTATTGGAAAGCTAGCGACTGCTAGCTTTCCTTCTACCATAAGCATGTGTGACATCCTAGAAAAAAATGTTTATGCTAGAATGAAATGTAGCATTCGTTCAAAATAGAGTACATGGCACAAGCTCAAGGTATAAGCTAGCAATCACCAATCACCATGGACAGGGTTTTTCTATTGGAAAGCTAGCGACTGTTAGCTTTCCTTCTAGCATAAGCATATGTGTTTATGCTAGAAGGAAATGCTTATGCTAGAAGGAAAGCTAGCAGTCGCTAGCTTTCCTTGATCTTTTGCCATGTGCTTATTTCAAAATAGAGCAAATGGCACAAGCTCAAGGTATAAGCTAGCAACCACCAATCACTATGGACATGATTTTTCTATTGGAAAGCTAGCGACTGCTAGCTTTCCTTCTAGCATAAATATGTGTTCTTATCCTAGAAGAAAATGATTATGCTAGAAGGAAAGCTAGCAGTCGCTAGCTTTCCTTGATCTTGTGCCATGTGCTTATTTGAAAATAGAGTGCATGGAACAAGCTCAAGGTATAAGCTAGCAACCACCAATCACCATGCCCAAGGTTTTTCTATTGGAAAGCTAGCGACTTCTAGCTTTCCTTCTAACATAAGCATGTGTGTTATGCTAGAAGGAGAGCTAGCATTCGTTCAAAATAGAGCACATTGCACAAGCTCAAGGTATAAGCTAGCAACCACCAATCACCATGGACATGGTTTTATATTGGAAAGCTAGCGACTGTTAGCTTTCCTTCTAGCATAAGCATGTGTGTTTATACTAGAAGGAAATGCTTATGCTAGAAGGAAAGCTAGCAGTCGCTAGCTTTCCTTGATCTTTTTCCATGTGCTTATTTCAAAATACATCACATGGAACAAGCTCAAGGTATAAGCTAGCAACCACCAATCACCATGGACATGATTTTTCTATTGGAAAGCTAGTGACTGTTAGCTTTTCTTCTAGCATAAGTATGTGTTCTTATCCTAGAAGGAAATGCTTATGCTAGAAGGAAATCTAGCAGTCGCTAGCTTTCCTTGATCTTGTGACGTGTGCTTTCCTTGATCTTGTGACAAAATCTGTCTCAGGTACTGTCGGCTTCCACGACAGTCACCTATAAGGAATGACATCCTAAGTTGGTCACTAAGTACCTTCGTCAAGTGGAGAAAGAGCAGTTATCCCTCGAACAGTATTGGGTCGTCTCCTTTTCAACAAGTGGTGGTGAGCCCACTTGAGAGAACATACACCCGCAACCTTGGGTTTGACCTCCTATGGCGCGGTCCCGCTCTTTCACTTGCCCCTTGTGGCTATACACGACCACTTGATTTAGAAGGATTTTTATAGCACCCTAAGGACAACAACTATGTTTTTGGATTCCTAGCCCCAAAATCCTACCTAAACTACAAGATTCTTTTGTGCCCTCCTATGGAGGTATTAAGTGAGTAGATTTAAGCTATTTTTGAACTTAGTGGGTGACGAGAGAGTTTCTTGTGTGTGTGTGTGCATCAAAGAAAGTCACGGTTTTGAGCGCACATGAGATATTGCATATAAATGAAAAGGATTTTCCTTTAAAATGAAAATAATGCAACTCAACCTAATAGAAAAACAACTAAATAAACCATGTAAAAAAAACTAAATAAAATAAATTGTAAAAATAAAAAAAAATCTATAAACAAAATTGTAAAAGTAAAAAAAAATCTATAAACTTATCAAGATTTTCAACCTCTTTTTAATCCAGTCTTCTTCTTTACTTTTTGTTTGGCTAAGACTAAAGCTAATGCCAATGCCAATGCCATTTTTTCCCATAACTTCATCTTCATCTTAGTTGGTCTTGCTTCTTTGATAGACAATAATCTAGAAGCTATGAAGCCAAGACTACTTGAATGGAAACTGTACAATATAGAGACTCATTAAAAAGAAAAGTTTTCCTTCTAAAAAATGCTAGAAGGAAATGCTTATGCTAGAAAGAAAGCTAGCAGTCGCTAGCTTTCCTTGATCTTTTGCCATGTGCTTATTTCAAAATAGAGCACATGGCACAAGCTCAAGGTATAAGCTAGCAACCACCAATCACCATGGACAGGATTTTTCTATTGGAAAGCTAGCGACTGCTAGCTTTCTTTCTAGCATAGGTATGTGTTATTATCCTATAAGTAAATGCTTATGCTAGAAGGAAAGCTAGCAGTCGCTAGCTTTCCTTGATCTTATGCCATGTGCTTATTTGAAAATATAGTACATGGCACAAGTTCAAGGCTTTCCTTGATCTTGTGCCATGTCCTTATTTGAAAATAGAGTACATGGCACAAGTTCAAGGTATAAGCTAGCAACCACCAATCACCATGCCTAGGGTTTTTCTATTGGAAAGCTAGCGACTGCTAGCTTTCCTTCTACCATAAGCATGTGTGACATGCTAGAAAAAAATGTTTATGCTAGAATGAAATGTAGCATTCATTCAAAATAGAGTACATGGCACAAGCTCAAGGTATAAGCTAGCAATCACCAATCACCATGGACAGGGTTTTTCTATTGGAAAGCTAGCGACTGTTAGCTTTCCTTCTAGCATAAGCATATGTGTTTATGCTAGAAGGAAATGCTTATGCTAGAAGGAAAGCTAGCAGTCGCTAGCTTTCCTTGATCTTTTGCCATGTGCTTATTTCAAAATAGAGCAAATGGCACAAGCTCAAGGTATAAGCTAGCAACCACCAATCACTATGGACATGATTTTTCTATTGGAAAGCTAACGACTGCTAGCTTTTCTTCTAGCATAAACATGTGTTCTTATCCAAGAAGAAAATGCTTATGCTAGAAGGAAAGCTAGCAGTCGCTAGCTTTCCTTGATCTTGTGCCATGTGCTTATTTGAAAATAGAGTGCATGGCACAAGCTCAAGGTATAATCTAGCAACCACCAATCACCATGCCCAAGGTTTTTCTATTGGAAAGCTAGCGACTGCTAGCTTTCCTTCTAACATAAGCATGTGTGTTATGCTAGAAGGAGAGCTAGCATTTTTTCAAAATAGAGCACATGGCACAAGCTCAAGGTATAAGCTAACAACCACCAATCACCATGGACATGGTTTTTTATTGGAAAGCTAGCGACTGTTAGCTTTCCTTCTAGCATAATCATGTGTGTTTATACTAGAAGGAAATGCTTATACTAGAAGGAAAGCTAGCAGTCGCTAGCTTTCCTTGATCTTTTGCCATGTGCTTATTTCAAAATACATCACATGGAACAAGCTCAAGGTATAAGCTAGCAACCACCAATCACCATGGACATGATTTTTCTATTGGAAAGCTAGTGACTGTTAGCTTTTCTTCTAACATAAGTATGTGTTCTTATCCTAGAAGGAAATGCTTATGCTAGCAGGAAATCTAGCAGTCGCTAGCTTTCCTTGATCTTGTGACGTGTGCTTTCCTTGATCTTGTGACAAAATCTGTCTCAGGTACTGTCGGCTTCCACGACAGCCACCTATAAGGAATGACATCCTAAGTTGGTCACTAAGTACCTTCGTCAAGTGGAGAAAGAGCAGTTATCCCTCGAACGGTATTGGGTCGTCTCCTTTTCAACAAGTGGTGGTGAGCCCACTTGAGAGAACATACACCCGCAACCTTGGGTTTGACCTCCTATGGCGCGGTGCCGCTCTTTCACTTGCCCCTTGTGGCTATACACGACCACTTGATTTAGAAGGATTTTTATAGCACCCTAAGGACAACAACTATGTTTTTGGATTCCTAGCCCCAAAATCCTATCTAAACTACAAGATTCTTTTGTGCCCTCCTATGGAGGTATTAAGTGAGTAGATTTAAGCTATTTTTGAACTTAGTGGGTGACGAGAGAGTTTCTTGTGTGTGTGTGTGTGCATCAAAGAAAGTGACGGTTTTGAGCGCACATGATATATTGCATATAAATGAAAAGGCTTTTCTTTTAAAATGAAAATAATGCAACTCAACCCAATAGAAAAACAACTAAATAAACCATGTAAACCATGTAAAAAAAACTAAATAAAATAAATTGTAAAAATAATCAAAAATCTATAAACAAAATTGTAAAAGTAAAAAAAAATCTATAAACTTACCAAGATTTTCAACCTCTTTTTAATCCAGTCTTCTTCTTTACTTTTTGTTTGGCTAAGACTAAAGCTAATGCCAATGCCAATGCCATTTTTTCCCATAACTTCATCTTCATCTTAGTTGGTCTTGCTTCTTTGATAGACAATAATCTCGAAGCTATGAACTAGCCAAGACTACTTGAATGGAAACTGTACAATATATTGAAACTATCTGTAAGTTACAAACTTATATCAAATAATTAAATATAAAAAACACTACTGAGCTATTTAGCTATTTTTATATACAAGTAATGCTATATAGAATGGAAAAAGTCACTATTTCCATATTGCACGAGGGATGTATTTGGTAAGATAAAACGTGTAAAAATCATGATTTCCAGATCGCAAGAGAGATGTTTTTGGTAAAAGACAAAAGCCTGCCCCCAATCAGTTTTCTAGACCCGGAATAATCTGCACATGTGACTTCAAACCCTATCTACATGCATAATATAAATATATGTATGTTCTGATCCGCCACATACGTGATGCATAATATAAATATACGTCCTAAGTTTCACCATTTAAAAGCAAAACAAAAAAACAACTTCAAGTGCATGTTTACCCAGCTCTTCAAAACTGCACATATTGTGTGGGTAAAGAATTATACTACGAATTTTTATTGTTCCCACTCTAATCTATCGTGGTTAATGGACTATGAACAAGACAAATCACAAGCTACAAATTAATTTTCTCTTTCAGTGAAACTCAAATGGAACCATTCCATATGAAGAGCTTATTCATTATCAATGTAATCAACACTCTATCAATTCAATGCACATGTAGCAACAACGTCATCCAACCCTCCCAATACTATGTCAATAGTTTAGTACGTCAAGATCTACAAACGAAGGAAGCCAATACCCAAATATTCTCTAGGTAAAAACAAAGCTTAGATACCCAAACCCAACTAGATCGAAAATTGGTTCTCAACATTTTTGAAATACATGCAATGTTGTGTGAGCTTGTTTAAGGATAACAAATTCATTATAAATTTCTAAGAAGTTCATCCACTTCCATAACTGCACTTGAGTGGCAACTCACAATGATTTGATTATAAATTTAAAGCAACCAGAACCACAAGTAACAAACCTATTACTAGGTATGGAAATTCGCAAAGATTATCCTAACATGGCTACTAGTTGCAAAATTTGTTTGTGAAAGAAGGTGCAAAGCCGCTTGTCCGCATCGGGCAAGGAGTCTCAGATGGAAAGGAGCCTGCCTCCTGGTCCATAATTTATTGAGTACTTGAGCTCCCTTTTCAAACATATGACTTACCCAATATTGTAATCATCGTTGATTCAATTACAGATTCACTTAGTCCATATTATGCCCTCTCCGGATTCATTTGAAAGGGTAATCTTCACTTCGAGCCAGCAATAGAGTGCTTTAATTCACGGTAAATCTTTTCGGGACCTTAGAATTGGGAACCTAGAGATTGTTAACGAGGACCATCACTTGTTCCTCAATATCTTCGCTGCCCCTTTTGTATAGAAGAAATTGAGCTGGAGTGTTTTTAAATTCATTTGTGGTTTTAAATTTTAATAACCTTAAGGAACAATGAATATATCCAGTGTTATATATACAGGCGCGACAAATACTAGAAACCCAATTCATATTTGCATCCATACCCAACCCATAAATTATGACGGGAGGCCTAACTTAATACCTGTCTATGAGACAAACAGACAGGTATTTTCCAATTTGCAATCAAACATTTAATACAAGAGTTGTCACAAAATGTATTTTCCAGCTTGTAAAACAATGTCAATATTTGCTATGCAGATGTAGGTGGCCACTGGAAACTGACAACTATCCATACAGTCATCTTGCTTGATGTGATAATAAATAAACGTTGTGCAAAAAGACAATAGTTTTATCACTTAATTGATTACTTGCAAATTGAAAATATACATTCATTTTAGACTCAGCACTCTAGTATTATAGACTAAGTCACCATTTCAATCAACATTATCTTCTGTGTTTTCATTATTCCCCTAAGTTAAAACTGGATAATCTTTCCAACTAAACTAAGAGGAATTGATGTAGATAGTTGAAGAAAGAAACTACTCTCTAAGTGTAACTATTCATACTTATCCGTAATAATATGTAGCTTTAATAATTAACTATTATATAATATTTAAATAAAGTACAATGGTAATCTGCATGTATTTTAGGTTAGGGTTAAAATTGACTTTATCATAAAAGACATGCTTTCTTTTTCTCTATAAAGGTATTACATAAACAAAAGATTTAAAGAAAAACCTATAATATATTTATTGTTATCCAGAAATCTTTAAATTTTTACACAAGAAATCTTTTCTCCCACAAACAAATAGCTAACGCACATATATGAGGTAACTTATATCAATGCTCCACATGCTAGCGCATGTGGAGCATTTCTGTGTAAAAATTCCGCACTCTCTCTACCTTACACAAACCATCAATGATTGTTGTGTAAGTCACAACATCAGGACTGCACCCACTCTCACCCATTTGATCCAAAATCTCCAGTGCCTTATCTAATTTCTTGCTCTGACAGAAGCATCGAATACTTATATTATAAGTGAAGATATCTAAAGTATGACCTCTTCTACTCATGTCATTGTAAAGCTCACAAGAAAAAGAAGTTATGATGTGATAAGACAATGATAAGAATTATCTCAAATTTATGTATTTTTACACATAAAAATTTAGTAACTAACAATTAAAACCTCTCTAGCCTACACGCTAATATTGATGTAAGGGAAAGGAACATAACTAAAACCACTACTAGCCTATTTGTCAAGCATGATGAGATCCATAACAACTCTATTACAAGTTAGCACCAGAGAGTACTACAATAATTAGTTGGTAGCCTCCACATTACTTGCTAAATAGAGACCTTGTTGATATCCTCCTCAAATGGAATCCAACACATTATTAATGAGTTAATAGCCTCGTGCAATAGAGTCCTACACATTGCTAACCTAATTACTAGAGTAAGGAAAAACCTGGAATTGCACTGTGAACAAGCTTTTTTCCTTTATCCTTCATTGGTATCCCTTCATGGGGTGAGATTCAAGTCCACACATATAGAAACATTACTGTCATTAACTCCAATTCCTAGTAATATGTTCATGTGCAATGTAATGAATATGGGATTTTGACCTTAGAAAAAGTTTTTTCCTTATTCCCATTTGCTTGCATGAAGTTCACATGAGCATGAAAATGGGTCACCAATGTGTTAAAAGATGCCCTCCTCTATCCCATAGGAAATATATATATATATATATATATATATATATATATATATATATATATATATATCACAAAAAAGAGGTAGTTATATATTTATAAAAAGGTTGTTGACAAACCAAATAACATATAAAAAGTACAAAAATTTCAAAAAACATTATAGTATTCTTGTATAAATATTTTCAACAAATATGTTAATTGGTCATGATGCTTTTTCTTTCTTACAATACCTACCTTATGAATTTCAAATTTAGTGCTATACTGCTTTACATAATTACTAATAAACAAGACAAGTAAAATGCATATATGAGAAGTTTAAGAGCCAAGATAATTTCCATTGAGGCCTTCTTCCATTTGTTGTCCTGCTTTAATTTTCCCTTGATCTTTTTGATTCATGTTGTTCTCATTGAGTGCTAAAGTTGTTTGTTGGAATGTCTTCATAAATAATATGCCCCTTCGTTGAAGCAATTGAAACACTAGGAAATCATGTATCTGGTCGAGAACCTCTTGCAAAACCTAATATGATATTGTAATGCATCTATGAGTTTGACGCAATTTTATCATAATCAATATTTAGTTCTTGGAATTTAGATTTCATGTTTTCCTTCTTGGATTCATGTTTTTCGATGTGAATACTTAAGTATTCTATGCATGTTTCATGCCCACAAGCTAGCAAGTCATTTGTCTGAGGATCTTCTTAATTTCATTGACACTATCATTGGCCATTTTAGTGAGATGGGGAATGTCAAAAATACAAATCAAAGGCTCTATGTGATACATGCATCTAGTAGCAAAGCAAGTATATTATAAATTCATGAGGGTTCTTAAATGAAGACTACAAATAAAGTTTAAAGAAAAATTCCAACAAGACCAGACATAAAATCATAACCCAGACTCCTTACAATAATGGACAGAATGATTCCAAAAATTTAAAGCTTACCCGATATATGTTCACTGCATCAATTGTATTCTGTTTCGGGGTCAAGCTCAATACCTGCTTCTTGTGTTATACCCAGTCCCCTTTTCCATACCAACAAAAAAGATAACCTATAAACCAATTATCCCAAATGTGATTTGTGTCGAATTCAATTTTGGGATTAAGTTGAGTCCACCATCATGGTGGACAGCATTGAGGAGAAGATCCTGCAGACAAAGAATTTAAATGCACGTCTATGAAATGTCTTGTCTTAGTACATATGTTTACGCTTGAGGAACGATTAACATGCATTTACAGTGTTGGATTCTTTCCTTGGCTTACAACTCAATTCATGATATCTATGGTAACAAAACCACTTTGGGGGTGTCCCCATTTTCCACTAGTTTCCCCTTTGGTAACCATGCAACCTTATTTGCAAACATGTTTTCTCAACTATTGTTTCTCCATCAAGTATGAAACAATTGGAAGAATTCAAAGGAATCAATCATACTCTAGATTCTCATTTTCATACGCTCAAGAACTACATCTTTGAGTTGAGGATTTCTTCTTATTAGTCCTATAATTAAAGATGAATATTTAATGATATTAGTAGCAATCGTATTTAAGGGTAAACAAGGGAGTCTCATACACCAACAAGATAGCTAACCGACATATATGAGGTAACTTGTATCCTTTTAAACCTAAATTAAACCCACCCAATTCTTTGGATTAAAAAAGGATCTGATATATGACCTGACATGTAACGTCTTTAAAAAAAATTAACCCCAGCATATTATCTATAAATACTGTTTAAATTTATTGGTTTCAAACACGTTGAGACACGTTGAACTTCTTCCGAAGCTCTATCATTTTCTGAGCGTGTTGTTATCTCAATAACATTCTTACTGTACTCAGTTTTAAGGGGACGGGAAAAATGGCAGCAGAGAACTCCATAGTGTTGCACGCTCTTTCAGATTTGTCACAGGTAAACACTTTATATTTTGTTTATCATCTAAAGCAATCCTTCCGCTATGTAAACGACGCAAAGGTCAAGGTAAATTACCATGAATTTTGCAAGGGCTTTATAGAAGCTCTCCGAAGGGATGTACTCCCAAGCTTTATTATATTAGCATGTTTGATATAGGTAATTCAAGGTTCCAAAAAAATAAAAGACAATAACCTACAGAATTAAGAAGAGGTTCTATCATTAGCCTTATTAAATGATGAAGATCATCTTTTTGAATAGTATGGATATGGGAAGAAGGAAAAATAATGAATCCCTAAAATACCTCATTAGGATGGGAAAACCAAATGTCCTATTGATTCAAAAGACAAAACAAGAAGAACATGAGGTCCTAAAAAAGATGGAAATATTATGGAAAATAAATCAAGGTGTTGCAGTCAGTTCTATAGGAGCCTCAAGAGGAATGGAAACCCTTTGGGATGCCTTAGTTTCAAAATTGTGACTCCTAAGCCACTCAACATTGGATCTTGAGTTCATTGGTGAATATCCATACCCAACGAAAGGTATCAATTTCAATGTTTATAATTATGTCAGTTGTTTATTTAGAAAAAAATGAATGTTGGAACTCCCTAAAGAATTTGGATAATCATGATCAAAACCCAAATATTATTATTCCTATGGAATTTAACATCACTATAGCCTCAAATGAAAAAAAGGAAGGCTTGAAGATTAGGGATTCATTCAGAGAATTTGCAGAAGACCTCATACCACAATGCGGCCTAGTAGATATCAAACCAAAGAGGAGACTCTTTACATGGACTAATAAAAGGCCAAAACCTAAACACATGGCATCCAAGTTGAACGGATTTCTTATGCATAGATCTTTCCTAATGGAAGACCTCGCATTGTCTCCAAAAATTCTCAACTCAATTGTCTATGATCATAAACAAATTTCTCTTGCTATGACAAAAGCTCAAAACCTAGGACCTATCTACTTCACAATTAATCCAGCATGGGGGAAAAATAAATTTTCCAACAAATAGTGGCATATGCATGGTTAAATATGTGTGTACATCCCCCTTTAATTGGAAGAAAAAATCAGGAACACTAGTAAGTGGAGCCTAGATGTTTCGGAAAAAAACTAGTAAATCGTTGGTCATTGGAGAGAAGCAGAAGCAATAAGAACTAGAAACCTTCCAAGCATCCCTCAAATAAAAATAAATCTTAGAAGAGGATTTGAAAACTGAAAAACATATTGAAGTCGAACTCCACATAGACCGACACCAAGAAGAGGATTCGAGGCTTAAGTCTCGAAGCTTATGGCTTGAGGAAAGAAACATAAATACCCCTTTTGTGTATATGGAAATGAGTTGTAAGAAATCATTTAAAGAAGTAGAATTGTTTATAAATTTTGATATATAGTTTTTTTAGTTTAAAATAAATTTTTATTTAGATTTCTAATATATATAATTTATTGAGTGACAGGAAATCTGCGGTAATTTAAATATATAAAAATTCTTCATCTTATAGTAAAACTATTTTTTAAATAAAGGTTTAGGTTAGGTAGATCCAATTTTTCAAAGTGTAATTTTTTTTATCTTAAATTTTTATACATTAAGAAAAAAATTATACCTTCAAAATATAAGACACATGTCAATATTAGAATTGAGAGAAATAAATTAATTAATGAAACAAACTCCATATATATATATATATATATTAAAATATTTCAACATTAATGAACTTAACCATTAATGAAACGGAGGGAGAAGGGAGGAACGACCTGCATGCAACATTTAACGAAAAATAGTTTCCAAAACCGGGAAACGAAAACTATTTTTCGAAACAGAAAGAGATGTTTCTGTGGTAACAGAGTATCTTGTTAGGCCAATTCCTGTATTACAACTAAATATAAACAAAAAATTACGACGGTTTTAAAAATTCCTAATTGATCTAATTAGTTTCTTGACTTGGAGAGATGATTCAATATATTTGCATAATGAGTATGAATTCTATGTAAAAATATTAAATGTATGAAATTGAAATATCTTCATAAATAAATAAATATTATAAAAAAAAATATTATAAAAGGAAGTTTTGTATGGTTACATAAAAATTCATATTCTTGTCTGCTAAAGTACTGCTGTAGACCCCTTGCGCTCTCGAAAAGGTCGATATTAACCAAAACGAAAGATACAAGTGGAGTGAGGAGAAATCATTTCTCCAAACTGTGGGTGGAACTATTACATGACAGGGACATGGTCCACTCACATGACACGAATGCCAATGCATTCAAGATATACTTAATTTCTTTGTAATAAGTGTAATAGAAAATATATATACGTGATGGTATTTTTACTAAGATTTTGGATTAATAGTTTTGAAGAATTTTTTATTTGATTTCTATGCAATAGCACACACCTACATACATATGAATATGTTTACATAATTTAACCAGTAATTTATTTCTATATTTTCCATTTCACATGCATACGACAACATATATTTCTTACAGAATTATATCAATAGGATAAATTCAATAATCTAATGTAAAATTCCCAACAAGAAATAACAATAAAGAGTAGAGTAGACTTATATGTTTATACAAAAATACGTGTATGCTATCTGTTTGCCCAGTTGATGAAACAGTTTATAAAATATTTTACCAGTATTTAACGGGCAAAATGGCCTGGTCACAGCTCCCTTTCTCTGTACAGTCAAAGTTTTATACAAGAAAATGCTGGGTTTTAAGCTTACCTTTTAAGCCCTAACCTCTAATTAACCATGATGAGGCCACCTTGAAGTATAGACGATGGAGCTGAAGTTCAAACATGGGTTGTTAGTTGCAATAAATGGGTTTAAATAAATGACCACCATATAATTAAATATTTTTATATAAAGTATGATTTAAAACTAAAGATAAGAATCTATTTGTAACTACAAACTAAAGGAATCTTTTATTAATTACCACTTTTCTTCAGATCCATTAGATTCATTAGCACTCAAGATCCTAGCCATTGCCTTCATTCTTATTGCATTGATGGTTACCTCCAACCTCAATATTGCATTTCATTCTGCAAGCCATAAGCCCATAAGCAAGGCTCCCCACTCAATTTCGGGCACACGTGCTGCAGTAATATTTTTATAATGTCATGCACTTCATATAGATTCCATGTATGGCTATTGCCCATGTAGGTATAAACTGAGTTTTTAAGTAACTAACTAATGAAATCTCACTTATATATTTTTTCGCAGTTGGGTAGTTGCTTCCCTGAAGGTAATCCACCAGTTATTTGGTTTCCATGCTCCTTATCCCTAGCTAGAACCTCTCAAGGTGCCAAAATAGCTTTGATGAGTTGTATCTAGTTGTGCTTGATATTATAACCTATCATCTTTGGGGATCTTATCTATATTTACTTTATGTTTACTGAAAAAGGTTTTGGTGTGCATTGCAGGTCTAAAACATGCATGCAAATTGCATTGGAAATTGAGCAAGAGGTTGTAGCGTTGGAGACATCTTGCATCTAGGTTTTATTTACCCTTATAAATTTACCAGTGCTAATTGAACAACAACTTTATTAAGCCATACCATCTATGTATGTTGAGACTGCAGAAAATAATATGCTTTATTAATAAAACACCCGAGGTACAAGGGTTGGAACCCGTGGTTCACGATCAACACCCGTGTTACACTTCCAATGGACATATTACTTTTTACACTTACTTTTACCCGTCCATAAAGGCGAGAGAGCTCGACCAAGCTCCAGGGAGAATGAGAGAGACAGGAAAGCAAGTAAACACCTAATAAGTTGATCACATACACCAGATAAGTCACGTACACCTTTATTTATGGAGTCACTGACAGATAAAACCTTGAATCGCTGGGTGCTACTTACAAACCTTTCCGAGAGTGAGCTAATCAACCCTCTTCCTTTGGTCGAGCGGCTCCGCCCAAGGCGAGTCATCTAGGATAAAAGAGGCCCTCCTACTATCCGAGTATAGAATAACAGAGGTTCCTCACCCTCACCCTGTAATGCCGCGTAATTACATATTTATATAAAGAATGAACGACAGCCTTTCACTTCATTATTTATTTGATAAATATATGATATAAATGCATGCCAGTAGGAGCGAGCAATGACCTATTCGACTTGTACTATTTGATAATGTATAACAGTGTAAAACACTAAGAAAGGAGGTATATATATATATATATATATATACACAGAGGTGAGGTTCAGGGATTCGGTATTTTTGTTTTCACTCAGAGGTCTCTGTGTTATCAAATTTTAGGTCAATCACTATAGCTTGTAGAGGCTGTTGGCAAAAAAATAACTGTATCACATTGAACCATTTATCAATAATGATATTAGATTGCTGGCCATACTTTGTCTTCGTTTCTTTTCTGTTTTCAGTTACAGTAAAATTTTGATCTGAGTCTGCATAACTATATCCAACCACGATTGCTGGAGAATAATCGTTGAATTCCATAATAGGTTATAATATCCAGGGTTTTCTATATGCTAGGTAAATGAGGTGGAACCTTGGCAAGAATAACCCTAAACCTTGTGCGGACGGACTGTAATCGTGGTCATGAAAACACCCTAAATCGCGATGGATAACAAAAATATTTGATGGCACGGCAGGTGAGCAGAGAGAGATCTTTGTAAGTATATTGTTTTGCATTATGTTGGGGGCCGACCATGATCATGAGAGTCATGGCTGGCCAAACAAGAGACCCAGAGGCAGCATGGCTGTGGGTCATGAGAATATGGAGGTTATGAAGTCCATTCTGAATGAAGAAGAGACCCAGATTTTTCAAGAAGAAATTATGCTTGAACATAACTAAAAAAATATTTATTTGCCATCCACAAATTAATTACCAAACAATGAACCAAACACAAATGCAGAGCCATGAATAAATAAAACCCCTACGTCGATATCCATGTTAAACAAGCGAGCAGAAATACCAGAAATTGGCAACTACACGTCGATTGGAATTGGCAGATTACAAAAATGGAGAGATATGCGGTACCTAGTAGGAGTGATATCTACTTGTTGTGCTGGCTGTGCTTATTGCAAACTGGTCCTATTGCTTTCCTGTGAGCCGTGAGAATGAGAATGACATCGCCGTGAGCCGTGAGAATGACATAGCATGGAATGGGCGGGAGATGAGAAGAAGGCAGAAAACGTGGATGGTGCATTAACTCGAGCTGGTGAAGGATTAAGTGATTGAATACGCCCAAATCCAAGGCAAATCCATTTGAGTTGCTGGCGGATCTTAGTCCGGACAGATCCCGTCAATTCACTACGTGATGGTCAACCTGCACCAAATCCTGGACGCGTTGGGCATTAAAGTGAGAGATGGAACCGGACAGATCCCGTCAATTCACTACGTGATGGTCAACCTGCACCAAATCCTGGACGCGTTGGGCATTAAAGTGAGAGATGGAACCATCGTAACCCCTAAATATGCAATTTTCTTATAAAAAAAAGCCAATGAGAATATTTTGTAAATTCTGAAGCAACTCAACTTCTTTCCTGGCCCCAGGTATTCTATGAAAACTTTAATGGAAAAGGTAAATGAGCTTGCTGATTTACATTATCATTTTGCTAATATATTTTCCTTAAGCTCGTTGTTCTCTGATTTATCACAGGAGATACTAACTCACTGCTGGAATAAACCATAGTAAGTGAAATACTAGTGTCGAGGTTTGGGTGATTAAGTGTTAAAGCCAGGGGTTAATGTAAAAAGATACCTAATGATCTCCTGAGGAGTCTGTGAGGTTCAATATCTATGTCTCATGAGTCTTTTCTGAATGAATGGGTAAAGAGCACGTCCACGACTATGTATCCAGAGTCTTTACTCAGTTGCTGAGGTTTAAACGCGGGTTGATGAGGGAAGAGTAGCCGGGCACCTGTCCCTCAGATCTCTGATTCCTTTAATCATTCTTGATTGGATCATCAAATCTTTAATCATCCATCTTCTCATTCCTGGCTGCATTCTCCACGCAAGATCCACCCAAATCCTGCACCCATATCGGTTGATTGTCCGGATTGGATCGTGGACGAGTTCCAATGTAGGCTGCACATCAATGCACCTGACGCGGAAGTGATCTTGCGTGGAGCAGCGAGCCACCGGCGGATATCAGCTTGGCCGGAAAATACAGTCACCGGTGCTGCTTTATCAGGAAGGAGTAATGTTCGTCTAAAATAGGGAGGGATTCAACAGTTATTATTATTTAAGCCAATGCATTTATGATCTTTTAGTTTCGGGCCCAACCTAACCCACGCATTTTTGAATCGTCCTGTTTCCCCCAACAATATAGATACAAATCGTGCTAGTGCTCGCTCCTCCATCCAGCTTGTTGTGGGGAGTAGTATGATATATTACAATTTGAATCTACATGCCACCAAAAACCTATCCATCGGGTTTTTCTTAAAGAGATAATAATTTGCTCGAATGGGAATAACTAGGTTCTGTATCATAGTAATTTCGATAGGGAGGCATGGTATAGCACTTGTATGTGCTTAATTTTACAGAAAGTCGAACTGACGGGCAGTTTAAAACTTAGCCGTCATGTATATTGGTTTGTGAGTGAATATTAATGTTACACCTACTCTATTAATATAGATCCATTTTTTATTTTTTATTTTAAGTTTGTGAATTTTTTATTTTAAATGTGTGATTAATGCTAGAGTTTATACCAAACAGGTCCCATCTGGAAATTGGAATCCAGATAGATAGGTGGAATGCCGACTCACCGAGATATTATTACCAATACCAATACGGATACCAATACCACGGTTCTTAATAGCCACTTGAAGACTGAAGGGACATCTACCTAAACACCAACTGGCAACTACACAACAAATCCAATGCTGGCTGGCTGCGAGCAGTGCGAGCCTTGACGGAAGGGACATCTAAACTAAAAATGTGAGGTTGGGATTGGAAACTTAAATATCGAATGTTTTACAGAAAAAATATGAAAATAAGTATATACATGGTTTGCCTTTGTTTTAATTTCTAAATTTTTCTTTTGAAAATTTATGATATTTACTTACTCATTGCACAAATTACTCAATCTAAATCTCTAATTGGTTTTCAAAATTTATGTTAAGAATCCCATCCCTCGTACCTAAAACCCTCTCTATAATACAACACAGTTTTCTCAAGTTCGTTGCCCTCCACCATGGATAAAAAAATGAAAAAGTCAAACTGACAAAAGTTTTCAGCAAAGTCTAAAACATTATACAGGTTGTTTGGAATTAATGAAGAAAGTCTAAAACAATATATTTTCTAAAATATTTTGTAAATACAAACAATCATTTAAATGTCAAACCTACAAACCCTAAAATCTGAGACCATTATACTCGTCCCAAGTCTCATAGCCACTAACAAAGACAGAACTTTGTGAAAATTAATAAATAAATAAAATTACAGTCACTATTCAAAGCTCTTCTACTCAGTTTTAGCGTTTTAGCGGAAAGTGAGTATTCATTATTCAATTATTCTTCCTATATCACCAATATGTTTCAGAAAATTGTCGTGGGACACAATTTATATGATTGAATTTCATGCAATTACCTTATTTATAATAAAACAAAATGTATTTTCCCAGCTATGGGCAAGGAAAGAAAATGAGTAAAACATATAAAATCTCAAAATTTAGACATAAGGAAGGTTTGTTAAATAATTTAATAGTGAAGTGCATTCATAATGCATAGAAATATGTTTCCATTATAAAATTAATAAATTAAAAAAAACAATCATAATAATATTTTTAAAATTTTATTATAATAATAAAAAAGAATTTAAAAAACTATCACAAATAAACTTGATAAATTAAAAAGTTTAATCATATTAATTTTTTTAAAAATTTATTATAACAAGTGAAAATAGCAAAAGATGCTTATATCTGTCATTTAAAAATAGTTTATCAATAATTTAATTAATAATTGTATGTAGTTGTACAATATTTTACTTTAATTTTATAAAAGTACAAAGAATTGAAATATTTTTATTAAAAGATATAAAAAGTTATATTCAAAACATTTATTACTTAAATGAATGCATAACCTAAATTATGTTATGAAGGAGTGGGGAACCTAAAAGGAATACGTAACCATTGATTATGCGTAACCATATATTTAACCATTGATTATGTATAACAAAAATTGGTATGGAATTAAAGTTTGGAATGTTATTTGGTTTCTTTAAACTCTTTATACGGGCTTCGCATATGCCATGGTGGTTATAATTGTTGTTTTGCAACCGCTCCAATTATATATTTAATTATGCAATTAAGTGAATTTTTTTTTAACAAAAGTTTAAAAACTTCATATTTATGTATAGATAGTGCAATTCCCTAAAACTTATAGGCATGCATTTTATATGCATTTTAATTAATTTAAATCAAATCATATAACATTAACTATAAATTATATAAATGGACATGCATTTTAATGTAAACCAAATTATATCACATTAACTATGAGTTATATAAATTTGTACATAGCTACATTTTTAATAGAATACTCTCATTCCTTTATCTCTAAACGAATTCCTTAATTGGAGAATAGTAGCACTGAAACTAACGTGCAATACTATTGGAGAAAAGTAGCTATCCATATGACTAATGATTAAAAACTATATTTTTTAAGTACAAATAGAATAATAACAGAATCAACATTTCTCTTTCCAAAATTCTCTTAAGTGCACAAGAATCATCCATCTTTTGAAAACCTTTGATCTTAGATCTATGTTTTCTTTTAACAATTTTATATGTATTGAATCTTTTCCAATGTTCCTCACCAAATAGTGATATCACTATCAATTTCATCAACTAGTGATATATCACTATCAATTTCAAATAAGATAACTTTCTATAAACAATATCAACTAAACCAAAACCTACAGGTACAATACTCATACAAACCCTTTTCAAATATAAATAGAACCTGGTGCTCAAATTTCAACCATAAAAATATCAAAAGGTCTTTTCACACCAACAAATTGGATAACAAAAACCAATAATTGTCTTAAGTGGATGAGAATCATCCATCTTTTAAAAGCATTTGATTTTAGATCTATCTCTTTTTTAACAATTTTATATATATTAAATTTTTTCCAAAGTTCCTTACCAACTAATGATGTCACTATCAATATCCATTAACATCAACTAAACCAAAACCTACTACACACTAACAAAAATTGGATAACAAAAAGTAAAAATTCTCTTAAATACATAAAAGTCCTACATCTTTTAAATTTTTTTAATTTTAAATCTATGTTTTGTATACATTTTGAATCTTTTCCAAAGTTCCTCACTCACTCTCAAATTTATATGTTGGATATCAACTAAAGGAAAACCTACTCATACAATGTACATAAATCCCTTTGAAATATAATAAACCTCAATTGAAAACATAAAAATATCTTAAAGTCCTTTCACACCTACAAATTGGATTGCAAAAAGCAATGGGCAAGATATACAGTCAACAATATCTAATTTTAAGATTAAAAAAAAACCTTCTTGTTTTACAAGATTTCTGTTTGAAAAACACATCCAATCAAAAACTACAAACCCTTCGTTAATGACAAATCTCTCTGGTGATTAAAGTTTGCCGAAGTTCTCACGAACGGGGAGACATTTATGCCGAAAGAAGCTTGCGATTATCACCGTCCTAATCTTGGATGAAATAAAAAAAATCATGCAACTTTGATATCTTCGGGAGATGTACATTGAAAAATATTTTGTATTATGAGCGTGGCCTGTATCAGCTTGAAACCCATCTCGTACATTTTTATTCAATGCAACATCCATCTGTTAGGTTAACTATTTTTAAAATTTAAATATATTTTTAAAATATGACAATTAACTCTCAAAGCAGGGGAAATTAGTCTAATCATTGTTTTCAACCAATTACAGATGAGTAAATTGATATTTTAATATTATCAAAATTATTTTTTAATTTTTCCATCTCTTAGGTTAACTATTTTTAAAATTTGAGAATTAACTCTCAAAGCAGGGGAAATTAGTCTAATCATTGTTTTCAACCAATTACAGATGAGTAAATTGATATTTTAATATTATCAATTTTTTTTTAATTTTTAAATATTAAATTTAATATATATATATTTTTAAACTATTGAAAACTTTATATAAATATTTTAAAAAAATTAAAAATAATAAAAATTAAAATCCAAACTAATTACAAATATAATAATAAAAATTGTTTTAAAAAAAATATTATTTATTTTTTAATTAAAATTGAAGATTTAAATTAAACCATTATAAACACTTTATTAAACGTAGAAATGCTCTACATCCCAAAAATCATATATGCTCATAAAATGGTTTTTTGTTGCTGTAATTGCATAACATTATAATGAAACAAAGCATATTCTATTTTTTCAACCAAGATTTGAGGGTAGATTGTTAGAATAGGGTTGGCACACCAATCATTGGTGCCAAGTAATAAATATTTATGAAGAGCAAATTGCTATTTTATTCCACTGCTGGTTGTTTTGCTATTTTATTGAACTGCTCATTTTTTTTTATTACCGATAAAAATAATTTTTAAACTCCATTGTACAGTCATTTCCTAAACTATTTTTTTGCCGAGTGCACCTCAATGCAAATCTGGCATTGGTGGGTCAACTCTACAAAACCCTAGACCGAGCAATTGTTGGTGGTCTACCCACGTCGGCATTTCCCATGCACACTTGCAGGAGCCGACGGCACGCACTTTCGTTGCTCCGTTTGGTTTTTTGCTCCCGGACCAAGATTGACCTAGTGTCCTTGAACGGCATTTTCATGCGACCTAGGGCTTGACATATCTCGGCAACCGGAGGTCGGATCAATGAACCGTCGAATCCGTTGGTCTCCTGGCATGCCATTACCCCTAGGGGGCCCTCTCTCTCGTGTCCTCGTGGCCCAATGACTCTGTTGTACAGTCATTTCGTAAACTAGTTTTTTTCCCAGTGCACCTCAATGCAAATCTGGCATTGGTGGGTCAACTCTGCAAAACCCTAGACCGAGCAAGTGTTGGTTGTCTACCCACGTCGGCATTGCCCATGCACACTTGCAGGAGCCGATGGCACGCACTTTCGTTGCTCCGTTTGGTTTTTTGCTCCCGGACCAAGATTGACCTAGTGTCCTTGAACGAAATTTTCATGCGACCTAGGGCTTGACATATCTCGGCAACCGGAGGTCGGATCGACGAACCGCCGAATCCGTTGGTCTCCTGGCATTCCATTACCCCTAGGGGGCCCTCTCTCTCATGTCCTCGTGGCCCAATGACTCCGTTGTACAGTCATTTCGTAAACTAGTTTTTTGCCGAGTGCACCTCAATGCAAATCTGGCATTGGTGGGTCAACTCTGCAAAACCCTAGACCGAGCAAGTGTTGGTGATCTACCCACGTCGGCATTTCCCATGCACACTTGCAGGAGCCGACGGCACACACTTTCGTTGCTCCGTTTGGTTTTTTGCTCCCGGACCAAGATTGACCTAGTGTCCTTGAACGGCATTTTCATGCGACCTAGGGCTTGACATATCTCGGCAACCGGAGGTTGGATCGACAAACCGTCAAATCCATTGGTCTCCTGGCATGCCATTACCCTTAGGGGGCCCTCTCTCTCGTGTCCTCGTGGCCCAATGACTCCATTGTACAGTCATTTCTTAAACTAGTTTTTTGCCCAGTGCACCTCAATGCAAATCTGGCATTGGTGGGTCAACTCTGCAAAACCCTAGACCGAGCAAGTGTTGGTGGTCTACCCATGTCGGCATTTCCCATACACACTTGCAGGAGCCGACGGCACGCACTTTCGTTGCTCCGTTTGGTTTTTTGCTCCCGGACCAAGATTGACCTACTAGGCTAGGAGTGGATAGAGGTAGGATTTTGTTTAAGGGACTAGAGGTTTAGTCTTGTAGAAGATAGGTTTTGGTAAGCCTACTAGGCTAAGAGTGGATAGAGGTAGGAGATAATGTCCAAGTGATGATAAGCAGGCCAAAGGCATAGTAGAATATAATTTCTTCCATGTATGTATAGTTAAATTCTGAATGAGAAAGGCATATTCATCAAGTTATTGTGTCACGTGTGTATTACTCTGTTATAATTTGTGTATATTATACTTGAGTTTGATGAATATGATGGACTATGCATGAAATCATCTTAAGAAGATAGTCAATGGCATGAGTACAACTGTAAATAGAACTGGGCAAAGTTATCCATGACATGATATTCTCTAGTGCAATATTGTAATGTGACTAAGAGAGATTGTTGTTTACTTAGATATGTGAACATCATGGCTTATTTAACCCTTAAGAGTATATATTGATGGTTTATGATTTATCAACACATGATCATGATGATGATGGAGTGTTTCCATCATGATTTTATACTTATGATGATCGTTTGTTATTGCAGTTTCAATCATGTATAAGTGCTTGCAACACATGTTGTGAAGATGTACATGTTCAATTTGGCATTAATGATTAATTGTAAATTATATCATATGGATTATAGTTTTACCTACAAGAATTCTGGTACCATTATGAAGTTAACCGGCTAGTTGACTATTGTAATGGATCCAAGGATCCATAACATCAAGGTACTAACTTTTTTAACATGGTGAATATGATACCGATTTTACGAAAAGTATGATGATTACAAGATGAAATACTTGACTAAGACATAGACAACTTATGGACATTTCCCCAGATGCAAGCACTAGCATAGAGAGAGGTGGATATGGATATTGGGTGTAGACTTAGGATGGTTGAAGTGTAATATGGATATTTTACACCCTTGATGTGAGGAACACAAATACAAGGTATTCCTAATTAGAATCAATGAAACATGTGAAAAATACTAGATCAAAATCAATTGTTTACATGCTTATAGATAAGTGGATGCTCTTTTCCCTAATGAAAAGCATAGGAATTATGGTTATTCTAAAGAGTAACCACTACCATCCATATGTGTTATATACAATAACCACAACCATATACCAAAAGGAATAAATTAGGGAAGAGAGCTTGGGAATGAGAAAATCCATGATTAAAGATGATGTAAGAAAACCTTTCTACAATATGCATGCACTATTGACCTCAGCCTTGTCACCTCCCTGGCCAATAACTGAAAGATCCATGGCTAAGAGATGGAAATAGAGAAGAGTGATATCAAGCAGCCAAGCATTAGGAGAATTCAAAGAAATAAATAGTATTATGAAGCTCACATATTTATTGTTGAGAGGCAGTTTCTTCTTACTTCTTTATATGCATAGGAATATTGAGTGTAAGCCCAAGGATCACTCAATCCATATCTTCAAGAACACAAGAGACTGTAGATCACCATCAACAAAGGATTAAATCATGTGGCAAATGATAAAGGGCCAAGAGCTCTAGTGAAAGAGATACAATAGATGGAAATCATGTATTCACACTAATGTAATGTTTCCTTTTTCACATCAATAATATTGAAATTATTCCCTACCCCACAAATACTTGTCATTTATCATGTGTTTAATGGTGTTATTTGGAATACGATTGCTTTACCTAAAGTAGTTTAAATTCACATAATTTCTTGTTACTAATATGAAAATAGGTTTGAGAAAGGTTGTTTGAAATGTGCGTAGATACATGTACATCATCTTGGTGATAAGGAAAAGGACCAACACACTTAAGAACATCAAACAACCAAGAGAAATGTGTTCCTCCTCTTTCTTCCTTTCTTTCATTTGGACATCTAAAGTTGCATGTAGATTCAACGGAAAGAATATAGAAGTCTACACTATCAACTATCACTCTCCAAAGAATCAACCTCAAGGGGATTCTTAAAACAATAGAATTGGAAACCATACTGGGGATGATTATGTAAGGATTCTTAGAACAATAAAATTGGAAACCATACTCGGGATGATTCATACATAATCATCCTTAAGTATTGGGTTTGTTTTTTCTTTGTTTTTTATTTTAAAAGTTGTAGAACTTCTTTCATGATACATAATTAGACATGGAAAAAAACCCAACAATCAATTTTTTTTCATATTAGAATTGTTTAATATTGTTTACTTGCAGCTCATGCATGTTATAATCAATATATGTGGTCAACCTTGTTTATTATTTAGAAAATCCATGACACCTTGCAGTTCTTCCATGGAACAATCGAGGTCTCATTGATAAAACCTAAAATTTGTACATTTTCTAACCTAAGTATTTGTTGCGCGTGGTACCTTGATGTTTAAAATTTCCATCTTCTTGATCTTAGGTTTAAACAATTATGTTTGTGGTATATTATTGCATAGATTATGAGAGAAAAGGTATTTTGAATGCTTTCACGGTCATTTTTTGGTTTTGTTTGTTGTATCAGATTAACCAAATTGAAAAAGAATTTGAAAATAGTTTGCATGTTCACTTGGATTTATCGTATTCTTGATTATTGATTATAAAATCCCTTTGAAATTATAAATTGGTGGTGTATCCTGTCCCTTCAATGTTCAGACACGGTGTTCAAAAAAGCGAATTTGAATTTCAAATCTCAAATCCCCGCGCTCCACGAAAGTTACCAAAGGACGGTTCCTCACCAATTTCCTCCATTCTTTGCCATGGCAAAAGATCCATCAAGGATACCTCAGAAAACTCACCGTCCTGACTCGGTAGTTCAAATCTTGTGCATTGGAGGAGCGCCTTCAGGGCTTGCAAGTTTCTTAGAAGGAAATGGGTGAAAGGATGATGTTCTCTCCATACTAAGGCTATGATGAAGGCGGTGAGCATTTTGCAACAGTTCTACGAGATCCAGTCTATGCCTGCTTAGGGCACATTTCCTCCTTGCACCAATTGGTATATAAACTAAATAGCCTCAGCGTATGCATTATTTGTTGTTATTTCCATAAATTGCTTCTGTTGGTATCTCCAGCTCTCAAGATATGTGTAATGAATTTTTTACAGGAGTTGGCAGGCCGAAATAACCTTCACGAGCGTGGGTGGCCAGCAGCATTTCATTCGGTGTTTCATCCATCTCCATGAATCATCCTGACAGCACCACATTAGTTCCAGGTACATCTCTCTACCATGTCATCCTATCTCCTAGTGCTACAAGGCATTCTTGTCTCATCAAATTCTCTGGCATTTTCTTAACAAAATTTCAGTCCCTAAACTGCCTTCTTTCCTTTCTCTGTGTCACCCTCTGTCAATATCTTCCTTCCAGATTCCTCAGTCTCCTCCACATACAACTGGCCCTTGTTGCAGTGATGGCAGCCACTCTGGAAATGGCAGTAGACATAGGGAATGAGATACTTGTTTAATTGTTCCGGGCATCCGACGAGCAAGCATAGTTACGATCTCTTCCACATTCCATGAATATACAATGCATTTGCAATTAGATGTTTTTTCGGGCTTGCAGTTACAGAGCCCAGGAAGGAGTTCAGCAGATCTAGATTTTAAGGGAAAACATTGAAGTAGAATGGAGTGCACCTTATAGGCATTGCACATATATTTCATAAATTGTCTCATGGATGAATTGGGCGTGTTGTATGACAGCATTACAACAGAAGCCACTCCAAATCGATTTTCTTGATTTGGCTCACAGGTTATCAGTCCGAACCCTTTATTTATCTCGTATAGTTGAGGGCCTCTCAAGGTGGCCAGAACATCCCTGGCACCCATCTCCAGGTCAAGTCTTCCTCTTAACAAGCTTGTAACAAATATTGCTAAATTTCCTACGAAGGCGATTTCTATATCGGAGGAAGAATTAGCAGATCCCGTAACGCTCTCACTTATCTTGTACTGCGCTAAAGCAATATTGAATAGCCATCCCAAGCAACAAAACAAATGAATAATGAAACAGTGCATGAATATATATATGATCGGCTCCCTAAAACACCCATATCAAAATTCAAGAGACATCGGATAAACGAAAATGGCGTAGGCACTGTAGAGCCAACTATTTGGTACTTCCCAACTTCGTCCCTCTCTTCCCCAGAGGCTCACAAGTAGGACCTGATTACAGTATCGTGACCAGCATAGTGGCTGGTAGCCTGGATCGTTACTAGCACGAGACAGTTCCCGATCGAAGCTCAAAGAGAAGAACGGAGACAGTTCCAGCATAGTTGACAGATGGATATCAATATTTCTTTCGACTTTAATCCATCGATCGACTGACGACTGGTGTGTATTTGAAAAGATATATAAAATAGGAATAAAACCTACATAGTCCATTCACTGTTGTTACCTGGGTACCAAATTCACGTGACCAAATTTTAGATGTTGTTCTTGCCACCATTCGTCAACATTCTTCTCCAAATCTTTGGAGAAGAAGAAATTAAGTGTCTTGATATGGAAGTACCAAAATTATGATGCCACTATCCTATAAATGTTTGAATTGTATGATGAAATCACACATGTAATCCTCGTGCAATGTGAGGAATAATAGGGAGGATCAAAAAATTCAATACAAATGAGAAAGAATTTTCATCCCATTGTGATGGCATTGCAACAAGGAAAAAGGAAGCATGTTTGTCATCTATGAGACATGTTAATGTACCTTGATGACCAAATGTGTATTTTAGGTGGTGAAGGTATAACCATGTTGTTGAGAGAGGCTCACACTTCTGAATTAGTAGGGTATTTCAAAGCAATGAAGAAACTATTGAATATGCAAAGTATGCATTTTGATGTTGCCAAAGCAAATTCATGTTTGTGTGTTGTGTTGTACTTCCATAGAAAGCTAATCTTGTATACACCATTTCTTGTTGTAATTCATCCTTGGGACAACAACTCAATGATTTTCTCGAGGATTGCCAAAGACCAATCATAGGAACAACTATATGTTGATGGTATCCAATCGACTTAATAAGATTAACTAACTGGTTTTTGCAAGAAGTCCATCGTTGGACAAGAGACAACCAAGATCCTAGTTTTTTAACTCACCTAGGTACACGTTGGATTGCTCAAATTTGTCATCATGAATAGAGACGGTAAACTCCTAAGATACCTCTAGAAGGCATTGTGGGACATGATGTATACTTCTAGAAGGCATTATGGGGCATGATTGACACGAAGTTGATCAAGATAAGATACGATAATTTTATTAATGTCCATCAAATGACCACAAAAGTAGGTTAATGGAACTGTGTGGTACCATGAAGTCAACACAAAGTGGAAGAACTAAGGCAACTCCTATTAAAAGAAAGAAGTATAAATCTAACCTAAAAACCAAAAAGAGCTAACTCTATATAGAAGTACGACATTTCACCTCATACCAATGGGTGGACAAAAGTAGTGAATCGAACCCTTGTTCATTTCCTCATGAGATAAAACTAAAAGCATCCCAAGGCCTAAGATGAGATCCTCCAATATATTCAACATTGTTACAACTAGGTTAACCACACTTAAGCAACAAATGGCTCTCTCCAATGTTTCTTTTTCTACTTCTCAAGGTTGTTTAGGCACATAGAATATGCACTCTCTCTCTCTTTACATTTTAATTTATTGTTTTCAAATATGCATTAACACAACTTATTATCACTTCATTTTATATATGTACTTCTACATCTTCTTTAGCCAAGTTTGGCCACTCATGCAATGATATTTAAATTTTATTTTAAATTAAGATATGTAATATTTTAATAGCAACAAATAACAAGTTAGGATTATATAGTTTGCTTCTTATTTATTCAAGGACCCTCAAAAAGTATTTCCATGAATTTATTAGGAGTTTTTCCAAAGGCTAGACATGGAAATGACTATATGCAAGTGATTATTGATAGATTCAATAAGATGGAATTTTTTTTGGCATTCCATGAGATAGTCATAATATGCCATATGCACTCTTTGGTAGAGGCACAAGCCCAATATAATCCAAAGTGTAACAAAAATATATAATAACTGTAAAAGATAAAAGATATGGTGATATGCAGTCAAGATGACTACCATAATGGACATGACTCTACATAATAATTATTAATATAAATAGGTATATTACATGCCCTCCCATCTAGGAAGGACTCATCCTCAAAGCACAAGAGGAAACAAAATGAAAATATCATCAAAGCTCAGAGTTAGCTTGATGTAATGTGGAAGCATCAATCTATCCTATATCAACTTCTATCGAAAACATCTTTGATATGATTCTTTGTTTAGAGAAATGTCGATATTGGTAAGATGATTGTTTAGAGCGTTGACTGTCTTGATTGGAATTATGTGAAGGTTTTATTGTATAACTTTTTTTTATCTCAACTTTAGGACACTACTGACTTACCTGAAGTTATGTAGTTGTATGTTTATTAGATATTTTAATTAATTTGTCAATTAATAAAATTCCATTAATAGTGAGATTCAATATTTAATTTCAATCGAGTTTGATGATGATTTTCAATTGACAAATTGCTTTTCAAAATTTGAAATTATCATTTCCTTTTTTTTTAATCAAGTGACTTTGGTAAGCAAGGTTTAGTTTCAGATTTTTTCAAACAAAACAAATATTTATCTTTTCCTAACAATACATTTTCAAAAGTGTGCAACCTTTCCTTGCAACTTAGACCACCCTTGTGAGATTTTTAATTGCTAGGAACTAGATTCATAAGACAATTTCACATGGAATATTTCAGACAATGGGAGAAGAAGAATAGAGAAGATAAAATGTGGAAATCACTTTGTATATTATTCATCAATATCATAACAATATATTATACACCTTCCATGGAGAAAATCGAATGCCTTGGAGGCAATTCGGAAATAGAAAAAAAGAAAAGGCTAAGAAAAGACAAAAAAACCCCTAGGTGGCAAAGTAGTTTCCAAAACTGTACTAGAGGCTCACGAATTGGCTAAGTATGGTATGGTATGTGGAATACCTGGACAACATGGTTGTTGATCAGGGCAACATGCCAACTTTTTAGGGTGACTGATCTGGGATCTTTTTTGGGCTTACTTGGTTATCTGCTTCTTTCTGTTCCTGTGATGAGGAGATTGAAGACCTTTTTTGTTTCTTTATTGTAAAGCTGGAATGGTACTAAAGTTCTAAGATGTTTCAGTAGGTTTTATCCTTTATGGACAATGCTAGACTGTATATGCAGAACTGTATCTAGTTCTTTCACAACCGGATGTAACTTTGATTTTATACTTAAAATATCAAATTACAATTACAACTGAGTCCCCCATAGCTATGAGGAAAGTTACCTTGATTGAAATGCAAGTTTTAATCCCTAAAAAAGAATACCTATTTTTACTTGATTATTTCTGATTTTCCCAAAACCACACTCATAATTAAGTTCTTCATTTCTACCAAAATCAAAGATGACCCTACACATGCCACCCCTAATTTCAAATTGATATTGAATCATTATCATTTCTTTAAAAAAAATCAAATACAAATACAATTTAAAAAAAAAATTGACATTAACAATGATTGTTTCTAAACATAATTCATCTAGTATATAATTAAAAAGCAAATATCTTTTAATGGTTTAAATTTTTACACTCTACACATTAATGCATAATAATTTTTTCCATGGTCTTATTTCTTCAGTTCTCCAATTTTTCACGGTGTATGATTTTTCACTTCCTCATAATCATGTCGGGATTTGCATGACTACCGCTTGCTAAAGAATGATGGTAAAGTGTCACAATTGTTTTTATCTAATTATTATTATTTATATATTTTATTAATTTATTATTATTTTTATTATTATTGATAATAATAATAATAGTTATTATTTCTCATTAAAATCAATTTTAATTTTATTGTACTTTTAAAATAGTAAATAATAATTATTTGTTTTTAAATTTTATTTCTATGTTCGAAAAGTTTTAAAAGAGGCATTCCTAAATTATCATAATTGCGACAAGTTAAAAAGTTAAGAATATCACTATTATAACAAATATTGAAATTGCAATTTAATGTGGGTGTACACATGACATTCTAAGAGAAAATAATTTTCATTGTCAACCCTCTTAGTGGCACAATACCACAAATTCATTCATTCCATAATCCAAAGAGGTGCATTCTACAACCCAATAGGGGGATGTGTAACTCCTTCCGTGCTCATCATGGAGCTGACATGCATCCTTTATAAAAAAATAAAAAAATTAATAAAAAAAACATGTCGGTTCAAATTAAATTTAAAACATTTAAACTGACATATATATAAAACTACACAAATTAGATAAGTGTTGCAATATTTTCACTATTTTCAATATAATAACTTCTTTCTTGATTTCCTAATGATTTAGATAAAACTTAATTAATTTTCTTTATACCAACCTCATATATTATTTATTTTCACTAAAAATATATATATTAATTTAAAAATAAATAGATCATAATATTATATTATCATAAAATACTAAAAATAATAATTATTATTTTCCTACACGATTTCAATGTAATAAGTTTTCTTTCAAACAAAGAAATATTTTTATATAAACCGAATTCATTGCAAGTAGCATGAGTGTATTTCGGCAACTTACATTTATATAATGTTAAATTATATCAACTAAAACTATAATTAATTATTTTTATTTATTACTTAGATAACTATCTTAGGTAGGATTCCTACCGATTAGAAATCATCATATAAGGTCCTTATAAGGTCCTTACAATCTTTACATGGTTAGCGCTTTCGGATAAGGTCCTTATATGGCAAAATCTCCAAAACAAATATAAGATTGGACCTGGATGGTGTGCTTTATGCAATTTGGAGAGTGAGACTAGATACCACTTTTTTCTAAACTGTCCTTATATGCAAAAATTGTGGGATCTTGCTTCAAGCACTGTAGAAAAACCCTTCACTCGGGTAGGCCCGAACCTGGAAGCAGTGTTGCACAATTGGCTTACAAATGGATGTTTAGATGATTTCAAAGCGTTGTCGATTATCTTCCTATGGGGTATCAGGCTCTCCAGGAACCTCGCTATCTTTCAAAATAAACTCATACTGCCTTATCACTGGGTTGCTGAGGGCCTTGCCATTGTTAATGCCCATCCATTGACTTGCACAGGAAAGAAGTCTATCAGAAGAATCACTGAGGTATGCATTGACAAATCTTATAGTTGGGCTCTTTTTGACAGCACTTCGTAGGGACAACCTTCACTAGGGTGAGCTGGGGGTATCATATACACCTCAAAGACGTCCTATATTTTCTTCTCGGCGGATTTGGGCCCCAACACAAATAATTGAGCTAAACTGATGGCGATAAAACTTATTTTGAAGCTTGTGATATCTAAAGGAATAGATAATATCCAATTAAATGTTTTAGAATTTGAAGGCTAGGGACTAGAACTGGGCTCACAGAGGCAAACCACAACCAATCCCAACCCTCCCATTTAGCCGGATCTGATTCCTTCAGCTCCCGTTCCGCACTGTTTTTCATGGCACCTTGACACTAAAATGTACCAACCACCGATCTCTGAAAACGATGGTATGTATGTTGGTTCATTCACTCATGGTCCGATCTCTTTCAGGTTTAATGGTTGTACATTTCTTATCTAATCTAATGCTTCTTTTGTCTATTGATAAAATTGGCAGGAAACTGATCCTGTGGTCAAGGTGTAGGAGCCACCGCGTTGGCGTCTATCGTCTTTTCAAATGGATTTCGCCATTTGTAATGGGACATGTGCTGTGAAGAGGGAGAGAGACGACGATCATCCTGATAACAACGCTAACGACCACGAACTGGATAGAGCTTGCTCCAGAGCAAGCGATGAAGAAGAAGACGGGAGAACTAGTAGAAAAAAGCTCCATCTTTCCAAAGAATAGTCTGCTTATTTAGAAGAAAGCTTTAATGAGAACAATACCCTTAATTCGGTAAGCCTCCGTGTGCCTAATACCTCGTCTTTTGCATTCCCACAAGATAAACACAATCTGTTACTCATAGCGTTTTCAATTGCAGAAGCAAAAGCTGGCATTAGCCGAGCAGCTTAACCTTCGCCCGCATCGAGTAGAAGTCTATGGTTCCATAACAGAAGAGCCAGGTTAGCCTCTTTTACCAATCAAGTCTGATGGATGGATTTGAAGTTTGAATATTGATTGATTTTTATGTATATATGATACGACAAAGATGAAGCGGACAGAAGTGGACTGTTAATATCTGAAGAGATGCCACGAAACCCTTACAGAAGAGAACAGGTGACTGCAGAAAGATATTCAATAGCTGAGGGCTTTGAAAGTGGCGCATCCAAGCTTTTTACATGCACTTGCCTGCAACCACTCTCTTAATATGTGTATTTTTGAATGGTAGTCAACATTCAAAATTTGCATTTGCATTTGCATTTGCATTTCCCGCAAACATTCAAAATTCAAATTTTCATTTCCCCCCAAACATTCAAAATTCGAATTCAAATTTTCAATTTCCCTGCTTCAGAACATTCAAAATTCGAGGTGAATGTTCTGAATCGTTATCACCAAGTAACTTCAACTCCATGAGGTTTCGAATTTTCAATTTCCCCGCTTTAGAACATTCAAAATTCGAGGTGAATGTTTTGAATCGTTATCACCAACTAACTTCATCTCCATGAGGTTTTGGAGGTGAAAGATCCATTTCGGGACTTCGCAGCCACCTAGATGAAGAATTTCAAGGCATTTCATGACACCAATGTCTTTGGGAAGACTAAGAAGGCTGCACGGATCAATATATTTGAAGGAGAGGTCTCGCATCTCTGTCATAGCCCCAAAAGTCCCATCCTCTAGGTGAACAACACCTTTCAACGACTGTAGACATATGAGTTTCGATATTCCAGCAGGCAGCGACTTCAAATTTTTGCAGCCCTTCACATTCAGATATACCATAGACTTATGTTCACCTATGCCCGAATGCAGCTCACATAGATGTTTGCACCCACTAACATCAAGAAACAGGAGGCTTCGTACATGAGCCAATGATTTAGGTAACTTCTCTATCTCTGTCTGGGATAAATTCAAGAATCTCAAATGATTCAAATTCCCTACACTTTCCGGCAATGAAACTCAATGTTCCTATTGCGAGAGGGTAACATGTAGAGACGAGTATCTAAGTGTGGAGGTACAACAACATTATTATTTGTTGAGCTATCTCAGTTCTTTCAGCGCCGTGGAGAAACTGAGTGGGAAAAGCAAGTGCTGGTGTGACAACTGCTACCATAATTTTGCAAGATGCCAAGAAGAAGTTGAAGGTCAAATATGCACCTCAAGTTCTCACTTGCCAGCTAAAAGGTTTCAAATACACAGTACATGAAGGTGAAATGGAGGGATTCAATAAGTTTTTCTATCATGTTGCATTCCCCATGGAGTACATACTGCTAATTAACAATTGTGGAGATGGAGAAGCAGATGATTTTTTGTATTCTTCATTTGATGTTGTGGTGCATGTGGGATGCACAGTTAATGATGGGAATTACATTTCTATAGTGAAGAGAGGTGACCAATGGCTCATGTTTTATGATGAGAAGGTGGAAAACATCACGGCCACTGCTTCAAAGCAGCTTGTAGAGGATCCATGTGGTCGAGAAAGAGTGAAGGTAGAAGCCAAACTTCCAGCCACACCCCCAGAAATATCCTGTGATTTAGCACCTAAAACATAACGGTTTGCTCTAGTAAAATATTATATGGACATGTTGAAGTAGAGTGTTATGAGAATCTATATTTGAATTCAATGTGGACTCAAGCAATGGATGGTACTCTAGGAATTGCAAGGTATTTTCCTCATTACAATGTAAAAATGAATAATTATGGAAAACAAGGTTTAGTAATGACCACAACTGAAGCGACACAACTTTTCACTCCCTGCAAACTCTCAGTGGAGGATTTATCAAATCAACAACAACAATCAACGCCTTTGGGATCAGTCTGGAATCGTGCAGGAACTTGGGACAAAATAAATTTAAGCACCTAGGCCAACAGTAGGATAAAGGAATTTCTCATTGATTTAGGTTCTTTAAAATTCGATATTTGTAAAGATAATATTTTGAAGGTCTCAAGCAGCGTAGGTGAAGTATTGATGGTGACAGTGCGCAACAAGAAGCGAATTTGTGACTCTTACTCGATGTACTTGAAGTTTCAATGGGATTGGTTAATTGAAGAAAAAAGGAAGCAAATTTTGGGCACTTTAAATATTCCATAGGCTTCTTCTGGTGATTTGAAATATATGTAGTTGAACGTGGCTTTGAATACAGACCAACGAATCCCATACTCGAAAAGAAGTACACTTATTCAATATCTTATGTCCTTCTTGTCTCCCATTCACGATCTTGAATCTTTGGATTTTTTTCAATCTTCAAGCCAAGAGACAATTAGTATAATTTATAAATATTTAGTGCAGTTAGGTGTAATGATTTTTGGCTAGGAAGTTCTGAAATTAACTGAATTATGTTTGAAACTTGTGAAGTTGGTTATCCAACCTTGATTAGGAACGATTACTTTGGACAATTTTTATCAGGGTTTATGTAAGGAGGGCCTTGTACTTGGAGCTTTGATGGAAATTGCAAGAAGGATATTTTTTAAGGTTGGTACAGAGGTAGAAAAATCAGAGTCTGATTGTTTAAAACTTTGTTTCTTCCATCTCGATGGAGACCTTTTTACTCTTCTCTCAGTTTACAAGAAGTGGGAGGATAAACGAAAATTCAGAAGGAAGAAATGGTGCTGGGAAAATAACATTAATGCCAAATCCATGGTAAGATGTAAAGATGATATCATAAAAACTTCAAGTTGTCTCTTGAAGAGGTTCCGTGGAAAGAATAATTACAATTTGCATTCCCTTGTTGCTACATTTCAACAAACTTCCAACATCTACCGGCTTGGTATAGAGGTAGACCATCATAAAAGAGAAATCCAATTTTTTTAGATATAGAGAAAATACACCAGGAATTTGAGAGGATGGAAGATGTATTGAACTATGAAATGCAGATGGGTGCTAAAATAATCACTGACACAAAGCGCATTGAACTATACATTGTGTTTGGACATAATTCTCATGTAACAAGAGAAAAGATTGGCATTCTATGTAATGGGAAGTTTTATTATGAGGTGAATGTGGAAGAAGACGCTGAGTTTTTAAAGCTTGTCATTTATAAACACTTATTCTCTCATGTTGACATGTCCAAAAGTTATTCATCTAACAAGTTAGATGATGGTCTCTATGGGATAGGCTATTATGAATCTTTAGGAAATGTGAACTTAAAGAGATTCTTATTATTTTTCTATTGGAAAGCTAGCGACTGCTAGCTTTCCTTGTAGCATAAGCATGTGTGCAGTCGCTAGAAGAAAAATTCTTATGCTACAAGTAAAGCTAGCAGTCGCTGGCTTTCCTTGATATTTTGTCATGTGTTTATTTCAAAATAGAGCACATGGCACAAGCTCAAGGTATAAGCTACCAACCACCAATCACCATGGACAAGATTTTTCTATTGGAAAGCTAGCGACTGCTAGCTTTCTTTCTAGCATAAGTATGTGTTATTATCCTAGAAGGAAATGCTTATGCTAGAAGGAAATCTAGCAGTCGCTAGCTTTCCTTGATCTTGTGCCATGTGCTTATTTGAAAATAGAGTACATGATACAAGTTAAAAGTATAAGCTAGGAACCACCAATCACCAAGCCCAGGGTTTTTCTATTGGAAAGCTAGCGACTGCTAGATTTCCTTCTAACATAAGCATGTGTGTCATGCTAAAAGGAAATGCATTTGCTAGAAGGAAAGGTAGCATTTGTTAAAAATAGAGTACATGGCACAAGCTCAAGGTATAAGCTAACAACCACCAATCACCATGGACAGGGTTTTTGTATTGGAAAGCTAGCGACTGTTAGCTTTCCTTCTTGCATAAGAATGTGTGTTTATGATAGAAGGAAATTCTTATGCTACAAGGAAAGCTAGCAGTCGCTAGCTTTCTTTGATCTGTTGCCATGTTCTTATTTAAAAATAGAGCACATGGCACAAGCTCAAAGTATAATCTAGCAACCACCAATCACCATGGACTGGATTTTTCTATTGGAAAGCTAGCGACTGCTAGCTTTCCTTCTAGCATAAGTATGTGTTATTATCCTAGAAGGAAATGCTTATGCTAGGAGGAAAGCTAGCAGTCACTAGCTTTCCTTGATCTTGTGCCATTTGTTTATTTCAAAATAGAGCACATGGCGCAAGCTGAAGGTATAAGCTAGCGACCACCAATCACCACAGACAATGTTATCAATTGGAAAGCTAATGACTGCTAGCTTTCCTTCATGGCTAGAGTTTTTCTATTAGAAAGCTAGCAATTGTTATCTTTCCTTCTAGCATAAGCACATGTGTGCTTATGCTAGAAGGAAATACTTATGCTAGAAAGAAATCTAGCAGTCACTAGCTTTCCTTTATCTTGTGCCATGTGCTTCTTTCAAAATAGAGCACATGGCATAAGCTCAATGTATAAGCTAACAACCACCAATCACCATGCCCAGGGTTTTTTTATTGGAAAGCTAGCGATTGCTAGCTTTCCAATAACATAAGCATGTGTGCTTATTCTATGTAATGGGAAGTTTTATTATGAGGTGAATGTGGAAGAAGACACTAAGCTTTTAAAGCTTGTCATTTATAAACACTTATTCTCTCATGTTGACATGTCCAAAAGTTATTCATCTGACAAGTTAAATGATGGTCTCTATGGGATAGGCTATTATGAATCTTTAGGAAATGTGAACTTAAAGAGATTCTTATTATTTTTCTATTGGAAAGCTAGCGACTGCTAGCTTTCCTTGTAGCATAAGCATGTGTGCAGTCGCTAGAAGAAAAATTCTTATGCTACAAGTAAAGCTAGCAGTCACTGGCTTTCCTTGATCTTTTGTCATGTGTTTATTTCAAAATAGAGCACATGGCACAAGCTCAAGGTATAAGCTACCAACCACCAATCACCATGGACAAGATTTTTCTATTGGAAAGCTAGCGACTGCTAGCTTTCTTTCTAGCATAAGTATGTGTTATTATTCTAGAAGGAAATGCTTATGCTAGAAGGAAAGCTAGCAGTCGCTAGCTTTCCTTGATCTTGTGCCATGTGCTTATTTGAAAATAAAGTACATGATACAAGTTAAAAGTATAAGCTAGCAACCACCAATCACCATGCCCAGGGTTTTTCTATTGGAAAGCTAGCGACTGCTAGCTTTCTTTCTAACATAAGCATGTGTGTCATGCTAAAAGGAAATGCATTTGCTAGAAGGAAAGGTAGCATTCGTTAAAAATAGAGTACATGGCACAAGCTCAAGGTATAAGCTAACAACCACCAATCACCATGGACAGGGTTTTTGTATTGGAAAGCTAGCGACTGTTAGCTTTCCTTCTTGCATAAGCATGTGTGTTTATGATAGAAGGAAATTCTTATGCTACAAGGAAAGCTAGCAGTCGCCATCTTTCTTTGATCTGTTGCCATGTTCTTATTTCAAAATAGAGGACATGACACAAGCTCAAAGTATAATCTAGCAACCACCAATCACCATGGACTGGATTTTTCTATTGGAAAGCTAGCGACTGCTAGCTTTCCTTCTAGCATAAGTATGTGTTATTATCCTAGAAGGAAATGCTTATGCTAGGAGGAAAGCTAGCAGTCGCTAGCCTTCCTTGATCTTGTGCCATGTGTTTATTTCAAAATAGAGCACATGGCGCAAGCTGAAGGTATAAGCTAGCAACCACCAATCACCATGGACAGTGTTATCAATTGGAAAGCTAACGACTGCTAGCTTTCCTTCATGGCTAGAGTTTTTCTATTAGAAAGCTAGCAATTGTTATCTTTCCTTCTAGCATAAGCACATGTGTGCTTATGCTTATGCTAGAAGAAAATGCTTATGCTAGAAAGAAAGCTAGCAGTCGCTAGCTTTCCTTTATCTTGTGCCATGTGCTTCTTTCAAAATAGAGCACATGGCACAAGCTCAAGGTATAAGCTAGCAACCACCAATCACCATGGCTAGGGTTTTTCTTTTGGAAAGCTATCGACTGACAACTTTCCTTCTAGCATAAGAATGTGTGGTTATGCCAGAAGGAAATGCGTATGCTAGCTTTCCTTGATCTTGTTCTATGTTCTTCTTTCAAAATAGAGCACATGGCACAAGATCAACGTATAACCTATCAACCACCAATCACCATGCCCACGGTTTTTTTATTGGAAAGCTAGCGATTGCTAGCTTTCCAATAACATAAGCATGTGTGCTTATTCTATGTAATAGGAAGTTTTATTATGAGCTGAATGTGGAAGAAGACGCTGAGTTTTTAAAGCTTGTCATTTATAAACACTTATTCTCTCATGTTGACATGTCCAAAAGTTATTCATCTAACGAGTTAAATGATGGTCTCTATGGGATAGGCTATTATGAATCTTTAGGAAATGTGAACTTAAAGAGTTTCTTATTATTTTTCTATTGGAAAGCTAGCGACTGCTAGCTTTCCTTGTAGCATAAGCATGTGTGCATTCGCTAGAAGAAAAATTCTTATGCTACAAGTAAAGCTAGTAGTCACTTATGCCAGAAGGAAATGCTTATGCTAGCTTTCCTTGATCTTGTTCCGTGTTCTTCTTTCAAAATAGAGCACATGGCACAAGATCAACGTATAACCTATCAACCACCAATCACCATGCCCAGGGTTTTTTTATTGGAAAGCTAGTGATTTCTAGCTTTCCAATCACATAAGCATGTGTGCTTATGCTAGAAGGAAATGCTTATTCTAGAAGAAAAGATAGCAGTCGCTAGATTTCCTTGATCCTGTGCCACGTGCTGATTTCAAAATAGAGTACATGACACAAGCTCTAGGTATAAGCTAGCAACCAACAATCACCATGCCCAAGGTTTTTCTATTGGAAAGCTAGCGACTACTAGCTTTCCTTCTAGCATAAGCATGTGTGCTTATGCTAGAAGGAAATGCTTATGTTAGAAGGAAAGCGAGCAGTCGCTAGCTTTCCTTGATCTTGTGCCATGTGCTTATTTCAAAATAGAGGACATGGCACAAGATTACGGTATAAGTTAGCAACCACCAATCACCATGGCTAGGGTTTTTCTATTGGAAAGCTAGCGATTGATAACTTTCCTTCTAGCATAAGCATGTGTGCTTATGCTAGAAGGAAATGCTTATGTTAGAAAGAAAGCTAGCAGTTGCTAGCTTTTTTTGATCTTGTGCCATGTGTTTCTTTCAAAATAGAGCACATGGCATAAGCTCAAGGTATAAGCTAGCAACCACCAATCACCATGCCCAGGGTTTATCTATTAGAAATCTAGCGACTACTAGCTTTCATTCTAGCATAAATATGTGTGCTTATGCTATAAGGAAATGCTTAGGCTAGAATGAAAGCTAGGAGTCACTAGCTTTCCTTGATTTTGTGCCATGTGCTTATTTCAAAATAGAGTACATGGCACAAGACCAAGGTATAACCTAGCAACCACCAATCACCATGCCTAGGGTTTTTCTTCTGGAAAGCTAATGAGTGCTAGCTTTTCTTCTAGCATAAGCATGTGTGCTTATGCTAGAAGGAAATGCTTATGCTAGAAGGAAAGCTAGTAGTCGCTATGTATTAGTAGTCGCTAAGCTAGGAGTCGCTTATAATTCAAAAAACTTCTACTATGTATTAGTATACTAATAGTGGCATCAAGTAGCATTGCTTGGGATTTTGTATTACTCTAGTTCCATACATATGTTATTCTTCACTAATCTACAATATAGGTTTAGATGACACCAAATAACTATTTTCGGGAGTACTTAAAATAGGGATGACTCCAATCAAGGATATTTGAATTTACTTTGAACAATTGATACAAAAAATAAATCTCAGTGAGCCATGATTATACAAACTTGCATGATCAATCATGGTTGGATTCCAACCTACTAAATAACTACCTTCAATACTATTACAAGTTCCATGATTATACAAACTTGCATGATCGATCATGGCTGGATTCCAACCTACTTAATAACTACCTTCGATACTATTGCAAGTTCTTAAGTATGGAAAATTTTTAGACATTTTTACCAGTTTTTCTAAGAATAGTTTTGTGTTTGTATTAAGATTATATACATTGATAACCAATCTTGTTTTGATTATGCTTTGTAGCTCCATCATAATTTATATGTAAAGTCCCTTTTGGCGGTGGGGACTAAATGGTGGGGAACAATGTTTAATTTGCACAACAAAATGATGCCATACCCTTTTTAGCTATTACAAGTACATTATTTTTTTGTAGATTGTGTTTTGCCTAAAATATAAGAGCACACTTTACATGGTTTAACCTTAACTACACATTATAATTCAATTGTGTGTTACAGAATTTGTAGGAGCGACAATGGAAAGTATAATTTTCACAAAAGGGGACTATGTTGACCTCCTGGTTAATGGTCAAGTTATTGGGCTAGGAAAGGTTGAATCTACAGAAGTTGGAACTTATTATGGTGGAGGAAGGGTTGTTGCAGGTTATGTTATGGTTTTGATAATTGATGTCACTCAACCACATTTGATTGTGGAATATGTTGATGAAGGGGACACACATCCATGGAGGACTACAGATTTGAGGCACACCATAGGTAAATCAAATACCAAAGCATGTGTCAAGAATTATTCATATTTTATTGAATGTTTTTTTGAGAAAATACTAAGTTTGTTATGTTTGGTGTACAGGTGCAAATGTTTGTTCAACATTTTCTATTGGAGACAAAGTAGATCTTTTACAACATGGAGTGAAGGTGGGTGAGGGCTCCATATTCAATACAGAGCTTGGGAATAAGGTTCATGGAAAGATTGTAAAGAAAGGATGCATAGTGGTTAGAATTGAGAAGGTGTTAAAAAATGATGCTCCTTTACCACATCCAACTGGATTTTAGGAAACACTAGGGGGTGCAATAGAATCTTATGAGATTTGGCCAGACATAGATTTGAAACCTCATTGTGAAGATCAACCCATAATTATTCCACAAGATAGGGCTGCATTCACATGTACAAGGGTTTCTCTTACACATGGATGCATAGGAACAATTATGTGCATTGCCAAAGGAATGATAGTTAATGTCCATGAGGATGACATGGTTGTGGGTGAAACACTAGGTGAAGATAACTTTGGTGTTTTTGTGGAAGAGATACATGGGTATTGTGAAAGATGCAATATTGGGGATAGGTCTATACATGGATTGGTTAGATGGCCAATACATAAATTGGTGGACAACATAGGTGAGATGTTAAGGGTCAAGACAAAGTACAAAGAGCCACCCATGGAAATGCTGATATGGGATGTTATAGAGGATACAAGTCATTTATACCAATGGGATGGGGATCTTTATAATCAAAAAGATCAAGATGTCAATGTTCTTAATGCATCGAGGCCATATAAAAAGATTAAACGAGCTATGACAAGAGAAAAAGTTGCAAAACGTCAAACCAAGATGGATAAAGAGAAAGAAGTCTGACTTTTGGCTGCAGATGAATGTTGTAAACAAGATTGTCTTCAACATGTGGATAGGAATGCCATTGCAAATGCTAGAAGGGATATGGAATGCAAAGACAAAAATGGTATCAGGGAATTTGTATTGAATTCACTTGTTTCAAACACTATCATGTCAAAGAGCCATGGCCATGGCCTACCTCCTATTATTAGAAAAGTAAAGGACATGAGATTTGATGGTAATGTTATTTGTAAGAAAGCATGGTACAAGATACATAAGATTCCTCAAAGCACCTTCTATAGCTACCAACATAATTTTGAACAAGGACATATGGAATCCATTCATGGTAACACCAATACATGTAAAGCACGTGCACATACTGTGGCAGCCATAGAAATACTGCATAAAATTGTAATGGACAATTCAGATTTTTCGCCAAACCAAACACGTCAAGTCGAAGCAGATGGAACTTCTTCTCCTCTAAGATTGTTGCCTTCGACTTACACACAAAGCTCTTTGTTAAAAGAGATCAATGTGGGTTTGGAAAAGCTTAATTGTCCATTAATATCACAACCAACAATGAGCAAGATTTGGAACACTCATTTTCGAGACGTGGCATTCTCAAAGAACACCAACTTCAGTAAATGTGGTGAATGTATTGTGTTGAAAGCACAAATGAAGTCAACAACTACAAAAGAGTTGGAAGAAACGGCACGTGCTAGATTGAACAAACATAACAAGATCGTTATGTGCGGAAGACATTGCTACTATGCCCACAGAATCATGTCAGAGAGGTTTCCAAAGGAGTATTTGAGTATTATCCATGATAAAATGGATAAAACAAAGACTTAAATTCCAAGGCTACGCGTCAAATCAAAATCTATTGTAGGAATAAACTTGGGTTTGTCATTGACAGGTATGCTAACACATGGGCATAAGACAGGAGGTTTTGGTCATTTCTCCCTACCATTTGTACATATGGGATCACAATTTACCATTACATCACTTGCTAAGTGCTTAAGGGACCTTGAAGACCCACATCTTGATATGTATGGTGATCTTGTTTATGAGAGTGGAAGTTCAAGAAACCCACTTTCAAATGCATTACTGGACACCTCTATTTACTCAAAATGTAGAGTGTACAAGGATGAATTTTTATCTCATGGAAGATTAGAAAATCAAGATATCGATTTTAAACCTCTTCCTCCACATTTATTGTTACAATTGGATAATGGAGCAAGTGATAATAAAAATCGTTATCTTTTCATGTTTCTATCACTTCTCACTGCACTTGGTGTCTTCATCACTATTAAGGTTGGGTTCTTGCTCGTGGGACACACCCATGAAGACATAGACGGGACCTATGGGAGAATATCTTCCAGCTTGAAAAGTAAAGATATATATTCTCTACCTGAGATGATGGATACATATCGCAAAATTGAAGAAAAAAGAGTGTTTCCACCTAAACTGATTGATAAGGTGTATGACTTCAAAAGCTTCCTTAATGGATACATCAAGGAAGGAAAAAATGCACTAGTTGGACATCTTAATGTTCAGTACTTCCAATTTCTTGTACTCAATGATGTTCCGGTATTAAGGTATAAAGAATCCATAAGAGATGTTGAGTGGTCAGAACCAGTTGAGTTATGGAATACAGACGATGAAGGTCAATCTAAACTGCCCATAGGGAAGCCATCTTTCTTACATCCCAAAGAAAATGAAATCTATTTAAAAGAACTAAAAGAAGGAATAACATCATACATAAAAATGTGGAAAGACACAATGGGTGGTGAGGATTTGCCAATTGTTACACCAGAATGGAAAAATAAGGTAGAGTATTGGGAAAGAGTTCTTGATACTTTATATGAAGATTACAATGATCATGATTCATCTTCTGAGGATTTATGGCCCAAGACAAGGCAAACTCCAGATGTTGGTCGTAATGCGCTTCATGCAATCTCAAATATTATGGATGGGGATTTTGATACTATGACAGGTGAACCCGTGTATGTTGGACCCAAGTGCAATAAGCCAAAGACAACATTCAACCCTATTAATGATGTTGAGAAAGGAAAGATGTTGCTAGTTAGATCAGGAAACGAGGAAGAAGGGGAGATGATTTGGATGGCAAAAGCCACCTCAAATATATTTCAAGATGATGAAAGTGATACTCTTCATGTTAAAGTTGATTGGTGGAAGCCCGGTTCAGGGAAATACAATGGAAAAGTATTAGAAGAATATTGGGTACCAAATCCTGATGACATAGAGCTTGGATCTATTCCAATTGATACCATAGTTTGGGCATGGATGGCTAAGAAAGAAAATTGCAAGAAGGCCAAGATAAATAAACATGGTGTACAAGCTGTCCTTGACCTACTTGAACGAATAACATGAGATTAGGTGGAGATGATTCATGGATGTAATTTTGTTCTTTGGAGGACCAATTAATACATGAAGAAACATTTTTCAATTTTTCTTGTATATTGAATATTCTCTTCAAATTTATTTGAGGAGTTTTATATTATTTGGTACAAATATGAAAATTTTGTTTAAATTGCAATGTATTCATGTGACGATACTTCATGCAAATTACATGACACCATGAAATATTAAACTTTCAATGATTTGTTTATATTAACATAACTTCTCCCATAACTTGGATAATCAAGTCCAATAATGCACTTAAAATCAATATCTTCTAGTTTTGGCCTATTAAAACTATATTGGAGTTAATTAGCATTGTTTTCAATGTAATACGTTCAAACACCAAACAATATCTAACATGGAAATTACAAATTCCAATGCTTTGTCTAGATCGACATAACTTCTCACTCCATCAAACTTGGATAATCAAGTTCAATAATACATTTAAAAGCATCATCTTCTAGATATGATCTATTAAAACGATAATGTTTGGAGTTAATTATCATTGTTTTCAATGTAATACGTTCAAACACCAAACAATATCTAACATGGAAATTACAAATTCCAATGCTTTGTCTAGATCGACATAACTTCTCACTCCATCAAACTTGGATAATCAAGTTCAATAATACATTTAAAAGCATCATCTTCTAGATACGATCTATTAAAACGATAATGTTGGGCTAGCTAATTCATATTCTTTTCAATATAATACATTCAAACACTTCATGAATATATATTATAATAAAATAAATTAAACTGTACTACTTTGTTTCTATTCCAATTCATAACAAAATTATTTATTTTGATCATTAAAAAACACGCCTAGACTTATAAAATATTTTCTTTTGACATCTGTAAAATGTTTCCAATAAAAATTACCAATAAAAGTTCATAATAATTTGATTTTGATTGTTAAATGACACACAAATACTTATAAAATATTTTGATTGTTAAATGCACTACCAATAAAAATTCATAATAATTTGATTTTGATTGTTAAATGACACACAGATACTTATAAAAAAAATTCATTGTTAAATGCACTTTTAATAAGTTTAGTGGGTTTTCACTTTTGTATTTGTAAGAAACAAAAATGTACTTCAATGTTTCTATTCTAATTCATTGATTTCAAATGTACCACACTTCTCGATCCATCAAACTTGGTTAATGGAGTCCAGTAAAGCACTTACAAGCAACATATTATAGACTGTCTATAAAAACTGTATTATGGGAATAGCTAATTAATGTTTTTTAATGTAATATGTTCAAACATTTCAAAAATAAATACTGGACATACAACATATTATAGACTTTGTCTATAAAAACTTTACTATGGGAGTAGCTAGTTAATGTTTTTTCAATGTAATATGTTCAAACATTTCAAAAATAAATACTGGACACTTGCAATAACTAGAATGGGTTTTCCCTCTTTCTTCATGTATTTGAAAAAAAACCAATTATACTATAAAATTTATATTCTAATTAATAATTTTTTTGACCTTAATTGGTATACTTAGACTTTATCCAATACAATATTTTCTCTTGTTGGCTCTAAAATAGTGCCAACCACATATCATAATATATAGTATTGAATAATGAATATTTCTTTAAATGTTAGATGATTATATTTATATTATAAAAAGGAATCTAGGCTTAACCAATCAACATAATCCAAGGTAATAATTGATAGTTAGCAATGTCCAAAACATGTAGAAACTTGTGGGCTCATAATAATCCCATAAAATGAAGGGAAAAAGTGAAGTGCCTAAGTACCTATTGTGCTATATACTTGACAAAAATGTCCTAAGGCATACAATAGACAATACATATAAAGGGAAGAAAATAAAATAGAGTATGACCTAATTTTCCATGTTGTTGCTCGTAGATATGTTATTGATTATTTTTCTAGTCAATATTCTAAATATTATTAGGGGTAGTGTCGTCATCCACAAGTACAATATTACAATGACTATAGGAGCTAATACGTCTTCATGGTATTAGAGGTTTCACCTAATTCCTAGACATTTTCAGTTCTTGTTGTCTCTTGAAGTTGAGCAAAACCCCCCATGTTCTAGCCACCCATTATCAAGATTGAGAATTACTAAGTTATTATGCCAATACATAAATTTGTTATAGTAACAAACACATTGAGTGTTATGTCATTAAATAGCTTTCTAGGTCACTTTAAAATGGCGACAATCTCTTACTAATATGGTAATTCAACACATGCACAATATATGCTTTATCAAATTATAAATAA